>CP136064.1:63415259-64713569 GCA_032622095.1 Siphonodentalium dalli | reverse complement strand
TGTGCTAGTGAGTCTATCGTCAGAAATTCGCGGTTTTTCCCATTCCAGATATCAAGTCGTTCTTGGGATAAGCGACTGAAGGGCACTTGGCATGTATCTTTCAATTTTGCTATACAACGCGTTTGTTTTACTATCTTTGTAAACATCGACTGTGGCAACACTCTTTGGATCTTTGAATTGCGATTTCATGCTTGAACTTATCTCGTTAATGCGGAAATATCCACATGTTCAATGTCTATAGGTAACAGGTTGGATAAATTAAATCGTTCACCAGAAACAATGGAAGGTCTTCAATGTCCGTTACTCTCGGCCTTCGCGACCTCTATCAACGGAATAAGAAATTGGTGGTTCACATAATTAGAGGCTCAGTCGTCGAAATTCCTCAATTATCACTCATAGAAAAAGAACGTTACAGACTATTTGATTTAAATATATATTGGTATAGTGCTAGACCAAAACTGACCAATTAACATGGGTGAAAGTATACATCCATACGATGGGTTTCGTCGATCGAGTTATGGACTTTTTTGTACTAACAAAACAGCACAATATACCTCAACATAAACATATAGCCATGCCCACTCTCAAAACTTAACTTCGGGGACATATGCCACGATTGGCGCGTTGCATTTTTTTCTGTTAAATTCACAGATGATCTGCACTTGATTCTGTTAAATTCACAGATGATCCTTCATATTGGAACAAATTGGCTGCCAAAGAGATCAACGCATTCAAGAATATCAAGGAAAACCGAAAGATTGCGAAAAACGTGATCCTATTCATCGGTGACGGGATGGGTGTCAGTGCGGTTACAGCTGCTAGGATACTGAGAGGCCAGCTTCAACAACAAACTGGAGAGGAAGGTCTGCTAGAATTTGAAAAATTCACCAACCAGGGTCTCATTAAGGTTTGTTAACTACAGTTGTATTGTATCACCCAGGGTGGCTCAGTATGTAAGGTGCATGGCAAATTATGCTAAAATAAGCCGCCCAGCGCTGGCAAAGCTGGTTCGAGCTCCGATAGGCGCGAAATTGTGATATATATGCGCAAAGGCAGGGTAATCAGATTCGTATATGTGAGCCAGATTGTCAGTTGTTTTCCGGTGGTCGATGGTTTGGAGTGACATGGGGTGATTTCTCTGTGATCAGTGATTCCTTCTGCGCAGTCTTCCGTCCAGCTGTACAACTGACAACGGCGTGATGCTGCCAAGCGGCTGAAACGGCGATAAAAATCAAATGAACGAAAATAAAACAAAACCATAGCATGATACATGTATATTATAATATATAATGAAACCGGCTAATCAATCGATTTACAACCGCCGTCGCCACAGTGGGTGAAAGGTATATATCATCCCGAACACATGAGTATATGTTCAACGATCGATAACCATTAAGATTACATGCCCTATGTAGCTGTTATTAATTTCGTTCGCAAACTATGTTGAGATTAGTCTAGTTTTCCAGTCTATATTTAAGGGATTCAACCCAAGAACTCAGCGGCAAGGCGAGAAGAAATAAATCCACATTCTTGAAAGTCATAGTAACATTGTAAGAGTGTCCTGACATTCTAACACAATATTGCATTGAGTCTATTGTTCTTTTAGACATACAACGTGGACTATCAGGTGGCAGATTCGGCAGGAACGGCCACAGCTTATCTTGGAGGTGTCAAGGCTAACTACGGAACTCTGGGGGTAAATGCCAAAGCGAGGCGATATGAATGTTCTTCACAGAAAGGGAATGAAGTTACGTCCATTCTTCGCTGGTCACGAGCGGCAGGTGAGTACGCAAAAATCGCAACCTTAGTTATTGTTGCGCGGCGGATATTTTAAAACAATAGTAATCCAGATGAGAATTAAATATACACCAACTTATACTCCCGATAATATTCTGAGCTCCGCGACATCCCAATATCACAAACTAGAATTTTGTTGTCCCTCCTCTCCAAATTGTGGGGTTATAACTTATATATAGATAGTAAAACAGCATTCTTCAAACATAAGTCGATATTAAACCCCGGTTCCATATTCCCGATTTTCTGTCCCGAATTAGTATATTCGGCACCAATTCGGGACCAGACCAAATCGGCAGCCTTCGAGATAATTCTGGACGAGTTTTATTCCAAAATTTAATCGTCCCGAACATTGCCGAGTATTCCAGAATTCTTCTGAATTTCTTCCCGAATGATCAAGAATTATCCTGAACTGATACCGAAATTTCATGCGAGTGGCTGCCGAATTGCCCAGATTACTACCGACTTACACCGAATTGTTGCCGAATACCCCGAATCAATGCCGAACTGGTACCGAATTGATGCCGAATAAATACCGAATTGATATTCAATTGCTGCCGAACGTCCCGAATCGATGCCGAATTTTGCAGATACACCGGATCTCAGTATAAAAGCAACCACACATGGCGAATTCGGGAATAACATACCGAATACTGCCGACAACTCCAGAATATACACCGGAATATTGCCGAATACTGCCGACTACTCCCGAATAGGTGCCGAATTGCTCCCGAATTTCTCCCGATGATTGACAACTCGGGAGCGATTCGGCTTGGTTCCCGATAGTTTTGAACATTTCAAAACTGTCGGGAGCTAGTCCAGAATTGTCCCGAATCGACCCCGATAGCACCGATATCCCCGATCATGTTCGGGGGTAAAAATTCACTGTCCCGACTTGTCCCGAACTTACTCCACGATTTGTGCAAAATTATGATTCGGGAGTCATTCGGGAACGTTCGGGGTGGGAAATCGGGGATATGGAACCGGTGCTTAGTGCTGGCGTTAAGTTTATTCGTGTGATCGGCAGCTGCGTTTGTAGAAACTGTGTTAGGTCATTCATAGTTCATACGGCATCTTCAAACTTGTAACAAGTGCGATAACCCAGTGCATGTAGTCGGCATACTGGTTCCTAATAGTCAGCCTGTTCTCCTGAAAATAAGCTCATATTTATTTCAAAACACCAAAATAAAGCCCTTATCGGAATTAGTTTTGTTTTTGTTACTTACCTGATGTACGCTATTTATAATATGTTTTCACTGTGGCCCGCGCCATAACATGGAATAACGGGTATAAGTCCACTTTGGGCTTATTTGAAAATCAAAAAAGTCCAATATGAACATATGTATGTAAATATGTAGGTCCCAATATGAACATATTTGTTGTTATGGTACGTCAACAAGACGTCCGAGACTGGGATTAATTTGTCTACCACAAATCACATATGAAATTACGTGAAGTTCACTTTAACTCATGCCGCGGTGTGGAACTTAATGCACAATTTGTTAACAAAGCGAGCGAATTCTTCAGTTTTGTGATTCATACATAATTATGATTTTCGCACCAGTCGCTCTGACGTTCAACTTTAATCACGAGGAGCGTTCGTGCACATATTATATCTATAGCTACGCAAGTTTGAAGTTTGCCGTTTTACGATCTAAAGCTCCCTAATGAGTAGTGTCCTACTTATCCTAACATAAATATACAATACAGTTGGTACCGGTATATGTAATGGACGTAATTTGCCTACTGAGTTTAATAATAGGTGTTCATATGTGTTGTGGGCAGTCAAAAGTTGGATTTGTTAGTTTATTTGTTCAATTCAAGGACGATGTACGTGGGAGCAACAGTAATGGCCAGACTGTCGTTTGGTATAAATCTAGGCGAAACTTTCAAGAATTATATTATTTCCCTTTGTGTCCCTTCAGGTACCAAGAACTGCTCAAATAATTAATAATTTCACACAACCGTCCAATCAACAAATAGCTTATTCTCTTGGCTCTGTGAGAGGAAGCCTAAATTTTTTTACAATGTTGATTTTTTAATTACATGATATAACATCATGCCCCATATATTAGAATGAACACTAAAGCAGTCAAAATAGTTCAGCCCAATGAAAACAAATTTATATGCAGGCTAGACCACTGAAGTAGGGAACATTCAACCGGAAATAAAAGCCACAGTATTAGAAAGGATGATTAGCTGAGTATTTGGCTATGGCTCTGTGACCTAAAACTCATTTCAGCCCAAAGATATATTGATCAGTAGGCATGAAATGAAATTTCTCAAGTATAGACAATTATTATACTTCCATGGTGTAACCAAGGAAGTATATTGTTTTTGTACTGGTGCCGTTTTCCGTTTATTTGAAAATACTCAGAAACTAAGGGCAGTAGGAACGTGAAATCTCTAGCGATTGTAGGCATCCACGGTTTACTAAGTATAATGGTATCGGAAACTCGGCCCAATGGATTTTGACGGAGTTATGGCCCTTTTTCGATTATTTTTCATTATTATTATTATTATACATGACACTTTTACAACTCCCTAATATCTGAAAGTATAAGGAGTATCTATCTCAAATTGTGTACGTATGTTGGGGTCAATGAGTTCTAACCTATCGTCATATAATGAATATTGTCCGCGTTTCCCCTGCGGAGTTATCTGCCTTTATCTGAAAAAATGTCATTTTATTATCTCGGAAATTATAAGGAGCAGTGTATCGAAAATTGGACCGTATGCACACCTCGATATGCCCTACTGCCCACGGGCATCAACACTTGTGTCCGTGCTTTCCCTGAGGAGTTACCGCCCATAAATAGGGACACCTCTATTTGATTTACTATGCTGTACTCTCGTATCATTCCAGATAACTGCATTTGGATTTCATAGTCGTGTTGACCGTTGTCAGTTTAGTCCGAGAAAGAAAATTGGACAGGGTCGGCATACATTTTGACGCTGGGGTGGGGGCAAAATTTTCGAAAAAAAAAGTTTTGATTGACATTCATCTATTTAAGTATGTGGATTCCCTGAATCAAAACAAACCCATACCGGAAAGGATTTTTTAAATCCGAGAAGAAATGCAAGAGTTACGGGCCCTCAAAGTTTGCAATTTGGGCCCTTGTGCTTGTGTACACATCTCCTCCGAAGATGTCGAACTTTTGATATCATCTAATATCCCAGTGCGTGGGGTCTGAAGAGAGCACGTGGTGTGCCAAATTTTACATTTTTTTATTCTTCTTCGAACCAGATGAAACTTGGAATATAACATCTACATCGCCAACCGGTCTAGAAACTGAAAGAATTCTGAAAATCCATTTAAAAATGACAGAGTTGCGGGGCCTTCAAACTATGCAAATTTGGGCCCATGTGCTTGTGTACACATCTCCTTCGAAGAGGTCGAACGTAGGATGTCATCTGATATTTCATTACGTGCGGTCTGAAGAGAGCATGCGATGTGCCAAATTTTGCCAGTGTCGGTTCAGTGTTATGGGTCAGGGGAGGGGCGGTCCGGTGTACCAATTTTGTATTCTTTTCCGAATCAGAAGAAACTTGAAGTATAGCATCTATACCGCCAACCGATCTAGAAACTGGAAGAATTTCGAAAATCCATTGAAAAATGACAGAGTTGCGGGCCTTCAAACTATGCATATTTGGGCCCATGTGCTTGTGTAAACATCTCCTCCGAAGATGTCGAACTTAGGATGTCATCTGATATTCCAGTGCGTGCGGTCTGAAGAGAGCACGTGGTGTGCCGAATTTTGCCAGTGTCGGTTCAGTGTTGTGGGTCAGGTGGTTCGAGGTACCAAAATTTATTTCGTCTTCGAATTATATGAAACTTGGAACATAACATCTACCATACACGGTGATCACAAAACTGAAAACAGATCGTAAATCCGTTAACAAATGGCCGAGATTTGGGCTCTCAAATTTGAATATGGACCCGATTTCTTTCCAATAATCAAAATGTTGTCCGTCTCCGAATCAGACAAAAATTATAACAAACAATCTATGTGAGGCACTAATCACAATACTGAAAACAATTTTAAAATCCATTGGAAAATAACTGAGTTATGGGCCATCAAACTTCGCATTTTGGGCGGGTTTGACAATTTCCCAATCCCGTTACCCAATCTCGAGGTAGGGGTGGGTCACTTACAAACACATAAGATAAACAAACACATGTTAAGAACAACATATAATTATCATACTTCGTGTTTCCGTCCCGAAAATGCGATTCTTTCAGATCATGATTTTCCCTATTATTATACTTCCATGGTGTAACCAAGGAAGTATATTGTTTTTCTACTGAGGTCGTTTTCCGTTTATTTCGAAATACTCAGAAACTGATTGCAGTAGGAACGCGAAATCTCTAGCGAATATAGGCATCGAAGGTCTACTAAATATAATGGTATCCGGATTTCCGCCCAATGTTTCTTGGTGGCACTTTTGCGATTATTTTTCAGTATTATTATACTTAATTCCATGGTGTAACCAAGGAAGTATATTGTTTTTCTATTGAGGCAGTTTTCCGTTTGACTGCAAATACTCAGAAACTAATGGGAGGAGGACCGTGAAATTTCTAGGGATCGTAGGCATCTAAGGGATACAGCAAATGAAGATATCGCGAGTTCGGCCCAACGCTTTACCACGGAGTGAAATTTAAAAAAAACTTATGTTGGGGTAAATGAGTTCTGTGCCTTAGATGCATGACGAATATTGTCCGCGCTGTCTTCGCAGAGTTATCTCCCTTTATATGAAAACATGTCATTTTATTATCTCGGAAATTATAAGGAGCAGAGCATCGGAAATTGGACCGTATGCACAACTCGATATGCCATATATACAGACCAACGGCATCAAAACTTGTGTTAGAGCTTTTCCTGAGGAGTTACCGCCCATAAATAGGCAAACCTCAAATTGGTTGTACTCAGCTGTTCTTTTGTATCATTGTAGATAACCGAATTCGGTTTTCGCAGTCCTCTTGGTAGTTGTCAGTTCATTGAGAAAACAAAAACTGGACAGGGTCGGTCATATATTTTTACATTGGGGTAGGGGCAAATTTTTCGAAAAAAAAAAATTCTTAACGAAAGTAGTCTATTAAGGTATGCTCATTCCATGAGTGAAGTTGATCATACAGCAAAACGAAATTTTGAAATCCGATTAGAAACACCAGAGTTGTTGGTCCTGGAAATTCGCGTTTTTACGCTGATCTGCTAACGACCGCGACTCCTCTGAAAGTATCCGACATTAAAAGCCGTATCACACGCTGGTGTGACCGGAATAAAGAGCGCAAGTGGTGCGCCAAAATCTGCCAGGTTCGGTTCAGTATTGTGGGTTTGGGGAGGGGGTGGTCCCAGGTCCCAAATTGTTTTTGGTCTCAGAATCAGATGAAACTTGGAATATAACATCTACCATACAAGCTGATTAGGAAACTGAAAACAGATCGTTAATCCGTTGGAAAATGTCGGAGATTTGGTCCCTCAAAGTTTAAAATTGGGCACATATGCTTTAAAATTTCAAAAATGTTATTCGTCTCTGAATCAGATGAAATCCATACCATCGCATCTCTGGGAGCAGCAGATCACAAAACTGAAAACAGATTTAAAATCCGTTGGTAATTAACGAAGTTACGGGCCCTCAAAGTTCGCATTTTGAGCCGGGGTTGACATTGTGCTTATCCCGTCACACAGTTTCGAGGCAGGGGATGGGTCACTGCCATACACTTCAGATGAAAATACAAAAGCCAGGATAACATATGGTCACACAACTGAACATTTTGTGTTACTAAACTGCGATTCTTTCATCTCAATATTTTTTCTATTGTCAAACTTCCATGGTGTAACCAAGGAAGTATATTGTTTTTCTATTGAGGCAGTTTTCCGTTTGACTGCAAATACTCAGAAACTAATGGGAGGTAGAATATAAAATTCTACAGCATAAGCCGATCACGAAACTGAAAGAATTTCGAAAATCCATTTAAATATTCCAGAGTTACATGTATAGGCCTTCAACGTTACCGTTACGGACCAAACGACTCGCAACCTGAACTCCTCCGAACTTTCAAGTTATTGGAGGTCGAATCATAAGCCGATGTGACCGGAATAAAGAGCGCAAGTATTGCGCCAAATTTTGCCAGTGTCGGTTCAGTATTGTGGGTTAAGCAGAGGGGTGGTCCATGGAACCAAATTTGTTTTCCAAATCAGAAGAAATTTATAATATAAATCTTGGAGAGAAGCAGATCACAAAACTGAAGAAAAAATTTAAAACCCGTATATTGGAAATAACGGAGTTACTCAACAAAGACTACAGATAATATAAAACTTAATTAGATTTCGCGAAGAAAATTCCGAAAGTGTTCATAAAGGTAACTCGCATTGAGCTGTAATATTACTTGTTATATAGGGTTTGTAACCATGCCTTTGATGATTAGGTCAGCAAGGAACATGGTTGGTAAATATATATGTGAGAGTTATGGAGGCACGGACTCATTATGAGTGGTCATTGCTCATATTTGCTTAACTCAGTGAACGTGAACAAATTCTCATTTCTTATCAAAATGGCCATGTGTCGATCGGAATGGTACATCGTCTAGCCCAGACTGTAATGATCGTATCCACGACCTAACCACATCAGCTACGGGGACATCCTTAGGAAGCATATCAGTCTGAACATGGGTTCAAACTCACTACCTTCGAAATTCTTGATCTGCCATTCTGCGACCATACGATTACTGGTACTGGCGTATATATATATGTCAGAGTTATGGAGGCACGGACTCAGTATGAGTGTTCGGTGAATAGCAATTCGACCCACATAGGTTGCTATCTTGAAGGGTGTCCTTAGTCGCATTGGTAATGTAACAGCATGTTGTGAGGAAGATGTCGGATTAAAATCAGCCAAATTACACATTGATTTATCAGATAGGGGAACAATATATATCTAGATGAGAAATTCCATGGATATGCTATTATGAATATGTCGAGAGATCTGAATGTGTTTTGATGTTCATCAGTATCATCCAGACTTTTACTTTTGATGTTTTCATCAGTAAGGATACTGCCTGTTAATACAGAACTATAGATTAGGTGAATATCAATTGGACCCACACATGTTGATATTGCGAAGGGTTTTACAAGGCGCAATGTTAATGTGACAGCATTTTGTGAGGCAAATATGTTTGGTTAAATCAGTCACTTCATACATCTTTTTGTTCAGCACTAAGTACACTACACATTTAATTGGACAGTTCCATGTAAATAAATTTTAGATGTCTTAAGGAAACTGTTTAGATACACTTGAGTCGATCACAAACATATAGTAGCAAATCGATTTATAAACAAGTTTGTGATCCGTTAAAATGTTTTACAATTATAATTACACATAGCTTTGGGCACAAATGTTGCTACTTACAATTGCCACATCCATGCCATATTGGGTGGCAGTCAAAGTAATTGTTGTGCGAGGGGATTGTATTTGTACTTAACAATGACTAGTGTTTGTGATTGTTTGGAAGAGGCTTTTTAAATAAATAGCGTTGGCGTGAAAAATTAAGAATATCTAATTTCACTCGCTATCACATCTCTAGATCTTTGCAGATCTGTACAGAGAATACTGTCTCCATGCAGTTTTTCGACCTACTTAGACCACATGAACGCGACACAGGGGAGCTACATTACTGAATATTTACAACCATAATTTTCTTCTCAATGCTGCATACATGCCGATTGCAATAGTATCTAGTAGGTTAATGTTTGATATGTTGTATTTTCCCGGTCCAAGCTATTTAAAGTTTACTTGTGAAATTTTAGGCGCCCAGGCACTGACATACGTACACGCCCTCGATAACGATTGAATCATCTGCCTCCGCGTGCATATTTGCATTTTATTTTCTCTTATCTATGTTGCTAATTATCATATTTTCCACATACGCGCCTTTCATTTAAAGCGTAGACATGTATTCGTAAAATTGTGATCTAATTAATGGAGCGGATATAATAGTCCCACCTATCACTGGTGTTAGGTTTGAAACGACCGCAATTCATATTTTGATCCGATATAACATAATTGTGTAACCAACCCCTATAATTGCAAGGTATATTATACTTCTCAATTCCTAATATACTATGTATTAGAATGTTGACTTGTATTGCATTTTTATGTTTACCCATACCATAGTATGGTAAACATAGTGTCGTTGCCCGGATTGACCACTCGTCGTTGGTCCGTCTGTCTGTCCGTCTGTCCGTCTGCCCGTCTGTCCGTAGACACTTTACGAGTAATGCGATAACTCAAACATTTTGTATATGGGTTTCTCAGCCCAAAATACAGATCGAGTTCGAATTTGGGTTTGATCCGAGATTTTGTTACAGAGTTATGGCCCTTTTTCAACTTAGAATTCACGCATTCTGCCATAACTCAAACATTTTTTATCTGATTGGAACCAAATTTGGTATGTTAGTTTCACAGCCCATAATACAGATCGAATTCGAATATGGGTTTGATCCGATTAATTTTAAAGGAGTTATGACCCTTTTTTGAGAAAAAAAAATTATAAAAAAAATTCATTTTTTTGTAGATTTAGCTCCTTGCTAAATTTAGCATATACAGATATTAAATTTTGTGTTTGAACTTTAATAACAATAAAAAAAAAATTTAAATAATAAAAAAAAATTGACACTTCCATTTATTTTAGTTTTATACGATTAATTAGGTGTGAATCCGTGTGATATCCTGTTTTGAAAATATGAAGATTTTATTGCAATAGTTTCATGTAATATAATGATATCAATAAATTACCATGTAATCCAACATCCAGAGTATATCAGAGGATTTTTATAGATGTTGTCATTCCAAGTGAAATCTGTTATGAAATGAGTGATGACATATGATACAGAGCTCTGGTGTGTCAAGCAAGATAAACAACACTGGTGGCTGGCTGTTTGTTTATTCTAACTGTCAAATTGATTAATGGCAGCACAAGACAGGTGTTTTTCCTATTCTTGAAATTTCATTACAGGATGAGATAAGGGCCCCCTCACCTATATAAGTGTCTTCTAAATTCCATTAATTTGCTTCAAAAATAATTAACCCTTTCCAAGGTTTCCATAGACACATGCTATAATGTACATGGACTCTTCCTCATATCTCTTAATATATATTGGGTATCTTTGCACACTTCTATCAATTTTGGTATTGACTGATTAATTGATTTTTGAAAAATATATTAACCCTTCAGACACGTGCTTTCAAAATTAAAACAACAGCTGATAGCCAATTTGATTTATCTATGCAATGGGGAAACAGGCAGATAAATATACATGACTATTGTAAGTGATGACTTGTTTTGAAAATCAATATGGTAGATGTTAGTATTTCCAGGAACCTTATTTTCCCATTTGTTCACATTTTCATGGTTGATTGAATTTTAGGGGCCACAGAGCACTTAGAAGATTAACATTGAAGGTTGTGGCTTTAGTGCCCAAGCTACTTGTAAAACATTGTAATGTGTGAAACCATTCAAATGAGGGCTAACTTACTTTCTTTTATATGAACGATTTAGTGGTCATCCCCATCATATTATGTCTGTATAACATTATATAGATAATACTTTTGAATTGTATAAACTACATATATTTTTGAAAAACATACACCCCTGTTATGAAACACTTAATCTTATTTAATACACAGGTCAGATCTGATCTTATATCTGTCCATGTTTGATAAACAAATAACTGGGGAGAATGCGGGAAGGGGGGGGGGGGTAATTAAAGTACCATTTAAATACGAGATGGAATCCCCTACATATATGTCGTTCTAAGCAGTCTGGCTTGTCAACAATTATAATTTCTCTTTAGAAGTGAATAATAAATTTTGAATATCTGGCATGTCAAAAGTGGCAAAGATAGGGATTTATCACTTTTGCTTCCAATGAATTAACTTAAACTCCTAAACATGTCCTCCGAAATCACTAAACCATTGGATCTCACAGTGAGAGGTCCTTGTGTGAATAGGGACAGAGTTATGAGATTTAAAACTACTCCTCCCCCAACCCAAATACTTTAACCCTTTCTTAAGACAAATTATTTGAGCTTTTGATTTCAAGTTGGGTACTGATATATGGATTAATTCCTGTGATCATATCTTTGACAAATTATCAGTTATGGCTAGTCACTATCGCCAAGGTATGGGTTAAACATCTGCCGATCGTGATCGGCCTCTCGTTAGATTATAAATTGAAGACTGATATTGAGACACTGATAATCAATTTTATGGATGTACATTATTGCATGTGTATATTGGTGATTATCACATGTTACTTACATGTACATGTATATAGTGGTGAGTTATCAAGCTGCCCAATATATTTTGGCAAATAAACATTAATTGTATACGAAAACCTTTGTAGAGTTCTCCATTAGGAAGATTTTACATCTTTTCAGATCTGCCAATATATAATCATACGCGTGTCTATGTATCTGCTGTGTACTTACTGCTATTGGCATTTCTAGTTGGAACTTGAGTTTGTTAAGCCGTAGTTAGCGGATGGTAGACGTCATGAATTCAGGCTAGGCATATCATTACAATTAAATATTTACTAGCTGGTGGGCCCGACTTCGTCCGGGCTGTTTCCCCTCTGCTTTCCGTCGAAAGGCGCGATTTGACCTTGAATTGACCATTTTGAAGGTCAAGGTCAGGTCGGGGTAACGATTCCACCCGTCCAAAACACACTCTAGACAAAAGTACCCCGAGGTATCAAAGTTCGTCGAAATCCGTCCGTTTTACCCGATTTGACATTGAATTGACCATTTTGAAGGTCAATGTCAGGTCGGGGTCACTATTTGACCCATCCAAAATACTCCCCGGACAAAAGTATCCACAGGTATCAAATTTCGTCGAAATCCGTCAGGCAGTTTTCCCGGCCATTGATAACAGACAAACAGACAGACAAACAGACAGAAGTCCCAAAATATATATTAGACTAGCCGATGAGCCCGACGTTGTCCGGGCTATTCAAAAACCAAATTTCAAGTCGATAGCTCCACCAGTTTCCGAGATATGGTCTGCGCATGCGCGAAGCTGGCGTCGCACGGGCTCGGCGACCCGATAAAATTCGTATCCGGGGCAAGATACATTCACATACCAAATTTCAAGTCGATAGCTCCACCCGTTTCCGAGATCTGGTCTGCGCATGCGCGAAGCTGGCGTCGCACGGGCTCTGCGACTCGATAAAATTCGTATCCGGGGCAAGATACATTCACATACCAAATTTCAAGTCGATATCTCCACCCGTTTCCGAGATCTGGTCTGCGCATGCACGAAGCTGTCGTCGCACGGGCTCGGCGACCCGACAAAATTCGTATCCGAGGCAAGATACATTCACATACCAAAATTCAAGTCGATAGCTCCACCCGTTTCCGAGATCTCTTCTGCGCATGTGCGAAGCTGGCTTCGCCGGGCTCGGCGACACGATAAAATTCGTATCCGGGGCAAGATACATTCACATACCAAATTTCAAGTCGATAGCTCCACCCGTTTCCGAGATCTGGTCTGCGCATGCGCGAAGCTGGCGTCGCACGGGCTCGGCGACCCGATAAAATCCGTATCCGGGGCAAGATACATTTGCATACCAAATTTCAAGTCGATAGCTCCACCCGTTTCCGAGATCTCGTCTGCGCATGCGCGAAGCTGGCGTCGCACGGGCTAGGCGACCCGATAAAATTCGCATCCGGGGCAAGATACATTCACATACAAAATTTCAAGTCGATAGCTCCACCAGTTTCCGAGATATGGTCTGCGCATGCGCGAAGCTGACGTCGCACGGGCTCGGTGACCCGATAAAATTCTTATCCGGGGCAAGATACATTCACATACCAAATTTCAAGTCGATAGCTCCACCCGTTTCCGAGATCTCGTCTGCGCATGCGCGAAGCTGACGTCGCACGGGCTCGGCGACCCGATAAAATTCGTATCCGGGGCAAGATACATTCACATACCAAATTTCAAGTCGATAGCTCCACCCGTTTCCTAGATCTCGTCTGCGCATGCGCGAAGCGGGCGCCGCACGGGCTCGCCAATACGACAACGTTCACCGCCTGGTAAAACTACACTCACGTACCAAGTTTCGTCCCGATCGGTCGAGAATCGTAGATTTGTATTAATGACAGACAGACAGACAGACAAACAAACAAACAAACAGAGGTCTTCAAAATATATATGAGACTAGCCGATGAGCCCGACGTTGTCCGGGCTATTCAAAAACCAAATTTCAAGTCGATAGCTCTACCCAGCCCGACGTTGTCCGGGCTATTCAAAAACAAAATTTCAAGTCGATAGCTCTACCCGTTCCCGAGATCTGGTCTGCGCCGAGATATGGTCTTCGCATGCATTTCAAGTCGATAGCTCCACCCGTTTCCGAGATCTCGTCTGCGCGAAGCTGGCGTCGCACGGGATCGGCAACCCGATAAAATTCGTATCCGGGGCAAGATACATTCACATACCAAATTTCAAGTCGATAGCTCCATCCGTTTCCGAGATCTCGTCTGCGCATGCGCGAAGCTGGCGTCGCACGGGCTCGGCGACCCGATAAAATTCGTATCCGGGGGAAGATACATTCACATACCAAATTTCAAGTCGATAGCTCCACCCGTTTCCGAGATCTGGTCTGCGCATGCGCGAAGCTGGCGTCGCACGGGCTCGGTGACCCGATAAAATTCGTATCCGGGGCAAGATACATTCACATAGCCAATTTCAAGTCGATAGCTCCACCCGTTTCTGATATCTCGTCTGCGCATGCGCTGCACGGGCGTCGCACGGGCTCGCCAATACGACAACGACCACCGCCTGGTCAAACTACACACACGTACCAAGTTTCGTCCCGATCGGTGGAGAATCGTAGATTTGTATCAATGACAGACAAACAGACAGACAGACAAACAAACAGAGGTCATCAAAATATATATGAGACTAGCCGATGAGCCCGACGTTGTCCGGGCTATTCAAAAACAAAATTTCAAGTCGATAGCTCTACCCGACCCGAAATTTCAAGTCGATAGCTCTACCCGTTTCCGAGATCTGGTCTGCGCATGCGCGAAGCTGGCGTCGCACGGGCTCGGCGACCCGATAAAATTCGTATCCGGGGCAAGATACATTCACATAGCAAATTTCAAGTCGATAGCTCCACCCGTTTCCGAGATCTCGTCTGCGCATGCGCGAAGCAGGCGTCGCACGGGCTCGGCGACCCGATAAAATTCGTATCCGGGGCAAGATACATGCACATACCAAATTTCAAATCGATAGCTCCACCCGTTTCCGAGATCTCGTCTGCGCATGCGCGAAGCTGGCTTGGCACGGGCTCGGCGACCCGATAAAATTAGTATCCGGGGCAAGATACATTCACATAGCAAATTTCAAGTCGATAGCTCCACCCGTTTCCGAGATCTCGTCTGCGCATGCGCGAAGCTGACGTCGCACGGGCTCGGCGACCCGATAAAATTCGTATCCGGGGTAAGATACATTCACATACCAAATTTCAAGTCGATAGCTCCACCCGTTTCCGAGATCTGGTCTGCGCATGCGCGAAGCTGGCGTCGCACGGGCTCTGCGACTCGATAAAATTCGTATCCGGGGCAAGATACATTCACATACCAAATTTCAAGTCGATATCTCCACCCGTTTCCGAGATCTGGTCTGCGCATGCACGAAGCTGTCGTCGCACGGGCTCGGCGACCCGACAAAATTCGTATCCGAGGCAAGATACATTCACATACCAAAATTCAAGTCGATAGCTCCACCCGTTTCCGAGATCTCTTCTGCGCATGTGCGAAGCTGGCTTCGCCGGGCTCGGCGACACGATAAAATTCGTATCCGGGGCAAGATACATTCACATACCAAATTTCAAGTCGATAGCTCCACCCGTTTCCGAAATCTGGTCTGCGCATGCGCGAAGCTGGCGTCGCACGGGCTCGGCGACCCGATAAAATCCGTATCCGGGGCAAGATACATTTGCATACCAAATTTCAAGTCGATAGCTCCACCCGTTTCCGAGATCTCGTCTGCGCATGCGCGAAGCTGGCGTCGCACGGGCTAGGCGACCCGATAAAATTCGCATCCGGGGCAAGATACATTCACATACCAAATTTCAAGTCGATAGCTCCACCAGTTTCCGAGATATGGTCTGCGCATGCGCGAAGCTGACGTCGCACGGGCTCGGTGACCCGATAAAATTCTTATCCGGGGCAAGATACATTCACATACCAAATTTCAAGTCGATAGCTCCACCCGTTTCCGAGATCTCGTCTGCGCATGCGCGAAGCTGACGTCGCACGGGCTCGGCGACCCGATAAAATTCGTATCCGGGGCAAGATACATTCACATACCAAATTTCAAGTCGATAGCTCCACCCGTTTCCTAGATCTCGTCTGCGCATGCGCGAAGCGGGCGCCGCACGGGCTCGCCAATACGACAACGTTCACCGCCTGGTAAAACTACACTCACGTACCAAGTTTCGTCCCGATCGGTCGAGAATCGTAGATTTGTATTAATGACAGACAGACAGACAGACAAACAAACAAACAAACAGAGGTCTTCAAAATATATATGAGACTAGCCGATGAGCCCGACGTTGTCCGGGCTATTCAAAAACCAAATTTCAAGTCGATAGCTCTACCCAGCCCGACGTTGTCCGGGCTATTCAAAAACAAAATTTCAAGTCGATAGCTCTACCCGTTCCCGAGATCTGGTCTGCGCCGAGATATGGTCTTCGCATGCATTTCAAGTCGATAGCTCCACCCGTTTCCGAGATCTCGTCTGCGCGAAGCTGGCGTCGCACG
Organism: Siphonodentalium dalli; assembly: GCA_032622095.1. Classification (NCBI taxonomy): domain Eukaryota; kingdom Metazoa; phylum Mollusca; class Scaphopoda; order Gadilida; family Siphonodentaliidae; genus Siphonodentalium; species Siphonodentalium dalli. The sequence goes on along the minus strand of CP136064.1, from coordinate 64,696,947 downwards.
GGATCGGCAACCCGATAAAATTCGTATCCGGGGCAAGATACATTCACATACCAAATTTCAAGTCGATAGCTCCATCCGTTTCCGAGATCTCGTCTGCGCATGCGCGAAGCTGGCGTCGCACGGGCTCGGCGACCCGATAAAATTCGTATCCGGGGGAAGATACATTCACATACCAAATTTCAAGTCGATAGCTCCACCCGTTTCCGAGATCTGGTCTGCGCATGCGCGAAGCTGGCGTCGCACGGGCTCGGTGACCCGATAAAATTCGTATCCGGGGCAAGATACATTCACATAGCCAATTTCAAGTCGATAGCTCCACCCGTTTCTGATATCTCGTCTGCGCATGCGCTGCACGGGCGTCGCACGGGCTCGCCAATACGACAACGACCACCGCCTGGTCAAACTACACACACGTACCAAGTTTCGTCCCGATCGGTGGAGAATCGTAGATTTGTATCAATGACAGACAAACAGACAGACAGACAAACAAACAGAGGTCATCAAAATATATATGAGACTAGCCGATGAGCCCGACGTTGTCCGGGCTATTCAAAAACAAAATTTCAAGTCGATAGCTCTACCCGACCCGAAATTTCAAGTCGATAGCTCTACCCGTTTCCGAGATCTGGTCTGCGCATGCGCGAAGCTGGCGTCGCACGGGCTCGGCGACCCGATAAAATTCGTATCCGGGGCAAGATACATTCACATAGCAAATTTCAAGTCGATAGCTCCACCCGTTTCCGAGATCTCGTCTGCGCATGCGCGAAGCAGGCGTCGCACGGGCTCGGCGACCCGATAAAATTCGTATCCGGGGCAAGATACATTCACATACCAAATTTCAAATCGATAGCTCCACCCGTTTCCGAGATCTCGTCTGCGCATGCGCGAAGCTGGCTTGGCACGGGCTCGGCGACCCGATAAAATTAGTATCCGGGGCAAGATACATTCACATAGCAAATTTCAAGTCGATAGCTCCACCCGTTTCCGAGATCTCGTCTGCGCATGCGCGAAGCTGACGTCGCACGGGCTCGGCGACCCGATAAAATTCGTATCCGGGGTAAGATACATTCACATAGCAAATTTCAAGTCGATAGCTCCACCCGTTTCCGAGATCTCGTCTGCGCATGCACGAAGCGGGCGCCGCACGGGCTCGCCAATACGACAACGTCCACCGCCTGGTCAAACTACACGCACGTACCAAGTTTCGTCCCGATCGGTCGAGAATCGTAGATTTGTATTAATGACAGACAAACATACAGACACACAAACAAACAGAGGTCATCAAAATATATATGAGATATATGAAACGGAAAATCAGTTCATGGGTACATATACCAGAAGGAAAGCTCCGATGGGATTTCAACATTAATCTGGGAGTGTTATACATATACAGAGACCAGAAGGAAAACTCTGAAGGAATTTCAGTTTTGTATACAGGGTGTATTGGACATGCATAATTATACAAGAAGGAAAACTCAGAAGGGTATTTTACTCGGAGTGTCAGTCCCATATAGCTGTAAACAAGAACAACATGTCAGAACAAATTGAAGCTGATACAATGGCTCGATTCAATGCACATAATAGATCATCGAGTGAAAAGGATGAACAGAACATGTCACTCCTAATATAAAATAAATGTGACGGTTTCGTATTCACCATCGAATGTGTAATTTTCTGGCCGTGTTCCGTGACCAAGCACCACTCCAATTCGAATAAAATGTCTCTGGCAATTGAAATAAGATCTTGTACATCCATGCCTGTTAGTTTATTTCACCATACATGTCACGCGACCTTTTCACTAACCTCAGTGCGCACACACCTGACTGGATGCACATAAAATGATGAATCAGCTATTTGGCTGCAGGTTACAACATACAAGGATATTACCTGAGTTCAGTTTAATTCAATTGTAACGATATTTCGATTACAGTTTAGCAGATTCCACCGATCGATATTTAATCCAGTTGTTTTATTCAGACAGACAGACAGACAGACAGACAGACATACATACAGACAGACAGACAGACAGACAGACAGACAGACAGACAGACAGACAGACAGACAGACAGACAGACAGACAGACATACATACAGACAGACAGACAGACATACAGACAGACAGACAGACAGACAGACAGACAGACAGACAGACTCTCTCTCTCTCTCTCTCTCTCTCTCTCTCTCTCTCTCTCTCTCTCAGAATTTTCAAAATCCCTCAACATGCTTTATAATATTTTGCTCTAGAATACGATGGCATCCTATCTCTACCAAATATAATCGAAGCCTTATCTCATAGATCGAATACTGCCATATAATATGGAACGAGTTAAGTATTATATCTCATTACCTTATTATAGTATCCGACAAGCCAAATTTCGTGACTGTCGGACAGAATGTTAGCATCCTTGGGAGGTGTGGTAAGTGGCCCTAAAATATATCCCCACCGAATCGATCTAAACGTTTGGCTTGGGGCACCGCACTGTCAGTCGGTTAGTAACATGATACATTAGAATGGCATAAACACTGCCACGCTTGTTCGAACTATATGATATAAAACCACGTGATATTGCTTTGGTAGAAATGCCCATTCGGGACTAAATACATATATAGAGTACACCCATTGAAATGCCGATACCATGGAAGTATATCTGATTTGATGGAATCAGACCTCTAGTTTATGAGTGGTTTTCTTTCCAAATGGAATTTGAAATTTCTTGAACCAAGCAAGCAAGATTCCTATCGTGATCTTCAGATATTATTTCACGGATATATGAACTGAATTTTTTTTAAAGAGTTCTAATTTACAGAAATTCTTGGTATCAGACAACAGAGAAATTTTCCACATTGTTCATGACATAACATTATAGCAAATGGGGTTATAATTTCCAACTAGTTGACGCATATTTGTTAACCCTTTCATGACTGGAGCTTCCTGAAATTTTTCGAAAGCCCTGTGCCAATTCATTCCATTATATATGCGAGTCTCGGCATACTAATATTTACCTTGACCTTGTAAGCAATTGCACTCTCTTATATATGAGAGGTTCGCTATGGGAGACTCGCATATATAAGATAATGCACTGGCACGTGATATTTAATGATGCACCAGCGCATCTCCCGTCATGAAAGGGTTAAATTACGTATCTGCTAAGGCTGCGTACACACACTCGTATATTGTTATGTTTACCCATACCATAGTATGGTAAACATAGTGTCGTTGCCCGGATTGACCACTCGTCGTTGGTCCGTCTGTCCGTCTGTCTGTCCGTCTGTCCGTCTGTCTGTCCGTAGACACTTTACGAGTAATGCGATAACTCAATCATTTTCTATCCGATCGAAACCAAATTTTGTATATGGGTTTCTCAACCTAAAATACAGATCGAGTTCGAATTTGGGTTTGATTCGAGATTTTGTTACAGAGTTATGGCCCTTTTTCAACTTAGAATTAACGCATTCTGCCATAACTCAAACATTTTGTATCTGATTGGAACCAAATTTGGTATGCGAGTTTCAGAGCCCAAAATACAGATCGAGTTCGAATATGGGTTTGATCCGATTAATTTTAAAGGAGTTATGACCCTTTTTCGAAAATAAAATAAAAAAAAACAAAAATCCCATGCTATAACCAAAGTATATTTTGTCCGATTGTGTTCATATTTGATATGTAGGTTTATGATTACATGCCCCTCATCTGTATAGTTTTTGGTATTGATTGGTTGATCGGTTTAGAAAATAATTAACCCTTTACACACATGCTATCCAATGCAATAAGTTGAACATATATCTTCTGATCTGCCTCATATTTCTTACCTAGGTTTTTCTTAGCACGTTCTTAGTCTGTATGGTTTTTGGTATTGTTTAATTAACCCTTTTCACTCTTATGTTTACTTAGAATTCACCCAAGCTGCTATGACTCAAAACATTTTTCATCTGATCAGCACCAAATTTGGTATATGAATTTATCACCCCTAAATACAGATCGAGTTCGAATATGGGTTTGATCCGATATATTTTAACAGAGTTATGACCCTTTATAATTCAAATAATTACTGGTGGGAATTTTAAGAGAACATATCTGGCAGACCATGTGTTATTGAAATGAGTTAATTATCACTATGTCTATGGACATGCTATAAAGCCTGATAGTGGTACTCCTGGCTGGCAGGATTTGTTATCATATTAATGTCAAATTGATTGATGGCTATCTGGTGGAGTGCTGTTTTCTGTGCAATATTAAGTTAACCCCTTTGCTGAAACAGGTTCATTACTAAAGTTTATGTAAACACTATAGGACACCTATTCTAAAATATTAAATTGGAATAGTCCATTGTTACTTAATTTGTAGGGATGTTTTACAGACATTGTTGTCTACATACACTGTTGTCTTATCTTAGACAAAAATTAATCCACACATTCCTCAGTTCCATGATGTGATGTCATTGCAAATGATTAACCCTCTCCACACATCATATGGTTTTGAAGCTTTTCGTTTGATCATTCTCCTATATTATGTCCAGGTTGATGGTGATCCACTTTTGATTTGCATGGATTTGGGATTAAAATTAAACCATTCCATAGACACATATTATGCGATTGACAGATATAATATTATCCCTTTCACTTTGATCCAGGTTCAGTAAGGGTTTCAATAAATCACCAATTATATATTCATCATTAGAGGAAATGTCTTATTTTGAAATTCCCTCAGTTGCATTTGGGCTCCAGGGTAATATTAATGGTGCTGGTATTCTTGAGACTGACTTATTGTATGGGTTTCTAAATCCAATGACATGCTTTGTATAGACTATTTTGTGTTTATCAGTTCATTAGTTTGGGTAAGATTAACCCTATTCTATCCGATTTGATAACTCAAATATTTCCATTGACTATGTTTATACATGTAGTTCTTGGCATAGTTGACAAGAACACACCCCTAACCTGCATAGTTAGGGTCATTTGGTTTATTTGCTTAAAAATATTAACATCCTCCGCCAATCCTGTTGACACAATGTGATAACTAAATATTTTTCACATGATCACTATATTAAGTGTGAATTGTTGAAACTTTAGCACTCATGAAAAGGTTGATGTAAGGATTTATAAAATTTATAAAAATAGCTAATCGCTATCGCCAAGGTATGGGTTAAACATCTGCCGATCGTGATCGGCCTCTCGTTTGGTATGTTTTTGCAGATATTTCGTCATGGAAAACCATAATTATAGTGCCAGAATATGAACGGGGAAATACGTATCTTTACCAAAGCTTATGGCATGAGAAGTAAAATTAATTAATGTATATCCACATTTAACGGTGCTACTAACATTTGCCCGCAAATATCGGCATAATTGATTCTAGCGATATGATTGCATTCTATTTACACATACATTTCGATAGCACCATCACAGTTGGAACTACAGAATTTTAACTTCTCTAGTATATAGCTGTGGTATATAGTCACTGTATAAGCATTTATGCATTCATTTCCTGACAGCTTATAGCTTTTTGTATCGAAATTCCTGTAAATTGCCAGGTAAATTTGCGAGTGTTTGAACACACCCTAGGAGTAGCTCATTCAACATCCTTCAAATCAGTATGATGCAATCGCATAAGCAATTTTAGTTAATGCCTATGACTTGTAGCGAAATGCTGGAAGACATACTGTTATTCGTGATAGCTACGCCAAACGTCACGTGTGCACATACTATATACTAGTGTTTGTTGCAGGTTAATATCAATCTGAAGAAAAACGCTGAACAACACCTACATGTCACTGTCACACAGTGTTACCGCATATCAACCACAAACTGTTAATAGTATTGTATTTGCTGTTTATCGTTTTGTGTATTAAATCCCATTGCATTATAAAGAAGATAGCGGATGCATATTGTTTTCGATGTACCGACGACAGTGCATGCTGACAAGATATGTCGACACACGGATGTATCCCCGGTTTATGGGCTCGGTACAATATATGACGTCATTTAAATATTCAGGTAAATAAGGGGTAAATCAGCTGTTAATATAACAACAATAACAGTCATTCGGATGTTTTCCTAATGTTATCTGCACGAAAGATAACGTCATTTAAATTGATTTGAAACACTCCCCTTGATGACTGAATATGATTAGAGAATATTCTTCCTCAAGGTACAGTTATTGTCATACCTTTATATCCAGAAGTCGCTGTCATTCTTATACATGAATTATATATTGGTGGAATCACTACCGTTTGTTTATCGATGAAAGTTCGTCCGAAATTAAAGCCACGTGCCGGTTTGCGCACCACAATGCACATCATAATATTCTATTTTGAATTATTCCTGGTATCGAAATAGGTCGATAAATACATGTACTTGAACTACCTTTCTTTTGGCATTATATGGCCCAGAAAGACGCATTGAAGTCATTAAAAATATCTTTGAACACGGTGTTTGGGTCCCAGACAAACAGCCACGAGTATGGCAGGTAACAGAAAAGAGCGTTCCGCGTTAATACATTCCTGATACGGTAGACATAAAGAGCATTTGTTTCACTTCTGTGCGAAAAATAGAAAATAGCTTGGAAATGGTTGTGATCATGGTAGTAATTTTCCGAGAATATGAAGCCGGTATATCAATATCTTATCTTTAAAATCTCTCCTATATATTTTTATACAATCTGTATTCGAGAGATAACCCACATCCTCCGGACCTCAGTGATATGATCGTGAATGAGTATTGATATACCCCACTAAACTTTGACAAACACCAGTAATGGTGTGTAGATAATTTACATATCTCTCCTATATATTTTGATACAATCTATCTAATTTACATATCTCTCTTATATATTTTGATACAATCTATCTGTTTGTCTGTCTGTCATTTATACAAATCTACGATTCTCCACCGATCGAGACCAAACTTCCTATCTAGGGGTAAAATCCCACGGACACGGTCGTTGTCGTATTGGCGACCCAGTGCGACGCCCGTGCAGCGCATGCGCAGACGAGATCTCGGAAACGGGTGGAGCTATCGACTTGAAATTTGCTATGTAAATGTATCTTGCCCCGGATACGAATTTTATCGGGTCGCCGAGCCCGTGCGACGCCAGTTTCTCGCATGCGCAGACGAGATCTCGGAAACGGGTGGAGCTATCGACTTGAAATTTGGTATGTGAATGTATCTTGCCCCGGATACGAATTTTATCGGGTCGCCGAGCCCGTGCGACGCCAGCTTCGCGCATGCGCAGACCAGATCTCGGAAACGGGTGGAGCTATCGACTTGAAATTTGGTTTTTGAATAGCTATCGACTTGAAATTTGGTTTTTGGATAGCCCGGACAACGTCGGGCTCATCGGCTATTCTCATATATATTTTGAAGACCTCTGTCTGTTTGTTTGTATGTTTGTCTGTATGTTTGTCATTTATACAAATCTACGATTCTCGACCGATCGGGACCAAACTTGGTACGTGTGTGTAGTTTGACCAGGCGGTGGACGTTGTCGTATTGGCGAGCCCGTGCGGCGCCCGCTTCGCGCATGCGCAGACGAGATCTCGGAAACGGGTGGAGTTATCGATTTGAAATTTGGTATGTGAATGTATCTTGCCCCGGATACGAATTTTATCGGGTCGCCGAGCCCGTGCGACGCCAGCTTCGCGCATGCGCAGACGAGATCTCGGAAACGGGTGGAGCTATCGACTTGAAATATGGTATGTGAATGTATCTTGCCCCGGATACGAATTTTATCGGGTCGCCGAGCTCATGCGACGCCATCTTCGCGCATGCGCAGACGAGATCTCGGAAACGGGTGGAGCTATCGACTTGAAATATGGTATGTGAATGTATCTTGCCCCGGATACGAATTTTATCGGGTCGCCGAGCTCATGCGACGCCATCTTCGCGCATGCGCAGACCAGATATCGGAAACGGGTTGAGCTATCGACTTGAATTTTTTTTTTTGAATAGCCCGGATTGAATAGCCCGGACAACGTCGGGCTCATCGGCTAGTCTATTATATATTTTTGGAAGATCTGTGTGTGTATATGTCTGTCTGTAATCGATGGACTCGAAAACGGCCGAACCGATTTCGATGAAACTTGGTATGTGGGGGTATGTTCGACCGGGGAGTAACATAGGCATATTAATTTTCAGATCCAAGGTCAACTTTTCACGTGCCGAGGTCAAATCTGTTTTTACGCTGTGTTACGGGACTTTCATTTGAGTTCGGTGTGTACAAATCGATTCGAAACAGCGCGAATAATAAAATGCCAGTCATAATAATGACACTGTGAGAATCTTTCGTGTTTCCTCTTTCCAACGATATATAATGCGTATGTATCCGTTTTAGTTATCTGCCTCAATTATCAAGAAGAAGTGGTACTATCTTCCATCAGGATAAAAACAATGCGTAACGTCTATGACGTCGTTAGAGGTCATAACGTTAGATCACGTTAACGCTTAGCCGGCCGATGCATTTGACTGTTTCAGACGTCTTGGCGATATCTCGGGCACCGATGGTAATTTATCTTTACGTTGAAACTTGATAATTAATGAGCGTGTGTATATGAGGCGCGTTTATATACTTGAGTGGAAATAAAATCGGGTTAAACTGGCGGATTTTTACGGACGAAATTTGATGCATAGGGTATCTCGGTATCCGCTGGGCCGATTTCCCGGTATCCGCTGGGCCGATTTCCACCATTTTTCGGGTGTTGGTGTTTGACCCCACCTAACCTTGACCTTCAAAACGGTCAATTCAAGGTCAAAGCCCGGACGAAGTCGGGTCACCTTCTAGTTTCATATATTTATCAACCTATCTTTTACCTCCTTTCAAATTACGTAGACAAAATTTGGAAGCTCGAATTACTGAGCAGTAAATATTTACAGTTCAGACGTTGCGATATCCGAAATGTTACGAGTGGTGTGGTTGGAATTTTCGGCAATAATAATTAAATGCTATATTCTATCAGTGGGCAAGGGATGTCGATGTTTATTCACTGAAATAAGTACATACTATGGCTTTAACTTTTCAGGGAAATCGGCTGGTATAGTAACCACATCACGGATCACGCATGCGTCCCCAGCAGCAGCGTATGCGCACGCATCCGACCGATATTGGGAGGGCGACGTTGACTTTATCAACAACACAAGGGCACGCGGCTGCACAGATATAGCATCGCAACTGATTCTTAACAACAACGACATTCAGGTAGTGACTTTGTTATCAAACTGTGGATTCTGCAATAGAGAGGTATCGCAAACTCCAGGTTACGACTACGTAAAGGCATTCAATCCGATTCAACAACAACAATTGTTTTTGAAATGCCGCGCTTCTGTTATCAGAATCGATTAATTGCCCAAAAATAATGGTAATCACGGTCAACTATATTATAAAATTGCCCAAAACCTGTTATTTAGCAACATTTCGTTCAACGAAATTTTGCCGGTTTGTCAAATATCTGACACATAAAAACCAGTTGATTTTAGAGTTATCTATCTTCATCCGCAATTTGGTCCGAGACATCTTCTCGTCGACTTCTACTGGGCCACTATATATGCCAAGTGGTGAAAAATAATAGATTTAAAAATCGATATCTGATCACTCTGAGCTTTGATGGGTTGGGTTAAATTCCTCGACTCGAATCAAATATTTTTACGCCCGAAGCCAAATAAATAGTAATTGAGGGGCGCTTATTCGGATTGAGTACCTTTAAACTATTCGTCGTAATATTTATGTGCGTCAAATATTCATTTCACAAATATGACGAATACAATTATTGACGTATGTCTGATCGTGCGCATTGAAATTTTCTCCTTAGTGGGTAATTCTGGTTCTACAGCTGGGTTTCCTCGTGCTGACGCGAAAGCCTTTGATGGAAATAATTCAAACACAAGTTTGTAAATATTCGAAATTCTTAGTAAGATTTACTTAAGTACTTTACTATAAAGGATTCACACCAATCATTTGTGTTTTCCGTTAAGTCCAAAAAAATTTACACGAGTCAGCTCTCGTGCAATCTTATTAAACGAGTTCATGTTCACCCAGCGTCGCATTCTGCTTGTCTGAGTACCAATTTCCCCTCCAATAGCCAGAAGCGGGCAAAATATATGCTCCACAAGAACGTATCTTAATGCTCTCTATTGGACTGTATCAATACAGTGATACGTCTTATAACCCCAAAAAGCTGAGCCATACTCTTATTATTGGACAAGCACAAGTAAGGAACAGTTTTTTGTATACAGGTATTAAAACATAAGTATTTATATGTAAGAATTTAAAAAAACAATATTGCACCTAAAGCTCTGCCTGTCGATGTGTCTGCCGTTAATCCAAATTATCCGTGTCCATGAAAGTTTATGCCAAGTTATCTATACATTTCTGTAATTCTTAGCAAATTAGCATTACACACATCCATGCATAATGTGTCAAATATGTATATTTAGTATCTGAAATGGACAATACTGGTCTTATCAAGGTTGATAGTCATAAGTCATTTTCGATACGAATGTTCCGCTGCCTTTATCATGATCTCCATATATTAGTTTCGTTCTCAGCAACCAAACATCATTATCTGTATTCCTATCCATTGTACTGAAATATTTGTGGCTTCTTTATTCTTCATTGCAATATATAGGGATATGATGTTATATCACGTAGTTAAAACAAATAGTTCCACATTAAGAGACAAGTAAAGGCCCCTCTCGTAGAGCCAAGATAATAAGCTATTTGGTTATAGGACTTTAAAGAAAATAACAATGTCAACTTCTCAAATGTATAAAAATCCATTGTTTTTGGTCTTCTCTTAATAACTATTCAGATTCTATATACAATGATATGAGAAACTCAAGATTTTTCGCCGAATAGATGCAGATAATTTTTTGTTGAAAACAGATTGCTTGGATTTATGCAAAATGCCATTAAGGCTGAGCATTCTGTGATGCGTCCGTCACCAGGTCCACACGATATCATGTAATGTGCATATCATATGCTGTGACATCGCAACAAAACTGTACTTATTTTATATGTGGATCTTTCAGCAGTATACGCGTTTGCATATATTCACGATAACCATGATTTGAGTAATAATGCTATGCACACTTTGCCCCCCCCCCCCCTCCACCCAAAAGAAGGGTCCGTCTTCAAAAGCCCTCCATCCGAGCGCCCGCCTCAAATATGCCGTTGCCAACAGCTGACGCCGAACCCATACTAGCGAAAAGCTGACTTCGCCCATAGCTAGCATGTTCACAAAACTATATAATATTTATGATGACGTGTACATGTACGTTGCAGGTTATATTTGGAGGTGGCCGTCGGTATCTATTGTCGATAAACAGCACTGACCCGGAAGAAAAAGACAAATCACAGACTTCCAAATATCACAGACGGGATAGAGATCTCATAAAGGTATACGCGTAGACAAGTCAGTTGGACTGCTGTCAGACTTGACGGAGCAGCCTGTCGTGCAGTATTAGCCAGTGTGTATATGGAACATTCAAGAAGATATATATTTTTTAATAGTTTGCAAATCGACAGGGATAGCCATCTTAATTGTGACGGGTTTGCATTAACCAACACACCTATTATTTAAAAATATTTCACAAAATACATATTTTGGATGTTTTCTAACAGACATGACAATTGGAACTTATTCCCAATTCCTTATTCCTTATTTTCAAAAATGTCGTTTTCGACCGATTTGACGGCATGGTTGGGTGGCCCGCCCCAAATACCGACTAGAAACACCCCGACCCCCCCACCCATCACCCCCGGGGGGTGCCACCCCGAGGGGGTGAAAATGGGGTATGGACCATTTTCGAGAACGGTAAGGATTTCGACCGATTTGACGGCATGGGTGGGTGGCCCGCCCCAAATACCACCTAGAAACACCCCATCCCCCACCCATCACCCCCGGAGGGTGCCACCCCGAGGGGGTGAAAATGGGGTATGGACCATTTTCGAGAACGGTAAGGATTTCGACCGATTTGACGGCATGTGTGGGTGGCCCGCCCCAAATACCACCTAGAAACACCCCCACCATCACCCCCGGAGGGTGCCACCCCGAGGGGGTGAAAATGGGGTATGGACCATTTTCGAGAACGGTAAGGATTTCGACCGATTTGACGGCATGGGTGGGTGGCCCGCCCCAAATACCACCTAGAAACACCCCCACCCCCCCACCCATCACCCCCGGAGGGTGCCACCCCGAAAGGGTGAAAATGGGGTATGGACCATTTTCGAGAACGGTAAGGATTTCGACCGATTTGACGGTGTGTGGGTGGCCCGCCCCAAATACCACATAGAAACACCCCCACCCCCCACCCATCACCCCCGGAGGGTGCCACCCCGAGGGGGTGAAAATGGGGTATGGACCATTTTCGAGAACGGTAAGGATTTCGACCGATTTGACGGCATGGGTGGGTGGCCCGCCCCAAAAACCACCTAGAAACACCCCCACCCATTACCCCCGGAGGGTGCCACCCCGAGGGGGTGAAAATGGGGTATGGACCATTTTCGAGAACGGTAAGGATTTCGACCGATTTGACGGCATGGGTGGGTGGCCCGCCCCAAATACCACCTAGAAACACCCCCAACCCCCACCCATCACCCCCGGAGGGTGCCACCGAGGGGGTGAAAATGGGGTATGGACCATTTTCGAGAGCGGTAAGGATTTCGACCGATTTGACGGCATGGGTGGGTGGCCCGCCCCAAATACCACATAGAAACACCCCCACCCCCCACCCATCACCCCCGGAGGGTGCCACCCGAGGGGGGTGAAAATGGGGTATGGACCATTTTCGAGAACGGTAAGGATTTCGACCGATTTGACAGCATGGGTGGGTGGCCCGCCCCAAATACCACCTAGAAACACCCACACCCCCCCACCCATCACCCCCGGAGGGTGCCACCCCGAGGGGGTGAAAATGGGGTATGGACCATTTTCGAGAACGGTAAGGATTTCGACCGATTTGACGGCATGGGTGGGTGGCCCGCCCCAAATACCACCTTGAAACACCCCCACCCCCACCCATCACCCCCGGAGGGTGCCACCCCCGAGGGGGTGAAAATGGGGTATGGACCATTTTCGAGAACGGTAAGGATTTCGACCGATTTGACGGCATGTGTGGGTGGCCCGCCCCAAATACCACATAGAAACACCCCCACCCCCCCACCCATCACCCCCGGAGGGTGCCACCCCGAGGGGGTGAAAATGGGGTATGGACCATTTTCGAGAACGGTAAGGATTTCGACCGATTTGACGGCATGGGTGGGTGGCCCGCCCCAAATACCACCTAGAAACACCCCCATTCCCACCCATCACCCCCGGAGGGTGCCACCCCGAGGGGGGTGAAAATGGGGTATGGACCATTTTCGAGAACGGTAAGGATTTCGACCGATTTGACGGCATGGGTGGGTGGCCCGCCCCAAATACCACCTAGAAACACCCCCACCCCCACCCATCACCCCCGGAGGGTGCCACCCGAGGGGGTGAAAATGGGGTATGGACCATTTTCGAGAACGGTAAGGATTTCGACCGATTTGACGGCATGTGTGGGTGGCCCCCCCCAAATACCACCTAGAAACACCCCCACCCCCCACCCACCACCCCCGGAGGGTGCCACCCCGAGGGGGTGAAAATGGGGTATGGACCATTTTCGAGAACGGTAAGGATTTCGACCGATTTGACGGCATGTGTGGGTGGCCCGCCCCAAATACCACATAGAAACACCCCCACCCCCCATGGGGGCCTCATATATAGACAGAACACAACGCGCATCTTAATCGAGAATCTTTTATCGAATGAGTTGCGGATGGCGCAAGGATATATTTCGCGAGAGCGTAGCTCGAGCGAAATATAACTTTGCGCCGTCCGCAACGAGTTTGATAAAAGATTCGAGATTATGATGCAAGTTGTGTTCTGTATTTATTCTACACCGTTCAGTCAGATAAGTTCAATACATGAATGTCACATCCATTGTTACTATAGCCACCTTTATTGTGATTTAAGTCTGACAAAAAGCCAGTAATTATGGGGGGATCACCGGAAGCGGATGATCGACGTAATGTACGTCATCTTTCTTGGCGACAACGTCAACAAGAATAGTTCCGTCTTGTATTCCACTAGAGGTATACACTACTATGTATTCAATGGCTGGGATTCCGTTGAATACATGTGCCTATCGTCAATGGGCGTGGAATAAATAGCAACACTTTACGGTCCGTTTTGACGCCATACTGTACCTACGCCCAATTTGTGGCCGGGTATAATGGGCTACCCGGGTACTCTTATTGTGGTGATTTGCCCCTTATAATAGGGTGTATATGTACGAATTCACTCCAAAATTGGCCATACATAGGATTGACCCCCCCCCCCAGTGTGGCTATGACGAATTTATCACAAGAGTTGGTCACAAGTGGAGCAGATCTCCCACAATCGGCAATCTAACAATTTCGGGGTTAGTTTTGACTCTACTTGCGCCCAATTCGTGGCCTGGTATAATGAGCTACTTGCTGCCGATCCTGGCCAATCCGGCAAATATTTCGAATCGGTGGCTGAAGAAATACTAGCTACAAAAAAACAAATTAGAATTAGAATTAGAAACAGGGAACAGGGAACTATAATATTTTAATTGGAGGCTGAATAAGGAACATGGAGCAAGGAACTAAATGCATGGACTTCCCACACACGAGAACAAAGCCACGTCCCTGGTCACGACAAAATACTCCCTAATCTCAGTCAGACACGGAGTCATCAAGTACATTTCTATTCACAAGAATTACGTCGATCGTCGAAATTGATACAGTGTCTGTGAACGTTGCAATGACGTCAAATACAAGAATCTATTTTTGCTACATCAAAGGACACCGGCCGCCCTTTGATCAGAACTTGATACCGGCTGCATCAGAATGCATGACCCCAGTGGATGTGGGTGTGGTGTTACTATGGGGTATTTGGTGTGAGCGTTTGGGGGGGGGGGGGGGCGTTCTAGGTGGTACTTGTGGCGGGCCAGAAGAGACATTTTTGCGGATAAGGAATCAGGAATAAAATGGCTCAAACCCGAGGTATTATCCGGGGTGAGAGGTGATGAGTTTCTAGGTGGTATTTGAGGCCGGCCCCATATTCACCCCCTCGGGGTGGCACCCCCCGGGGGTGATGGGTGGGGGGTCGGGTGTTTCTAGGTGGTATTTGGGGCGGGCCACCCACCCCCCATGAAGTCAAATCGGTCGAAATCCTTACCGTTCTCGAAAATGGTCCATACCCCATATTCACCCCCTCGGGGTGGCACCCTCCGGGGGTGATGGGTGGGGGGTGGGGTGTTTCTATGTGGTATTTGGGGCGGGCCACCCACTCATGCCGTCAAATCGGTCGAAATCCTTACCGTTCTCGAAAATGGTCCATACCCCATTTTCACCCCCTCGGGGTGGCACCCTACGGGGGTGATGGGTGGGGGGTGGGGGTGTTTCTATGTGGTATTTGGGGCGGGCCACCCACCCATGCCGTCAAATCGGTCGAAATCCTTACCGTTCTCGAAAATGGTCCATACCCCATGTTCACCCCCTCGGGGTGGCACCCTCCGGGGGTGATGGGTGGGGGGTGGGGGTGTTTCTATGTGGTATTTGGGGCGGGCCACCCACACATGCCGTCAAATCGGTCGAAATCCTTACCGTTCTCGAAAATGGTCCATACCCCATTTTCACCCCCTCGGGGTGGCACCTTCCGGGGGTGATGGGTGGGGGGTGGGGGTGTTTCTATGTGGTATTTGGGGCGGGCCACCCACACATGCCGTCAAATCGGTCGAAATCCTTACCGTTCTCGAAAATGGTCCATACCCCATTTTCACCCCCTCGGGGTGGCACCCTCCGGGGGTGATGGGTGGGGGGTGGGGTGGTTCTAGGTGGTATTTGGGGCGGGCCACCCACCCATGCCGTCAAATCGGTCGAAATCCTTACCGTTCTCGAAAATGGTCCATACCCCATTTTCACCCCCTCGGGGTGGCACCCTCCGGGGGTGATGGTGGGGCTGGGGGTGTTTCTAGGTGGTATTTGGGGCGGGCCACCCACCCATGCCGTCAAATCGGTCGAAATCCTTACCGTTCTCGAAAATGGTCCATACCCCATTTTCACCCCCTCGGGGTGGCACCCTCCGGGGGTGATGGGTGGGGCTGGGGGTGTTTCTATGTGGTATTTGGGGCGGGCCACCCACCCATGCCGTCAAATCGGTCGAAATCCTTACCGTTCTCGAAAATGGTCCATACCCCATTTTCACCCCCTCGGGTGGCACCCTCCGGGGGTGATGGGTGGGGGTGGGGGTGTTTCTAGGTGGTATTTGGGGCGGGCCACCCACCCATGCCGTCAAATCGGTCGAAATCCTTACCGTCTCGAAAATGGTACATACCCCATTTTCACCCCCTCGGGGTGGCACCCTCCGGGGGTGATGGGTGGGGGGTGGGGGTGTTTCTAGGTGGTATTTGGGGCGGGCCACCCACCCATGCCGTCAAATCGGTCGAAATCCTTACCGTTCTCGAAAATGGTCCATACCCCATTTTCACCCCCTCGGGTGGCACCCTCCGGGGGTGATGGTGGGGGTGGGGGTGTTTCTATGTGGTATTTGGGCGGGCCACCCACCCATGCCGTCAAATCGGTCGAAATCCTTACCGTTCTCGAAAATGGTCCATACCCCATTTTCACCCCCTCGGGTGGCACCCTCCGGGGGTGATGGTGGGGGTGGGGGTGTTTCTAGGTGGTATTTGGGGCGGGCCACCCACCCATGCCGTCAAATCGGTCGAAATCCTTACCGTTCTCGAAAATGGTCCATACCCCATTTTCACCCCCTCGGGGGTGGCACCCTCCGGGGGTGATGGGTGGGGGGTGGGGGTGTTTCTAGGTGGTATTTGGGGGCGGGCCACCCACCCATGCCGTCAAATCGGTCGAAATCCTTACCGTTCTCGAAAATGGTCCATACCCCATTTTCACCCCCTCGGGGTGGCACCCTCCGGGGGTGATGGGTGGGGGGTGGGGGTGTTTCTAGGTGGTATTTGGGGCGGGCCACCCACCCATGCCGTCAAATCGGTCGAAATCTATATCGTTCTCGAAAATGGTCCATACCCCATTTTTCACCCCCTCGGGGTGGCACCCTCCGGGGGGTGATGGGTGGGGGGTGGGGTGTTTCTATGTGGTATTTGGGGCGGGCCACCCACCCATGCCGTCAAATCGGTCGAAATCCTTACCGTTCTCGAAAATGGTCCATACCCCATTTTTACCCCCCTCGGGGTGGCACCCTCCGGGGGTGATGGGTGGGGGTGGGGGTGTTTCTATGTGGTATTTGGGGCGGGCCACCCACCCATGCCGTCAAATCGGTCGAAATCCTTACCGTTCTCGAAAATGGTCCATACCCCATTTTCACCCCCTCGGGGTGGCACCCTCCGGGGGTGATGGGTGGGGGTGTTTCTAGGTGGTATTTGGGACGGGCCACCCACCCATGCCGTCAAATCGGTCGAAATCCTTACCGTTCTCGAAAATGGTCCATACCCCATTTTCACCCCCTCGGGGTGGCACCCTCCGGGGGTGATGGGTAAGGGTGGGGGTGTTTCTAGGTGGTATTTGGGGCGGGCCACCCACCCATGCCGTCAAATCGGTCGAAATCCTTACCGTTCTCGAAAATGGTCCATACCCCATTTTCACACCCTCGGGGTGGCACCCTCCGGGGGTGATGGGTGGGGGGTGGGGGTGGGGTGTTTCTAGGTGGTATTTGGGGCGGGCCACCCACCCAAGCCGTCAAATCGGTCGAAATCCTTACCGTTCTCGAAAATGGTCCATACCCCATTTTCACCCCTTCGGGGTGGCACCCTACGGGGGTGATGGGTGGGGGTGGAGGTGTTTCTAGGTGGTATTTGGGGCGGGCCACCCACCCATGCCGTCAAATCGGTCGAAATCCTTACCGTTCTCGAAAATGGTCCATACCCCATTTTCACCCCCTCGGGTGGCAGCCTCCGGGGGTGATGGTGGGGGTGGGGGTGTTTCTAGGTGGTATTTGGGGCGGGCCACCCACCCATGCCGTCAAATCGGTCGAAATCCTTACCGTTCTCGAAAATGGTCCATACCCCATTTTCACCCCCTCGGGGTGGCACCCTCTGGGGGTGATGGGTGGGGGGTGGGGGTGTTTCTAGGTGGTATTTGGGGCGGGCCACCCACCCATGCCGTCAAATCGGTCGAAATCCTTGCCGTTCTCGAAAATGGTCCATACCCCATTTTCACCCCCTCGGGGTGGCACCCTCCGGGGTGATGGGTGGGGGATGGGGGTGTTTCTAGGTGGTATTTGGGGCGGGCCACCCACCCATGCCGTCAAATCGGTCGAAATCCTTACCGTTCTCGAAAATGGTCCATACCCCATTTTCACCCCCTCGGGTGGCACCCCCCCGGGGGTGATGGGTGGGGGGTCGGGGTGTTTCTAGTCGGTATTTGGGGCGGGCCACCCAACCATGCCGTCAAATCGGTAGAAAACGACATTTTTGAAAATAAGGAATAAGGAATAGGGAATAAGTTCCAATTGTCATGTCTGTTGTTTACTACGCATGGTTGATTTTCGTATCAGATCAGCCAAACTCTGCGAAAATAACAACTTTAAATAAAATAACGGTACTTGTTCCTAACAACATCGCTTTGTCCTACCAGCATCATAGTAATTGAGCAGGATCCACCAGCATCATAGCAAATTACCATGAAAACTTACCCATGCAAGGGTGGTTACTATTACTAACGACGTTGATTGTAGTTAATTTTTGGCTTCTTTAGACCACCCAATGTTACCTCCTCTGGTTAAGTGGTCCTGCTATGATGTTGGTTGGTCTTGTCGAATTGATATGACGCTGGTAGAACACACTGATGCTGTTAAGAGAAAGTACCGTTAATATTTTTTCAAAATTTGCAAATTTCGTGGTCTTTGCTAATTTGAACGAATCTAGGAAAAACCGTAATATGTATAACACTTTCAAAAACATGTATATTTTAAAACATTTTAATAATGGCTATTAGTTGTAAACCGATCATAATTGAGATATGTATCCTTGTCGTTTTGCAAACACCAGCGCAGCTATTATTAAAACACTAGGGGTTTACCCGTCAAAACTGAGTTTATAGAGGTCTATAGAGTTTCGTCGATCTACTAATTAAAGTGGAATAACTCTATCTGATATCAATCATACGGGACATAGCTCGCTATAGAGTTATCTTAGTGCTCTCAGTGGCGCCCGTGCTTTCGTATGATAAAACATTCCTAATTGGCGACGGAATGTGATATATATATCAGGCCTCTTTAGCCAATCAGCCTGACAATATGCGTGTCTTTTTCTAATGTGTGTCAGATCGTATATTCCAAATTTGGGCTACATTGCATGCATGGTTGAAAAATTCTAAACGGGCCAACATCGTGACCGAGTTTTTAGATTTAAAATATACGTGACCTTGAAGGTTTCATACAGACACTGGCTTTTTCTCAAATCTCTCGGATTAGCCTAACTCTTCTAAATAGACACCTTCAGAAAAAAATGACGTTACTTTGTCCTACAATCATATCAATTCACCAGGACCCACCATCTGATCAGCACCATAGCAAATTAGCAGGACCAGTTATCAATTAGTGGTTACTGCTCCTGGTACATCATACGCAGGACTGCAATGAGGGAACAGGTTCTGTAATCGCATTGGGTGTGGTTCACATTCAAGAGAGTATGTTCTTTCATAAGTATTGTATTGTATTTCACCTCGAGTCTTGAGCGGACAAACCAAAGACATTAAAAAATAAACTGATATAGAGACACCCGAATTGGAAATCAGCCAGGTGGGGATAACGCTTTTTAACAGTTGAATATTGCATGCCTGGCACAACATTAGTTGGTAATTTTACACCACAGATAGATTGAAATTGTTTCTATTGCTTGATATTCCAGCCAGTAATTAGTTGGAATTTATTGTTTATAGACCAACATAGCATATTTTATATATTTTTTTTTCCAAATTTTAGTCTGAAATGGCCATCAGTTGGAAATTTTCCCGCCTTAGTGGGAGGTGTCATATTGAAAATTTGGAAAGCTTGTTGTACCAATTGGAATGTTCCAACCCACGGGTGCAAATGGATTGGTTTCGGCCCATCGGTGGCGCAGTCGTACATTTGAAGGCGTACACTCCATCACCAACGTCACCCTACTAACCATGTCCCTGGAAATCAGCTTTATAGACCATTGGTCTGGGGGTTAAAACTATAGCTGTCACCTCGAATGTAGATCAAACCTATAGACTAATTTAATGTCGATTTCTCAATAAAACCAGTTTTAAAGTTGAGATTAATGGTGCGTTCACATGACGGGCAAGAAAATATCAGGTATGTCCCATGTGTCCTTACTTGACCAATGCAAAAAATAATACAGGAAAATATCCGATACGACTTGGTTCGGTAAACGAACAGACCCAGAAATTGGCAGAATCAGTAAACGAACAGACCGTAATCTCAATCTCGTGGTAATCCAGATTCGGATTCCGATTCCGATTACGGACTCAAATGTTCGTAATGTAAACAAACCGAGATTTCGCCACCTCGGAGTTTAAAAACACAATAAAACATAAGAATCCGTCTCTTGTGTACAAATTATTGCAGATTATAAGCGATCTATATCAAAGAATTTTAAATGCGGAGACAAATTTGTTTTATCGAATGTAAACAGGGAGAATATTACTGAAATTAGCCAAATAATAACGCTATTGATAGTAACGCTGGGGGAGCACTTCGGTTGATGGCGAAGCAAATCATTGTCGATTTTATTGTCACTTTCATACATGCATATGTCCATTTCATAATTCCATCCATAAAATACCGCCCGAACGCATGTCGATTTCGAATTCGGCGGATACGTCACCATTGACCGAATTCATGTGAACATGCATGGATATGTCTTCTGCTGTGTTCGTTATTATAATGTTTCTTCTTATTCAAGAAATAGTAGGATTGTATGATATCGATGGATTGTCAGATACACATATGTACTAGCTAGTCTTATAGCAATTTCATGTTTAAACTGTTTTGTTTCGTTAAATGCAGTCGTTTTGCACAATAGTCTCTGTATAGACAACAAACACAGGCATTTTTTGGGCCAACATGCAGTACAATAGTTGGAAAATAAAGCTTTGCTCATGAAGCTAATGTTGTGGCTTGTGATCGCAGGTGAACTGCATCTCCCAATCGCACAAACAAAAATGTAAAGCTTATTCCAGGATTTCAGGACTATATAGTGGAAATGTCAGTCAATTTATTGATTAAGTACCCACACGTACAAGTTCTAGGGACGTGGCTAGAGGTTTCCTCAAATTTCCGGCCAACTGCACCCCCCCCCCCCCCCCCCCCCCCCCCATTGAACGAAACATCAATCTCACAGCTTCGCAGAATTCCATTTGCACCCCTTGGAAATAGCCAACCTGACACACACTAAGATTGAAAAATTACCAACTTATACTGGTTGAAAAAATAAAGCAATGAGAACAATTCCAACCTATATATGGTGTCAAATTAATGTCCAACTAATGTTGTGTCATGCATGAAATTTCCAACTGCTGGAAATGTACCAAAGTTTAGTTTAAACATATTTATTTCAAATATTTGTCAAATTTAGATAACACATGATATATAACACATACATTTGTTTATACATACAATGGGATTGGAGGACAAGTGCTGACTTACTGAAGGGTACCCACTCTCCCATGTGTTATTACACTGAAATAATAAATAATTAGTAATGACAAAGCAACATGACTACCAAAACAAGTTGAACATATATACAGATCACCTGTCACCCCCTCTCCCGAGTTAGTCATAAGTTTGTATATGTATTTATTTAAAATCGGGTTTGTTTGTTGCGTTTGCTGGCTTATACGTATCATTAATTGGAACAGTTAGTCAAAAGAATCCTGATTTTTCCTCA
The DNA here is from genome assembly GCA_032622095.1 of Siphonodentalium dalli. Lineage (NCBI taxonomy): Eukaryota > Metazoa > Mollusca > Scaphopoda > Gadilida > Siphonodentaliidae > Siphonodentalium > Siphonodentalium dalli. The sequence goes on along the minus strand of CP136064.1, from coordinate 64,674,997 downwards.
CGTATGAATGACTGCACAGCTAAGCAAATTGTACCAAAATTCGGGGGGGGGGGGGTCGAGACACCCAACCAACCCCTGTCGCCACGTCCCTGTGCAACTGACAAGTTTCGTGTGTTCTTCACAACATCTTCGGAATTTGATTCAGGAGGCCTAGAGCTGTTAGAATTAAATGCTTGCCCTCATCAAAAAAACACACTTTAACTTGAAAAAAAGATGCGATTAAGTCGGATTGGCAGCAAATTATGTGCCGTGTATATGCGCATAGAAGAAAAGAATGACTTTCACAACAAACGTGAACTTTATAAATATAAGATACAAATAATACATTAGCCATGTTTGACGCTGGGAGAACAATAAACATAGTTTCGGAGACCACGTGGATTTCAAAATCTGACCTAGAATCGGGAATTAGCCCCGCCCCGTAATCGGCTTTGGATTCTGAATCCGGATTCCCACGAGATAACGACTATGTGTGTTATATGAGTTAACCATGATTGGTGGTTATCGGTATCCGTTAAATAATCTCAAAAGGATACGATGGTAACCGTTCACGCACTCGAGTTATGATCAATCACATAGTATCGTCTGTTTCAACAACTCACTTGGTAATTCCATTTTTAGATGAGTTGACAGAATCGCTGAAGTATTATATGGATGTGTGTAGGGACGTATATCTATAGAGGATGTTCATGTTGGATTTCCAACTGCAATCCCCCCTTGAACCAGGCCCAAATACCAAGATCACATAATTAAATTTACACCCCTCCCCCCGGCTTTGAATTTCCCACCTGGTACCCCACATGCCTTGTTTTTAACGTGAAATTTTGACTGAACGCCGGATAGGGAGGGACCTTTTCAAACCACTATTTTGACCAAAAGAAATAGAAATGTAAATGTTGGTCTAAAACAACAATTCCACATGCATTACTGGTTGGAAAATCAGACTACCAGAACAATCTCAACTCATTGTTGGTGTGAAATTTCCAACTAATATTTTGTCAGGTTTGAAATTTCCAACTAGTGAAAACTTTGACCATAGTGAGAGGGGATCCCATGGCCACACATGCACCCCTGTATATTTGGTAATGTAATATACACCACAACCCCACGAACCAAGCCAAAACTTCATATGGGGTCTCGGTGGGGATGGGGTCATCCGATTGCCACAAAACCATAATAATTTTTGTCATCCCACATATGCTTGTACTTTGAAATTATAACAGGCGTGAACCTATTTCCAAATGACGTGACCATTTTATCATATATCGAAGGTGTTTATGCACGAGAGCAGCAACGTGGCTTCAGGTCGGTGGGTGCCTCATCCCACCCGACTACGGTAATATATGTTGAGTTGGAAATTTCATAATGTAATGAATTGCCAATATGGACTATATATATAGGTTGTTTACCGGACGCAATTCACTTGAACTACCACGACAAATACTGTTATGATTGAGCTCAATCAACGCTATCAAAACCGCCGCGTTTTCACGAGCGTAATCTTTGCAGCAAGAAAATAACAGGGTACAATTGTATCTTATATTTTCTTGCAGATATTTTCTTGCAGCTTCATGTGAACGCACCACAAAGCACGCGCCAACTATTTATCGAGATGTGCATATCAAGCTTTACACGATATATGTTTTCCTAGGCATGGTTGGAAGATAAGAAGACGAGAAACGAGAAACACAGATATGTATGGAACAACGAGGGATTTGACAAAATTTCGAACTACAATACGGATTATGTTCTAGGTATGGAAATATAGTTCGTCGTGATAACTCAACCATATGTTACTGGATCTAGAAGTGTTCAATCAGTTGATCAGCAGATTTATATCCTAATAACGCAAAATAATATTAAAAATATGTCGATTTTAACAACGTTTACGAAATATATAGAATCCTCTTCGTGTTTGTTTGTATAATTGAATACCGCACTCGATAGCCCGGCGGAGTGATACGACTGTGCCCTGCGCGCGATACCTATGGGTTACAAGCAACTAATTATATAGGGTTACACTTCTTGAATTTGTGTAGGGAAACTCGAGTCAGCATAAAAACAATTCTGGCTGCTGATTGCATGGTTGATTATCATTGAGGGAAATTTCCCTAAGCGGGAACAGAAAATCATAGCCTACGTAAATATCCAGATCATTTTTGTTTAGGTGGCCATGACGAGTCTGGTGGGGTTCCTAAGTTACGGAAGGGGTCTGGGTATTTTCAAGCTGCTGAGTTTTATACAGTAGATGTTCAATTCAATTCATTTATTTCTCACTCCCTTAATAAAGGTATGGAGATAATTATATGTGTACAATATTTACATATATACATGTGGTCAACATGGTTTATCTAGAACATAACAGTGTTATATAAAAGACATATGATCAGATATACATGTAACATCGCTGTAATATACACATTTATGATATCATTGAACCAATGGGTAATACACCTTCCTAATCTAATTAAATTCCTTTATAATGTGTCGTATTAATATACATAGCCGGCGATATAAATGTTTGTCTTTTGTATTTAGTAATTCGCTCATGACTATAACATTTGGTCTTTCAGTGAATTCTTTCGGCAGTAGGCGGTTTCTAAGAAAATTAAAGTGTGGAAATGCAAGATTATCTTTTTTTTTTAAATACCGATAAGGGCGCGTTTGTTGTCACAGGCTGGTGTATCGGGTGATGTTCTAAGGGAAAATTGACCACTTGAAGTTCAATAGGCTTAACCCACAGGTCCCCAGAACAAAAATGGACCCCACCCCAATAGTACTTAATCCTATATAATTAAGTACTATTTGGTGTGGGGTCAATTTTTGTTCTAGGGACCTGTGGCTTAACCCATGGCCGGCGGGATATATAGTTCACACTGTCGCCGATGGAAAATAATTAGTTGTATGTAACCTGTGGTATCACTCCACCGGGTATCTCGTGCGGTAATCATTTACAAAAAACAAACTCGCAGAGGGTTCTATACAGGTATGTAAATGACGTGACCGCAACGGCCATAGATGCGGTAATGTAACCTCTGGTTAATACCTGGATGTTCTGTAAATTGCACCAAGTGAATGTCACTGTGACATACTGGTAATATTTAAGAGTATAATTTCCGACTTTGCAAATGCATGCAAAGGGTGTTTTATTGAACACTCCCAAGGTTGATATGAAGGCAGTTCACACCCTTTCTTATAACTGCGCTCGGGACGTCGTTGTGGCAAACTAAAATGCATAATCATGAGCAAATTGACAGAAATACTCAGCTCAGAGAGGCGTTTACTGATTATGTTATTGTTTTAAAGTTCCCCACCAGAACATCAAAAAGTTCAAATACCAGGGTTAGAACTGGTGCAATACGGGCATAGCCAGAGTAGAGATTCGTTGCACGATCTAACTGTGTGGCATCCGTAGCTGCATTGTGACAGTAAAATCCTATATTTGTGCATCTGGTTGGTCATTTCAGGTTTATTCGCTCATGGTCACATGTCCTACGAAGCGGACAGGGATTCCGGACCCAGCGGAGAACCACACATTGCGCAAATGACAAGGAAAGCCATAGACATACTCAGTAAAAACGAAAATGGTTTCTTCTTATTCGTCGAAGGTGAGTCGTGAACTTGTATGAACGAAATGCCATGTACTACTGAATATGTATATACTGAAGACCAACCATTGAACATGGTCTATCTCTTCCTATAACAAGTGTTATACATAGTTTCATGTGTATAAAATAATAAATATTAACCGACACACCTGTCCCGAAACGCTTCTAGCAATTAATATTGATTTTCTTTTGATTTTTATGTTTACCCATACCATAGTATGGTAAACATAATGTCGACGTCCGGATTGCCCACTCGTCGTGCGTCCGCCCGTCCGTCCGTCTGTCTGTCTGTCCGTAGACACTTTACGCATGGTGCGATAACTCAAATATTTTCTATCCGATCGGAACTAAATTTTGTATATGAGTTTCTCAGACCGAAATACAGATCGAGTTCGAATATGGTTTTTTTTTTTTACGGAGTTATGGCCCTTTTTCGACTTCGAATTCACGCATGCTGTCATAACTCAAACAATTTTTATCTGATCGGAACAAAATTTGGTATGCGAGTTTCAGACCCCTAAATACAGATCGAGTTCGAATATGGATTTTAAAGGAGTTATGACCCTTTTTTCGAAAATAAAATTTAAAAAAATCAAAAACAAAATCCGATACTATAACCGAAGTATTTTTTGTCCGATTGTGTTCATATTTGATATTTTGGTTTATGATGACACACCCCTCATCTGTATAGTTATTAGTATTGATTGGTTGATCGGTTTAGAAAATAATTTACCCTTTACACACATGCTATCCAATGCAATAAGTTGAACATATTTCTTCTGATCTGCCTCATATTTCTTACCTAGGTTCTTTTTAGCACGTTCTTCATCTGTATGGTTTTTGGTATTGTTTAATTAACCATTTCACTCTTATGTTTACTTAGAATTCACCCAAGCTGCTATGACTCAAAATATTTTTCATCTGATCAACACCAAATTTGGTATATGAATTTATCACCCCTAAATACAGATTAAGTTCGAATATGGGTTTGATCCGATATATTTTAACAGAGTTATGACCCTTTATAATTCAAGTAATTACTGCTGGGAATATGAAGAGATGATATCTCACAGACCATGTGTGTTATTGAAATGAGTTAATTATCACTATTGACATTAGATATGGCATGCTATAAAGCCTGATAGTGGTACCACTGGCTGCAAATTTGTTTATAATAATGTCAAATTGATTGATGGCTATCTGGTGGAGTTCTGTTTTCTGTGCAATATTAAATTAACCCCTTTGTTGAAACAGGTTCATTACATTAGTTAATGTACACACTATAGGACACCTATTCGAAAATATTAAATTGGAACAGTCCATTGTTACTTTGTAGGGATGTTTTACAGACATTGTTGTTTACAGACACTGTTATCTTATCTTAGACAAAAATTAATCCACACATTCCTTAGTTCCATGATATTATGTCATTGAAAATGATTAACCCACTCCACACATCATATGGTTTTGATGCTTTTCATTTGATCATTTTCCTATATTATGTCCAGGTTGATGGTGATCCACTTTTGATTTGCATGGATTTGGGATTAAAATTAAACCATTCCATAGACACATATTATGCGATAAACAGATATAATATTATCCCTTTCACTTTGATCCAGGTTCAGTAAGGGTTTCAATAAATCACCAATGGAATATACATCATTAGAGGAAATGTCTTATTTTGAAATTCCCTCAATTGCATTTGGGTTCCAGGGTAATATTAATGGTGCTGGTATTCTTGAGACTGACTTATTATGCCCCCGACTAGAAGTCGGCTGGTATATAGTCGACGTCTCTGTCCGTACGTCCGTCCGTACGTCCGTCCGTACAAACATTTTGCATTATTGTTCAGCAACCGCTGGGCAGATTTAGCTGATATTTGGTATGGTGATAGATCATCTTGGGGGAACAGCTACATGCATAGCGCAGGTTTCGTCCACCCATTTTAACCAGAGTTATGGCCCTTTTTTCAACTTAGAAAATTTAAATTTTGTCCATCCGTACAAACATTTTGCATTATTGTTCACCAACCGCTGCGCAGATTTAGCTGGTATGGCGGGTATATAGTCGACGTCTCTGTCCGTACGTCCGTCCGTACGTCCGTCCGTACGTCCGTCCGTACAAACATTTTGCATTATTGTTCAGCAACCGCTGGGCAGATTTAGCTGATATTTGGTATGGTGATAGAGCAGCATGGGGGAACAGCTACATGCATAGCGCGGGTTTCGTCCACCCATTCCACCAGAGTTATGGCCCTTTTTTTACTTAGAAAATTCAATTTTTCTCTTGTTTTTTGGGGTTTCTAGATGTAAACGTGATTTTTGGTGGTACGATTGCAAATCCCGTATTTTTGTGGATCATTTATATGAAAATACATGTCAAGTGCGAATTTGGGTATGATCTGATGATTTTATGAAGAGTTATGGCCCTTTTTCAACTTAGAAATTTTGAATTTTTGCATGTTTTGGGTTTCCACATCGCTTGTTTTTGGGTTTCCGGAATTTCTAGTACGAACTTCTTTTGGAATGGTCATATAGACCTCCTCGGATATCCGCAGTTTCGTCCATGCTTAATCCGAATTGCTACCGTTGGGGGGGGGGGGGCAAATACCACGCGACAGCGTACCTCTTGTTGTATGGGTTTCTAAATTCAATGACATGCTTTTTATAGACTATTTTGTGTTTATCAGTTCATTAGTTTGGGTAAGATTAACCCCATTCTATCCGATTTGATAACTCAAATATTTCCATTGATTATGTTTATACATGTAGTTCTTGGCATAGTTGACGGGAACACACCCCTAACCTGCATAGTGAGGGTCATTTGGTTTATTTGCTTAAAAATATTAACATCCTACACCAATCCTGTTGACACAAAGTGATAACTAAATATTTTTCACACGATCACTATATTAAGTGTGAATTTTTGAAACGTTTGCATTCATGAAAAGGTTGGTGTAAGGATTTATAAAATTTATAAAAATAGCTAATCGCTATCGCCAAGGTATGGGTTAAACATCTGCCGATCGTGATCGGCCTCTCGTTTTGGTATAATATTAATCAACTTGGGACATTTTACGGCTCGCGTTCGTTTGGAACGTAGCTAGCATGCAGGATAACTCTATAAAAAATATATATATATATATATATATATATATTAACGAAAAATTGGCCCAATTGTTTATCGCACTATATATATAAGACAATATCGATATCAAATCCAAATGAATTGATATAAGCGTTTTCGGACAGGTATTTCCGACTCATATTTATTATTTAATACTCCGGTAAACTACATAAAACGTATTTTGGCAGACCATCTTTGATCATTTATCGGTTTGGTGTTGAGTATACACGGGATGTGTACACAACATATATATACTGAATACCTTAGTTTGAACGTGGAGTGTGGTGTTGTGTATATCGTTGCACCATGGCATTGTTTATCTTACAATGATTGACAAATTATGTCACTTCACCTGTGGATAGGGACCTGGCGACAGGGGGATGGGGTTGGTGGGTGCTTAACACCCCCTCAACTTTGGTCAAAATATTTTGGCTTCGTTAGCCTCGTTAGAAGTTACTTTAGATTTATATTGACTAAAGGTGTCCAATCCTATTTGATTCCCAATTACTAAACACTTCTAAAACCAATATTCTGCGTGTCAGGTGAACATGAAATTGCATAGAATCAACGTTGCCTAGAACACACAAGCATAGCAAATACCACTGAAATTTACTTCAGGTGTTCTGATGGTTCTGCCAATTTAAAGACCTCTGCGTTCGTTGTGCTGTAACTTTATTTTCATCTGTTCGCAGGGGCTCGCATAGACCACGGCCATCATGCAAATAATGCAAAGAGGGCCCTTCTGGACACACTAGCTATGGAAGAAGCCGTGCAGATGGCACTGAAGATGACAGACGAGAGTGACACGTTAATAGTTGTATCTGCGGATCACTCTCATGCCTTCAACATCGCCGGATACCCTCCCAGAGGACACGACATATTAGGTATGTTCGCCCGGATACCCTCCCAGAAGACACGACATATTAGGTATGTTCACCCGGATACCCTCCCAGAGAACACGACATATTATGTACGTTCATCCGGATACCCTCCCAGAGGACACGACATATTATGTATGTTCACCCGGATACCCTTCCAGATAGCACGACCTATTAGGTTTGTTCACACAACCGAGTGACTCAAAACTAAATTGATTGAAAACTGATACGAAACTTGTAGCAAAGAGGGATAATCTAATCTCCTAATAACAAAATGAGCTACCAACGCTATGCAGACAGTGTAACAATTGTATTTGCCTGGTTTGAAGCATATTAAGCGTTTTACTACACGTTGGGCCAATATTTAAAATCATGTGATTTTCCCTGCCAAATGCATCACCGTATAGTCACACCTTAGTAACACATGTTATAAGCTACACGTATGTGTGGCTAAACCTGGCTGATATTGCCTATTTACAGGGCTTCACTAGATTATTAACACATATTTACTATTACGATGAAATCCTACAAGGCCATGGAAATGCGAGCCGATAATGAAATATTTGCTTTGCTATATTGGTACCTATATTTTCATGTGATCTCCACTATGATTCGAGGCCGCAGATATATACATGTTGGATATATATCAACCCGTTATCACCTATGCGTGGCTAAGTGGTCCTGCAAATTTGCTATGCTCCTGATGGATACGTTTGAATTGCTATGATATTGGTAGGGTAAACTGATGATGTTAAGGAAAAGGACCACTAGTTTTTCTAAAGTTGTAAATTTCGCAGTGTTTGGCCAATTCGAGCGATTTGAGAAAAATCCAGTGTCCACATGTGTGAAACATTCAACAACATGTTTATTTCAAACTATCTTAATTATAATATATATCTCCATTATGGCCGGGTTGCAACAACACAGTCATTATCAAAATATTTTATAATATTCATGTTTTTTTATGTTTTATACATATAACTGCTTTTCATCGATGCTTTCAGATTACCCAAAGGACGCGAGAATGACAACTTTAGATTACATAGCGGTACATTTTCTTAACAGCATAAGTTTGTCCTACCAGCACCATAGCAATTCAGCAGGACCCACCATCATAGCAATTAGTAGGACCACTTAACAAGGTGTGGATATAATCAACACGAATATCTCTGCAGGCTTTACTAGTTATTACACTTAGAGACATAATCGTTTTTTCGTTAAACATTGCAGGCATAGTTCCTCCAGTTGACAGCGACACGATTCCAAGAGACAACATTGCTTATACAACACTGGTGTACGCGAATGGACCTGGGCATCGGAACCCAAGGGTTAACTTCACAGAGGAGCAAACAAGTGAGTAATAATGTATATAAACACGTGATTATTCAACTAATCGCACGGATGGTTCATTATTAATCATTGTAATTCAAGTTGAATATGTGTCGCTGAAACGCGCATTCTGATTGGCCGAGAGCTGCTAATTTAGTTTTTGATTCACCGACATCGGCCGCTGGTCGGAGAACAACTCGTGAAAGGAGCACGATATCATTGACAACGCGCGTAAAATATGTCACCACTACTTATGACTAATGTGTAGGTTTTCTACACAAAATGTGTAGCCCTGCTACACAATCATTATTCAATTTTGATCTTAAACATAATTGTTTAGTATATGTGTAGTTTCATATTCGTACACATATTGTGTAACAATTTTTACACATAAATGGGTAAATTTTTACACATTTATACACAACTGTGTGTATAAAATCAACACATATCCCTTACACATTTTGTGTAGGTTCTTACAAACACGGTTCGTAGACAAGAAATGCAAGTTCAGTAGTCCGACCTGTGGGTATAGTATTAAAGATAAATGCAGATTTATATGTTAAAACTTTCATGGCACATAGTGGTATGTAGTATTTTGTTATGTACTGTGAGTTTTTGCTTTGAATGAACAAACCAGGGTCGAGGCGTGATTGCATAATATTAGTATTATTACAACAATCATAACAAGAGTCTAAGGGCAGTAATCGCCAAGAAAGTTTTAGCAAATAAATCCTCATATACTATTAATACTAAACCCACAAATTGGAATTCTGAACTTACATCCTTGTCTACGATCGCTGTAGATTGTATTCCAAAAAATATACTCAAACAATATGGCCGTCACGTAGCAGACTATGAAACTGAAGGCACCGCAATGCGCATGCTCTACGTTCTTACACAATTGTGTGTAACAAAATATACACATTATGTGTAGAACGGCACTTGGTCAATGTATTTGTATGTAAAACTACACATTGCTATGTGTATTAACCGGGTTTACACATTTGATGTGTAATCGTTTCTACACATTAGTTATAAGAGTGCATATTAGGCAATCAAGTCAACCGGAACGCTATTTACTACAGATACGGTTAGCAGGAAACTGTTCTCGCGCTGTTACGAGTAACTATAAGGAACGTGCCCAGAGATCTGATCACGGAAAAAAAGGATATCTCACTTCATAGCATGTAATGTCGATAAAACATCCCTCCAAATGATATTTATTAAATACAATAGACCATTCCAATGTATATAATGTTACAACTACTGAATGTGAAAATTCATTTAGTATAGAAAATGTTAATCATTTAGTTTGAAAATGTTGCTTCGTCTGCACCACCTTGACTTAAAATGTCACTTTCGAATCGTGTAATTGGCCCGGAGTTATTTTTCGACTTCAAATAGAGTTATCTATATGTTTCCAGTTATAGAGTAAAAACTCATTCTTAACTCCTCGACTCTTGGCCTTACGGCAACGGCCTCTGATATAAATGGAACTCATTTCGTGGATGTTTATTTCCAGAACTACATATGTGACCCGCCATATCAAATCCAGTCGTAAGTCGGGATTTTGTTTACCCTGTGCCAATGCATTCTCTTATATATGCGAGTCGACCAGTGTATTTTTGGATAGATCACTCTCTATGACATCACATATTAGCCAGATATGCAAGACAATATACATTGAACTTCGAAAACTGGGTCAAATGAGGAAATACATAAACACTGACTCAGCTAAAAAACTTGCTTCATCTCTGATTCTCAGTCGACTTGACTATTGCAACTCTCTTTTGGCTGGTATACCATCTATCCAAATTACCAGGCTTCAGCGTCTGCAACACACTGCTGCAAGGATAGTTCTGTGTCGTAAAAGATCTGACGACACAGATGAAATGTTGCAAGAACTACATTGGCTACCTGTGACAGATAGGATTATTTATAAACTTGTTACATATGCATATCAAGCAACCCATGACCCAAAATCTCTTCCAGCATACTTCAGTGATATCCTTGTTCCGTATGTCCCACACCGATCACTTCGTTCAGAGGACAAACTTCTTTTGACACCATCTGGTGCTAATTTGATCACGGTTGGCTACCGATCTTTCAAAGTAACATGCGCAAATGCATGGAATCCTCTGCCATTGAACATAAAAGAGTCACCATCTCTTGACGACTTTAAAAAGTCATTGAAAACTTACTTGTTTGCACGGCGTTTCAGAAAGTGACTTTGATATTGTGTATATTTATATTTCTTGTTTATGTTTATGTCAAGCGCTTAGGGCCCGCTTATTGGGGATAAGCGCTATACAAATATTATTATTATTATTATATATAAGAGAATGCATTGGCCTAACAATTTTTTATCATTTTTTTTAAATAAATGCTTCTTACAATTTTTAGGACATAAACTAAAAAAAAACATCCATTACCCTGCAGGGAGCCCAACACATATATAGAATCATATAGAAGAGTGTCGTCTGCTCACTTTTGTCTGGGGCTCTGTATGGGTGAAATTATAAAATTGTTAAAGAATACAAGAAAACATTATTATTATTGTTTTTTTAGTTTATGTCCTAAAAATTGTAAGAAGCATTTATTTAAAAAAAATGATAAAAAATATTTAGGCCAATGCATTCTCTTATATATGCGAGGCGACCTATGGTCGACTGGCATATATAAGAGAATGCATTAGCACAGGGTAAAAACGTTTCGTGTGCAAAATAGTCCGCTCATAACTAGTGTTATTTGACGAATTATTCGACAGAATAATCGTGTATACGGTTCATGTTCTTCGGTCACTAAACACCCAGAAGCATGAGCCGATCAACCGACTTTAATGACATTGATATATAGCACCGCGATTCACGTCGACCTATAGGCTGCCTGGAAAACCGTATATGTTGTCATCGTCGTCGCATCGAATCACACGTGCGTTATTTGGCGTTTCTTCAAAGGTCAGTTTAGGACATTCTACATCAGCGCTGAAAACTAATTCAAATCAATTATTTGTCGATGAAACATGCATTCTGATTGGCCGAGAGCATTCGTGCAGTTTCTTATAAATATCTTGATGGATTGAATTACAATGGATATAATCATACTCTGCTGTATTGGATATTTGGGGATTCGAACATGAATCTAGGTTTGTCGAATGAGTATATGTACTGTGTACTATAACCGGGCACTTGTCTGACGCATTCTCAACGACTCGGCCATTTCCACTTCGCTGAGGAAATAACCCCTTCGTGCGGTAGTATGCACATGGCGTATCACGTGACTGAAATAGCTAGACCGTCAGATATGGTTTCTATTTATGGAATAGGTTATTTCCTCAGCGGAAATGACCGAGTCCTTGAGAATGATGTCTGCTGATTTCAGTGAGAGTTAAAAGGCCTTTTCGATTTAAAAATTTAAGTTTCCGGATTTATCACCGCCAAACTTTCATCTCGTTCTAGGTGCACTCAACTTCACTCAAGACAGCTTATTCTGGTTGCTCGACGAAACACACGGAGGGGAGGATGTGGCTGTGTATGCTCAGGGACCAATGTCTCACCTATTCAGAGCGACCCATGAACAAAATTACGTTGCTCATGTCATGGCCTACTCGTCATGTGTCGGAGCTTATACGGACAAATGTGATCGCGAGTCGAGGGAACAAACTCCGCCAAACTCCGAGCCAACGATTGTTCCATCTCTATTTCTCATATTTGTTGTTTTTCTGTATCGTCATGTATTTGTATGCGCTTAACTTATCTGTCTGATAAATACACTATTTTATTAATGTATATAGTACTATATACATATGTGTGTGTGTGTGTGTTTGGTTTGTTACCACTCAAACTTGCATTGGAGAAACCCCATCCGAGTTGACATAAATTTTTCTCACATATTTTAAGACCCCCCCCCCCCCACCCCGCCCCCGGAGCATCTAAAATATTGTGTAAATGTTAGCTTACAACGATTCAAAGTCAGATTTTACACCAAATCATTCTGATTTCCTGAGCCAATTTGTCCACCACTTTCACAGAACGATGTGCGCCCATGCCTGAGTCCTGAGTTACATCCCTGGCTGCACTAATGCATCAGAAATTATTTCATCATACGGTGCACGAAAAACAGGCACGATTTGTTAGTCTGACAGTCGTACTTAGCATGCCGACGAGATCATTCGATGCTGGTTCTCGGGAAAACACGCAGTCAAACCAGTGATATAAAGTTTATGGTTTGTTTGGTACATTGCACTGATCATGATATATGAAAACTACCTTTAGGGACGGGTCGCTGAAAACCTGGTCAATAACATCGTCACATGATTTTGGAAAAGCAGGTCACTATTTTCCAATATAAGCGATGAACGTTTTTCTCTCACCGTTCAGTCGACTAAGCTCCAATATGATTCCTCTCTTTTGATACTTACGTATCTCAAAGACATGGGAAGCCAGCACCGACTATAGTGCTGCCTAGTGAAGTTATGTTCAAATAAAGAAATCAACAGATGTATGGTTCCATGAGTTGTCGACGACACGATGTGTCTTCCTGCAAATTAAAATGCTGCCAGATTTTTTGTAGACATATTGATACCATTAGCAATGGTTGGTATGAATTTCTACCATAGCATATATACCATATCAGATGGAGATAATGAAACATGATCATAAGAGTGATATATTATAGTGATCTATTGTCAATTATTATCAGTGTAGTTATCAAACCCCATCCCTGGTTGTCGTGACCAAACAAAAAACTACACAACGTGAAGTCCGGAGGACCTATCTCCAACGTAGGTTCTGCCACACAAGCCCATTGAAATTGAAAGTTATTTACATCATTTGTATGACATCGCAAAATATCCACCAAATAAATCCCAAGGAACACGTCGAAAACGATCACAAAGGCGCATAATTGAGAACGCTCTTCAGTATCTACCGCGTTGGGTAACGGAAGCATATACGCTCTTCGGTATATACCGCGTTGGGTAACGGAAGCATAGACGCTCTTCAGTATCTACCGCGTTGGGTAACGGAAGCATATACGCTCTTCAGTATCTACCGCGTTGGGTAACGGAAGCATATACGCTCTACAGTATCTACCGCGTTGGGTAACGGAAGCATATACGCTCTTCAGTATCTACCGCGCTGGGTAACGGAAGCATATACGCTCTTCAGTATCTACCGCGTTTGGGTAACGGAAGCATAGACGCTCTTCCGTATCTACCGCGTTGTGTAACGGAAGCATATACGCTCTTCAGTATCTACCGCGTTGGGTAACGGAAGCATATACGCCCTTCAGTATCTACCGCGTTGGGTAACGGAAGCATAGACGCTCTTCAGTATCTACCGCGTTGGGTAACGGAAGCATAGACGCTCTTCAGTATCTACCGCGTTGGGTAACGGAAGCATAGACGCTCTTCAGTATCTACCGCGTTGGGTAACGGAAGCATATACGCTCTTCAGTATCTACCGCGTTGGGTAACGGAAGCATAGACGCTCTTCATGAGAGACGATCGTTGGATTTTTTGCTAGCTTGAAAATTCAAAAGATGTGAGAACTTTCTCTGTTGAAAATTGATATGTGGTCACCAATAGCTCATACGTGTATTAATGGGTGGATGGTTGGATAAATCACCGATATTTGTGGGTTACAAACGCATACACGCTCGTGGTAACCACAGGCCCCTGTGGAAATGCCAGTAAGTAATTATAGGGAATTTGTTGTTTTTTTAGGCCAACATTGGCAAATTTTTCTATTTTTTTGTCAAAATGTTGGTCTGAAATGTTCATCAGTTGGAAATTTTGAAGTATTACATGTAGTTGGAAGGATCCGACCCAATGGGTTTGGTCTGGTTCATGGGGAGGGATGCAGTGAAAAATGGTGGACACCCCAAAACTATTGAGCTCGTGTGCACACTCAAACAATGTCAGGATAGTTTAACATGTTTGTTTTTATGTTTGGTATATTCTCATGTGAATACCTTCCCCGCGGCTTGTACCTATAGATTCAGCAGATATGCTCCGAATTTTACGTTTGGGTCCTCATGGTCTATCACGTGGTAACCGGGGCTGGCGTTAACGTTGATGCAAACCATGCCTCTCGTTCCCTGAATTTGACCACGCTCAATCAATTGGTTCATGCATAATGAGGTCCCCAGAGGGTGAATTTAGTGATGCTACCCTGCATAGCAGGCTAACATCACTAAATTCACCCTCTGGGAACCTCATTCTGAAGGTGGTTCCTTATATATAAGTTCTTCTATCGTGGCCTCCGCCAATATGATTTACCGGCGCTGGACATTGTGACCATAATCGGCTGTGCAGATGTGATGTTTCGGTACTCGCCACTAGAGATGCCTAAGGTATTCCCTGCTGCCAATAGTGTCGACTGCAGAGTCCCATCGAGATAAATCTGCGGTTGATCTTCGCTTTTAATGATCTGCAAATATGTATCATAATTTGTGTAAAGATTAATTGTGAGATATTCAAGATTCCATCCATGAGATCATTTGTTCAACAGTATTCCGTAATGACCACGGATGTTTTCTACCATGTTGCCGCTTATGACAGCAATCTTCTGTGTCGATCGTATGTGAATCCCCGTGGGATCAAGACCAACAGCATGAATAGTCTGCATCCCAATTGAATTCAATTTATTCTGTTAATCGATATGTAGATATTACAGTCAAAATATATATGACATCAAAATATTCAATTACGACATATACTAACAACAAATCTCACACGAGGAATACATGAGTGCATGATTAGATATTTAGTAAGTTTCCGTTCGGGTGATGATTTCAGGTAGTGTTGGTGGGGAATTTATGGTCAGGGATGTATATAGTATTTAAAAATAGGGGTGGGTACACGGAATATCAGTGTTATAGCTTTAAGTGGACTTGCCGAAAATATCCTGGACTTTCCTTATGAAAGTTGACAGATTCCTAATTGTCATTTTATTTCTAGTCTTAAAGAGTTCTGAGAGTTTGTGGGCATTCGGTCTTCTATAGAAATGGGGGTTTCAAATAGGTCGATCTGCGTTAATTTAATTATGTATACTTCAGGATAACGTGATACTCATCGCCTAGTTCTTTTGTACATACTCTGACTGAAGAGTCACTATTTAGTCAAGAACTTTGTTCAATGACCTGCTAAAGATTGAGGCAACACCATTTGTATCCGTGTCGTCTTCAATTGCAATTATCATAAATTGCGAGGATGAAGCACGCCATGTTGATATGTAGTAATTCAGCCCAAGGTATTCGGTTGGCAAGACAGTGTAAATTGCTGAATAAGTCCCGGGGCGTATCTTCCAAAATTCTGATATTCTGTTGGAGGCCGATACAAGAACTGCCTTGTTAACGCCCATCGGGTGTGTACTGGTGGGCAAATTTTAGATCGCTGTGTGTCTGTGGACGTTTTATAAATAGATAATCGTTTTTCCGGTTTTGACAATTCGCAGTAAGTCCCTATTTTGGAGTTCTATTTGCGGAGGTCCACGAATTCGCGGAGTTCCCCTAAAATTGTCGAAATATGTTGATTTTAATGAGGGAACGGGTGTGTATATATATGTCAATTGATACGTATTTTAAACAAATAACGACACGATCATCATAATAGTGGTTTGTTCTATCAATCATATCATCATCATCATCATCATCATCATCATCATCATAATACGGAACAAGTCTTGCGACTTTTCGTCCCAATAATATTATTTGCAATGCTTGTTTACAAATATATGTATCGTCATTCGATATTTACTTGTTTACTTTAGTAAAAAGGGAAATAGTATTCAACCAACTGATAGCCTGTAACCTGTTGTCAAAATTCGCAGTAAGTCCCTATTTGCGGAGATCTATTTGCGGGGGTCTATTTGCGGAGATCCACGAATTCGCGGAGATCCCCTATAAAATGGTCGAAATATGTTGATTTTAATGAGGGAACGGGTGCGTATATGTCCATTGATACGTATTTTAAACAAATATCGACACGATCATCATAATAGTGGTTTGTTCTATCAATCATATCATATTCGCTGGATTGATAGTTGCAGAATGTAACTATTATGATCGCATTAATTGCTTTCAATGTTTAGATATCAACAATGGCTGGACCACTGTTGAAGATATTATGGCGGGAACACAATTACTACGATTTTGTATCCGCATTTAGAGACTTCTGGTGTAGTGAATTAGAAACCTGCAGTAATAAGCCGTAGTTTTTTGTAATAATTTGAAGGGTTAGTTGTTTTAACGGAATTTTGAGGCGCTGCATTCATGTAACCAATATATTTAACTTCTTTTTTTATAATTTATATTTATGCGTAATCTATATATATATAACCCGTCGTCTGTGTGTGTGTATCTGTGTGTGTGTGGGGTGTGTGTGTGAGGGTGGGTGTGTGTGTGTGTGTGTGTGTGTGTGTGAGGGTGTGTGTGTGTGTGTGTGTGTGTGTGTGTCAAATCGGGTAAAACTGGCGGATTTCGACGAAATTTGATACCTAGGTACAACACACGTGTCTCGGAAGCTGTTGCAATTGCTTTTTCGAACAAAGCCATGGGACGAACCACGCCAGTGGCGGGCTATTCTGCTAGTATTATATATATATAAACGAGTAGGATCTGTCCGGAGTTTTCTCTCAGACCCCTGGACCGAGTTCAACCGAATTTTGTGTGGTGACTCGGGGTACCACGGTATTAGTTTTTTTTATTTTTTATTTAAAAAAATAAAATAAAATTGGTTTTGTTAATTTGAGCAAGAATTCAATCTTTAAAAAAAAGTATATTAAAACAATATATATAAATCAAAATGTTTCAATGACCAAATGTGCTTGAAGCGCACAAAGGGGCCGCCGCTAAGTGAAGGGTCTGTCTAAGATCAAAATGTGTGCGAAGTCCATCAAAGGGGGCCACAGGTATCTCCGATGCTGAATATAGGCTCCCAAACGGAGCCTGTTTCAGCTAGTTTAGTATAATATTTTATTAAACATTGGTATCTGATTGCACTTTGGTTGGTAATGCCAATGTAACAGTAATATTTACATATTAAACAATGGTTTCAATATGCGAAATCTTATTATTCGAGAAATAAGAAAGTAATCTATGTTTTATATGTACGTGTATACATGATAGAATTTGGTGAAATGTATGCTATTTTTGCAATAACCCACTTCGAAACTTTTATTCCCTTTAAGGATGCCACATTAACGGATGGTTGACAAAATCCAGGTTTTTGTCTCTATATATATGATTTAGAGAATTTTAGAATCACGGACTGAACTCCGGTCACTCTTTGTGAACTATTAACTGACTTCAGCAATTCGGGAACTTGTGATTATACTGCAGAAATTGTTAATTGTTGTAATATTGACTGATATATATGTTATAATTTGCTTCAATAAATGTTTCACGTCATCATGTAACTTCTGTCAAGGATATCTTTGTTCCTGTATAATGGTTGACTTGTTCATTCTCATGTGATTTTCAGATTTTTTTTCAATGCTTTGACCTAAAATTGCACTAATAATGTACCCATTTTAAAAGTATGAATAATTATAATTATAAGTGTTTGCCTGGATATAGGAATAGTTCTATTTGTGATGAAACCATTGTTATATAAACAAAAATGTTGCAGTGATTTGTCAACAAACATCTCTGATCACATAGTAAGTTACAATATTTAGTCTTAACTGGGTTGAATGTGATTTTTAGAATATTTTTCAATGCTTTGACCTGAAATTCCACTGTTTACTGTCAATTTTGTATTAAACTTTGGTATCTGATTGCACGTTGATTGGTAATACCACTGTAACAGTAATATGTACATATTAAACAATGGTTTCATTATGCGAAATCTCGTCATTCGAGAAATAAGCTCATCTTCTCTGGAAAGTATCTTTATTATCAAATTTTTAGTTTCTTTAGCAAGTTTTTTTTTTATTGTATAGTTTCTCTATATCCCCAAATTTGCATAATTGAGGTGCTCAATGGGTGCACACACCATCCTGGAACCTAAATATGTGTCTAGGTCTCCCATGAAGCCATGCGGATTGAGGTCCCCAGATAGTCCGGGAGCTAATAGAGGTACTCTTGCACACCCCCTGGACTTCACCCCACTCATTTTGTTCCTGCTTATGGCCTTCAACTTTTAAGCAATGTTAACACGAAAATAATGTCGCCGTGTAGACTTCAGACAAGATGGCCTCCGTTTTTCAGACTAGGCCCTACGTCAGTTTGATGCAAATTATAGCGGGAAAATCTAGTAAAATGTATACAAATGTATATATTTTCGTGAAGGTAAGACATAATGCCACTTTTATAGGGCACAATTGAAACTCCCCATTCAAGATGGTCGCCAAAATGGCAGCCGGAAATTGAAAATATGACGTTTTTATGTTTACCCATACCATAGTATGGTAAACATAGTGTCGTTGCCCGGATTGACCACTCGTCGTTCGTCCGTCTGTCCGTCTGTCTGTCTGTCTGTCTGTCTGTCCGTAGACACTTTACGAGTAATGCGATAACTCAAACATTTTCTATCCGATCGAAACCAAATTTTGTATATGGGTTTCTCAGCCCAAAATACAGATCGAGTTCGAATTTGGGTTTGATCCGAGATTTTGTTACAGAGTTATGGCCCTTTTTCAACTTAGAATTCACGCATTCTGCCATAACTCAAACATTTTTCACAGCCGAAAATACAGATCGAGTTCGAATATGGGTTTGATCCGATTTATTTTAAAGGAGTTATGACCCTTTTTTCGAAAATAAAATAAATTAAAAAAAAATCAGATGCTCTAACCGAAATATTTTTTTGTCCGATTGTGTTCATATTTGATATGTAGGTTTATGATGACACACCCCTCACCTGTATAGTTTTTGGTATTGATTGGTTGATCAGTTTAGAAAATAATTAACCCTTTACACACATGCTATCCAATGCAATAAGTTGAACATATTTCTTCTGATCTGCCTCATATTTCTTACCTAGGTTTTTCTTAGCACGTTCTTCATCTGTATGGTTTTTGGTATTGTTTAATTAACCCTTTTCACTCTTATGTTTACTTAGAATTCACCCAAGCTGCTATGACTCAAAACATTTTTCATCTGATCAACACAAAATTTGGTATATGAATTTATCACCCCTAAATACAGATCGAGTTCGAATATGGGTTTGATCCGATATATTTTAACAGAGTTATGACCCTTTATAATTCAAGTAATTACTGCTGGGAATTTGAAGAGAACATATATCCCACAGCAATGTGTGTTATTGAGAATGAGTTAATTATCACTGTGACATTAGATACTACATGCTATAAAGCATGATAGTGGTACCACTGGCTGGCTGGACTTGTTATCATAATTATGTCAAACTGTGATTGATTACTCACTCTCTTGTGGAGTTCTGCTTTCTGTGCAATATGAAGTTAACCCCTTTGTTGAAACAGGTTTATTACATTAGCTATATGCACACACTATATGACACCTATTCTAAAATAATAAATTGGAATAGTCCATTGTTACTTTGTAGTGTTGTTTTACAGACATTGTTCTTTACAAACACTGTTGTCTTATCTTAGACAAAAATTTATCCACACATTCCTTAGTTCCATAACATGATGTCATTGAAAATGATTAACCCTCTCCACACATCATATGGTTTTGATGCTTTTCATTTAATCATTCTCCTATGTTATGTCCAGGTTGATGGTGATCCACTTTTGATTTGCATGGATTTGGGATTAAAATTAAACCATTCCATAGACACATATTATGCGATAGACAGATATAATATTATCCCTTTCACTTTGAGCCAGGTTCAGTAAGGGTTTCAATACATCACCAATTGAATATTCATCATTAGAGGAAATGTCTTATTTTGAAATTCCCTCAATTGCATTTGGGCTCCAGGATAATATTAATGGTGCTGGTATTCTTGAGACTGACTTATTGTATGGGGTTCTAAATCCAATGACATGCTTTTCATAGACTATTTTGTGTTTATCAGTTCATTAGTTTGGTTAAGATTAACCCCATTCTATCCGATTTGATAACTCAAATATTTCCATTGATTATGTTTATAGTTCTTGGCATAGTTGACGATAACACACCCCTAACCTGCATAGTGAGGGTCATTTGGTTTATTTGCTTAAAAATATTAACATCCTCCACCAATCCTGTTGACACAATGTGATAACTAAATATTTTTCACACGATCACTATATAAAGTGTGAATTGTTGAAACTTTTGCACTCATGAAAAGGTTGGTGTAAGGATTTATAAAATTTATAAAAATAGCTAATCGCTATCGCCAAGGTATGGGTTAAACATCTGCCGATCGTGATCGGCCTCTCGTTTAACTAATATCTTCTAAATCAGTTTATGCTGTTTGGAACTGGTTGAGAAATGTGACTTTATTTTGTATTTTTTAACTGATCATTGGAGCAATGAAATATACAATTATTGGGGTCCCAGCCCCTTCCGATACCTCACAAATTCGATTTTACCGAACGCGGTATAGAATGTAACCAAAAAAATCACAATTGGGATCTAGTCATATTTCAACAAGAAATGAACAGAACTGTTTAATGTAAGTGAGGCATATCATTACCTATGAATATTCCAATTCATTGGAACCAAAATTGTTACCTTGGCTCAAAATGGCTACCAAAATGGCCGCCAACATATGGAAAATTGTATATATTAATTGCCCTAGCGTGTCCTGCAATCGTTTACAAGTTGTGGTTGATGTATAAAATTGGCTATTCTGCCTTCTATACATTGAATACAAACATATATTCCACACCCATCGACGTGACGCACATGTATTCCACGGAATCCCAGCCACTGAATACATATTAGTGTATACCTCTAGTGGAATACAAGCCGGAACTATTCTTGTTGATGTTGTCGCCAAGAAAGATAACGTACATTACGTCGATCATCCGCTTCCAGTGATCCCCCCATAATTACTGGTTATTTGTCAGACTTAAATCACAATAAAGCTAGCTATAGTAAAAATGAAGGTGACATTCATGGATTGAACGGTGTAGAAAAATTACAGAACACAACTTGCATCATAATCTCGAATCTTTTATCGAACTCGTTGCGGACGGCGTAAAGTAAAAGTTCGCTCTCGCTACGCTCTCGCTACGCTCTCGCGAAATATATCCTTGCGCCATCCGCAACTCATTCGATAAAAGTGTCTCGATTAAGACGCGCGTTGTGTTCTGTCTATGTCTGATGCACCATGGTTAATTGTTACTATTGTCACCACTGACATTACCAGAAATATTGGATTTTTCTGACAACTACATATTCTATTCTGGTTGTCCCAGTTCCGTAATGGGGCATGTCAAATTCATTTTAAAGTTGCATTATGGAATTTTGCCGAGAACCTCTTTTGTGATTCTGGCCATATTATTGAAAGGAAAGGGTAGAACTTTGAGACGGAACTGAGATGAACCATAATCTGTGGCTATTATGGCCCATTAGGATAAAAATTGATCAAATGGATACAGGTTGTACCCAATGTGGCTGTATGGGCATTGATGTGCGGTATGGATATAACGAGAGTACGTACATGGTATATGTGTGTTGTTTATGTGTATTAGTCCGTGAGCCAAACAAGATATTTTCGAGTTGGCTGGACCCCCTCCAACAAAGGTTTCTATATTTTAAATTAAAGGCCATCATATGGCGCATCAGATATTACTTGTTGCCCGTTTCAACACATGTCCCAAAACTCTTACAACGAAAATAAAATGATAAAATGAAAAATTTCTCGAGTACAAGTGTCAGAGCATAAACATAATATTGTGGTTATAAACTGCACAATATATCGTTTATATTAATAAGAAATTATCATAAAATGACACTAGATATAAAACTAGACCAATTTATGAGTTAGTTAGAAAACATTGCGATAAATATTTCGAAATCGCGAAAAATTACTTGGATTTAAAAACAATTGTCACATATAATTGGTTATAACTTATGAACCACATGGGCTATTGATTCGCAACATGGCTAAAAAAATTGCCCTAATGACATATCAAAACGATTTTAATAATGGAATGCCAAGAGTATTGCTGTGCAAATGTGATATGAGCGTAAACTTAACCCCAACCCCATAACTATAACTTTTGCAGAAAAGAAAAACGAATTATGTGGTTTACACTTAGAACGCATGTCAAGTTGGTTTTAGAAGAACAAACTGAAACAGTGTAGAGAGTGATGAAGGGAATTATAAATAACGGTGTCTGAACGTAATCTAAGATTAAAATTTGGAGAAACAAATTGTGAAAATTGAGAATTTGTACTAATTTCTGTAAAACTTACAACATTGTTATTAAATTTTGATAGGCTATTGTACAGCCTCAAGAGAACACAGGTTTAGAATGAGTAAGTTCATAAAACCTCATACGATCACCTTTCTGGCAACTATTTCATATATTTTTCAATTTTTACTTGAATTTTTATGGAATGATTACAAATACATATATTTCAACTGAACACATATGGCCACAAAGGCTTGTGAGTGAGACTTACGTTATACAGAACGGTATTTTCTTATTTGTGCCGCGCATGTCGGGACATTGATCACAACTGACAACAGATACGACATTACATGCGCTCCATATTTGACAATAAGTGTAGGATGGCATCCAAAACGGCCAACAAAATCCAAGTTTCTCACACTTTCCGTCACAATCGTGACAGTTATCTGGGGACAAGAGAATTGTTAATCATGAGTTCAATGGTAACCATAAACAAACCGAAGAACCCTACTATTGTTTCAATTAATTTAAGATAATGAGTAATTGATTGTCTTAAGAACTATATATATACTCATTTATCGGGGGAATACTTGATAAAAGTCAATGTATAGAAAAAAACAATCATCACTGACATGTGCCTTTTGGATCAGTTTAGATAAGTAATATCAATTTATATTATTTTTCTGAAGAAATTTTAAGTGTATGCCCAAATTACCAGCCTCCAATTTCAAGTTACCTATCTCTGATGTAAAATGTGTTCAGGTGAATATTTTATATTAACGAAATTAGTTGTTATACAGAGGATTTTTTGATTTTTTTGTCAGAAATTACTTTTTCAGTATATAATATTGTGTTGCCAAACAGTTTTCAATGCATGCTAATACCTCCTGTTCTATAATTTGAGTATCTATAGTCCTTATATGTTCTCTCACTCTGCTCACCCTATGAGTCGTCAAAATTTACACTATTTCGGTTATTGTAGACATGGTCACATACATCGTTACGTGGTTAGTCTGTGGTGAAACAAGATAATTTGCTAGATTCACAGTAATCTTTGCAGCCAAGCTCAGTAGTTACAGTAGATCGGGAGGAAATGTAATTCGTCTGGTTTGTAGGACTCAATCAAAGGGCGACAAACCATGGCTGTCAGGACATGGTACACCATGCCGGTGAGTTAGTGTGATGTGCCAATCACTGATATAGTTCGCACGAAGATATGTTAATGTGATTTCTTAAGGAGTCTGTGGCTGCTGGTGGTAGAAGATGTGTTCCAGTGTTCGGTTATAACTTAAGAACGTGTGCATTAATTTGTCGAATTGACGACATTATGGCTCACCATAATATAGCCCACATGCAAACTCTTGGTAGGATATATAGTGTCATCGTCAACATAACTAGATTGCACAAATTGATGCAAAAGTCGAATCACATTTACTGCTTTTGACCAATAAGTCAAACGGCTTCATTTTATGGGTGTTTGTGATTGTCGTAGCCTGTCAACACGTGAATTAGAGGCAATGTTTCCCACACCTCTCGGACAATACTGTCCACTATGTCGTTCACGGAAATTGCACATGACCTATTTTTTGTTTCAGTATGAAGAATTATCCTAGTTCCTATTCGTCAAGAAACATAACATTCTAGTATTTCGACATGTACGTCAGGGGAATAAAAACAATAACTAGCTTCAGACCGAGGCGTGCTGCATTGGCTGTATGTAACAGCATACCTTTATCCGCTTCCTCGTGGTAACATACTAGCACGAGATCACGAATTAACTCTAAGCGAACGTCGCCATTCACGGACATTATCACATGACATTCGACTCCATGGCAAACATAATTCAGTGTGTTTGAAACAGCATGTAGATTCTGCACTCGACCATTCGCGAAATAATAGAAGCCTGTCAAGGAGTCTTTGTTATCACCACCTGATAAATATTTGGCATTGTCTGGAACTGTGTCATGGACACATTATACGTGATGCCTTGTCTGAATACCAGGATTGTATTCTCGGGTTGCAGGAAAAAGGTAGCATAATGACTTATTTTCTGAAAAAGAAGTGCAATGTACCATACAATGCAACAACTTCAACAATCTACTAATATCGATGATGATCTACATCCTGCCAAGAATTTTCATTTGCTTTATGTGCAAACTATCAGACAATTATTTGGCACAACAACTCACACCCATTCTGGAATGTCATGTCCTTATAACCCTATGCAATTTGGGCTCCATATGCAGCCCTACGTTGTGAGGCATATATAACCATAGCCCTGTCTATAGTGCACGAGATACATGATAATGGTTATATGATAACAACACTAGGCATAGTGATATGAGGTATCCCTAAAGTATGTCCCGTTACCTATATGCCGGTTTGAGTGTCATGTAAATAATGCTATCCCCTGGACGGGAATAGTCAGCACACAGATGCACATGCATAAGAACGAATCTATAACCAATGACGAAGCAAGATTCAGGCGTAATCATGATCGGCCAGTCCACTCACATTGTCCCTTTCATGCCGATCGGGTTCATAGCATAGATCAACACCATGTTGCTATTATAATCTTCGTATTGTTAACAAATCCAAATGATTTCAGTTGACCCAGAATATATACCCACAAGCTGGGCGGAAACATAACAGCTAAATAGAGTCAATTTTTTTCCTATAAATTATGAAGTACTGAATCTTTTGACATGCAATGTATCGGATCGACCTGGGTGGCCCGGTCCGTCCCCCAGCGCTAATATATATTCAAGCCATGGGAGTTCTGCTTGTCTCCCTCAAGATTGAAAATAGTTCTGGCTAAAATGACCCCGCAACAGAAGTACCGGTATAGAAAGCATAGTTACCGTGCATGATATATTGGTGCATGGATTATATGGGACTCGTTTTCCAAGACGGCATCGGTGGTCGCTGCGTGAGAGGCCCGGAAGTCCTATACAGCAACAATGCAATGATGGCACTTCATCTCTATCCAAATGCATGTATGGAACTACTGCGATTTGCAATTGGTTTGATGCGAAGTGTTGCTATTTGGCCACCGACATGTCAGGATGTACTGGTGTATGAAATGTGAGGATATCTGCGTGGAATAACCGAAGGAGTGCCAATTTTGACTTAACTGGCTCACCCTGAGGATGAGCAGAGTTATTGGGAATTTTCGTCAATCAATTACGCATCACAATAAATGAGTTGAGACAAGACATTAGAGTTCTTTAGTTTGTTGAGGAGCACCAGTGAATACATTTCTTAACGGACAATTCCCTTGTTCCCATATGACGAACCCAGTTAAATTTGTGCCGGTAAGTTTGAAAATCTTCGATGTTTGTGGCCGTTTTGGACGCCATCTTAAAACAACTATCAAATATGACGTGTCCGATGATGTATATATCGTCATTTGTGTCTAGTGTCACAAAATGCGCCACAAAATAAGAAAATACCTCCCTGCAAAACGTGAGTCTCACTCATCGGTCTTTGGTAGCCATATGTGACCAGTTGAAATATATATATATATATTATAATCGGCTTTGTACAAAAATTCAAATCAAAATTGAAAAAATATGAAATAGTTGACAAAAAAGTGATCATGTGAGGTTTTGTGAATTTACAAATTCTGGACAAGTATCTTCGTGTGATTTTTCCATACCCCTATCAAAATTTTATCACAATGTTGTAAAAGTTTGAGAAATTAGTAAAAATTACCATTTTTCACCATTTTCCCCCCAAATTTTCATCTTAGAACACGTTCGGACAAGGTTGTTTATAATTCCCCTTCATCAATCTCTACACTGTTTCATTTTATGCCCATAAAGCCTTCTTTGCATGCGGCATTCTATAAGAGTGAACTATACAATTTTTTTTTCTGAGAAAATTATATTTTAGGGGTGTAAGTTTCGTGGCAATCGGCGACAGAAAAAAAATCTGCCCCCCCCCCTTCCGGGCACCCTTGACGCGAACGGTGCGACTTTTGCCATATTTGAACCACTCCATTATATTCCTCATATTATGGGGATGATTATATATAAGTTTGGTGGCAATCGGCGACAATTTTTTTTTTCGGCCCCTCCCCCTTTTCTGCCCCTGATAACAACGGCGTCACTTTAGAAAATTCTAACCCCGACCATTATCTTTCTCGTAAAAAGATACTCCTAGTAGACCCCTTTGGCATCATCTAGATGGTCCCCTGTGAATTTCTATAGAACACAGACAGACAGACAGACAGACAGACAGACAGACAGACATTCGCAAATATAGATATAGACTATCGTTTTTCTTTCTCCAATACCACTATAGTAAAGCGATCATTTCCGACCATCGGATCAGCTACAGTTTGATCCGATATCATACCACCCTTCTCTAACTCGCACACTGCGCATGTCCGTAAAAACCGGACGATTTTATTATACAAAAAATAGTTCCATATTTATTCGTGTTACTAGTGGTCTACATGTGGTTTCATTTCATAATTAACTGTGCTTTTTAAATGAAAAAGCATGTCATACAATAAACCTGTTATCGCTGTGCAATTAATTGATCTGGGCTTCTATGATACTTCGCCCAGATCAATTCACTGCAGCGATAACATGTATATACCAGGTCACTAAATCGGAAGTTGAGTTCTCCTAATATCAGGCTAGCTAGTAACTACCTTTTTAAAACGGTGCACTTTTACCTCCGCCTCGAACCAAATATTGCGAAATTTAATGATTGATAAAATCGGAAATGTGAATTAAACACACTATACATCTAAAGATTATTGCTGGCCATTGCGAACACTGCAGCTGCGCTGCACTCCGCACAAAAACTTATACCGTCGAAACCACTCGAGTCTATATTGAGGGAAACACTAGAAAAATGCTTGACACGGTTAGGATTTCAATGGGCCTGAACAACTGTCTCTATTATCGGTTAAATGTAGATTATCACCCAAGACAAGTAGGCATACATGTACGACAACATGTATTGGTTAATTTAAAGGGGAACTGTACACTAAATCTGGCCATTTATGGGGCCATCTCTTTTTATACTCAGCAGAATATATGCAATAAATGAATGAATTTGAGCCATGGATTAGTGCAAAATACACTCGAGTGCGCTATGGACGATGCAAACAACATGGTAATTATAATTAGAATGAATTTATGACTCTAGCCATTTATTCATTTTCACTATAACTACTGTGTTGTTTGATCATTCATAGAGCACATTAGTGTATTTTGCACTAATCCATGGCTCAAATTCATTCTTTTGTTGCATATATTCTGTTGAGTATAAAAGGAGATGGTCTCCTAAATGGCCGGATTTAGTGTACAGTAACACTTTAAGTTGCTTTGTGATAAAGAAAACGAATTCCATTGACTGAGGATTTGTTGTTCGACTAATACTATAAAGAGTCGTTTTCTTATGACAGCACTGCATGCACAGACGCAGGTGTGTCGTGTTGAGTGCGAGGCCAAACATCCAATTTTGACGTCATCTTTGTCTTCACTGAAAACGACAACTAATTGGTTGTAACTTGAATTGGGTAATTGTGAAACCATACATATTCTGACAGTGATGCAACAAATAATCTTATCTTTAATACTGTCCATCTATACTTCGAATCTACCAAGCAGTTTTAATTCAAAATCTCTAATATAATACAATTAAACCTGATTGAACAAGAACATGTATTGTTTACTGTATCATCCCTCTACACCACAGCCCTGTTGTCCATCACGTACATCTTTATAGTATTTAATTGTCTGATCCCCACCAGAAGCCACAGGGGGGGGGGGGGGGGTGGAAAAAAGTTTTATCCGGGCATATGCCGGGGTGGGTGGGTGGTCGATAGGACCAACAAACAATTTTTTCCGCAACTCAAATATATTTTTCCTGCAAGTCTTTTTGACTGTTTTTTGCAATGAGTTTGGCTTAAAACACATATATATGTCAATATTAACATAAATGACAAATTTCATGATGATCAGACAAACAGTATGGCCTGTAGCCCATGTTAATGGATTGAATTTTTAAATCCAAGATGGCTGCTGGCAGCCATGTTTTTTTTGACCGAATAACCCCAAAATGACTTGTTCATATTTACATGTCAATGTTAACATCCATGGCTAATACTATGCACAGAAATTCATATAAAGCTGTTTACAGTGAATCCCCCCCCCCCACGCAAATCTCTGTTTTAGTGTTAAAAGGGGGTGGGTGTCCAAAAATGGTCGGAAAAAAATGCAGAAAACGGAAAAAAAATTTGGACGCGGGGGTGGGTGGGTCCCAACAATGGTCGAAAGTCAAAAATCAGCATACGTGCCTGCAATTTGTTTTCGACCCCCCCCCCCCCCCCCCTGCTGATCAATGAATTATTATGGTGTTTCATTTTGTTTTTCTTATTTCCCTGTTGTAGCTGATCACGTGTTTTGATTTTTACTATTGGTTTTTGGGTCTGGTCTTATATAGGTTTTCCTGTTGACCGGACCGGTACTCTGTTACTTATGCACAAATAAACTTTATTTACAAACAAAAAATACATATACATGGCTGAAATCAACACGACTGGCTGAACGTGACCTGATCGAACCGTTGGTCGCAAGCTAACGATCTTTATTTTGCGTTCCACTTTCAGATACGTCGGATGGTATTGGTCCCACGTCGACTGGTATCACGCTATACCAGACCTTGAGAGACTGTAACTTATTTTACAAGAAAACCATAGTCAGAAATGGTAACGCCATCAAGATCATATTATTAGGCATATATATCAATTATAATATAACATATAATAATTTGTTTCATGTATGCACAACCTCAGAATTCCGTTAAAACAACTAATCATTCAACTTATTACAATAACTACGGCTTATTACTGCAGGTTTCTCATTCACCACACCAAAGCCTCTAAATGCGGACCAAAAAATCTACTAATAGGATTAAATACACACCCGATACATCGCAATACGACCTATAGTCTACATTCAAAATGAGACATACTTCATCAGCAATGTTAGCTGTTATATTATGCATTGTGTTCCCGCAATAAAATCTGCAAGAGTGGCCCAGCCATTGTTCAATCCTAAATATTGAAAGCAATTAACGCGGTCATAAAAGTTACTTACTGCAACAATGAGACATCCGCGAAGGTACATTCGCGAAAACATACATCCTGCAAAAAGTCTAACCACTACGCATTATACATTATTAATCAAGTTTACCCCATAGCTCCTTTTTTTTTTTAGTCGTGTAAAAATAATACAAGTAACGAATATATAAACAAAAGACACTTCATAAAATACAGTGCAAATACAATAAATGTATTATATATGTTACTATTTGACTATTATATATTATTATACGTTATATATCATATATGCAATGTCAGACATTGTTGATTAATCCTTTTTTATCGAAGTTGCTTCCGTTACCTGTTTATAGTCGTTCCGCTTTTTTTATTTGTCGTAATATTTGGCATATGCGTTCTACTACAATTTCCTAAATGGAAAGAGGGGACGTCATTTGTGCATCTTTTTAAAGCCCACTTGTTTGCGAACCTTAAAACTAAAGTTCATTCAGATCGAATAACGCGTATGACTGATATATATTCCCGGACGGACGGAGAGACAGGCAAGGTCAATTCCGTATACCCCCATGCATTTTCTTCAAAGAGTGTGAGTACAATTAGTCAGGAAAATGCTACTTCAGGCATAATTCTCATGTGCCCTGGAACCAGATGGCTATAACTCGCTTTCCACACGCCACATGTCCTATATACGACCAGTTAATTCATTTGTTCCGAGGTTCTTTCTCATTCCTATCCCGCACATAATTATTTCGTATCCCACGAGTTCCGCCATTATCGTACTGGGAACATCAAAAGATATGTTCTACTGATGATTGGAACCATTATCGCATCACGCAAAGGCAGGCAGATCATATTGGAATTCTCATTAATCCTATACATTATCTAATGGATGGGGTACTGTTAAAACGGTTTATTTCTCTGTCAGCACCGAAAGCCTCGTTGATTACATTGAAGCAGAAAGTGATCGGTGGAATGCACGAAGGAGCCATTTGTGTGGTTTTAATATGCGGATCCACAAATAAGTGACACGCAGGTGCATCAAAGTAATGTAAAAACATTAGCGTCCCGTTGGGTTTCAATTATAGACCGACAAAGCTTTCAGTATCACTGTGGTGTTTTTTTTATTAGTCATTGTGGTGCACATTGCATACGCAGTGTCGCTGAGTCATGGCCATATATTGGATCCATCCAGCCCCGTTCCGTTTTTAGTACCACATGTCAAAGTTCTGGAGTACAAGTAGCATTCCATATATGGAAATCACGAATATTCCAAAGCTCCATATATATGGAATGCTACTCATAACCGTTTTACCTATAGCACTACAAAAACGGAACGGGACTGGATGGATCCAATATGGCCGCGATTCAGTGACAATTCGTATTGGGTCTAGCAAGGACGAATGCGTTCCACGTGAAAAATGGTTGGACCAGACCCAACTCAAACTTGGTTCGGCCATGTTTGCAATATACTAAAATTGAATATTATTGAAGTCTGTATAAAAAGTGTTTCAGATGGATACAAAGACATAAGCCCATGGGCAGGCAAATGGACACCGCCCATTTCTACTTTACAACCAAAATTGTGTTCAGCTGACAAACATATGTGCATGCTGGAATCCAAAGTTCAAAACAAACGGTATTCAGTAAAACATGACTGAAATATATGGCCGGACGGACGCTAATTTTAAAGCTAACCTAATCGCCCATCTCTACACAAATCTTCATTGGTGTTCGTTCGATATATCGAGTCTGGTGGACAAAACACACAATATTTCATAAGAAGGGTAACATTAGAATGAAGAATCCAAACATTGTTGTGAACTCTGTAGTCCTGATGGCAAATATGTATACCAAAATTTTAATGTAATGGAAGTAATTATCTGACCAGAGTGAAACATTTATAGCAGGGCTATCTCAGGACAATAACAAAGCATTGATTGGACAAATAATCTGAGAGCGAGAACATATCGACTGCGTTTTAATACATGCACTATAGGCATTGTTTCAAGGAATGGACATATATATTGATGGCTCAATCAATATGGTGTACAGCACATTGGACCATCATGGCTCACCAGTTATTTCGTGAAGATGGTTCAACAAGAAAACTAAGATGCATGCATCAGGTCAGCCATGAACTATTTAGCATAGAATAATTCAGTTCGGTTGCAGTTTCACAACGTTACAACTGACATACGATTACACCTTGAATGTGGAAATATGTAAGAGTGAATATTAATGTTCTAAATCCCATGTTTCACATTTAGTGGTAATGGGGTCGTACTTTATTAACACGCAAGTAGTGTAATTAAGTACGGGTAATTAGAAGTAACAAATCGTTTAGTTTCTATCGTATCGGATAAAAGAGGTGAGCAGATTGCCGATGATGAATGCTCTCGTTAGCTGCCAATATAATGTGCATATTTGCCCCGTTACGTTTATACACTGTAGCATTGGCGGGCCAGAGAGTGTTGACATGTTAAGTGTTTGGTTCATTAATAACAGATCAGCAGGGATTTGTCGTGATAACGTATACGTGGAAATATGCTACCTAAACGGTTAAATTAACGGTTGATCTATTACACCACCGTGTATACTCGGTTTAAATAGGTATATTATATAGGGACGTGTGCTCAATTTTGGTGCGGACCGATGATAAAACAAAATCAGAAGTAAATGTCGGCGGGCGGGAGGGCCATTTTTTCAATAATTTTAAAAGAAATTGAACAGTTGCAGCAGCAGCAGCAAAAAAAGGGTGTACAATTGGCAAATGATGAGGGGCGGCGTGACGTGTAACTAGGATTGAACTTAGATATGCAATTTGGAGATTATTGGATGAGGGATGTTATATTAATTATATTAAAGGGACGAGGGGGCTTAGTTGTCGAAAATATTCATATTTGTTCCAAACACCGTAAACAGAACAATATTAAAAGGCATACATATTGGTTCAAATATACGATCACTATCGCGTAAACATCATGCTCACATAAAGACCTACTAAATTTTACCTAAACAAGAGTCTGATTGTGTTATAGAAGGCAGCACAATGCTACTGGCTAATCACACACAAATGGTATAAACGCTCTTTATTATTTCCAAATAAGGAATTGAGCAACAAAGAACGCTCTTTATGTTTACCATCATAATATAAAGAAACACCAAGAAAGTAACTTTTTATGCTTTGTCAAACAATCGTCAAATTTACGACAATAACATACTGTTTATGAGATATTTCTCATTTGTATATTAACAAAGTATGTCTATATTTGAATATTATTTTCGTTTGCAGCGGTTTTTGACAGGTGGAAATATGTTCACAGGATACCCACCAAGGCCTTCCGTACCTTTAAGGTATATTGCAACTTTGTTTCTTGCCAATAGCAGAATACATAAGAAGTGACACAAAACACAGAACATTTTTTTTAATTATAAGTATTGAGCAGTGAGAAATATTTGAGTAGAGGAAACCAGTAACGAAAGGCGATATTAACATGATTTCTGTCAGCGAATAATTGTTTACGTTCCAATGAATATTAAAATGTACTGAAAACAAACTGCTAATGGGTGCCAGACTTTCATAAACACAAATTATGTATTAATGGTGTAACGACATATTTCGTTCTTAATTGTCTAAAAAAAATAGGGGATCGGGATGTTTGGATCTCTATAGTTTAACGACATTTTTCGGTCTTTAATAGTTTAATGACATTTTTCGGTCTTTATAATATCTCAAGATATAGGGGGTATTTGGATCTCTATAGTTTAACGACATTTTTCGGTCTTTATAGTTTAACGACATTCTCGGTCTTTAATATTTCAAGATATAGGGGCCCTTAGTGGGTATTTGGATCTCTAGTTTAACGACATTTTTCGGTCTTTGATAGCAAAATGGAAGAAGTACATCTTTGGAAAGATGTGGTGGCCCTAAAAAGGAAAGTTGTTTGGTGATCTTGAAATGCAGTTTTTCTGAACAGTCTTCCTTGATTAAAGTGATGTGAAACACTCCGGCAGACAACGGGCAGAGTGATCAAATAGAAATTAAGAATAATCTTTCTCAAAGTAGTTATTTGTTACGAATAGTAATCCAAATGGATGATACACAACGTCATTCTTATATATTAGTTAAATGCAATGACTCTCGATGCCATCGAGTCGATGGCGAAATCATTTTTGTTTAATTATAGCCGATAGTTGCGCCCCGAATCGAGATGTAAATATTTACAATTTGGAGTAGTTCAGACGATGTTCTCTATGAAGTGGTGTGGTAGATTATTTTGGAAATTTTCAGTGATGTTAGTAGAATGATAACATTCCCCAGGTTGGCAAAGTGCCTGAGCACTAACTTATCAATTTCTCGCACCCGAAAAAGTCCATAACAAGTCCATAATATATCTTTAAGCATATATATAAATCTCCGAAAACCAAAATTCTAAAGCATTAAACGATTTCTTGAAATACAGTTTTTCTGAACAGTCTTCCTTGATTAAAGTGATGTGAAACACTCCGGCAGACACCGGGCAGAGTGATCAAATAGAAATTAAGAATAATCTTTCTCAAAGTAGTTATTCGTTACGAATATTAATCCAAATGGATGATACACAACGTCATTCTTACATATTAGTTAAATGCAATGACTCTCGATGGCGAAATCATTTTTGTTTAATTATAGCCGATAGTTGCGCCCCGAATCGAGATGTAAATATTTACAATTTGGAGTAGTTCAGACGATGTTCTCTATGAAGTGGGGTGGTAGATTATTTTGGAAATTTTCAGTGATGTTAGTAGAATGATAACATTCCCCAGGTTGGCAAAGTGCCTGAGCACTAACTTATCAATTTCTCGCACCCGAAAAAGTCCATAACAAGTCCATAATATGTCTTTAAGCATATATATAAATCTCCGAAAACCAAAATTCTAAAGCATTAAACGATTTCTTGAAATACAGTTTTTCTGAACAGTCTTCCTTGATTAAAGTGATGTGAAACACTCCGGCAGACACCGGGCAGAGTGATCAAATAGAAATTAA
This sequence comes from Siphonodentalium dalli, assembly GCA_032622095.1. Lineage (NCBI taxonomy): Eukaryota > Metazoa > Mollusca > Scaphopoda > Gadilida > Siphonodentaliidae > Siphonodentalium > Siphonodentalium dalli. The sequence continues at coordinate 64,639,664 of CP136064.1, read as the reverse complement.
GAATAATCTTTCTCAAAGTAGTTATTCGTTACGAATATTAATCCAAATGGATGATACACAACGTCATTCTTATATATTAGTTAAATGCAATGACTCTCGATGGCGAAATCATTTTTGTTTAATTATAGCCGATAGTTGCGCCCCGAATCGAGATGTAAATATTTACAATTTGGAGTAGTTCAGACGATGTTCTCTATGAAGTGGTGTGGTAGATTATTTTGGAAATTTTCAGTGATGTTAGTAGAATGATAACATTCCCCAGGTTGGCAAAGTGCCTGAGCACTAACTTATCAATTTCTCGCACCCGAAAAAGTCCATAACAAGTCCATAATATGTCTTTAAGCATATATATAAATCTCCGAAAACCAAAATTCTAAAGCATTAAACGATTTCTTGAAATACAGTTTTTCTGAACAGTCTTCCTTGATTAAAGTGATGTGAAACACTCCGGCAGACACCGGGCAGAGTGATCAAATAGAAATTAAGAATAATCTTTCTCAAAGTAGTTATTCGTTACGAATATTAATCCAAATGGATGATACACAACGTCATTCTTATATATTAGTTAAATGCAATGACTCTCGATGGCGAAATCATTTTTGTTTAATTATAGCCGATAGTTGCGCCCCGAATCGAGATGTAAATATTTACAATTTGGAGTAGTTCAGACGATGTTCTCTATGAAGTGGTGTGGTAGATTATTTTGGAAATTTTCAGTGATGTTAGTAGAATGATAACATTCCCCAGGTTGGCAAAGTGCCTGAGCACTAACTTATCAATTTCTCGCACCCGAAAAAGTCCATAACAAGTCCATAATATGTCTTTAAGCATATATATAAATCTCCGAAAACCAAAATTCTAAAGCATTAAACGATTTCTTGAAATACAGTTTTTCTGAACAGTCTTCCTTGATTAAAGTGATGTGAAACACTCCGGCAGACACCGGGCAGAGTGATCAAATAGAAATTAAGAATAATCTTTCTCAAAGTAGTTATTCGTTACGAATATTAATCCAAATGGATGATACACAACGTCATTCTTATATATTAGTTAAATGCAATGACTCTCGATGGCGAAATCATCTATGTTTAATTATAGCCGATAGTTGCGCCCCGAATCGAGATGTAAATATTTACAATTTGGAGTAGTTCAGACGATGTTCTCTGTGAAGTGGTGTGGCAGATTTTTTGGGAAATTTTCAGTGATGTTAGTAGAATGATAAAATTCCCCAGGTTGGCAAAGTGCCTGAGCACTAACTTATCAATTTCTCGCACCCGAAAAAGTCCATAACAAGTCCATAATATGTCTTTAAGCATATATATAAATCTCCGAAAACCAAAATTCTAAAGCATTAAACGATTTCTTGAAATACAGTTTTTCTGAACAGTCTTCCTTGATTAAAGTGATGTGAAACACTCCGGCAGAGTGATCAAATAGAAATTAAGAATAATCTTTCTCAAAGTAGTTATTCGTTACGAATATTAATCCAAATGGATGATACACAACGTCATTCTTATATATTAGTTAAATGCAATGACTCTCGATGGCGAAATCATTTTTGTTTAATTATAGCCGATAGTTGCGCCCCGAATCGAGATGTAAATATTTACAATTTGGAGTAGTTCAGACGATGTTCTCTATGAAGTGGTGTGGCAGATTTTTGTGGAAAATTTCAGTGATTTGGCAAAGTCCCTGAGCACTAACTTATCAATTTCTCGCACCTGAAAAAGTCCATAACAAGTCCATAATATGTCTTTAAGCATATATATAAATCTCCGAAAAACAAAAATTATAAAGCATTAAATGATTTGCTATATTTCCAAGGCATATATTTCATCTGATTTAGCGAGAATCCATATATACTTTTTCACGAGAATCCAGGGTAATTTGCGAGAATATTTACGAGAATCTAGATTTGGATTTTCGCCGAAATATAAGCCCTGATTTCACTCTGAAGTGTGCCTAAATGGCATAAATTGTACCGTGGTTCCCATGTTCGCCAAAGTGGCATAAATTTATTTCAGGATAATACTAATTTTAGGCATTCATTTATATCACTGATATCAGGACAATAAATAGCCATTTCCATTGCATGGAACAAAGAGCGTTATTGTTTATTGGTGTTGTTTTTGGAAGTGGTGGTAGTTAAATTTTATACATTTCGACCCCCAATAAGTATTTCCGAACAAATGAATTATTAACAAGCGTGACATGACATCATTGACGTGGATAATTAACACCGATCTACAAGCAATTAAAGTCTTAAAATGAGCTAAAATTTTACATTTTCTTTAAAAAATTTACATTTTTATCTCTCGCGACATAATTGTCACCAATAAAAACAAATTTGATTCATCGTGGAAGTTAGTCGGTGACTATAAATAATGTCACCATTCAACTGAATGTTGTTGAGCATATTTCAACCAATTTTGGAAGTTTAAATGAATATTTTCTTCACACGCAAAGTAAAATTGACAAATTTCAGGATTTTAGCCTGCTTCGTTGGGACCAAAATTTGTTGTGCACACTCAAGAAACGTCTACCGACACTCGCTATGTCAAATTATGCCATGACCATGCTATAAACTAGCTTGAAATTGGCAAAACAATGAATTTTTTTTTGGTTGAAAAAATTTACATAGAGAACGATTATTTTTCGATAAAAACGAAAATAATGCGAATTTCAGCACTCGTCAGAATGGTGCAGAATAACATACGAGTCTTCTTATATGCGAAAATTTGACCTCATTCGATAAATTAGTCTCGTAATTAAGGATATGGAATTCCGTCGCACTGTAGTGTTACTGTACATGGCCGACGAAATTTTGAAATGTAAACACGCATCAAACACGCATCAAATTTACCTTTTGTGAGAATAACAAAAGCGCAACCTTGATCAAAGTAATACAATACACAACAACACATAGAATAAAACTGATATAAACACGGTATAAGTGAGAATAAGACGCGTATTCAGACGTGCAATTTGACAACATTTCTTCGCTATAAATATATCTGACCCAGATGCAGCTGTTTTGCGCACGTCACTTTCCATATTTGGAATTTCCATATATGGGACCTGAATACCGATCAATCCATTGCCAACAAATTACCACGCAATTATCTTAGCATAAAAATATATTGTAATTTATACAACTACGATCCTGGTAACCCTGATAACTAATACAATATACCGGCCAATTCATTTTAAGATCGTTATTTCACTTTGCTTTAGGCATAAATACACTCTTGAACGCACATAAACGACCCATTGGCGTTAAATTAAATATACTCGGTATTTATTAATATTAGTTTTTTATTGCTCAGTTTTGAGTTTGACCCTTGACACCTGTCAATATATTTGGGCTGAATTCATATGATGCGGTATTATTCCTCGAAATAAACAACAAAGCAGTCGTTACTTCGAAATGTCGTTTGGGCTAACATTTACACAAATCCTTCGCGTGTTCTCCTCAATTGGCACGCATGTTCTGAGCCGACACACAGGTTATCCCAGAAACTCCTGTGAAATAAACAGCCAAGGTTTGGCTGAAATGAGAGATGTCAGTTGGTTATCTCTCATCCCAGGTGGAGCTCTGACTACTGCGGTCCAACCAAAGTAAACGAATAACTATAACGTAAGTGTTGTTTGCTGTATATACAGTTATGGACAATTCACATTTTGTTGGCATATACTCACATCAGATGCATGGTATATGAACAGTTACATTATTTTACCTAAAGGGCATGAAGATAGAGTATACCACGCGAACATAAACAACACCATACATCTAAACACTGGCCACAATATAAAAAATACCACTGGGAGCCCAGGGTCAGGGTGTCGATCGTTATGGGGAGCCAGGGTTCAAAGGGTTAAGGGTGCGGATGGCCTTCGCTATAGGTTATAAATTATCATTTAGAAATATCAGTTATTACCAAATTATGAAAATTTCCTCAAGAATATACTAATATAGTGTAGTATAATGCTAGTATGAATGCAATATTATCCACAAAACACACTTTGTGTGAGCTGATCGTTTGTTTCTATACAACACCGTGGCTATTTGTTTATGGGAGTGATTCACGGTGACCCATTCAACACCGAAATCTTGAGAGGCGAGCAAACGCTATACCAATATGTTGTAAACAACTTGGTGGCATTTCTAACCAAAGTTAATAGTTGGGTCTCCCCGGTGTTGAGTGTTTTGCTTATCGTATACTCTTTATGTACTGTGTTTACATAACATGTCGTTTGTTTACATAACACAGCGTACTAACATGACAATATTAATAATTAATTAATGTACGCGATATTTAAGATCAGTATAAGATAATAAGAACACAATTTGTCTATAATATAATAATAATCGTTCTGTTTATGACGGTCTTAACGGATGTGACTATTTTAACAGCAATATCCACCGCCAACCATTAACGTATCTTTAACGATGTCGTAATTCGGCTTATTTATATATTTCCACCAGGTATTTACACCGTAGCTTCTTTTTGCCTAATGCCCACATAGCCATATTGCGTTGCAATGGTGCTATAACAATTAAGTTTGATTACTTATATATGTATATAACATGCATTTCCTATACCAATTATATAGATGACTGTATGCATGCATGCATGGTATTGTGTTTTAGAATATTGATATCCCAACCATCCAAACTGGTAAAACACAGGTATATAACATGCCTGACAAAACATAACACAACTTATTGCCAAGTATGCCAGTATGTTCTTCAATATTTACCATATAATTTTTTTTTCTAATGATAAATTCAGGAGAGTTCAGTCGTCCACGCCTGCTGTTGGCGGAACCGTTTTGGAATAATATTGGTTTGTAAAGGGAATGCTATGTCGAAGGCCCTAACATAATTGTTCATAAATGCTTTGTAGCTATCAGCTGGACGGTCGTTGTGTAATACTTCGTTTTATTTCTCGGACGAGAGAATTCGTTTAAAGGTACTCAACCCGATAAAACTCCTCTCAATTACTATTTCAATGGCTTCGGGGGTCAAAAATATTTGATTCGAGTCGAGGAAGTCACCCATCAAAGCTCAGATTTGTTAGATATCGATTTTAGAAATCTATTATTTTTCATTATCGGGAATACTATCTGGCCCAGAACTCAGTCAAAATTGCGTTAAAATTACCACTTGATTTTAGAGTTATTCATCCTTGTCTGTTTGAATAGATTTGGAGTACACATCCAGAGCAGATTACGGCAGTTATTAGTACTCATCTCGAGAACATAACAAATTTGAAAAATCAATATCTAATAACTCTGAGATTTGTTTGATGGGTTCCTCGACTCGAATCAAATAATTTTTACCCCCAAAGCCAAAGAAATAGTAATATAGGACCCTCTGATCGGATTGTTGTTGTTGGAATCTGTTGAGATGGGGACCCTCTTTACGGGTTGAGTACCTTTAAAGCAAGATACATTTTCATCACTGAATTTTCGCCTCATGTGTCTAGTTTTCCCATCTAATGGCAAAGTCTAGGGCTTGTCCGGTTCTTTGTAAAAAAAAAATATACTAAGGTGGTCACTAACATCGCATATAATTATCCCTGATTCGAATCGTGATGCCGACACATTCGTAAGAACTTGGTCTATAAGGGTAAAATCCACACCGGACGCGAGCGCGCGATTTTTACGGCCGTTTTCTGTCGTCCATAGCGGTTCAAAGAGCGCGATTTTCATATTCACACCGAACGCGACTGGATCGCGATGGTTTGGGTAGATAATCGATTGAGTGCATCATTTACAGGCAGGTCACAAATACAATGTATATGGACATTTTAATCAGAATTTGCTAAACATACACATGTAAGTGTTTTTCAAACTCATTTAATTGTCAAATATAGAATGTCAAGTGAAATGGTGCACGGGCTTCCTAAATTCTCATAGCAATTGCGTTTATTGAATTTAATTCTATAATTCCAGTTTGTGAGTTTTTTTTATCGGGGTGGGGGATGCAAATTGTGGGCAAAGTGACTTCACAAGCTTGGAATGGATTGGGACCAAAAATTAACCAAACGATCTTGTTATTATATACGTCGATTTCTCGAAGATAGGGTAAATGAATCACCCTCCCCTCGCCATTTTTGGCAAACAATAAATTATTTATTAAATAAAAAGAAAGTTACAAGTATTCCACCACTATATAGTCCACATGGCGATGTCTCGTCAGATGGAAAAACATATGTAACAAATGACAACGAAAAGGCAAACTGCTTAAATGAGGCTTTTATTTTAAACTCAACGATAGCCGACCGCGACCATCAAATTCCAACTATACCCAGTAGATGTAACAACACACTCTCTGATGTCCCTTTCACTCGTGAAAATATAATTAAAGCTATTAAAGACCTTAAAGTTAATAAGGCCCATGGTTTTGATGGAATCAGTCCTAAAATGCTTCAAGAAACAGCCGAATCGATCGCAGTCCCGTTAGAAATTATCTTTAAAAAATCATTACAAAAAGGGAAATTCCCATCTGATTGGAAAAAAGCAAATGTGATTCCCATATTTAAAAAAGATGATCCTGCCGAATGTACAAATTACCGTCCAATATCACTCCTCCCAAGTCTTAGTAAAATATTTGAGAAAATAATTATCCAACATCTCATGGAATTCTTTCAAAACAATAAATTACTATACAGCAATCAATCTGGGTTTATGCCTGGACATAGCACGACTTTTCAGTTAACAGACTTATATCACAACCTCTGCCAGACCCTAGATAAAGGCCTCTACACGTGCTCTGTATTCTGTGATATATCAAAGGCCTTTGAAAGAGTCTGGCATAGGGGACTGATTAATAAGTTGAAACAATATGGTATTTCCGGACCGCTTTTAAACTGGATAGAAGACTACCTCACTAATAGAAAACAAAGAGTTCTCATAAATGACTCATGTTCAAACTTTAGAGTTATCACCGCTGGAGTCCCTCAAGGGTCAATACTCGGCCCCTTCCTATTCCTCGTATACATAAACGACCTACCCGAAAATTTAAACTCAGACACTAGAATGTATGCTGATGATACTTGTCTCACGGCGATGCACTATGATATTGATTTGTTAGAAAGAAATATAAATGAAGACCTAATTAAGATTGATGAATGGGCTCGTAAATGGCTTGTAAATTTCAATCCGATTAAAACGAAAGCAATACTGTTCTCTCTGACCCCCAATAATGTGCCCTTAAATGTCCTTTTTCAAAACAAAAAAGTGGAACTCATCGAGTCGCATAAACATCTCGGTCTTGAAATTCAAAGCAATTTAAACTGGAACAAGCACATCGAGTCTATCGCCACAAGAGTTACTCCTCGGCTGTCAATCCTTAGAAAATATAAATATAAGCTAGACAGAAGAACACTTGATAAACTATACAAGGCCTATATTCTACCAATATTAGATTACACTGATGTCGTATGGGAAAACGCCCCTGATTATCTTCTGAAGAAACTGGACCGAATTCACATCGATGCCGCCAGAATTGTAACTGGTCTCACACGTTCATGCTCAAATAGTTCCGTCCTGTGTGAAGCAGGCTGGCCTACACTAAAAAACCGCAGAGAGAAACATAAATTACAAACACTATTCAAAATCATAAATAATAAAGCCCCAGACTACCTTACTAGTTTACTACCGCCACGTTCATACCAGATGTCAAGGTATGCCATGCGATGCCCGGATAGGTTCTACTCATATTATTGTTCTACAGAACACTATAAAAAATCCTTCCTTCCTTCGACCGTGACCGAGTGGAACAAACTCCCTAAGTATGTAACTGCAGCTGAAAATCTGCAAGATTTCAAAGAAAACTTAAATATTGTTGACCCAGTCACGAAACCACCCAAATACTTTGAATCAGGAAACCGGAAAAGTAATATTCAACACTGTAGGATACGTAACTCATGTAGCGATCTTCGACTAGACATGCACGAAAACTATATTGCCGATAGTCCAAATTGTCAGTGTGGATACGCATACGAAAGTGGCATGCACTTCTTTCTTTTCTGTCCATTATTTGACGAACAGAGACATGTAATTTACTGTAAACTGGAGAAACATAAATTCCGAATATCAAATTGGAACCAACTGCTAAGGGGAATTCCTGACGAAACCTTTCAAAGAAACATAAAATTATTTCGCATTGTTCAGTCATTCATAGCTGCGACAACACGCTTTAAACAAGATTAATCGCCCGAAAATATACCGTCAGATATATAAATCAACATATTAAGTAAAACAAGTAGACGTCCTGGCCCGTCCTCATTTCATGTGTATCCAGAGAGACGGTTGACAATTAACACACTCAGTCCACACTCTTACCATTATAACCTTTATCTTCTTTATTTTCAGTTACTCTATGTATTACACCACAATTGTAAACACTCTGTCATCTTGTAAACAAATACTGTAATTTCAACTTTGTATCGGGAGAGGGGTGTCCTGTAAGTTTCTGTAACTTGTACCCCAATCTCTTTGTAAATTGAATAATTCACAATAAAATATGTTTAAAGTAAAGTCGATTTCTTGCCAGGCATTTTCTCTTCTCCTCCACCACCTTTGTTATCGCGACGACGAATGAGTGTGTCGCCTTCGGATAGGATGAATACGCCCGTATAAATATTCCATTTGACAGCGACCCAATTATCCCGCTAGTTTGCCACCAAGCAATAAATCGACGAAGCATAAAATCACTGTTGTGATCGCCTCGTGGTCAACGATTCAGTCGCTTGCGGTGTGAATATAAAAATCGCGCGCTCAGAACTGCTACGGACGACAGAAAACGGCCGGTATAATCGCGCACTCACGTCCGGTGTGGGTTGACCTTAAGTGTTGCCGTAGTAGTTGTAATCCTTGTAGGTTTACAAATCGCTGGAATGTAAGCCTCGGAAAATGAGTTGTCAATGAAATATTTTGTTTTGTTATGAGTTCCATACTTCAGGTAGTCAACATTAAAGTCGCCCATAAGAATAACTTTTTTGTTTTCGAATTTTAGTTTCAACATTATGCTTATCATGTATTCAGTAAATTTGTCGAAGTTGGCTTTTGGGGCGGTGTTGGGTCACTAAATTGTCCCTACCACGTATGACTCTTTGTGTGGGAATTTAAGTTCAACAAAAAGAGATTAAAAATATAGATAAATCATTTCGTAGTCGATACCATCTCTAATATATAGACCAATTCTCCCTCTGCTATTGTCTCCATCTGGCCTATTGTTGCTGAGCAGAGAGTGATAGTTTTGTAGTGAAAAATCAAGTCCCTTGGGAATTCGAAATATTTCGGTCAGTTCGCTTACTCCAAATTGTTCCGAGTCGTGTTGCAATTCGTGGATTAAAGTACACAGGTTATTCCAGTGAGCGTTCAAGCTCTGGCAATTTAAACAAAATGCAGACATTTGACTAGGAGTTATGGTTGATTTCATATCATTTCAGATGGCGAGAAGTACAAAGAGGATGTTAAAGACATATTGTGCACTTGTTCGGGTGCGTAAAACTGATAAGTTAGTATTTAGGCGCTATGCCAACTGGATGAATGGAACATTGTACTAACATAGCTGACAAATTGAAGCAAATCAACCGTACCATCGTCTGAAAACATCGTATGAACTGCGCTCAATTGTAAATATTTACTACTTGATTCGGGACGCATCTATCGGTGATAAACTACTGAGCTCAATTGTAAATATTTACTACTCGATTCGGGACGCATCTGTCGGTGATAAACTAACGAAAATTATTTCGCCATCGAGCGTCACTGCATTTAATTAATATATGAGAATGATGGCCTGTGTTGTCAATTTGGATATAATATCTGTAAAAATTACTACTTTGAGCAAGATTATTCTCAACTTTGATTTGGTCACTGTACCGGAGTGTTTCACATCACTTAAATTCCTGCAGCATATTGTCGGATATTTCTTCCAAGCAAAATATAAACTTAGATATTTGTGTACAAGCACAGGTTGGGGTGCGGTTATCAAAATATCTCAATCGGCACTGAGATCACGTTTCCCATCCAGGGGAAGCCACTCTATATATATACACACTGGGTCGATCAAATTGACCTGACATCAGGGAAATTGTTGACATGATCCAGTTTGTTGGACATCAATTCTTGCGATAGATAACTCATAGAACAAAACTGATTATAAATGGTTGTAGTTGAAGACAGGGGCACTTTTCACCAGTTACAACGTTTGTTGACATACTTTAAGTCTATTCAGACCATAAGAAAATAACATGACATTACATTGATTACAATCAGTAATACATGCGAGATGGAGTCAACAAAATAAAAAGATAGATAAATAAATATTCTTGTAAAGTGGTTATCAAAGAGGGGTCTGTCTGGTTACAGGAAACTTACTCTTGTTTTATTATTTTTTTCCCCAGGGCTGAGATGTTTGTGCATATATTCTTGCGATTGACAACTCATAAAACAAAAAGTAGATTATAAATTGTGGTGGTTGAAAATAGGGTCCCTTTTCAACAGTTAACTATTGTCTATTTATTATTTAGTCAAATTACTTTAGTGAGCAGGCAGGTATTTATACCATAGATATTTATTGGAGTACCTTAAATGTTCAAAAACACATTGAATATGGGAAATATACGGAATTGTACCTGCTGGCGATGACATTTACCAATAATTTCAATCAAATTCAGACTTATAAGGAAACTTGGATACAGTACTCCTCATGAAGGCATGAAAAATTCATTTGTAAATTCCTATCTAAATATCAATGTCTAATTTGCATGGGAGGTCATGCAAACTCATAAATATGTGGCAGGTCATAACTATGTAAGAGGTAAAGGTTTTGGGGAATGAGGCATTCCTTGAGAGCTCAACTATTTTGTTTATCTGGTCCAACTCGGGGAATGGTAGTGGTTATATGTTTTATAAAAATTAAAACATAAACTGCAAGTTCACGAATACTCGAATGAAAGAGGTTGCATGCTTAACCCTTTGACGGGATGAGTACGTCATGTATGATGTCATATCCATGGGCAAATATATTACTGCAAATAAACTGAGTAATAATGTAAGAATCACCTTTTGTAACAATTAAATCATACAGACAACATTATTAACCCTTGGATGGCGGGAGCTGAGCTGGTGCAACATTAAGGACCCTGTGCCGGTGCATTCTCTTATATATGTGAGTCTCCATTAGGGAGCCTCAAATATATAAGAGAATTCACTGGCTTACACAATCAAGGTAAATATTGTTAGGTCAATGCATTCTCTTATACGCGATGTGCCCTATGGGCGACTCGCATATATAAGAGAATGCATTGGCACAGGGTTTTCGCAAAATTTCAGGAAGCTCCAGTCATGAAACAGTTAGAATCATGCATCGATGTAAATAATAAAAATAATATCTATCCATATTAATTATAATATCCATCAAATGTTTCATTTTAGGAAATCAGTTTTTGACATGGTAACATAATATCACCATAAAACTACCATAAAAGACATACATGTACAGCAATCCCTAAGTAATCGACTCTTTAACTATACCAGAATTATGGGTAACTTTTCAGGATTTAGTCGGAAATATGGCTTGTTGCCATTCATCGGAAAGTTGCCATTCATCGGAAAGCTCTCCCCGAGGAAATATGGCTTGTTGCCATTCATCGGAAAGCTCTCCCGAGAGCTTTCCGATGAATGGCAACAAGCCATATTTCCGACTAAATCCTGAAAAGTTACCCATAATTCTGCTGTAGTTAAAGAGTCGATTACTTAGGGCATTACTGTATATGTCGTTCCACTCGCCAACTGTAAAATGACATAAATGTTGTTCTACCTGCCAAAGGGTTAAAGGTACACATAATTTACATTCTCAAGATAAACAAGTAATCTTATCACATCTAATTTTATATACCATGAATAAGGCTTACCGAAGTTACGCCGATTTTATTTACCATGAATAAGGCTTACCGAAGTTACGCCGATTTTATTTACCATGAATAAGGCTTACTGAAGTTACGCCGATTTTATATACCATGAAGAAGGCTTACCGATGCTATGCTGATTTTATATACCATGAATAAGGCTTACCGAGGTTACGCTGATTTTATATACCGGTACCATGAATAAGGCTTACCAAAGTCATGGAAATTTATCAGCTGTTTTCAACTTTCTGCATGAGTAGGAGACAAAAACTATTTATTATACCACAATATTTCTATACTAAATACTCATTGATGAGTAGTTCCTATATATGAAATGTCTTTCTCCAATAATTAGGACTCCTTCTGAACTTGAATTATCTGTTGTTTGCTAATTTTTCCTGAAAGTGTTAAAAACTAACAAGGAACACTCTCAATTGTTCCATTCAAATATATGTTGATGCAGTTTATAAGTAAAACTGTGTTTTGCAATTCATGGCTTGCAAAAGAAATAAAAGGTCAGCTGACCACAGTGTCCCCCGAAAAAGTGGCAAGTCGATGCCGCTTTGTTAAATAAATTTTTTTAAATGTTGAAATTTTCTAAGTCGAAAAGGGTTAATAACTCCATAAAAAAATAATTTTTCCGTCGTCTATATACATGTTGCACATCTCCAATATGTGGATACCAATACTCTGAAGTTTCAAATATCTACAATCAAAACTGTAGGAGGAGTTGATTACACCATGAAGGTACCCTCATACAGAAAATTATAAAAAATGTTGAAATTTTCTAAGTCGAAAAGGGTTAATAACTCTGTCAAAAAATAATTTTTCCGTTATCTATATACATGTTGCACATCTTCAATATATGGGCAACAATATTCTGAAGTTTCAAATCTCTAGGATTAAAACTGTGGGAGGAGTTGATTACACCATGAAGGTACCCTCATACTGAAAATAAAAAAAAATGTTGAAATTTTCTAAGTCGAAAAGGGTTAATAACTCACTCAAAACATAATTTTTCCGTCATCTATATACATGTTGCACATCTTCAATATATGGGCAACAATATTCTGAAGTTTCAAATCTCTGGGATGAAATCTGTAGGAGGAGATGATTACACCATGAAGGTACTCAAAAGTGTGACGGACGGACGAACGGACGGACGGCCAAACGGACGGACGTACGGACGGACGGACCCCGTTTCTATAGTCCCCTGAAAATAATTGGGGGCATGAATATTATGTGGACCTTAACCCTTTCGTGACAGGAGCTGTGCTGGTGCAACATTAAAGATCCGGTGCAATGCATTCTCTTATATATGCGAGTCTCCCACAGGGAGCCTTGCATATAAACGAGAATGCACTGGCCCCATGGCTTACAAGGTAAATATTGTTATGCCAATGTATTCTCTTATATATGCGAGGCTCCAATATAAGATAATGCACTGGCACAGGGTTTAGTAAAATTTCAGGAAACTCCAAGTCATGGAAGAGTTAAGCATAAATCAATTAACCAGGTTGAATATAGCAATAAATTTAATCACAATTGAATGTCACATTATTGCAAATAATGGATATATGCAGGTATATGAATAAATTCTGTTTTTCTCATTAATATCTCTCATATGTAAATAAATAAATTCAGATAAATAATAAAAATCAATATTTTATAAAAACTAAAGAAAACATTCCACAGTAATTACTAAGAGTCACTCAATTTTCATTCCAGACTAAACAAAACTGTTCCATATTTATTTTGTACTCATGATAATGGTTGAGAAAAAAGCTTGTGAGACTTTGCAGGCCATAAATTTCATTCTATTTTAGGAGAATCCATATGGATGGATTCTCGTAAAAACATTTGCGAGAATCCAACACATGTTTAGGGTCCCAGGATCCGATGGGGCCATCATGGTTGGCCCCATCAGAGGAAATTTTGAATTTTGAGGATGCCCAAGTCTCATTTCCTGGCTTCTGGAAGGAAAATTTCGCCATTTTTATTTTGAATAGGCGTGCAAATTATACATTTGAAGTTGAAGGCCGTTCATCTGAACGGTATCGTGCATTGGCATGGGGAACAAGGACCGTAACTTTTCAGATTGGGAAAATTAACAGAATAGAATTATAAAGAAAAAAATAAATAAGTATAAAATTCTATTTCGATTTCATTCACAAACACGCTTTCATACATAAACAAAGTTCCCGATTTCGTTATAACTTAGTGAACGATGAGTTCGATAAAAAATACCGAGTATTCAAAGGGAATATTTCAGTTTATTCTTCCCATTTTGTCACATGGATGATCGATCAATTCGATGAGATTTAAATGCCGATGCGTTGGTTTGTTTGATTGGCGAAGATTAATATCTACAAAAGAACGAACATTTCTATTGGTCAGTGGTAATCCGTGGTAAAGGTCGCTAATGCCAGCAGACTAAATTACGTAACTGTGACGAACGTTTCTCATTAGTTGGCAAGCGACACACCTCTGCAAGCAGAGACTAAAATTAGTTACAAACAAGACTCGGGGAATTCCAACTTCGGCAAGGAGAGAATACTCAAATCTACGCGAATCTCAATAGTAGAACCGTGCGAATCTAAGTGGATTCTCGTCAGTTCGTTTGCGCGAATGGATTCGCGGATTCACGTCGAATTTTAAGGCCTGCTTAGTGATGGACTAGTATATTCACATGATGTTTATTGCAAGTAATCTGGGTTTAAAAAAAAGGTTCTCAGGCCTCGTCGCATTGAATAAAAAGGGTCATTCAAGGTTCAAAGGGTTAAGTACTAAAATTTAATCGTAATATGGATAAACTCAAATTTCCCAATGATTTATATAATAACAAACATTGTGGCAGCTAGCCGATTCAATTTGAGATTCGATTCGATATCAGCCACCAGCTTCGATATCGGATTTCGAAGTGCTGATTCGCAGAGCCCTAATTTTTTACCTTCATCCTGAGCAGTAGGATTTATGGTGGATATAAATGACAGATGCTTCTGCATGAAGGTAGCAGCACATATTTTCGTTCATCCTGAGCAGTAAGATTTGTGGTGGATATACACGGCAGGCGGTCCGGCGTGAAGGTGGCAGCACATCCTGAGCAGTAGGATTTGTGGTAGATATAAACAGGTGGTCTTGCATGAAGGTGGCATCACATATTTTCCTTCATCCTGAACAGTAGGATTTGTGGATTTCTAAGTCTCTTGGTCTAGAGTACATTTTATCACATCTATCACAGACGTAGCTGTCACTTTGTGTATAGACCTGGGATGGATCATGCTCGAAAGGTGACTTCTCAACTGTCGATCTCCCAGATGGTGGACGACCTGTCAAAAATGAAAATAAAGAATACAGAATAAATGTTCGCTATTACATTATAGAAGTGATCAATTTAAAAGGATTCAAAGCCATTGAAGTGGGTTGATGTGAAATAATATAAAAGTCTGTAAAACAACTATCATCAACATGTACATGAAAAAACATAAAAATGACTTTAATTTATCACGTAAATAGCATGTTATTATCAAGTTTGTATGCTGTGTTAAGTAAACAAAGTAGTGATGGGTCCAGTCCGGCCCGGTCCAGGCCATCCGGTCCAGTACCCTTGCCTGGACTGGTCCAAAGCGATTCGTCCACTTATATGTGAATGAATTACCCTTTTAGAAAAACGTCATAAACAGAGAAAATTAAGTTTTATACTATATCAAAACAAGGTGCACAAACAATGTATGCAGCATTGCCACATATAACAAGGTGGCACTGCAATAACCTAGAAATACTTTTATAGCTGATTTACCATTGCTATTGTGTATAGACCATTAAAGATGCACATCCTTTTCAAGACAACATTCTGGAGGGTAAGATTGTTATTTGACAGTATATGTTATTCTGTTCCCGGCCTGGAATTTATATTCAACTGAACTGCCCCAACAGCAAGGTTTATATAATTTCCAGGCAGGGAACAAGACACCATGCACCTTGGCAGTAAACAGAATAATGTGTCTGACATATTTCGACAATGGTGGGTCATTGACCCATTGGGTCTTGACATGTTTATCAGACTAATTGCTAGTAACTGTGATATTTTATAATTGTATCATCAGAAAAACAGAAACAAAAATAACAGTGACTCATAGTGTCAATATTGAAGATGAAGCTAACTTGAATGAGAAATTTGTCACTATTTTCGTTTGGCAATATCTGAACCTGACGGAATCTCACATCACGACAGCAGACAACAGATTACATGTTAAAGTACAGTACATAAAGAGTATGCGATAAGCAAAACACTGAACACTGGGAGACCCCACGAACAGAGGTTTGGTTAAAACTGCCGCCATGTTGTTTACAACATACTGGTAATCTTGTATAGTGTTTCGGTGTTGAATGGGTCACCGTGAATCACTCTCCTAAAAAAATTGCAACAGTATTGAGTGTTTTGCTTATCGCTCACTCTATACGCACTGTATATAAACAAACGCTCAGCTCACACAAATTGTGTTTTGTGGAAAACATCATATTCATACTATCACTATACTTTTCTATAAGTATATTTTTGAGGAAATTTTCATAATTTTGCAACTGTAATTTATAAATTATAACCTACTAGCAGATTAGCCCGCCACTGGCGGGATTGGTCCCATGGCTTTGGTCGATCCATTAATTTTGGTTTTTCAAGGTAACCCCGTACAGGCATGCCGACAGCATGCTATCATTTGCGGGTACCCGTTTCAAGGTCATGTTGGGGGAACAAAAATAACTGGACAAACATATTCCCCGTCCCGAGTTGACCATACATAAAAAATTTCACGTCGATGTCACCGCTGACGACCGAGATATCGCCCAAGGTCATTTGTGGGTACCCGTTTCAAGGTCAAGGTCACCTCAGGCGAACAAACTGACCTGACGAAAATCTCCCCAGTCCCTCGGAAGCCCTAAGTACGAAATTTCGTCTCGATATCCCCAGTTTCCGAGACGGTCGATTGAGCCGTATTTATACTCATGTATATAAACGCTTTTTAACAACGACACCGCAGATACGAACGCTCCTTAATCATTAACCCATCAATTCCAACGACGGTGGCAGGGCGAAGGGTGAAGGAGTGGCCGCACGGGCTCGTGAGTTGTCTGAGTGCACTGCCCGTGGCTTTTTACCCTTAGATAGCAAGTTTGGGCTCAATCGGTAGAGCCGTTTTTGAGTCTATAAAGGATATATATATAGATATATACGGAAGTCTCAAAATATATGGTAGACTAGCAGGTTAGCCCGCCACTGGCGTGGTTGGTCAGAAACATGACATTTGTTTTAATTCTGCCTTTTTTAATTTTTTGTTTTTCAATGAGTTAATTCTGCCTTTTTAATCAAGAGAAATGATGGTACCCGTCCCTAAAAGAGGTATGATTTACGGTACATCGGGCGGAAAAACTGACCTGATGAAAATCTCCCCCCTTCCTAGGAACGACAGACAAGAATCACACAACACACATTTTTTGTTTTAATTCTGCCTTTTTAATCAAGAGAAATGATGGTACCCGTCCCTAGGGCGGAAAAACTGACCCGATGAAATTCTCCCCGTCCCTAAAAGAGGTATGATTCGATGAAAATCTCCCCCGTTCCTAGGAACGACAGACATAAGAATCACACGACACGCATTTGTTGTTTTCCAATGAGTTAATTCTGCCTTTTTAATCAAGATAAATGCATTCCGGTTCGGGTGCGTTTTGTGATTCGATGAAAATCTCCCCCGTTCCTAGGAACGACAGACATAAGAATCACACGACACGCATTTGTTGTTTTCCAATGAGTTAATTCTGCCTTTTTAATCAAGATAAATGCATTCCGGTTTCGGTGCGTTTTGCATCCGTAGTTTCGTACTCATTCGTGCGCATAGGTGACTGTTTAGCAACGCCGATGCCAATAAAGAGCGTTACTCGGTTAACAACGCCAAATTTGGTCAATATAAAGAGCGTGACTGCCTTAACCCCCGCAGTGCCGAGGACGGTGATTTTGATGATTGGGAGTGGAGAATGAGTGCTCAGAGCTTCTCCAAAACGCTGTGACGACGATTCCCGTGGGATTTTACCCTTAGATGGGAAGTTTGAGCTCAATCGAGCCAGCCGTTTTCGAGTCTATAGAGGACAAATATATATATATATTTACGGAAGTCTCAAAATATATAGGAGACTAGCAGGTTAGCCCGCCACTGGCGTGGTTCGTCTCATGGCTTTGTTCGAAAAAGCAATTGCAACAGCTTCCGAGACACGTATGCTGCACCTAGGTGTACAATTTCGTCGAAAACAGCAAGTTTTACCCAATTTGAACATGAATTGATCAGTAGGCTTCAATATTTGACACGGCAATTGACTGCCGTGGACCACGGACTGCCGTAACAGGTGAAAACATTCTCACATTCGGCGGATCGGGCACTGCGGTCAGTCAAAAAACATAACGCTCACGCTATAACTCCGGTATCACTAACGTACGCGGCATTGGAAGGGTCAGTTTAACTTCCGCCTGGATCCACGTGGCGTGACGTAATTCACAACCACGTGTATTTACCTCGAAAGTGTTCAAATTGCGCGACCGCGACACACACAATGGCCTGATAATGGGCACGCATTCCCTGGCATTTCCCAGAAGATATTCATGGGGAGGTCGAGTGACCAATTTTGAAATTTGCTGGTCGCATTCGTCTGTAGGTCTGAGCAATTCTCGGCTAGATATTGTTACCAACATGACATATTTAAATTAATCCCGCCGCGCACCCCATCACCAACGCGACATGTGCTGCTTTCGTAGAGACGAAATATGAGTGCGACAGAGAATATTGTTTGATCGAAAGCATTTGAATTAATACGTCGCAATACTCGCCTTGATGGTGGCTAATAGATATTTTTCCCCGTTAGGTGTTGGGAATGTCGTTACTCGCATTGATGGTGGCTAATAGATATTTGTCCCTGTTATGTGTTGGGAATGTCGTCACACAACACGCTCATGTCTGGATACAGTCTTACACGATCACGCTGAGACCCAGACATAAGAGTCACATTAAACACATACGCTCTTTATCAACACACTGCGGACACGAACGCTCTTTAACTATCAACGCTATTAACCACCGCAGTGCCGTTTTTTTGTGACTGAGAGTGGAGAATGGGTGCTCTGAGCTTCTCCAAAACGCTGCGACGACGATTCCCGTGGCTATTTACCCTTAGATGGGAAGTTTGAACTCAATCGAGCCAGCCGTTTTCGATTCTATGAAGTACACACATACATACAGACAGAGGTCTTCAAAATATATAAGAGATAGACTAGCAGGTTAGCCCGCCACTGGCGGCAAGCGTCAGAAACATGACAATTTTTAATTGTTTTAACTAAATTTAATTATTTTTTTAATTTAATTTTTTGTTTTTTCAATGAGTTAATTGTGCCTTTTTAATTTACTGGCTTTTTTAATTAATTTTTTTAATTAATTTTTAAACTTAATTTTTTGTTTTTCAATGAGTTAATTTTTTGTTTTTCAATTTGACCCGATTTGACCTTGAATTGATCATTTTCAAGGTCAAGGTCAGGTCGGGGTCACAATTTAACCCGTCTATGACACTTCCCGTAGGTAGCAAGTTTGAGCTCAATCGGTTCAAGTTTATAAAGGACACACACATATATATCATTTGTGGGTACCCGTTTCAAGGTGAAGATCACCTCGGGCGGAAAAAACTGACCCGATGAAAATCTACCCCGTTCCTAGGAAGCCCTAAGTACGAAATTAAGTACGAAATTTCTCCTCAAGACGGTCAATGGAGCTGTATTTATACTCGTCGTGTATATAGACGCTCTTTATCAACGACACTGCGAATACGAACGCTCTTTACTATCAACGCGATTAACCCCGCAGTGTCGTTTTTTGTGACTGAGAGTAGAGAACGGGTGCTCTGAGCTTCTCCAAAAACGCCGCGACGACCATTCCCGTGGTTTTTTACCCTTAGATGGGAAGTTTGAGCCCAATCGGTGCAGCCGTTTTCGATTTTATAAAGGACACACATACATATATATGGAAGTCTCAAATTATATAGTAGACTAGCAGGTTAGCCCGCCACTGGCGTGGTTGGTCAGAAACATGACATTTTTAAAATTATTTTTATTCAATGAGTTAATTCTGCCTTTTTAATCAAGAGAAATTATGGTACCCGTCCCTAAAATAGGTATGATTTAAGGTACATCTTATTCTGCTTTTTTAATTTTTTAATTTTTTGTTTTTCAATGAGTTAATTCTGCCTTTTTAATCAAGATAAATGCATTCAGCCGTTCCGGTGAGTTTTGCATCCGTAGTTTCGTACGCATAGGCACGCATAGGCACGCATAGGTGACCGTTTAGCAACGCCGATGGCAATAATGAGCGTTACTCGGTTAACAACGCCAAATTTTGTCAATATAAAGAGCGTGACTGCCTTAACCCCCGCAGTGCCGAGGACGGTGATTTTGATGATTGGGAGTGGAGAATGAGTGCTCAGAGCTTCTCCAAAACGCCGCAACGACGATTCCCGTGGGATTTTACCCTTAGATGGGAAGTTTGAGCTCAATCGAGCCAGCCGTTTTCGAGTGTAAAGAGGACAAATATATATATACACATATATTTAAGTAGTTCTCAAAATATATAGTAGATAAAGAAGGCCATCTGTGCCTTTAACGACTCTTAGACTGATTGTTGGTCACATTTTGCTCTGGCAGTTTACAAGGGGTATCTATTATTGGGGTCACTTGTATTATGACTGGATGATTGAAAAATTGTTATCTCCACAGATTCAAAGTTGAATACATAATTAATTATTGTAATGATAAAACAAAAATGGGTAATTTATCTAAGTATCTATATATTCAATGTGGCAATGAGTTTTGAAGGGGTGCATGCCATTTTTTTTCTCATATTAAAAATCCCAAGACAACATTGAAACTAGTTTTTTTCTTACATAAACATAATTACTGCATGGTAATGCTCTGAAAATATAGGAACCAATATTAGGTTTATATAAGTTTTAAGATAAAACAGAAACTAAAAAACATCTGTCACATCTGTTAGACAATGTATATTAAAGGTACGGTTGGCCTTGGCGGTGGGTATCCTGTGAAAATATTTCCACCCGTCAAAAACCGCCACAAACAGAAAGAACATCAAAATGTAGACAGACTTTGTCCGTATACAAATAAGAAATATCGCATAAACAGTATGTTATTGTCATGTATTTGACCATTGTTATGTAAACAAAAGCATAAAAATTTACTTTTATGGTGTTTGTTTATATTATGATGGTAAACATAAAGAGCGTTCTTTGTTGGTGAATTCCTGATATGGAACTAATAAAGAGCGTTTATGTCATTTGTGTGTGATTAGCCAGTAGCATTGTGCTGTCTTCTGTAACACAATCAGGCTCTAGCTTAGGTAAACTATAGTAGGTCTTTATAACATGCTGTTTACGCGATGGTCATGGTATATATGAACGAAACTGTATGCGTTTTAATGTGTTTATGTTTACGGTGTTTGGAACAAATATGAATATTTTCGACAATTAAGGCCTCCCGTGCCTTTAAATATATGTATCAGCATTAGAAAGACTGAGATATTGTGTGAGAAATCATGAAATACCTTTAATATTGGCCTTATAAAGGTCTGTTTTCTTCATCCTTGTATATGCCTCTATAGTTGAAACATTTGCAGGAGATGAATGGATTTTCCCACTAGTTGGACGACTATTTTTGCCAGATGAGTCGTGCCTTGTAGCACTAGGTGGTCGCACATTACCAACAGTGAATGTCTCATTCCGATCTGGAGGGGGAATATCTTCGTAACTGTTTGTCCTGCTCTTCTTCCCTGATGGTGGTCTCTTTTCAGGAATAATTTGTGAATTAATGTTGATATAACCATACTCTTTGGCTGGTGTGGTGATTTCCTTTCTG
Source organism: Siphonodentalium dalli (assembly GCA_032622095.1). Classification (NCBI taxonomy): domain Eukaryota; kingdom Metazoa; phylum Mollusca; class Scaphopoda; order Gadilida; family Siphonodentaliidae; genus Siphonodentalium; species Siphonodentalium dalli. The sequence goes on along the minus strand of CP136064.1, from coordinate 64,617,782 downwards.
CCAGGGCTGAGAAAATTAAACGAAAGTGTCAATGACACTGTAGCTCAACTTGGAGATAATGTCATAAATTACAGTCAATTGAGTGGTAAGGAATGCAGAATGTATAAATGTTTAAGTAATACCAGAGGTCAACCCGAAGAGCCATATAAAGTTTAGGATAATTTGGACAAAAAATGTTGGCTGTTGGGCATGAAGTATTTAGTGATTGAAAGAGCAAAATCCAAGCTGCCATATTTTTGATCGAATATCATTCAAATTTATATCGCTTCCATCTAGAAGTGATCTTGAACATACCCGTAATTTTTTTTAATTTTTTCAATATAAAATGTCGAAGCAGGGCATGCCAAAGGATTTAGTCATGCCAAGAGACAAATGCAAGATGGCCACTGGCGACCATGTTTTTCAACAAAATTTGGAAAATTTTATGGTTCCCATCTAGTGTTCACCCAGAAGATCCATATGAAGTTTGGTGACAATCGGACAAGGGATGCAAAAGATGGCTGCCAGTGGTCTTGTTTTTCATTGAAAATCCTTCAAATTTGATAGCTCCCATCGAGAGGAGATCGTAAACATGTCTGTAAGTTTTCAAAACAATTCTCCAATAAATGCGGGCTGCAGGGTGTGCTAATGGATTCAAATTTGAAATCCAAGTTGGCTGCCATCTAGAGGTCACCCTGAAGATCCATATGAAGTTTGTGATGATCGGATAAATAAGTGGCCTGCAGGGAGTACAGAATGAATTAGTCATGCCAAGAGTAGAATTCAAGATGGCCACTGGTGGCCATGTTTTTCAACGAAATTCAGAACAAATTTATGGCTCCCATCTAGTGGTCAACCCGACGATCCATATGAAGATTGGTGATGATCAGACGAGGGATGTGGTCTGTATGGTGTGCCAAAGGATTTAATCATGCAAAGACTAAAATCTAAGATGGATGTCGATGGCCATGTTTATCATCGTAAATTGTTCAAATGCGATAGCTTCCATCCATATGTGATCCTAAACTTGCCTGTAAATTTACATCACAATTCTCCAATAAAAGTCGACTGCAGGGTGTGCTGATGGATTCAAATTTGAAATCTAAGATGGCTGCTGGCTCCCATGTTTTATAACGAATTTCGAGAAAAATTGATGGCTCCCATCCCACCCCGAACACCCATATGAAGTTTGGTGATTGGATGAGAGATGTGACCTGTAGGGTGTGCAAATGGAAATTGTTGATGGATCATGCACACATGCACGGATGACGGACACCATCCCATAGCATTAGCTTAAACTTGACTTTGTCAAGTTGAGCTAAAAAGATGGTTCCAACATGCTCAGCATTATTGATGCACTGTTTTGAGGTTGATATAAGGATTGCCTATTTCGTGATAAGCCTACAATAAGAAATTGGATTTTTTTTGTTAATAAAAACTTTCACTATGCATAGCAAAATTAAATGTGTTTGGTCCCGTGAAAAAAAAAGCATTAATTTGTCTTGACTTTATGTGCCATTTTAAAAACTTGCCTTCCCATCTTTCTAGTTCTACAAATAGGGAATTACTTGAAATTAGAAACAGCTGATTGAGCTAAAAAAAAATAGTTTTGACAGTAGCACATCATGTAAAGAATGACAAACAGTAATGGCCTAAATAATCGACTCCTTAACCACAGCAGAATTATTGGTAATTTTTCAGGATTTAGTCGGAAATATGGCTTGTTGCCATTCATCGGAAAGATCTCACTGAGAGCTTTCCGATGAATGTCAACAAGCCATATTTCCGACTAAATCCTGAAAATTTACCCATAATTCTGCTGTGGTTAAGGAGTCGATTATTTAGGGCATGACTGTACTTACCCTTTCAAGTTTCCAGTACTGGATGCATCTAACTGGCCATTGTTCATCTTATTTAGAGTGTCAGTTTTCCACAATGCAACTGGCTCAAATAGCTGTAAAAATACAGAAGTTAAATAAGCTACATACAGTACATAACAATGGCCGAAATATTATTCATAAAAATGTACAAAAGCAAAGAAAAAACAGGTTATACAACCTGTAACATCAATCAGAAAAATAATTTTTTAAATTATAATTAATTTTTCTTTAAGGGAAGCCCGAAACTGAACTATATGGATTGCGTCTCCGGCCTTGTGTCAATCAGGAGGGTTAAAATTTTATTGCTGTGCCGACTCCACTCACACCCGTGTTCAGATTAGTCACGCATGAATATGCTCAGGTAAATCCCGCATTCTATCTATTATTTAGTCAGTTTTTATTTCCGACTTAATCATGAGATTTGCGAGTCACGGGGTTGGGAATGCCACCACCATGGGAGGGATCTATGATAGTTCAGTTTCGGGCTTCCCTTAAGGAAAAATTAATTATAATTTTAAAAATTATATTTTTCCGCCAAAGAAAGCCCTTCAACTGACCTATATGGATTAGAATGCAAGCCCAGGAGGAGGCACGAGCAATAAAGTTAATTAATATCCGAATTCGATGGGAATGCACTCTTCCGAAACAGATTTCATGTAAATGTGATTTAGTCATGAATCTGAAATGATTATGTTACGTGTAAGAGCTCACAATTCAGATTCCGACATTGCTCAAACGTGGACCTCTCCCCCCCCCCTTGTTTTTGGAAGAAACATCCCAGGTAGTGCCATATAATTCATGCTAGCGAGACAACCGAGCAAGTATAACTTTTGAAGCGACTTCTTTTCCTTCACTTCTTCCGTCGATTCATCCTATTCTCTTTGTCATCTTCTTCACACTCTCGACAGTTCACATTTTGAACGGATGTCACATGTAGCCATTGTGTATGTCATAAGATATCAGAATGCTTATGATACACCAGGGAGCAAATTAACTGGTATTGCATTGCAATGTGCTACTGAAATGTGGATAATAGCTAGGAATTGTATATGAGGTTATAAAATGTTATCTAATCATGTCAATGTGAGGTTATTTGCTCCCGGTGATATACAAACCATATACAAAAATGATATGAAGCAGATATCATTGCGATGTATGATGTATCATTAGATCATGCCCCATCAGTGATCTATGATGGCGCACATGACAAGTATCCGGAACATTTCAAAATGAATTTTTTTTTGCAAAATGATCAAATTTAACAAAATGACCGGTGGAGGAGTGGCCTGGAGGGCGTACGATTCCAGGGGATCGACTGGACCCAATCTCATAGAGATGTGGGCCGCCGCATCGTGGGAAAGAGTAAGAAGGCTGGTTGGCTGGTGCAGCTCTTGGAGGCACGCGACAACAAGTCTCCCCCACCCAGAACAGCCTCCAAAGGCTACAGTGCTGGAGTTTTCCTGTCTGAGGTAAAGACTGGTACTTATGCGCAAATTTTTAAATTAAATTAAGCAAGATAGCTTTTGGACGAGGTGTATTCAAGAGATCAACCTGTGTCCTTGTCTTGTTTACAAAATCACGGTCCAGAGGAACGTCAGAATCCTCGGCTGACAGTGTGCCTGTGACCTACTGTCGACCCGCGATTCCTGCTCATCATCGTCAAACCTGCCGACGCCATGTGATGCAGAGAAAGCATGTCAGGATCGACGCCAGCAACAGAATTGACTGCATCAAGTTGGGATACCATACTATGGAAGAGGCCTACTCTGAAATAGTTCGATGCGAGACAAATGCTCTTGCATTTGGGTTAAGGAGCTATTTCCTGTCCAAGGTGACCCCCTCCAAAAATTCTGGTGCACCATCAATGACCCAGGTAGAATAAGCTGCACCCCCAAGGCCAGAAGGGCAGAGGGGATAAGTTCGGAGGAGCCACTTGACCAAAGGAAGCCCCTTCCATGGAATCCCCCAAATGCAGGTGGTCCTGACCAAACTGGAATAAATGTCGATGGCATACCACTATGATCACATGACGGCGGAGGAGCAGGCCCGGAGGTATCCCGAACGGCGTACGATTCCAGGGGATCGACTGGACCCAATCTCATGGAGATGTGGGCCACTGCACCGTGGGGAAGAGTCAGAAGGCCATTTGGCTGGTGCGCTATTGGTGTCAACGAATCTTCCCCACCCAGAACAGCTGCCAAAGGCTACTCCCAGGTGCCCAATAAGCGTGATGGTCTAACAACAGATTGGTGAGAATCCAGGACGAAATCAACAATACTGATGGAAATTTCACTCTAGGTGGAATAATGTTGTAGCAATGGGAATTTTCTCTAAAATTAATAATCATACTGACACTACTATTAGGCACCTGAGAGTAAGGTGCCGGGGCAATCACCCTGAAGATTGGTTCCTGAATCGACGATGACAGCACCCACCTACCACTGGTACTTACTGCCATAGCAGGACCAGGGAGGGCCAGAACTGGTCCTGCCCGAGGTAAAGACTGGTACGGTTTGCTCAAAGTTGGTAATCATTGACTAATATGCCCTCACCCAACGATGACAAGTAATACATCCGTTATTGAGCAACCCGCACGGTGTGTGGCCATGAAAGTCGAATCACGTTCGACTGCAAAACAAGACATGCTGTTAGTTATAACAAAGCAAGGTTAATATACAATACAGTCTGTTAGTTATTGAATTGAAAGTAAGGTTAATATAAAAATGACTTTACACTCCTGGCCACGTGATCTTACCTGCTATAAATTGAATTACAGGTAAGATACTGTCTTTTCTCGTTTATGAGGACGATGAGTTCCGAATGCACATGTGCAAGAACTAGGCGGTTTCCGTTAGGAAAGTGCACTGACAGCGGACGTGACGATACAAATGCCTTCATTGTCGTTATGCTTGTATCAAATCTATTTGCCAGATAATCATTGGATATGTGACAATAGAAGGAGAAGAGCCATGTCTTGGCATCTTTGGAATTATATTGGCAGTGGTTGTGCGCAATATAAATGCTTTTCATGTAAACGCGCTTTAGACATTTGACAATACAAATGCATTCCTTTCCGATATTTACCAGATAATCATTTGGATATGTGGCAATAGAAGGAAAAGAGCCATGGTATAGACTCTTGTAAGGAAATTATAATGGCCGTGGCCATGAGCAATATAACTGTGTTTCATGTAACTGCGCTTCATACATGAGTGAAAGCTATTTGTCATATTATCGTTTCGATATGTGGAAATAGAAGTTAAAGAGCCAAGTGATGGACTCTAGTGGAAAGACTATTGGCAGTGACTCTTGGAGCATGTGACAATAGATGTGCTTTCTATTTTGCTGTTTGCTTCACTATTCACTGAGTAAAACCGCAAAGTATGTCTGTATCGGGGTGAAAACTGTTCACCATATGTAAGCATAGTCAGTTCTGACGGCATAGTGTCTGGAGGCACTGATACCATATTATTGCCATGTACATGGTATGGAACTATTACGGCTTGCAAATTATACAAGTTGAATGCTCGCCATTTTCTCTTTTAGATCAGTTTCTGTTGTTAGATTGACTCTTATGGGCAAAAAAACTTCAATGCGCAACCCATGTTTTATTCTTAATGGTAGGCTAAGAGGCAGATAACGGTATATGGCCCAGCACTCATGGATGAGTTGGATGTATAGAAGACATAGTTTTCTAAAATATTTAACAAATGTCAAAACAAAGAATATAAATGAAAACAAAAATCATCTTAGAAATTCATATGACTTAGGAAATGACAGGATTGCTGTCTAGTAAATATGTGGTATAATTACCAATTGTTTTCAATAAAAAAGACGACAGAGACTCTCAAAAATCAGCAAGGAATCAAGCAAGAAATGACTTTTTTTATGACCTTACCCTATTACTATCAGCGGGAACTGTAGCATTTGGAGTGCCTTGTCGCATTCCACACATCTTATGCACAGAATGCCTCAGTCCTGTATTCTGATCGTCTAGCACCTTTATCCGGATGAGGTTTGCATCAATTTGACTCTCCATGTCTTTGACTATGTCACCAGAGCCTTGATGTAAAAAAACAAGACAGTCAATGACTGTGGGGTCGCTCACCAGACTGCAAAGACTGATAAGACTGGGACTCTGGAGACCACAACAGTCAGAACTTTTCATAATCACTTTAAAAGAAGTAGATATCTAAAGAGTTAAATCTAAAAAAATTGGAGTTATGTCCCTGGCCCCGCCCACATTTGACCCAGTGACCTGATTTGAACAAATCTGAACTCCAGTCACCCAAGGATCCTTCATACCAAATATGAACCCATATAGCCTGATGGTATTTGAGAAGAAGTCACTTTAAGAATACTATGGAGGGAAAGAGTTATGGCCCTGGCTTCGCAACTATTTCAAGTGAACTCATTTGAACAAATCTGAATGTGAGTCACCTAGGGAACATCCACACCAAATATGAAACCATTCGGTCTTATTGTTCTGGAGAAGATGTTTAAAAGAATTACTACTGTGGGAAAGAGTTATGGCCCTGGCTTCGCAACTATTTGACCCAGTGACCGCATTTTAACAAATCTGAATGAGAATCACCTAGGGAACATCCACACCAAATATGAACCCATTTGGTCTTATGGTTCCAGATGTTCAAATAATTGTTGTCGGACGGATGGACGGACAGACGATGGCCGGACGAGGAGTGATGACTATAGCTCCGCCGGAGCACAGGTAGGGTGGCTGGTTGATAATTAAATCTCTTATCTCCGCCCCTATTTGAACAAACGTGAATCCCCATCTATGAGATCCATTCATTTGGTAATTTCAGACATTAGATTTTAAGAGTTGAACTGAACTGATTTTCCTAAAATAACCCCAAATCTGAAAAAATCTAGACCCCATGCCAGTCACCGAAGGACCCTCCATACCAAACATAAGCTAAATAGTCCAGATGGTTCTTGAGAAGAAATTGTTTTAAGAATTACTATGGAAAGAAAGAGTTATGGTCCTGACTTCTCACCTATTTGACCTGATGAACTCATTTGAACAAATCTGAATGTGATTCACCTGGGGGACATCCACACCTAAATATCTAAACCCATTTCTTCTTTAGTATGTATCTGGAGAAGAAAACAATTGATGGACGGATAGAGACATAATAACAGATGGATGGATGGGAGAACAGTCTGACATAGAGACTGACAAATTCAATCCAATATACCCCCAAGTTTTCTTTGCAAAATCAGGGTATAATGAGTTCAACTGGATACTGGTGGTTAAGAACATAATATTCGAACAGACAAGCCTGAACATAGTGTCTGACGTTTGCAGAATGGGGTCCCCAAAGGGTGAATTTAATGACACATTCCTGCAATGCGGGCTAGCATCACCAAATTTACCCTCTGGGGACATCATTCTGTGTAGGCCTCAACTGCTATGGGAGACATAGCATTAGATTGAAGTTCTCCAGTAAAGTTGGTGATGTGCACCCATTGGGCACCTCAATTATGCATTTTATATTCATAAATTAGGGGATATAGAAACTAAACAGAAGGGAAAAAGTAAGTAAAAATGTCAATTTAAGTGCATATATACATCCCAGAAGATGAGGCCTAAGCAGAATGAGGACACTGGCTAGTGTAGTTGGTGATGCTAGACTGCTGTGCAGGGTAGCATAACTAAATTCACCCTCTGGTGCCTCATTCTGCAAATGCCAGACACACTAAATTCAGGTTAGAGAACAATAATTTGTTTTTATTTTATTTTAATAACACACACTGGCATGAGTGCTAGCTAAGCATTAGTTCACACCTGTCAGCCTGATAAACATCTCAATTGATGACTGTGTGTGTATTTATATTAACTCTCTCTCTGTCTGTAGCTAATACAATTGACTTAATCTGCTGGTGGGAGAGATCTGTAGTGTTTTTGGGTATCAATTAATTAACGTGGAAGACAAACAAAACACCGAAAAGCCCGTGATCGGAAGATATACAAATGAGGTCACATTTGACCCCGTCAACAACTGCGGGAGAGACAATCACGAAGTCAAACGAACACGGCTCGGCCAATTCCGGAACTGCACGGCAACGCTCTCCCGATGACGAACTTCCATCACTCGATCTACAATCTTCAAACCAACAACATGTCTTACAATTATCGTCTATTCTATTGCCTGTTATTCTACATGTAAATGTTCCTGTTATATTATAAAGGTTAGTTAAACTTGTATGTTCGTATTTAATTAATAATGTAGTAATATAGAAATAAACCATAATTAAAAATATGACAATGGCGCTGTTAGCTAAAAACGAACACGTGCGAGCGGAAAGACGAAAATGGCGGCAGATATTTTGAAGTGGACCCCCGCGTGGGTTCAGTCAAAAAATCGCCGCTGGCGATTCCAAATGATTCCACATTATGGAATTAATCGTACATGCATGGCTACGACAAATTGTTCGAATTTTCTGTAGATTTTATGTGTTTTTGACTGTTTGATTGAATTTCACAAACTTTTTTGCTTTATATCAATATAATTTTTCCATTTTTATGCCCAATTATTGAATGTTATTTTTGCCATAAGTATATCCCTATTGCCATTATAATTGCTTATTAAATTACCTTTTGATTAAAATTAGATAATTTTTTTATTTTTACCTGTTAACATATTTTCATAAATATTTCGTTTTTGATTGAAATTTCTCCAGTTTTTGTCCTATATTGCATTAATTAAAAAAAATTTTATAAATTAATATTTTTCTTGTCAATTTTTGCTGAAATATTCATATATTTGATAAATTGTCCACTTTTGTTAATTAAATTGCATTGTTAATTTCCATATAATTGATTAATTTTTGCTCTCAAATTGGTTAATATCTATATTTTTGTCATATAAGTTGCCAAACGCCCATTTAGGTAATGACATGGATGCTCTAGTGTCCACTTTTTAGAAAAATAATTCCATATATTGGAGTATGTTTTGTATCCAACATTCCAACTAGTGTACTTTACTTTTTGGATCATATAAAAGAGGGTGTAGGTGTGATCACTGAAAAATAAATCAACATCAACATCAACAGAATGAATTATCAGCCACCACATTATAATCAGACTGTTTGTCTGAAATACATGGACTGTAGTCAAAAGGAGAACAAAAGTTCTTCATTAACATCGAATAGTCAAATGTAATTAGTTTTTGCTCAGAACAAACCACATCATAATTCAAAAGAACAGTCCCAATATTATCATGACATTAAACCAGAAGGTTTGAATTGCCAAACCTCAAACTGGTGTCCTCAGCAACCTATTCAAGGCCAGAATGCCACAAGTCAATATTTAGTAGACGCAACAATAGCATCAAGCTCACCAAAAGTCACCCAGAATTTTCAACAATATGTTCAAAATCAACAAGGGTTTCAACCAAATATTCAACCACAAATGACACCTCAACCGGGTGTTCAATTTCAACAAAATATTCTACCCCAAATAGCACCTCAACCGGGTGTTCAATTTCAACCAAATCATCAACCCCAAATAACACCCCATCTGGGTGTTCAATTTCTAAATAATGCTCAATTGCAAATAACACCCCAACCGGGTGGTCAATTTCAGAATAATGCTCAACCACGGATAACACCCCAACCAGGTGTTCAATTTCAACAATATGTTCAACCGAAAACAACACCACAACCAGTTGTTCCATATCAAAGTCAAACTCAACCAGTTCCTAATCAGGTTCAACCTCAACCAGTTGCTCCAAATCAAGGTCATTCTCAACCAGTGACTCAACCACAAGTGAACAATCAAACAGGTGTTCAAAATCATCAATTCATATCTCAAATAGGTATGCAGTTTCAGGCTATGTCACAACCACAATACCAACCACAGTACCAACCTCAACCAAGTACTCAATATATGTCCCAGCAACATATTCAACCTCAAATAGTACCTCAACCTCAAACTATTTTCCAACAAGGTACTCAAACAACTCAACCTCAAATAGTACCTCAACCAAGTGGTCAACATAAAAATATGTTCCAACAAGGTACTCAAACGTCTCAATCTCAAATAGTACCTCAACCAAGTGGTCAATCTCAAAATGTGTTCCAACAAGGTACTCAAATTCAAATGGCTCAACATAATGGGCAACCCCAATCAAATCAAAAAGGCACCCAAAATCAATCCATACCTCAACCAGGTATGCAGGTTCAACCAAATTCTCAACTAAGTAAGCAATTTCAAATAATGCCCCAAAGGGGTATTCAAACTCAACTATTGTTCCATCAGGGTGTTCAAACTCATGGAATGCAACAACCTCAATTTGTTCAACCTCAATTTTCTCAAACTCAAGTTGGTCAACCTCAAGTTATCCAACAACAAATGTGTTCCCCAAAGGTACACAATCAAATAATTATACCAGAGGTACATCATACAGTTCAGACTGAAAGAGCACCTCTTGAAATAGAAATCCAAAAATCACAGACTGAGAATGTGATACCAGAAGTTGACTTACATGTTCATAACCATTCAAGTTGTACGAAAAATGAACAACTGCCCCAAAATATACCACAACATCTAGTTTATGATGGTATAGAAGACTGGCTGAAATACAGACTCAGATTTTCTAATTTTGTAATCGATGCCAACTTTAGTGAAAATGAGCGAATAAACGCTCTTAGTCATTGTTTGCCTCAAGATGATTTCAATATTTTTAATGCCATTGCCATTAACAACCCTGACATATCAACAACTTATATTCTGTATGAAATGGAACAAATAATGCCAAATTCTGAGAATACTCAGATGGCATTTGATGATGAAGAAAATTACTGTGATAGTGATTCTACTGATACTTGTTTAAATGAGACAAAATCTGCAATCATAGAGAACAAACAATATCAACCACATATGGTTGAAGAACCAGAAAACAATGATTTTGAAAATCTCAATCCTAGAATACCAACTCTGGACTCAAACCGTAATGACAATCCTCCATGGCACATGGATCCGGGATATCAACAAGAGTTGTCGGATATATCCTTCCCTGAGTCAAAAGTCAACCCCCATAAATTATCGGATAAATACGTGTGTTCAAACTCAGATTACTCAGAATTTCCATCCGTGTTTGAAGACTCAGATTCACATGGTGAGTTATTTGACAAAACATCTCCAGGTAAGGAGATGGAACCGTGTATATCAAACCCTGATATATGTGATAATAAGGTTGACAACATATCCGAATTGTACCATGAAATAATCACGAACGACAGCATGAATAATATCCCACATGTGAACGATTACATACCATTAAATGACGCAGATAACTCGTGTGGGATAGCCTCATCTGAATCAAACACCACATACTTCAGCCACTCCACAAATAATGTCAATGAAAAATGGGAATGGTTAGATATTTCAATAGAGATTTCAGAAACTATTCCCAGTGAAGACATTCATGAAATTGAAGTTATTCATCCAATAGAAGGTGGTATACTCAATGGCACAAGGGAAGCACTAAACATGATTGAAATAACAAGCCATGATAGCAAGACTATCGCAAACTATGACAAGATGTGTCATATATCTATACCAAGGCATCAATCAGAAGCTCAACATTTTCCCAATAGCTTCCCAAATGATAAATTTCGCGCAAAATACGAAGTTATGGCTGTTTGAACAGGGGGGGGGGGGGGGTGAGAAAAAAAAATACGTGCCAGGGTGGGTGGGTGGTCAAAGCCACCAACAAGCAATTTTTTCCGCAACTAAAAAATACAATTCTGCTTGTTTTTTAAGTGTTTTGGCAATGAGTTGGGCTTCAAAACCACTTTGAATGAGAGAAATAATGTAATTATAACTGGTAAACTGACTGCAGGCAGTTATCGTGTTGTATTTTGTTGCAAATTTTGAAATCCAAGATGGCCACTGGCAGCCATGTTTTTTTGGCCGAATGACCTCAAAATGACTCATTCCTATTTACATGTCCATGTTAACATCCATGATAAATAGTATGCACAGAAATTCATATACAGCTGTTTACAGTGAATTTCCCCCCGCAAATCTCTGTTTTAGTGTCAAAAAATGGTCGGAAAAAACTGCCGTAAACGGAAAACAAATTGGCGGTGGGGGTGGGTGGGTACAAAAAATGATCGAAAGGGAAAAAAATGCCATACGTGCCTGAAATTATTTTCCAACCCCCCCTGGTTTGAATGGAAAAATCAGCCAAGTTGCCAACCACCATGCAAATACATCCAAATGTGATGAATGGCTGTTCACTTTAAATTGGAAGAGAAAACATAATTGGTTAATATAACAATGACAAAGTATTTGAGGAAACCTTATGAATCTTACTTTTATTTAGACTGCACTTAAAGTAAATGAAATCATTCACATTGTGAATGTTAATTGTTATATGAATGGTTACTAGATCATTTCCCAAAATATGGTAACATCAAGGAGATGAAATCATTTCATATTGGTGCAATTCTCAAGTCAATCCAACTGAACGTCACGTATGATATCATATGTACTATCTTTTTCAGTTTGAAATTAAATGGAAAAGACTAAACCATGAAAGATTCTAACATTGAATAAAAAGATGTAAATAGGCTACCCATAGGTAGTCCACATACCAGTGTTAAAAATAGACTGCATTATGTAGTCCACATGACAGAAAATACATCTTTTTTCACATTATTCAATATACAATCTTATTTAATAAAAGGTTTAATATTTTATTGGCTTGGCCAATTACAATAGGCTCATATTAGTGAGCCCCTCAAATTCAATTGTTCGTATATAGGGCATAAATTTCTAAAATAAAGCGTTACGATCCATTTGGCTAAAAGGATTGGCTTTCTTACTTCTAAATTTAGTAGTCATTGTGAGTTTTTGCTAGATCCATAGAAACGCTCACTTTTGGGTGTGGTTTAGCAACACCTTAATCCTAATTTTGCGTGATTAGGGTTTTTGAGCTCTTATAGTTCAGACTCCTCACCCTTTCTTGGCTCAAAAGTTATGGACCTTCGGATCATATCTTTTCAAAATAAAACAGGGTGCAGTGTAGTGTTTTTGGGTATCAATTAATTAACGTGGAAGACAAACAAAACACCGAAAAGCCCGTGATCGGAAGATATACAAATGAGGTCACATTTGACCCCGTCAACAACTGCGGGAGAGACAATCACGAAGTCAAACGAACACGGCTCGGCCAATTCCGGAACTGCACGGCGACGCTCTCCCGATGACGAACTTCCATCACTCGATCCACAATCTTCAAACCAACAACATGTCTTACAATTATCGTCTATTCTATTGCCTGTTATTCTACATGTAAATGTTCCTGTTATATTATAAAGGTTAGTTAAACTTGTATGTTCGTATTTAATTAATAATGTAGTAATATAGAAATAACCCATAATTAAAAATACGACAGATCCTGTGAGTTAGGAGATGAGATAGGGTGGAATGCTGTTGGTTGTGGACAGGGTGGGGTTCTGGGTCATGTGGGAGGAGGGTGATAATTTTTTTTTTGTATGTTAAATTGATCAAGGAGTTCCTGAATTTTTTTATTATTTTTTTTTAGAATTATGGCCCTGGCTCCACCCCTATTTGACCCAGTGACAAATCTGAACCCCAGTCATTCAATGACCCCCCATACCAAATATAAACTAAATCGGCATAATGGTTCTAGACAAGAAGTCGTTATAAGAATTACCAAGGAGGAATATAGTTATGGCCCTGGTTTCGCAACTATTTGACACAGTGACCTCATTTGAACAAATCTGAATGACAGTCACCTAGGGAACATCCACACCAAATATGATCAAAATGCAAAAATGTATTTTTTTTGTTTTTAGAGTTATGTCCCTGGCTCTGCCCCTATTTGACCCAGTGAACCAATTTGAACAAATCTGATTCCCAGTCACCCAAGGTCCCTCAGTACCAAATATAAGCTAAATTGGCCCAATATTTTTAAAGAAGAAGTCATTGTAAGAATTACTATGAGTTATGGCCCTGGTTTCTCAACTAATTGACCGGGTGACCTCATTTGAACAAATCTGAACACCAGTCACCCAAGGACCCTCCATACCAAATATTAGCTAAATCGGCACAATGGTTATGGACAAGAAGTTGTTGTAAGAATTACTATGGAGGAATAGAGTTATGGCCCTGGTTTCGCAACTATTTGACCCAGTGACCTCATTTGAACAAATCTTAATGAGAGTCACCTAGGGAACATCCACACCAAATATGAACCAATTCGGTATGATGGTTTCAGAGGAGAAGATGTTTTTAAAAAAGTTGACGGACGGACGGACAGACGGACGGATGGACGACGGACGAGGAGTGATGACTATAGCTCCACCGGAACTTCGTCTCAGGTGAGCTAAAAACAACATCAAACTTAGGCAGTGGATCAGCTAGTATAAATTATGCTCTCTCTGTCTTCCCGACTTTACTTCCAACAACAAAATTTATATGAAACATTTCAATGTGGTGAACAGGAACAGCCAATAATGCGGCTATGTCCATTCCAGGCAAAGTACACCCAATCAGGTGTCAGAGTGATGCAGTTTTCTAAATCCACTGACCATTAACTAGGAATAGAAGCTGATCACATACATGAAGCACGCTAATCCGATTTACTAATTTGCCAATAAATCATTTCTCTTTCATCAAGGTACAACAACCAGTACATAAGTAGTGATACAAAATGTTCATAAGGATGGACAGAGAGCCCTCAACTATATACCCCAAACATCCTCCTTGGGGTGTGGGCATAAAATAAGATTTTGCACAATAAACAGAAGTGTATTGGGGACAAATTCTATTCTGACTTAAGATATCACGCAGAACGAAAATAATTGGCAAAGTCGACAATGACCATAACCCCAGTAAGAAAAACCCGACCAAACCCAAATTCAAACTTGACCTGTACTTTCATGTGGTTAATCCACATACCAAATGTAAATAGAATCAGATAGATAAAACTTGTTATTAAAAAAGTCATGTCATCCGGAAACCGTCTGCGACGGAAGGATGGCCAGACACCGGTGATTTCTATAGTTCCCCGAAATTTATTTTTCGGGAGATTTTACCTTGTATATCCGGGTTAACTGGACCATTTAGGTCAGGGTATTCTATGATGAGCCTTTCCCTCTCTTTAGCTTCTTCAAGCTGACTTTCTAGAGCAGCAACAGTTTCCTTGGTTTGGCATATCCCTTGCTCAACCTTTGCCTTTTCACTGTTCAGATCTTCTATCTCATCCTAAATAATATGAGATCTGATGGCTAAATTATGTCAATGGGTAACTGTTAAAGGGGTACTGTACACTAAATTCGGCCATTTATGGGATCATCTCCTTTAATACACAACAGAATATTTGCAACAAATGAATGAATTTGAGCCATGTATTAGTGCAAAATACACTTGTGTTTTCTGTCAACGATGCAAACAAAAAGGTCCTTATAACGAAAATGATAATTTTCATTATAATTACCATGTTGTTTGCCTCATTCATAGAGCATTCGAGCATATTTTGCACTAATCCATCGCTCAAATTCATTCATTTGTTGAATATATTATGTTGAGTATATAAGGAGATGGTCCCATAACTGGCCAGATTTAGTGTACAGTACCCCTTTAATAAACTTATTTGTGCTATGTTAATAGTGTTCAGGAAATTCAACTTTAAATAAAGATGCTCTATCTCTTCTTGGCACAATTCCAACAACAGAAAAATTTCCATGAGACACTCTTTGTCAAAAAGTCTTTGAATACAAGCTTGTATTATCATTCCACAAAAACACAACAGGAAAAACATCTGGTGTTACATATCTCACTTGAAACTTTAAATGATAGATTTTAATCAAAATTGTTGTAAATGTTCTAAAAATAAATGGTAAAAGGGTCAAATTTTGTAATTGGTTGATCATATCATACCATACAAATAATGAAAGTGTCAATGACACTGCAGCTATTTTTGGGGAGGTGTTAATTATGCTGGATAGTTAATATAATGATAAAGAATAAGGAAAATCAAAACGTTTCAGTGAAGGGATTTTATTGTGCAGATGAAATTGTTCTCATTTCAACATTTTGTACAAATGAAAGTGTCAATGTCACTGTAGCTCAACTTGGAAAGGGAATAATTTCATGTGTTACAGTCAATGGAGTGATTAGGAATGTGTTAAGTAGAAAGGCCTAGTTATGCAAAGAGTAAAATCCAAGATGGCCACTGGCAGCCATGTTTTTTTGCCGAATGACCCCAAAAAGACTCGTTCCCATTTACATGTCATTGTTAACATCCATCACAAATTTCATGATGATCCGACCAAAGATACGACTTGTAGCCCGTGCCAAAGGATTTAGTCATGCAAAGAGTAAAATCCAAGATGGCTGCTGGCGGACATGTATTTTGGCCGAACGACCCCAAAATTACTCGTTCCCATCTATATGTCAATGTCAACAGCCATGACAAATTTCATAATGATCCGACCAAAGTTATGACCTGTAGTCTGTGCCAAAAGATTTAGTCATGCAAAGATTAAAATCCAAGATGGCTGCTGGCGGCCATGTTTTTTGGCCGAATGACCCTAAAATGACTCATTCCCATCTACAAAACAATATTAACATCCATGACAAATTTCATGATGATCAGACGAACAGTAGGACCTGTAGCCCGTGCTAATGGATTGAATTTTGAAATCCAAGATGGCCACTGGCGGCCATGTTTTTTTTCCGAATAACCCCAAAATGACTCGTTCCCATCTACATGTCAATGTCAACAGCTATGACAAATTTTATAAAGATCCGACCAAAGGTACAACCTGTAGCTCGTGCTAAAGGAAATTGTTGACGAATCACGCACACGCACACACGGACGACAAAGCCATGGCAATAGCTCAAACTTTACAAAGTAAAGTTGAGCTAAAAATGAGAGTTTTAGGATGTGCCAATGGATACAAATGTGAAATCCAAGATGGCTGCCATGTTTTTTAACAAATTATGAAAACCACTCTATGAAGAACCCAGAAGAACCATATGAAGTTTGGTGATGATCAGATGAATGATGTGGCATGTATGGTGTGCTGTAGGATTTAGTCATGCAAAGAGTAAAATTCAAGATGGCTGCTAGCGGCCATGACGAAATTCGAAAAACTAGTGGTTACCACGAAGATCCATCTTCAGTTTGGTGATAATCAGATGAGGGATGTGGTTTGTTCTAAAGAATTTAGTCATGCAAAGAATAAAATTCGAGATGACTGTGGCAGCCATGTTTTTCATCGGAAATCATTCGATAGCTCCCATCCAGAGGTGACTCTAAATATGGAGGTAAATTTTCAAAACATTTCTCCAATGATAGTGTCAATGACACTGTAGCTCAACTTGGAGAGGGGATAACTTCATATGTTACAGTCAATGGAGTGATTAGGAACTAGGAAAGTTGAAATGTCTAAGTATTAAATACGTTACTGGTATGTTATATTGATAGGGATGTCTTTTAATGTCTCTTAATGGCTAACATGGTATGTGTCTGTTTCCACTGATTTGAAGATGTCCCAACAACAACATACAACTGTTATCGCCAACATTTCTTTGATTTGGTAAGTATCACTATTAATCAGCCATTTGAAAGTGTCTTTCTAAGATGGTTGATGGCAGCCATATTTTTAAACAAATTTCGGTAAAAATGAGAGGCTCCCATTTTACAGGTCACCCCGAAGATCCACATGAAGTTTTGTGACTATATGATTGAGAGAAGTGACCTGTAGGATTCGCCATGTTTTTAAACGATTTATTCATGCAAAGAGTAAAATACAAGATGGCTGCCAGCGGCCATGTTTAAAAAAAAAATTTGGAATACATATGAAGTTTGGCGACGATAGGATGAGAGAGGTGGCCTGCCGGGTGTGCTGAAGAATTAAGTCATACAAAGAGTAAAATCTAAGATGGCCACTGGTGGCCATGTTTTTCTATGAAATTCAGAAAAATTTGAAGACTCCCATCTAATGTTCACCCAAAAGATCCATATAAAGTTTGGTAACAATCGGATGAGGGATGTGGTCTGTAGGGTGTGCCAAATATTTAATAATGAAAAAAGTTAAATTCAAGATGACTGCCAGCAGTCATGTTTTTCATCGGAAAATGTTCAAATTTGATATAAGTGATCCTAAACATGCCTGTAAATTATCAAAAACAATTTTCCAATAAATGCGGGCTGCAGGGTGAGCCGATGGATTTAAATTTGAAATCCAAGATGGCTGCTGGCAGGCATGTTTTTTAACGAATTTCACAAAAAATTGATGGCTCCCATTTAGAGGTGACCCCGAAGATCCATATGGTGTTTGGTGATGATTGAATGAGAGATGTGGTCTGTAGTGTGCGCCAAAGGAAATTGTTGATGGATGCACAGACGGATGCACGATGCACACCCACCCATGGTAACAGCCCAAACTTGACTTTGTCAAGTTGAGCTAATATGCTCAGTCCAAGGGTCGCAATAACCCAGCTGTGAATGCAAAGTTTGTAACCATATCTAATGAGTTCTGAAATTGAGCTCTACCACCACATGTTCATTTCCATAAATTTTAAAGTGATGTGAAACACTCTGGTAGGGTGAGCAGAAATGGAGAATAATCTTGCTCAAAGTAGTTATTTTTATGAATATAAATCCAAATTGACAACACACACCATCATTCTTATATATTAATTACATGCAATGACGCTAGATGGTGAAATGATTTTTGTTAGTTTAACGCCAATTGTTGCATCCTGAATTGAGATGTAAATATTTACAACTGAGTGTACATGTAGTTCATACAATGTTTTCTATGGAGTGGTATGGTTGATTTCTTTGAAATTTCCGGTGATGTTAGTAGAATGCTACATTCCCCAGGTTGGCATAGAGCCTGAGAACTAACTTATAAGTTTATCACACACGAAACAAGTCCATGATATGTCTTTAAGATAAGATTCTAGTCATACCTTATACTGTGTAATTTCTTTGGTTAGTTTGGTAACCTCCTCTTTTTTGGTATCCAGTTCAGCTTCCAGTTTCTCCGTAACCTCTTCAAGTGTCCCTACCTCTTCTCTGAGACCTGAATTCTCCTCATCAAGTTCACTCATCCGACCAATCAGTGACTCATGTTTAGACAACAGTGACTGTGAGTTAAATAATGAAAATACTGATATCAACACATTGATTCATGTATGGATGTCCAATTCATTTTTTACCTGCTGAACACCTATTTTCACCTATTTTATACTGTCATATTCCCGCCAATTTTTCATTTCTCAGAAGACTTGCAGTATTCCCCCGAATATGGATTCTCCCATTCATTAATAGAGTGGATTCTCCAATTCAGTAATAATAGTATACACTGGGATAGTTTATTATTTGTAGGGGGTTCAGGTAATCAATGCATATGACAGACAGAAAAACAGACAATACAAGAGCAGAATGATTAATATTCATTGGTGGGAAATGTTCAGAGTATGGTCGTTTGTTGAAATTACTATCTGTACATTTCCTGAGGAAATAACTCATCGAAGAGTATTTAGTATAGAAAGGATTAAAAAACTATTCCACTTAAAGAGTGTGTGATAAGTGTGATTCACGTTGACCCATTCAAGACCAAAATATTGAGTGGCGGGGATTAGGGAGCAATTTTAACCAAAGTTCAAATTGTGGGGCCTCCCCAGTGTTGAATGCTTTACTTATCACCCACTCTTTACGTAATGTGCTGTAACATAACATGGATTTTGTTTACTAACATGGCATATGATCTTGACAATAACATACTATTTATGCGATATCAGAACAAAATCTTTCTAAATTTAAATATTTTTTTCTGTTTATGACGGTTTTAATGGATGTGAATATCTTAACAGCAATACCCATCGGGAAGGCCATCCGTATCTTTAGTAATGGTTTAAACTTATTTATTTGCTCATTCTTATCATTCACTTTAGAGGGCGTTCTCTAGTAGATCAACTGTATTTTTATCCACACAATAAGTGTCATTAATTTTAGGCGAAGTTGAACGGAAATTGGTGGCGGGCGTTAATGAAGTTTTCTTTTTGTTAATGCCCTCTTCCAGTTAAGTCACCGATCACATGATCACATGAGGACAGAGTGGTAATAATAGTAATAACATGATTTTGTCCAGTGTCATGGTTTATTAATGGCCCTCCATGAATGATTAACCTACTAGCGGGCCCTCCACTGTGTCTCTAGCCACTAATAGGCCCTCGGGCTATTAATTATTCCTGTCGGGCCGTTAATAAAATATAACACCCTAAAAAATCATTGTATTGGTATATCTTCCCATCCCTGGTACAATTCACTGACAAACACTGAAGATGAACCAACAAACTTAATTAATAATAATAATCAAGCTATATTTATAGCGGATTCCACAACTGGTCAATTTGTTTCAATAGGACATAATGTTTTTTTCCATCCTCCAATTAGTTCAATAAAATAGGTAAATTTGTTCTACAGTAATGTTCTAATTAATCGACTCCTTAACCACAGCAGAATTATAGGTAACTTTTCAGGATTTAGTCAAAAATATGGCTTGTTGCCATTCATCAGAAAGCTCTCACTGAGAGCTGTCTGATGAATGGCAACTAGCCATATATCTGACTAAATCCTGAAAAGTTACCCATAATTCTACTGTGGATAGAGAGTCGATTATTTAGGGCATTACTGTATCAGCTTCGAATATTGAAGAATATCGAAGAACGGATCTAATTACTGGAATCAAAGAACCCCCAGTGACTCAATGCCAAATTTAACCACACATAGCATATAGTAAAGGAACATTAATGGACAAAAGTAATTGAAAAGTGTAATATATTAGCTAAAGAGTGGCAAAAGATGATGGACAATTGAGCTTTATTCCTTATATTATTCACATGATGGATTCCAGATGAAACAGACATTTTATTGCAAAATCATTTGTGCTGATGTGATCATTTGCTAACATCTAACATCTATATGTATGAGCATTTGACAGGTTGGTTACAAATTCACAAATATATATATTTGTTCGATGCATATTATACTATGGAATAGATAGCCAATTAATTTTATATCATAAGTAAGGATTGCCTTCCTTCAAGCTCATAGCTGTTTGTGAGCTGTGCCACCTTGGTGAGAATATTTTGTGAGATATAGAATTTAACATCTATTTAGTTTATATATCTTCAATGATTTAGATTGACAATTAATTTGGCAGGAAAAAGTATTTTATTTGGTAATTTTAAACCTTGTTTACATGTCCCATTTGGTTTAAGAACACCACTGCCAGTGTAAAATTAGATTTTATTAATAATACATGTTTTTGTTTGGTATTTATAAACCTAATTTATATGTACAGATTTTATTAATAAAACATGTTGTAACTGGAGATCTGAAACACTGAACACATCTTTAAACTAAATTTAGACACATACCTTATTTTTATTTGTAAATGATTTATTCTTTGCATGCTCACGGATCAAGTCATCATTGGCTTCTTCCAACTTCTCGGTGATGGACTTTAATTCAACTTTAACTGACTTGACATGTTTCTCCAGTTTGTTAACGTCATCTGCTTCAGTCTGAACTTCTTGCAGTTGTTGATTCAAACTCTCTGTTGTGGATTCTGAGTTGATAAAATTTCAAGAATTAGCAGATTTAATTACACATGGATGTACTTACGATAATTATTTAGTGCTAACAATTTTGTTAGTGACATCTAACCTTCAAGGAAAACTTAAACAAAACTGTATACGTACATGTAGCTCACAAGGGGATAATGTCAAACATTTGACTCATTTGAGCAATAAGGAATGTGGAAAGTTGAAATGTTTATTAAGTAAAACCAGAGGTCAACTCGAAGAGCCATATGAAGTTAGTTTGGGAACAATTGGATGAAAAACATTGGTTGTTGGGCATGCCGAGGTATTTATTAATGCAAAGAGCAATGTTTTTCATCGAAAATCATTCAAATTTGATAGCTCCCATCTAGAGGTAATCTTAAACATGCCTGTAAATTTCTAGACAATTCTGCAACAAGTGTGGGTTGCAGGGTGTGCTGGTGGATATAGATTTGAGATCCAAGATGGTTGCTGGCAGCTATGTTTTTTTTTTAATTTCAGAAAAATTTTATGGCTCCCATTTAGTGGTCACCCAAAAGATACATATGAAGATTGGTGATGATCGGATAAGGGATGTGGCCTGTAGGGTGTGCCAAAGGATTCAGTCCTGCAAAGAGCAAAATCCAAGGTGACCGCTGGCAACAATGTTTTTGTACATCAAAATTCAGAAAAATTCTATGGCTCCTATCTAGTAGTCACCCATTAGATCCATATACAGTTTGATGATAATCGGATGTGGGATATGGTCTGTAGGGTGTGCAAAAGGATTTAGTAATGCAAAGAGTAAAATCCATGTATTTCATCAAAAATAATTCAAAACTGATAGCTCACATCTAGATGTGATCCTAAACATCTCTGTAAAATTCTCCAATAAATACGGGCTGCAGGGTGTGCCAATGGAAAAATATGAAATCCAAGATGGCTGCTGGCAGCCATGTTTTAGAGGTCTAGAGGTCACCCCTAAAATTCATATGGAGTTTGTCGACAATCGAATGAGCAATGTGGCCCGAAAAATTTGATGGCTTCCATCTAGTGGTCACCCCAAAGATTCATACCAATTTTGGTTATGATCGGATCAAGGATTGGTCTGTACGGTGTACCAAAGATTTAGTCATGCAAAAAGTAAAATTCAAGATTTCATCAAAAAAATTTCAAATTCGATAGCTCCCAACTAGAGGTGATCCTAAATAATGCCTATAATATTTCAAAAACATTTTACTCATAAATGCTGGCTGCAAGGTGCATTGATGGATTCAAATTTGAAATACAAGATGGCATATGTCAATTTTCAGAAAATTTCTCTGATAAATGCGGGCTACAGGGTGCGCCAATATGACTGCTGGCAGCCATGTTTTTCAACAAATTTTGGGAAAAATGGATGGCTCCCATATAGAGGTCACCCCGAAGATCCATATGAATATTGAGATTTGTGGCCTGTAGGGTGTGCTAAAGGAAATTTTTGACACCAAAAATGAAATATTTGACACAAACCCATGGCAATAGCTTAAACTTGACTGTCAAGTTCAGCTAAAATTGATATCAAGATATGACTAAATACCAAAAAACTGTGAAGCCCTAATGGTAAGGAGAACAACAATTCCCTTTATGCACAGTCATGTCAGCTGTCAATTCTGTCATCATTCAGACGTACTTTAATTGGTTTTGAAAGACTTGTTTCCAATAAAACAGGTTGTCTGAATAATTTTCCTGACAGTCACGGTATCAAGCCTATGTGTGATTCAATCATACTTTGAATTTCCAGGTGTTTACATTGTTGTACCCAGGAATGAAGGTATACTTCTGGTGGGAATATGTATTGATTGAGATTGTTTAATGGGTGAGCAGGCCTCACCTGTTCTTACCTGGGCAACTGAAATCGGATTTACCAGTTATACTGAATCGAGTGAATTAGATTGTATAACCCTTTCATACTGGAGCTTCCTGAAATTTTGCGAAAATTTTGTGAAAACCATGTGCCAATGCATTAAAGATCATGTGCCAGTGCATTCTGTTATATGTCTCCATATATATGTATAAGAGAGTTCACTTGCAAAGGATCTTTAATGCTGCACTGGCGCAACTCCTGTCATGAAAGGGATAATACTCACTGAGCTCTGTCAGAAGGAACTCCTGTTCTTGAAGTCGACACCTTTCTTGTTTTAACTTCTCTTCTAGCTCGTTCCTCTGAGACCCCATCTCATCCTTCTCCTGCTCAAACTTTTTCTTATTCTCAGCAGTTTCCTCATTCAGGCTCTTCAATTTTGTATTGAACTGCTTCTGCTGAGTAAACGAGGTTAACTTCTCTGCCTTCATCTCTTTCTCCGAGGACATCAACTTGCTGTCCAGGACCTTACGCTTCTTATTCAAACTTTCTATCTCTTTCTTCAATGAATCTGTGCTGTCAGCTATCCCATCAAAATGTTTACACAATCTCGCCAGGTCTTTATTCTGTTCAGCAGCCCATCGTGCTACATCATTTGATGTTAGCCAGTCAGTACTTGACATATGAGATTTAACTTTTAACAGAGATGACGGTAGTGCTTGTGACTGGCATGCTTGGATTATACACTCTCCGGTGTTTATGAGGTTTTTCTGCACTTTATGACAAGCCTCACATGGTATAAATGCTGTCTCGAATGTCTGACATGATTTGCTGTACTCGTCTCTTGATACAAAGTACTTTTTATTCGGACTAGTTCCCACATGAACATCTGTGAAACTTGGGCCATTCAATTCAGATAGCACACTGCTATGTGAGTTAGTACGACTCAGTATATGAGCACTGTTGTTTTCATCAATATCAAATTCCTCCGATATTTTCTTTATGTAATTCTCCAAATCTGACACTCGCCTTGATTGACTTTTGTTCTGGAAAAGATTTACATGTAAATTTTTGATAAATGAGCACTTATGAAAATACAGCAAATCACACGTGTAACAGTGTTCACGCTGGACCGAAAAAAAGTTTAGCCAAAAGTTTAGCCAAATGAAAATTTTATTAGCCAAATGAAAAAAACTTTAGCCAAATGTTTTTTGGCCAAATTAAAAAAAAGTTTGGCCAAATTAAATCATCGTTTTCTGGTCGGTTCACAATTAATTACTAAAACGTAAAATCTAACAGACACAGGTAAAATACACAATAATTTAAATAATTTTTATGAACTAGAAGTATTTTTATATATATCATTTATTAAAAATGTATTAATCTTTATGTGAAAGAGTGATTGGGGGGGGGGGGGGGGGGGGGGGGGTAACCCGGGATTGTCCTTCTTAATGTCATTATTTTTTTGTTTTATATCAATATCTTTTTTTAAATCATTAAATATTTATCCTTGCGAAAATATCTAAGTGACATCTGGAAACTAATAACTTAATATTGTTACGCCATTATCAAATTACAATCTGTCATAAAAGCATGCATATTATTTTGTCCGTATCGGTATTGACGACAAATAGCCACAAAATATCTGTCGTGATTCACATTTGGCTGATTAAGCTATTGTCTTACACTTGGTGCTCATAAACCTCGACCGACATAAATACAATGTCATCATAAACATGCATTGTGCGGGAGTCCCGTGAGTGACCAGACAGACAATGGGGGATTAGGGGATTAAATGTAAAATAATAACCTTTTGCTGTTTCGTGCAGAATGACGTAATTTTTCTCTGTAATAACATAAATGCAGTTCAGTCTAAACGCCGAAAATTACAACTCTGGGCAAAGGTAGTCATCTCGAGGCACAAATAAATGCTCAGTTCTATTTTAAATACCACTTTTATAGGTTTGATGATGATTTGTGTAAGCAGGATTAATGCCAAGCAACAAAGAAAGAAGCCAAAATTCTGGTGGGACACAATAAAAGAAAACAATAATATTTCATCCAGTTTTTAAAATAAATTTCTTAGAGTTTTGTGTGTGACTCATAATAAAACGAGACCTTGACTCTATTTCTATATATATTGACTAGCCGATGAGCCCGACGTTGTCCGGGCTATTCAAAAACCAAATTTCAAGTCGATAGCTCTACCCGTTTCCGAGATCTGGTCTGCGCATGCGCGAAGCTGGCGTCGCACGGGCTCGGCGACCCGATAAAATTCGTATCCGGGGCAAGATACATTCACATAGCAAATTTCAAGTCGATAGCTCCACCCTTTTCCGAGATGTCGTCTGCGCATGCGCAAAGCTGGCGTCGCACGGGCCTGGCAACCCGATAAAATTTGTATCCGGGGCAAGATACATTCACATACCAAATTTCGATAGCTCCAACAGTTTCCGAGATCTCGTCTGCGCATGCGCTGCACGGGCGTCGCACGGGCTCGCCAATACGACACGGACGACCGCCTGGTCAAACTACACACACGTACCAAGTTTCGTCCCGATCGGTCGAGAATCGTAGATTTGTATATATGACATACAGACATACAGACAGACAGAGGTCTTCAAAATATATAGGAGATAGCACTATGACCAGGCCTTAAAATATGGTGTCAGACATTTGCAGAATGAGGTCCCCAGAGTGTGAATTTAGAAACGCTACCCGCACAGCAGGCTAGCATCAATAAATTCACCCTCTAGGGACCTCATTCTCCTTAGGCCTAATCCTGTCTGGAAAGTTTCTTTATTATCAAATTAACAAGTTTTTTTAGTTTAGTTTCTCTATATCCCCATATTGGCAGATGACACAATGGACAATCAAGGTGCCCAATGGGTGCACATCACCATTAATACCATCTGGGAACTTAAATCTGTATCTAGGTCTCCCAATGAAGATGAGGCCATGCAGAATGAGGTCCCCAGAGGACGAATTTGGTTATGCTTGCCCACTGTATGGGGTGGTGTCACTGAATTCACCCTCTGGGTCCTCATTCTGCAAATGACCAGCACCATATTTTGCGGCCTGTTAATAATATTTTACCTCAGATAACAACTGTTTTGTAACGGTGTGTAGCTGGATCAGGTTGTTCCAGTATCCCTTCGCAACAAGACCAAGAGAGTTACTCAGTTCAGCGGAGTCTCCATCTTGTTTTGATCCTGACTGTATGCTACTGACATATTTAGCTGTGGCCTGTAGGAGCAACACAAATCTGGAAAACATATATACTCATGAATTTAGTTAATGAGAAAACTACCATACCGTAGTTCAGTTTCACAGATTCGTTCACTGCTGTTTCAACCAATAACTCTTGCCAAATATGTCAAATTATAATTTCTGAATCTGAGAAGGCGCCTCAGGGCTATTCCATATAAAAGTTCCACTTTGGTTAATTTTTAATATGTTAAAATGCTCATTATATGTTAAAATGCTCGTTATTCAAATGGTACAGTACCAGACCTGTAGATTTCAAAATTATGCATAACCTATTTTTCGTTCGCCTGGTTTGTTCTTAGGTAACCCATAGATTACCAGAAGAGTAAACACAAACTGTTATAATCGCTACAACTGGTAATATTAATTACGAATAGGCAACTCATTGAACTAACAATATTAATGTCTCATTTTGGGACTTGATTGAGCAATAATTAAGGTGAGAATCTGTGATTGTGAGACCTACATAAATCTTTGGCATGACCTGTTTTTTGTTTCGTGGAATTTCAATTTAGGTAACTTCTAGGCTAACTGAAAGGTCAATCGCCTCACATTTGAAGGCCCATAATATACAAAACCTGATACTCCTGATATTTGTTTAATCTGACATTGTGAGGACAATTAAATTGTTTGGCAATTTTTTTCCCATTCAGATAAATGTTATTCTGTGTAATTTTAGGCCTGCCATTGAAGAAATGGATGTTAATTTTGTTGCATTCCATGGAATATGGATGCTAGTTGTCTGACATTTTGTGTGAACACTACCTGAAGCCTCCAACTGTTGGAAAATTTAAACCTAAAATGCCATGTGATTGAAAATTTTCCAAATGATCTGCATAAATTATGTTTGGACTGAATGTAGTAATAATATCTGACTCATCATGGACTCATTGATCAAAAACCAATATATCTAAATATGGGTTGGAAAATTAAGAGATGATACGTGAATTATAACCCTTTCTATACTAAATACTCATTGACGAGTAGTTACCTTAGGAAATATTCAGATAATAAGTTCAACAAACAACCATGGATACGTCGCTTGTTGAAGTTATTATCTAAACATTTCTCACCAAACTGTGAAAATTGGGGAAACCTTCAGTATAGAAAAGGTTATATGTAATCATGCATCTCACCTGTCAATGACAAGCTCATAGAGAGCTATATGCGCAACCTGGTTTTCTTCTTCCATTTCATCACCTTCCTCAAAGTCATACAATTCAAGCAGTTCCTCTATGTCTAGGTCACAAGCTTTTTTATCTGGAAATTTCCATGATTTGCATTCAACTGGGCCACATCGAGAACAAACATCAGTGATGGCCCATGTCAAGTCTTGTACATCGGTTCGTAGACTCTCAATACAAATTTTGCTGCCTAGCAAGGAAGCCATCTGTAATTTACACAAATATTGTTAAGTGGTAGGAAAATTTATATTACATATTAGGGAAGTTAAAACGTTTAATTTTATACATCCTAAAAAATATTAACTTAATACCGGTATATCTGACATATACTTCAATGCAAAAATATAAGATGTTCCATAAAGGCTAAGCATAATGAACAATTTGCTTCTTAAAAGGTACATTCATTTCATACACATATTGTATGATATAATAATACAGTATTGAGTGGACCGGTCCAGGCAAGAGTACTTACTGTACAATGGATTGGACCAGAGTCCAGTCTGGATCGCCTTGTCAGTGAATTGGACTAGGGATGGGAGATACCATTTGTGCCTCGATCCGATGCATATCTATACACCTGGTTTGAGATATCAATATGTATCTAGATATGGTCGATGGTCCAAATGATAGTAGATCATAGATGGTCCAAATGATAGTAGATCATATGCTGAAATTCTTTCAAACAAATAAATATATGATTTTGAAATATTTTAATTGGAGGAATATTGAAATGAAGTACCAGTATGGGAACTCTTATGTTTTGTGAAGTCTCAAGCTTATATGATGCTTTGACAAGCCTTGAAATAGTGTGTCTTTCATTTTCAGAATGAGATCCCCAGAGGGTGAATTTAGTGATGCTACCTGCACAGCAGGTTAGCATGACTAAATTCACCCTCCTGGGACCTCATTCTGCTTAGGCCTCATCTTCTGGGAAGTATCTATGGTCTCAAATTAACAATGTTTTATTTACTTTATCCCTTCTGTTCAGTTTCTATATCCCCTAATTTGCATTAAAATAAAATGCAAAATCGAGGTGACTACTGGGTGAACATCACCAACTTCAACACAGGGGCTTCCATCTGATCCTAGGTCTCCCATAGCAGTTTAAGCCTCAGCAGAATGAGGTTCCCAGAGGGTGAATTTGGTGATGTTAGCCTGACATGTGGGATAGCATCACTAAATTCACCCTCTGGGGACCTCATTCTGCAAATGACAGACACACTATTTCAAGGCTTGGGCAAAGTTTATATGAGGCTTTGATATTGTTCTTACTGCTGGATATACAGTAGGACTGTTACACAATCAACAATGTCACTTGTGATAGTTGGGATAAAAGGCCGTCCGGCCACAGTGTCCCCCAAAAAAGTGGCTTTATTGGGGGCATCAGCTTTTCTGAAAAAAATAACAAGGACCCTAAATCCGATACTAAATTTCAGAACAAAATGGGTGGATCATACCCATATTCGAACTTGATCTGTATTTCGAGCTGATAAACTCATATACCAAATTTGATTCAGATATGATCACACAAACTAAAGTTATCATCCGGAAACCAGAAATTGACAGGATTCTAAGTCGTAAAAGGGCCATAACTCTCACAAAAATGGGCAGAGCAAACCCATATTCGAACCTGTCCTGACCTGTATTTTGGGCTGATAAACTATCATACTAAATTTGATTCAGATATGATAACACAAACTAAAGTTATCATCCGGAAACCAGAAATTGACAGGATTCTAAGTCGAAAAAGGGCCATAACTCTAGAAAAAATGGGCGGATTGTACCCATATTCGAACTTGATCTGTATTTCGAGCTGATAAACGCACATTCCAAATTTGAAGTTATCATCCGGAAACCAGAAATTGACAGGGTTCCATGTCAAAAAAGGCCACAACTCTCGCAAAATTGGGCGGAGCAAACCCATATTCGAACTTGACCTGTATATATAGGACTGATAAACTCACATACCAAATTTGGTTCAGATATGATCACACAAACTGAAGTTATCATCCGGAAACCAGAAAATTACAAGATTCTAAGTAAAAAAAGAGCCATAACTCTCGCAAAAATGGGCGGAGCAAACCCATATTCGAATTTGACATGTATTTTGGTCTGATAAACTCACCTATGAAATTTGCTTTTGATCTAATAACCGAAAATAAAGTTATCATCCGGAAACCATTTCCGGATGCACGCACGGACGGACACCGGCTATTTTAATAGTCCCCCGAGAAAAAAAATTTCGGGGGACAAAAATAACAGATCACAATTTTGTCATGAACAAGAATTCCAGTCTGAGAGATCTTTGATGACTTGCCCCGAAGACCAATCACCCGGGGGTGATTTCGAGGGTGACATGTCTTGAGGTGTCAGGGGCAATTTTTCTGAGGTGGCATATTGTGATAAGCGATATTTTACAGCCCGTCACAATACATGTATCTCAGAATTACATATCTCGTTTAACAAGTGGCTCCCATCACTAGACCTGACCACACTGTCCAGTCCACATCACTATCGGCAGTAATGGCGAGAGACAATTCGAACAGACAAGAAACATGTCTGTGGGTAAGGATTCTGATTCCACCCTGTGAGGAGGGACATCACAGTATTTCCCGGGCCAGCCCTCGCTTTACTACTCATAAAAAACTCAGTGTTCAGTCCTTCTTGGTTTGCAAACAACAAAGAATTTGGATTCGCATACAGTCAAAAAGTATCAAATTACTCACTCATTTTTACTTCTAAAATGTTGTATAATAGTATAATACCATATATTCATATTGTATCATCATAAACAGTACATGATTCATGAATACATATGAGTAATGACTGAATTCAGTTAAGAGAATATTTTACGTTATTGACACTGACTTATGAGTGCGAGCCACAGAATAGTAATATAAAGAGATTTTTGAATTTCCTTGGTGTTGAACTAGTTGTCATTGTCTTAAGTTTCAAACTAACAGCACACCTTACCAAAGTTATTTATATATGATAGACCAAATTAGAATATAGATTGTTTGGAACCTGTTCCCGACCTGCTGATCACTAGGTCTGACAAATGTGAGAATACAGCTACAATACTAATAAACTAGAAGCGCTAATTTGTGCATCAAATTTAGGTATATGATTATGGGAGGCCAAATTCACATTTAATAATGAATAGGGCATTTACGCTTAAGCATAATGAATTGCGCTTAAGCGTAATTGTGACTACTATCTAACCTACCCATAAACTATTGGCATGACCTGGTGTATTACCTAGCAACACAAGAGGAGCATTGGGCTAATTTTACTCAAACAGTCAACTCAACAGTCAACTGTGAGTATGTGTTCAACAATGATAATCCCTAATTACATATTATCAGCATCCCTATATCCAAAGAATTGATGTCTCCTTCCCGGAACTCTAGTAATTTTTTATATGATGTTTTTTAATGTATTTTTGCACAGATTTGGGCCATTACTATGGTCATATACTGTAGCATGCATGTGGTGTCACTGCATGAGGGCTTGATGGTTTACTTATTGACTTAAATCAGGGGGAAAAACACTATTTTCATATTATCAGCATCCCTGTCCCAAAAATTTGGTGTCTCATTCCTGGAGCTTTGGTGTCTCAGTCCTCGAGCTCTAGTTTTTTTTATTAAATCAGCATCTCTTGCACAAATCTATAGTATTTCCATGGTCATATAGTGTGAATGTGGTGTCACCGAGGGCTTGCTTCCCTCATATGGTGTGCCTGTATACTCGAAAATTGAAGAAAATCAAAGTCGCCCCGACTAATACAGAAAGTAATGCTATTGTGAGTAGCCCCAAAGATACAATGTATACCCCAAACACACTCCTGTATTTCTTCCTGCTGCTAAAACGGAAACTTAGGAGCATTAGAATGGTGTACATAAACTCAATCATCACAACATGTTAGTGCCTAGTGGTGACACTGGTGTGTGCATTAAAATGGCATTTAATTTAGGCAGTGGCTAGAGTACCGGCACTGTATACGGCACTCTAGCCAAACATATGGGCCGTGGCTAGAGTACCGTATACGGCACTTTAGCCATGCTGATAAAGTACCGTATAAGGCACTTTAGCCGAACTGCTAAAGTACCATATACGGTACTCTAGCCAAACTGCTAAAGTGCCGTAAGTCTTGGAATATGCTCTATTTGCTCTTCCAAACTGTTAAAACTTTATTAAGTTTGCCCTGCGGCCGGTATCCAATTCGGGCGCCGCCATATTTGTGACGAACACGTGCAATTGACGTTGACGTCATTCTACGTAGTGCGTGCCAAGCAACGAAATAATCCACGGTACTCTAGCAGTTTGGCTAGAGTACCGTATATGGCACTCTAGCAGTTCGGCTAGAGTGCCTTTAATGGGGAATAATGCACACACCACTGTGTGCATAACGTGCTGTGAGAGTTACTGATAACTATTCGTAACAGTATTATACAGATAATGTGCTGTAAGCTAGAGTGGTGACATGTGCTCGCTCTTGTGCTGAGGATAAATTATCTGATAATGACTAATTCCCCCTTTTCTGGAAATTTAAATTTCAACTGATATTGTGATAATCATCATAATGCCAGTGGCAGTGCACGAAATCTCGATACCGTACTCCCATTCAACCTCCATTTGTTTCGAATTAAGGATTCTAAACTACAACTGTTTAGCTTATATATATCACGTGACATTTACGATTGCCGTACGTTTTTTAGATGAAGAGGAACGATTATTATCCGTGAGGTATTTGCAAGATAGTTAAGTGAGAAATCGAAGTTGTTGACATTGTCGACGGAATTTGACTATAACTTCCGGTTGTACCATCAAACTTCGTACCGGTAGGCCTAAAGCATGCACACAACTTTTACCTAAATATTTTACGACAAGTCAGAGTCAAGACCCCCAATCGTCTACGTCTACATATTACTCCGACGCCTTCAATGTACTGAAAATTATGCGGATGGGAACGGGAAGATTCGGTCGCGGGAAGATTCGGTTTGAGACGATTCAGTGACCTCGAATGACAATTTTCAGCCTGCCAAACTTTGAATCTGATCGAGTTCTAATTTTTGTCTGAATACTCTGACCGGTTTGACGCTATATATATAGCTACCTCTCGACTACCGACTCGGACTTCCCGATACAGATACATCATAGCTACCCTTGGTCCCTATCACGAGGTTTCGGTTACGCTGGGCTGAGACACGATTCGGGTAGCCTCTTGGGCTCCATAGAACAGCAAAAAAACCAAGAAAACCATATATATATATATATATATATAGTCAGAAACGGTCTATATATAGGCCCCTGATGCCCAGAAAGCCTCTAAATTCGGACCAAAAATCGACTAATCGTATTAAATATATACACACCCGATATCGCAATACGACCATTAGTCTACACTCCAATTGAGACATACTTCATCAACAATGTTAGCTGTTATATTATACATTGTGTTCCCACAATAAATAAACTCTTCAAGAGCGGCGCGCCCATGCAGCCATAATGATTGTTCATACCTAAATATCGAAAGCCATTAACGCGGTATAAAATTTACATTCTGCAACAGTGAGACATCCGCGAAAATACATCCGCGAATAAATACATAGGGTTAACGTTATGTGGGGCATTATGCGACGCGGGGCATAATGCGACAGACGGTCGTTAACAGGCCATATGTTCTTCCATGACTGAACTTGAATCGCATATTTATTATTTTTAGTAAGACCATGCAGCCATAGAAGCGGACATCCCAATTGGACCGACATCATTATGACTGTTTAATCTCACATGCGAAACGACGGAGTAGGGGTATCCACATTTGGTAACCCCCATTTTTAATTGTTTTGACTTTCGGTAGGTACTGTACATGTAAAAACGAAAACATCTTACCACTACCATCAAAGCTACATGCGTATTTTGGTAAAGTAAGACAAGTTCTATAGTAATTTGATCAGTCATATCTACACCGGTTATTCACATTCACTCATATTGGGGAGAGGCAGGTTGTCTGGTTGTGGGGCATAATGCGACACTCTGGTACAATCAGTACGAGAAAAAAATCTGATTAGGCATATCGCAAATCAAACCTGGAAAAATAAATCTTATCGTAACCTTAGTTCAAAAGAAAATAAATTTAAAAAACCTATTCGATCATTCCCAAACATTTAAACATGATATAGATAAATATTTATTGTTAACCCTGCCCCGGCCATTTTCCTGAAATCAAACTTTATGGTGCTATTTTTACCCGTCATATATAGAAATCAATAAAATGTCCCATTGGTCTGCTGCTATGACTTTAAATATAACGCTTATACATTCTTTCAATCCACAAAAGAAAAGATACTGCAGACGGTCTTGTATTTATTAAGTTCGGTATATGCTGATGTTGTAATGTCAAATGTGTCTCATTGTACCCCATGTATGGGGCATAATGCGACGGATTGGGTAGGTCGACGGGGAGTAATTGTGTTCAGAAATTGGTGCTTCCCAGCAAGTGTGAGTAATAACATGTATACTAGAATTATATATCTAACTTTTAGTTTAATAATTTGTGTCATTCCATCGTTTTTAGTGGCATGGTGGGGTCTAATGTGCTTATGTGTCTCATTATGCCCCACATTACCCCATACATAGTAACGAATTACATAAGGTGCTAAACTCTTCTGGATTTAGCCTACTTATAAATTATAAGAATATTCTTTCCCATTCTGTTAACTTTTGAGTATGACACCGGATACAATTATTTTCCACTGATTAACTAACAAAATATTATTTTATTCTCACAAAAGAGACAGAAAACACATCAGCTGATAAATGTGCAATTGTGAAATAGAGCGATCGCTCATATGTAATATTGCTCTGGTAACGTCGGGTAAACCATGGTTTATACTCTGGTAAAAGGCATGTAGAAAGGACACACCCTTGTAAATTTCAAGTAAAGGCCCCCCACTTACATTATACTCTAGCAAATCCTGCTGTATTATCATAGGTCTATTACATACAAAACATTAACCAACATGGGGGCCTATGTACCAGAAGTTTTGAGATTGGTTGGACTCCAACTTGCAGAACTGTTTCCGTTTTGGACTTAAATATACAAAAACCCAGCACACCTATCCTTGTCCCTGCTTGAAATACGTTTTGTAGGATAGGTATAGTGTAAGTCTGAACTTTTACAATGGCAACATACCAGACTTTAGTCTAGAAATAGGACTAAGATTCATACTATCATTCCCCTTCGGCTTGTATCGCTTCTATATTATTGTATGGCTTTACCTCGCCTCATTCGAAATAAAAGGATATGCATGTGTAATAGTAGCTGCCACATAACATTAATACCAGAGAATGCAGAACTCAGTTATTTACTAAATCCATCTCTGACTGGAACCAACTCATATATAGAGCTTGGCAGCAAAATAAAACGCTCCGTGAAAAAACGTTTAAAAAAACCACACAAAAACAAGATAATTAGACTCGGAAATCCACCCAGAACCGAAGATAAAATTTAAAGAATGGTTTCTGATATAATTGTGTTTTAATTTTGGATTTCTGTGTAGACAATCATGGACCCATAGGAACCATCTGATATGTAAGAAACGTACATGTAAGTTACTTTTTCAGAAAATGGCACAAGCATGAACAGAGTATAGACTATGAAATAAAAAAGAAGAAAAGAGAACTATAAACATTGTCTGTTTAAAGTGCCTACACTCATACCACCCAAATTATCAAGGTACTGACAAAGAAGATGCAGAATTTATATCGATATGTTCCGCTAAATTAAATGTTAGTATCCAAATATGAACCAATGTCAGTTCTGTTTATTCCTGAGACTTCGGTATTGTCGTTTCTTATTTTTGTTTCTTTCCTTTGTGTGTCTCCAAAACTTTTCAGATTATTAACGCCACCGGCATATACTGTTGGGCAAATTTTAGAAATCTGTGGACCTATGGGGATTTTATAAATAGATAATTGGTTTTCCGGTTATTTGGGGACGCATTAAAGTTGTACTGCGATCCCGAGTCCGATAAAAAGCTGTAGTTGGAATGTCCAAGTTCGTGAAAGTTCTATTGACTATGCCGATGATTTGATAAGCTTTATTGTTTATGGATATTGTAGAAAGGCTAATCTTGCCGTGTCAAATTGAGCTATAGCGATGGGATATCTCGCAGGACAACACATTTCGGGATTTCGTGGGGTGTGTATTCGATGGATGTCTTATAGTTGCAGTATGTAACTATTATGACCGCGTTAATTGCGTTCGATGTTTAGGTATGAACAATGGCTGGGCCATGCACACTTGAAGATTTTATGGCGGGAACCCAATTTTTTATCCGCATTTAGAAGCTTTCTGGTTTGGTGAATGAAAAACCTGCAGTAATAAGCCGTAGTTTTTTGTAATAATTTGAAGGATTAGTTGTTTTAACCGAATTCTGAGGCGGTGCATTCATGTAACCAATATATTTTATATTATAATTTATATTTATGGCTAATAATATGATCTTGGTGGCGTTACCATTTCTGACTATGGTTTTCTTGTAGTTGGTAACATCGGTTTTCTCGCGACAACAGGCGCACACCAATTTAACACCGGAGAGTGGATGATAAATATAAAAGGCTCAAAAGCACAACTATAGATACATGGTTGCAGCACGAGCGAGTTTTGAAATAAAGGTAAACATCATGATAGATCAACAGTTTGAGAATTTCGAGAAACAAGAAAATGGAAAAGAAGTAGAACATAAGTTGAACACATTAGAAACAAACATAAATATCCAAATTAGACAAACGATTAATGAAATACGAAGAAAAAATCAAAACAGATAGGGAAAAATGCACGCAAATATATCGAGTCGATGAAGAGAAATATTGAAAGTCAAATAAAAACAATTGAAGACAAACAGGAAATGAAAATCGATAACCAACTGAGAGAATTAAGGGAAGCAGTGAAAATGACAACAAAAATAAGCAAACGACGCAAATAACTCCGGTGTGGCAGATGGAAATTCTGACGATACTGAGCAGAGACCGCAACATCATTAATATACCCGAGTTAGAATTAACAAATGACAATGACTCACATGACTGAGAAAAGATCTGTCAAACTCTTAAACAAATGTCAACTTGTAATGCAGAGGAATTAAGATCATTTTACCGAATCGGGCGTAAAATGGAAAACAAGAGTCGACAAATAAAGATAATTATGAAATCTTACTATTAAGAGACGGAATGACAAACAGCGCAATTTCATATAACAGAAAATTAACTTGAGTAAATGGAAGTGCAAAGATTTATTTAAATCCGGAATTCACTAAAACAGAAATGAATGAACATCATAAAACAAGAGTTGAACTGAAGGAAACACGAACAAACGAGCACTTTCTGACTAAGGACAATCAACTGATTTAACTGATGATGATGATGATCGATGATGATGATGATTGATGATGATGATGATGATGGTGAAAGCGTTTTTCAAAGAGCGTTTTTTTTCTCGAAATAAAACAATAATACAAACATTTAAGGAGCGTTTTTCTAGAAGAAGTTATTTACTACAGTGTTTTATGATTTACATGGGTTTTACGAGAGTAAAGTGGGGTACACCATGCCTTGACTTCCATGGAATTTACAAGGGTATGTCTTTTTACATGGTTGTACATGGCTTTTACCAGAGTTTATCATTGTTAACTTGACTTTACCATGATTTACTTGGAATTTAAAGGGTGTGTCCTTTTACATTGCGTATACATGGCTTTTGCAAATGTATATCATTGTTAACCTAACTTTACCATGATCTACATGGAATTTACAGCGGTATGTCCATTTTACATGGCATTTACATGGCTTTTACCAGAGTATAGCATTGTTAACCTGACTTAGCCATGATTTACTTGGAATTCATAAGGGTATGTCATTTTAGATGGGTTTTACCAGAGTATATCATTGTAAACCTGACTTTACCGGAGTAGAGTCTGGTAAATCTTGGTTTACCGGGCTTTTACCAGAGTGTTTTTATTGTCAACCTGACTTTACCACATTTTACCAGAGTAGAGTCTGGTAAACCACGGCTTACCTGTCTTTTACCGGAGTGTTTTATAAGGGCAGCGGCAAAAAGTTCCGAAACAATCCAATGTGTTTGGACATACAATGTGGAATTGGACTGTGAATTCGCATTTAAGTCTACTCATGCTACTTTTAAAAACATAAACGCTCTTTAAAAATGATATAAATGTTAGCGGTGCATGCCAGCAGACGCGGATATCGGAGCTCAGGCTATGCATATACAGGTTATATATTGGCAGGTCATAACAGGGTTACGATGGTAGCTCATAAAATTGTAAGGATCCGGTGCCCATATCCATCTGGAATCCAATATGATCCCGTGTGTTATTCTGTGTTCTTCTGTGTTTTCGTCTTTTGATTATGTGAAGTTAGGCGAAGTAAAATAAATAATAAGTACGCATCGAAAATTGATGCCGTGCATGGTTGGAGAAAGATTGGTTTTCAAGCCTATTGACATGTCTCCAATATATTACGAGAAGAGGCCATTTATAATCTCAAAATTGTGTCAAACTAGCTAGGATCACCCCGAAGGCCCATACGATGTTTGGTGACGATCGGGTGAGGGGTGGTGGCAATCGGCAAACCTCGGTGATTTCCATAGCAGATCTATTTCGCAAGAACGATAATCCGAGAAGTTGCGATTGGGGTGATGGGTGTGATTTAGCCATGTCTGTTAGAGTTATCGCGCTTATATCACGACATTGATACAATGCAGACACTCAAGTTGGCATACTTCTAGTGGGTTCTGCAAATAATTATAACTGTACACGGAGCAAAACCCACCACCCCATATACGTAAAATACAAAAAAAATTTATAAAAAAAATCTTTCTAACGTATGTATTTTGTCTATTAATGGAACTTTTTGGCATCTCCCTTAATATTGAATAATGTATACACTTCTTTTTGGTATGTTAATTAAAGATACGGACGATATTGGCGGTGGGTATGCTGTTAAAATATTCAGCTCCGTCAAAAACCGCCATAAACAAAGAATAGTAAAATATAGACAGACTTTGTTCATATACCAATCAGAAATATGGCATAAACAGTATGTTATTGTCAAATGTTTTTTCTTTGTTATGTAAACAAAAGCAAAACACGTTACGGAACCTGGCTTTTGTTTAGATCCGGATATGGTAAACATAAAGAGCGTTATTTGTTACTGTTTTCCTGATATGGAAATAATACAGAGCGATTATATCATTTGTGTGTGATTAACCAATAGAATTGCGTTGTGTTATGTAATCAGAAGCAAAACTTCTGTAACACGAGAAAGTTCTTGTTTACGTACACCATCGTACGTCTTGACGACAATATACTATTTACGCGCTGATTATGTTTGGCATGTGAACAAAACTATATATATTTTAATATTCCTTCCGTTGATGGCGATTTGAACAAATATGAATATTTCTGCAACGAACGCCACCCGTGCCTTTAAACTGATGAACAATAGAACACTCTCAATGTTCTATTGAATAACCCGAAAAAACAATAAGAAAATTTGCAAGCATATAGGAAAAAATGGGGGGTTTTTCAGAAGAAAAAAAATTCCGGGTTCCGCAGGGTTCCGTACCACCCACCCTGTGTATGGGATTTTTCGTCAGATACCGTCCCCTGATCGTTCCTGAAAAAACGGATAGGACTAGTTTAATTAACACACTTTTAGTAGGCGAGTGACCATAAATATATTGACATAGTTGCTTTGATGCTCGATTAGATTGAGGTCCCATGTGTGCTCGGGTATGTAATTGGGTACCATGGGCCGTGCCACCATGGATCGACAATGAAATCAGATGCGCTGGTTTTCGAACTTATCGAAGATATTCATGAGTATATTGAAGCATGCATGTATGGTCCAAATTTGGTCAGAATCATTATATTTTATGCCCATTCTCTTATTAGAGTTATCGAACCTATGTCGCGAAATTTACACACTACAAACACCAAACAATCCGGCTATATTGGAGGTATAATTCCTGCAATTATTCGGACATGACTGGTTTTCAATCTCATCCAAGAGATTTACAAGTAGAAGTATGCATGATCCGAATTTGTTAAAATCGGTTTACGTTAATTGTTTAAGGAGGAGACGCACGTTTTGCATATATCCAGCAAAAATGGCAAGAGATTTTAAACAATGAATTTCTCTGGACCTGTCTGGCAAAAATCTTGAGTTTCTCATATCATCATCTTCATTGTATATAGAATCTGAGCAATTATTGAGAAACAACACAACAATGGATTTGAGAGGTCGGAAATATTATTTTATTTTTTGTCCCTTTCGGTACCAAGAACTGCTAGAATAATTAATAATTTCACACAAAACTCCAATTACCAAATAGCTTATTGTCTTTGGTCTATGAGAGGAGGCTTCATTTGTAGCATAATGTTGTAGATTTTTAATTGCATAATATATCATCATACCCCCATATATTATGATGAAGATAAGCAGTCACATATATTCCAGGCCAATGAAAACATATGTTGATACACAATGTGGTCCACTCAAGCAGGGAGCAATCAACTATAATTAGGCCACAGTGTTAAGAGATGTGATGGTCAGCTTTAACTTGGTTATGAACCCATGACCCATGCACAACTCATCTCAGCCCAATTTCATTCAGCAACATGCATGACACGAACATTCTCAAATATTGAAAATTATTTATGGGTAGTCGCCTTTCTAAATGAAAATAATCCTTAAATTTCACGAATCATGAATAATTAAGTCTCCTCTCATGATCTTGAGGTGTGGTATCATGGATATATGAACTGCACTTTTGAAAAAAATTATTTACAGAAGTTCTTGGTACATGAAAACAGTGAAATTTTAAATATTGTTCATGCCACAAAAGTAAAGTTAATGAGGTTATATTATTAGTTCATGGGCTGGTAGGACCCCTGGTGCACTCCCCATAACTTAACTTCTTTGGTATTTTCATGTGCCATAATATGTATTGTTCAGGTAAATGTTGTTAACAGCAAATATTATGGGCCCTAGTGTACCTACTGGGTCAAAGTTTAACCTTA
Organism: Siphonodentalium dalli; assembly: GCA_032622095.1. Taxonomy (NCBI): domain Eukaryota; kingdom Metazoa; phylum Mollusca; class Scaphopoda; order Gadilida; family Siphonodentaliidae; genus Siphonodentalium; species Siphonodentalium dalli. Next base: position 64,576,899 of record CP136064.1, on the reverse strand, counting down.
CTTAGTTACCACTATTTTCCGATTATGATGATGATGGGTGGGGGAAACGGTATCCCATATACGTGATGTCATTGTGATTGGATTTTAACAAGTGATGTGTCGATTTTGTAGGTATCTGAATACTCTATCCACCGGTAGCCAATATATGAGGTCAAAAGGTCACGTGACTGCAATGAAAACGCAAATATAATAGTCTGAAAGCTGAAAGGGTACCCCTACACCAAACACAGCAGGACTTAACTTCACCCAACTCATTTTCTTCCTTATTATGTCCCTCAACTTTTAAGCAATGTTAACACGAACAGAAAGTGGCCACGTAGACACGAAGCAAGATGGTGTCCAACATGACCGCCGTGTTTTAAGACGCGGCACTATACGTCAGTTTGATACAAATTATAGGGAGAAAATCTTGAGAAATGTATACAAATGTATATATTGTTGTGACGCTAAGACACAATGCTAGCTTTCTGGGGCAAAATTGGAGCTCGCCGGTCCAAGATGGCCACCAAAATGGCCACCGGAAGTGAAAAATGTTACTATTTTCACTGATATTTTCTAGATTAGTTTCTATTATTTGTAACTGGTCAAGAATTGCGACTTTATTTTGTATTTTTCATGTCAACAGATCATTGGAGCAATGAAATGTTCTACTTTTTGGGTCCCAGGCCCTTCTGGTCTCTCAAAATATTAAGTTTACAGAATGCGGTATAAAATTTCACCAAAAATCATCATTGAGATTCTAGTCATATTACAAAAAGAAATTAGCAGAACTGTGCATTGTAAGTGAGGCATACCTTTACTTATGAATATTCCAACACAATGGAACCAAAATTGTCACTTTGACTCAAAATGACCGACAAGATGGCGGCTAAATTATGGGAAAAACGTAGATATATGGCCCAAGCGCGTCTTGCAATTACTTACAAGTTGTGGTTGATAGATAAAATCGACTTATATGCCTTCTATACATTGAACACTAACATTGCTTATGCACCTTGGTTAATATTTACTATTGTAACCACTGACATTACAATAATTATTTGATTTTCTCAACAAACGTGATCAAAATCAGCAAAAATTAACTTTTCAGGTTTGCACAATATTTTTTTAAGTAAAATGGTACTATCTTTGGTATTGAAGTTTATTGTTTTGAACTGTCTTAAATGTGTCACACTGAGGTGTTTTTAGACAAAATTACTCAAGATGGCTTGCAAAATGGCAACCAATTTGGTAAAATGCACATATATCTCGAACATTATACTCTGCTGTTCCGAAAATGTAGCAAATTTAGCTCCCATCTTGGTTTTGGGTGTATATATTTCTCAAATGAAAATGAAATAAAACAACGATTATATATAGCGTCCAGTCAATTTTGACTGAGCGTTATATACATGTATTTTGTACGTTGTCGATTAGTGTTGGCTCACTTGTAAGTATCGTGTAACGAACCACACGTATAACATATCCGTATATGATATTATATGTATTATGGATAATAGCGATCAAAGAGACGTGATATCAAGAATAATGGCCACCCGAATGCCATCGTCTATCAATGTCTGGTTTATATACACGTCAACGTTTAATTTTTTTTTAACACTGATTAACCCTTTCATGGCGTGCAGCATTAAAGATCCTTTACCAGTGCATTCTCTTATATATGCGAGTCTCCCACATGGAGGCTCGCATATATAAGAGAATGCATGGCTTACAATGTCAAGATAAATATTGTTAGGCCAATGCATTTTCTTATATATGCGAGGCGCCCTATGGGCGACTCGCATATATAAGAGAATACATTGGCACAGGGTTTTCGCAAAAATTCAGGAATCACCAGTCATCAAAGGGTTAACACCCGAAACAAAATAGAGGAGTCAGGCCCGATCAATATCTTTGAATTATCATTACCTATAACACTCAGTTTCGCCGTGGGTTCGGTAAACTCGGAGTCGTACTATTTTTTTTTTTCGCTCCGTTTTCAATTCACATACCATGCATGAAATGGGTTCCCGAAAACTAGTACAGTGCCAATTTAGGCAAGGGTATAAGGTACATATGTTCTGATTTCCAGGAATGATAAACTGGGGACGTGTAGATGTACCTAAGGTTAAACATGACATATACACTGTGAACATATTTCAAGGAATGATAAACAGGGGACGTGTAGGTGCACTTAAGGTTAAACATGACATATACACTGTGAACATATTTGCTGGGCACCCCGGGCTATATAATTTATTCTCACTGCGACCTCGGGTGAATGGATGGACTGACGCACTACCGGTCACTTTATATACATGGTAAAGAGGACATCAGCGGTGGTCTCAAATGACTTCGTTAATTACGGCGTAAATCTGTTAGAGTGTGGATTTTACCCTCGGGCAAATATATATCAACCACCCAGAACATTTGTTTGACAAGGGGAAATGTTTATGTACCGCTGCATTGTTAAGTTGTTGCGTAATGCAGAATATATATGCGAGGACATGTAGTCTAAATTACAATTGAGGTCAGTGTCCGGATATGGTCAGTGTCCGGTGATGCGCATGTGGGTTATTTGGGACGGCGTCTAATACAGAGAACGCTACGAACGACAGAATAATGGAGGCGCATACAATCATGTGAACAGGATCAAACGACACTTTTAGAATAAATTGACACCTTTCACATAATGAACTCCTACTGATAAGATATGTGAATAGGGTACTACGTCACCAGAATTTGTATTCTTTCTATGGGTTGTCGTTTTGCCATATCCGTAGTTACGATTACGGTTTAAACAAGCCAAGCATGGGTACGCGAGATTTGCATGCATATAGTTTTCGTCAATAATGGAATTCATTCAGCGATGAACTTGAAGCTTGCCGTGAATGAAAATTTATGTTGGCACATGTCTAATAGCCACCGGCTTACAAATAGCAAGGTCGGTATCGTATATACATAAATATGCGATATTGCCATTCGATGGCATTTTATGTCCTCGCATTCAACTCGTGATATGATGATTAGAACACGTCCTCTAAATAAACATGACATTAAGGAAAACAGACCACCATGCAAGTGACGTTAGGTATTGTGGTGGATAACGAAAGAACTAAAATATTTGGAGACTCGCGTACATGACACTGGCCCTTACTATATTTGGGTATGGACAGAGTTATGATTTACATGGACACCACATAGAAACAATTATTTGGGCGAAATCACATGTTTTACCCGTAAACAAATAAACAACACTGACTGCATGTCACACATTCGGCGTATTAGCAGGGGTATCTTATCTCGAGGTTGATTGGTGTGATGATGTAACAGGTGACCGTCGGGCTCTTTGTTCAGTAGTTGTATTATTTGTTTTTGCTGGTAGCCCGGGGGTTGCCGAAATAATGACACGTACACAAGATACACAGAGTCGGATCACGATGTTCGAGAACGTATTCGACTGATTAAATTGTTGTACAACTGTCAATAGCCATGCGTAACTACGAGCTATTATAGAATATGTGGTATGACATGCTCAAGTTAATAGCATATGATGCCATTTTCACCGCAAACATTAATGTTAATAACGACATTGAACTTAAAACATGGTATTCACCACTGGTAATGTGTTCATGCTAGTCTGTTATAAGACCGATGTGTCCTGCTGGATTGCTATGATATGATGATACCGTTATTTTTTCTAAAGTTATCATTTTCGCGGTGTTGGGCTAATCCGAGCGATTGGGACAAAAAAAAAACCAGTGTCTGTATGAAACATTCAAGAACATATATACATATTTTTTAATTTAATAATGGCTGCGCTGGTGTTTGAAAAACGGCGTGAGTAGCCATCTTGATCATAGCCGATTTACAACAATTAATACAATCAGTATTAAAATATTTCGCAATATATATGTTCTTGAATGTTTGATAGATGTCTAATGACTTTTCTTGTGTGTTTTCAGAATATCCGAACACCGCGAAAATGACAACTTTAGAAAAAATTAGGGTACTTTTTGTTGATAGCATCCGTTTACCCTAGCAGCATCATATCAATTCAGCAGGACCCACCAGGATCAGATATATTAGTCCAGGAGATATTGGTCGACCTCTGCACCCCCCCCCCCCCCCCCCACAGGACTCAACTTCACCCCACTAATTTTCTTTCTTAATGTCTCCTCTAATTTTTTTCGGTGTTAACAAGAAAAAAAAGTGGGCGCAGAGACTCCAGACAAGATGGCATCCATCATGGCGGCCATTTGTTTTATATGCACCAGGTCTCTTTGATCGCCGTTATAGTAAAGATGGTATGACATGCGGTCTTGTTTTCCGCTCGATTCGTTATGCTAATATACAACCCTTACAAATTAGCCAAAAATCCGACACCAGAATCCAATATGGCTGCCAAGATGGCCGCCGAAATGTGAAAATATGCTATTTTTCTGAAGTTTCACCACATTTCGTTTGTCTCTGTGGGAAAATATTGTCATCTTGGCGTGTTGTTATACATATATCGTATAGAAGAGTCATTGGCGAACACATGGAGACCATAAGATACATTCATTGTGGGATATTTTATCTGATATCACGTTTTCCCAAATGCCGGTATAATAGGTCAAAGCCCAATCTACGTCAATAACGCGATGTAATGTTTCGAATCAATGAATGTTATTGCTATCATAACAACACCCATGCATATATATGTGCAGGAGATACTCGAGCTAGGATTCCTCTTATACCTGAGTTGAGGAATATTCACCCAAATCCAAGATGGCGGCCAAAATGACCACCAGAAATAGAAAAATAGCCGAAAATCGCCGATTTTAACATCAGTGAGCATTGTTGTCATAACAACTCCACACCTGCTTACTATTGTGAGTTGGGAACACTTAGCCGAAAAACTTTCCTTGTACCATATCCAAATAAAAGTCCCCCAAATCCAAAATGGCACCCACAATGGCGGACAGATTTTGAAAAATCACCGAAATTCCCTCATTCACACCATTGGGCATTATTGTCGAGACAACTCCACCCATGCTTACAGTTGAATTGGAAATACTGAGGTGAAGTAATTACCTTACATCTCATGCAAAAAATTGTTTTCCAAATCGAAGATGGCGGCTAAAATGGCGACCGAAATTTGAAAACACGCCTTCGTTCCTTTACTTTCTTACGATGGGCGTTAATGTTTCGCGATTTCTACCCACCATCACATGTTGATATGGAATTTAGATATGAAGTATTCATTAGGGTTTAGCAATTGTTACTCACAGTAAATATGGCGGCCAAACTGGCGGCCATAAATTGAAAAGAAGCCGATATTATCACATACTAATTTCAACTTGTTGTCATAATATCGATCTGTATAGACGAAACGGTACAAAACATAAGCCATCTATTAGTTCCAACGTAAGTCGTAGCCTTTTGGAAGGATGAAAACCCACGATCGCGATGTGACATTTCAAAATCTATTCTCCACTAAGGGCCCATACTGGTCGTAATCGTATATAGGTGCGCCGAATAGTCATATTATGACTTCCAAGAATCAAAACAACAGTACTTGAGTTTATTCTGATCTACCACATTCAGCATTATCTAGACCAGTTTCCGTCTCTTCGTCAGATTAATCTATCTCGCTCACAACAACAGTTTTCTACACTTTGTAGAAGGGTCCCACTAATCGGAATGTTTCAAACAATACATATGCCGGTGTCCAGCTCACGTGTTTGTTTCGAAAGCTTGGAATTCTTATCCTTATTCTTGGCGAGCTTCATTCGTGGTATAGCTTATGGTATAATTCAGATGCTACATATGGGGTATGGGCGTCATCTTGTGCGATACACTAGAAAGGTTATTCGGTCGATGCGTATACTAGCTTTCAGAAGGACCTATCTATCTGTGTATTGTCAGCTTTGGTGACCTAATGGGGATAACAACATGTACACCTGGTGATCATCCCAAACAGCCACTTCTCAATATATGGTTCATCAATTCACATACTCATCTAAAGCACCGACGTACCCGGACAAATTCTGTATATGGCTTCGAATGTTGAAAGCCTGACATTTGACGGATGCGTTTCTGCTAAGGCGTAGAAGACCATAATGCATAATATACCCAAACTTCTTGAACATGATCCTGCTTGTTGGCGTCCAGCTATCGTCTCACCGAACTGATGAAAGCAGATGATAACAATACACATGGTGCTAGTTTGTGGGAATGTGTCATGATAGTGGAAATGCAATTGGACCATGACTGCACCGCCCCTTATTTTGGTATGTTTTAGATTCAGACAGGATCTCATGTGTGGCTTTGCTTTCCTTGTATGGTAAGACTGTATGTTTCCATCCATATGGAAGCCGTTATTAATCAACTGGACCAGGCGTGTGCCATTGACTACTACTGTATAAGCCACACCAAGACTGGGGTGTAGTCTTAAAGGCGATACCTTTGATAGTTGGTTGATATGTCATACCCACGCTGGGTGATGGTCGGCATGGTTCAAGAAAGTACAAATGCCATCAACAAAAGGGTGAAATGTTCAACGCGAAGAACATCCAGAGGAATGTTACGTTGATGAGCTCTAGCATTCAGTTCAACATACTTTGGTACACCAAGTGATTTCTTGGTAACATCACCATTGCGACCATTTTCCTGCATGAGACGTTAACTACTATATTCTAATGTTATATATAAAGCTATATGATCATAAAGGTCGCGTTCCCCAACGTCCACAGACATTCCCATCGAGACTATAAATTGTTCTTTAAATACATAGTGAAATAAATGCACCACAGTTCCTGACAATTTCTTGAATAATACCGCCCACATACTGACACTAACCCTGAGAGAGGATAACAAAAACGCATACATTCATGCTATAAAGACATTATCCTTTAGTCCATCCGACTGTTTTGAGGGAGGCTAGCAAAGTATTATCAAGACAGAATAGCACGTCTGGTCAAGTTGAATCAGAACGAAATGGATGTGGAAATACAATCTTACCACACCAATTCTATATCTTAAACATGCACCAGGTGTAAGGGTGGTGTATACCGTGGCACATTTCATTCCCACTATCATGGAGCATGTCCACAAACTAGCACTGCGAGTATTGTTCTTCTCTGCTGGGAGATATTCGACGAGACAACTGTGGGACGTCACACAGTTTGCTTCGGATCATGGTCAAGAAGTGTGGGTAGTCGGTACACTATGGTCATCTCCTTAGCAGATATACATCTGTCCAAGGGGATGAGACAGCTAGCAACCGTCGAAACACTGTCGAAGTTGTCAACGTGTGCCAATGCGTTCGCTGAGTTTGTGAGTTGACGAACCATCTATTGAGAAGTGACTAGCTAACTGGTTCGCCAGGTGTACATGTCGTTATCCCCGTGGGGTATGAGACACATACATAGAGATGACATTTTGTAAGCTTGTATACTCATCGACCATATGCCTTCCTAGTTCAAGATGACGCACAAATTCCATATTTAGCAAATATTTAAAATCGTAATCTAGACACCGGAAAATTAATTGTTTGAAACGTTATGATTAGAGGACGTTATGATTAGAGAATACTTTGTCGGTGTGAGCGACCTAGATTTATCAGACAAAGAAATGGAAGCTGGTCCAGATAATTATGGACGTGACGTGGCAAATCAGAATCTGTTATCAGGTAATTGTTCTGATATGGCTATTCGGCGCACCTACGGTTACGGCCATTATCGGTGCTAAGTGGAGAATGGATTTCGAAATGCCACATCGCGATATTAACTGTGGGTTTTCATCTTTCCAGAAGGATACGAGCTATGTTATGAGTTTTGATACGTTTAAGTTGAACTAGTAGATGGTTTATGTACAGTTTCGTCCATACATACCGATATTATGACAAAAAGTTGAAATTGGTATGTGAAAATATCGATTTCTTTTCAATTTCTGGCCGTCAATTTAGCCGCGATTTTGAATGTGAGTATCAATTGCCAAACCCTAAAGAATACTTCATATAAATATTCCATATCAATATGTAATGGTGGTAGAAGTCGCGAAACAATAACGCCCATCGCAAGAAAGTAAAGGAATGTTGGCTTGTTTTCAAATTTCGGTCGCCATTTTGGGCGCCATCTTAGATTTGGAAAACCATTTCTTGCATGATATGTAAGGTAATTACTTCAGCTCAGTGTTTCCAACTCAACTTTAAGCATGGGTGGCGTTGTCTCGACAATAATGCCCAATGATGTGAATATGAGGGAATTTCGGTGATTTTTCAAAATCTGTCCGCAATTGTGGGCGCCATTTTGGATTTGGGGGACTTTTATTTGGAAATGGTACAAGGAAAGTTCTTCGCCTAAGTGTTCCCTACTCACAATAGTAAGCAGGTGTGGAGTTGTCATGACAATAATGCTCACTGATGTTAAAATCGGCGATTTTCGATTTCTGGTGGCCATTTTGGCCGCCATCTTGGATTTGGGTTAATATTCCTCAATTCAGGTATAAGAGGAATCCTAGATGGAGTATCTCCTGCACATATATATATATGCATGGGTGTTGTTATGATAGCAATAACATTAATTGATTCGAAACATTACATCGCGTTATTAGTGTCGATTCGGCTTTGACCTATTATACCGGCATATGGGAAAACGTGATATCGGACAAAAATATCCCACAATGAATGTACATTATGGTCCCCATGTGTTCGCCAGTGACTCTTCTATACGATAAATGTATAACATCACGCCAAGATGCCAATATTTTCCCACAGAGACAAACGAAAGGTGGTGAAACTTCAGAAAAATAGCATATTTTCACATTTCGGCGGCCATCTTGACAGCCATATTGGATTCTGTTGTCGGATTTTTGGCTAATTTGTAAGGGTTGTATATTAGCAAAACGAATCGAGCGGAAAACAAGACCGCATGCGATACCATCTTTACTATAACGGCGATCAAAGAGACCTGGTGCATATAAAAAAAATGGCCGCCATGATGGACGCCATGTTGTCTGGAGTCTCTGTGGCCAATTTTTTTTCTTGTTAACAACCGAACAAAATTAGAGGAGACATTAAGAAAGATAATTAGTGGGGTGAAGTTGAGTCCTGTGGGGGGGGGGGGGGTGCAGAGGTCGACCAATATCTCCTGGACTAGCACATTAGCAGGACAACTTGACCAGGGGTGGCAACGCCGTGGTATTTGGAATATCGGTCTATATGAAAGACTGATAACACGCCAAATTGGCTATATATACAAACATTAACATTGATTGGACACCAAGAAGCAGCGGTGGCTTCTGAAGGCCCAGCCACGAAGGTGAATGTTACATTATGCCACATATGAAGCTGGTTCTAATCCCGACAAACGCGGATTTAAAATGGACTCAAATGGGAGATAAACTGATTCGTGGGGTATTTTTCAGTGATTTCCCGATGCAACTTTCATTTTCACCAACCACCCATTAAACTGACAGCGCCATAATATGGCTAAAGGCTTAAACGGCGATAAAGCTCAATTAATCAAACCAAGCCAACAAGCGACAAGTAGAGATATAATGTTAGCCCTTTCTATACTAAAGAATCATTGACGAGTAGTTATCCATATGTTCGATATCATAATATATTCAATAAACGACCATCTAAGCATTTTCGTCAACAAAATAAGGCTCCTTCTGCATTTGTATTTATCTGTCGTCTATCGCTTTAACATCCCTTCAAATCAATAATAGACCATCCCGAATGGATACTTTTTAACTGACTTTGAGAATACATTTAGTATAGAAAGGGGTAAAGTCTAAAATCGTCAAATATTTTTATGAAGAATTAAAGGTACTCAATTCGATTCGATGCTCCCCATATCATCAGATTCCAACAACAACAAACAATTTTGAAATGCTGCTTAAGTTATCAGAATCGATTAGTTGCCCAAAAATAATACGAACCACAGTCAACTATAGTATAAAATTGCCCAAGAACGTGTTATTTATCAACATGTTGTTCAAATTTCAAATGTCAAATTTCTGACATCCAAATCCACGTGATTTTAGAGTTATCATCTTCATCCGCAATTTGGTCCGAGACCGTCGGTTTGACGACTGTTTACCAGGCTGTAAAAAATACACATCTCGAGAAATAACAAATTTCAAAAATCGATATCTGAGCTTTGATGGGTTGGTTCCTCGACTCGAATCCAATATTTTTTACCCCGAAGCCAAAGAAATAGTAATTTTGTAGCGTTAATTCTGATTATGCATCTTTAAACGTTTATGGCTCATTAGAATCTCGAACAGATATAGTGTGTATACGTAATTTGGTAGACTGAACAATATATTCATGTCAATATGTCGACAAATACAAGATATATATATATATTGCAACTAACTTTCATGTTTTATCGACTGGTTAGGGCAAGTCTTCTCGGTCCACAACAGCTTGGGATATCATCATATCGGTTGGGATGATGCTTTTTTTTTGGACCGAGTCGGGCGCGTTGCTCTTCTATAACAGACGTTCATTCCAAAAGATACTACATGTCAACGTGGAGCCCGGTAATTCACATGAACCCCTGAATGTAACATGTCCGCGATTAATCGTTCTTCGAAAAATATCATCCACCGTGATTGGAAAGGGTATAGTGATGATGCAATCGTTTAATTGTTTACATGCATTTTCTAATAGCGCGACAAATCTCTGGGAAACTAGGCTTTGTCTAGGTATATATCTCCTTGCTTTGACATTTAACGGATCTCTAATATATGCATGTTTGATATCATCAAGCTTGGGAAAGGATGTCCTCTATGTTCATATACGCAAAGCTTCCATTTGACCTAATCCAAAGACATACAAGCTAGATAACTCCCGCCCACGATTCGTTATAGAAGAGCAACGGTCCAGAAACAGCATCATTGATTGATTTATTGATTTATTGCACACGTCACATAACAGTGAAGCAATCAAAACATATATATACACTGTGTACACAAATTTAGATATCACATTCATCATTTCATTGCATATATACAGCAGTAATTCAATTATATTACTCAATAATAGGCGATAAACTTAACAAGTATGATAATTACATGTGTTCATCCATATCAATAAATGATTTCGCTCTTATAGAGTAGGACACCTTCTTAAAGGCACACCTTAGGATTATGCATAGTCTTTTTATGAGGCTTATATTTTGAAGAGATAGGAGACCATGGAATAATTTTTCTCTCATAGGGTTCTTCCAAACGTATCCAGGGATACATTGTTTTCTGATTTCATCCAAATGACTGCATATAATAACGAAAGGTGTATCACCCAACCGATATCCCAATCTGTTGTGGACCGAGAAGACTTGGTCTATCGCCTGGTAAGCGGAAATTGGACGAGAAAGTTTTGACTAATTGGGTGTCAAATCGCCATGGACCATCTTTGATGCTAAAATGTTGATATATTATTTGGATTGGAGTGTGGCTGCTTTCTTGGTCAGCGTTTCTACTTCAAAAAGGATTAGTTTAATAAACTATATACAGATTCGAGTAGTGCCATACCGCCACCTTGACCTTGGGCAACGGTGACAAAGACTAGCCTGCGGTGCGCACTCGATCTAAGAGTTCTCATAACAACGCAAATGGGAACACTCGCATTGGTAAACAGATCGGGCGCATTGTGCTTTGCTTCAAAACAAAACACACGTTGAGTTTTGACACATGGCGCCCCGTGGCTCAGCATCCACCCAGAGCAGAATTCCACCCACCGGTCATGACCGGGACAGTTACGGAATAGAAAATTCAATGTATACGCATGTTTATTTTTCGAAGATTCGATGAATAGATGACCGGTTTAGCAAATCCGATGGATGAATCTGTAAATCACGCAGTAAATTAGTTCACATGGATTGTGATTTGTGGATCCAATGTCGAGTGGTTATCTGAATTTATCAAAGGGATCTATTGGAGGATGGTAAATACCGCAAAAAAATTATCCAACGTCAGCTACCAACTTCGGAATTTGATAATATTAATTAAATTTAAAAAATACTCACAATGGGTCAAATGTCCGTCACTATATATAGACATATAACAGATATACATTTATGGAACCATCATAAACTTAATTATATTCTTTTCAGTTGTCTCAGTTCGGACAATATCATACACAAAACAATATACAATCGGGGTCCACGGTTAGATAGAGATTGGTATTCAATCTGAGTAACACGCGACACGCGATGTTAGGATTATATTTCAGAAAGAGTATCCTGATTTAACCGCAAGGGGATATAACCGGGATCAACTATAGCCACTACAAAATGTACTCCTTATGGATGATTATATTGACTAAATAACGGAGATATTCAGAAATTAAAAACTGCTTTTGTTAAAGATGCGGGCGGCGTTGGTGGTGGGTATGCGGTTAAAAATATATTCAGCTCCGTCAAAAACCGCCATAAACAGCAAGAATAGTAAAATATAGACAGACTTTGTTCTTATACCAATCAGAAATATGACATAAACAGGATGTTATTGTCAAATGTTTTTCCTTTGCTATGTAAACAAATGCAAAAAACGTTAAAGAACCTGGCTTTTGTTTAGATCCGGATATGGTAAACATAAAGAGCGTTATTTGTTACTGTTTTCCTGATATGGAAATAATAAAGAGCGTTTATATCATTTGTGTGTGATTAACCAATAGAATTGAGCTGTATTATGTAAACAGAAGCAAAACTTCTGTAACACGAGCAGGCTTTTGTTTACGTACACCACCGTACGTCTTGACCACAATATACTAGTTATGCGCTGATTATGTTTGGCATATGAACAAAACTATATATGTATTTTAATATTCCTTCTGTTGATGGCGATTTGAACAAATATGAATATTTCTGCAACGAACGCCGTCCGTGCCTTTAAGGGGTCGGACGCATGTTTTGCAGAACATTTCCTGGTATTTCAAAATGGATTTTCTCAAAATCTGCTCTCCATGCACCCGTTACAGTCACAATGCTATACATGTAATATCAATGACAATTCCATTTCAGGTCGCTGGGTAGCGCGGTTTCAGTCGACTGGCATGTCAGATATCTCGAGCTCAGAGACGCCTTCTGCATGGGATTAATTTGAAACCGACAATTAAACAAAATAATTGATATTGTTGTTCTTTTGTTCTTGTTCATGTTGGAGTTATCAACTTAGAACTTCGAACTCCACCCCAGTGTTAGACCAAAAATGGTCAACTCTGGAAACTTCATTTGCATCCTCTTGAATTGGAATCCCCCCGCGGACTGTCCAACTGGTTGAAATTTCCATCTTAATATCTAAAAAAAAAATCCACGTATTGCCATTTCAGTCTAAAACTTCCTGTTGAAAACTGTTGATTTTTTTTTACAAAAGTTAGGATGACGCTCACCAAACCCGGGCCATGTCGTCGCTCCTTGTCAGACTGCATGTCACGACACTGACGGCCGTCCTGTTTGTGAATCTTGTAAGCATGTATTTAACTTCCGTTGCACTTGGAAGTTGTTGATTCTAATTTTCAAAGAAAAACAAAAAAATAATTACTATGAATAAACGAACCTCAAATATCATGAATATGTAAATTAGTTGTAGGGACAGTATATAGCTTTACAAACAACAAACACTTATATTCAGACTTTATATATTGTGAATGAATCTACCATAACCTGTCATCCGCATTTTTCCGCTGTTCCCATAGCCACAGGACTTATAGAAACGATCTTTATTCATACCATACCACGATAAACGCTCTTTATTGTTTCGTGATGAATAATGTAGATTCTATGAATTCGGAAAGTTTTGTCCACAGCATAATTATTGACGTCCCAAACTGCAAGACCGAGTTAACTTCCCTGCTGCGATGGCATGACCACTGTCACCACGTAAACATAATGTAAGGAAATCTAACATTTTCTATTTAAAGATACGGGCGGTGTTGGCGGTGGGTATGCTGTTAAAATATTTAGCTCCGTCAAAAACCACCATAAACAGAAAAAATAGTAAAATATAGACCGACCTTGTTCTTATACCAATCAGAAATATGGCATAAACAGTATGTTATTGTCAAATGTTTCCTTTGTTATGTAAACAAAAGCAAAAAATGTTACGTTACCTGGCTTTTTGTTTAGATCCGGATATGGTAAATACAAAGAGCGTTATTTGTTACTGTTTTCCTGATATGGAAATAATAAAGAGCGTTTATATCATTTGTGTGTGATTAACCAATAGAATTGCGCTGTGTTATGTAAACAAAAGCAAAAAACGTAACAGAACCTGGCTTTTGTTTAGATCCGGATATGGTAAATATAAAGAGCGTTATTTGTTACTGTTTTCCTTATATGGAAATAATAAAGAGCGTTTATATCATTTGTGTGTGATTAACCAAAAGAATTGCGCTGTGTTATGTAAGCAGAAACAAAACTTCTGTAACACGAGCAGGTTCTTGTTTACGTACACCATCGTACGTCTTGACGACAATATACTATTTATGCGCTGATTATGTTTGGCATATGAATAAAACTATATATATTTTAATATTTCTTCTGTTGGTGGCGATTTGAACAAATATGAATATTTCTGCAACGAACGCCGCCCGTGGCTTTAATTAAGACTTTACTGGGTCACAATTCATTTTGCATTATTCCGAGAACTTAACTGTATAATTATAATTTAGTCCGGGCGTTGCGACGGGGTTCGAGCACAGGCCCCTGGGGAAAATACTAAAATACCAATGTAGACTATACCAGTGACGTCTATATTGCTATTTTAGTAATTTTCACCAGGAGCCTGTGGGTTGGAGGTGTCTCATTCCAACTGTGGTCAAAATGTTCAACAGTTGTAAATTGCATGCCTGACACAACATTAGTGAAATTTCACATCAAAATGGATTGAACTTCTAACCAGTAATTATAGTGGGGAATTGGTTGTTTTCGACATATAGTCGCGTGTTTTCCTATATTTCTGGTGACAATTTTGGCCTGAAATGACACTCAGTCGAAAAGTTCCAATCTTAAGGGGTATCAAGTTCCAAACAGTGGGAAAGCTTTAGTTGGAAAATTCCAAGAGGGGTTGTGAATATGGAATTATACGCGAATTGGGTAGTTTTTGGTCTGGTCAAGGGAGCTGGGGTTGGGAACGTCATGGTGAACATCCCTCCCCAATGGAGACGTATAAGCACGTCCCTGGTGTGGATTAATGTTTTCAGTTGTTTGAATGCTCGGTTACGAGACTGGCATAACAGAACATCAGATATCCCGACTTATATTGAGGGCCATATAGATAACAATGGGAGCTGCTTTAGATTTTGGCAGCCACACCAGTGACACCACTTTGATGTGGCGCGAAACTCTCCTTTACTTCAGATATCAAGAAATAGAGAGATCTAATAAGATCCGCGGGCCGTTTTTATACCATAAAACTACGTGATTTTTTGCGAAAACCCTGTGCCAGTGCATTCTCTTATATATGCGAGTCGCCCATAGGGCGCCTCGCATATATAAGAGAATGCATTGGCCTAACAATATTTACCTTGATCTTGTAAGCCAGAGCATTATCTTATATGCGCGATGCTGCACCAGCGCAGCTCGCGCCATGAAAGGGTTAATATAGGAGGTTCTGATGGTCATATATCGACTTTCAAAATGGGAAGTTTTCACACGTTTTGATTTTTTGTCAGGACAGCAAAAAAAATCAATGATCTCGTCTCTGATAAAGAGCGTTCATGCTTTCGTTTCACAAAAGCTTTAGATAATAAAGAGCGCCACCACGTATGATATTTTGTGTTCGTTTTCAATGTAAAGCTGATGGACGATTTTGTATATTTTAGCAACGACTGTGCTATACGAATGGTGATAAATAACTTGGGAAATTTAGATGACAGTGTATATTTTGGTGTCTATAATCGGACCATGTTGAAGTAAAATCGCGGTAAATCTTTTCTAAATTCTATGACTGTCATAAGTCGTTCCGCTGCATTAAAAGTCTATACGAAGTGAAGCATGACACTTATATAACTTGATCCCCGGAACCTGGAAGAGTATTGTCAACGATGGGCAATAGTATAGATACAATGGCCCCCAAACTGCCATATGGGTTCAGGACATGCAACCATGCATAACCAAAAGAATCAAATTTACATGCATCAGATTACGTACACTGCTGCACGTTTCGACTCCTGGACTTTTCGGCACCTGGTTGTCAGAACGTTTCGGCAACTGGGTTTTCGGCACTTGGTTTTTCGACCAAAACACCTAGCGTTCCATCGAAGACGTTCCGGCATATAATTTATTTTTTATTTGTGACATGATTAGAGTATATGCAATCAAACAGTTCTAGATGTAGTCACACAATAACTCATTGTTCAATGGAGAATGAAACCCCAATCGAATTTGACAGACGCAACCACCACATGATCCAGCTACTTAAATTGCTACGAAAATATGTGACCCGCCATATCAAATCCAGTCGTAAGTCCGGATTTTTTTACCCTGTGCCAATGCATTCTCTTATATATGCGAGTCGACCATAGGTCGCCTCGCATATAAGAAAATGCATTTTATGGAATCTGTCAGTGAATCTGTCGATATTTATGGAATACTTAGCAATTAAACGGACATCAATCATATATTTAGAAAGCAATGAAATAAACCAGACGCTGGACTGCAGATGCCAGAATTAGGAGGCTGCATGCTACTATTACCGGCCACGTGCGTTAGACCGATGGATTGAGATATGATATTATACAATGATATATGTGACCCGCCATATCAAATACAGTCGTAAGTCGGGATTTTTGTACCCTGTGCCAATGCATTCTCTTATATATGCGAGTCGACCATGGGTCGCCTCGCATATATAAGAGAATGCATTGGCCTAACAATTTTTTATCATTTTTTTTAAATAAATGTTTCTGACAATTTTTAGGACATAAAATAAAAAACATCCATTACCCTGCAGGGAGCCCCACACATATATAGAAGCATATAGAAGAGTGTCGTCTGCTCATGTTTGTCTGGGGCTCTATATGGGTGAAATTATTAAAATTGTAAAAAATTGTTAGGCCAATGCATTCTCTTATATATGCGAGGCGACCTATGGTCGACTCGCATATATAAGAGAATGCATTGGTACAGGGTAAAAAAATCCCGACTGGATTTGATATGGCGGGTCACATATAGTCTATGCTATTGTATACTTCACATACAATGTAGTTTCAGCAACGCTCAGAATACACACGTGTAGAGACGACGCGTATAAGAACAGCGGGGCGCATAACAAGCCCATACTAAAGAGAGTAGACGGGCGCGAAGCGCCCAGGATGGTCGAAAAGATCGAGTGATCTTCTCCTTCACCCAACAAGCCCATATACATGCAGGACGGTATTTATAGCCTAAATAGGATTCCATGTGGCTGGATAATGAAATCTATAAGTGGTTATTAGGTTCCAAGACTACCTAGAGTTATCCCCTTACCATCGTGGAGATTACCACTATAAGTAGCTGCATGTGGATACTAACTGTCTAGAATTCACAGCGTTCGATGTTGGTGGTCTCAATCGCAGCGATAACAGGTGATGTATGGTATAACAAGAAAACCATAGTCAGAAATGGTAACGCCATCAAGATCATATTATTAGCCATATATACAATATAACAACTTAAATGTGGTGATTGTGAAAAATCTGTATATATGTAGCGCCTATGTAGTTGATTATATGTGATACTTTTTTTCTAATTTCATTTGAAATAGTCACCGTCTGAATAGCGCATGAAATAGCATGCAGAATAATAATCGGGCAAAAATTTGCGATCTTCGTAACATGGTTTTAAGTACGCAAACACGGAGCATGTTTATAATCATATTTAGTATCCAATTACGCAAATACCGAGTATGTTTTAATCACATTTAGTCCACCACCTCCTGCGACAGGGTCAGATATACTTGCCAATATACACCCTATAGGAGGGCGTAATGCTGATCTAAGAATGGCTTCAGGTAATGCACTCCTGACATGACCTTTCATAAGGATTAATTAAAATACATGTATGGTTCCATGAGGGTAAATTAAAATATGGTCAAACCCAGAGAGGGTTAATTGAAATATGGTCCGATGAGGGTAAATTAAAATATGGTCACATCACGGTTAAATAAAATAGGGTCCAATGAGGGTTAATAAAAAATATGGTCCCATGATGGTTAATTAAAATTGTACCTTGATTGTTAATTAAAATATCGTCCCATGGGGGGTAATAAAAATATGGACCGATTGGGGGGGGGGTAAGTGAAATATGGTCCCATTAAGGTCAATTAAAATATGGTAACTTGACTTAGTTAAAGAATAAATATATGGTCCCATTGTGAGGGTTAATTAAAATAAGAAAACAGTAACAAATAACGCTCTTTATGTTTACCATATCCGGATCTAAACAAAAGCCAGGCTCTGTAACGTTTTTTGCTTTTGTTTACAGGGTTCGCGCTGCCGTTTGCCAAATTTGCCAATGACAAAAAATATTTTCATTTGGCAAAAAATATTTTCATTTGCCAAAAAATTTGGCAAGTTAGTTTTTAATTATGGGATGTGAACTATCTGGTCATAAAACATCATCGAACGTGGGTTATTCGTTCAGTGTGCCGAATTACAGACAATACAATGGGAAACCAAACAAGAAATCTTATCAATTTACATGTAGCGCAGTCAGCAGTGTTATGTCGACAGTTATATATAATCTTCTTTAGTTTTCACAAAATGGTAATCCCATCTTTCTGTCATAATCAAACTTTCATCAAACAGCTAATCGACCGTGGTTAAAATGTGAGTCGGAAAAAAGCGACATTTTTCTTTGAGGCTGTTCCCCAATTTTTTTAATTTGGCAAAAAATAATTTCATTTGGCAAAAAAGAGATAAATTTCGTCCAGCGCCAACCCTGTTTACATAACAAAGGAAAAACATTTGACAATAACATACTGTTTATGCCATATTTCTGATTGGTATAAGGACAGGGTCTGTCTATATTTTACTATTATTTCTGTTTATGGCGGTTTTTGACGGAGGTGAATAATTTAACAGCATACCCACCGCCAACGCCGCCCGTATCTTTAAAAGTTATTTTTCGTATCAGATTTCTTATTATCCGAGGGATAGGTGGTTGTATCGAGTGCTTAACCCTTTCTATATTGAATGGTTTCTCCCAATCAGTTATAAGGGTATACACTGGAATGGTCTAGATGGTCATGATAAATTAGCAGACGAAAAGATAATACAAGTACAGAAGGATTCGATGTATTGGTGGGAAATGTTCAGAAAATAATTTCAACAAACGTTTGTTGAACTTATTATCTGAACATTTCCTAAGGGAACTACTCGTCAATGAGTATTTGGTATAGAAAGGGTTAAACGCTCCAATGTCATAGAAATGTTCCATCTTTTTTTCGCACATACGCGAGAGAAACGCTCTTTATGTGTTATAGAACTAGAGCGATCTTAATAATCATATAATACATTACACGGTATGGCACGTGCATTTAATAAACATATTATTGTTCAAATTATAGGACCCCATTGAAATCTCAGTCAAATTGGCAGAAAATGCCAGTGTGTGATATCAGCCTATAATATTGACAAGAGGCAACTCTCAAAGGCCACACTTCCACAAAATGGCTGGCGAAATCTGATACAAATTCAATAATGATGCATATTTCATACACGGCATGCTAATTAGAGAGATCGGACGCATGGATCTCGGATGCCATTATAAGATGGCTAACAGCAATTAATCATGTGAGTGTCGATCATCATTATGAAAGTCGGTTTACATCGATGCATAAATAACACCGGTCATCTTCAATGGGATTATGCTTCTTTGAATGCCAGCTGCCACTGGGAGTTCAAATTCTCATTCCCCTCACAGTTAGATGCCATATGAGCCTGGGATAAACAACAATGGAGACTGAATATGGTCGCCATTACCCAAACCACTTATCAGCAGTAATAGTTCACACGCTTCGTGGCTACCCATTGGTCAAATCATCGGATAAAATTCGATATCTTTCTTTTCTCTTGAGATAGAGTCAGTCGAGGCTATTATTTGTTGCCCTGACACGTCAGATCTGACCTGACCTTCGGGTCGAGAAAATTGCATAAGCGCAGACATTCAATCTCATGCATAATACGGGGCTATTTGAGCGCCTCACAGGAAATAGCCGGCGAAATTTTTAATGAAACGTGAATCCAATTGGTAAGGGCATCTATTGATTCTCGGGTCAGCTGGCTCAAATGATGGAATACTTGTCTATTAGATAACTGTCCCTGTATGATAAACACAATGTGGGCCATGTATAGTTTTCTTTGAAATCCTCACCAGCTGTTCCTTAAATCCTTCTTTTCTTCCTTCTTTACTTCATTATCTCATGAATGAAAATCAGTATGCTATCTTTATTTCGAAGCGGAGGGGGTCAAAACATTTTTACAGACATGAGGCTATTTTTTTTTTCATTTTGGGAACTATATACGACATATTTTTATATGGCCGTTTAAAAAAACCAGGACGAATTGTGTTATTGGTCCGTCTGTCCGTACGTCTGTCAGTCCGATCGCTTTTTTTCGTTTCCGGATGATATCTTCAGTAAGTCGGAACTGAATGGAATGAAATTTGGTATCCGATTTTACTAGCCCAAAATACAGGTCATGTTCGAATTTTGGTTCCGTCCGCTAATTTTCTTTATACTTATGTCCCTTTGTTTGAATTACCAGCGGGCGAATTTTGACACGCCCGAGCCACGGGTCCCCAGAACAAAATTGACACCACCCCTATAATACTTAATCCTATAGGATTAAGTATTATTGAGGGTGGGGTCAATTGTTTCTGGGGATCTATGGCCCTAGCGATGCTCTTGTTATTATTTTGCCAGTTTTGTACTACACATATAAATCTCCTCGGGCACTAACTTTTTTATGCAACCACCCTCTCTGCCAAAGGATTCTCACGAATATTTGCACATAACATTTTTGCTAGGCTGACAAAAATTCAAAGCGTGTTAAAACCCCCTGTTTTGAAAGTCGATATCTGGCCATTACAATCTCCTATTAGTGAGCTCATGTGTCAGATGTATTTATTTTCTGGTATATAAAACGTACATATGTTGGTTTTATGGTGTCAAATTAGACAGGGGATCTTTAAGTGTAGCCATATTAACATATTTTTTTCGAGAAAAAAAAACACAACGAATACAAGCTCGGACAAATTTATGCATGTTGAGAAAAAATTCCAAGTAAAATAAGGGTTCACTCAAATCCACTCAAAAAAGTAAGACAGACCTCATATCCACACGTGCACCATGCAAGGTACTAAATATTTTCAGCTGAAAAATGTAGGAATGCATTCAATAGAAGCTCGAACAAAATTTCATTCCACAAAACAGGTCCCCAGAATTTTTTTTTACCCACTTCAGTAATACTTAATCCTAGATATATATATATATAGGATTAAGTATTACTGAGGGTGGGGTCAATTTTTGTTATGGGGACCTGCGTGTATTCCAGAGTGGACGAAGTTTGCCAGGGGCAGTAAAGATTTTTGAGTCTGTTCTATAGTCATTGTTTGATTGAATAATCTCTTGCTGGGGGTGTTTAATAAGTTGGGCGGTAGTTTATCGTAACATAGCATGAGTGCGCGCTTATTTCATTGCTTGTTTCGCAAATTCAGCCCGTTTCGTCGAATTCTAAGTATGTTGTTGGTGTAACCATGAATATATCGTTATTTTCGTCATTTAACTTACTATTTCATAGATAAAAATCTATAATAAAAATAACGTGGGATTAAAAAAAATAGGCATTATTTTTATACCTTGTTATTTTTATTATTTTCTCGCGCTCTCTATATGTGATATGTTCTCGTCATTGTTACCTTTCCCTATAACCCCATCTGGATTTAGTTCTCAGCAACGAAGTTATTGTGGAGAACAAGACCGGCAACTTGGTGATATGGCCTTGCGCTGATAGACTGAAACGACTATAAACTCAACCAGTCATCCCCCAAACATAAAGAGTTTGATTTCAGTACTTTGGACTTTCTCAATCATCTGACCCCAAGCATATTTTTCATCTTATCACTCTTCCACTGTATAATAGATAATAATTGCAGTGAGTATCAGGAGTCAAATGTAGGATATCAGTCAAATCTATGAATCAACAGAGGCGGATGAGCAGCTGCCCTTTTTATATCATGCCCTCGATCAGCTAGGGGGATAGGTGGGCATAAAGTGCCCATTTGCGCTTCATACAATCTTAAGAAATACTAAATATAACAGCAATATAACTATTATATTATTTCCAGTGGAAATTTCCAGTGCAAGTCGACGGTTCATAACTCTGGGCCGTTTCTAATGATATTGTGCGAAGATAAACTATAAATATTCCACCATAAGAAATCTCTCGCGAAATGTATTGTTGCAGATTATATATAGTAGTCACAATTTTACTGTCTTGTAAATTGCAAGTCTAGACGTTTTATAGTATAACTTATGCAACTTATGCTTTACATTTGACTACAATGTGAACATTTCTTAGCGTAAAGCCCCATCGCCATTGGTTGCCCCTGCCCCCCCCCCCCAATGTCGAACAAGGAATCAGACTGACATATATATAACCTACATTACATGTACATGAAAGTGATGCTCATTATAACTGCAATGTGCTATATATATATTTATTACACGATCCTACCATTATTCCATTCAATAAACCCATTCTATAAATTGTGATATTAAACGTTCGTTTAATAACAGGAAATAGTGTCAGGTGACCTTTGACTTCCGGTTTACCGTCTTTTAACATTCCGTACGCTATACGTCTCAAAAATACTATGACTTCCAATATTTTTCCAACAAACTATCATGACTGAAGAATTTGAAAAGTTATGTTATTAAATATACGCCATTAAAAGCGCCAAATAGTCTTTATTTATCTGGGACTATTTCTTTACGCGGGCAAACAACGAATAGTTACGTGAAACGTCATCGCATGTCTTATAGAAGCCGATGTTAGTTTCTCGTTCCATTTGTTTGATTTAAGTATGTTTTGTCGATGTTTTGGATCATTTAATAAATAGAATCTACAACTCGTCCCCAGTTTATAGCGGAAATTACAAAACTCGTCCAGTAAATTAGGTCTGGACCTAATTTACTGGACTCGTTTTGTAAATTCCGCTATAAACTGGGGACTCGTTGTAGATCCTCTATATATGTATATATCTGATTGCGTTCAGTGAAACAGAGGCCCTAACTTTATGACAAAAGTCTATTGGGCCAGCGGACAGATACGACACAACTACATACATGGACATGTTTAGCATATATATACGTATGTATATCGATCAGAACGTCTGAGTTTACATATCGCGCATAGGGGATTTTGTGGCTTAATATATCACACGCGTGCGTGCATGGGATCTGTGGAACTCTTCTGGGAATTGGATAACTTATATGTGACCCGCCATATCAAATCCAGTCGGGATTTTTTTTTACCCTGTGCCAAAGCATTCTCTTATATATGCGAGTCGACCATAGGTCGCCTCGCATATATAAGAGAATGCATTGGCCTAACAATTTTTTATCATTTTTTTTAAATAAATGTTTCTTACAATTTTTAGGACATAAAATAAAATAACAGCCATTACCCTGCAGGGAGCCCCACACATATATAGAAGCATATATAAGAGTGTCATCTGCTCATGTTTGTCTGGGGCTCTGTATGGGTGAAATTATAAAATTGTTAAAGAATACAAGAAAAAATTATTAAAATTGTTAAACATTGTTAGGCCAATGCATTCTCTTATATATGCGAGGCGACCTATGGTCGACTCGCATATATAAGAGAATGCATTGGCACAGGGTAAAAAAAATCCCGACTTACGACTGGATTTGATATGGCGGGTTACATATATCATTGTACAATTTCATATCTCAATCCATTGGTCTAACGCACGTGGCCGGTAATAGTAGCATGCAGCCTCCTAATTCTGGCATCTGCAGTCCAGCGTCTGGTTTATTTCATTGCTTTCTAAATACATGATTGATGTCCGTTTAATTGCTAAGTATTCCATAAATATCGACAGATTCACTGACAGATTCCATAAATATGCCTGGACCAGGAGAGCCTGTTGTGTGTTTACTATCATTTGGTCATTGTCAGTGCTGAGAAATTATGGATGAACATTGTAAGATATCATGATTGAGTTTTCAGCTCAGTGATTTATTTATAGCATACTTACTAAATTATTTCGCAATTAATGTTTAGTTTGACGCAATAGATCCCACATTACATGCAAGTGATGTTCATTATAACTGCAATGCACTATACATGTATATATCTTATTGCGTTCAGTGAAACAGAGGCCCTAACTTTATCTTTAAAGTCTACTGGGTCCGGGGAGATACGACACAACTATACATATATACATGAATATGTTTAGCATCAAAAGTAATGTTTTGAATCATAAAGGGCTGGAAATGACCATATTATAAGCAACCGCTTACTGCCAAATCCATTTCTTCAGTGTTGTGTATCCTGTATATATGCAGTAATATGAATCTACGAATTGGAAATAAAATATGTTTACACTAACACTGGTTCATAAGCGTATAACTTCAACATAACTTCTTATATTGGCTATCAGGCGGGAACGATCGACATTGTCTATATATATATATAGAGTGTCGTTAGTCATGTCTCCACATCTAAGTTCCTGGCAATACTGACGGGATCAGAACAACTTCGTATAGAAGAATTCCCACGAGGGGTTCGTCGATCTGCCTCACCCCTGCATGTTCAAACACTTGGAATGGCGATCAGGAAACTCGAAATTTAATGCATGCAGCTGCAGAAAATGATACGGTATTGGACAATCGACCTCTATATATCCAACATATGATGCTTGGATTATCTTACTGTGACGAAGTCGCCCTAATTTTGTCGCCATATTCTTTCTAAACGTTCACAAATATAGTCTGTTGCTGGATATTCCTCGTGTACAGGCCCGTCACTTATATACCCAACATATCAGGGGATGTAAAGTATCATTGCCCGACGTCTCCGACAAATTGCCCATTGCTATATAATTATGGGCATCCTGAAGACAGATATCGAAGTCCGAGACCTGAGCTGGTGATTTTCTGGGAGTAGTCCCTCCCTCCCCTCCCCACCTTCATGACTGGAGGACCGCCACCTCATTATGAGGATGTATATAAAGCAATATGTATAGAGAATAAATTCACAATGGGCATCCTTGGAATTCACACCGAATATAACGGCTCTGGTGTTAAATTGTACTGTGGTGTAAAGCAGTATAAATCTCATAAAACAATTTGACAAACCTGCCCATGCAGCAAAAATCAGTTAGAACTGGACAACACAGATAGAGAAAATTCACTGAATTTTAATTGGCTGCTATATATAGTTTTACGTATATATATACTATGTATGTCTTTGATTGGCTCCTTGGTGGACGTTTATACTTCAGGCATACTATTTTACAATTAAGTCGGGCAATATTCCTTGGCATTAATGCAACACACTTTTCATGTGACCAAAGTTACAAAGTATTTGCCCGACGGAAGCACTACACATGTATCGGGGTATTGTGGAGGGGTTGTCAAACCCCCTACACCCTTATAATTTACGACCATGCTAGTGTTGTTGCTAGCCTCTTGGAGGTTGTGAAACAGTGTTGCATATCGTGTTACTACTAATAGTACATGTAGTTAAACAAGCCGTCTTCATTCTCACCATATGTATGCACTATCAATAATGTACTTTTTCAAATTAGTCGGTGTGTAGTCTAGCAACTACTCAATACTCAACAACGTTAAAAGTAACGGATTCAAAACGCCGTAAAAACTCACTCAACTGTTGTCAAATATAGTATCATATAGCTATGGACAAGACGACGTGTGTATATCACCGACATCCATTGAGTCTGGTGACAAACCCATTGGTATTCATACCTGAATACTAAATGTTCAAACACCTGTCCATGTTAACGCAACAGAGAGATTAAGTCACCAATTTCTAACTTTCAAAGGGAAATTCTATTAATAAAAAACAAATAAAAAGAGGAGCTTTGTCACTGGCTGTGTGTCGGCCTGAGGTCCTCAATTGAAAAACAGCTTCTTTTTTTTGTCCGACAAATCGCTAGAACTTCCGACAGATGGGCAGTGCTCAATTTAATCCCCAAAAGAGAAGCGGCGATATTAAATTGCATTTGCAGCTAAACAAATCACGCCAGTTATACATGTATATAGGTGCCTCATTCGGTTGATACAAACCAACTTAACCAAGTCAAATCTTCTAAAACAATTAACCAGTCGAACAAACCTTGAAGCGTCATTCTGAACACAGGAACCACGAAGACCTAATATAAATGTCCAAAGTGAACCTATATATACGTCATAATTGCTCGAAAATGGTGGCAATATATATGTCTTATATACATTGAACTTGTTCGAAGCGAATTTTCATCGCCTATTTATATATATTTATATAAACTCAACCAAAAACGTTAGCGAATGAGCTATATATATGTATCAATTTGTGCAAGTCTGACATCTGCAGAATGCGACCCACAGATGGTGAATTAAGTGGTGCTATCCCGCACAGCGGGCTAGCATAACTAAATTCACCCTCTGTGCATGCATGGACCTCATTATGGTTAGGCCTCAACTGCTATGGGAGACCAATAGGATCTGATTAAATTTCCCCAGTTTAAGTTGGTGACGTTCACCCATTAGTCACCTCGATTGTGTTATACCCATTAATCTAGAAGCTTGCTGATATCTTGGGGGTCAATATATATAGAAAAAAAGAATTAATGTTGAAATTTCAAGGCGTGATATTTTGTCGTCGATTTCGATCAAATATGACGTATATAGTTCCCGGCCCAAAAGTAATACGATTAGCCTAAGCATAAAAGCATTTCTTATGAACGCTCTTTACAAGTTGGCGTTAACCATTCCTATACTAGATACTCATTGACGAGTACAGTTATCCCGTAGGAAATGTTCCGATAACACATTCAACAAACTGCCATATTTTGGTCATTTGTTGAACTTATTATCTGAACATGTCCCTTCAATAAATGTGTATCCTTCTATTTTCATTTCCCTATCTGTCGTCTGCTTTTATTACCTGCACATCCTTCTAAATGAATAATATACCATTCCAATATAGACTTTTATAACTGAATGGGAGAATCCATTCAGTATAGAAAGGGTTTATGGGCATGGAAACAATAAACGCTCATTTGCAGAGTTGATCTATTGATTTTTTTTGGCATCGGACCAAAACAATAATACCGGGTATTTTGAAAGTCGATATTAGACCTTCAATACACAGATAATTTAATAGTGCTATGGTCATCAAATAGGATGGTCCATCTTCAAAGGGAAATCTAACGAACATTTACATTGGCAAGAATGTGTATATTTGTATATGTCTGAAAATCTGCACCATCAGTTTCGACTATATACCAGAATACCAACTCCCGATTAGAGTTATACATATCCAACTGAATTTAAACGTACACAATCAGATTCCAACAACAACAACGTTACTTCAAAAGACGCTTTTGTCATCAGAATAGATTAATTACCAAAAGTAATGCTAACCACCGTCAACTCTAGTATCAAATTTTCCATATATATCAATATTTTGTACAACGCAATTTGGTTTCGAGAGTATGTCGTTCGGCTCGTCAAATATTTGCTAGGCCGCCAAATATTCCATGTGGCGAAAAACAACAGATATTTAAAAAAATCAATATCTGATAACTGAGCATTGATGGATGGGTTCCTTGACTCATATCAAATAATTATTACACCGAAGCCAAGGGAATAGTAATTTGGAGTGTTAATGTACCTTTAATGATATTACCTATTCATGCTTGAGTCATAAATAGGCATATGGTAGTACCTCAATGATCTGTGAAATTGATAAAGTGGAGAAAGGAAGACAGCCTAACCTGGATATGCCACTCACGCACGATAAATATAACTTATCTTTTTAATTATTTTGTATGCATTATTATATTATTTCGCGCTCCGCGTGTATAATGTTTCGCTGATTCTTGTCTTGGTATACATGGGTCATAGGCGTTTTATTTATAGAAATGGGAATTTTTGAGACAGATTAAAAGTCGAACTGCGACCCGGAGGCCGAGTCCTGTAAAAGGTGTAGTTGGGAATTCTGGTGAGATTCATGAGAAACCTTCAGTGATAAGCCGTATATATAGTTGTTGTAATACATTGAAGAATTAGTTGTTTTAACGGAATTATGAGTTGGTCATTCGTGAAACCAATATATTTTATAATCTATAATTACATGGTTATATAATATATGATCTTGAGCGCGTTACCATTTCTGACATTGG
Organism: Siphonodentalium dalli; assembly: GCA_032622095.1. NCBI lineage: Eukaryota > Metazoa > Mollusca > Scaphopoda > Gadilida > Siphonodentaliidae > Siphonodentalium > Siphonodentalium dalli. The sequence goes on along the minus strand of CP136064.1, from coordinate 64,548,508 downwards.
TTTTCTTGTAATATTTATTGCGTAAATAAAACATCTACATCAAAGTACGGGAGGGTGCAGTTTGACAACTGGAGGTCGACACCTAACACATCCTCGTGCAAATAGATTCATAGTGGACCTAAATATACATAAGGTTCATATTGGACCTAAATATACACATAGGTTCATATTGGATCTAAATATACACATAGGTTCATAACGAACATTTCCATTGGCAAGAATGTGCATATTTTTATATGTCTGAAAATCGGTGCCATCAGTTTCGATTCTATATCAGAACACCACCCGGTTAGAGTTATACATACCATTGAATTTAAAGGTACACAATCCGATTCGATTGTCCCCACATCCCACAAATATGTTCATATTGGACCTAAATATTGGTTCATGTTGGACTTAAAATGATTCTGAAATAAGCTCACAATGAACTTATACCCGATATTCCGTTGAATTGCGCGGGCCACAATGTACACATATTACCACAGTAAATAGCTAGGGTAGTAAAGAACCTATTGCTCAAATAGTGCCATATGTGACTTATTTAGTTTTGAAATAGGGTCATCGACATAAAATATAGGTTTATATTGAGTTTATGATCCAGGAGATCAGACTGGGACACCACTCACCCCTACTCACCACATCCCAGTCACCACTCATCCCACCCCACAGAGACCCTATATATAGCCTCATGCATGCATGTCGTCAAACCATTGTATATGCAACGTTCACATATCGATACATATAGATATAGCAATATAACTTGAGTAACATCCCTTGTCCCCTGGGTCTTAAATTTACCGCAGACAGTTAATTTGGACTCTTCAGGTCATTTCACCTTGGTTAAACCGTGTAACTACCTATAATGATTTCTAGGACCCGATTACGACAATATTCACAATCTCTAGCGGAAATCTCCACAGCGATAATTTGTTACAGTGTCCGAGAATAAGTGTATTATATACATTACGTCAGACGAATCGAACACTGACAGAGTGTGATATAATGACTCATTGTGGACGAAGCCACTGAACAAAATGTCCACCTGAGGACAAGGACCATGTGTAATGTGCCGTGACCATTACCCAACATTGGGGTAAAGATTGCAACAGATTGGAGAACTATAGATAACAGGTGATTCTAAAAGAATGTTTAACATTTAACTATTGCCCCGGGATTTATCACCTCAATGATCTTCACTCAATACTGGTCACTTTAAGTGTACATGTATAATGTTATGTTTTCTCCCCGAAATTTTATTTAAGTAAGAAAGTAATGCTTTATTCTCCAAATATATATATATATATATTCCTGGGGAATATAGAAATGAGCGGTGTCCGTCCGGTCGTCTGTCTACATGTCAGTCCGTCCGAAACGTTTGTTCTCTGGGTGATAACTTGAATAGTATACGACAGAATTTTATTAAACTTGGTATGTGGCTTTCAGATATATATCAGAATGTCCTGATCAAGTTCGAATTTGGTCCGATTATATATGGCGGAGTTATGCCCTATTTTGTCTTATATCTTGCTGATTATGTTCTTGTTCGGATGAAAACACATTTTATGATTATGCGATATCTTTCAAATTTAGTATGTGTATTAATATTATGACGTGAAATTACAGGCCAAGTTCGATCGAATTTGGGTTCGATCCGTCCATTTCTGACGGAATTATGCCCCTTCTTCTTTTTAGAATTTGCCGATTATTATTCTGCTATCTAATAAAATATGTTAACAACATAGACAGCTGGAAGCAAAGTTTGATTGTTTGATTTTTTGTCGTTTCTAAAATAGCCATTGGTCAGCTAAAGCCACCTTATTTGGGGGACGTGTGGCCGAGTGACCTTTTGTGGGCACTTCGTCATAAAAAAATACCCATATGGTTCCATAATATGAACGGCAACATGGGTATAAAATCCATCTTTACGAAAGCTCAAGTCATGAGAAGTAAAATGTATAACGGTATACCACATGTAACGGTGCTACATTAACATTGGCCTTCAAATAGATGCATGTACCTATACCTGTATATTATTTACTCTTGCGTGCTATTTACAGGCAAATTTCGGTAGCATCGCTACAGGTGGAACCACTTCTCACGTAGTTATAGCTGTATTGCAGAAGTATTGTATTTAAGCAGTTTGCATTAATTTTCTAACATATTATAACTTTCTATATAATAAGGAATTATAGGCAAATTTGCGAGTGCGTGAACGCGGCCTAATTAGAAAATAGAATGCACACAGCATGATTTCAATATGTTCGCTTCTCAACACTATGTATATGGACGAAGTTTTGTTAGTTGATTTGAGGATTTAGCATAGTTTTATCGTGATACTTTGTCGATCTGGATATCATGCTACGCTACATGGGTGTTTGAGTCATCGGTTGCCATTGTAACATCTGAAAAGAAAATTGTAGCCAAAATATAAAAAAAACCTGCATTGTATGAGCGTAAAATCTGAAACGTCTTCAGTGATATGAACTTGATCATATTAGAATGCAAGAACGACTATAATTGTTTATTTTTACTATTATGTTTCGAGTTTCGGGTAATTGACAGTAGTTGCAAATTAACAGCTGAAAACGTCAGCAGCGAAATCGCAAGACAATGCAATGTATTTACATGTACATTCAGCATCAATGAAGTCTCCGCTAAGATTTTAAATAATATGACTGATATATGGCGCTGAGAAATGGCGTGGTTGTGGGAGGGAGGGGTGAGACAAGTAAATGTTTTAGAAAGTTGGGAACATTGTTTTTTTTTTCGTTTTGTTCTGGACTCAGCAAGTCATGAAAGAGTTTTATCTGTCCGCGTTGGTGGCATGATGGAAAATATATAAATGGTCAGTGTAAATTGCATGTATTGTGTATAGGGCTATATTTATTGGCCACAATAAATATGTTCCCTTGGCTCGCCCATCAGTCTGCCAAAAATATCATGTCGTAGATGCAGCGGCCAAATGGAAAAAAAGCATCTATAGTTTTCGAGAGACCCAAACAACTGTAGAGTAATATAAAACCAGATTTGTGTAGCAGAAGAAAGACAAATGCTTTACGGAAAAGAAAGTGAAGAGCGCGACTTATTGGAGGCTATGGTCAATTAAATCGACCATGAATGATATTCACTTTTGAATTTTTACAGAAGTTCCGGATTTTTCTATATCAATCACAGTTGCTAAGTTCTCACTTATATATCGAAGGCTTTGATGTTCACTACATCACATTATAACTCTATTTTAAAGGAAATAGAAAAAGCCATGCTTTAATCACATATTGCCATGAATTGATTTAGGGTTTACCCGGCCATATTATGTAAAAAGAATGTGATATACATTTTAACAACGTGTGGGATAGTGGGTTTTAGCTTCCTCTCCCCATTCACGTTTTTTTCGCGTTTGGGCGCTATCCTAATACATGTAGGTTCGACAAATCTACCAAAATATCTCGACACACACAGTGAAGATACAATCAAAGGGATTTATCTATATATGAATCCAATATAGATTATCTATACATCGATTATCTATATACCTAACGAGTACAAACGCGCCGGAGATAGATCCGTTGTGAGAAGATGGTTGCGTAATGTTACGTCAGTATCTGACCCCGAGAGAGCGGTCGTATTTACTGATTCAGCACAAACGGAGGGCTCTATCAGATAACAGTACTGTGCATATAGTAACTTAATTATTAATGATCCATCGACCGTTAGTGCGTCACACATCTTTGTCCGGATTCTAAACAGGATGGATCGAACCATTGTTGAGCCCGGGTAGATGTCCGTCATTACAAAGAGTGAACGGTCAATCGCCACCAAACTCAATTAAGCTGTAAGACAGACTAGGTCGATTACACATAGATGCACCCAATTGATCCACGTTACCCTTCTTGTGTCATATTTTAGACACATGTACATAAAAAAATGAAGAATTCCACAAAAGAACTATAATTTACCCATATAGGCTCACGAGTTGACGCAACATTTTTGACAAATTCGTGTCCACATCCATTAGGCCATTTAGGTTTCACGATTCTGTCGTGTCATTGGTTTTCTTCTGAGACAGAGAGAAAGGAAGACATTATTGGCTAAAGATATATGGCTGCTTGCGCTCCAAAATACACTTAATACAATTCGCTTTTGAATTATCCCAGATAGCGTAATAGGTTGATAAATACTTGAACTTCTTCAAGTTTTCAACGAGCATTATATGTCACAAGAAGACGCACTGAAGGCATACAAATACAACTTCGAACACGATTTTCGGGTGCCGAACAAAGTTTTTTTTTTTTTATCGGAATTCTGGAATCGGAAACGGTCTGTCCGGAAAGGGTAAATTGCGTCATCATGAAACAATTAACCCTTTACCCAACAGAACAGTCATGTGCCAATGCATTCTCTTATATATGCGAGTCGACCATAGGTCGCCTCGCATATATAAGAGAATGCATTGGCTTAACACATATTAAAAATGATAAACTTGTCAAAGAATGTAGAAAAATATTATAAAAATTGTTAAAAAATGTAAGAAAAAATTATAAAATTGTTAAAGAATGTAAGAAAAAATGCATTTTTAGGCCAATGCATTCTCTTATATATGCGAGCCGACCTATGGTCGACTCGCATATATAAGAGAATGCATTGGCACAGGGCATAACTGTAACCATCACAATGTGGTCAATGAACCGGTTCCAATGATATCCATATTTGTATGGTGTTATTGAGACAGACCGAAGATATTTTAGGCTGTTGAAGCATTATTTGGGCGTTTTTGGCCGTTTTGTTGGGTAAAGGGTTAAACAACTCCACGCACTGATTTCACTTCGTTTTAGTAAACCAATTTATATATTACAATAAACGTTTCAAAGCGATGACCATTCTAGATTTTCTTCAGTGAACAGTTGAATTTTTTACGCGACTGAAACAATTAACCGGCACAAACGACACGATCCCAAATTTATTGAACAACATAAGAAACAAAACACGTACTTTCAGGCTATAACTACAAATTTGTTCGGAAATCTATCGCGGAGGTATGCTTTTAAATAGATCTTAAAGGTACGGTTGGCCTTGGCGGTGGGTATCCTGTGAAAATATTTCCACCCGTCAAAAACCGCCACAAACAGAAAGAACATCAAAATGTAGACAGACTTTGTCCGTATACAAATAAGAAATATCGCATAAACAGTATGTTATTGTCAAATGTTTGACCATTGTTATGTAAACAAAAGCATAAAAAGTTACTTTTCTGGTGTTTGTTTATATTATGATGGTAAACATAAAGAGCGTTCTTTGTTGGTGAATTCCTGATATGGAACTAATAAAGAGCGTTTATGCCATTTGTGTGTGATTAGCCAGTAGCATTGTGCTGTCTTCTGTAACACAATCAGGCTCTTGCTTAGGTAAAATATAGTAGGTCTTTGTGATAACATGCTGTTTACGTGATGGTCATGGTATATATGAACGAAACTGTATGCGTTTTAATGTTTGTCTGTTTACGGTGATTAGAACAAATATGAATATTTTCGACAACTAATGCCTCACGTGCCTTTAACAAATATGTTGTGGTTCGAACGAGCCATGTCCGTTTAAATTCCATGTTTTCACTATGTAACTATAAAATATCGTATAGTGGTGATGATATTCCCCGGATAATGTACCTATAAAGAATTCATATGAGAAATGAGTGAAAAATACCTATAATTATTCATTTGCATAAGTCAAATATTTGCGTTATACCAGTATATAAAACAGATATTGTTGCAATGAACGCCATTTGGCACATGTAAAACAGACACAAAGAAGACATATGCGCGCCCGCACAATCTACGTGCAAAATAATAATAATTGATTATATTAAGCATACAGGAACATTTTAGGAACATTCTCTAATATGCAAGGAAGTCATAAACGCTCTTTATAATAGGCAATATTTTGGAGCTGAAAACCTGACATAACTGTCTCTGTTCGAAGTCGACATGTGACCATCAAAATCAAACTTGAGGTTTCATCTCAATATTTTCTGGTATTACATAAATGTATAAATTATAATTTTATATGTCAAAGTGGATTGGTCATCTCTAATAAATTTCGATAGATTTCATTAGGATGTTCAGAGCTTTATGACGCATGTGGGTACAGTAATGCCCAAAGTAATTGACCACTTAACCACAGCAAAATTATGGGTAATTTTTCAGGATTTAGTCGGAAATATGGCTTGTTGCCATTCATACTTTGGGCATTACTGTATGAGAACAGTATATTTTACCAGGCTACTTCGAACCCGAAATCGCAATAAAATAGGGAAAAAAACCCAAGGTCTAAACTTAATATAGAAGACTTTATGGCCTAATCTAAGTTTACATTTAATCAAGAAGATGTCCTGGTCCTTGAACGGCATCGTTTTTAACGCATTCTTTCGCCATGTAAACAGAAAATTGTTGGTCAAAGTATCTCACGCCGAACCGGTAATCAGAGCGGACTGACAGGCTAAGGCCATTATGCAACTATCTCGGTAAACATATCGCCGGTATCAATGGGGGTTGACCGCTGTCCGTAGCCTTTACCACCCTGCAATTAATGGGATAGTCCATTCACCTGCTAACAATTATGTCACTGGTCAGGGCAATCTAGCTTCAATGGCGAACCCGAATTAATTTTAGTTAGTCACCATTAGGAGCAGGACGTGTTTGGGTTTGTGGGAATTTATTGTGCCATATTCGCTATTCTATATGAAGAACCCGGTGTTTGAATTCTAAGAGTGCCATAATCTTCCTCCTGTTCATTGCATCATCACATGGGTTGTTGGGAGCCCATCGTCACGGTACCCAAACTTTAGAACCTCCATGGACACAGATACTAATTCATCTTATATCTACGAAGATGATGATGATCCACAGAAAATCAGAAAAGGTATGCATACTTTTTGGTTTACCCATCCCTCTCCTCCACACCACCATTTATAGTTTTTTTTCCACTTATAATTACAACCAAGCATGATTGCGGTTCTTGGTGGATCTTGAGGACCTTACAGAAAAGCTAAACCGCACACCGAACAAAATAAGTCAGGACATACCCTTTTAATATCTGGTATCACATGCAGGGTCTAGAAAACAATGGTTCTTTCAATAAATATCAGGCTTGGAGAATGCACGATGACGTAAAATGCGAAATGCCACTAATATAATTATCCATATCAAACGAAACAATTGTTTCATATATTATAGGTGTACTTCGTCCCCAAGACCTTGTTGGTGGTGGTTCTTGTTCCTGTAACCTGTTCCAAGTCTTATACCTATGTACGTGAATTGACGAGGCTAAAGCGTACCATTGATGTATATGTCAGCCTATGTGTCCCCGTTGTGTATTATGGGTTCTCAACGTCTCTGTTATTGTCTTGTGAATAAAGTCGAAAACGTCTACAAGTCCTTCCAATCTTCTAATCAGATTCCAGCTCTTGGTCGACATAATTAAGGTACTCAAAAATAGCGTGGTTCTCCATTATATGTTTTTATATATAGATTGAAGTTGTATTGGTCAAATTAACATTTTTATAAACCACAAACTTAGGAGATAGCAATCATTTAATAAAATATGATGGCACTATATAGTCATTGCCGTGTGGAATAAAGGGGGGGGGAAATCCTGATCAGGCTTATCTTAAGTCTGAATATCTCACCTGGAGATTAATAGTTGGAACTTCACTTACATTTATGACACTATATACTCTCTAAAAGCTCGAGATCTTGGAATCACAGCTGTGAAGTGTGAACCCCATTAGTGTAGGCGAATGGAATTGTACAAAAAAATAAATAATGTTGGCGCTTGAAGCATTGTATATGTGGACCCCCCACAATCCCACACCGCCAAATCACCACTTTTCGAACTCGGGGAATTACAACTGCACACGCCCCATTGGGTCAAAATATTCTAAACTATAATCTATACTTTTATATCTGCTAGCAAATTTCGACCAAGGACATCATGATTATGTATGGTCGTAACGTAATTGAAATAAATTCAAATAAATCTTCTGTTTCAGCAATGAAATTTCAAATCCGATTTATGGATTAATTAGAGGTTTTGATTTTTGTCTAATTGATTTTATTATAAAGAGCATTTATTCTTTCGTTTCTCAAAAGCATTAATATTAAAGATGCTCGGTCCGATTTGAGACCATTTAACAATATTTCTTAAGCCAATGTTCAGCTTACAGCGCAAAATAAAAATGTGAAATACTTGAAATCAACACTATTCGTGTGGCACAGGTATCACAAAAATCCACACTAACATCCATAGATTATAAGTCGAACACGATAACAAAAGCTAACATTTGAGAACGCCATTTATTATCTACCGCTATTGTGTGATATCATGGACGCTCTTTATACATATACTACCATAATTGTAAATTTTCCTAGGCTGCCCAGTATTAAAAAAAATATTGAACACCTCACATTAAAGGGCTCGTGAGTCCGACCTGATGATCTGGTATACATTAATCGTACGCATGGTGGTTTTATTGTGTCGAATCAGACAGGGCATCTTTAAAGTTAGTTCTCAACAGACTCAACTGTATGTTTTAGAATTATTTTGACTATTATCTTATATGATGCGGGAGGTCTTCGAGACGCATGTATGGGCAACGAATCGTGTTCATTTAAAACAATGTTCATGTTTTATTTGACTGGCACTTGCTTCGGAAATTTTACCCAAATTGGGTGTCATATCTGATGAAACATTATTGAATTGTACATACAATGAGCATTGGTCAAGATTTTCGTAAGTTTAGGTATTGCTGAATTTCCAGAGAAGACTATTGAAGTTTAAGCGTGCATTATATGACCGAATGCTCACATGGGCAGAGGATAGCTTGACTCATCACAACTTTAGTCAATATGATCGACTGTTGTAAAGTTCATGCCCGCAATAACAAACATTTGTAAGGTTAAGACTCTAAAATATCTGTTAAGATATTTCAGTTAGACAGTTTAGTCTAATGTTCTGTGTCGAATATTATCCCATGTTCGGTCAAAATACTATAGACTAACATTGCCACCATTCAGTTGGAAAATGTTCAACCATATAGAACTGTTGCGATGCAATTTTCAGGCAATTATCATGTGCAAAGTATGAGGTATCAGCTGGAAAATCCCAACTTGAAGCAACTTAAAGGGGGACTGTAAACTGAATTCTGCCATTAATGGGACCATCCCCTTTTATGCTCACAGAATATAAGCAACAAATGAAAGAATTGGAGCCATGGATTAGTGCAAAATACACTCATGAGCTCTATTCATGAACGATGAAAATAACATGGTAATTATAATGAAAATGAATTTATCACATAATTTGGCCATAAAAGCAGTTTCATAATTATCGGTAATAGACACGTTTAATATCAGCGCGTGCGATGACGTCACGGCGTTCTTCAAATTACTTGCGATCGCTGTGGTTTTTGATTGTTGTTTTCGATGAATATTGCGCGTTGCTTCGGGTTTATTTGATCATGTGATAAAAGGTATCCCACACTCGTCCTATTTTATACGTAATTTATCAACCTCGTCCTCTAAATTCTATTTGAGCCTCGGTAAACCTCGGCTCAAATCGAATTTAGTGAACTCGGTTGATAAATTCCGTATAAACTAGAAACTCATGTGAGATCCTCTATTTATGACTCCAGTCATAAATTCATTTTCATTATAATTACCATGTGTTTGCATCGTTCATAAAGGGCATGTGAGTGTATTTTGCACTCATCCATGTCTCAAATTCATTCATTTGTTGGATATATTCTGTTGAGTATAAACAGAGATGGTCCCATAAGTGGCCCGATTTATGGCACAGTCCCCCTTTAAGGTCGGGGTGTGTGTGAAGAAATGAAGTTGAGTTGAGAGCTTTGGTCTCGGTCGCAGTTGAAAATTCATTGTTGAATGTTCCGCTAGCGATTACCCACTAGCCACGTCACTGGGTGCTGCAGGCGGTGTTTGTATATATATGGTCAACAAGGATGCACACACTGAATGACCTGATAAGGACACAGTAAATGTTTGCAGCTTACGTAATGGTTATATCATATTTACCATCGGCCATTTGTTTGACACTTTTACGACCAGTTATACTGGACGCAGAATAAAATCAATGTTGACTGACCACCTCATTCATTTGAGCATCAGTCGCAATTAGGCCAAACAAAGTACAAATTAATTAAATATCAATGACAGAGAAATGGGACCCGTAGTCCATTGTGCCTCAGACCTCCATGAGTCGGCGAATTTGGTTCGATTCCAGACAACCACTGATTTGAGATTCATGCACGCAAAGAGAGGTTACCGGTAACCCGATTTCAATATATATGAGAATTTTGTTAGTTGCTTACCGACAGTTGGTGGTTTCTACGCGCACTGAGGATCGTCCCCCCCCCCCCCCCCTCACATACATTGGCAAACCCATGTTGAAAGCGACATAGCGGCCCATTTAAATCAACCAACCAATCATGCGGAATACAGCGGATGAAACTCGTTCCACGATTGAATGTAAAACATTTGAAAACCAACTTCCATAATTTTATGCACAAATATACATCGATAATTTGCCTCGAACGGACGCGTGTCCCCACGTCAGCGCAAATGGTGAGTAACAAATTAGAATTTTAACCGAGAGGTCATTGACGTCCTCCCCCGCCCGTCCTTAACAAAAACCTGACTGGTTAAAGGATAATTAAATATCTGACCCAATTAAATTCGCCAGCGAACACTACACATAATTTTGTCGATTGTAGTTAAGATGGGAACACATGTGTGTTATGTTGGTTATCACTATTTCCGAGGAAGGTCAGACTGACCGCTGGCTATTTTAAGAGGAATTCCCGCTGGGATTGTTATGACGAAAGCGGTCAAGGACGAACGGCTGGCTATTAGCGAATAGAGGGAATTCCTTTGTGTGGTCAATGTGTAGTGGTAACGTCATAAATGAACCTTTCATCGATGAAAGCTCTTAGTATTTTATGTGTGTCATCCCCATTGATCCAGAGGGCAAACGCGTCAGTGAAACCAAGTAAGAGGTAACACTTCTGATAACGAGGATGATAAAACTTAATACTTTCGATCCCTGGAAACTTTTATATCAGTGGATGTGGCGAGCGATAGTGGCGTGGGTGGTTTTTGTTCCACGACCATGCAAGCAATGAAACTGGTACATAAATTGGCTTCCATATTAGAACAAATGCTTGTACGTTTTTATGTTTACCCATACCATAGTATGGTAAGCATAGTGTCCTTTTTTTCGAAAAATATTCACGCTTAATAAAAAAAATAATAATAATTAAAAAAAAAATTGTAAATTTCATTTAGATTGAACTCCTTGCTCAATTTAAATTTTGTGTATGTTTTTATATTTAAGTTAACAAAATTTGAAAAACTAACAGCATTATAACTCCGCCGTTTTGCCCGCTCTTCCCCAATGGTTACTACTGGGACACAGATAACCACTAGATACGAACACGATTATATAAGCTTCTGTAAGGCTTGGCCCGCTCTTTCCCAAGGGTTACCACTGGGATACCGATAAAGATGTGAAATAAAATCACTTCTATATAAAGCTACTGTAGCGCTTGTCCCAAGCGTTTTTACTGGGAAACAAATAATCACTAGCAATAGAAACAAACTCTTCTATTAGCTTGCCATGATTACTACTTGGACACAGATAAAGATGTGAATAAAAATATCTTCTATATAACGTTTATTCAACGTTTGTCCCGCTTTGTCCCAAGGGTTTAAAAATACCTGGGACACATATAAAGCTGTGAAATAAAACCACTTCTACATGTATAAGCTGCTGTATCACTTGTCCCGCTGTCTCAAGGGTTTCGACTGTGAAACTGATAACCACTAGAAATAAAAACTATTCTACAAGCTTCTGTAACACTTATCCCGCTCTACCCCAAGGGTTACTAGCTGGGACACAGATATAACGCACTCGAAATAAAAACGATTCTATCAGCTTCTGTAACACTTATATCGCTCTGCCCCAAGACTTTCTACATGGGACAAAAACATACCCCCTTAACTTTCTGCCCACGTTTCTTGCCATATGTGAAAATATAGAATATAAGGTATATATAGCTAAAATGTTTCAACAGTTGGACATTTCAGACAAAAATTGGTTGAGGTTGTTGGAACTAGCTTTCCAATATTTAGAGTAAAACATGTCGTTTCAGACCAAATCTAGAATATATTCCTATATATCAGTGGAAATTTTATATTGAAATGGTCAGCCGTTGTGAATATCCAGCCATTGGGGTGTTACACTTTTAGTGTTTATTGTCTCAGTTAGACAAGTGTGCATCCGGCAAATAGTATAGTTAACCAAATGAGCGGAATGACACTCGCGCGTATTTACAACCCTTCAAAGATGGCGGATATAAGAAAAACATGAAATATGATGGCTGGCTTGTCGATCTTACATAACTTTTCCACTCTCATCGAATCATCACTAACGTATAAATCATTTATCCTTCAAGTTCTAAGTATAACACCATCCACTGAGTTCGTCAGGAATCCCATTTCCCGCGATCTTGGCATTTCCGAGCGAAGGGAGAATAGATAGACTTTGATGATCAACATGATATACGTGCCGAGTGTTGTGTAAGTATTCTGGGAGATTTTACTGTCAGAAAGACGCGATCTAACGGCAGGTGATTACTACGAGCGAGTGTTTCATCGTCCTGTCGAGATCTGAAGTTCGTTATACAAGCAAAACCTGATAGTCTTGGCTTTTATACCGTTAACACCAGAATGTTGTGCCCTGATCAGCTGATTACTAACATCGACGGTGAACCATATCTCCTGTATACATGCAATCATTTGATCCAGTTTCAAAACAAACAAAAAAAGTCATTATTCCATGATGTGAGTTTTTCGTTGACAAGTCCCGTTAGGTAAATGTGTTATGTTCCGTTCGGACAATCTGAGCTCAACTACACAAAATAGGAAGAAAACATTAAGTTGGCACCCAGCCTTATTGCAAAACTAAATGATAAAATCTTTTGTAAACAAAGATACATATTCGTACTAAATGATTCAGGACAGGGTAATTAGTGCAAGCATTGTGTTACTTTGTCAGACGATATACCCCTGTACAATATGACACAAATCTTCCAAAACAGCACTTCTTGGTTTTAAGACAAAACAAAATGTCCTACCAAAATGAGGTATATCCTTCATGTAAGAATACACGAAACTACGCACCCCCTCCATTCTCCACATGTGTCACAGTTATGGCTAGGGTTAGGGTTATGGCTAGGGTTAGGGCTGGTGTTAGGGTTAGAGTTAGGATTAGTGTATTTTACATGAAGGACACACCCAAAATGAATCTGCTTAAAAAAAATAAGCCAGTGAGTGTACTATAACATACGATAACAATATCAGCTTTCATTTTTTTTTTGGGGATTTTCGTTAGGATTTTCAACTCAAGTTCAATTTAAGTTAGTTTTTAGAAATATTTTCCTCGCCAAAACATCTATTTCTGACTAATTAATTATCTCCCGCTGCATTTCAGTTCAGTTGCATCAATTATTTTGAATTTCCAGCTGCATCTATATGGTAGGATAATGAAAACGTAGCTCACACTCGCTTTCGGCCGATCCGATTATGCCGATATATACATCAAATACTTATGCATGAAGGAACTTTATATGCTGTCTCTCTAAAATATCGAAAACAGAAAATTCATTTTCAAACAAGATAGTGTATTTCGGTGGCACGTCTCCTTCCAAAATGTTATTATATGTACCACACTATTAAAAAGACGCATTATTAATAAGAAGCGAAACAAGTCTCATAAAAATTGGCCGGGAAACCCGAACTCATCTTTATATCGAAAGTGTGACGAGGGTGGTTCACGCTATAGCATTATAGTTCGAGTTCGAACTGGATCTACGGTGTATCCATTGAGACAGTGTCGTTGTTTTCGTTATCGGGATAGAGTTATATCTCTTTTCTTATGCATATGACCAATGCGTATTATTCCGGGATTGTTTAATCTGGCGAAGGTTGGAAGCAGCGATTATAATCACCAAAGGGAGCATACATTTTTGCCATTAAAATAATATAAACATGACGTGCACCTTTGGCAGTTACGGTATACCAGTTTTTGTATCTTTTGTGTCGAATTTGGAAGTGGCTTGTAGTTGCGTATCCTCGATTTGAGACAAAAAAAACTTAAATTTGATATGTTTCCTATTTATTTCCTATTAAATAGCTAAAAATTTCAAGGTTGGCAGGCAATTATTTTTGTTTACTTTTTTTTAATATTTTGAATAAAAATTAAGATTTAAGGGCCAGATGGGCGTTCTACATAACTCTACATAAATATAATGTTAGGTGCCGACTAGAATAGTTAGAACGACTAGAATAAATAAAAATATCACACAACAATCCCATTAACGAATAGCTTATTGTCTTGACGCTATGAGAGAAAGCTTCATTTATGCCATAATGTTGAGTTAAATTGTAATTGCATTATATAACATCATACTCCCAAATTCTACAACGAGGAATAAAGCAACCACAAATATTTATTATAAAGCCCAATGAAAACAAATCTTGATATGTAGTGTGGTCCATTCAAGCATTTGAACAAAATCAAGACACATTTTGAGAACATCCCTTTTGAAATACCAGGAAATGTTTCCAAAACGTGGCGTCCGACCCTTAGTGCTTAACTGTTATAATGTATGATGTGAAAATCAAATGATGCATCGTCATTGCTCTTACGTTTATAAAGATGTCTTCCCGAGACTGATAAACAATGCTCTGTTTCAGGTGTTCCATACATTCCTAGTTACATGGACATGTCGAACGGGCCCGAGCCGTGTGTGGTGTGCTCTGACGCAGCCACGGGATACCACTACCGGTGTATGACATGCGAGGGGTGTAAGGTACGTTTATGGTCGAGAATATACGAGGTAGAATTCACGATGTGTCATGCTATAACAAAATGTATGTAGTGGCAAAAGAACATATTTAAATTGTCCCCGGTGGCGCTATTGTTTCTGCTATGGTTGATTGATTTTTTATTCGTACAATAACCATAACAGAATGAAAATGATATGTGTATAAAATAATGTAATGCACATGGCAGCATGACCACGGTTGGTCACCTTCCTGCTCTCCCTTTAATATTACAGAATGACAAATGCAACAAAATTATAGATGGCGGAATGGAATATATCTGTTCGAATGCAGTATAAATTATTTCAGATTGATCAAATTGCGGAAGTTAAAGATACATAATCCGAAGTAACGCCCCTAAATTACTATTTCTTGGCTTCGCGGTGGTGGATATAATAATTGTCGAGGATATAATAACCGTCAAAGCCCAGAGTTATCAGATTTTGACTTCTAAAATCTGTTATTTTTCACCACCTCGACTATTTGGCGGCATGGACAATATTCGACGAATGCCGACCGTTATACTCGCGATACTAACTTGCGTTGAACAACATGTTGATGTATAACACTTTTGGGACAATTTAATACTATAGTTGACAGTGGTTAGCATTATTTTGTGGCAATTAATTAATTTAATCGATTCTGATAACTGAAGTGGCATTTCAATAAATGTTGTTTGTTGTTGGAATCTGATGATACGATGACCATTGAATAGGATTGTGTATCTTTAAGGAAACACATAACTACACTGATGGCAATGCATCGTGTGTATGTGTTTTCGTCGCTCTATACCGTGCACCCAAGATAATGAATACAAAATTAAATCAAGGCTACTAAAAATGGGTGACATTCGGGGAGAAAATTCCAAGCCGACGACTTCATAAATCGCACTACAACAAACAATTACATACAAAACATGGAAATTTGTTTACCAATATATGTAACTTATATAACTGCATATACATGAGCTCAGAGGCGCAGGCAGGTCAGCGGAGAAATGTAGCTCTGTACCACTGTTTGTGGTGATTTGAGTAATAAAATAAACAATTCAGTTAAAAGATGGTCCTGTGGCAGCTATAACATGTTTTCCCCACAATTGACAATATGTGAATACGTTGATAATATATGAATAGTTAATTTTATTTTTATCTTTAAATGTTCATTCTAGTGTGTTAAAGGCACGTGAGGCCTTTGTTGTCGAAAATATTCATATGTGTTCCAATCACCGTAAACAGAAAAACATTAAAACGCATACAGTTTCGTTCATATATACCATGACCATCGCGTAAACAGCATGTTATCATAAAGACCTACTATGTTTTACCTAAGCAAGAGCCTGGTTGTGTTACAGAAGACAGCAGAATGCTACTGGCTAATCACACACAAATGGCAGAAACGCTCTTTATTAATTCCATATCAGGAATTGACTAACAAAGAACGCTCTTTATGTTTACCATCATAATATAAACAAACACAAGAAAAGTAACTTTTTAAGCCTTTGTTTACATAACAATGGTCAAACATATGACAATAACATACTGTTTATGTGATATTTCTTATTTGTATACGGACAAAGTCTGTCTATATTTTGATGTTCTTTCTGTTTGTGGCGGTTTTTGACTGGTGGAAATATTTTCACAGGATACCCACCGCCAAGGCCAACCGTATCTTTAAAACTTTCCTGCAAAACAATGTTTTGGGAGAGCATTCTTGTTCTATTGTATTGTCGAGTATTAATAACATGGTTAAGATATTCATGTTCTCAATATTCGCCCACCCGTCCAATATCGGGGATGGATGGACCAAATTGTGTGATATTTAGTTATGTTTGTACCTCGGGGGGGGGGGGGGGGCAGCCATGATAAATGGACTGATGTTTGAGATCTGGCCAGAGCCTGTGTATTTAACTCTATCCCCATCAAAGTGTCTAATATATCACCAGCTACTTCTCTGAAGAGAGAGATTCTTTATTGCCTCCTTGAAGTTGAGATAATTGAACAAGTATACATACACTTAGATATAAATACAATAGTGAATTTAAGTGTGAACATAATTAATATAGAAATTACATAAAACGTGTATGCGTATTATCAGACTCACTTTGGTACGGGTGAGTTGCGTCTTATCTGTGGAACTTTTATCGGAGTGAGAGAAAAGAAAATGGAATTACAATGTCAATAAAATTAAAGAAAGTGGGAAGGAAAATTTTTTATCAATTGTCAATGGCCGTGTTGTTGCAATTAAACTGTGTGCGTGTTATGCATATATATGTGTTGAACTAAAGCACTTGAATTTAGAGTTAATTCTGGTGTTTTGTCGACCAATTAATATTTCTTATCACGGAAAAGTAAGTCTATGAAAGTTTTGAATTGGGTTAGTGAATGTGCCTCAACAATCGAATCTTGTAGAGAATTGCATCTCCTGAACACGCGGATAACTATTTACCGACATCTTTATGGACAACGCACATTTGTCATTTATGGTTATGACCTCTCTTTCTATATCGCTGGTGTTCGTATTGAGTAGATCGTAATTAGCGTCGATGTTGTAAAACCAATTAAAAAGTACCCAGTTCCAATTCCAGTTGTAATGTATGTTAGCCATGGTTCTGTGTTAACACATACTAAAAGTGGCATCTGAAAGGCCTATCTATAAAATGCGAGTAAAATAATTGTAATTGTATAGTTACAACTAGAACTGTATTTGTATAAAGTAAAGTATCTTTTTCATTTCTCCACCCAGGGATTCTTCCGACGTACTATACAGAAAAATCTACAGTATCACTGCAAGTGGAACGGAAATTGTGTCATCGATAAGACAACCCGTAACCAATGTCAACAATGTCGATTCGAGAAATGTATACGGGCTGGCATGGCAACGGATCGTGAGTATTATTACAAAAGTCATTGTGAATTCATTTCTTATTCAAGGTCAGATGAAAAAGCCCATCTTTCTATAAACTGTCGAGTTGCAACCACATGCATTGCGTCCTTCAATTAGGTCTTGGAAGACAATATTTTGAAATTGCTATGATAACGTTGTTTCTATTTAAAATAGTGTTCCGCTCTACTAGTACTAGGTAGAAGAAGCTTATTTGTTGACATTCGTTCTGTCGTGGTCTGTTTTTGGGTTAAACTGGTAATTTTTGGTCTAAACATTGGGAAAATTTGGAGTGTTGTGTGTGCAAACAAAGGGACATAACTCAGTGACAAATTGTACGAACAAGTCAAAGTGCAGCTACAATTTCTGTCGACAAAAAAATGCTTGATGGAGTTTATGCCAAAGATAGTGGCTTATCATAGATTTGATGTACAGTACCCCCTCTCAATGTGGGCAATTTTGCTGGAAATTTGGTATAGCTACCTTATTGTACGGTTCCACAAATACATGGGCAAGTCTACAGTAATAACAGATAATAAAATACATTACAAATTACAATACACGAGGTAGCATTACAAGAACATACATGCTATAATAATGCAGTGTATACATTTATAATGAAGTTGTGCATACCGGTACATACCAAACGATAACGTTCAATTCACACCAACTGGACAATATTTGTTCAACCTGTGTAAAACATATAGGTTTAAGCTAACCTGTATTGGTAACAAAATACCACTTTTGCGAACATTTATAATTGGTGACTCAGCAACCAAAAAACCATGGGATAACGACCGATATTATATTCATTGCATGTATGTATAACGAATTTTCGACGGCGTTTTTTTTAAATTAAATTTCCAGCACAAACGAGCCTTCTTGCAAATTCGGGGAGCGTGCGGGCATACCTTTCATAACTTGAATGCTCAGAATTCCAGTGGTTGTCGTTAGCCACATGCAGGAACTAACAGTTCCCCACCTTCACCCTTGTACTAATACATCTAAAGTACTTTCGGGAGGCTGGTGCTACTTAAGCGAAGATTTACATATGGTCGTGAAGTAGACCTGGCACGTACACACAGAACGTATAATTTATATCGCAAGTGTATATAAATAATACATCCAGGGAGCCGTACGTATACAGCTGTCAGGTCCAGATGTTTCTGAAAGTCCACAATAGCCCCACAGCAATATAAACTGTTATCAAAATATAGCGGTAAATTAAAGTATGGATAGTTTCCAAAAACGCCGACTGACGATGTGATACCGAGTTCAGATATTGGGAACTGGGTCAAAAGTTCCAGGCTACATGTTTAGTTTTCTGACCGCCAGACCAACATAATGGCTCGATCGATAACATAGTTCGCCACGTGTTTATCAAAGGGGCATCAATCATGTATAGCAGAGAAGGGTATATTTCTTGACGCCTTCACGATATGCGTTAAGACATTTCGTGGTACTAATTTGCTGCTGATGGAAAGAGGTCGGTAGGCTGTGGTGCCTAATTCTACCAATATAGACTTAAATTGAAAAGTTATAGTAAGCGTGCGTTTATGGCGAATTCGCTTATACTGGTATTCGGGTTATCTCATATCTGATACCGGTGTACCGCAGTGACGATATTGTATGTTAATGCATGTTAATGGACAATAACGCCTCCCCTCAAATTACCGAATCGGGTTTTAATTATTATGTATAATACCCTCAAATACACAATATATCCGAACAATTTGCCGATATTCTATGTTCTAGCGAAAAGTCCTGGACATTTTCAGTGTGTAACTGTGTGTAGTTGGTGAATCCATGCAGACTCTTCTAAACATTACATCTATATAATCAAACCGTCCACGAGTATATTGGCCCAATAGGAACGAACACAACCAGTTTGTTAGTTTCATGGCAAAAAATCCACTGTTTTCTGCACTTGAAATATATTGGTTACAATGGAACGAACCAGAAGTGCTTTCCTTCTTAGTATATACTATGCCTGTTTACTCTCCTTGCCAAGTTGAAATCTAGCCAAAATTCCTCGAGAACGTAACTCCATTCGAATCATATGTAAAACAGCCACCCGCGTGCGTTTATCCAGTATATTTGAGTACTCAGGAAAAGAATGCTTAATCTGCATATTCTAGTGTTCATGATCATGTGCCAATCTTAGGTGCGTTTTTTTTTGTCAGACGGATATCACATGGCGAAGAAGTCAGAACAATTGAGATATACACATTAATTTCCCCACCATTGTACTTCGGTATATACGAGTTATATTTCGTTGTGTAACTGACCATTTTGTGGAAAACGGTGTTTTGAAAAGATGCATAATATTAGAAAAACTCATTTCGCATACGTCTGATTACAATGGAATATGAGCCACTATTACTTTCTTTTTCGATATATATGATCACAAAGTACAAATCCAAACGGTTTTCACATGTAGTTTCTCAGTGCACTGACCCCTTTGACAGCTATATTTAGTTTGTAATCATCGAATGTTGTTTGATATATTAATTCGGCCATCACAAATAAAACTTTAGGACATAGTCATAATCAGAGCCTACTAATTTGTACACGTGTTCCAAATCTATATATATTCGAGATGCTGAGTCCCGAGGTTGGGCGCACAAAGATAAAAAAAATACCATAAAGCGCATAAATAACGGCGAATATTAAAGACCGTCCTAAAATATTCAATTTCGCTTATTAGCATAATATTAGTTCTCGATGAAGTCTTCGATGCATGTGTTACGAATGCTGTTATTAATTGCAGTTACACCCCTTGCTTTGGGCGCCTGAAAAATTTAATTTGGAAATTTTGATAAATCAATTGTCCAATATAGGATGGAAATCTTCGCAGATTCTTCATCCTCTATTTGACAGCCAATTAGTCAACATTTACTAAACCATTATTTGGTTACCAGGGAATAAAACATGAAAATTACTTACAACCAGCGCCATTTCTTCTTCATATTAAATACATGGTTTGCTATTTAGTGTATCATTTAAAATAATTTGATGATACAAACATAATGAAGACCCGATATGAAGAGATCTGAAGAGCACATATACACTGTATATATTGAAGACACCACTTTAATATATAAAACGTCTTGGATATATTTTTAATTATGTGGGGTATATCCATTAAATCGGGCCAGATAAAATCCAGAGGGGCTTGTCATCGTCGGACTTATAGGCCTTGTGTCTGCAAATGCTTCCAGACCTGTATAATTAAGAATATAACTATTAGCGTTATAATTCGTGACAAGCGAATAATATATGGTTGCACTTTGTTTCACTTGAAGGTACGAAACGCATTCATACTGTTGTGAATATATTATAAATATTCCTTCTCGTAGCAGGGGAGGGTCAAACCATGTTTTTTCCGGAGCACGTATGAGGGAGTGGGTGGGTGGTCAAGAGAATCCGAAAGCATTTTTTCCCGCAGCTCAAAAAAATATTTCCTCCATATTTTTCAAATAATATTTGCCTTAAAACGTTTAACATCAAAACTGCTTTTAGACAGTCAGTATAGATTGTTTCTTGTTGTAAAATTAGAAAATACCCAGTATATGTCACTCCGGACATAAAGTGCATGGACACATTGCATAAGTAATCAGTGAGCTAATAACATACACCAACCTGTAATAGGTAATTGATAGGAAACAAAGTATAAAGTGGTAAAAATTCTGATATTCTTTCCGAAAAAATTAGATTTTATGTTTCTAGCGGGTGTGTGTCGAAAAATGCTCGGAAAAAAACTTGCTAAAACGGAAAATAGGTTGGATCAAGGGGTGGGTGGGTCCCACAAATGACCAAAGGTTAAAAAAAAGCATCATATATACATGTCTGAAACTCTATTCCGACACCCCCTGCTCGTAGAAGACATATCAGGTCGCTCACATCCATACCCGGAGTTCGAAAACAAAACAGTTTGAAATATTTCCTATCTTCCGTTATCTTCAATATTCTGGATCGTGAGATTTGCCCTCCTTCTATTTGATTGAAGTCTGCTCGGTACTACGTAGTAACCTATATAGGTATCGAGCATGATACGTCACAATTTATTGTTATTCCCCGCCTCCCAACCCCGTGAACCTTCGTCGTCCAATAGTTCTCAGAAAAAATGCGAATCGACGTCACGTGCCATACTATAATAGTTAGGAATCAAAAAGTTGCAGGAAAACGGCAAACTTATTCCATCTTTGAACTGAGTTTCCAGAGATGAATTTACTGCGGATCTGCGCTGCCCATGCGCGGTCCGAGAGGTGACTGACCTGACGGGCTATTTATGCTTCGGCTATTTGAGTGATTGCCCGGACACTGACCGGTCAGCGGCGACCTGGATATATTTCCTCTGTATGTGAACAGACGTCGTCTTATGCACACCAAACACGACATAATGTCGTGCATATATATACGGCGTTCTTATGTGATTTCTCGGTTCCAGAGATCTAGGATTTTTTATTAAATTCATTTTGGCAAATTTCTGGAATATCTAATTTCCGAAAACGAACGACATGGGGAAATATGTTATGAGTAGGAATTTATTCAGTGGAGGTCATTTCGAGGCATAAATGTTTAGCCGTATTTGATCGTATGTTTTCTATTGGATTTGTGTGTTTCGATGGTTTTCAATTTGTAAGTAATCATTCTGAACTTCCAAGTTTTTAATTAACTCTCAATTTTCTTCAAATTTTGTGCAAAAATATCGAATGTCGTAAACATTTCTTCAATGTTTATCATCCCATAACCACAGCTTGTCTGTTCCGTTTTAAAGAAAGAGAGGAAGGCATTCAAAATTTACTAGGATGCGTGGCTTGCCATGGCATAGAATTGTCATGGCCAGTTTCACACAAAAAAAGATTCAGCAGGAAATCGAGAGTTTCAATGTACCAATTGCTTTTTCTAGACTGATGCCTTTGTTCAAATCTAGTTTCTAAATCTCAGTGTTATATATAGTCAACTTCTTATTTGTTCCCGTCGTTTCTTGTTCCATGGAGTATACTTTTTATATATTGACATGTATGTTTAAATTACGCGAAAGACGAGTTAAAACTAGTTCCAAAATGTATGGCCTATACTACATTGATTGCATAAATGTGCAAGGGAAGTTTATGTTGATGAATTTATGTTGTTAGATGATGTCATGAATCTCTACTCTGCCTATGCCCATAGAGAGCATACTCCACCTGTTCAAATCCTGTGAACCTATTGGGAAGTGTATAACATCGAAAACACAATGCATGCAGACAATATATTTCTTAGTTAGAATAATATGTTCCTTAGCAATGTCCCAGAGATTGCATGGATTTTGGTGAACAGATTTTGCATTGCGTCGCATATATTCATGGACTTTCTCCCGGTAATAAATTCATTATTTATTGCGACATCGGCCCAAACAATCATGTAATCTCGACCTGGGACCACACCTTACTGTGAAATATAGTATTATGGAACAAATATTAACAAAGAAATATATCCCCTGCATATTTTTTCAATGTTACAAAGTTCCCTGTCAGAACAGGTCAGAACATCATTAAGTTCCCAGGCTTTGAACGGGTAGAATAACATCTATACGAAGATAAGCTAAATTTATACCGCACCCAGAGTGGTTTACAGAGCGCTGATTATTGCAGATGAGCAGTTCCTCAATGGTCGTCATCGTCGGGACAACCCTTCTCTACAACGCAAAATGTTCTTGTTCAATTTCGAATACAAATAATTCTTCTTGTCGAAATAATGAAGATAAATTTGTTTCGAAATGTGAAATTTGGAGGGGTTAATTTCGTTTAATTGTGAACTACATGTATATGACACATCGGTGGACAATTAGCTAGAGCATTCGCGCATTCATGTACACAAGTGTTTCTAATTTATTAACTTGATTATCATTATAAGTTACTCTTAATTCAAGTACTAAAATGTCTGCAACCCAACCGTATATAGCAGTTGTCGACAAATCGCATTTCACTTCCTACCACCCCTGTGCATAGTGCATGGGCGGCCTTTGTATCGTCCAATATTTAAAGAAATATACTCAGGGGTTCAGACATTCAGTTACAACAACATATACCAAATATCGTTTTGCACAAGTTTTGCTTTGCGTCGCTTTAAAAAAAAAACAATGTGACATTAAACTAGAACTATACCTACCAATAGAGCTTCATTTTGTTTTTTGAAAATTAAATACTTTATTGCTGGCCCTTTGAAACATAAAAACGATAATACATAAATCGATTGAAAATTCATTATATATATAGTGATGTCGGGTGTCACTTTTTGTTCCAAACGTTATTTAATTCACTCGAATCTTAAGAAGTGAAATAACATTCAAAACACAATTTTGCTTCGAACTCTTAAGTCCGTTGACCAAAAACTTCCAGTTATATCACCACAGTCTATTGGTGTTGATTACACGTTTGATTTTACAAAACCTGTCAATTCTATTTAATTATCAAGTTCTCTCAACTCGTCAAGTATGACACAATTTTGCGTGGATGAAAATATTGAACAGTGCATTAACATATATGCACAAAAATCTGCAAAAAGACAAAGTGGTGCGCGGTGAAAACATATTTTAATAAAGAGTTGCTCGTGAACAGCCTGTGGCAGTGCAAATGTCGGATTTTAATGTATCATATACAGTATGCCTCAGGAGATTTTTCTTAAATTGGTATTTCTCGGAACCAAGGAAAATTACTTTAAATAAATATATAATTACTAAATGGAAACCAACTAAACACTAAACTAAAAAAAAAAAAATAATAAATAAACTTTATCAATAATATTCGATGTTCCTTCTATAAACTGCAAAATGTCCATGCGAATCCCTTTATTCACACGTATTTCGCTGTATTAATTTGGATAAATTCATATGGCTACACAGATAATTGGACAATCATTGTTGTAACTGATCATACGACGGGGCAGTGAAGCATAGAACATTGAATGGAAGGGAATGCATTCACAAAGGACAACACAAGTGTAATTTGCTGACAACCACACCTTCATGCTTGGGGGAACATCGCTATTGGAATGACAATAGTTACAGTTACAATTTTTATGACCCATCCGTTACTTTTTAGTGTCTATTTCGTCTCCCACCTGTTTATGAATATGGATAAGCATGAGTGATGATTGTGATATCCAACGAAGGTTCGAGCTGGTGGCGTCATAAATTGATGTCCACAGCCCCCTCACAACAGCTTGACAATTATGTCAAACACTGAGAGATGAAGCAACACTAAATACATGTTACGATAATTAGTTTTGACGCCATAAATAGATGTTCACGCCCATCTCACAACATACATGCATTTGCAATTCGACATATCAAACCAGGAAATGAAGCAGTGCAAATATAGGTCAAGATAAAAATATCTAAATTAAAACAAAAACGGGTTTTATCTTGAACCCTTTGATATATATATCATAAGCAGGCTCTTGGAATTGGACAGGTCACAGTTGTGCATAAATGTTCACACACAAGCCAAAGAAATCGGGTTGTGGTCATAATGTCGTGCAGCGCACATCGCAAATGTAAAGACAGAGTAAAATTACTTGGTATATATCTCGATCATTTCGCGTGATTTATTATTGAATAAATTCTGTTATGGAAACCCTGATCATTTCTTGGGGAAAATGCGACCGTGTTGATGAGCAAATTGGTTATGTCATGAACATTTTCAACAGTTCAATGTGTTGTTAGTTTAGTTGTTGGATATGAACTGCGAATACTGTGGCTTCCAAAATGGCAACAATTGTTGACCATCCGAAGCCGTATCGAACTGACATTCTCCTACACCTGAAACGACTCACTTCAACCTAAAAAATAATCGTTATTTAACCCTTTATATGCCAATGGTTCTCCTATTTGAATGTATACACTGGAAGAGTTTATTTATCCATCCAGAGTGGTGTTGATGAAATATAAGCAGACGACAGACATTAGAAACCCAATTCATTTGTGAAAAATTATCAGATAATAAATTCAACAAACGACCGCATGATTTATAATTACTCTGAAACCACTCGCCAATTTCATACAAATTGTCCAGCGTTCAATGTTTCACGCACAAGTCAGAATAACGCTCTTTATATTTCCATATTAGGAATAGACCATAAAGGAACGCTCTTTATCGACATGCGTTGATCCTCGTATCCCGACCGAGATGCGTAACAAAATAATACAATTCAATTGACAGGCTTCAACTATCCTATTTGACATTATAACAACTACAATTCATACGTTTTCTATATCAGAAAATGATTTGATCGTGCCAATGAGCCCATTATGGTCAGATTTCAAAAGGAGAAGTTTGACACGTTTTTTTCGGGCTGTCAAACATTACAACGATTTTATGTGATAAAGAGCGTCGGTGCTTAAAAGCAGAAGTTAAAAAGAGCGTTCTCAGTTGTGATCGTTTGTTCTCGCTTTCATCATAAAACTGGTGGATGCTTTTGTAGATTTTTGTGATGTCTATGCCATATAAATCATTGTGATTACAAGTATTTTTCCTTTTGTCTGCAAAGGTTAGCTGAAAATTACATTAGGACAGTTGGACTAATCTGGTGTCAAATGAGAGCGAGGTTCCTAAAATGTCTAGTAATCGTAGATAAACACCCTTTTAGTTTTCATTTATTTTATTTGTGAGTTTTATAACTTCCATGACAGGAATTTCCTGACATTTTGCGAAACCCTGTGCCAATGCAGCTTCTTATATATGCGAGTCTCCCATAGGGAACCTCGCATATAAGAGAATGCATTGGCCTAAAAAATATTTACCTTGACCCTTAATTGTAAGCCAGTGGATCTCTGATATAGGCGAGGCTCCAAATGGGAGACTCACATACATAAGATAATGCTATGGCACATGATCATTAAGGCCGCACCAACGAGGCTCCTGTCATGAACCCTAAACAGTTTGACAGACTGAGTGCTCAAGAGTCGATATAACTTAGTTGCCACTGCTCGCCAGGTGCGCGTGCGTACTTGGCTGTAGCCTGAAATTTACGCTAATGTTTATTATCTTGCTATATCATCAAATCTGGTGTTCGTTCAGTAGAAATAAATTAGCAAGTATACATCAATAACTTCACATCCGATTTATTTTTTGGCTCAACGAAAATCGAGCTGGATTTACCACCAAGTCTGTGTTTCAGCAACGTAAGCAAATAATATGGGCCAACCAAAGAGCTTATATTATTCAACACATGATTCGGGATCAACTGCCGAGAAGAGAATGATAAAATGAGGTGTACGTTTGAAATATGTTATAATTTATATGGGCATCTGGGATTATATTTCTATTTTTGAAATCTAATTATTTTGTTCACTTCGAAATCCATATGTAGTTATGACTGGTTTGAACTGGAATTCCCCAGCACGTGACATGACTGTCATCACAAATGTAAAATGTCTTTCGTGTGTACATGACTACTGAATTGGGAATAAGTATACATTTGTAGCCACATTCCAACTTCTCACAAGATACCGTAAATTTTGTTTCTGGTGATAATTTTCGCTTTAAATTCCGAGAATAATTTTCGATAATTTCCGATCACCCCTAAAAACGCGACCTCCCAACTCTCGCTACGGCGACTGCGCATGTCCATATATATTTCTGGTGGATTTTTTGTTCTAGGCTGACAGCAATTCGAGGTGTAGAAAATAAATTATTTTAAAAATCGAAATATAATATCTCTGAGCTTTGAAAGGTGGATTCCTGGACTCAAATCAAATATGTTCACCCCGAAGCAGAAGATAGAGTAATTTAGGAGCGTTAAATCGGACAGGGTATCTATAAAACTTCAATGTAATGGTTGCTAAATTTGATCTCATCATTTTCCAGCATACACGATAGAGAATAACAAATGCTATATATATAGCGTCAAGACGACTTGGGCATTTTTTGGTATATTTAGGAAAAAGCGATGCGTACCAATACATGTCATTTATCCATTGATTGGCATACTTTAAGATTCACGGTCCGATTTCACACCAAATAATCAACATTTCCTAAGACAATTTTCAGTTTACCAGGCAAAAGAAAATTGTAAAATACATGCTATCAACATCATTCGCATGACACAGACGTCGCCAAAAACCCACAAAACATCAATTTTACCTTGAAGTCCTGTACAACAGATTATAAATTGAGAACTCGCTTTATTGTCTACCGATTTTTTTAAACGAAAGCCTGGACGCTCTTTTATCAGTGACGATCATTGGAGTTTTTGTTAGCCTGACAAAAAATACAAACGTGTTAAAACTTTCTCTTTTGAAATTCATCTTCTAACCATCAAAACCTCAAAGTATTGGGTTCATGTGTACGATCTAATTATGTTCCGGTATAAATAACGTACATTTTTTAAAATGAGACATGGCGTCTTAATTTGTAAAAACTATCCGTGAATTGTTCATATCAAATTATCATCTTTTCCCTTTTGCAGTTGTTCTGAACGAGAAACAGAGGAAAGCAAAGAGAAAGTTGATAGAAAATAACCGATTGAAAAAGAAGGATAGCCCAGTTAGCCCAGTCAGTATACCTCGACCTAACAGCAGTCTTGATTGGTCAATACAGGATCACCTGACAGAAAACGACAAGACCCTGATAGACATCGTTAATCATGCTTTTAACACTACTAGTGTTAAAGTGCCAAATTTCAGCCAGGTAAGCGCTAATTAATACCACGAGTCATGTTAGATGAGTAAAGTTCTCATTCCCAATATATCGGGTCACCTTAAAGATGGATTATCTCTTCAAATAACAATTTTGAAATAGTTTCGTGGGTTTAAAATAAGAAATATGAATTAAAGACCATGTCCGAAACGCTTCTATCAATTAATATTGATTTTATTTCGAATATTTTATTATAAGATGAGATGATTAAGCTACTAGTGGGACACTTTATTGTTCTATTTTAGGACAGACCATTCAGGTGATACTATATAGCGATAGAGATCATTAGGGTGTTCCCATAGCTATGTTCCTAACGTCAAATGTCCCTGATTTATTGATTGTGTTGTTTTATTACATAGTTAGAAGCGATAGTGAGTCTAATTAACGTTTATTTGTGACAAAATTACATAATAAAATTTCTGGTCTCTGTTAACATTAACCACTATTGTTCGTTAGCTAAACAACCACACGTTTTTCAAATTTGGTATATGGATTACACACACATGAAAATGCAGGTCAGGTTCGAATATGGGGTCGGAGTTATGACCTTGTTGACTTAGAATTTCCCGATTATTTTGGTTTCCGGATGATAACTTCATCAACTTAAAATTTACTGATTATTCTGGTCTCTAATCAAATAAACTAGGTGCATAGACTGTTGGATTTGGAAGCAACGTTTTATTCAATGGTTGTTCCCAAAATCAAATTTTTCATTTCTAAAAACGCCCCCGGTCAAATAAAACCACCAAATTGTTTGAGTTCCGTTTCGAAAATACTTTGCTACCCGCAGGTGACCAGGTCGGATTACGTGAGCCCACTAGAGTCTTCCCGTGCTGTGGCTAACCATCCATAATTTAATGTTAACGCTGAGCGATGAATGGGCGAAACTGTCCAACTGTGTAACTAGATATGTTTGGTGTGGATTACATGCTGCCATGTTGTCGTCATTTCGTTTCTAGATGACTTTCTAATCTGACGTATATTCATTTGTGCTAATTTAGAAGCCTTATCTTACGAAAACATCATTAACAATATTTTGTTATAGAGAGTATATTTCAAAAGGTTAAAATTTGAGATGTTCAGCAAACAAGGTAACAGCACATTGCATGTGCTAAATTGTAACATGGATTGATGTATGAGGTAAATGTGATTTCAACGAGTATCAATTTTGCTTCGGATGCAGACGGGACCCACGGTAACCGATTATTTGGTACATTGTATGACTCTTTAACAGTAACCGCCTCGCTCCCTCGTGTGTATAATAAATGAGAATACTAACTTCTTTTGTGTCCTTACTTATAGGCTGAATACAACACATGGGATACAGACTTTCACCCAACCGACCAAGCAGCTTGGCAAAAAATTGCCAATGCGATGACTCCATCCATTATTAAGGTCGTAGAATTCGCCAAGGGTGCTCCGGGATTCTTACAGGTGAGAGACCACGTTTAGTTCTGCACAATCTCCTCATTTTGTACATGATTTACTGCTGCCATTATGTTCTATTAACCCTTTACCCAACAAACCGGCCAAAACCGGCCAAATAAAGCTTCAACAGCCTAAAATATCTTCGGTCTGTCTCAATAGAACCATACAAATATGGATATCATTGGAACCGGCTCCTTGACCACATTGTGATAGTTACAGTTATGCCCTGTGCCAATGCATTCTCTTATATATGCGAGTCGACCATAGGTCGCCTCGCATATATAAGAGAATGCATTGGCCTAAAAAAAATCTTTTTAACACTTTTTACCATTTTTTCTTACATTCTTTAACAATTTTATAATTTTTAATGTGTTAAGCCAATGCATTATCTTATATATGCGAGGCGACCTATGGTCGACTCGCATATATAAGAGAATGCATTGGCACAGGGCCCTTCTGTTGGGTAAAGGGTAATGCACACTATATGCACTTGTAAATAAAGTTACTCAACTTTTTTCAAATCTTCATTATATTACGGAGGAAATAAAGATATACTTATAGTAATATATTGCGATATTATGGTACTAATGTCTTTAGAGTTGATAATTGTTAGATTTAACCCATAAATTACCAACAGCCCGGTTGACAGCTAACAATAGAGCGTTTAGTTGTATGTCATATATGACAGCTGAGAAATTGAGGTTTCCCGCATTTATTGGTGGGGGAGCTTACGGTTGCTAGTTGACAAGGCAGAAATATGTTTTATTAGTTTAACAGCGCTTGCTGTTATGCTATAGTACACCCGATAACATACATTCTTTTCGCCTTTAATTGTGAAAAATAGGACAATTGTCACACAAAATGAAAAACAGTGTTATAATCGGGGATGATTTTCCAACATCATTGCACAAATCGAAATATTTGATGGTTCTCCAATAACTAAATTTTTCCTGTAGAAACCATTGCTATGTAAACAATACTATGCAGTGATTTGCCAACAAACGCTAATCGCGCAGTAAGTTCAGAATATTTAGTCTGAATATTATTATCATATTATTTTGTCAATGCTGTGACATTTTCCAAGCTTTACCGTCAAATTTTGATTGAACTTTGGAATCTAATTGAACTGATGATCTGATTAAACTGCAACCGACAACTAGTTATGGGTGTATTCTGACTATTGAATTTGTATACAACATTCATCTAAAATTCGGCTTTTTCAGTTGAATGTGGATGATCAGATACTTCTGCTGAAAGCATGCTGTATGGAAATAATGTGTCTTCGAGCTGCATATAGATACGACCCAACATGTGAGAGACTGATACTTCCAAACGGGATACCCATGCATCGCTCTCAGTTATGTTCGTCCAAGACCAGTGGATTTAGCTTGCTGATCGAACCCATATTCGAATTCGGTGTAGGTTTAGCCAAACTACAACTTGACATCACAGAAGTCGCCCTCCTATCTGCTGTTCTACTCATGCAATCAGGTATGTATTCAGTGCTCCTGTCACTCTGTATGTGTTATGTGGGTGTCTTCAGCGCTTCGGTCATTCTGCATGGGTTATTAGTGTGTCTTCAGCGCTCCTGCCACTCTGTGTGGGTTATGTGAGTGTCTTCAGCACTCCGACCACTCTGTATGGGTTATTTGAGTTTATTTAGGCTCCTTCCACTCTGTATGGGTTATGTGAGTGTCTTCAGCACTCCTACCACTCTGTATGGGTTATGTGAGTGTGAGTTTCTTTAGGCTCCTGCCACTCTGTATGGGTTATTTGAGTTTCTTTAGGCTCCTGCCACTCTGTATGGGTTATGTTGGTGTCTTCATCGCTCATGCCACTCTATGGGTTATGTGGGACCAATGTGGGTGTCTTCATCGCTCATGCCACTCTGTATGGGTTATGTGAGTGTGAGTTTCTTTAGGCTCCTGCCACTCTGTATGGGTTATTTGAGTTTCTTTAGGCTCCTGCCACTCTGTATGGGTTATTTGAGTTTCTTCAGGCTCCTGCCACTCTGTATGGGTTATGTGAGTGTGAGTTTCTTTAGGCTCCTGCCACTCTGTATGGGTTATGTGGGTGTCTTCAGGCTCATGCCACTCTGTATGGGTTATTTGAGTTTCTTTAGGCTCCTGCCACTCTGTATGAGTTATATGAGTATCTTCATCGCTCACGCCACTCTGTGTTATGGGGTGTCTTCAGCGCTCCTGTCACTCTTGGTTATGGGAGTCTGGTTACTACATTTTGATACTTTTAAAGATGTATTCAGTATTCTAGACCTCCTTTTACAATAGCAACATAACATGTAATTTGCAACTTAATATTCTGCTTTGTTCTGTTGAAGAAAAATGTTGAAAGCCAACTATGACACATGAAACATCAACACGACATGGAATAAATGCATTGCAAATTCAAAACCACACAAAATATTGTCTCCCGCTCCCATGTGGCAATTTTTTTTCCAAATATGCATTGTATACACTAGATTCTAAATAAAAAGTTAAATAGGTTTCGTAAAACACTTCCCTAGAATCGGAATGTAGTTTTAGCCCAGAAAAAGTCTATTCAACAAGACTCATTGAGTCACGCCAATAACCAGACATTTAAGAATGACAACAATGGCAGATGGCAGTTTAGATATCAATATTATTTCACTAAGCGGTTGTATCTACTTTGAGATGGAAGTATGTTCAATCTACTTTTACTTCCGTGAAGTGCACCCCAAGAAGTTATTGTCAAATTTCGCACATTAGATTGGTCCGTTCCACAATTGAACCTGCCGCCTGGTTCTTAGTAACTTAAATCTATCGACGCCAATTAGTGTGAAGTACGACAGTAAGAAAAACGAACTGGAAGCTGGAAATTGTAGACTAAAATGGTTGTGATGTTTTCAAAGTTAGACTTTTTCAACCAGTTACTACTATAAGCTAAAATATGCAATACATTTTCTACCATCGATCTATACATTTAGACTTATAAATTGTAAAACTTTCTGGTTGTGTTATATTAGCAGGGTACGAACATTAGTTATTATTTTAGCCAGGCGGTTTCCACATTGAATCGCCCATAGTTTGTAATTCGGTTCAGATCAAGGTGAGGCCGAGTTGAAACGGACACCCCCTCTGAAATCCATTTCGACACGTCACTGCCTATAGTAGTGCCTGCATAGACCTATATTTTCTTCTGTGGTTCATGGATACTGTATAACATGCGTGTTCGGGAAAACAAAATCTATTTGAGCGTGGACCCACAAACAATTTGTCCTCATACAATGCATAGAAATCTCATAACGTTTGCGCACTTTGTATACAAAACTAATAATGTTCCAGATGTTCCAATTATCCACCAATTTGATACAGGTGGATACTATCCTGACTATATCGAATCGAGAGCGACATATGCTTCCAATCACCAGGGATTGAACCCATCCAGAGCTAAATTTGAATGTATAGATGCATACCTATTATATAACAGAGCATGTTTCAAAACTAGAACCACATATAGGACGATTGTACTTTGTATATATATGAACTTACAATATTCTAGGTCTGCATCCGATGACCATTTAAGATGGAATATTGGCATGTGGTCTAGTCAGAAATGGAATACACCTAAATTGAAGTTGTTCATAAATGTATGTGCATAAAAACATCACATCTAGTGTTTATAGTAACTTAAGCATTCTCAATTTCCATCAGATGTCAAGAGTTTAACACTCTCTTTTGTAGATCGGTCCGGGTTAAAAGAGCCAGATGCAGTCGAAAGAATTCAGGACGCCATATTGGAAGCTTTTAAACATTACGTCACCACGAATAGACCTCACCAGCCTGTTCATTGGGCGAAAATTCTTATGAAGGTCACCGACCTTCGGACTATAAGCACGCGCCATTCCGACCAAGTGTTATGTTCCAGATTGGATAGTCAGCAAGGTGTGAAGCCCATGTTCGTGGATGTGTTCAATGAAGGCACTGCTCATGTGTGTTCATGACGAAGGCTAACGTGTAGTTCGAGACATATACCCACGTGGGAAGATGCAATAAACAATGCCGGTGATAGACGAAAGAGAACTTGCGATTTTGTTTCGTTTAGTTTGCAAGTTTTCATGTGAAAAGTATGTCATATATTTCAAGCGTGTGATATAAACTATGAGCTGCATAACTCATAGGTTTTAGGGTGAATTTCGTTCTTAAAGGGACACATTGTGCTCTCATTATCAAACTGAAGATATGAGCCTTTGGGTATAACTGTGTTAAAGGTACAGATTCGATGCATGATCCCCGTATAATCAGATCCAACAACATTTCTTCAATAGATGCTTTAGTTATCTGAATCGATTAATTACCAAAACATAATTCTAAAAACTGTCAACTCTAGTATAACATGTTCCAAAACGTGTTATATATCAATATTTTGTTCAACGTAATTTGATAACGATATATAGTATGTGGGTCGGCTCGTCGAATATGTGCTAGACCGCCAAATATTCCAGGTGGTGAAAAATAACACATTTCAAAAACCGATATCTGATAACTGAGCTTTGATGGGTGGTTTCCTCGACTCGAATCAAATATTTTTTACACCCGAAGCCAAATAAATAGTAATTTAGGAGCGTTAATTCGGATTGTGTATCTTTAAAAATTGATGAAAACAGCATCCAAAATAAGAAAAACTCATGAAACCATTTTTATCAGAAAAATTAATTTCACAAAGTTAAGTCTTCAGAACTGAAGCGAAGCCACCGTCATTTGCGACTTAATTATTACAGTTAGTCACCATTGTCGGTAGTACCAAAGCATACTATTTTGAATCATGTTGATTTAACAAATCGGCGGCGTAAAGTGTACAGTAATGCCCCAATTAATCGACTCCATAACCACAGCAGAATTATGGGTAAATTTTCAGGATTTAGTAGGAAATATGGCTTGTTGCCATTCGATGAATGGCAACAAGCCATATTTCCTACTAAATCCTGAAAATTTACCCATAATTCTGCTGTGGTTATGGAGTCGATTAATTAGGACATTACTGTATTTCACATTTGTTTCCATTGAGCGTTTCTCTGCCCTAACAATGTCAGTGATAATGTAAAATTATAAACACTATGTGTACCTTTAAAATACAAATTTCATTCTTTTTGCGAGGAAGAATTTCGTCAAAACTCGAATGCTTTATGTCTTGATAGGGAAAGAGAACATGCATTGCAGACGAAAATCCGAAACAGTCTGAATGAAATCCTGTTCCAATGTGTTCAATTAACCCTTTCTATACTAAACACTCATTGACGAGTATTCCCTTAGGAAATGTTCAGACAATTAGTTCATTACGTCGTTTGTTTAACTTATTATCTGAACATTTCCCACCAATGGATGTGAATCCTTCTGCTCTTGTATTATCGTCTTGCTTGTCTGTCGTCTTGCATTACCCGAACACCCATCCAAAAGAAAAATAGACCATTCCAATGTATACTTTTATAACTGAATGGGAGAATACATTTAGTATAGAGTGGGTTAAGAGAAAAGCAGAACAAAATCTTAGCCGTCTACAATCTACCATTTTAGTGAACATTGTTTCTCTCGACCAATCTGCATTGCGCGAATGTTCTCATGTGTATCGGATATGGTTTGAGCGAGTTCTTATTGTTATCATTATGTCTAGTTGAGACCGGTGTCTTTGTCATGAAGGTTATTATAATGTGTGAAAACGTTATCTCGTTTGTGATTTTTTATTGAATGTTATCGTTTTGTTGGTATACTAGTCTCGTTTCATATCTTATCTAAAGTGTGCAGGCTGCCATTATCTCACATCATATAACCATTGCAGTATCTCCCTCTGCAATTTTTGTAGAGTAACTGTTGGTGATACTATATATTAAATATTAGACTATCAGTTCACTTCACATTCATAAGATGAATCTTGTCGAGAGATCATGTCATGGTGTGTTCAAGTATATGTGTAACATGTGATAATTTGTACCTTTGAAATCCTATCGCGAAAGACACTGAAACAGTATTATATATCAGGCTAGCATTGTACCAACACAATCCTCGATGCCACTACCGCTATATAGTATTAACGTACATATATCAAAAGTAAATGGGTGACAACTCTCACCAAAGCAAAAATTACTGAGGGGGACACAGATTTTGAAAATGTGCTGAAGGGTACACAGGTTTTGAAATCTCGTTCTAAATTATGTTTAGTATTCGCGTCTGCCATGATTTATGTTAGAGAATAATTATGTACGTTCCAATGAACTTTCAAGAACAGAGTTGAAATAATTGCTTAAGAGCCGATAGCAAACAATGTGTACCCTTTAGCACATTTTCAAAACGTGTACCCTTCATTGCGTTTTTAGGTGAGAGTGACCCCTTCAACAACAGTAAGTGGCAAACTCAAATAAAAAGTGTTTTTTTCGTTCTTCAAACGTACATGTCATACATGTGGGTGGTGTTTAGATATAATTTTCCTAGTTATACTATAGAATTTAGTCATGATGATAAAATTATACATACATTGATTTTCAAAATAAGTGCTTCACAACTGTTTTGAGGAACACATTTTGGTTATTGGTCGTTTTTGTCAGTGAATGTGTCCTCTTATTTGGTAAAATTCTATGTTGTTAGGCAGAATTATGTGTGTACCATGCTAGCCCACGGCGAGAACAAGGTTGGGTCTTTCAGGATTGTGTCAGTAATGTTGTTTGGCGTTTTCGTGTTTATTGAATCAAGGATATAATGTATGTCAATGAATTTTATTGGTATGTTATACCGTTAGTATTTTGAAATAGAATGGATGGAACCCTTCCGATAATCAGTGTGACATAGTTGGCTATATGTTATTTATATTATTCTGAAAACATTATTATGTACATGTAAAATGCCAAAAAAAGATGAATCTTTAAATTTGACAAAGGTATTAAATACCAGCAATTCATAATTGAAATTAAATTTCTCGGTGCATAAATTGTAAATATCTTTGTGCTAGATTTTGTGAGTTTAAGCGTTTATCATATATATAGATCTATATATATCTTGTGGTTAATGTTGGTTAAGTCATACACACACTGGAATGATTTACATACTGGACACGGATGTGTTTAAACCCAATTGGTGGTTTGCGCTCCAAAATACACCTAATAATATTCGCTTTTGAATTTTTCCCCATATCGAAATAGGTAGAAAAATACTTGAACTATACCTTTCCACGAACATTATATGTCCCACAAGAAATACAACTTTGAGCACGATGTTTGTGTTCAAGCGGCATGAACAGAAATGAGCGTTCTGTGTTAGTCTATTCCTGATATGGTAGAAATAAAGGGCGTTTATTTCAATTTTATTTTAAACAGCTGGAAAATGGTTGTGACATATCAACATTGCGTGTAATTGTCAACCTATCTTGTACCTCCTTCAAAATTATGTAGACAGAATTTTCAAGCTCGAATGAGCCATGTCCGTTTAACTTAAACGCACAATCTTATTTTCGTTTATACGTTTAGGTTCTGCTTATTTTATAAAATTAATATGTCCCCAATTTTCCAGGAATCGAAATTCTTGAACTGACCTGAATAAATCAGTTGCTTCGCATTTTGTTCGGGAGGATAAAGATACCCCGCTCACTGGTTACTATGACGCCAGATATTTTAATAAGCGTGATCTAAACTTATATAAAAACCGTTGAGAAGTATAATAAATTTTAACCTAATTATAATCAAATTCAAAACGTGTGTACATAGAACATCGTCATCTTGAAATGCTTATAATATTTTAAAGGGACCAAGGCACTGGCAGTGGGTATGTGTCCAAAAGCTATAATAGTCTGTAAAACAGCATCACTATAAGAAGCACGTGGAGAAATATACATTAACTTTGTCCTTATATTCAGTATTGATAGTTCTCTAACGAAAGTTCACGCGTTGAAACCATTGTTGTGTTAACAAAACTGTTACAGTGATTTGTCAACAAACATAGCTACTCGTGTAGTAAGTTCAAATATTTTAGTCTGAATATGATATTCAGAATATTTTTCAACAATGCTTTCACCTTTTCCTATGTTTACAGTCAAGTTTGTATTGAACTTTGATATATTATTTGTCTAATTTGACTTTTAATGCCTACAAATAATTACTGAATTGATACGGTTGACCCAATTCGAAGCAAATTAAATTTAAAAAATGTCAATTCAGGTTGTTCATGGATCTGAACAATGATCTTCAAAACCTATCCTACTTTTCATTCAGATTTTAAGGTCCAAAAACACCAGTCATAATTGTTGAATTTTTCGAACAATTTATTTTATATACTTTCAATGATTTAGAGCTACACTAATTGTGAAGATTTTCATTGACAAAATACTTCTTGTTTTTGTATTTGAAAATATCACATTTAAAAAAATACACATCTTCAAACACAAAAATCGAGCAAACACTACGCAGTTTGTTTTCATTGAAATTCTGGAATCGGAAACGGAATAACGCGCGACTGTACGGAAAAGATATTGCGCTAATTTTAGTAACATGAAACTATTTTTAAAATTCTCATTTTAATCATAAAAAGTATGTAGTACCGTAAATATTTCAGAGCGACGACAGCTCTAGATCTTATTCCCCTGATCTACAGGTGCAATTTTTACGCGACTAATAAAAAACATGAACCGACACAAACGAAACGAACTCAAATTTATCGAAACTTTACTCAGGTCAGGGAAACAATAGTATTTCTTGCAATAAACGAGAAAAAGTGGATGGCTAAACATTGAATAATTTGGCACACGCCGCAAATGCTCCAAGATATGCAATGCACATTATAATGCACTATCGAGTTTTCTGATAGGTCGTTCCCCTCTGTTGCATAAAACAGCGCAACGTAATTGGCGAACTTTAACCGCCCATATACAAGTAACGTTTTGTTTGAAACTAAAGCTAAGCATATTGATTGGAAACAAATCTCCTCCCTAAAGGCTGGCGGCGATGAAAAATGCTTCTCATTCACTCGCGCTGTCAATCTTAGAAATCCGACGCTTCTTATTTAAGACATACATCACCGTTGGGGAGAAACTACTGTTCTGAAAAATTGATCTTTCTACGTCTTGCTTGGGGTAATGTGATGGAATTAAATTCGTGACAATTAGCCGCCAGAACTGTTCAGAAGTTCCACAGCAGTGTCGGAGATAAAGGCATTCAGACTAGCTCTATTTTCGCCGAATTAAATTCTGACGCTTTCTCTTATTAAAGTGCCACTAGTTTCCATGGATACGCGAATAATGGGATGCTTCTTTCGATAATCCCAGTCACCGCAGTGTTTCTTAAGGGAATTAAATTGTATCGCCCTAAAGTAGACTGGATTCTTAATCAAATTATTCAGATCTCTTCTCCCTTCTGTCTAAATTAAATAACGCCCAGAGTTTTCACCTCACTCCGCTGATGTTAATTTTGTCTCGCTGGGGTTGGAAATAGTTTAAAATAATTTCGAAATTTATTTTATTTTATCGGAGATGTGGGCGATCCGGTTACATCGAGATTCCTTTTGTAATTTCCTGGATATTAGATTAAAGGGAAAAGAAACAGACGAATTAGCAGAAGACACAGTCGCACTTTAACAATTTCTGAGCAAATATTTTGCCAGTGAATGATAGATGTGAATCTTATAATTTATCAATCCTTGAAATATATCATTTAATCTCTCAATACTGCATAGCAAAGCGCTTACTGGTGTATATTTATACATGCACGTTCATGATAAAACAAAATTGATATTTGATGTGCTTTGTAAACTATTAATATTTTGTACTTTTTAGAAGGCTTCGTTCACACATTGACAGTTTCAGTTTGACAGAGATCGTAGTGGTCACATGGCAAATTGTGGTGCGCTCGTAGTTTGACATTCAAATTATCTCAAACTAGGGCCCTTTTTGCTGCGAATTGCATGGAAAATGTCAAACAACATTCAGCTTGTGAACGTAGCCTAAGTTGTGTAAGGCATTCCAGTGTGTGTTTGTCGAGTGCGGTTGTGTTGTGTGCGCTTTTCATTACTGTTGTGACGAAAGAACCTCTTGAAATGTGTTCGCAATCATTTGCAACATGTTCTTGAACTATACGGGAAAACTACCTCATTTTCACCTTGTAAATTACATATAGCTTTTTAATATAATAACTGCCTACATTTCTCTTTGATTGTATTGAGTGATTGGTGGTGTTGTTTGCTCTGATGGTCTTTTGAATATATCAGGTGTACATTTGTATGAATAAGCGAAGACTGTGAAATGCCAAAATATTCCTGACGGAATGAAAGTCTAAATGTGAGTAGAGTGCATCATATTTCATGTTAAGTATGGTATGCAGGAAAGCCATGTCTATAGCGCTATATATATAAAGTGATATCCATCCCATAGGGTGGGGAAGAAAACGTTTCAACTGGGTTCGAAAGCCTGATTCGAGCAATTGTTTCCATATCGCGACACACATTGTGGCGGTCAGTTAATAATTTCGAGGGGCGATTTGATAATAATCGAGTTCAGAATACAAAGGATTCTTATCGAGTCATTATCAAAGAATGGTAAGAAAATAAGCCCAACAAACAGCCTTGGAAATATGTAAAAAAAATTCTGAAATTATTTCCAAACATAAACACATGGCTATACCTGCCATTTGCGTGTGACAAATTTTAGGTTTCTTGTCGTTTAAAAACTGTTAGAACAATGTCGAACCAATGATCTGTTTAATTGGTCCGGCCTATTTTTATTTTGTATCTGTAATGATAGAGTCGATAGCTTCTGATAGTTATCTCATTTATCAAATTCAGATAGATAAATGGCTGGCACAAAAGCTTCATGTACTATGTATAATCATTCCAATAGACCCCCTTGCGTTCTACAGGCTGTCTGGCTTCGCTTTATGAGAACTATCACGCTGGAATGGAGGGTCCGAGAGAAAGAGTAGGAGAAAGTCGATAAACAGACGTGATATACTCAGTCAGATTGCGGCTTTCCGATAATTGGGATAGTGGTCCTAACGATTTTCACCAATGGAATTGAGTTTATATCAACAAGTGGATTGTCTTGGAGGGGAAGGATAAACCACAAATTGAGTCTTTAGGTTATATCGTGCTGACTTTAATGTTTAATTTTGTCCACTGAGATTGATGTGTGCTCAGGCCAGTTTCCCCCATTATGTCTTTATTATTGGAATTGGTTGGATTCGTATCGACCGATAGCTCATTGTTCCACAATTATTATTCTTCCGGTATAGGACTTTCTATTTATATAGCTATCGGGAGAAATATGTGAAGGGTACCGAATGAGCTGGTGCAATCACGTCGCCAACGTTAAACACACTCTTTAGAAATGGACAGCAGCACATGGATTATTTATGCTAAATATGTGATGTGATCCAGAGTTTCTCTTGTTACACAGAATATTTCGCCTTTCTATATAATAAGAGAAACTCATGGTCCCATCACACATTTAAATCGAGAGCACAAGGTATTTAATTATCTATATATGCACTGTTACAAAATCGTCCTAACAACCTATTAACAGAACCATTTAGTTGGTTCTTGTTAGAACCATTTAGTGTTGGTTCTTGTTGTCTCGGTCACTTGTTTTGAACACCCGCGTAGTATATACAAACAATTTTCAAGAAATCTTTACGGTTTCATTGTGTTATGGAATCTCTTCTTACTTTATTGTGAAATATAATTTCACATGATGTGTGCATTCATTTCTTTAGGACTGGCCGTATGGCCATTCTGTATTACAATGGCACAAGTATATATTTTGTCAGTAACGATACCACTCTGTTCCTGTACCGAATTAAGACACGCCATCTTACCTTACTATATTATTATGATATGGAGTGGAATATTATATCTATATAGGTAGAGCCTATATTAAATTAATAAACAGCGTTTATTTTCCCACATCTATATATATGCATGCAGCTGATGTGATTTTATTATAACCGAATGAGGGATTCGCAATACCTAAGGATATCACTTATATGTAGTCGTACGCGTTGGTTTATAGATACAGTAATGCCCTAAATAATCGACTCCTTACCCACAGCAGACTTATGAGTAACTTTTCAGGATTTAGTCGGAAATATGGCTTGTTGCCATTCATCGGAAAGCTCTCAACGAGTGCGACAAGCCATATTTCCGACTATATCGTGAACAGTTACCCATAATTATTATGTGGTTAAGGAGTCGATTATATAGAGCATTACTGTATCACGGAGACAAATGTTTGTGTGTGCGCGTCTATGTGTGAGTGTATGACCATCAGGTTGAATGAACGTAGACGACGTGCCAGTTGAATTGTATTGTTAATAAAAGAGATACTATAGAGAAAACGTGGCAGGTTGTGAAGAGATTGTTTTGTGATACCGGTAAATTTAGATGTACCATAATACAGTATTGGAAATTGAAATGACTATCAATGTTTATGTCCTCATTTCATAGTTATTTATTATATTGAGTCATTTACCCTTTCTTTACTAAATACTGATCGACGAGAAGTTTCCTTAGGAAATGTTCAGATAATAAGTTCACCGAACGGTCATGAGCCGTTTGTTGAACTTTTATTTGAACATTTCCCACTATCGAATAGGAATACTTCTGTACTTGTATCAGCTGTTCGTATGTATGTTGTCTGCTTAAGTGACCAATTTTGAATGGGGATTTCCAAGAAAATATGCGGAGCAAAAGTTAGAGTTGCAAATACTTCCGAGTGTGACTTGATGTGGTATTGGAAACAACATGTATTATTTATCTGGCGGGTCCGCTTGGAACTTGTTCCATTATAATACAAAAAAAAATAATAATAATGTTGGTGTATTTATTTTAGAATTTTATATTTGATTTTTCAAATGTATGTCAAGTGATGTAACTCCAGAAAAAAATTCTCAAAAAATATATTTATTGCAAAATTTTATAATTTATCATGCGGATCCGCCAGTTAAATACCTGTTGTTTCCAATACCACATCAAGTCACACTCAGAACTATGTGCAACTCTAACTTTTTCTCCGCAGATTTGCATGGAACTCCCCCATTCAAAATTGTTCACTTGACCTCCCCCTTAAATTCATGGACATCCCTCCAGATGTGTATTTTTATAATTGATGATCGAATTATTTAGTAAAGAAAGGGTTAATTGTATATGTTCGTTTAATTCGTGCCCACGCCTTTCATTTGCAAGACACACCAAAGATGTCTATTCATAATAAATTTGTTATGAAAAGATGAACTGACTCATTGATTCTTATTCCACGGGGATCATGGGATACTTCAAATATACGCAAGTTAAATGTGTATTAAAGTCAGCCGAAATGTAGATATTCGGTTTTCCGTCTGCCGGTTCTCGCACGCGTTTCGCCTCAGAGGCCGAAATGTCTAATTGTTACTCCCCCAGCGGCCGGTTATCGGTGCCCGGCTTGTCGCCTTTAAAGGCCGAAAAGTCAAATGTTTACTCCCCCAGCGGCCGATTATTTTGCCAGACAAACTATACCTACAAGTCATACTCAATTGGCCATATGACTCCCAAGAACTTGTTCATCCATAATATAGGCACTAAAATTGTTACCCAGCATGCATCTACGAAATGGGGATTAGTAATCCAGGATATAAAAATCTCGATATATATATAGACAGGATTTGTTGTGTCGCCAAGATTCCCTACTAGTACTATACTGTCACTGTTCATTTACCAAATGAATATATGGTTGAAACCAAAAATAGTCAAAACATTCTTTGGCAATTTCCGCTTAATAAGTGAATGAAACATAAAAAGTATAATTTGAGTCCCCGTTGTTTCTATACAGAGTTCGTGTTATGGACTATTGTTGGCATGAACTAATATATATTCCACCAGGAAACAGAACACTGTGGCCCAGGAGTGTCCACCAATTGATCTAGATTCTCATATTCACCCACAAGACTCCCAATTATTTACACAAAATGCATAACAATCCAAAACTAGGAGATAGAGTTATTCTCCCATCATTGAGAAGGAGATAGAGTTATTATCCCATCATTGAGAAGGAGATAGAGTTATTCTCCCATCATTGAGAAGGAGATAGAGTTATTTTCCCATCATTGAGAAGGAGATAGAGTTATTCTCCCATCATTGAGAATAATAGACTCACAGTACAGTCCATGTAATAATTAAAGGCACTCAATCCGATCAGACGCTCCTGAATTACTATTTCTTTGGCTTCGGGGTTAAACAATATTTGATTCGAGTCGAGGAACCCACCCATCAAAGCTCAGAGTGATAAGATATCGATGTTTGAAGTTTGCTGTTTCTATTGTTTGTGGACCAGAACTTGTCCAGAACCACGTGCTCAAACGGACAAATTGCGGTTGTAAGATGGATAACTCTAAAATTATGTGGTTATTATTGTTAATAGTAACCACTTGGTTTTCGAGTTATCCATCTTACAACCACAATTTGTCCGTTTGAGCACGTGGTTCTGGACAATTAAGTTCTGGTCCACAAACAATAGAAACAGCAAACTTCAAACATCGATATCTAATCACTCTGAGCTTTGATGGGTGGGTTCCTCGACTCGAATCAAATATTGTTTACCCCCGAAGCCAAAGAAATAGTAATTTTGGAGCGTCTGATCGGATTGAGTATCTTTAAGCCCACAATCATTAATGCAGAACACGCGTCGGTACCTCGACAAAAACAACATGCTCACAATTTAATCGACCGTATAAGTTAATAACACATTGTTTTGGAGCTTCCTCTTTCAAACGGTTTATATAGTATAGAATATGGTGTATATAATTGATCTAGAGATTCGAACATTAAATGAGCCTTTAATTTCAATCAACTCACGCTGATACAGCAGCACCCACAA
Organism: Siphonodentalium dalli; assembly: GCA_032622095.1. Lineage (NCBI taxonomy): Eukaryota > Metazoa > Mollusca > Scaphopoda > Gadilida > Siphonodentaliidae > Siphonodentalium > Siphonodentalium dalli. Next base: position 64,503,711 of record CP136064.1, on the reverse strand, counting down.
AATAGCAACCCAAAACAAGAATTTAGCCTTCGGGTGCTAACATAGCCATATATAGTGCCAAATTGAATCATGGGCAAGACGAAACGAAACAAAATATTCAATAGGGGATAATCAAGAACAGAAAACATTGGGCACTCTATTGAAAGCAGTTATGATGGCGAACATCCATACCAAATTTCATTCTGATCTGATACCCCATGACTGATCGGACGAACAACAAATAAAGTCCAAATAAACAACGAAGGATAACTCTTGAATGGGAAACACGAACAACATCGTTTGTCCCTCATTTGAAAGCAGTCATGATAACGAACCTCTCCATACAGTTTCATTCAGATCCGATAACATGAGACATATTCCCGGATTGACGGACAGGCAGTCTGACAAAGTCAATCCAGTGTAATCCATTTTACTCGAAAGGTGTGGGTATAATTATATGACAACGATAAGCGGACAATTTTAGCCTTCGAAGTTAGTGGGCAAGGAAATAAACAATTTGAGTTTTGGGCGCCACACCAACATTCACATACTGATAAAACTTCATATTTGATAGTCGGCGTCTGACCTTCAAAACATCCAAGGATGATGTCCCAAAAACAACGTATAAATCAGCTGTATAAATTGTTAAATCGTGGTTTGATGGTGTAAAATTGGATTGGACGTTTTGAAATGTTAATAAAAACTTAGAACCTCATCGACTCGTACGACCAAACTTACGCCGATTGTATTTATTCGATGCCCTCGATGTTTGCTATCAGATCTTGTTAAGACCGAGATATTTATGTGCTCATGTATGCTCCGCTATTTTTCACATTTGAAATTGACGTGGTTCACGTGATGAGTTGACCATATTTTTAAACTTGCTTGGTCGGATAACCTGCATGCTGCGCGTTTGGGAGATGTCGGGCATAAGCCTCGGTTTGGCGATATTGTTTGGTAAACCAATTATATGATGATCGGGGCTGTGGCAGAGACCAATCAAGCAAAAGTTACAAACGGGTTTTAGTGTAGGTAGTTAGCGTTTTGATCAATACAAGTCGGATAAAAGTGCCATTTTTTAATATCTTGTAGGACAGCATCTCTAGTCTAGGAATTTTCTCAAGAACCAACTTTTTGACCGACGTAGAACCGAAAATTCAAGATGGCGTCCAAGATGGCCGCTGGTTTGACGGTGGCACACCTAATAGTTTTGCTTCTCAATTTGATATGTTAAACATAAAGAATTCCACCCTATTATCTAAGAATGGTGGTTATCGAATAACAGCCCCCACTTTTAGTTTTAAAATGCCACAATTATTGAAGATGGAAGCCAAAATGGCGGCCAAAACATGACAATGTTTGTTTTTTTCCTTATTTTTGTTTAAATACTTTACAATTTTCGAGATAATATAAGAGAAGATATCTATAATGTGTTGATTATTCGATGGAATAACCCCCGTGAAAGAGTCATGCACACTAAAGGCGAAGTAGTATAGTATAGTATAGTATAGACAGGGTATTCTGTAAATGCTTAGAAACGAACCACGAATGGCTCTGATGTCTTCAATTATATTGGTGACAATACTATATGGTTGGATCAATTGAATAAAAAATTGAATACCGAGATCTTACAAATAAAAAATCAGTTTAGTAGTGGATTTACCACGAGATTAGGAAACACCAAATGACAAAACCCATAATCGTCAAACTCAATTTGGTTCTCAAAACAGGAACACATGGAAGGTATTCTGCAACACATCTTCATCATCCGGCCTCGTATTCAAATTACAAATGCTTTGACATTTGAAAATGCACTTTGTTTTAATAAACTGAATTGAACAATTCACTTCTCACAACCACATCTGCACAACTTCGTACATGGAAGTTTGCTTCTTGAAAAATTTCACCTGGAACAAACCGATTTGCAAACACATTTAATCAACTCTGTGCACCCAATAGCTGCTTCTGTGTTGTCATCCATACAGTAACAAAAGAACCGTCAATCAATTTCCATCCAAAGAAGTCAGGTGCTGGAAAATTTGCATCTACTGTGGGGCTATACAGTCCATGTACCAGCCTGATATATATAGCACGATTTTCATTTGCAAGAGCATATTCCTCGTTGGTGGTAAATGTTCAAGTGCTGAACATTTCATGTCTAGCTTTATTAACTGAGGCCAGGTTCACAGATTTGTCATAAATAATCACGACGAAATGCTAAATACACTCAAATAGTGGTGATGAAACATAAAAAAACACACACGGATTCCTCGTAATTGGCATCAAGCATTCTGTGAGCTAAGCTTTCCAAGCATCCCAGAATTGCGCTTACCCTAACCAAGGAAAAAGGAAGTTGAGTCGCATCCTGATATCGGATGGAATATTGGAAGTACAGTCAGGGGGGGGGGGTGAACAAATTTCTTCCGGCACGTATGCCGGGGTGGGTGGGTGGTCAAAGCCACCAACAAGCAATTTTTTCCGCAACTAAAAACAAAATTTCCTGCTTGTTTTTTTAGTGTTTTGGCAATGAGTTGGGCTTCAAAACCACTTTGAATCAGTTTGAATGAGAGAAATAATGTAATTCTAACTGGTAAACTGACTGCAGGCAGTTATCGTGTTGTATTTTGTCACCCCCCCCCCCCCACCCCCCCCCCCCCGGTACAGTTGCATTTTTTTAGCCCATTGAGTTGCACATACCAACAGTTGTAGGTAACATGGGATTTAGACTTTTCGAAAGACAAACAGTTTCAAATGTTTGCATTGAAGAAGCATAGCATGCAGATGTCCCAACTTGATCACGATAATATATGTGTCAACAGTGTGAACAATAATCGATGAATTATCGGTTTGTAACATATGAAATATATGTTCTTCTCACACGAAAACCAGCGATTCCCCCTCTATAAAAGGAGGGGCGGTTATAAATGTGAAATGTGACTTCCTGAGCTGCATGAAGGTCCCATCCGATTCAAACTACATAGACACTGCAGAGCCAAATCCAAATGTCGAGTGTAAGGTGTTCGACGGGGTGCTCTGATACACTTACTGCGACCTGAAGTCGGGCATATCTTCACAACGTATATCAGCACAACGTTTATTCCATATGTTATGATGCAGCTCGCATATTGTAGAAGAATTGACTTGGTTTTGGACAGGTAAATAGAGGGTAGTATCAAAACAGGAACGTGAGAGAAACGTGGTTGGCACTGGTTGCGGCATTCGATGTAAGGTGGGGGCTTACCACAAAAATTCCACCGAATTGGAATGACTTTCTAAGAAACACCACCAACAGGCAAGAATTGTTTGCATTGGTCAATGAATGTCTCTTTAAATTGGAAACCCTAACAGGGAAAACCATCTTCGTAACGGAGAATGATAACACGGTCCTAATGTGGAACCTATTATGTTGGATATACATATGAAAAGAAGCTGACAGCAGATTAGTCGGACATATACCTCATGCTACAAACTCATTATTCATTGATTATTGTTCGTACTGTTGACAAGGATATTATCGTGATTCTGTTGTGACATCTGCATGCTATGCTACTCCAATGCAAAGATTTGAAACTGTGTCTTTCGGCAAGTCTAAATCCCATGTTATCCGCAACATAGTTGATATGTACAATTCAATTGGGCTCAGAAAATTCAACTGTGCTCCCAATATTCCATCATTTCCATGCGATATCAGGATGCGATTCAACTTCCCCTTTCTTTGGTACGGATAAGCGCACATTTTGGGATGCTTGAAAAACTTACACAGAGCTAACAGAATGTTTGATGTCAATTACGATTATCCTTTTGTGGTACTTGATGTTCCATCACCACTATTTGAGTGTATTTAGTATTTCGTCGTGATTGTTTATGACAAATCTGCGAACCTGACCTCAGTTAATGAAGATAGACATGAAATGTTCAACAAAGGCCGTGCACATGAACAGTTACCACCAAAGAAATCGTGCTACTAGTATATATCAGGTTGGTATATGGACTGTAACCCCCAAAATAGATGCAAAGTGTCCAGCACCTGACTCACTGAGGAGAAACTGTTTCAAAATAATCGATTCTATCGCCTTTCTGGTTCTGTCTCTAACGAATTAAGTCCCGACTCTTTCGCGATTTAAAACAAATATTTTCAAAGTTTTGACCGCCATTTATACACTAAATGTCAAAACAGAACTATTTTCTAAACAAATATCCGTAGATTAGGTCTTTGATCGTGCTTATTGATGATAATAATACGAAATCAGCTATTTTTATGCACACTTAGAGGTATAATGCGTTTTTGTGCATTTCCTATTTAAATTAAGCAGCAATTTTATAAGTTTATCGGCCTTGACACTTTTAGTTGGGCTGGAACATGTAAATACTGTATGATCGAACACCAGGACACTATAATAACCACATTTTCGATCATAATACCTGACAAGTTCCAGCCCAATTTAAATGTGATAATTCTCGTGGGAAATACACACAAATGCACGTCTCTAAATGTGCACCACAAGCAGCCGATTTTGCCATACTATCCTCAATAAGCACGTACAAAGACCTAATCTGTCGATTGTTATTGGAGAATACTTTCTGTATTGCCATTCATTTTTAACAAACCGCGAAAGCGTCGGAACTTAATTTGATGGAGACGGAACCGGAAGTGTGATAGAATTGAATCTGGTGAAACAGTTTTCCCCCAATGTGACTCCTTCTGGTGGAAATTTATTGACGAAGTGGCTAGAGTGTGATAGAAGGGTGATAGAATTGATTCTGGTGAAACAGTTTTTCCCCAATGTGACTCCTTCGGGTGGAAATTTATTGACGAAGTGGCTAGAGTGTGCACCGAATTGATTAATAAATGTATTTGCAAATCGGTTTGTTCCAGGTGCAAATGTTCAAAAAGCAAAGCTCCATGTACGTAGTTGTGCAGATGTGGTTGTGAGTAGTGTATTGTTCAATTCAATTTATTAAAACAAAGTGTATTTTCATATTTACTGATCCCATCTTCCCACCACATGGCCCCCTGCAACAATATAACATTCAAAATTATACATATGCATATATATGCAATACATTGCACTAATGTATATATTATGAATCTGGGCTATTCGCATGATTGTCTCGTGTTCTGTTACTGGAATAATTGAGGTCACTATATGATACAAGGAAATAATATTATTTCTTATTCCGAACTCAAATATACTTTCAAGTATACGCTTCAATCATTTTGTGTATAATTGGACATAAAAACACTGAATTTAAGTATTGGTGATTTGAATACGAGGCCGGATGATGAAGATATGTTGCAGAATACCTTCCATATGTTCTTGTTTTTTTAGAACCAACTTGAGTTTGATGAGTATGGGGTCTGTCGTTTAGTGTTTCCTAATTTAGTGGTAAATCCACTACTAAATTGATTTTTTATTTGTAAAGATCTCGACATACAAAGTTGTATTCAATTGATCCAACAATATAGTAGTGTCGCAAATAGAATTAATGACATCAGTGTCATTCACGGTTGGTTATTAAGCATTTACAGAATGAAACACAGTCTGAGAATAATTTCATTCATTTTATATAGCACATATTCTACCTCACATTTCTACCAGAACGAACAATACTACTTCACCTTTAATGTGCATAACTCTTCCACAGCAGTTATCAAATCGAATAATGAGCACATAGTTGATATCTTCTCTTATATTGTCTAGAAAATTGTAAAGTATTTAATAAAAAAAATAAGGGAAAAAAAACAATTTCTCATGTTTTGGCCGCCATTTTGGCATCCATCTTGAATATTTGTGGCCATTTTTCAACTAAAATTCGCGGTTGTTATTCTATAAGCACCATTGTTAGTTAATGTGGGGGATTTCGTTATGTTTACCATATCAAATCGAGAAGCAAAACTATTGGGTGTGCCACCGTCAAACCGGCGGTCATCTTGGACGCCATCTTGAATTTTCGGCTCTACGTCGTTCAAAAAGTTGGTTCTTGAGAAAATTCCTAGACTAGAGATGCTGTCCTACAAGATACTAAAAAATGGCGCTTTTATCCGACTTGTATCGATCCGAGCATTTTTTGTCGCTAACTACCTACACTATTTGCCCAATCAACCCAACGTGGCGCCACAGCTTAATAATGCGTCCTCTGTAATACATATATATAGTGTCACCTATATATATATCGCGAGAAAATAACATTCATCTGCATGGTGTCGAAGTGGTAAACGTGTGCAGCGGTCTACATGTACGATACATGTATAGTCTCGGAGCAAGGGTACTGTTATGGTCGTGGAGTGACGTCATATATAACGCTGATACCCGACAACAGAACGAAACTCCTCGCTCATGCATATCCTATACACAGTCCGTTATTGTCCCATCGAAACATATAACCGGGGCTATAGATATAGGTATACTGCCCGCCCGTCCGTGTATGAGTGCGTCCATCAGTCCCAGATGGTTTCCCGATGATAACTTTAGTTTTAGTTATTATTTTAGGTCTGGCTCACGGACTATAGATCTGAACGACTCGAATGTGGATTATCCACATGCAAATAGAGGTCAAGTTCGAATATGGGTGCGCTCTGCCCATTTTACTAGAGTTATGGTCCTTGTCAACTTATAATTTGCCAATTATTTTGGTTTTCAGATAATAACTTTAGTTTTAGTAATTTGATGTTTTCAAATTTGATACCTGTATATGTAGCTCTCATATGAAAATACTGTCAATTCAAATTTTGGGTTCGGTTCACTCATTTCTCCGGAGTTATGACCCTTGTTGACTTATAATTTCCTGATTATTTTGGTTTCCGGGTGATAGCTCCATAAACCTAAGATCTACTGATTATTCTGGTGTCCAAATAAAACTAGATGTATTAATAACAGACAGTTGGAAGCACAGATTGAATCAAATAATTGTTCCCAGAAGAAAAAAAATCATTTCTAGAAAAACCATTGGTTAAACGAAGACACCTTATTCGGGGGACGTGTGGCCTTGCGGTGTTTCCTTCAAATAAAATGTGGCCGACTATAGGCTCACATTCATACCCAATGCCTACCGTTACCTGTCAGAGCGCATGCCGACTACGCAGTATATACGCCCTTATGACATCATGCAGCATCTGCTCACAAATGTGCAACTGGGTAATAATACGTTACTATACCTCACATTACCCAATATCAACACATAGTCGAATAATATTATTATTTATATACTCATGCATTATCTACATTGGAAATGAATTATCCTGTGATATCAGAAATTCTCTCGGGGACACTACAATTTCTACAAATATATCGATATACTACATTTAAGATAGACCCACAACATGCATGCATAAGTCACGGAAGACGGCTCAGCTCCAATATGTGACGTCAAAATCAGAATAAGTCGGGACTCATCATGTGTTTGGGGACCACACTTGGATACAACCCCACTCCCTCGCCATGTCAAAGATGTATCTTTCGCAACCAAAGTGTGGCGGTGATTCGAGAAGCTTAATTATTGAGTGTATACCATGACTATATGTGTCTGCCAGACCACGAACGTGTACAGAGATATTTCGACTTGGGACCTCTTTTTGTCTCACAGGAAATCATCTGGTCTCTTCCGAAAGGGGCGATGTTCTTTGATGCTCTTCTAGTATTACAGTCAATCGTGCAACCTGGTCGTTTGTGTGTGTTGTATACTGCATGAGTTTCGAGTCGCTAAACTGGTCAGAGACTTGGCAGTATGTTAAAATAAATAAATACATATCTTCTAGGTTATCACCACCATGCATATGGGTTGCCAAGATCCGTATTCAAGTCCAGCTACTTTTCTACTGCTCAGGGAAGGTATAACGAGACATAATTACCAATATCGGGAACCTATATACAGGTTGGCGATACGGTTCCGTGCAATTTATGTTACAATTCATTCAACATAAACTATGTCATTTCGGGTATGAAATATAGCACAGTGAACAGTTGCCGTCGTTGTGCGTCACTGCGACTTCAACGACTCACTGTCAAAATAGGTCCGGTCGAAAATACGCGTTGAATAAAAACATTGCTGTGTTCATAGAACGCAACGGTGTTTTTCGCCATTGTGCCACCGGAAATATATATAAGTTGAATGGAATTGACATATATATATGTATATGTCGGATGATGTAAAGAGAATAGAAATAATTTATGCCAATATATATCAATGTTTCTTTTTAAACGAAGTGAGTTTCTCCACATCGCACGTGCATTCACTGTTGTCATCCAGGATTCGTCTTGTTGTCGTCCCGAATACGGAATCGGAGTCATTATCGGACACCATCTATAGTCGTTTCTGCGTGCACGTATTTGAGGAAACATAAGCTAATTGTATGACAAATGCCTATACCGGTGGACTCGGCAAGGACATGGTGTCAAAGGACTATATCGCTCGTGTATTCATATAATCCAAGATATGTGTAAGCTTAACGAATCATTACCGCCATGATGGACGCCATCTTGTCTGGATTCTATGTGGCCACTTTGTTCTTGCTAACATCCGAAAATTATAGACGAGACCATGTGGAAGAACATATGGTTCGATTACATTGAGTCACGTGGTTTATAATATATATATAAAGTTCGGTCAACATCTCCTTGACTAGTAAGATAAGATAAGATAAGTTCTATTATTGGCAAATCTTTCTTAAAAGGACAGTATTCATCAGAAAGGTTACTATACGAATCAGGCGGCAGGTTCCATTAGGACAAGGACCAGTCTAAAGTGCGAAATTCGGCAACAACTGTCTATGTTTCTACTTCATGGAAGCAAAGGTACATTTTAAGAACAGATTTTCGTCTCAAAGTTGATATTATTGCTTAGTAAAGGAAAATGTATATCTATTTATCGCCTGTCATTGTTTCTGTTGATCTCGTGTCTGTTTATTTGCGCGCACTCCATGGCTCTTGTATAGACTTGTTCCTGGTCCAAAACTGCAAATATATGAAAACGTAGTAACCTGACCCATACAGCGACGGTATACCTACATACATTAACATCTAAATTGTGAAATAAACAGTATAGTATATATAACATTAATATGGGTGCGAGTCATTTGATTCCCAAACCAAATGATACCCACCGAAAAAAAAAGTAGAATGACGCTTAATTTTGAGTCAAATGATACCTTCATCTTGAGTCAAATGATACATTCCCGAGGCAAATGATACCCTTTCAAAATAAAGTAAATTAAATGTTTTCTTTTATGAAATGAAAGTATCCTCTTATCTATGAAGAAACTAATTTTCATATCAAATTTGGTACGAGTATATCACTTGATTTTGGTATGAGTATTATTTGACTCGAGGATCATTTGACTCGAGAATTATTTGAATAGGGTTTCATTTGACTTCGGTATCATTTGACCCACACTTTAAAATAAGAGGATGAAAATATGTGCCTAAATTCTCCTGTCAAAGAAATTTAAATGCCTAAAAAATTAGGGTCTATATTAAAGTAGGCTTAATATTTTTTATTTTTTTTATTTTGGCATATTCTTCTACAAGTTATTGCATGAGCTTAAAATAATTTTGATTGTCAAAACTCAAATAACATAAGGTTAGGTATAACTCCAGAGAAGTTGCGTGTGCAGCGGGTCTTCCATGTAGGCATTGATTGTATTGCTTATACGATGCTCGTATTATGGTACTGCATGGCTCATTGACGTCGAAATGAATACTCGGTCCAACGTGAAATAATAGAAACTATTTCGACAATAACAAATTTTATTTTGAACATTGACTAATTTACGAACATGTGTACGGTCAGAGGTTCTGCTATCCGCCGCGTCAAACGGAAGTATCGCTTACAGACGATATTTTAAGTCCTACACCTGGATAAAAAAACTAAATCTTCCGACATGAGGCGCCAACACGCGTTTATTGTCTTGACAGAGTGAACATGCACATGGCCCCAGAAAGCGTGCATGAAATAATAAAAATGTTTTCGCCAATACTTGCTAACGGTGGCTCAAATTTTAATTTGAGTATAAAATAATTTAAGAGCATGTGTGGGGTCAGAGGTTTCGATCCTATCCGCGAAAATAAATAGTTCGCAATGGAAGTGTTCGTCTATCTGATAAAGGACTGTCACTTTTGGTGGGCTTATAATTGTTACGACGGAGAAATGTAATCGCCCCCGGCTACGGGGCAGTGAATGTGTCATAACGTGAACGAGGCTTAAATGGGACGTGGCGCTCTTACCTTATCTCCACAATAGAGGCTTCCACTCAATTTAGCTGGACATCGCATTCTTCCGGCTAATTAGGAAAACTGGAGGACTTAAGGTCGCGCACCTGCTTGACCCTGTACAGACATGAACGAAATAAGCTGCATAGTTAACAGCCATTGTTCCGGTTGCTTGACATGCGATTCCTTGATAATAAAGCACCGTGGTGGTTTTAAGCTAAATTGTTTTAATGAAGTTCTGCTATCCATGTCAAACAATATACGAAGTTGTAGATATTTGACGCTAATTCGTAATAGTATTGACTCCAGATATTGCACGCTGTCTAGATTTGAACACATATAATTATGCAATTACTATCTCCTATATAGGTCAAACAACATAATGCCACCAATACCAGAACAGAAAACGATGATGTATATTTCCCGAGTATATTATATCTCACGTGACTTTCTCACGTTCTGATTGGTTGCACATTGCTATACTATTTTCCGATATATAGTATCCTACTATGATTCCCACTCACATACTTTTCTATTTCTATTTATAGTAGCAGCCTCATTTTGCGCAATCGGACACCGTAAGACAGGGCCAATCTGAAGCTATGCATTATATGCTACTTGTTGCAATATCAGTATATATGCATGGTTGGACTTTTTGATTATTTTTAATGATCCCACAAGAGTCCGATCATAGCTATGTAATGTATTTAGATTGTCCGTTTAGGTTGGCAATCGGATCATCCTCATTTTTGAGTGAACTCAATATCTTCCATTTCCGTTTTCATCTAAGATAAACAATTTAGATTTTCACATTTTGCACACTTTGTTAACGACGGATTTATAGAAATAAACAAATGAATCCCGAAGAGATGGTGCTTGCTGTATAACGAATAACATATATATACTCCCCTGCCATCGCCAAAAAGATTGTCCGATTTCCAAAATTCGCGGCAAATAAAAATGTGAAAACATGTCAAAACAAAGAATTTGTAAGAGTATACACCGGTTTTAGATTTAATATAATAAATAATGTATGCTCACAAAGTGGTCCGATGTGAGGAATAATCCACTCGCCTATTCCTCCTCTCGGGCCACTATTTTGGCATACATATAGTCAACGACAAGCCATGCATTATCTATATATCTAATAATATAATATCTAATAATATAATATCTAATAATATCTAATAATATAATATCTAATAATGGAGGTCATGGTTAGAGTGCCATTGGTCTAATTTTATTTTTGAATCAGTTTTCCGTGGTACATGTACCTTATTCTCTGGGTACGTCAAGCCAGAGAATGTATGACATGCCCGCAAATGCAACACCCTTATTTTGTTCCATATTACCTGTCAATGTTCTTGTCTTGTTATTCTATGTTAATGTACATTTGACCATACATGGTGTAACGTACAAATAAACTTGATTGATTGATTGATTGATTGATTGGATAAATAAAGCAAAAAGAAATAAAGGGTTTATCATTTCACTTTATGGAACTTAGATACGTTGGCATTCAGCTTTAGCGTTTGCGCCAACTTTTAACTATAGGGTACAGCTGTTTTGATCGTGTTCATTCGTAATTAGAGATACAGTTATATCTGCCTGTGTATACATGTGCACCATTCCGTGATGAAATGGTTCACATGGCGTGACTCACTGTACGACAGACTCAAAATGTCAATCATTGGTGTCGAAATCGCACAATTCCGGGGCCAATCAAGTCTGTAATCTAAAGCGTTTTTTATTTTAAATTTGTTTAACCCTTTCATGACTGTAGCTGAACTGGTGCAGCATTAACGATCCTGTGCCAGTGCATTCTTTTATATATGCGAGTCTCCCATTGAGAACCTCGCATATATATATATAAGAGAACGAACTGGCTTACAAGGTCGAGGTAAATATTGCTAGGCAATGCACAATGTTTCATCTTGACCTTGCATGTTTCAACTTGTGGGACGCCCAAACACGCTTTCTGGCTTTTATTGAGAGCTAATATGTAAAATTTAAAAACTTGTTTCTCCAAGAAGCAAGCACTTGTATCAGAAATGAAATTGAAACAATGTTAACAGTGTTGGCATACAACCCACATTGCGGGCTGACATATCTGCGGCTGCCGATTCGTACAAAGTACTCTTTGGATGAGTTGAAAATTAGATAGCAACCGGAATAGAGCGTGACACGTTCTAATTGACTTCGGAAGGAAAGCAGCGGGCTGCCTTACAAGGTTTGATTGGAGAGCTGTGATACTATAATATCTCCATGATAGTTGGTTCAGCGTCGGCGTGAATAATTATAACTGTCGTCTTTGGTTGTGTCAGAGATGTTGTTTAATCAGGCCAGTAATCTCTTTATAGCAGATAACTTGGAAGTTATGTGCCAAAAACAATCACAAAGTTGGCAGTGTTTCCTGGGTAACCAAACACATTGTACTGAGCGAATGCAGCCCCACGAACGTACAATCTTGAGTATAGTTTGAAGACTCAAGTGGTGTAAGCTGTGTTTGCTAGTTGGATGCCGATGACACGATTGATTCTTTTCTTCCCCCAAAACCGAAATTCATGATTGTTCACCACGTTGGGATTTGGAAGCGTGCCAGCATGAATCTGTTTGGGCTAATTCTTAATTACGGGTGGTTCCGTTGAAGTCGAAAAATATTAGGAACGGTCTATAAAAATCCTAGTTCGTAAGTTAAGTAATGCAGGAAAGGTTCGCCGTGGCCGTGGGCTTATTTGGAATATCCTCGCGGACAAAATCCCATGACAATGCAAGCAAACTATACTAAACTATTTTTTCGCAGTCTAAATTTCATAACCACGTTGAAACCGCACTTCATTTCTTATGTTCTTACAAATCATAATGTTTGTCGATGAACCGTTTAACCAATTGTGACGCATGTATGCGCCTTTTGTGAACACATATCATATATGGTGTGTAAATATTTCACAATGATCATAACTTTAGCCTGGCACGTCCGATTAAAACAAAATTCACATGCGCTCTCACCAAGCGCACACTACACCCTCCCTCACACACACACCCCCACACACACACCCTCACACACACACACCCTCCCTCACACACACACAAACATGTCACATACGATCAACTATACATATATAGCCGTTAACTATATAATATACACATATTTCACAATCTATACATTGAAGCTCCAATATATTCTATATATGTATACCTAATAAAATGATTTTGAGGGCGTTACCATTTCTGACTATGGTTTTCCGGGGGACTCAAATTTATTAAAGAATGCACTGGCACATTATATTTAATGCTGCACCAGTGCAGTTCCAGTTATGAAAGGAATATATGTGCGTATTTTACTAGAATTCTAGTCTCAGGGGGACGCGGCACGTGTATGATTGTCCCGCTATAAGGATCTGTTAATTGGCCGACGGACATAACGCCATTTCCCTATTATCTCGCTAGATCGATAGACAGTGTATATCTATCACCACTGAAGATTCTTCCATGTATCGATTTCCCCGATGCCATGTGCCCCCTAACAGCATATCTTAACATTTCAGCTTGAAATCAATACCAGCGATCTATCATGGTGACCTACTCACTCAAAGTCTCAAATTTCCTAGCCCCGACGTCTGTCTTCATCTGGACAATAAGCTACGCAGAACAATAAATACACTCCCGGAAATCGGCACGAATATAAGTGTTTTATTCAGAAGCTTGAGAAGCCCAACACAACATAATGCTAGAATTAAGAACCAGTTAAAGGTACTCAATCCGATTCGTTGGTCCCCATATAATCAGATTCCAACAACAATAACATTTTTAGAAATGCCGCTTCAGTTATCAGAATCGATTAATTGCCCAAAAATAATGCTATTATAAACCACTGTTAACTATAGTATAAAATTGCCCGAAACGTGTTATTTATCAACATGTTGTTCGACGAAATTTTGCCTTATTATCAACACAAAGCCTCTTGATTTTAGAGTTATCCATCTTCATCCGCAATTCGGTCCGAGACCGTCGGCTCGTCGACATTTTACTGGGCAACTATTAAGTCTCGATAATGAAAAATATTAGATTTCAAAAATCGATATCTAATAACTCTGAGCTTTGATAGGTGGGTTCCTCGACTCGAATCAAATTTTGTTTACCCCCGAATCCAAATAACTAGTAGTTGAGGTGTGTTAATAGGATTATGCATCTTTAATATCAGCTATTGGCAATAGCCAAGATCTCACGCGGTTCATGCAGGGGTCCAGCTACAGCAATGTCCTAATATAATCGACTCCGTAACCACAGCAGAATTATGGGTAATTTTTTCAGGATTTAGTCGGAAATATGGCTTGTTGCCGATGAATGGCAACAAGCCATATTTCCGACTAAATCCTGAAAAATTACCCACAGTTCTGCTGTGGTTAAGGAGTCGATTGTTTATGACATTACTGTAGAAGGTCCACATTGCATGTGGAGTGACCAACTTCGAATTTCCAACTGTACCTCCTTGAACCAGCTGAGAAATTCCACTCGTACTCCAATGTTGATTGCAATTTTCGATTGGAACATCAAACTTTCCATCTGTCCGAAATTCCGAAAGGAGAAAAATATTGCACGTTTGGTTTATAACATAACAAAATCCACATTATATACTGTTTAGAAAGTCAAACTATCAGAAGAATTTCAACTTTTTGTCTGTAATCTCCAACGAATGTTGTGTCATATACGAAATTCCCATCCTTTGAACATTTTGCCACAGTTCCGCAGTTGGGAGGGGCTGCGACAGCGATGAGTTCAAATGTGTTCACACATGTCAGTGATTATCCAAAAATGTCCTATATATACCGGCATTACACGTAGAACATCGAACTATATAATGCACTATCACGTGGTCCCAAGTAATAAAAGGCCGCTATACCACATGTCCTTTCGGAAAAAATTAATACCTATAACACCCCATCAGTTCGAAATTTCACTCAGAAATAGGTCGAAATTGTTCTCATATTCTGATTTGGAACCATTATTGTGTTTAAAATGTGTTGCTTTTAGGTCAAAGGTCGCATATTTTCCCACTTTCCCAGACTTTTCTGTCAAATATTAGAAAACAAAATATTAGTTGAATAAGTTGGAAATTTTCAGCCTGAGGGGGTGTCCGGTTGGAAATTTCTAACAGTTGGATTGTTTCGTGTATAAGTTGGAAGATTCCAACACGAGGAGGGGGTGCAACCATAAGTTGGGAATTTGGTCTGGTTAAGGGGGGTTGGAAATTACAAGTAGGACCCCCCCCCCCCGCAATTACCGGAGACACTCTTGCCACATCCCTGCCTTCAGACTTGATCGCAACTCGCACCACGACCACGTCTGTGTACAGGTCGTTGATAAAATTATCAAGTGATTGGATTCTCCAATCACGATACGAAAATGACACGATTTTCTCATTATTTCTGATTATTTTATCAAATATCGTCTG
The DNA here is from genome assembly GCA_032622095.1 of Siphonodentalium dalli. Taxonomy (NCBI): domain Eukaryota; kingdom Metazoa; phylum Mollusca; class Scaphopoda; order Gadilida; family Siphonodentaliidae; genus Siphonodentalium; species Siphonodentalium dalli. Next base: position 64,488,072 of record CP136064.1, on the reverse strand, counting down.
ACAGGTATCAGTGGAACAGGAAACAGTCGTGTGACGGGGAATGGTTGTATATATATTTACATCAGCTGTGAGTTACTCGTAATCGTCATGCACAGGGACGTGTGGGTTGTGTGTCTCACCCCCCCCCCCCCCAACCTTGGTCAAAATTAGTAAAACTGTTGCACCATTCGTGTCTGAACCAACAGTAGTTGAAATTCATGGTGAAACCATGTTGAAATTGTTACGATGATAGCGTTTGAGTTTCCAAACAATGTCTAGTGAAACTGATGCGTTTTTGGACCACGAGTTGAATATTTCCTTATACTTTCAGTATCGGTTGGACATTTTTCAGCCTTAGGGGCCCTGGCATTATGTTTGAAATTTCTAACCAGTTGGAAAGTTTGAGGTATTAGTTGGAAAAATTTAACTCAGGGGGATGCAATGTGGTAAAGTCAGCTAAACAATGATATATTATGGTAAAAGTCACGTAAATGCCATGTAAAAGGACATACTCTTGTAAATTCCAACTTAAGGCATGACTTACATTATACTCTGGTAAATCCTGCTGTATTGCCATTACCTACAAAACTTTAACCAATGTGGGAGCCTTTGAACCAGCAATTTTGAGATTGATTGGACTATACCTTGCTGGGTTGTTTCCATTTTTGACTTAAATATACAAAAAAATATGAAATGCGTTTTGTGCAATCAATCTGAACTGCTCCAAAGAGAACATACCAGAATTTAGTCCAGAAATAAGACTAAGATATACATGCTATAATTCCGATTGTAGTACTTGTATATTAGTTTCATGGTATTACCTCACCTCATTCGAAATCGCAGGATGTGTTGTCAGCTGCCACATAACATTATAATATTGGGGAATATAGAACTCAATTATTCACAAAATAATCTCTGACCGGAACCAATACATATAAAAACGGACCATGCTGTAGCGCCAGATTTTGAAAAATTGACGACTTTTGAAGTAAAGCGGTTTTTAGAGAGCGTTTTATTTTTCTTCGAAGTCTATATTGACTAAATAACGGATATATACAAAAACAAAGAGCGTTTATATAGAACGTTATCCCCAGAAGTGATATTAAAGAGGTGGTATCAGAGTATATCCAGTTTCACCAAGATTTTATCAGAGTATAATCTGTTACACCATGAATCCATCAAGAATTTACCAGAGTTCGTTCTCTGATTTACATGGGTTTACATGGGTTTTACCATGTATGTCCTGTTTCATGTTTCACCAGCATTTTACGAGAGTAAAGTGGGCTAAACCATGCATTTACAACGGTTTGTCATTTGTTCATGTACTTTACGTGGCTTTTACCAGAGTATATCGTTGTTTACCTGACTTTACCATAATTTAACAGAGTAGAGCCATGTAAACCATGGTTTACCTGGTTTTTACCAGTGTTTAAAGGCACGTGCGGCCTTAATTTTCGAAAATATTCATATTTGTTCCAAACACCGTAAACAGAAAAACATTAAAAGGCATACAGTTCCGTTCATATATACCATGACCATCGCGTAAACAGCATGTTATCACAAAGACCTACTATATTTTACATAAGCAAGAGCCTGATTGTGTTACAGAAGACAGCACAATGCTACTGGCTAATCACACACAAATGGCATAAACGCTCTTTATTATGTCCATATCAGGTATTCACCAACAAAGAACGCTCTTTATATTTACCATCATAATATAAACAAACACCAGAAAAGTAACTTTTTATGCTTTTGTTTACATAACAATGGTCAAACAAATGACCATAACATACTGTTTATGCGATATTTCTTATTTGTATACGGACAAAATCTATCTACATTTTGATGTTCTTTCTGTTTGTGGCGGTTTTTGACGGGTGGAGATATTTTCACAGGATACCCACCACCAAGGCCAACCGTGTCTTTAATAAGGGAGGGGTGAGCGAGCACAACGTGCCCTTTCATTCTTCATATATTGCATTATAATGGCAACAAATACACAATATATCACATAAAACAGCATTGTTATATTGTCCTTTAGAGAAACAGTATGTCCATTGCTTTCAGTAGAGTAATAGTAATATGAACTAGGTCATTGAAATTGCTTTAACTCTTTCTATACTAAATTATCATTGACGAGTAGCTCAGACAATAAGTTCAACAAACTACCATTTTGAACTTATTATTTGAACAGTTCCTATCAATGAATAGTAATCCTTCTGCGTTTCTTTTCACCTGTCTGTTTTCTGCTCATTTGTCATGAACACCCATCCAAGTTAACAATAGCCAAGTCCGATTTACACTTTTATAACTGAGTGGTGAAGGTTAAAATGTTGAATGATTACGATAATTTTGTTGTTTCAGAATTTGTGCTCTATATCCGACTGAAAAAGTGCCGTTTTCTGGAAGGTGTGTCACTTGTCCTTGGTTGTTTCCGGACTCCCAGACCATGCCATATTCTAACGCCCAAAGAGATCATATTCCACCAGCACAAAACCTGGGAACTTTTTGAAGTTTTGACACGGAACCTTATAAAGTCGAAAAAATAACGCGGGGAATATATTTCTTAGTTATTATCTGTTCCCTAATAATGTATTTAACTGCAGGTGAATGTCTCAACTATAAATTTCACGATTTAAGTGAATTTGGGAGCGGTTTTCCATTGAGTCGCTTACAATTATGTCATTTCTCCTGGGTAATTAATTCGATGTTTATTGCGATATCGGCTCACAAAATTAAGAGAAAAAAACATGCAATTTAGAGTTGAGACATTCCATCTACAGTAAGAAATATATTCCCCACGTTATTTTTTCGACTTTATAAGGTTCTCTGTCCAATGTTTTGTACTGGTGGAATTAATATATTATCTCTACGGGCGCTAGCCAGAGTAGAGATTCATGGCATGATCTACTGGACTCCTGTTTGTGACCTTCCATCCTCCACGTCAGATCTGCCATGCGTTCAATTTATCAGCAAACTCCGAACACATGCACAATTACTTATAGAGGCGTGATGACTAAAAGACCATTCTCCATGGTTAATGATGGCTCTGAACGGAATAAATCACAATATACATAAATCATTGCGACCAGAGCTATAGCAAATTAAAGCAATGAATGGTCGATATAAAACCAACCACTGATACCCCGATAAACAACTATTAATAAATAAGGGACTCGTGAATTAAATTCTTACTTAAATGTCGGTCTGACCCTGGCTGGCTTTGGCTGCCCCCGAGTCTCAGTGTAATCGGATATTTAGTAAACAACCTTAATCTGATTCTGGTCATCGTTTTGTTAATGGGTAACTTCGGGCTTAGTTCACTGAGTGCACAATTAAAACATTACCTCATGCAAAAGAAGGTGGAGGTCAGAGTCTCGGGAAATTAGCTTCATTGAGACACACAGTTTCATACGTGATTAGAGCACTAACGTTACCGTCTTTAATTGTGTTGTCGCATGAGGTGTCGAATTTACACGGTAAATTAAAAGAAGATGGACACAAAAGATGGTGATTATTATCGAAGCAAAAACGGACAGGTGTTTCGGGAATTCCCGCTAGACTCGTTTGTTGTTTTAGGTTCAAGAAATCGTCGTGGCCATATAGTTCTGTGGAGATCGATTCCGCGTGATCCACCCCTATATATAATCTGGTCCATCTCTTATTTTAAAGGCACGTGAGGCCTTAGTTGTCGAAAATATTCATATTTGTTCCAATCACCGTAAACAGAAAAACATTAACACGCATACAGTTTTGTTCATATATACCATGACCATCGCGTAAACAGCATGTTATCATAAAGATTTACTATATTTTACCTAAGCACGAGCCTGATTGTGTTACAGAAGACAGCACAATGCTGCTGGCTAATCACACACAAATGGCATAAACGCTCTTTATTCGTTCCATATCAGGAATTCACCAACAAAGAACGCTCTTTATGTTTACCATCATAATATAAACAAACACCAGAAAAGTTACTTTTTATGCTTTTGTTTACATAACAATGGTCAAATATATGACAATAACATACTGTTTATGCGATATTTCTTATATGTATACGGACAAAGTCTGTCTACATTTTGTTGTTCTTTCTGTTTGTGGCGGTTTTTGACGGGTTGAAATATTTTCACAGGATACCCACCGCCAAGGCCAACCGTACCTTTAAACAGTATCTGTTCCATGAACTATCAGAATTACAATATGTGAAATAATACAAAAATAAGAAAACAAATTATGTGTCATGAAACGGATTCGACATCAAGCATTATATGCTTAATATATTAGTCGTTTCCGAGAACATTACATGACACCCCGTCCCGCGCTTTATTGGGTTTCAGAGATGTAATGGAATGTAACCGCTTATGTAAACCATATCCACACCAAACAGCCACACCAGCAGCCACTTTGAACAGAAATGTTTTAACCTATCTATACAAATACATTTATGAGCAACCGAATGCCAGAGAAGAGGGGCTCTGATAAGTTCTGCAACTTGTTCTCCGATCAACTCTGTGCCCACACAACTATCTATGTTTATAATACTATGTGTAACAGGGGGGGGGGGGTGAAAAAAAATTTCCGGCACACGTATGCCGGGGTGAGTGGGTGGTCAAAGCAACAAGCAATTTTTTCCGCAACTAAAAACAAACATTCCTGCTTGTTTTTTTTAGTGTTTTTGCAATGAATTGGGCTTCAAAACCACTTTGAATGAAAGAAATAATGTAATTCTAATTGGTAAACTGACTGCAGGCAGTTATCGTGTTGTATTTGTTGCAAATTTTTAAATCCAAGATGGCCGCTGGCAGCCATGTTTTTTTGGCCGAATAACTCATTCCTATTTACATGTCCATGTTAACATCCATGATAAATAGTATACACAGAAATTCATATACAGCTGTTTACAGTGAATTTCCCCCCGAAAATCTCTGTTTTAGTGTTATAAGGGGGGTGGGTGTCAAAAAATGGTCGGAAAAAACTGCCGAAAACGGAAAACATTTTGGCGGTGGGGGTGGGTGGGTACAAAAAATGATCGAAAGGGAAAAAATGCCATACGTGCCTGAAATTTTTTCCGACCCCCTCCCCTGTGTGTAATGTATATATACATTGTGGGTCACAATAAATATGTTCAACCAACCGGTTATAAGATGGACCTCGTGCCGGCCGAATGAATTGAAAAGCAGGTCAATGCTGGTGGCTGACAACGGGAGGGCGGTCCAAGGGGGGGGGGGGGGTCCTTGATTTTAAAGTCATCATTTAGACCAACCGATAATATTCAAGATGGTTTTAAACTTTTAGTAGAAGGAAGTTTGGGCGCAGGGTGCCAATGCACACCACATGCGGGGTTGTTATATGGGTTGGTTGGAATTTCTTGACAGTAACTGTTGGGAAGTTTGAGGACAAATTGAGGTTGGAGAATTCCAACTCAAGTACATCATGATCCTATATATGAGAGGTACACACAGAGAATTTTTGGTTACCCAGATAACCAAAACTGGTTTCATAGTTTGTCACAGTAGGGGAACGAAATGAAGAACCAAACATATAAGAAAACATATAAGAAAACAAATTATGTATCATGGAACGGATTCGACATCAAGCATTGTGCTTAATATATTAGTCGTTTCCGAGAACATTATTACATTACACCCCCCATCCCACGAATTGTTGGGTGGGATGTACTGGAGAGGGCTGTACTGGAACGTACAACTAACCGGTTATAAGATGAACCTCATGCCGGTCGACTGAATTGAAAAGCAGGTCAATGCTGTTGGCTGACAACGGGAGAGGCGGTCCAGGGGGTTCCTTGATTTTATTGGCCCACTTAATTTTCGAACCCCCAGATAAGAGGAAGCTCCAAAACGTTGTATTATAAACTTATTCGGTGTAATAAACCGACTACATGTTGGTGTTCTAGGGTCAAGTTTCATTATTTTCAATGGAAGGGGAATAACTCTATATCTTAATATATAGAGTTATTCCCCTTCCATTGAAAATACAGTTTGAATTCTGTTGCATTCTGGGAGCCAAAATGGGGGGATTTTACTATGATTTCAGCTGTTTTCGATTTCTCTATAGGGCATCTTCTGAGACACAGATGTTTCAAATGGTGATGAACTATAGTATTTTCATGGACGTAAATGAGATGGATAGGCATATATACATCGCTGGTATTTTAATCATATTTTATGTCATAGATTGTTATTACAACCGTATATCAAGGCACTATAAAAAACTAAACGGTGGCTCGAAAATTAAATGGGTCTTTAAAATCAGTATTTAGTCCAACTGATAGTATGCAAGAGGGGGATTTGGACTCAGGGCGCCAATGCACACCACACGCGAGGGTTGTTATATGGCTTGGTTGGAATTTCTTGACAGTAACTGTTGGAAATTTTGAGGCAAATTGAGGTTGGAGAATTTCAACTCAAGTACATGGTCCTATATATGAGTGGCATAGGTCAGAAAGACGCTTCTTCATATTGAAAACAATTATCAGGAAATATAAAATACGAATCAAAACACGAGGGTCCTCTTTTTAATCTCATGTTAGAATGAACTAATTATTTTTTCACATGCCTCGATATTGATATTTGACCATGCAGGTCCACGACAAATGATCCCATCTTAGGCCTGGTGTCCTAAATTAACCAACCACCTTTGATCTTTATTTTGGAACGGAACCGCTATTGTCCAGCAGTATATATATTGGCCTACATATTATATTCAGATTTATAGACTTACATGTTGCAAACAACAAATTATTGCAGAAACTTAAAGTGGTCAATTTCCCTTATATATATATGTATAGAAATCATTCATATCAGATACACCAAGCACACGGTGACCACAAACTTGCTTTGGTATTAAAAAAAAAACCTAAAATCATCCGCAACTATAACTAGAATGCACTCAGAGAGATGCCAACGTGCGCAAAAATGTAATAAACAATAATTTAACAAATAATTTCACTGTATTTTACTTAATTTAATTTAATGTTAGCAAAAAAAAGACAATTACCATTTCTCATTATATCACAGATAAAAGGCAAATTACTATATTAATCATTTTAAGTAATTACAACCAAATCCATGTTGCCGAAAGGATGAGACTTTAATATCGATTACATTTTTTTCAGCGGCATATTTTCATTTTCATTTTCCGATAGTCAAAGTTGACCAAAGGAGCAATTATAAGAAATAATGAATACCATTTGTGTAAATATTGATAGCAGCCAATATGCAACAATAAATATCAATAATTAATTAATAATTAATCAATAACGATAATTTTATGTAATAATAAACTCTTCAAACGGTGTTTGTGCCAACAAATGCGTTTTGTTTTGTGTTACGTCATTCGTCGTATTTGACCCGGAACTCGGCTGAAGGTTAGGCTATTCAGCCTATTGCGTCGAATTACGAAATCGCGTTTTGAATGTCTTTCTTTTCCCGCACGATAAAAAGAGGTCTTCGCACGAACCAAAAATGATAAAACTTCCCAATTATAAGTAAAAATACCCAAATAAAGGAGTCTATGTAGATCCGGAAGGAGTCTATAGACTCTTTGGTGTAGAGTTCTGATGGAGAAAATGTAGGTCGATCTATTTTGACCTGGGAGAAAAAATCGAAATCGAGGCTCACTACGAGCATGCCAGTTTTAAATATAGAAACAGGGAATCCCGACAAAGGGCGATATCGGCGACAAACACATAATCGAAAACAACACATAAAATAAACATAGCAAAAACGCGGCACAGTAAAAATGTCAGAACGTCACGAGGTTTTACGTCGTTTTTGGTGGTCATGGAGTGAAACGGAGTAGGGTGACACCAACCTACGAATCTGTCTGATCGCCATACTGTTGCGCGAGCGCACGTAAAAATACCCCATTTACGAAAATTCAGAGTCTAGTTTCCCTATACATAAATATACATACAATAAGAAGTGTCTAAAATATACACTACTCACGGCAGCACCCGCAGTAATGGGGGGGGGGGGACACAACTACCAGGAAGTGGCATTTATTTTTCACTCAGGGGTATAAGGATAAATTTTGATAATCATATACAAATTTTTTAAATCACTTAAATTCACTTTCCGGGGTTAGACCTTACTAGAATGAATATATATTTCTCTTTGAACAATACAGCAATGCTTTTTAGCTAATTTATGCAGGTATACATGCATTGCCAAATTATATAAAATAATTAAAGTGCATAAAATGCATGTTCGTTGTGTCCCTCTTGGTGGATTATGGGCAAGCGCCCCCAACCCCAACCCTTCTCCGGTGGCCCTGACTATAGGTCTAAAAGTCATACACCAATTATCTGTCGTGATGGACGTTTAAATATTCATCACATATTAATATTGCCCAGTGAAAATTGGAGTGCCGCAATTGTTCATTTTAGCCCTTCACGAGAAACTTTTCGCCTTAAATTGGTCATCCTACACTTTGAAATATTCACCTTACGCCCTCGGCGAATGAAACACATGCGGCCCTAACAAGAAGATGTTCCTTTAGAGTGTGGGCACATGTTTTAGGGCGACCTCTGACAAATATTTGAACAGGAATGCATGACAGCCTTGAACTTTAATGGTCAACAGAACATTATAGCTTTATTTGCTTTGCCTTTTGTCTGCGGGGAAAACAATTGAATACACTTGTTTTTCTTTCCATTCTGCTTGTTTTTATGAACCGGTGACTGATGAAAATTTCATTTTCTATCAATTATGTTCTGATCTGAGTAAACAAACCACAAGGGTCTGGCCTCCTCCGAGATCTTCTAAACAATCATGCCATTATGGCACGGATTTCGATTTTAAATCCCGTTTAGCTTTGATGTGGACATGCTTTATGAAATGTTCGAGAATTCAAATAAGAGAAACTCAATTTATGATTAGTTTTTATTTGCGATTCAGATATAATATTTCAATGAACAGGATTTCTGGATCGCGTCATGAAGTCAAAAGTGCAAAGCTCGTGGTTAGTGATCCTCTGCCTCGCCAAACAAAAATCACCCAGTGGTCCCATACATCTCGATTTAAATAAAGCTGAATTATAGTGTTCCAGCTCCTAATTGTGTTATATAAGTTAAAAGTTTATCTATATTATAATCGTGACTCGGTCTGGAGTATTATATTTATGTCATCCGGTAATATAGAGTTATTATACAATGTTGTGTACATTATGTGTTTTCTTGTACGAGTGAGTATAAAAACACATACTGTACACAACACTGTATAATGAATTTTGTTTTCATTATCCATCTGTATGTTATCCAAAATGACGTCACCCGGAGTCCCAATAATTTTTATAAAAGTCATATTGGACTCGATTCGAGCCAATATGACTTTCGGGAGTTCATTGTTACTTTTTCCCGGATTATCGTGTGACGGCTTTTGCCCAATTAGAACAAGTGTTATATTTCAATGATGAAACTATTTCCTTAAAGGAGTACTGATGTACACTAAATCCGGCCATTTAAAGGTACTCAATCCATAAAGAGGGTCCCCATCTCAACAGATTCCAACAACAACAATCCAATCCGAGGGTCCTATATTACTATTTCTTTGGCTTTGGGGGTAACAAATATTTGATTCGAGTCGAGGAACCCATCAAACAAAGCTCAGAGTTATTAGATATTGATTTTTGAACATTGTTAATTGCTCGAGATGAGTACTAATAACTGCCGTCAATTTGGTAACCTGCTCGAGATTTTACGCCAAAACTCTATTCAAACAGACAAGGATGGATAACTCTATAATCAAGTGGTAATAATAACGAAATTTTGACTGTCTTCTGGACCAGAAAGAATTCCCGATAATGAAAAATAATAGATTTCTAAAACCGATATCTAACAAATCTGAGCTTTGATGGGTGACTTCCTCGACTCGAATCAAATATTTTTGACCCCCGAAGCCATTGAAATAGTAATTGAGAGGAGTTTTATCGGATTGAGTACCTTTAAGGGACTATCTCCTTTTATGCTCAACAGAATACATGAAACAAATGAATAAACTTGCAATGAGTGATGGATTAGTGCAAAAATACACTAGCTGTTGTTCTCTAAGAACGATACAAACAACATAGTAATTATAATTAAAATGATTTTAAGACTCCATGTGATAGTTTTTTTGATTAAAAACAATGATATGGTAGTAGCCCATGTGATAGTATAGTATATGGCGTCTATGGCCTACAGTCCAAATGATGTGGAGCTCCTTGAGAATCCTTGTCGAAGCTTTTCATGGCACAAGGCACCACGTGTTGATACCAAAAGCGTGCAACTGAATAGCTCGCCGATGTTACACAAGTTCGTAGTTTCGCAGAAGCAATTGACATTAGAAATTGATTTCTCTTCACAACTGTTTGCCAATAGAAATATTTATTTTCTTCAATTTTCGGTTATAAAAATCGGTTGTTCTTCATATATTTTTCGCCACACACGAACTAAGTCCATTTGATGTAATCTGCATTCACATGCAGGGAAGATATTCCATATGTTAATGTTCTCCTTTTGAAAAATATGTGTTATTCGGATATATATTTACATGCATAGATATGAAACATCGTAGGATTATTTTTGTATACTTGTTTTCGAATATAATATTCTATATGCACAGTTTGGTGCATGGTGATAAACATATTGAATTTGCTATTTTTGTTTTCTATTTGTGCCCTAGCCCCATAGTATCTGAACTAAACTGCCGCGCAATACCATGCTATGTCATATTTATGGAGGCATCGAGTCAGCATGAGGGTCCATTGCTTCAACAGTTCAAGTGTGCCTGCTTCAGAGAGCGCGAACAAATCCTCATGATTCTATCATAATCGCATGCTTGAGGCGCCATATAGCTTGCTATTATCACCGTCGGTCGAGGATCATTTGAGACCGAATGCCTAATACATGCAACAAGGCCCCACATAATTGAACCAAGCATCCACTGCTTCCTCATAATTTACCACCCAAAAGGATAAATACCCAGACGATTTACTTTTGGGCTCAAACTCAATTACCGAGTTTGATGATGAATATGGCTCTGGATATCATATAAATACGAAAACCAATTTATATACAACATTGACGAATGCCGGGCAGATTGTGAGTTCGTGCTGTGCCGTATTATTATAACCCACCAACATTATTTCAGCAAATAACACAAAGCCAACATAAATCTTTTCAGCCACGAATGATATATCGATCGGCGGTATCTCGGCATTAGAAGACCTGGCGTCCCGCACCGACATTGCCCTTCACTTCCATTGGTCCAAAATGGATGCCAGTTAAAATTCCGTGGGCCAATGTTTGTCTTGCATTAATCTCGTCTTGCATAAAAATGATATCGACGTCATCCTTAATTTTGTTTTGCAGATTATCTATAGATCCATATATGCCTAGGTCTTCGTGTATGATCCACGACGGACCTGACTCCAACTCATGCACACTGCGAGACAGAGTTCAGTCCCCTGCTATGCCGGTCTGAGCATTGCCATCATGCACGTACACAGATTGTGAGGAAACCACTCATTTTTTTTATTTAAAGATGCATAATCCGAAATAACGCCCCCAAATTACTATTTCTTTGGCTTCGGTGGTAAAAAAAAATATTTGATTCGAGTCGAAGAACCCATCAAAGCTCAGAGTGATCAGATATCGTTTTTTGAAATTTGTTATTTCTCGAAATGTGGAATTATTTGTGGCCCAGAAAAGAGCAGCCAAATCCACGGTCTCGGACAAGATTGCGGATGAAGATGGATAACTCTAAAATCAAATGGTAATACGGCCAAATTTCGTGATACTCAAATGATAATACGGTCATATTTCGATGAACAGCATGTTGATAAATAACACGTTTTGGGAAATTTTATACCATAGTTGACAGCGGTTAGTATTATTTTGTTGTAATTAATCGATTCTGATAACAAAGGCGTATTTTGAAGAAATGTTGTTGTTGTTGTAACTTGATGATGTGGGAACTGTCTGATCGGATTGAGTACCTTTAATCCGGCCATGTATGGGACCATCTCCTATTATACTCAACAGAATATATGCAACAAATTTAATGAATTTGAACCATGGATTATAGTGCAAAATACACTCGTGTGTGCTATGAACGATGCAAACAACATGGTAATTTTAATGAACATTTTGCATTATTCTGAGAAACCGAACTGTTCATATGCATTTGGAAATATACTAGATAGAACCGTAATGAACCGTAACAGACAAAACTCTTCAATAACAAAATGTTAGATTTAATTACGAAAATACACGTGATGGCAATGGTCAGACAAGCGTATAGGTCTTCATTCTGGCGGGGGTGCATGACCATTGGAAATATTGGTTGGCAATTTAAGCTACTAGCAATCTTCACATACTTTCCGGTTTGAACTGTTGTTGAAAATTTGGCCGAATATTGCCCTTGTCCCTACCACGCGTTCATACATTTATATTGAGGGTGTCACCCTCTAAAATGTATTGCCCACTGAACAATACCCTCTATAATGTGTTGTCCACTGAACAATACCCTCTATAATGTGTTGTCCACTGAACAATACCCTCTATAATGTATTTCCTACTGAACAATACCCTCTATAATGTATTGCCTATTGAACAAAACCCTCTATAACGTGTTGTCCACTGAACAATACCCTCTATAATGTGTTGCCTATTGAACAATATCATCTATAATGGATTGTCTACTGAAGACGCCTTGGCATACCACTTTAGACCTAGATGCACGTTCGGTTAGAATTTCAACAAGTTTCGGTGTTTCAAATTGAATGTTCACACGATTTATCTGAAAATATATTTTCAATATTGAATTTGATGTATATGTGATCATATGTGGGTGTGAACATTGAACGGAGTTTTGTGATCCATTGCTCCCTTGTGTAGCTGTTTCATTTCACTTAACGATGTCTGTCATATTTGACACCCTAAAACCACAATATGTACGTTTTCTATAACATAAACTAATCAGATCGGATACATGCGTCAATTAATAGGGGTTTTTATATATATTTATATATATATAGGTGTAATTTGATGGCCTCATATCGACTTGCAAAATATATTGTTTAAACACGGACTGTTGTTTTGCCAGCCAAGCGCAAATCCAATGATCACATCTTATAAAGAGCGTCGATGTTTCCGTTACCCAAAGACGGTATATAATAAAGAGCGTTTATCATCGTTTACTACCACTAGTACATATATTGGTGCATTTAATTTTAAGAATTGTTTTATAGAAAACAAATGATCGCCCTGTTTTCTTAGATTGGTTAAAATTGATTAAAAACGTACGTTGCACTGGAATCGAGTTGATATATAGTCCCATCGTCGACAATTCGCTCAAAGGAAGAGGTGTGATCATAAGGATAATATTTTTTTGCAAGGGGGCTGATAACAAATCATTGTCGAAAACCGAATAGAAGGCGCAAGGCTTATTTAATGGTATCCCGTGTCAATAAGAAATTTGAATGAAGAAAGATAACTCTACGGTCGTAGTCATAACAGACAGTTTCGTAAAAGGTATATATTGAGGGTGTCCAAATCATAGGTCTTATAAATCGTGCATATCAGTTAACATAGACTGGTGAACCCTGCTTATCAGCTGAGGAAATGTGGAATAAACTAATATGATAGTTTTCCCACATTTTCTGAAGTAGTATCCATAACCTGAATTACATTAAAAAAATGTAATTTCGGCTGCAAACAAGCTTTTTTGTTCAATCCTTCATTCCGGTTAAATTTATCATATACTACCCAGTTAACATAGTAGTATGAATCCAGCGTGCCGCCTGAAATGCCCTGAATCCCGCGTACCAAGAGAGGCGGTGACACTCACTCTAATCATGCTAATGTAAGACGAATTTAAGGCGACTTGTCAGATGACTTTAGACCTAGATGCACGTTTGGTTAGATTTTCCAAAACAAATTCTATAATGAGTGAAAATTTAACGGAATGTCCCCAGTCAGTAGTAAAGAGCATATTTTTCTGTATTGTAACTTCAATACTGTCTTCAGATAAGAACAAGACAGTCAATGACTGTGGGGTCGGTTACCTAACTGCAAAGACTGAGAAGAACAGTTAGTAGTTGTCAAAATCACTTAAAAACAAATGGTTCTAAACAAGGATGTAGCAAGAGGGTCTCTGTTGAGCAGTGGAGTGTCCACCTGAAATTTTATTTTCAACTGCACCATGCAGTCTGCATGCCCCCGATATCCCCCACCCCATATAGTCCATAGCATGTCCCCTCCCAACTGAAGCAACCACATTCCCAAGTTCGTAAAAATCCATTGCATATGATACCTCAAGCTTTCCCAACTGTTGTAAAGTTCAAACCTTACATATCCACTTGTTTAATGGCTGACCCCATTCAAACATATTTGAATCCAAACTATCCATGGACCCTGCACACAAAATGCCATTTTCGGACTGATCGAACCCATTTTAACAAATCTGTAACACAGTCACACGAGGACCATCCATACTATATATAAGCTAAATAGGCGTGATGATTCTTGAGAAGATGTTTTTAAAGAATAACTATTCAGGGAAAGAGTTATGTCCCTGTCCTATTTGACCCAGTGATCCAATTTGAACAAATCTGCATCCCAGTCACCCAAAGACCATCCATATAGCTGGATATGCCTGATGGTTCGTGAGTAGCTGTTTTAAGAAATAATATAGAGAGAACAAGTAATGTCCCTGGGTTTACCCATATTTGACCCCATGAACAAATCTGAATCCCTGTCATCCACTCCCCATACCAAATAAAAGCTGAATAGGTCTGATGGTTCTTTATAAGATGTTTTAAGAATTACAATGATTAAACAAGTTGTGTTCATGGTTCCGCATATGACCGGGTAACCCCATTTGAAAAAACTATGTATCACAGTCACACAAGGACACTCAATACCATAGATAAGCTAAATAGCCAGATGGTTCTTGAGAAGTTTTAAAAATTACTATAGATGGAAAGAGATGTCCCTAGATCTGCCACTTTTTGATCTGATGACCCCATTTGAAAAAATCTGAATCTTATTTATCATAAGCCATTCTGGGCCATAGGCTATTTATATACACGCAGCTCAAATTGTGACACAGGCATGGCATATGTGGGTTATTAGTACAAATACACACATGGAACCTCCATATCATATATAAGCTAAATTGGCCTGATGGTTCTTGAGGAGTCGTTTTAAGAATTACTATGGTGGGAGAGAGTTATGATCCTGGCTTCTCAACTATTTGACCTGGTGTCCTCATTTGAACAAATCTGAATGTCAGTCACCAAGGGAACATCCATACCAAATATGATTCCATTCTGCCTGATGGTTCTTAAGAAGTCATTTTCAAGATTGTATTCATTTACTATGAAAAGAAAGAGTTATGGCCCCGGCTTCGCAACTATTTGTTGACCTCATTTTAACAAATCTGAATGCGAGTCACTTAGGGAATATCCACACCAAATATGACCCCATTCAGCCTGATGGTTCTTGAGAACTTGTTTCAAGAATTACTATGGAAGAAATGCGTTAAGACTTCGCAACTATCTGACTTGGTGACCTAATTTTAACAAATCCGAATGCCAGTCGCCCAGGGAATATCCACACCAAATATGAACCCATTAGGTCTTATGGTTCTGGAGAAGATGATTCTTGATGGACGGACGGAAGGATGGATGGACAGACGGGCGAGGAGTGATGACTATAGCTTCACCAGAGACTTCGTCTCATGTGAGCTAAAAACCGCTTTAAAAATTTCAGATAACTGCATCTTATATATCCGTGATATACCTGTAGATTATAAGAAATGTATTAATTATTTGTTTATTCAAGATTTTATTCATTGGAAAGACAGCAATCCACAATTGATTTTTGTCCGCTGAAAAATTTCTGATGACTATTATAATCAGCATGTCCGTCCCTGCATCTGGATAAAGTTCAATCTTGGTCACAGTCTGATGATTGTTGATTGAGTTATGCCCCTTTTTAAATATAGAAATTGCAGTATTCGGGGTTGCCCGGATGATATTTTGCAATGTTCAACAGAATTTCTTGTTATTTGATACATGGTTCACATTTAAGACACAGGACAGGTTCAAATATGGTTATGGTCCGATGATTTTTAACCGAGTTATGTCCATTTTTTTTACTTATAATCGCTGTTGTCCTGATGATATAACTTGAGCAATATTCAACAAAAGTTCTTGATATTGGTACATGGTTTACATTTGAGGATGAAGACCAAGTTCGATTTTATTCGACTGAGAAATAATAATGTTTTCGTTGTCTTAATGATAAATTGAGCAATCTTCAAAAGAATATCTTGATACTTGGTATGTAGATATCCTCTGAGAACATGCAGGACATCGTCTAGTTTGAGTCAGATTTTGCCAGAATTTGACTTCTTTGTTCATATGAAAGCCAACGTCCCAAAAATCCACTTTGATTTGTGGGACTAATTGGGGTCTGTGAATGTTTATTATGAATTATGGGTGACATATCCAAAATATAATCTCAGGTATACCACACCAGCTATCCTACCTTCGACCAATGTTCACGTTCAGTTTGATTGAACATATACAAGTAAACATATACATTGGCGAGTTATTTGCGACTATAATAAATTTTATTTTCTCACCCATTAGAACGTGTACTTAAAGAAATCCAAATTATTATTATTATTATTATTATTGTATATCACAAGTGGAATATAAGCCGGACTTCTTTGAGTTGATGATGTTGCCAAGAGCGATGATGTACATATTAACATTGATATGTTGCAGGCGATGTACAGTCTCTTTCAAAAGCCGACAATAATCTATCACATTAACGTCTCTATAAACTCTCAAAAAGATTTAATTTCTAGGACGATACAGCTTTCCCTGAGAAGACGAAAAAATCGCTTCCCATTATGGGGTGTGCATGCCTGGTGTAGTAAATGTTTGTGATAATTGTATAGTATTGAGTTGTTAATATCGAGTCCTGATCAAAACTTGAAGATGATGTTCTCCTAGATTTCCATGATTATAATGATTTATGAATATGTCGCCTGTATTCTGTGTTATAAAATTTGTTGTGTTTCACTATCCATGGGGAAATTGTCAACACATCATTGACCTCCGATCTCGAAATTTAAATATGAAAGTGTCAATGACACTGTAGCTCAACTTAGGTAGGGGAATAATTTAATGATTGACAGTAAATGCAGGGGGGGTCGGAAAAAAGTGACATGACATTAGGCTGAAAAAACTTTTTTCCGGCTCTTGGGTACCCACCACCCCCCTATTTGAAGGAAAACATATTTTTTCCAATTTCATGCGGGGTACCCAGCCCCTTTTTTTACCTCCAAATCGGTAATATCACACCATTTAAGCTTGATGGTCAGTATTACAGTTACCCTATTTCCATTTCTGGTTCTTCTAAGTCATTCCAACTTTTGTAACAACACGAAACAGGTTCTAAACAAAAACCTGGAAAAAACAAAAATAACACACAGAATACATGTGCTGATCAGTAAATTATTGATTGATTCTTCCCCAAATATTGTCTAAGGTAGCTCATAATGCTCATTATACATGTAAACAAGTATAAAAGCATTAGTGTACATTCTTTTCATCACAGAAAGTGTAACTTTATATGTGTCCCATAGTATCACATGAATTTGTGTCAATTATGATTTTTGAAAACATTATTAGGGCAACACCACCTGGCAATTAACTCTCCAACAATACAGGTATTCAGCTGAAATCCACTATGTATCACAAAACTAATTTTCATTTCCATGAGCTGAGTTCTTGGGCTAGGTACTGTGCTAAGGCCAAACCTGCGCAGGTCAAGCATTCAGACAAATACATGTACTGCGTGTAAATAGAAACTTGAAAATAAGACAGTCATATGCAGTCTGCAGAATAAGCTCCAAGGAGTGTGAGTTTAGTGATGCTACCCAGCAGAGTGGGCTATAACATTACCAAATTCACCATATGTGACCCTCATATGTAGCTAGTTCTCCATGGTTGGTCGAGACCAAAATAGAATGAGGTCGTTAGAGGTTGAATTTGTTGATGCTATGCCGGGTAGTATCGCCAAATTCGCCCCCTGCAGACTTCGATCATTTTGCTGATGACCAGCACATTATTTTTAGACTTGCATATTATATTAAGTTATATTATATTTTCTTTCCATTCTTTTCACTCATCTGTTCTGATTTTGTTTATTCCACTTAGCAGCCTTCTCCAATTCTACACATTCAAGGTCTATGTATGCTCGCCCAATCTTTTATCTGGGTCCCACCATCTCAAGATTATTATCTCAGTGATATGCGTTGTTGCAGTCTACAGTCCCATGCCAAGTTCCGATACAATTTTGACTGGGTCATCTGGTCTGATCATGTATAATGAGTAAATATTAATGAGATAAATGAATAGTTTTTTTCATTTTATTTATATTATAGTTTATTCATGTGCTACATAACTGTCCATTTTCATCTGGAACCAGTAGCATTGGTACATGGCAATGTGATCGGATGTAAAAGGCGAATTCCTGAGAGTTGGTTCGTAATCTGGATTTCTGAGATTCTCAGAAGCATCATGCCCATATCCACACTAACTACCCCCTAAGCACTGCCATAAGTGTCATACACACCTTAACAATGATGCTGAACACTTTGAGGCATTTATATTGAAGAAATGTTGTAAGAGGAAAAAATTGCGACCACTCAGGAAAAAAGTTACTTTTTCGCAGCTGAACCACCCACCCACCCCGGCCTAGTGTATGGAAAAAAGTGGATGACCCCCCCCCCCTGGTAAATGGAGGAATTAGGAAAGGTGCTAATTGAAATGTCTAAGTAAGACAAGATGCAAATGAGATCGGTCTATAACCCATGCTGATAGATTTTGTAGAAATATTTAGTCATACAAAGAGTAAAATCCAAAATGGCCATATTGTTTTGCCGAATGACCCCAAAATGACTCGTTCCCATCAAGAGGTCACCCCGATGATCCATATGAAGTTTGGTGATGATCAGATCAGGGATGTGGTCTGTAGGATGTGTCAAAGGATTTAGTGATGCAAAAATCCAAGATGGCCACCAGCGGCCATGTTTTTTTTTGGCCGATTGATCCTACTATGACTCGTTCCCATCTACATGTAAATGTCAACATTCATTACAAATTTTATGATGATCAGACAAACAGTACGGCCTGTAGCCCGCGCCAATTGATTCAATTTTTAAATCCAAGATGGCCACCAGCGGCTATGTTTTTTGGCCGAATTACCCCAAAATGATTCGTGCCCAACTAGGGGCCACCCCAATTATGAATATGAAGTTTGGTGATGATGGATCAGGGTTGTGGTCTACAGGGTGTGTGAAAGTATTTAGTGATGCAAAGAGTAAAATCCAAGATGGCCACCAGCGGCTATGTTTTTTGGCAGAATGATCTTAAAATGACTCGTTCCCATCTAGATGTAAATGGTTGACGAGTTTATCAGCCATTGAAATCACTGTTAGATTAGTCGCAAGTGTGCGGATTTCCTCCACCACTAAAACTGGCAATGTCGTGATATGGCCTTATTAGCTAAAGCGACAATAAACCCCAATCAATCAATCAATCGATCAATCAATCAGATGTAAATGTCAACATTCATGACAAATTTTATGATCAGACAAACAGTATGGCCTGTAGCCCGCGCCAATGGATTCAAATTTGAAATCCAAGATGGCCACCAGTGGCCATGTTTTTTGGCCGAATGACCCCACAATGACTCATTCCCATCTACATGTCAATGTCAACATTCATGACAAATTTCATAAAGATCAGACCAAAAGATACGACCTGTAGCCCGCGCCAAAGTATTTAGTGATGCAAAGAGTAAAATCCAAGATGGCTGACGGCGGCCATGTTTTTTTGCCAAATGACCCCAAAATGACTCATTCCCATCTAGAGTTCACCCCGGTGATCCATATGAAGTTTTGTGATGATCGGATCAGAGATGTGGTCTGTAGGATGTGTCAAAGGATTTAGTGATGTAAAATCCAAGATGGCCCGTTCCCATCTACATGTAAATTTCAACATTCATGACAAATTTTATGATGATCAGACAAACAGTACGGCCTGTAGCCCGCGCCAATGGATTCAAATTTGAAATCCAAGATGGCCACCAGCGGCCATGTTTTTTGGCCGAACGACCCCAAAATGACTCGTTTCCATCTACATGTCAACATTCATGACAAATTTCATAAAGATCAGACCAAAGATACGACCTGTAGCCCGCGCCAAAGTATTTAGTGATTCAAAGAGTAAAATCCAAGATGGCTGATGGCGTCCATGTTTTTTGGTCAAATGACCCCAAAAATGACTCGTTCCCATCTAGAGATCACCCCGATGATCCATTTGAAGTTTGGTGATGATCGGATCAGAGATGTGGTCTGTAGGGTGTCAAAGGATTTAGTGATGCAAATAGTAAAATCCAAGATGGCCACCAGTGGCCATGTTTTTTGGCCGAATGATCCTAAAATCACTCGTTCCCATCTAAATGTAAATGTCAACATTCATGACAAATTTTATGATGATCAGACCAACAGTACGGCCTGTAGCCCGCGCCAATGGCTTTAATTTTGAAATCCAAGATGGCCACCATCGGCCATGTTTTTTGGCCGAATGACCCCAAAATGACTCGTTTCCATCTACATGTCAATGTCAACATTCATGACAAATTTCATAAATAATAGACCAAAGATACGACCTGTAGCCCGAGCCAAAGGAAATTGTTGACGGACGCACACACACACTGACGACGGACGCCAACCCATGGCAATAGCTCAAACTTGCAAAGTAAGTTGAGCTAATAACAAGAGAAGTAGTGTTTGTAATTGTTACCGTCTTTTTATGGAGATTGGATTCCGCCGTTTAATGAAAAACATCATTAACCAATGAAATTGCATCCAGTCTGAGCCATTACTAATGGAATGGAGGGAACACCATCAATACAGAAATGAAATCTTTATGAGTTACAGAGAAGTAAATCTGACAATATCATCGTTGGTTTTTCAAAGAGACTGGGTGATGCAGATAAGGCATAACAAAAATATCTTTGTTTCCGGTACCCCCCTCCCATTGCCAGTTGGCCCCCCGTAAACTTTTTATTTGCAAAATAATTTTTTTTTCCAAAGTTCCCAATTTACAGTCTGAAAATTAACAATCTCATTATCCCAACTTGACTTTAATTATTCTTCCAGTTTCTATTAGTTTAAGTTGCAGTTTTCAATTTAATGAGTCATTAGCCTAATTAATTTGGAAAATCGCAATCACAAATAGTCCAGGAGATATTAGTAGACATCTGAACCCCCACCCTCCCCCCCCCCCAGGACTCAACTTCACCCCACTAATTTTCTTTCTTAATGGCTCCTCTAATTTTTTTCGGTTGTTAACCAGTGTTAACAAGAAAAAAAAGTGGCCGCAGACTCCAGACAAGATGGCGGCCATTTTTTTTATACGCACCAGGTCTTTTTGATCGCCGTTATAGTGAAGATGATGTCACATGCGGTCTTGTTTTCCGTTCGATTCGTTATGGTAATATACCACCCTTACAAATTAGCCAAAAATCGGACACAAAAATCCAATATGGCGGCCAAAATGGCCGCCGAAATGTGAAAGATTGCTATTTTTGGGACATTTCACCACATTTCGTTTGTCTCTGTGGGAAAATATTGGCACTTTGACGCGATTGTATACATTTATCGTCTAGAAGAGTCATTGGCTAACACACGGGGACCATAATATACCTTTCTTGCTGGATATTTTTGTCCGATATCACGTTTTCCCAAATGCAGGTATAGTCGCGGGTGTCTGCTTCGATTCGCGCGAGTCCGTTGGGCTTTCCGACCAGAGTCGCCGCGGTCGAAAAAGCGTTGCAGCCACGAAATAATCCGGTCAAAGCCAAATCGACGCTAATAACGCAAGGTCTGTTTCGAATCAATGAATATTATTGCTATCATAACAAAACCTATGCGTATATATGTGCAAGAGATACTCGAGCTAGGATTCATCTTATACCTGAGTTGAGGAATAATGATCCAAATCCAAGATGGCTGCCAAAATGGCCACCAGAAATAGAAAAATCGCCGAAAATCGCTTATTTTAATATCAGTGAGAGTTATTGTCACGACAACTCCACACCTGCTTACTATTGTGAGTTGGTAACACGGAGGCGAAGAACTGTCCTTATATTGCATCCAAATAAAAGTCCCCCAAATCCGGAATGGCGCCCACAATGGCGGACAAATTTTGAAAAATCATCGAAATTCCCTCATTTTCACATAATTTGGCATTATTGTCGAGAAAACTCCACACATGCTGACAGTTGAGTTGGAAATACTGAGGTGAAGTAATTACCTTGCATCTGATGAAGGAAATGGTTTTCCAAATCGAAGATGGCGGCCAAAATGGCGTCCGAAATTTTAAAACAAGCTTACATCCCTTTACTTTCTTACTATGGGCGTTATTGTTACGCGAATTCTACCCAGAATTACATGATCATATGGAACATTGATATGAAGTATTCATTTGAGTTTGGCCAACTCTCACAGTCAAGATGGCTGCCATAAATTGAAAAGAAGTCGAAATTGTCACATACTAATTTCAACTTTTTGTCATAATATCAATATGTATGGATTGGACGAAACGGTACATAAGCCATCTATTAGTTCCAACATAGGTCGACACCTTCTGGAAGGTAGAGAACCCACAATAATCACGATGTGGCATTTCGAAATCCATTCTCCACTAAGCGCCCATAATGGCCGTAACCGTATATGGGTGCGCCAATAGTCATATTATGACTTCCAAGAATCAAAACAACAGTACCTGAGCTTATTCTGATTTGCCAGTCAGCATTATCTGGGCCAGCATTCGTCTCTTCGTCACATTAATCTATCTCGCTCACACCAACACAGTGTTCTACACTTCTTGGTAGAAGGGTCCCACTAATCGGAATGTTTAAAACAACACATATGCCGGTGTCAAGCTCACGTGTTTGTCTCGAAAGCTGGGAATTCTTATCCTTATTCTTGGTGAGCTTCATTCGTGGTAGCTTATGGTATAATTCAGATGCTACATATGGGATCTGAGCGTCATCTTGCGTGATAAACTAGAAAGGTATGCGGTCGATGCGTATACTAGCTTTCAGAAGGACCTCTCTATCTGCGTATTTTTCAGATTTGGTTACCTAATGTGGATAACAAAATGTACATCTGGTGATCTTCCCATCCAGCCACTTCTCAATATATGGTTCATAAATTCACATATTCACGTACTGACGTAGCCGGACAACTTCTGTATATGGCTTCGAGTGTTGAAAGCCTAACATTTGACGGATGCCTTTCTGCTAAGGCGTAGAAGACCATAATGCATAATTTACCCACACTTCTTGACCATGGTCATAAGAACAGTCCTGGTGGCGTCCAGCAATCGTCTCACCGTACACATCCAAGCAGATAATAGCAATACAGGCGGTGCTAGTTTGTGGGCATGTGTCATGATAGTGGAAATGAAATTGGTCCATGACTGCACCGCCCCTTCTTTGGGTATGTTTTAGATTTAGACATGATCTCATGTGGCTTTGCTTTCCTTGTATGCTAAGATTGTATCTTCCAATCCGTTTGGAAGCCGTTCTTAATCAACTGGACCAGGTGTGTACAATTGGCTACTACTACACAAGGGTGAAATGTTCAACGCGAAGAACATCTAGAGGAATGTTACTTTGATGAGATCTTGCATTCAGTTTAACCTACGTTGGGTAAACCAAGTGATTTCTTGGTAACATCACCATTCAAAACCATTGTCCTGCATGAGACATATTAACTAATATATTCTAAAGTTATATAATATAAAGCTATATGATCATAAAGGTCACGTTCACCAACACCCTCGTCCATTTTCGTCGAGACTATAAATTGTTCACACACAGTGAAATAAATGCACCACAGTTCCTGACATTTTCTTGAATAATACCGCCCACATACTGACACTAACCCTGAGAGAGGATAACAACAACGGATACCTTCATTCCATAAAGACATTATCCTTTAGCCCATCCGTCTGTTCTGGGGAGGCTAGGATAGTATTATCCATACATTATACGCCTGGTCATGTTGATTCAGAATTAACGGCATTGGAACGGGTGTGGAAATACAATATTACCACACTAAAAACACCAATACGCATGACATTCTATATCTGAAACATGCACCTGGTGTGGGTGTGTATACCGTGGCCCGTTTCATTCCCACTGTCATGGCGCATGTCCACAAACTAGCACCGCGAGTATTGTTCTTCTCTGCTGGGAGCTATTCGACGAGATTACTGCGGGACGTCACACAGTTTGCTTAGGATCGTGGTCAAGAAGTGTGGATAGTCGGTACAGTATGTCTTCTCCTTAGCAGATAGGCATTCTGTCCAAGGGAATGAGACAGCTAGCTTCCTTCGAAACACTGCCGAAGTTGTCCACGTATGCCAATACGTTCGCTAAGTTTGTGAGTTGAACCATCTATTGAGAAGTGACTAGTTAACTGGAAAGTTCGCCAGCTGTACATGTCGTTATCCCCATGTGGTATGAGAAAGACATACATAGAGGCGACCTTCTGTAAGATTGTATACTTATTGACCATATGCCTTTCTAGTTCAAGATGACGAACAAATCCCATATTTAGCAAGTACTTAAAATCTGAAGCTAGACACAGGAAAATTAATTGTTTGAAACGTTATGATTAGAGGGACCCTTCTCCCAGGAAGTGTTGAATACTGTGTCGGTGTGAGCTACCTACATTTATCAGGCAAAGAAATTGAGACTGGTCAAGATCATTAAGGACGTGGCAAATCAGAATCTGTTGTCAGGTAATTGTTCTAATATGGCTATTCGGCGCACCTACGGTTACGGCCATTATCGGCACGAAGTGTCGAATGGATTTCGAAATGCGACATTAATTGTGGGTTTTCGTACTTCCAGAAGGATACGAGCAATGTTTCGTTTTAATACGTTTTAATTTGAACTAATAGATGGTTTGTGTGTAGGTTCGTTCATAACTATCGATATTATGACAAAAAGTTGAAATTTGTATGTGAAAATATCGATTTCTTTTCAATTTCTGGCCTCCAGTTTAGCTGCCATCTTAACATTGAGTATCAATTGCCAAACTCAAATGAATACTTCATATCAATATTCCATATCAACATGTAATGGTGGGTAGAATTCGCGCAACAATAACGGCCATCGTAAGAAAATAAAGGAATGTAGGCGTGTTTTCAAATATCGGTCGCCATTTTGGCCGCCATCTTAGCGATTTGGAAAACCATTTCTTGCATGGGATGTAAGGTAATTACTTCACCACAGTATTTTCAACTCAGTTGTGAGCATGGGTGGAGTTGTCTCGACAATAATGCCCAATGGTGTGAATATAAGGGATTTTCGGTGATTTTTCTAAATCTGTCCGCCATTGTGGGCGCCATTTTGGATTTGGATGCAATATAAGGACAGTTCTTCGACTCAGTGTTACCAACTCACAATAGTAAGCAGGTGTGGAGTTGTGACAATAACTCTCACTGATGTTAAAATAAAAGATTTTTCTATTTCTGGTGGCCATTTTGGCCGCCATCTTGGATTTGGATCAATATTCCCCAACTCAGGTAAAAGATGAATCCTAGCCCGGGTATCTCCTGGACATATATAATCATGGCTGGAGTAATAGCAATAACACTCATTGATTCGAAACAGACATTGCGTTATTAGCGTCGATTTGGCTTTGACCGGATTATACCTGCATTTGGGAAAACGTAATATCGGACAAAAATATCCAGCAAGGAATGTATATTATGGTCCCCGTGTGTTCGCCAGTGACTCTTCTAGACGATAAATGTATAAAATCGCGTCATGGTGCCAATATTTTCCCACGAAAGGTGGTGAAATGTCCGAAAAATAGCCAATTTTCACATTTCGGCGGCCATCTTGGATTTTTGTGCCGGATTTGTAAGGGTTGTATATTACCATAACGAATCGAACGGAAAACAAGACCGCATGTGACATCATCTCTTCTTCTATATATTTTGAGAACTCCTTGTATTCGAGAGATAGCCCACACCCTCCTGACCTCAATGATATGATCGTGAATGAGTATTGATATACCCCACTAAACTTTGAAAAACACCAGTAATGGTGTGTAGATCATTTACATATCTCTCCTATATATTTTAATACAATCTATCTAATTTACATATCTCTCTTATATATTTATGTTTGTGTGTGTGTTGTACTTCATACAAATCTACGATTCTCGACCGATCGGGACGAAACTTGGTACGTGTGTGTAGTTTGACCAGGCGGTGGTCGTTGTCGTATTGGCGAGCCCGTGCAGCGCATGCGCAGACGAGATCTCGGAAACGGGTGGAGCTATCGACTTGAAATTTGCTATGTGAATGTATCTTGCGCCGGGTACAAATTTTAACGGGTCGCCGAGCCCGTGCGACGCCCGTGCAGCGCATGCGCAGACGAGATCTCGGAAACATATCGACTTGAAATTTGCTATGTGAATGTATCTTGCGCCGGGTACACATTTTATCGGGTCGCCGAGCCCGTGCGACGCCCGTGCAGCGCATGCGCAGACGAGATCTCGGAAACGGGTGGAGCTATCGACTTGAAATTTGGCATGTGAATGTATCTTGCGCCGGGTACAAATTTTCATGCGCAGACCAGATCTCGGAAACTGGTTGAGCTACCGGGTACAAATTTTTCTTATTGAAACGCGTGGAGAGAAAAATTAAAAAAATATATATAAAAATGTCATGTTTCGGACAAGCCGCCGGTGGCGGGCTAACCTGCTAGTCTTTACTATAAAGGCGATCAAATATACCTGGTGCACATAACAAAAAATGGCCACCTTGATGGACGCCATCTTGTCTGTGGGGTCTCTGCTGCCACTTTTTTTTCTTGTTAACACACTGGTTAACAACCGAAAATAATTAGAGGAGCCATTAAGAAAGAAAATTAGTGGGGTGAAGTTGAGTCCTGGGGGGGGGGGGGGGGGGGTGCAGAGGTCTACCAATATCTCCTGGACTAAAAACACACCAAACCAGAGATAGTGGGCTAACAAACATCCAAAAATACGATTCCTCGAAAATATGCAAATTTAACGCAGTCTTTTAGACTCAAGCCTTGAAATAGTGTGCCTGTCATTTGCAGAATGAGGTCCCCAGAGGGTGAATTTAGTGATGCTACCCCGCATAGCGGGCTAGCATCACCAAATTCACCCTCTGGGGACCTCATTCTGCTTACACCTCAGCAGAATGAGGTTCCCAGAGGGTGAATTTGGTGATGCTAGCCCGCTATGCGGGGTAGCATCACTAAATTCACCCTCTGGGGACCTCATTCTGCAAATGACAGGCGCACTATTTCCAGGCTTGTTTAGACTGATGGGTATGGAATATGTTTATTAACCCAATTTGATGTTTGGGGGTGTTTATTAATAGAAATTAAATGGCTTTGGACATATATGACAATTGATTGTTTCATACAAATTCTCAACAATCTGTTGTTAAATTTTCTGATAGTTAGGCTTTGAAGCATGTAACCCCAGTATGAAAATTGGATGAAACATTGATGATTTGTGGGAAGGTGTAGGGAGGTGGTATTTTTTTCAGCAGGTCAATATTGTTCATACAGGGAACTCATGCTTTATCGCAACATGTTAATATGGAATAACTACTTAATTCTACATGCATGTACTAAATTATACCAAGAATCAATCATATATAATAGTCCTGACTATAATTTGTAATTAATAATTTCAACTACTAGAATAAAGTCTATATCAGTTTTATAGAGGTATTGACTTAGTATATTTGTGTCCAATGTGGGGAAGGTAGTGGTGTGGTGAAAGCTTCCCTAAGACAAAAGATTCAAGACAGCCACTCCTATATGTGAGATTTGTAGGAAGAGCAGTCTGACTCCTGTTATTGCCAGACCATATGATAAATAAAAACTTAAATAAAAGAATATAAAATCAAGTGCCTTGCAAGTTCATTACAATATTATATCTAGATTACCGGAAATGAAGGTACAATTTGATTTGGCCTAATCACCGGTCAGACTTAAACCATAATAAAAGGCCACTCGGCCACAGTGTCCCCCGAACCGGTGGCTTCATATTTGGAGCGGAGGCTTTGTAGAAGTATACTATATGGATAAGACACGTGTGCATTGTCTCATTACTGACATGCATACAAATAACCAAATCTTAAAAAAACTCTTAAAGTCAAAATATAACCTCAAATTGGCACAAAATGAAGAAACTTACAAGAAAAATTTAATTTTCTAAGTCGAAAAGCCCATAACTCTGAGAAAAATCATCGGATCAAACTCAAATTCGAACTTGACCTGTATCTTGATATGACTGATTCATATAAAAACGGTATTTGCAATTAAAACTTGAGATATCATCCGGAAACCGAAAAAGTGAGAAATTTTCTAAGTAAAACAAGTCGAAAAAGGGCCACAACTCTCACAAAAATGGGCGGAGCATAACCATATTCGAACTTGACCTGAACATAGGGCTGATAAACTCACATACCAAATTTGGTTCAGATATGATCACACAAACTGAAGTTATCATCCAGAAACCAGAAAATTACAAGATTCTAAGTAAAAAAGGGGGGCATAACTCTGCCAAAAATGGTCGGGCAGAACCCAAGTTCGAACTTGACCTGTGTTTTGTTGGGAGAAAGTAATATACCAAATTTGGTTTGAATCCGATTAACTCTACTAAAGTTATCATCCAGAAACCAACTTTCAGGGGTTTTCTAAGTCAAAAAAGGGCCATAACTCTCGCAAAAATGGGCGGAGCAAACCCATATTCGAACTTGACCTTTATTTTGGTCTGATAAACTCACCTATGAAATTTGCTTTTGATCTAATAACCGAAACTAAAGTTATCATCCGGAAACCATTTCCGGACACACGGACGGACGGACACCGGCTATTTTAATAGTCCCCCGAAAAAAAAAATTCGGGGGACAATAAAGGTACAGTAATGCCCAAAATAATCGACTCCTTAACCACAGCAGAATTATGGGTAACTTTTTCAGGAGTCAGAAATATGGCTTGTTACCATTCATCGGAAAGCGCTCACTGAGAGCTTTCCAATGAATGACAACAAATCTATTTCCGACTAATTCCTGAAAAGTTACCCATTATTCTGCTTTGGTTAAGGAGTCGATTATTTAGGGCATTACTGTAATTAGAGTATCAATGGTAGTCAGTCATGAAAAAAAAAAACGACCCAAGGGTGTGGAATAAATACAGAACATAACTTGCATCATAGTCTAGAATCTTATATGAAACTCTTTGTGGACAGCGCAGTCACATTTAACTCATGCTCCACTTTCATGGAATATATCCTTGCGTCGTCTACAACTCAATTCTATGATTAACAGTGTTTGTTGACAACGCACTGTATCAGTTTTGTTTACGTAAAAATGGATTCAACACGCAAACATTTTGTTATTGGAGAACTATCAATAATTAATATAAGAACCAAGTTTATCTGGATCTCCATGTTCTCTGTGGTGATGTTTTTACTGATTGTTATATATTTAGCATATTTACCCACAGCAAGTGCCTTGGGTCACTTACAGGTTTTGTCTTAGGTTTTGACAAAAAAACTAACACCACATAAACAAACCCCACTTGGCTGGTTCTGAAAATTTAAAGCATACTGACTCTCGTGACAGTGTAAGAGTTTATTCATATGCAGATTGTTACAATAATTGAAAAATAATTACATAACCTGTGTGTTTCACTATATCATGTTTGGTGATTGCTCAACTGCCAACTATGTCATACATTTTTTATCCCAATAAAACACACCATAACACAAACCGATGTCCCATCTTGTTGACCTAGATGACTGGCTAAAAGCAGTGGATAGAATAACTAGGTGTGTTTGTATGAGTGCGGCTATAGACTAATCGATCAATAATTCAGATTGAATATTGGGCTAACTTACAGTTCAGCATGGTATAATATCTAAACTGCAGACAGATTTCAGACAAATAAATTCAGCTCAATTTACAGAAATTAACAAGAGATGAACTGTCATCCAGTGCATACTCCCTTGTGTGGGCATACCTATAAACTATGACTGATACACTTAGACAGATGTACCCAAAAAATCAGCATTTTTAGATAAACAAAGATGTTTTTATCAAAGAATGAAAAACTTAAACAAAACGAATGAACACGCCATTGAATGTCCTCATAGTGGTGTACACCATATCAAATTTCATTGGGAATCAAGCACTATTGTTCAAGTTATGGCCTGAACAGACATCGGACGGACCAAAAAGCGCACATTTCCGGATAAACAAAGATGAATAACTCTAGAATAGTAAAATCTGAATAAAACAATTGAACCCTCCATTGAATGTCCTCATAGTATTGAATATCGATACCAAATTATTTTTTTGAGATCTGAGCACTACTTTTCAAGTTATGACACGAATAGACATCGGACTCACGACAGGTGTAAAACAGTATACCTTTTAAAAAAGGGGGTATAAAATAAGGAAAAAGCGGTATAAATATAAGAATGTAGTTTGAGTATGATTTATTGAGGGGTATGACATTGTGGACGTTGGAGCACATCTAGTGTGAACCACTCACAGCAGAATATCCGTCTGATAAAACACACTCACACTACCTTCATTTCTTAAAATAAACAGTGAAAATGATGAGAACATAAGTTATTAGCATGGATACCAGGCGTTCTGTTAAACACTCCGGTAGGGTGATCCAATAGAAATGGAGAATACTCTTGCTCCTAATTGTTCTTTTTACGAATATTAATCAAAATTGCTGACACACCATCATTCTGATATAATAATTAAATGCACTGACTCTGGATGGCAAAATCAAATGTGTTTGTTTGTTGCCGATTGTTGCGTCCCGAATCCAGATGTAAATATTTACAATTGAGCGTAATTTTGACGATGTTTTCTATTGAGTGGTATGTTGATTTCTTTGAAATTTTCGGTGATGTTAGTAGAATGCTGCATTCTCCAGGTTGGCATAATGCCTGAATACTAACTATTCAGTGTCACAAACTCGAACAAGTCCATAATATATCTTTAGGTTAAAAATAAACCTAAATTTTGATACTGATTTCTACAAGTTAATCGAGACATGTAATGAAAGTGTCAATGACACTGTAGCTCAACTTGGAGTAGAGATATTGTCATGCATTACAGTCAATGGAGAGATAAGGAATGTGGAATGTTAAAATGTTTAATAAATACCAGAGGTCAACTTGAAGAGCAATATAAAGTTTGTGAACATTCTGATGGGAAATGATTATAGGGTTTGATGAAGGATTTAATAATGCATAGAGCAATATCCAAGATAGCTGCCAGCACCCAATTTTTAAATGAGAATGATTCCAATTCGATAGCTCCCATCTAGAAGTTATCCTAAACATGCCCATACATTTTAATGACATTTCTCTGTTAAATGTGTGCTGCAGGATCTGCCAATGGATCTAAATATGAATTCCAAGATGGTCACTCACAGCAATGATTTTCAATGAAATTAGGAAAGATTGAAAAGCTCCCATCTATAGGACAATCCGAAGAATCACAAGAAGTTGGGATGAATCGGATAAAAAAAGTTGTTTGTAAGGCGAAGAATTTAGTCATGCAAAGAGTGAAATCCAAGATGGCTGCCGGCAGCCATGTTTTTGATCGAAATTGTTCAAATTTGTCAAGTTGAGCAAAAAATTGGTTGAATCATTCTGTAATCTTTATCAATAACCAAGATAAAACCCCATCTCAATAAATATGACCAACTATAGGGAACCATGATGACCCAAACATAAAGGAGAAAACAGGGAACAATACGATCTTCGTAATAATTTATTCATGAGTTGGTGTGACAACTCGACTCTCCATAGCTGCAGGCACATTTCGTTTCCAAGATACACCGCTAGCTCTGTAAGCAACTGACAAAGAATTTCCTTTTCATTCTTGATGTCCAGCATTAACAGATAACAGACCAGCATTAGAGATAACAGATTGCACATGTCACAGATAATTTACACAATCATGGCGCCTGACAAGTCATATTTCCATCTTGAGATCTGTGAAAAAAGTAGAAATTAACACCTGTTTATTACATTGATGGAATTGATTGCTTATATGTACAATATTTACAAACATAATGCTAACCGTGAAATATACAAAAATAAACATATGATTATATTGTACAGGAGTGGCATGGCCAAATAGGCTATCTTCCTGTTGCCCCTGTATGAAATGAAATTTAAAAAGTTAAATGACAACGTGACATAGAGTAACATTTAAATATATGGAAACAACATGAAAAAATATATGTCTGAATGGCGTATCCAAACCATTTACATGGTATACATAGTATGGTGGTATATGTAATGGTTGTACCAAGCACTGGGCCAATATTACTGTATCATAAGCACAGAGTCTAGCTGAAATATTATGGTTTTAGACTATATGACCAAATGAGAGCATTTTAAGATTGCTGATAATTTTGTTCGTATCCATCAGTTCTGTTCAAGCCCCAAGGTTACATATCATCCAGCCAAAATGAAAGGTGAACATACCAGGCTTTTTATTGGCAAGTAACATGTATTTGGGCATATCTGCGCAATATAGACAAAAGATATTGTTGCATTTAATTTTTGACAATTATTGCGATAGATAACTTTTTGTCAATAACTTTTATGTTCTTGTTGCTTTTGTCCCCAGAGTGTGAATTTAGTGATGCTACTCCGCATAGCGGGCTAGAATCACTAAATTCACCCTCTGTGGACCCCATTATGCCAAGGCCTCATCTTCTCACGAAAATATCTTTATTATCAAACAAGTTTTTCAGTTTCATTGGGTGCACATCACCATCGGGGAACTTAAATCTGTGTCGAGGTCTCCTATAGCAGAATGAGGTCCCCAGAGGATGAATCTAGTGATGCTAGCCCACTGTGCGGCATAGTGTCACTAAATTCACCCTCTGGGGACCTCTTTCTGCAAATGACCAGCACCACATTTTGAGGCCTGAACACAATTCCATGACTGGAGCTTCCTGAAATTTTGTGCATACCCTGTGCCAATGTATTCTCTTATAGGGAGAGAATGCATTAGCCTAACAAAATATTTTCCCTTGTAAGCCAGTGCATTCTCTTTTATTTATGCGTGGCTCCCTATGGGAGATACGCATATATAAGAGAATGCACTGGTACATGGTCTTTAATGCTGAACCAGCGCAGCTCCCATTATGAAAGGGTTAAATACTGCCAATCAGTACATACCACTCTGTTCCAGCAGCTTCCCTTTCCATGTTTTTTGCAATTTTTCCAAGAACTTGTCAAAAATGTCTATGCCTTCTTTTAGCGAGGTTTTCTTGTAATCTGAAAAAATATCAGAACATTACTTCAATTTCTACTAAGAGTAAATTCAAAGCTAAGATATATAGGTTATCGACCCCATGTGGGTTTCTGATTTCCATTTTTAAGTCGAGCTACCTTCTCTGGGAAATATATCCATGAGTCCAAGGACTAGTCGATATATGACCCCGAGAACGTAGCGAGACTTTAATACCAATCTAGGGAAACCTCAAGGGCGGTGATAACCACTTTATCTTACAATTCATTCAACAGAATATTGAATAAAAGCCACTTTGGCAAGGAACTGGGATGTCATTTCACGTATGAAATAGCACATCGCAGAGTTGACAAAGAAGATAAACAAAGAAGGATTACTCTGAAAGGGAAAATGTGAATGTCATTTGCCATGTTTTGAAATCATTCATGATGGTGAACCTCCTTACAAAATATCATTTAGATCCTATAACCATTGGCTGAGATATATGCACAGACAGACAAAGAATCCAAATTTCCAGATAAACAAGATGGCTGCTAGAGGCTATGTTTTAAAACAATCTTGAGAGCAGGGTCCGCGCTGGACCGAAAATTACTTTTGCCAAATGAAAATAATTTTTGCCAAATTATATTAGCATTTGCCAAATGCTATCCCTGATATTATCATTTTCTGCAACGTTAATTATTATGTTTCGACACTCGCGGTTTGAACGACTTTTGATATCGATAGAAAAGCTGTTAGTTAATAATTAAATATACTCGCATCTCTATTGTGGTTTATCATAAAACAATAAGCCAATCACCGAACAATACAATGGTAGAAGGGTTGCTAAGTGGTGTTAACTTTTTCCAAACCTAATAAAATACCACTAATATAATTATGTCATAAGAATTTCCTGAAAAAAATGGTAATGATTGACCAATATTTTTCAAATTGCTTGAGGAATTAAAAAGTGACTTGCCAACACTTTTGCCAAATGTAAATATTTTTTGCCAAATGTTAATTATTTTTGCGAACCCTGCTTGAGAGGCCACCCCAAAGATCTGTATAAGTTTGGTGACAATCTGATTAGGGATGTGGCCTGAAATGTGTGCCAAAGGATTTAGTCATGTGAAGAGTAAAATCCATTTTCAAACTAAGTCCCACTACTCAATAAGGGCCGAAACTCCGGAAAATATCAATGGACGAAATACGATGTTTGTTATTACTCTTTCCCCATGTTGTTTCATCAGCAAGCCAAAGATGTTTAAAAAATCCGACTGACAATGACCAAGATATGGAGCTTCAAAGTTGTTATGGACAGATAGACTCATGGACAGACTCACAGATGGATGGACGGATGGACAGAGCCCATTCTTATATCCCCCGCCAAACTTCGTTTATGGGGGATAATTACCAGGCCGTCCAAAGAATTTCATTAATTGGCTGCTAATTAATTCTCAGATTATCACCTTCACAAAAATTCTCCTTTGCAATTTCTGTGTCTTAACACATGAAGTGTTTTGTCAAGATAAAAGCAGCCCATTCATAAGATAATAGTGAGATAATTTCACTACAGCAATAGTTTACCACAGGCAAAGTCTGCAACATCATTGCTTCATTGCCTGTTTTCCAAGACATGTTTATCAGACTGGTTGATTACTTAATTGAAGTTTTAAATTACTTTCCATCATTTGTGGTCATATCACCCTGACTACACTCATCAAATTTAGTAGTGAAAAAACTAGAGGTGGGACTGTCCCAATGGGACTAAGAATACCCTCGCTGATCAATTGGGCTAGAGTAGGCTATTGATATAAAAAATTTGTGTTTACAGGCAATTAGATCTCAGATTTGTGATGAGGGAGGGAGGGAGGCAATTTATTTAAATTTTTATTTCAAAATCTGGAAAACATACTCCAGAAACAAAATAAAAATAAATTTTGATGTTCAAATCCAATATTTCTTAAAAACAATGTTTATAGAGCAGTATAGAGGCTTTCTAAATAAAAATATCAGCTACGAGGGAGGTGAGAAAACAGAACTTTAATTTATTTGGCCTTAAGTGTAGCCATATTAACATATCTGGTTTTTTTTTTTTTAAACACACAAAAAACAAGCTCAGGAATTATGCATGTTACGAAAAATTTCAAAATTGTCTTAATTTGTGTTTAGTTCTCCCATAGCAGAATGAGGTCCCAATAGGGTGAATTTAGTGATGATAGCCTGCTGTGAAGGGTAACATCACTAAATTCACCCTCTGATGACCTCATTCTGCAATGACCAGCACCATATTTTGAGGCCTGGACCACTTCATCCGAGGCTCCAATATATATTAGCCTGTATGAGGCAACCTAAAGAGAATCATGATATAAAGATGCTGGTTGATCACCTAACCTTTTATCTTCTTGCCTTGTTCACTGGTATCAACCTCTACTGAATTCAGTTCATCCATCAGCTCGCTGAAAAGGGATGAATGTCTTGAAAACATCATGAAAAGGCATAGATAGAATGACTCAGTCATGTGAAAACTCACAGGAAGAACAGACACCAGATGGACCAAAAATCCAACATTTCGAGATAAACAAAGATGAATAACTCTAGAATGAAAAACCCTCTTTTTAATGTCCTCATAGTTGTGAACATCCACACCAAATTTGGTTGAAATCCCAGCACAACTGTTGAAGTTACGATATGAACAGACACCGGACGGACCAAAAAGCCACTATTTCCAGATAAACAAAGATGAATAACTCTAGAATGGAAAATCCAAACAAAACGATGGAACCCTCTATTTAATGTCCTCATAATAGTGAACATCCATACCTAATTTCATTGAGATCCGAGCACTACTGTTCATGTTATGACACGAACAGACATCGGACGGACTCACGCACGGACGGACGCACGGACGGACGGACGGACGGACAGGTGCAAAACAGTATACCCCCTTTTTTTTTTAAAAGGGGGTATAATAATATATACCTGTAGTGATGTAACAATTTGGGGGTTATCATTAACAGCCGATTGCGGATATTTTCGATAGAATTATTGGCTGATCTGATTAGAGTTTAATATTTCCCGGTTTATTTTGGAAAACGGAACCGGGACATTTTTCATCCCTTGATCTGGGAACCGGGAAAATTCCTGGTTTATTTGTTGACATCATATTATGATAATAACTTACTGCCGAATGTCAAAATATATACACAACATGGTTTTAATGCAACATCTCTTTAATTACTTTTAAAACTTAAAGTTGAACAACAAAGTAACACGCGAATCTTGCCGCATTCTTGCGCCATTTAAACAAAAATAAACACATGATTGATTTTCACAGTTCATAGTCAAATCGTACTGCAGTTTAGCGTACCGTACAGTTAATGTCATCAATTTAGCAGCATCAACGAAGACTCGATCACCCTTAAGTGAAAGTTCGTTAAGAAACCGTCTGTTTTAAGTAGAAGTTTTGCGATAGAACTTCCGTAAAAACAGAAGGTTGCTTAAAGAACTGTCACTTAATCGTGACCGAATCTTCGTTGAAAATTTGCCAGCACTCGAGAAGCTACGCTCGGACTCCACAGATGTCGGTTTGCCTGTTTTCACTTCATGTCGCAGAATCGCATTGATGTGTTTGACCTCAAACGGCGAGTGAGACAATGTTGTCAATTTCACTGTGTCTGTTTATATTAGTAACACTATCAATGCCGGCCATTCCAGGGTGCCCCAAAAACGTTATAATTACGTGCAGACTGCAGTTTACACTATATATGACGGTAACGAATCTAATGATAAAACGATATACATGATTGTGCTTAAAACGTACATATACACACTATTAAATACACTATGTTCCGACTCAAGTCGCATCACAATGGACGTTTTACATTTCCCGGTTCCCGGTTTTGAAAATCCGGATTTCGGGACTTGTCAATTGGAAATCGGGAATTCCCGGTCACGAATTAAACTCTAATGCAGATACAGATAAGTCTTGTACCAGTGTGTGAAAATTTTGTACAAATTGTCTTTTAAATTGCCAAGTATTATCGGCAAAGAACTGATACCCTGGTCCCAAAACGGTTAAGTTTACATTCCCCAAAATCTTGGCAAAATGATTTAATATTCCATTGCATTCGAAAGATTTCCACAATATTTGTTTGACTCCTTTACGGAATCACTGGATAATCAATTTGAGTCAATTTCAATTTGCTAAAAAACATTGCCATCTTTTTCAGAAGTTGAACTTGCATTATTAAATAATAATACTGCAATGCCTCACATAAATTATTGACATTTGCTTTGCCGGGGACAGGAGATACAAATCCCACCCATAGAGCAATCTGATTGGTTAAAGTTCATTAAAACATCCAAATGACATCCTCCATATTCTGTCATCATATATCAGAATGTCAATCAATTTGAATCAAAAAAGCACGCACAGTTAAGGGGTACTGTATACAATTTTCAATAAATTCCCGGTAATAACAACGATTTAGTATAGATAATATATAGAAAAATAAGTAATTTGAGTCGAAGATATATTCTGTAAACGTTCAGGTTAATATGTTATCTTAAAATCAAAGTTAATTGGAGCCATATAATAAATTAAGAATTTCCAAATACTAGACATAATCAAATGAATTGACAGAGTGTGGATTGGGCAACAAATGATCATGTAAAAATTATGTTGATATGGGGTGTAAACTCAAGCTCACTGACTATACAATAACTTAAATGAGTATATGGGATCAGTATGCATATAATATAACATTTATTTGATACATTTGCTTTAAAACTGTAGAAAAATTACTCGACGACAATTTGTATTTTCCCATTCCGCCTAATCTGTCATGGTAACATTACTTCGTACTCAACAGACTTTCAAATAATGGAAATCTGGTTAAGTTATTCTAAGACTCAAAGACTATAGAAACCAACAACATTTTAGCACAGTATCCCTTTAAATGTTGTTAACACGAGATCTTTCTTGTCCGAGATACGTTGTGTGAATTTAGAGTTATCCTTCCAGCATCGGGACCTTAGCCATTGGAAACATTAAAAGTAAACTTTAATCGATAACCAGTCAGGTACAAGAATACCGGTAGAAAATGTTTAGACAGAAATAAACCCGGTAATCTGAGTCCACAAACAGAACATCTCATGGAAAGAATGATTTTCAAAATTAAACCTACCTGATTGTAGGAACTGACAATGGATCAAATTTATCAATGTTATTTGGATCCATAGGAACACAGACTTTGCCTGCAACAAAAGTTTTGAAAGTAAATTAGAATCCAATTTCAAGTCTAAACTCATTTTTGTTTGTAAATTTTTGTTTTGTTCGAAAATTCTCCAAATGACACTCACAAACATATGACAGCTTGAAGATGTATTCAGGGTTCTAGTTACAAAAACATACAAAATCTAATTTAATGCAGTTTTTTTGCTTTGTACTGCTGAAACAAATTTGAAAACCATATGTGACATAAACTTAACCTAAATAATAACAAGAGCATATAACAAGAGCATAGCTGAGGCGTGGCAAAATATGCCCGTGATAATTTCAACAATTGACCATAACGCAGGTTAAAATTGAACATTCGAACTTGACCTGTATTTTGGGCTAGTAAACTCACATACCAAATTTCATTCCGTTCAATTCCGACTTACTAAAGTTATCATCCAGAAACGAAAATTAAGTGCAAATTCCAATAAAAAGGGCCGTAATAAATTTTACTCTGGTGAAAATTGGTGGGCAGAACCCAAATCTGAACTTGACCTGTACTTTGTGCCATGTAACAAATTTCAGTACATTCAGTTCAGACTTACTAAAGTGATCATCCGTAAACGGAAAAAGCGAACAGGCAGATGGACAGACAGACGACCAATAACATAATAGTCCGTATAAAAAGAGTTAACATCTGGACAACAACCATTTCGTAAGGTAGGGCTTATTATTTGATGCGAATCGATTCGAGTAATTATTTGCACAACAAAAGTTAGGAGAATCCAAGCGGATTTGCACTGTATATGCATTAAGATTCGTACGATGACTGTTTTAATCAACTGAGCTTCCAGGTAGTGGAAAATGGGTCACTAGGTTAGTGTTGAAACGATTAGCGATTTTAAGGCATCGACTAGTCGCCAGAGGTAATCGACTACTAGTCGACTAGCCGGACCCCTTCTAAGAGTTCCCGTTTCTATGCCCATATGACGTATAAAATGGGCCATGTGGCATCGCAGTTTCGAATATGCAACTCTTCCGTGTCAGAACGTTCAAACGGAAAGCACGTGAACTATGTAATCTCCTTTTTGCCCGTGAGTCTCTCAATTTGATGTATTAAACCCAGCTCTCATGCAACCTCCATATAATCTCACGGTTTGGGGAATGCAGGTAATAAAAACATTTTATTTAAACAAAAATTGTCGCCGGTAACCTGGAAATAAATAGGCAAGTCTCGTTCGTAAGTCTCGCTAACAAGATGTCGGGTGTGTTCTATTGTCTCTGAATTGGCACCTCATGTGTCGCGGGTGGGGGGGGGGGGGGTATGGGTATAAGAATGATCTAGAATTTATTCAGTTACTGAGTTGGCTTTACCAGCTTGACTTGTCGCGAATTATGTTTCATATATCATTGAAGCCATTTTGTTGCATCATTACTCTAGTATTACACGTGCGACAGTGAGAAGTTATCACTGGTCAATTGCGTCCCATGGAACTAGACAGTGTTCAGTCGGCAGCGACACTTTGAACATGTCTTTGATGATCAACATAAAAGAAACTGCGCCTACACGTGCATACATTGGGTTCAGTTCAGGTCATGGAGTTCACCGCCAGTTCATGACTGGCAGTGGCATCGTTAAAGGAACAATGCAATAAGGCTTTAAGTTAATATGTGTTAACTGTTAGAGATTACATGATAATATGGCCGTGCAATGGCACTGCTGTCATGATAGCACATAGGTACTGCTTTTTCCCCCGACTAGTCGACTAGCAGATTTCGGGATCGACTAATTTAATAATCGCATCGGTTTCGACTAGTTGATTAATCGTTTCAACAGTACACTACGTTTGACACTGTTATCATAACACCGCTTTGATCTATGCTGAAATCGCTAATATGCAATCATTAACAGTCTCGGTGTGACAGATTTATCACAAAATATTTTTAACAGTAGTTGACATCACCACTTGGGGGAATAACCACCATTTGGGGGAATACCCCCATAACGTCCCATATTCGTTGCTGTTATGTGTCCGTAATTCTGTGCGACTACATCACAAATAGAATGTGTCAAACACAATCTATGCTAATTTCAGCATTCAGTATGGGTGAATGTGGGTGAGTAGCGCATTTGACTAAACTATTAACCCTTTCAGTGCC
This sequence comes from Siphonodentalium dalli, assembly GCA_032622095.1. Classification (NCBI taxonomy): domain Eukaryota; kingdom Metazoa; phylum Mollusca; class Scaphopoda; order Gadilida; family Siphonodentaliidae; genus Siphonodentalium; species Siphonodentalium dalli. The sequence goes on along the minus strand of CP136064.1, from coordinate 64,447,268 downwards.
ATGTCCGATTTTTGTATCAACCCATATTTCCTTGATCATTTTTCAAATTTATTGATTATAATAATGTGATACATTATCAATGTATCACATTATTATAATCAATAAATTTGAAAAATGATCAAGGAAATATGGGTTGATACAAAAATCGGATTGGCACTGAAAGGGTTAAACATTGCCTGGTACTTAGCACTGGTAGAAACGGAGAAACCATAGAGTGATTTACGGAGAAACCATACTGTGATTTCCCAAATCTGTGCCAATTAGCATCTGTACTTGTTATATATGTGTTGTTATACCAAATGCATTCACTGGGCAGATAGCCTGTCATCTTTTGACTTGACAATGGGAATTCTGTCAGTAGGATGAATATATTGAACTAGCCTGCCAGGAAATCCTGGCTGCCAGATGTGCATGGGTTTTGCTTATAGAACTATAGGCCCCATGTACCATGTTGGTAACAAGACTTTGTGTCATTCAAGTATTTAAATTCAAATTAGTCAATGAATGATAATTATATTATGGAGGTGACTTGATGTTTTATGAATGGAGATTGTGTGAGAATATTTTTAATCAATTCAAGAGATATTGTTTTTTTTTCTGAATAGAAAAGGTTCTTGATTTCAGTTCTAGAAGCAAGGAAATAGCATCTTTACATTGGCTTGGATTCTCCTGAAGTTTGACAAAATATAAGCCCTGGAAGGACGCACAGCTAAATGGAAAAGATGGATGGACAGGCAGACAATGCTCATTTCTATAGTCCTCCAAAAAAATATATATTTAAAGCCACTTGGTGATTTGTGCACCAAAACGCATCTAATATTCACTTTTTCATTTTTATAGATATCAAAATAGGTCGATATTAAAATACCTAAATGACTGTTCTACAACCATTATATGTCCCAAAAAGATGCATTGATGTCATAAAAATACTACTTTGAACACGATGTTTGGGCCAAGCATTTGGAACGCCATTTGTATTCATATAAATTCCTGAATCGGGGACGGAACAATTAACATATGATTATTACGTTAACGAGATATTTTAAATGAGAAAATGCGCCTATCCCAGTATCCCATGCCATTCCCCCTGATCAGGTGACCCATCTGTACCAATTTTCCTACATAAGGAACGCTCTTTGTTGCTCATATTTGCAACTTTATGTCATCTGAGGTCAACGGCACATAGCTCATGACACTCCACAGGTCAATTTATCCCTGTGTTTAAATTTTTACCGACCAGATTGTAACCATGTTGGGTATAATCAATTATTTAATTGAATTAATTATTAATGGCCTTTAAGACAAATTATGGGACCTATCTAATAAGAAGATCCCCCGGGTCGAATCATGTACATATTTTCAGCTCCGAGGGTCCAACCGTTTCTGTATAAACAAACCGGAGATAAAAGCCAATTGCTACAGCCTTTCAAGTTTGAAACTGCATGTCGCTAGTAGTCCCTCATATGATGTCACATGAAGGAAGATTAATGATTCAGACTGCATAATCCATAATGGAATATTCGATCGCATGAATCGGGATAACTTCAGTTATGGGCGGCCTATCACAAAAATCTTTTCGACAATGTGATCAGTGGTTTAGCGGGCATCGACAATGATATAATCATTTAACAACAGCCAAACTGAAAGGTGAGATGTTCATAGAGATGGACAAATTGAAAGCCCACCACTAAATTCCTCCCTGGAGACAACAGCCAAAGTTAGGAGTTATAACATGCATCTGTCAGTTGTGTTATAAGAATACCTGTTTTTGGATGTATACAGAATGGACTCTTGAGCAAATGGTTGATACCCTTGCTGACGTTAACATCAAGCCGAGGGTACATGTGCATTAGCATCACTTCATCTGCTAATCGTCTGTACTTCCTGAACTCCTTTCCAGTTTGCTGTAAAGAAGGAGAATTTGTTTGGTTTATCAGGGTTTAACAGGGTGCAGGAAATTATTGTATATTATATTTTTATTATATATTACAATATATAATAAATATTTCACCGGGAAGTCACCTCACTGAATGTAGAAACCACCAACCCCCAGATAGCAACTGACAAGCTTACACGAATCAGGTTATCTTTCATGTGTGACGGGGCCAAATTCGTCAATTATTGTCAGAATTTCCACAATGTTTGTAGTCGCTGTTGTACATAAAGTTGCACAGATATGCTGCATTATTTAATCCTTTCCATGTATGAGATTTTTGTCATCAGATATTTTGCCACTCACATGATAGAGCCAAGGTATGCTATTGTCTGTTAATTTCAATTGACCGACCAATAAGAATGATGAAAATAATATTTCCCTTCAACTGGTTGTGTGATTGACAGGTTTTGTTACCAACACATAATTGTTGAACGCGAAGAATTTATCTAATTTTATGAACAAATATTGGGGGAAATTAACGTTTTCTATCAATATTTGGATTAAATTATAAGAAACTAGCTGATGTGCCGACTTCGTCTGGGCTATTTAGGGATTTCTTTGTGATCGCCTCCCTCTGGGCAGAATATAAAGCGCTTGAGGCTCCTTGAGCGAATAATGTTGAAAAGTATTAGGAGAAAGAAAAAATTATTGTTTGATCGGTTCAGAAACATGTCTATATGACCGTATATGAGCGAAGTCAAGGACCCAGTCGCACCTCAAATTGGACGTGCCCATATTGTTCCCGGGATCAAAGTAGGCCTACATACCAAATTCTAGTCGTATCGTTCGAGCAGTTTTCAAGTCTATAACACACATACATACATACACACAGACAGAAGTTCCAAAATATATAATAGGTAACTCTCAATTACATTAAGATTATGAGTTTAATTTGTCTTCAAACGTTTCGGTTATATTATAACAAAAAATGTACTATAATGCCTTAATATGTGCATTATAGAATTTGTCTTCAAACTTTTCGGTTATAACTTCATAACCGTAATCGAAACAAGACTAATTTCTTACTCACAATAAGTAAGTCTGTCCAAACTGTATATGAGTAACGCACAAATTTATCAAGCTATATTGATCCATGCAAGAAGGCAAAAGCAAATTAATCAATTACAAGGTTTGATTTGAGTCTTGGAGATTCTATGTTGAATTATGGCTGTTGTAACAGTTTTCTGTTAAAGCAGCTTACTTAATTTGCTATCAAAATGCCAAAACTGTTAATACTGACTTTTGCTAATAAAACTATTAACTGCAAACCTACAGTGCCTTTCCTTTTATCCGAATTTGTCAAAGGGCAGAAATCTTATATGGAACGGGTGCCCTATTTGTGTTTCATTGGATGGTGGCCATCTTGGAACGCAGTTTCTGAGTATTATTATAGGAAACTAGCTAACTTCCCTTCCCTTCGGGAGCCTTTATTCAGCATCAGAGGGGCCTGAACCCCCTTCATGCTTTAACACCCTATGGCCCATGTGCACTTTGCGCACTTTTTGACCTAAATATTCACTTAGGTTCATATTTGACTTGTTGGATGGTGCGGGCTTCAATGAAAACACATATAAAGAGCGTACATATCTGCTGCAACATATCCTCATGTAAATTGGTTCTTATTGGACTTATTTAATTCTGAAATAGGCCCACAATGAGCGTTTTGAAAAAATAACGCTGCTATAACATCCGCCAGGGTACCCCGAGTCAACACACTAAATTTGGTGGAAATCGGACCAGCAGTCTGGGAGAAAAGTCTTCAGACAGACAAGCGGACAGACAGACAGATCCTACTCTTTTATAATTATAGGTTAAGTAAACTGTTTCTAAACTGTAAACTTTATTAAATTGTTCAAAGTTACTTATAACAGTTTAGCATATTAACCCTTTGTATACTATTACTCATTGACTTGTAGTTCCCTTAGGAAATGTTCAGATAATAAATTCAACCAACAACCATAACACTGAAGATTTCCCACCAAAGAGTATGAATCTTTATGTACTTGTATTATACTTGGGCTTCTGTGCTGACAGTTGATCACACCCATAAATAATCGAGTACACCCATAAACAGCACATTTATGAGCATGGGCGCTCTTATTTTATTCCAACATCCCATCACTGTTATGTTTTTATTTTAATTGTAAGTGGTCCTATATTACTTATTAGTTCAACTTTTCTTACACTGGACGTCTCGCGATGTATATGTAATTTCCAATTTACAAATTACTGAGAAAACTCAATCGACAACCATGTGGCTGTGTTTACGTCACGGTTAGTCTGTGAGGTCAAAAGAGTTGAAATTATGAAAACATTGTGTTCAAATAAATTTTCCACATTAAATTACAGCTTCCAATTGACAACTTTTGTAGAGTTGAGAACAAATATCATGTTTTCTGAGGAATAAACCAGTTTATTGTCACATCTGATTACATCTAATTGGTGGTTTTAGGTGAGCAGGTCAACAACACTTAAAGCCCGATATGAGACACTCTACAGATGGGTCTTGGACATAAATTAGCTCTACCCATATAACTAGCTGGTTTGGATTAGCTAACACATTGCTGCAGAGGATAGACTGACATCCACATTTTACAAATAACATACTTCAGCAATTTCTCTCGCCTTCTCTTTATAACAGATCCACCTCTGTTTTGAATTTGTACCGATATTGATATCCTCAAAGGCTACTTCCGTTAAACTTTTTTGATCTGAAAATACAGAAATATCAACACATGTAATTTTATTTATTGTGAAACAAAAGCTTGAAGATGGTCTATTTATTCCCAGCAAGTTTATATAGATTCCAGGGTATAAAATAATAGATATGAACTGAGGACACCTGTCCAGAAAAGCTTCTATCCCTTAACCCTTTACCCAACAAAACGGCCGAAACCGGCCAAATAAAGCTTCAACAGCCTAAAATATCTTCGGTCTGTCTCAATAGAACCATACAAATATGGATATCATTGGAACCGGCTTTATGGGTAACTTTTCAGGATTTAGTCGGAAATATGGCTTGTTGCCATTCATCGGAAAGCTCTCACTCCTTGACCACATTGTGATAGTTACAGTTATGCCCTGTGCCAATGCATTCTCTTATATATGCGAGTCGACCATAGGTCGCCTCGCATATATAAGAGAATGCATTGGCCTAAAAAAAATCTTTTTTTAACACTTTTTACCATTTTTTCTTACATTCTTTAACAATTTTAGAATTTTTAATGTGTTAAGCCAATGCATTCTCTTATATATGCGAGGCGGCCTATGGTCGACTCGCATATATAAGAGAATGCATTGGCACAGGTCCCTTCTGTTGGGTAAAGGGTTAATATAAATTTTATTTGGAATTAATTATGACATTCATGGGACAGTTTAGCAGTCCTTTGATTTTGAGGTGCACAATTGCTCTTGCCCGCCATTGCAAATGTTGCACACCCCACAATCTTGGCTAAGTTTACTCAATAATTAACTGATCAAATGCAGTACAGTAAGGGTTGGGTTAACAACGATCGTCGGAGAAGTCATAGCATCAAAGGTTAAACAATAGGGTGTTTTTTGAACCAGTCATGGTCAGTGCGTACTGTTCAATGCATGTGTGTCGAAGACAATCAAAGCGATCAAAACAATTAATATTACGACATCATCGATGAATACACGTGATGAAGCACGTGGTGATAGATTCTGAGTCACGATGAAGCTGCCACCAGTCCGTACGAAACAGTAAAAAGTAAATGGTACGGATTAACGATTCACCATAATGACTTATCAGTAACAACACGATCCCAATTGGGAATCAGCTATGGCCAGGGAATATATTCCCTGAAGACGGTGGTGTACAAAACGATCACAAGAAGGAATTAAACCAACAATGAACACTTTTATTTTGTTTGAAGTTTTATTTTGTTAAAATAGCACAAAGCAATGTTATTTGAGTGTACATGTTTACATGCCCATGCATCGGTTATAACATATACAGTAATGCTCTAATTAATCGATTCCTTAACCACAGCAGAATTATGGGTAACTTTTCAGGATTTAGTCGGAAATATGGCTTGTTGCCATTCATCGGAAAGCTCTCAGTGAGAGCTTTCCGATGAATGGCAACAAGCCATATTTCCGACTAAATCCTGAAAAGTTACCCATAATTCTGCTGTGGTTAAAGCCCCGGTTCCATATCCCCGATTTCCCACCCCGAATGTTCCCGAATCATAATTTTGCAAAAATCGTGGAGTAAGTTCGGGACGAGTCGGGACAGTGAATTTTTACCCCCGAACATGATCGGGGATATCGGTGTCGATTCGGGACAATTCTGGACTCGCTCCCGACAGTTTTGAAATGTTCAAAACTAAGTTTTGAAATGTTCAAAACTATCGGGAACCAAGCCGATTCGCTCCCGATGTGACAATCATCGGGATAAATTCGGGAGCAATTCGGCACCTATTCGGGAGTAGTCGGCAGTATTCGGGTGAATATTCTGGTGTAGTCGGCAGTATTCGGTAGGTTATTCTCGAATTCGCCATGTGTGGCTGCTTTTATACTGAGATCCGGTGTATCTGCAAAATTCGGCATAAATTCGGGACGTTCGGCAGCAATTGAATACCAATTCGGTATTTATTCGGCATTGATTCGGGGTATTCGGCAACAAGTCGGTGTAAGTCGGTAGTGATCTGGGCAATTCGGCAGCCACTCGCACGAAATTTCGGTATCAGTTCGGGATAATTCTTGATCATTCGGGAAGAAATTCGGAAGCATTCTGGAATACTCGACAATGTTCGGGACGATTAAATTTTGTCATAATTCGGCATCAGTTCGGCGCCTTTTTGGAATAAAACTCGTCCAGAATTATCTCGAATGCTGCCGATTTGGTCTGGTCCCGAATTGGTGCCGAATATACTAATTCGGGACAGAAAATCGGGAATATGGAACCGGGGCTTAAGGAGTCGATTAATTAGAGCATTACTGTATCTCCTGTTAGGGGCAGCAAAGCAAATTTCCGTGTCTGGATCCAAAATCATGCGCACAATAAACTGAGCACCTGCGTTTTTCATATTCATTATTCATATTATTTCTCAAAGTAATCCATATTCCATCACCGATTGCAGATTGCTGCTTCCAGCGGTCAAGTCGCTCTCTATAGATTTACTGGGTGTTTGCAAATGGGGACATAGAGAATAGTTTCTGAACTTTATTAATTGAATAACAGTGTAAAAAAGAATACTTGGAGACATTAGCTCATAAAATTAAAAGATTGTCAATCGAGGTGAGAATATGAACGACGGCTAGCCAACTAAATACAATTTTCACTGATAGGAACCGGAAACGGAACGAAAGGTTGAACTCAATTGAGACAGTGACATCTGGTTCTCACTATCCACAAACATGTGTTGATTTTATCCAGTGAAATATATTGTAAGCTCAATCTTATGAAGAGAAATAATTTATTTTGTTCTTAAAATGTGTGAGAATCGATCAAAAGGTCTGATTTACGACACAGTTCATTCCGGAATTTAATGATTCCGCTATGACATTACCATCAGTTGCCAAGGTCATGCATGCGCACACTGTACAATATAATTACGATTTAGAGGCAGTATTTTACTCATTAAACACAATAAAATAACTAAATAATAAATGTCCTATCGTAGACGAGGTGGGCTATAAAAAGCCCGCCTTGGACAATTCTAGGCGGGCTGTAGGTGGGCAGCCCGCCTTGAGATTTCCAGGCCTGGTAAAACCTCTCCAAACCGAACACCCTTCTGTTCGGTTTAGAGAGGTGTTCGGTTTATAGAAAATCGCACTACGATTGGAATGTATTGACATAGTTAATAAGACTAAGAGTTGTTGAAGCACAACCAACTCATTGCTTAATTAAACTGAATTCAATATTAAACGTACCAACTAAAGTATAAATAACAATAGATAAAACATGTTATGATAAGAATTAAAAACATGGTCTATTAAGATACAATACATGTATAGATAAGACAGGAAACATGGAAAAGATAAATGTCACTAAAAAATGTCACATCGTTAGTATAGTAGTTCTGTACTATTGAATATTCACACCAATTTAATTAGCTGTGTTTTGTTTGGCGAACGCTTTGAACTGGATTATTATGGCAGATGTCTTATTAGATAACTGTATGCTTATTTAACACTTTGAGTGAACAATGGTAACTTTACAGATAATACAGCGCTGACACTATGTTTTTACATCAATCACTGGGCTGAATTGGACTCTTGTTTTTATGACCACTGTCCAAACTAAACACTAATTAGCTAAAAGTTCACGATGGTAGCGTATTGTTACCAATTAAGTTTTAATCAACCTGTCACAATGAGTGAGCCATCATGACCACTCAGAGTTGAATGTATAGACCAGAATTTTAAACTTATAAAGGATCCCCAGTCTACACTAGAGCCAAAACGAGCTCAGCATCAAGTATGTCAAATCTACCGCATGTGCGTTCAGTTGGTATTGCTTTCCGCATCCGGATTTCGGGGTAAAAATTAATGTATTCGTTCACTTTTGGATTGTAAAAGATGTCCGATGTTGGGAATAGAGAGTTTCCAGTTTATAGAGGTAATTTTTAGTGAGAATGCACTTGGGAGAATTCGGAACTGGACAATTTGTTCGGTATGGAGAGGGATTCGGTTTATAGAGGGTCCAGTTTGGACAGGTTTTACTGTAATTGGGAATTATAGACTAAATTTAATCTAAGTTATATTGTTTATTCATATTTTAAGCAAATAGAGCATGATAATTTGAAATTCGTCATGGAATGAATGAGCAGTCCTATATTTTTTTCAAAGAGACTTTATTTGAATTTATTGGTAATTTCAAATTCAGAAATTGGGAATAATAAATCCTGACTATTTTCCAACGGGCCCATTTTCGCCCTCCTACCATTGCATAAAAAAGATTTCTGTTTATATACAAATTAAAGAGATATTTTTTACCACAAGAAATATGTCAGTAGGCAGGACTAGGGTTGCCACGACTGTGAGTTTTCATAATCGACTGTTATAGTCGACGGTTAGTCGATTAATCGTTCATATATGCGGCCTATATTACACCCAGGTAAACAAGTGATAAATACGAAATTACAATGACTACTTTACATCCAGTTATAAACTGTCAGTCAGCAGGCTTGTCATTCTGAGGCCCCTGCCCGTCATCGGCCACCTAAACTTAAATTTGCGCAGCCGGTAAACGCCATCCCCGTTGTTATTCCCGCGGACGAGAATTTTTTCTAATATCTGTATCTCTATGTGTTTGTGTGATATGTTTGATTTATTAAATAAATATTGTTTACACCAATATCTGTACAGTCAATCAGTGTTCCACGTGAACATGCGTCGCGGTTCCGAAAGCGTGTGGAATTGTCGCATACTTATTTAAAACAGACTATAGTTATTTTTTCAGAGAATCCCATAGTGTATTGATTCATTATTACGTCACCTAACATATATAGAGCACTTTTATTTCGGTGAGTGCGCGCACTGCTTGTTAATTGCAAATTAATAGTATTTATAGGTTACCACGTTGGAGAATGTAATGTATGTAGTACTAATAAGTGATGACACAAACATATTACTGATTTATATAACTGTCTTGTAACTTTGAACATTCCATGTCCCGCGAACTTTGTGAATAATGGTGACCATTTTACAGTATGAAATTTGAAAAATGAACATAGATGCAATCCGATGCACGTCGTCCATATTAAACAATGACAATGCCGTAACACGACATCAAAGGAAGCCGCTGGTCCGCCACGACTGTGAGAACATGTCGCACACTGAATTCTTTGAAGATTACCGCTAAACGTCGGCTGCGACACGAAAGACAAACGAAGCCTCATCAGAAGTGGCAAGATAACAGGCTGTCGGGTGATAAATTGTCCTACATACACTGTTAACTTTTACTTCCATGCATGGCATTTGTGCATAGTACTGTTTACATTCACAATAATACCCACCCACCTGCTGAAGGTTAGTCGATTAATCGAATAATCGTGGCAAGCCTAGGCAGGACATAGTTATTCATATACAAAAGGATAGAGGTCATAGACTTTTTTTTTCAAACAAGCACAAACCTCCTTCCGGCATTATGGCTAGAACCTTCTTCCATCTCTCCTCGTCCTTCAGAAAGTCTTGTTTGTTGACAGCATAGCTTTCAAATTCTTTCTTCACTATATCTAAAGCTTTTCTATGGAAGAACAAAGAAAAATATTATTATTCCTTTTTCAATAAATGTGATTGCAATCTATCAGTATTTTTTAAACAATTACTCTTATGTATTTGTCCTGAACAAATAGCTTCAATTGGTTGTTGGCATCTCTATTCTCATTATGGTCAGTGCGTACTGTTCAATGCACGTCACAGACATTCAAAGCGACCAAAGGAATCAATGAGAGGCAGATATTTAACCCATACTTTGGCGATAGTCATTATCTATTTTCAGCTTGGACGCTCAAATCCATAATACTCAATGTTAATCTTCAAAAATCAGATCAAATCCATAGTCGAACTCGATCTCTATTTTGGGCTAAGAAATTCACATACCAAATTTGGTTTCGATCAGATATTTTTTTTTTTAGTTATTGCAGCAAGCGTGAATTCCAAGTCGAAAAAGTCCTGAACATGTTGCTTTAATTAGTTGTTGGCATCTCTATTCTCAGCAACAAGGAGAATAATGTTTGAAACTAATTTTTTTACTAAAGTTTTTGATAGTAATTATACTAATCAGTGAATTTCTAGTTGAAAAGGGACAGAAATCTAACAGTATTCTTCAGTCCATTCTCAGATGATCTGTATATTGTGATCAACATACTCAACGATAAAGTTACGGTATGTGTAAAGTTATCATCTTGAAACAAATATCCAGATTTACAAATGTGCATACACAATACACATGGATGGACACAACTGAATTCTAAAAAAATTTGGGGGTGGGGTGGATGGGGTCAATTATGACAGTTACTCACTGTATTGATGGATGTATCATCTCATCTAATATGACTTTCCTTGCCTGGTTGTCACTGCCCTGTGTAAACAGTATAAATATATTGAAACACCATAATATCATAGATAGGAAGTGGGCAAAGATGAAAATGTTTGCAATAGTTTTCCTATATACAATAGTGTTGAAAGGGTTAGTCGACTAATTGATGTTGACTCGCCAGTTTATTAGTCAAAACAAATGTCTCCTGATTGCCATAATAGCAACAGAATTGTAACAATCCAATTCAAATAATGAACAATCTTTAAGAAAATGGTATCTGAATTGTTCAAAAGTCACATTATTAACTCAACGTAGCAATCATGCTACACAATGTTTAGTATTTAGTATTTGTGCAAGTTTAAAAAAAAAAATACCAATACAACAAATGCTGAAACAAGGAATTTGATGTAATTTTCAATGGTCACATTCATATCAATATCACCAACAATATTTCAATAGCCAATCAACTAAGTGCTAGAATGTTACGATTGGCCTAAACTGTCAGTGCAAAGGTCATACATATAGTCCTGATCATTCACATCTTTTAGACCCTGCTGCTACGGGTGACTGAGGACAAGGTGATTAAAAATGCTGTTGTAACTGACCAGATTGCATGACAGTACTCTGATACAATCGTTTGTGGTGACCATGACAAAATCATACAGCTTCAGGGCTTGATTTAACTGGATTCGCCAGGATTCGCATCACAATTTGCGATTAAATTTCCAATTTCTCCTAACCAATTTAAAATAAAAAAACAGGTATTGGTAGGGAATGCAATACAAAATCTACCCGGTGCTTCAAAATGCTACTCTCACCTGCCGAATAATAGTGCAGGCTGAATTATTGTGCAGGGCTGTATTTTTGGCTGAAATTAATAAAGACCAGGCAATTTCACTATATGTCTCATTGCCTAATAATAGTGCAGGGTTGTATTTTTGACTGAAATTAAATAATTATGCATGCACTATTATTCGGCAGGTGAGAGTATACAAATAAAAAAAATTAAATCAACCCCTGAGCTTTAGCGCTGAATAATCATGATCGCTAAACCATGCATCATACCTTTATGAGACTGAGGTACTCCGCCACTGCAGTTCTTCCATTCTGAGTTAACTTCCTCGCCGCTTCGTCGCACACCCAGCAATGAATACCTCTTCTTCCCGAGAATATCCAGAGAAGATGCTCAAAGCCAAAGTCCTCTGCAAGTGGAATCTCAGAAATAATACATGTTGATGACAGTAAACACTCAGGGACTGGGGGCCATAATAAAATAGGTTTTTTTTTTCAGTCACCCAACCTACTGGCCTCAAAAGGCGCCCAACCAAATTATTATATGGCCCTTTCGAGAAAGTTTTTATCCACTGTCTTATGTAAACCTATGTATTTCAATGCAGTGGGCATGTACACAGGTGATAGCACTTTATCTGCATTTTGATTTCTGCAATGACAAGGTGCCAGTATGAGCTATTAAAAGAATAAAGTGACATATTAAAAATCCAAATTTATCAATTACCATCAAACAACACCCTGATAAAAGTCCACCAACAAAATAATTGTCACATCTATGTACCCAGGTGGAAAAATGTTGGTAGGGTGACTGCAAACATGGATATTTTTAATAGTAGCCTGATCTAGCCCTATTTTGGACCTTTTGAAAGGGTTTGTCTACCCAAACAAATTGCAAAAAAACAAGGGGGGGGGGGGGGGGTCAAAAAAAAAATTACAGGATACAAGGACAGGGTGGGTGGGTGTCCCCGAGCCCGGAATGCAGATTTTTTCTGATGTCTTGCAATTTTTTTCCAAAATCATTTCTAAGACAAATTACAGCTTCAAAATGAATTGAAACAATCAGATTGATATAGTAGTGCATGCTATAGCCTTATACAAGTGATGGGGGCTCTATATTTAAAAATAAATTCCACAATTTCTCCCTTTAACAGTTGAAACCATGGGGTGGGTCCGGATTTGGTCGAGGAAAAAAATTGCAATGAAAAAAATCCATTCTCATCTTTTCTCATAGTTTATCATGGCTTTTTAACTTATTATACACACAGGTACCCTCTAACATAGAAATTCATATTGCTTAAAAGTTCTTGGTTCCCTCATTCCTTGAAATCCCACTGGAAACCCTAGTACTTTTAAATAAATACCGGTAATGTATGACCCATTATATTTATTTGCTGTCAAAAAGCCGAATAACCGTTGGCCTCATTTGTTTATATTAATGATATCAGTCAAGATATTGAATAAACGATAAATACAGAGACCACGTGGTCGAAGTACATGGTCGATGTCGATACATGACTACAGTGACTTAAGTCACATATATTATAACGTGTTGTTCACTGATTGGAGCATTAAAAGGCTCCAGATTCAATTTCAGAGCATCTAATTTTCAAAATTTTCAGGGGGAGGCCCCCTGACCCCCTCCAGTACTCTCCCCCTCAGGCATCTCCTGCTGGGATACTACTCGCCTCGACATTTTGTAGGAGAGCTACTCGCCACTCGCCTAGAATGATTTTAAGGGGAGCTCCTCATTGCTCACCAGTGATTTCTCACATGGTTAGGACTGGAACTGTGTTTATTTAATCAAATTGATGGTGTTTTTACTTTACACATGCACATATTTTAACCTATTGCTTATAAGGGACACAACTATCCTGTTAAAGTGGGTATTTTACCTTTATAACCATAACTATTTGGGTTTTTAAAGGTTTGTCACTGGTTTTGTTGGCATATTTTTCAGCCATGTGCTTTGTTTGTTTATTTTTTGTGGGTGTACTTGATCAGCGTTCTCTCAGTTCCGGTGCAGACACAATGAGAGACTCTTACCCTGCCAACAACACATTATTTAGTAGAATTTACAAGATTTTCATCAATTTTGGGGGTGGGTGTCCCAGACCTGGGTGAAAAAATCTTACGGTCCCGGGTGGGTGTCCCAGACCTGGGTGGAAAAAACTTAAGCTCCCGGGGTGGTGGGTCCCCAAAACTGAAAAACCCAAAATTTCCACCTTGTATCCGTAATTTTTGTCCTGACCGCCCCCCCCCCCCCCCCCTGTTATCGCTCTTAATAACATGCAGTCTGATCATTTTGAGTCAGATTGTACATCTGTAACTAGACTTGTAACTAGTGAATGTTATTAAAAAGAGCCAAAACATCTCCGATTTAATGGATTGTATTGAAATTTAAACAAATATGCAAACTTTCTGTTTGAGATTATAAAAAAGAGGGAATTAAAGCCAGAATCCACTTGATTTGATCATTCGATATCCAGACCGTTAAATATATTATATCAATCAGAGTGACAAAAACACTTGAAACATGAAGTTAAAACAAAAAGGTACACATAGTGTTGAGACGACTCTGGACTCTGGAGTCGACCCCCAAAAGTTGAGACGAAGTCGACAAGTCGGTAACTGTGGTAGAACATTATATAGCTATACCCATATCTTTATTTCCTCCTCTCCTAGTATCAATTCTCGCTGATTACTAGCAATGTTTAAAGGACAATAATTCAGTGAAAAACATGGGTTTATTCATCAAATCACATGCAATATTTATGTTCACAGATGTTGAAACCAAGTGACTAATACAACAGGTATAAAAATCGTAAAACATCAGATTAATAATATGATTTTGCGCATGCTAATTTATTAATCACATGATTTCAATAAACCGGTGTCCTTCAATCACTCATATTGATAAAGAAGTTCTGTTGAAACTGTTAGTCCCAAAACTTTATCAAGATTTCTATTGTTCTAAACGACCACCCCCCTCCCCCGCATACAGGCTGGGACACACCCGTTCCTTGTAAATGATAAACCCATCAGTGATCAAAGGAGCAGACGTCAGTCTTGTTGCCAGGTTGTCAGCGAACTTCAAACCTGTCATCGCAACAAGTAGTGTTGAAACGATTAATCGACTAGTCGAAATCGACGCGATTATTGAACTAGTCGATTCGAAAATCTGCTAGTCGACTAGTCGGGACACACCCACCACCATTAAGCCATCGCGAAAGCAGTGCCGTAGCTGTCGTTGCTGAATTACCAAACAATTTAAACAGTTAGGCTAACAAAATACACTATCACAATTGACTTGTTAAAGCCTTCTTTGTTGTCCCTTTGATGCGACGAACCGACGATTGCTGCTTTCAGTACTCGGTGGTCAAACTGGTCATGCACGAGCGCGAAACCCGGTGACCTCAACTCAATGTATCTGTTGGCGAGGCGGCTTATTCTTTGAAGTTGCTGTCTTTGATAATCAACTTCAAAGAATCGGCGCCGATCGCCGCGCATCGCGACTGTGTCTATTTCGAAGTGACGCAATTGATCTGAGTGATAACTCGTCAGCGCATTTGTCTTTGATGTGAGACTCGTGACATTGAGGGTGACATCAGATTCAGATCTCGGTCCTCATTCTCAGAATAAGCTGCGATTATGGCTTCCCAAAAAGAAAAAACCAGTTTAACCAAAACTAAAACATCCGATGTATGGAAACATTTTATATTGGTCGAAAAGGACAAATTCGTTGAGTGCAAGCTTTGCAAAACAAGACTTAAGTATAACAATTCCACAACCAGTATGAGAAGTCATCTGAAAGGCAAACACCCCACATCCACAATTACAACGCCAAAAGAAATCAAGACACAGAGTGCCTTGACATTCGCCCGTCGAATAAGTGGAAGTGCAACGATCAGTAAACAGCGCTACGGCGTTCTTGTAAAGAGACTCGTGGAGTGGTGTTCAATGGATTTGAGACCGTTAAGCATAGTCAACGGAGAAGGATTCCATAAGCTAATGGAAGAAATGGAGCCCGGATTCAAGGTACCGTGTCATACAACACTTAGAAATCATCTCAAATATATGTACGCTGCAGTAAAATCTCAACTGATAGATGAACTTTCTTCTGTTGATTCCATCGCTCTGACAACTGATACTTGGACGAGTTGCTCGACGCAAGGATACGTCACAGTTACATACCATTTTATCAATGAGGATTGGTCTTATAGGCATGGAGTATTGTGTACAAAGGCCATAACGGATCACCACACGGGCGAGCATCTGTGTGAGGTCATCTTACAAATTCTTGATGATTTCAACATTAAACCAGCAAATGTATCAGCGATCTCAACCGACAACGCTGCAAATATCGTTAAAGGATCTCGGTTGATCAACTTTGAACATATTAGGTGTTTTGGCCATACCCTCCAATTAGGGGTTAACCGTGGACTAAAACTCAATTTTGCTTCGAAGGCAGCTGGAGCTGGTCGCACGTTGGTGACACATTTCAGAAAATCAACACTCGCATCCGACGATTTAAAACTAAAACAAAAAAACTTCTCATTGCCTGGACATCGTCTCATACAAGACGTAGAGACACGATGGAACTCGACATATTATATGTTCGATCGTCTAATTGAACAGCGATTGGCAATATTTGCGGTACTACATGACAGGACTGTGACAAGCTACACAGATGCGCGCAAGCTGGAACTTCCCGATGACACTTGGATAACAATGGAGGAGGTAACGCCTATTCTGAAGCCATTAGAAATGGCAACAACATTACTCGGAACTGAAACATACCCAAGTTTGAGTATGACATATCCAGTTGTGAAGGGTCTGCTTGAAAAACACCTCCATATCGATCCAGCTGATTCAAAAAACATGGGCGAGTTTAAGCGAACAGTTTCAGATGATTTGAGTAAGAGATATGTCGATATAGGGAAAGCGACCCATTCAGAAGAGTTTGTAAAGTCGGCAATTGTGATTGCAAGTGCGCTTGATACAAGATATAAAAGTCTGAAGTTCCTGACCGAAAACCAGCGCAAGTTGACGTGGAAGTGCGTTATTGATGAAATGAGAAGCCTGAACGTGCCTGCAAGTAATTCTGGTGATCAGTCTAGTCAGAGTGGACCCAGTGATACTGAGAAACATCCCGATTCCGGAACCGTTTGCAAAAAATCCAAAATTGAGCAATCTAACAAAGCTATGCAATTTATCATGGGGGACTTATATGACGCCAAGACGTCGACATCCGCATCGATCAACACTGTTGAAAACGAACTTGCATCATACAGAGAAGTTGAACCCACAGGTGTGAACCCCAAAGAATGGTGGAAGAAAAACTATGACAGATTTCCGAGGTTGGCGGTCTTGGCCAGGAAGTATTTGGCTATTCCCGGGACATCCGTTCCGTCGGAACGCGTGTTTTCGCTTACCGGAATTGTTGTAAGTAAGAGGCGTGCAAACTTAGACCCTGGCACAGTGGACGAACTTATCTTCGTCCGCGAAAATATGAAGGTGATGACCGTTGTCACAAATGATGCGGCAATTGAGGTGTCGGAATTTGAAAGTGATGTCTGTAAGTGTGACGAGTGTGTTGAAAATGAAAGGGCTCGACAAAAATCTCACACTGCAGCGAAAGACACTGATGACACTGAGTAAAGATATATATATTATTAAGTTTTAGATAACAAGTTCAATATACTGGCATATATAGTGCTTCAGTAAACAGGTGTTACATAATTTATTTAATAAATTCTGTAACACCTGTTTACTGAAGCACTATGTCAGTATGTCTTCAAAGTTTATTTGTCAAATTGTGTGATGATATTATCCCAATTTCCTCATTTCCCGCTGTTATAACATTTATTTTGTGACTTTTGTTTGTCAGAGATTATAAAGTTTGTTTCTCAAAATATTTTGCATTTCTTCATACAATACATGTCTACATGTACACACGTTTGTGAAGTCAATCAGTGACATTATTGACGATCAAACTGGGCAAGTTTGAAAATAACGATGTTCGTGTAGCAGAAAGCACTGGTAGACCATACATTTTGACAGCGGAGAGCGGACCACGTGGAATAATTATTGTTTACCAAATTCACTACAGGAACATTTTTACACAAAACATATAGCATAACGCACCGTCGCACCGGTTCCGGTTGTTGCACACGCTCCGTACTCCGACGAGATGTTTGTCACCACTGTTTAGATACATCATACATACATCAACTGGGTGGTAATTTGATTGTCATAATACATCATATACCTGGGACAAATTAAATTAATATCCTATTAACCTTTAGTGACATTAACCCAAATAATCATGGCAAATAGTGTTAAATCACGTCTTGCTTTGCGTTCGAAAATGCAGTTTTTTACTCAAAACAAACGGCAAATTATGTACGTATATGGGCACAAAACGGTAAATTTCGGAGGGGTCCGACTAGTCGACTAGTAGTCGATTACCTCTGGCGACTAGTCGATTCCTCAAAACCACTAATCGTTTCAACACTAGCAACAAGACAGTGTCGCGATGGCACAGTTTGATGATATTTGATGTCAAACATCATGGAACATGAGCATGTGGTGTCCAAGTTATCTCATGATTCTGCGGCAAGTGTTTGATTAATGTGCCATGCACATATATTATAGTGTTTAACTCTTATTACAGGAAGTATATACCATGTTCTGACTAGTCGACGCCAAAATACAGTCGACATTGGGAGATATCGGCATCTACGTTGGTTAGTCGATTAATCATTTCAACACTAGGTACACATCAAGTGAAAATTGTCCCCTCCCCCGCCATTAAATCGCTGCTGTAAGTACATAAGGTAGACTCTTTCAGCTTCAATTACCTCTCAGTGCCCTGTCAATAATCTTCACTGCAATCGTCATCAGTGGCCAGCAGTCCTTACAAATATCTGCTCCGCTGAAGAGAACAATAATTGAATTGTAAATAACCCAAGCCCAAGAACAAAGAACCTCAAATGACAGAACTTTGTGTACAAAATAGATTAAGTTCAGTAGATGCTTTAATAATTCTTATTCTACACAATTTCAAGAGAGTTTTTATGCACTTGTAACACAACAAAATCAAGAAGCTTGTTCACATAGTTCATCCAATAATCTAGGGTGTTATTTTGTTTTAATAATGGAAAAATACCCATTCGTGAAAGTGTACCCATTGGTTGAGCATACATTCCCATTCAGCCCTGTTGCAGAAACCTAGTCCAAGTCTGTTTGTACGTAAACCAGCTAAGATATTTGGATAGCGAGATGTTGTTTTAGGCCCAAGACCGACCCGATACCATTTTTATAACAGGCTTTACCCCCAGACCTGGGGGCGGGAATTATCATCTATTTTACTTGATTTTACCCAACAAATCAATACATGATTCTATATACATTGTATTTCGAAATATTAAATTATGCAAAGAATATTCCGGTTTATTAGGAGTAACATCGCTTTGTTTATATTTAAACTGAAAGCCCATGTGTTCCGAAGTGTAATTGGCAACGTTCGGCTTCTATGACAACAATCGAGTACACCCATAAACAATTGAATGTACCCTTTCTCACCATATTTATAGTTAAACATTTCTTACGCGGAATGTCTCGCGATATATATGTAATTTTCAATTTACAAATTACAGGGTATACATGTACATGATAGTAGTAATTCAATTTACGACCACATGGTGTTGTTTATGTTTAAAGTACGAGTGCTACAACAGAAAAAAATTGGTTCAAATGCGTTCGTACTTTCTAAAAAATTTTAAACATTGCCATCTAATGTATTTTTCACATTGAATTACTGCTTTCCATTGGCAACTGTTGTGGAGTTCAGAACAAATAACATGTTTTCTATGGAATAAACCAGTTTATTGTCATACCGTAATTGTGATATTTGATTACGTTTACTGATGGTTTTATGTGAGCCGATTACTAATGTGTAAAGCCTGTTATAAAAATGTTCTCGGATGTTAAACAGCATCTTGCTATCCCCAATATCTTAGCTGGTTTACGTGCGAGCAGATTTGCACTAGCAGAAACCATGCAGGTCATGACACTTACGAACAGCAGTTTCTAACATCATCATAATCTGTCATGTCTATATCAAATACAAGTTCTTTCTCCACCGCCTGGAATGCAGCAGCTTTTATAGTTTTGTGCTCTCTTGGCTGAAATAGAAAAGAAATTCAATTTATTTTATTGTCTAATCGTAATACACTCCATTAAAGATAGCTATAAATTTTCCACAAAGGACGATAAAATGCTGCATGAAGAATTTTTTTTTTAATTTTTTGTAATTTGAAGCTATACTGTGCTATTATTATTTAAAAAGTTGACGGTAAAAGAATGGACAAAAAATTTCTTTGTCACAGCTGGCATAAGATATCAGTAAATTACTGAGTAGACGAAGGGCGGGGTGATCGCCATACAGGATTGGTTGGCAGCAGAGGACTCAGGAGTTAGAGAGCTTTTAGTAGCTGCCAATACTAATATTGAAATATCCTCCTAAACACGACTGTTGAGGCCATATCCGATTGAAACAATAGGACATAGTGCTGTGACTGCTGTCAGTATGCCAAAAATACCTTATGTGTAAAAATAGCTCCAATGTCAATTTTGTACGGACATTTTTTCTGGATCTCTTTTTCCATTTCTTGCTGGTCAGAGAAACTCTGGTACCTGATGTAAAGATCATCTTTGAGTGTGAAGGAAAATTCTCTGTTCAGAAAGTAGTGCTTAGGAACTGAAAGAAATGATATAGAGAAATATTAGCTTAAAAGAATCCCCAACTGATAAGTGAGTCCCCATGTCGTCAAAGTCACTTCAGCAACTGTAAATATTCAAAGATGATTTGGTGATCAGATTCGGCTATTTACCAATAAATACCACCAACATTGATGGTAGACCATCTATGGTATCAAAGTTTATAACGCAGTCATATAATATTATGCACGATGTTCAAGCATTTCCATAATATATCTTTTGGGAGGCAAAAAGGGTGCAGACAAACAAACCTGTAAGTAGACGTAAAAATAAATAAGTTTAAAAATTAGAGTCTATTAACCCTTTACCCAACAGAACGGCCCTGTGCCAATGCATTCTCTTATATATGCGAGTCGACCATAGGTCGCCTCGCATATATAAGAGAATGCATTGGCTTAACACATTAAAAATTATAAAATTGTTAAAGAATGTAAGAAAAAATGGTAAAAAGTGTTAAAAAAAAGATTTTTTTTAGGCCAATGCATTCTCTTATATATAAGAGAATGCATTGGCACAGGGCATAACTGTAACCATCACAATGTGGTCAATGAGCCGGTTCCAATGATATCCATATTTGTATGGTTTTATTGAGACAGACCGAAGATATTTTAGGCTGTTGAAGCTTTATTTGGCCGGTTTTGGCCGTTTTGTTGGGTAAAGGGTTAACATAGTCAGGCTTTGTATCTTGAGGGGCTGATTGGATTTTGGAGGAGCAACTGCAAAAGTGGTCTTATCAGTCCTTCAATATTGAGGCGCACAATTGCTCTTGCATGCCATCGCGAGCCTGGAATTGAAAAGTAGCGCTCAAAATGAAAATGTTGAGCGCCCCACGATCTTGTCTAAGTTTACTCAATAAATTAACTGATCAAATGCAGTACAGTAAGGGTTGGGTTAACATTGATCGTCAGAGAAGTCATAGCATCAAAGGCTAACAATGGGGTGTTTTTTCAATCAGTCATGGTCAGTGCATACTGTGTGTTGCAGACAATCAATGATATTATGATGTCATCGCTCAATACCCGTAAGCACGTGGTGATATAGATTCCAAGTCATGATAAAACAATCAATGTTTCTAAATTTTGGCCATTCCAGAGTCATCTGCATCAATTAGCTGCCTCCAGTAATTTTCACAAACAGCTTATTCTTTTATTATATAATGTCATATCTTTAGGAAAATTTCATTATTTGCCTCGTCAGGTCATAATTCATTAGTCTTAAAGATACGGGCGGCATTTGCGGTGGGTTTGCTGTTAAAATATTCTCCTCTGTCAAAAACCGCAAAAAGGAATAGTAAAATATAGACAGACCTTGTTCTTATACCAATCAGAAATATGTCATAAACAGTATGTTATTGTCAAATGTTTTTCCTTTGTTATGTAAACAAAAGCAAAAAAACATTACAGAACCTGGCTTTTGCTTAGATCCGGATATGGTAAACATAAAGAGCGTTATTTGTTAGTTTTCCTGATATGGAAATAATAAAGAGCGTTTATATCATTTGTGTGTGATTAACCAATAGAATTGCGCTGTGTTATGTAAACAGAAGCAAAACTTCTGTAACACGAGAAGGTTCTTGTTTACGTACACCATCGTATGTCTTGACGACAATATACTATTTACGTGATGATTATGTTTGGCATATGAATAAAACTATATCTATTTTAATATTCCTTATGTTGATGGCAATTTGAACAAATATGAATATTTTATTATTAGTTCTGCAATGAACGCTGCCCGTACCTTTAATTGTCATATTCATTTAATCAAACCTGTTAATTCCATTGATAGCTTTTAAATGTGCTGCCTCTGGGCTTTGGCCGACATTAAAATACAGTTTGTTTGTCCACTCCCGACCGACTCATTTTTACCCCCCCCCCCCCCCCCCCCTCCCGAAATATTTTTATTGCACTTCCCTAAAAAAGAATTTGTTTTTTTGTTTGTCAACCGAGGGGTGGTGAACACAGAAATTGGCACGGCGAACTACCAGTGCATGCCAACGAGGGCTACCAGTGCCAAATTGTCTTTATATGTTAAGTTATATCGGGTATATGTCGGGGGACGTTTTAGATTCAGTTTAAGCTACTAGGAATGTCTCATCCCCTCATCAAATTTGGACACAATCGATCTAGAATGGTACATGTGTGGGTCTAAGATATGAAAGTTCGAAATTTTAAGTATGGCGATACTCAACATTAGTGGAACATAAAGTAACAATTTAGTCGACAAGAGTTTAAATTTCCCTTTATTCGGTATTGGCACTGAGTTAGTTCCATGTCTATTGGATTCAAACTAATGTTCAACATTTGCAAATAAGTCTATCATTAAATAGGGAAGACGTTCTAATTCTAATGGAATGATCTTTCTAATTATCGCAGCAAATGTTGCATATATGGGGTGGACTTGTTCCCAAAATTTAGAAAGTAATTGATATTGGGGCAAGCATATCTTGGCACTGAGTTAGTTCCATGTCAATTGGATTCAAACTGATGTTCAACATTTGCAAATAAGTCCATCATTAAATAGGGAAGACGTTCTAATTCTAATCGAATGATCTTTCTAATTATCCCAGCAAATGTTGCATATATGGGGTGGACTTGTTCCCAAAATTTAGAAAGTAATTGATATTGGGGCATGCATATCTTTGCCTATATGTTGAGTTCTTTGTCGATTTTAAGGTGTTACCGTACTAGTATGTATGCATGCAGGGATATGTGTTTGTCATTATTTGATGGGTTGGATGTCATAACTAAAGATGAATGAGTTATATATATATATGTACTAATATATGTGTATATATATATTATATATGTATACATGGATGGACCTGCGAGTAGACGAATGCGTATATATATATATATCGATGGGTGGACTGGTGACAAATATATTGATTGTTGAATGCATGGATATGATATATTTCTGAGCTGGAGTGATGGGAGAATGAGTTGGATGGCTGTGCTGGTGAATCAGTGAGTGAATGGCGAGTCGATGGTTGGCTGGATTATTTTTGGTGGATCGTTGCGTGGTGATTGGACGTATGTTGTGGATACGTGTACAAATAGATTGATATTTTTTATGACTGCGTGTGATATGGATAAATCTAGCGCGTACAGCACCCCAACCAACTCAATATCGAAACCGAAACAACTGCGCGTGTAAACCTTACACGTGTTAAATGACTTCCGCGATCGGATTGCGACCCCAATTGTACTTTAGCCTTTACATTCATACCCAGCGCAAAGCGAAACCGTCCCATTTTATTGAAAATTATAAGATATAAACATGCTATATTGCTCACAAACCGAACGGCCCCATATACATGGTTAACTAGTCATCTGACAAGGGTGTGAGATAGGGGCATTAATTGCACTTACGACTATGAATTACAAGATGTGAATTTGCGTATCAGAGAATCGTGCATGCATATAAACAAGGCAACATAACTGATAGATGTCGCAACCAATCACCACGGATTATATTTAAAACAATTGATTCATTCGCCACAGCGACGTTAACCATTAGGCCAAACAGATTTTGGCATTTTATAATGTAATTATTCAGCTACTGTACAAGTTCGGAAAATTGCATTTAAACCGACGTATCCCAATAGTTTTAAGAACAATTCTACAAAAACGCCATATTCTGACCTGGACATCATGAAATTTGTTCTATATTTTACACTAGCTTTGAGTATCGACGTATAGTTGAAGTTCCGTACTTCCTATTATAGATCCACATATTTACCCTTCTAGATCAACTTTGTCGTTATTTTGGGAAGGGTATAAAGGCATTTCATGTGCCCGGTATGAAGCGTTTAATATCGACATATACCCGATATTATGGATATAACTTACCATTTAAAGAAAATTTGACACTGGTAGCCCTCGTTGGCATGCACTGCATGGTAGTTCGCCGTGCCATTTTCAGTGATCACCGCCCCTCGTTACGATTTATTTTCGTGTATTTCCAACTGATACACGCCAGTGATTTCGATGTGCATGTTTTGCCAATAGATTCCGCTGTCGGAATTTGATAAAGGATTCCGCAAGTTATGCTCAGGAATTAATCAAAACACCTAGAATACGGATTAGGGCAAAATTTTACCTTCCCCTACGAGTTTGTACACCCTATTTTTCTGCTTTAAACAAAAGCCAGATCGACCAGAGTCGAACTGAACATCACCATTTACTCCACTGGGTAAATGCAAAATTTAGCGTATACACCTTTCCATTGTCTTTTGTCTTGTTATTTAGCCATCCAGTTCTAATTATGCAGCCCTCATAATTGGCTACGGCAATCGGCAATGCTGAAGCCATTTGCTGAAGCAAACTGGGCCACGATAAAGGGTTGCCGTAGCAGATTGCCGAAGCCAAACAATCTGAATTAAAAGGGCTGATTATGGTAGCATCATATCGCTTAAAAACACTGATATTCTCCTGTACAGCACTGGTATTTTGACGTTCACACTGGTATTCCGCGAGCCGATTGGACAGTATGAAGTTTGTCATTGGTGAAAAGTCTCATTCGAGATCACTGAATAAAGATCCGAATGCAAAATGCCGACTTCCACCATTAGGCATTACACTGCAACATCTACAGAACGACGTAAATTTACAGACTATTTCAGTGGTAAAGAAAATATTTATCATATGCAAAAATATAATTTAATACTTACCTCCGCCATAATTCAACCATTTAAAGTACAATGAATATGGGAACAATCGTTTATAATACACTGGCAATAAATCTGGAAGTGTTGCGGGATCATACTTTTGATCAAGCTTCATTTTTTAGGCTATCGTTATTTTGTTTACAATTTCCAATTTGGCGCCATATTTTCTGGGAACTGGAATGATCTACTTTTTACCAATTACTAATTCGAGAAATTGTCGTTCGGTGGTACAGTGTCAAGGATGTGCCTTACTTTCGAGAAATCTGTACGGTGGTATACCCACGCCGCGACTGAATGGGACTGTCTGTCTGCAGATATTGCAGTGCAGGAACGTTTCGGTTATAGACGCACTGGTCCAGATGCTATCATGGCCGACAACTTTATAACATACATGGCAGTGGTGCGTATATGCAGTGGTGCGTATCCATCAAAGTCACCGAACCGACACAGATCCCACAGGTACCTCTTGCAGCAGCACTAATATTACTAATATTAATATAATATTATATCGGTCAGTATTCATAGACCCGGTGAATGAGACGAGTGTCAGACTTGTTATGGAAACAGATATGTGCAAAAAAATAACTGCCGTACCCGAGCTCAAGATAAATGGAAGTTAAACACAATTAAGAGCTGAAAACCGTAAATTCCTAGGAATTAATATTGAAGAAAATTTATCATGGAATATGCAAGTGGACTCTATTACCAAAAAAACTCTCCAAAAATTTAGGAGTCATGAGAAATATCAGTGATTTCATACCCAGAGATACAATGAAAACCCTTTATTGTGATTATCCCACATATCACTTATTGTAATGCCATATGGAGTGCAACAACAAAGAAAATCTTGAAAAATACAAAACAAAGCAATCGCCACACTATTTTATAAACAAAAAAGCATACCAGAAATATGCAGGGACCACAATTTGCTATCGATGAAGGACATTGGAAACATACAACTAATACCAATTTTACAGGATTTCCATCAAAAGAAACTCCCCAAATCGCTGTCTTCAATATTTACTAATATGTATGATGATCGTCAACCATCATACACGGTTCAAAGCAAATTCAAATAGGTATTGTGTATTCAGAAGAACAAAAAAAGCAAGAAGTGTCATATCAACCAGAGCCAGATGTCTGTGGAATGAACATGTATACATGTACCTCTGAACAACAACGAAAAATTAAACAACTTAAGTATGACCATAACATATTCCTCAACCAAATCAAGCAGTATTCACACCTGATATTTATTTGACCACCTAAAATAGTGTCAATTTCCAAATTAATGCTGATAACATATACCTCACGATCTTGAAAAATATACAGGTATTGCAAGATGATCGAGCAGGTCAAAAATAGTTAATTGACCTTGTCACGAATCAGCAACCGTAGACTTTAAAAATATAGGATCTTTACATCGTCGAAAGGTGTACATTAAACTCGGCCAAATAAATTTCGGCTATGTCCATCTCGACCCAGATACGGCACCGCCATGCTCGAGGCCTTTGTTGTCGAAAATATTCATATTTGTTCCAATCACCGTAAACAGAAAAACATTAAAACGCATACAGTTTCGTTCATATATACCATGACCATCGCGTAAACAGCATGTTATCATAAAGACCTATGTTTTACCTAAGCAAGAGCCTGGTTGTGTTACAGAAGACAGCAGAATGCTACTGGCTAATCACACACAAATGGCATAAACGCTCTTTATTAGTTCCATATCAGGAATTGACCAACAAAGAACGCTCTTTATGTTTACCATCATAATATAAACAAACACCAGAAAAGTAACCTTTTAAGCCTTTGTTTACATAACAATGGTCAAACATATGACAATAACATACTGTTTATGTGATATTTCTTATTTGTATACGGACAAAGTCTGTCTATATTTTGATGTTCTTTCTGTTTGTGGCGGTTTTTGACTGGTGGAAATATTTTCACAGGATACCCACCGCCAAGGCCAGCCGTATCTTTAACATCTCCTAACATTATAGATACAACTAATTGCAATTTCTTCCTGAAATTAATGTCACGAGTGACCAATATTTTTCTTTCATGAAATATAATAAGTGAATTGCCAAAGCTTTTGCGAAATAAAAATATTTTTTGCCAATTTTTGCCATTGGCAAATTTGGCAAGTGACAGCGCGAACCTTGGCCCACGACACGTACCCGAGATCTGACTTCAATGGTGTCCGTTTCTCTTATGTTAAGTAATATTACAATTCAGCCTGCGCATGTTCTCGTGAAAATAAGCACACCACGCGCTTATGTCGGTATTATTTAACCTCAATATATGCTCTATGTGGACGTAACATCGTTTTTTAAAACAGTCGGTTATGGGACTATTTCCGTACGTAATACGCCCATATTGGCCTTATTTAATCTACCTTTTTTCATCGACACGTTTACCAGATGCAATGTCTTTATAATGTGTTTTTACCGTGATCAGCGCCATTCAAAGATACGGGCGGAGTTGGCGGTTGGTATGCTGTTCAAATAGTCACCTCCGCCAAAAACCGCCATAAACAGAAATAATAGTAAACTATAGACAGACTTTGTTCATATACCAATCAGAAATATGGCATAAACAGTATGTTATTGTCAAATGTTTTTCCTTTGTTATGTAAACAAAAGCAAAAAAACGTTACAGAACCTGGCTTTTGTTTAGATCCGGATATGGTAAACATAAAGAGCGTTATTTGTTACCGTTTTCCTGATATGGAAATAATAAAGATTATACGTCTTGACGACAATATATTATTTACGCGCTGATTATGTTTCGCATATGAACAAAACTATATATATTTTAATATTCCTTCTGTTGATGGCGATTTGAACAAATATGAATATTTCTGCAACGAACACCGCCCGTGCCTTTAACACCTTTCAACGGAATAACGGGTATATACGCTCATTATATCGGCTTATTTCAGAATCAAATCCGTCCAATACGAAAGCCATGTATAAATCATAAATAATTTAATAATAAATAATTTAATAATGCTATATATAAGAGTAGGATATGTCTGTCTGTTCGGATTTTTCCCCCAGACTCCGAGACAGATTTCAACCAAATCTGGTGTGGTGACTCGGGGTACCCTGACGGAGGTATAACGGCGTTAGTTTTTCAAAATTTTGATTACAAAAAATTCAACTAAATAAACAAAAGAAAAACACACACAAATTAAAATAAGCTCACTATAGGCCTATTTCAGAATCAAATAAATATGAATATTAAGTTCAATATGAACCTATATGCGGACCAGATGTATGCTCTTTATATTTATATCTGTGTTTTCACTGTGGTCAGCGCCATCCAACAAGCCTGTTCTCTTGAAAATACGTTCATATTGAACATATTTCAAAAGCTCAAATACGCCCATATCGGAATGATTTGAATCTGAATTATATATACGCTCTACATGGACGTAAATGGGGCATTTACGTCCATATGAGCGTACTGATATTACAAATATGTCCATATCGGGCGTATTTGATGCACCTCCTCATACGAAACACGCCCATAGTGGCATTATTTAGTCCAACTTTTTTCATTGACACGACTTACCAGATTCAGGCTCTTTATAATGTGGTTTCACTGTGGTCCCGCGCCATTTAACGGAATAACGAATAACGGGTATACGCCCATTATGGACTTATTTCAGAATCGACTGTTTTCGTGTCCAATTTACGTAATTCAGATTCAAATAACGCCAATGTGGGTGTATTTGGGTTTTTGAAATACGTTCAATATAAACCTATTTGCATGAGGATATGTTGAACCAACAGCATAACGGGTATAAGTCCACTATAGGCTTGGCTTATTTTAGAATAAAATAAGTCGAATATATATGTGAATATTTAGGTCCAAATGTGCGCCAGGCCCCTTTGTGTAGGGGCTGCAGCCCCCCCCCCCCCCGACGCTGAATAAAGGCTCCGCAAGGGAGTTTCAGCTAGTATACATACATACGTTTTATAAATACATGTATAGTTACACAATTTATGTGAGTTTAGTCTATAGATCGTGATCAAATTTGTGGTCTACCAAATGAATGAATGTCTGCGAGAAACTTGAATGCCTTAACGCTATCTGCGGTCATAAAGCCCATATAAAAAGGACATATCCGAGCAAATTCCCAGCGAAGACATGGTGTAGCCCGTTTACTTTCGTAAAATGCTGGTGAGTCAGGACATATATTTTTCTGTTATTTTTTTTTTCATTTCTGAATATCTCCGTTATTTAGTAAGTATAGATTTCTTCGAAGAAAAAACACGCTCTATAAAAACGCTTTACTTTAAAACCTGGCAATACAGCCTTGGTGTTTTTTTTAAATAGGTTGGTTCCAGTCAGATATGAATATTGTGAATATTTGAGTTCTAAATTTCCTAGTATTATAATATTATGTGGCAGCTAATAACACAAACTGTGATTTCGAATGAGGTGAGGTAAAACCATACATAATATACAAATAATATATACAAAGGGGAATAATAGTATGAATCTCAGTGTCTTATTTTAGACTGAAGTCTGGTATGTTGTCTTTGGAGCAGTTCAGACTTCATTTGAGTCTACAAAACGTATTTCAACCATTCAGGGAGAAGAATTTAGGTAGCTTCGGTTGCGTTTGTTGTTTTTTGTATATTTAAGTCAAAAATGGAAACAACTCTGCAAAGTCCAATCAATCTCAAAATTGCTAGCACATAGACTACCATGTTGGTTAATGTTCAGTTCTGGTTAAAACACAGTCTCGACATCGCTAAAAAAAATAGCGCTAAAACAGTGTATGTCAGTCACACTGTCATACTGCATGCATTCAATGCAGAAATTATTTGTATCGACACAGAGCTAACACATGCTGGTGATAATAGATATCACCCCAAATACGCCAGACTCAGTACTGCATAGCTGTCGAGTCTGTGTTTTAAAGGCACGGGCGGCGTTCGTTGCAGAAATATTCACATTTGTTCAAATCGCCATCAACAGAAGGAATATTAAAATATATATAGTTTTGTTCATATGCTAAACATAATCAGCGCGTAAATGGTATATTGTCGTCAAGACGTACGATGGTGTATGCAAACAAGAGCCTGCTCGTGTTACAGAAGTTGTGCTTCTGTTTACATAACACAGCGCAATTCTATTGGTTAATCACACACAAATGATATAAACGCTCTTTATTATCACCATATAAGGAAAACAGTAACAAATAGCGCTCTTTATGTTGACCATATCCGGATCTAAATAAAAGCCAGGTAACGTAACGTTTTTTGCTTTTGTTTACACAACAAAGGAAAAACAATTGACAATAACATACTGTTTATGCCATATTTCTGATTGGTGTAAGAACAAGGTCTGTCTATATTTTACTATTCTTTCCGTTTATGGCGATTTTTTGACGGAGGTGATTATTTTAACAGCATACCCACCACCAACGCCGCCCGTATCTTTAATCAGAACTGGTTAATGTTTTGTATGATGTAATGGTAATACATCATATTTACCAGAGTATAATGTAAGTGGGCACACCATGCATTTTCTTGGAATTTACAAGGGTATATATATCCTTTTTACATGGCTTTTTACCAGAGTATTTTGCATGGCCATAACTCTAATTCAAAATAGCACATTTTGCAGCTGAGGTGTTTTCTGTCTCTTTTGTGGGAATACATTCTTATTTTGTTCGTTAATCAGAGGAAAACAATCGTACCCGGTGTCATACTCAAGAATATGGGCATGGATATTCATACAAATAACTGATCAAAGTCCAGAAGTGTTTAACACCTTATGTAATCACATGTGCCATTCATATGACCTCCAATCTGTTGTCTCAAATCGCAAGGCCTATAAACCACAAGCCTTTACTATCACGGTAAATGAGTTAAAATGACCTTAATATATTGAGGTAAAACACGCTGGTAGAATTGCTCTAGTAGAACCGTCACATACATATACTTAATTGTTCCAATCACAACGGTAAATACCAGTGTTATTAAACTGTTCTTCTTGGAACATTCGTATTCTTGTAATGCATGGCTGTGTTCCCATGTATCATAAAGTACTTTGCAGTGAGGATAATTGCAGACATAATGTTCATGCCTAGAAAGTATATATAGTTCGCTACTTTAACAACAATAATTTGATACATTCACTTTTCATTATAAGGGTCAATGCCCTCTTCACAAAAGACCTTGGTCGCCACGGAGCCAAACATAATAATGGCTCTGTGTTATTGAATACAGTGTGTGTTATGCTAGCCTATGTGATTCACGATATATTCAATCACAAAGTAGTCGACTGCGCGGAAAACTTCTTTTACCTCAATAAACCATATGCCCCCAAGCTTCGTGGGGGGTTTCCCAAAGTGCCGCCAGAACGCATATCTACATGCATGCTTTAAAAAATAATCACCAGTGTTATAAGTGGGACGCCTGGAATATATAGGAAGGAAATAGAGCTATTAGCAGAACCGTGGATTTCAATTCTGTTCTCTGGAGACCGTATATCTCTGACCTATACATATGTAACTATAGCTATTCTCGTTAGTACAAGCAATATACTGCTTTAGTTGTTTGTTGATTTTCGCATCGCCGGGACACACGTGGTTTTCTCACTCTTGTTGTATGATTTCCGTCAGCCAGTGATATTCTCGTTGGTAAGTATACATGTATACTCTTCTTTTCTGATGACACTGACTGCATACAATGTGATTGTATATAACTGTATACAACTGTATTGTATAAACGTGTCTACATCATGCATGTGTTTGGTTTCATGGCTTAGTTTTGAGCTTTGTCTTTGTTTCAGCCATGGACACACGCATGACATGCGAAGTTCCTTTCCATCAATAACTACAAAAAATAAACAGGGACCTGTTATATGTGGCTGGATGGCAACTTCCCAGGCGCCTATATATGTGGTTTCGGCCGCTTTTATATAGGCCATTTCACGACGCCGACACTGTCAGTTTTGTTAGTCACGCGCGGTGGTGGAATTAATGAAAGACATATGATTAACTTCATTGGGGAATCACTTCACTGCATGTAGAGGTCACTGACCTCCTGTAAGAAACAGACAAACTTGCCCAGATGCACGATTCTATTAGTTACCATACTTTGTGTGGATCACAAATCCAATCGGGAATCAAATCAACTTCACCATGGCTAGACGGTCATGGGTATGGACCCGTAAGGCTGTCCACTTTACCGATTGAACTACCGGGCACCTGTTCATTTTGACGTTCAGCGACATGCATGCAGCATGCATATCGCACCACTTAGAATAACTATACAACATGCACCAGCATGCAGTAACACACACACTATAATTATCCCATAAATCACTCTAAATGGGGTCTTTATCTGTAGCAGAATGAATACTAATTTATACGACTGGAGGCCTTGTGCATGTCCCAGTTAGCTGGTCCCATGTAGTGCTCGGTGGGAATATTCGAGTATTCGCTCGAATGATGCTGGCTTCCGAATATTCAACATAAAACTATATAATATATATATTGCTTTGGATTTCGGACGTATTTCATACATCACGAACTCTGCCCAATTCACGACTCTGGCATCTTCTCACTAACTACGGGGGGGGGGGCACCGCTCCTGTGCGTTTCCGGCAAAGAAAGTCTACCATGCCCAGAAATTGAGCTCAGGAAGCGTAAATGTGAGAAGTTTATATCAGAAAATAACGTTTCCCCCTCAATAAATAGATAGAATGACACAAGTGTGTGAACTGGTTAACGTTATTGCACGAGTTTGTTGTGACGCGATGGTAAAACGAGAACCGGAGGTTCGAGTTTTATCTCGCGGCACGACAAACGAGTGCAATGACGTTAACATGTTCACACAACAATGTTGTTCTATGTAAATTTATTACACACTCCGAAGATTGCAGCTTAACGTAACATACTAACATTTAGGTCGATATTGTTGTATTTAAAGCAGTGATATTGATTTAAAGATACGGGCGGCGTTGGCGGTGGGTATTCTGTTAAAATATTCACCTCCGTCAAAAACCCCCATAAACAGAAAGAATAGTAAAATATAGACAGACTTGTTCTTATACCAATCAGAAATGTGGCATAAACATTATGTTATTGTCATGTAAACAAAAGCAAAAAACGTTACGTTTCCTGGCTTTTGTTTAGATCCGGATATGGTAAACATAAAGAGCACAACTTCTGTAACACGAGCAGGCTCTTGTTTACGTACACCATCGTACGTCTTGACGACAATATACTATTTACGCGCTGATTAGGTTTGGCAAATTGGCATATGGACAAAACTATATATATTTGAATATTCCTTCTGTTGATGGCGATTTGAACAAATATGAATATTTCTGCAACGAACGCCGCCCGTGCCTTTAATTGAACAAACATGTGCTTAATGTTGACTATTCCCCATAATTTAGCGAAGAAATTTTCTGTTAAAGTTGACGTCGCCAGTGACGTTGTTGACGTAATGGGTTTGTATTGTTCAAGAACAATACACATTTTTTTATTGAACGTTTCAATTCTTCTGTATTTTCCTGTATTTCGCACAAATGAGCCATTGGGTGTGCAATAAAAACCGATTACGTCAACAACGTATAATTGGCGACGTCAACAGTAACA
Organism: Siphonodentalium dalli; assembly: GCA_032622095.1. Lineage (NCBI taxonomy): Eukaryota > Metazoa > Mollusca > Scaphopoda > Gadilida > Siphonodentaliidae > Siphonodentalium > Siphonodentalium dalli. The sequence continues at coordinate 64,413,442 of CP136064.1, read as the reverse complement.
GACAATTTCTTCAATTCAATTATTAGGTATAGTCCACATTAAGCACACGTATGTTCAATTAAATAAACAGTATAAACCTAATTTTTGGTATATAGTACAAGCTACAATCTTCAGAGTGTGCAATAAATATAGAACAACACAATGTTGTGAACATGTTAACGTTATTGCAATCGTTTGTCATGTCGCGAGGTAAAACTCGAACCTCCGGTTCTCATTTTACCATCGCGTCCCAACAAAATCGTGCAATAACACTAGCATGTTCACACACTTGTGTCGTTCTATCTATATCTTGTATATGTAAAGCGGCTCTTGGTCCGCAGGATAATGCCAGGATTCAATAAACCTTGTAAACTTTGTAGCTTTTTCCAACCTCATCATTTCCAGTGTTTTTTACTGTGACAAATCCGAAAGCATTCTGAGTGGAACACGTGCTCAATTTTACTACAATTATCAGTTTATTGTCATCTTGGATTTGTTTTTAATAATGGTTTATAAAAGTTCACAAAATGATACTTTGCCTTTGCGATAACAAGCTACACGACGGGTGCGCATTATAACGAAAGTGCGCCAGTGCGAAATCGTCACCTCAGTGTGCTTACATGTTGATTTCGATGATTCACGGTTTCCCTGAAGCTATTTTGCTGATATGCAGGGACGTGCTGCCGTGGATATTATCATAGGGGTGTATTCCACCCCAGGGATGTGATGACAGGGGATTTCTTTTGTGGCGGGGGGGGGGCGGTGTCTCTCCCAAATGTTTGTCTGAAATTGCTATCAATTGGAAATATACCAATTGCAATAGGTGGTGTCAGGTTGGTTGGAAATTTCCAACAGTTGGAAAATTCAATTTGGACCCCTCTGTGTGGCATCGGATGTGTTTGGTGAATACGCGGGGTGCCTTGGGGGCCACCCTACACCACTCTATGTTTGACCTAAATCGCTAAAAGGCTGAGAACTGGCATGAGTTACCTATCTCAATCCCTTTGGACGGCGGCCATGTTGGATCGGGGTGGGTATGTGTTTGGAAAGAGAGTTTTTCGGACACCCTACATAACACCCTTTATTTGAGTGAAATGCAGTTCAATTAAGGAATAGGAGTCACATTCGTCGTATACACGCGTTGAGTAAAAGATCTAGTCCACATTTTGGTCTGAAATTGCTATCAATTGGAAATATATATACCAACAGTAGGTGGTGTCAGGATGGTTGGAAATTTACAACAGTTGGAAAATTCAAACACAGTGGTTCCCTATTTGGACCCCTCTTTGTGGCAGCCATTTTGAATCGGATGTGTTTGGTGAATATGTGGGGTGTCTTGTGGTCCACCCTACACCACTCTTTGTTTTACCTAAATCTGTAAAGGGCTGATAACTGGCATGGGTTCCATATTTGAATCCCTTTGGACGGCGGCCCTGTTGGATCGGGATGGGGTGTGTGTTGAAAGAGAGTCTTGCGGACACCCTACAACACCCTTTATTTGAGTGAAATGTTAAAATGTTCAAAATAGGAATAGAAGTCTCATTCGTCGTATAGGCGCGTTGAGTAAAAGCTTAAAACGGCGGAAATTTCGTAAAAGTGGCGACCATTTCGTAAAAGTGGCGGCCATTTTGAATATGTCTACCATTGTGATTAGTTTGTCGGAAAATAATCAGCCTTCATTGTTGACGTACATGCACTGGTCATCCATGCCAAATGTCAGGTTTACATCATAAAGATAACGATTCTGTCACCATTTGACACTTAGCCGACCTATATATTTTTATGTTTACCCATACATAGTATGGTAAACATAGTGTCGACGTCCGGATTGACCACTCGTCGTTCGTCTGCCCATCTGTCTGTCTGTCCGTCTGTCGTCTGTCTGTCTGTCCATAGACACTTTACGCATGGTGCAATAACTCAAACATTTTCTATCTGATCGGAACCAAATTTTTTCTCAGTCCAAAAGACAGATCGAGTTCGTATATGGGTTTGATCTGACTATTTTTAACTGAGTTATGGCCCGTTTTCGAAAAATATTCACTGTTAAAAAAAAAATTATTATTGAATTCCTTGCTCAATTTAACAAAAACAAACAATATGCATTGCATAGCTGAGTATATCACCCTAAAGATGGTCTGATGTCATTATACATGTTAATAGAGATGCAAAGTTTCAGCATAAACAATGCGAGTGATTTGTTGACAGCTCTGCTATATAATTGATATTAATGGGTAATCAGTGAGGTGGCTTATCTTTATGGTTGTGTTGTTGGTAGAATTTGATACATTATCATCGTAAACTTAAATTGGACTCTATTATCCCAAGTATTCCATGCCCGGGTCACCTTTTCACATTTAATCAAAGGCTGCGTTGTGCAGCATTACATATCCTGTGCCAGTGCATTCTCTTATATATGCGAGTGACCCATAACTTCCAATAGTTTTTGTTATGTACGTTTGTCTATAATAGTGCATAACATTATACTCTATAATTCAACATAAAAACTCTAAGTTATGATTCCGAGCATAGTAATTTACTATCGCCAAGGGATGGGTTAAACATCTGCCGATCGTGATCGGCCTCTCGTTGAAGTCTGCTCCCATCATGACGACAATAACTTGTTTCCACGCATGACCAAGACGCTGCATATTAAACAACTACAAGAAAACCATAGTCAGAAATGGCAACGCCACCAAGATCATATTATTAGCCATAAATATAAATTATAATACAATTATTCTATAAACTAGCTTTCAAATTTTATCTGGGAAATTTGCATACTTCTATATTTCAAGTTTTCCCGTTTCTCGTGTTATACATTACTTTCTTCAAACTGTCTTCTTTATTACACAAGCTGATGGGCCCGACTTCGTCCGGGATGTTTCCCATCTGATTTCCGGCGAAAGGCGCGATTTGACTTTCAATTGACTATTTCGAAAGTCAAGGTCAGGCCAGGGTCATGATTTGACCCGTCCAAAACACCCCCACCCGGAGAAAAGTACCACTAGGTATCAAATTTCGTCGAACTCCGCCCGTTTTACCCCACTTGACCTTGAATTAACAATTTTGAAGGTCAAGGTAAGGTCGGAGTCATGATTTGACCCGTCCAAAACACCCCCCCCCCCCGACAAAAGTACCCATAGGTATCAAATTTTGTCGAAATCCATCCGTTTTACCCGATTTGACCTTTGATTGACCACATTGAAGGTCAAGGTCACGCCGGTGTCACGATTTGACCCGTTCAAAACACTCCCCGGACAAAAGTATCCCTAGGTATCAAATTTCGCCGAAATGTGTCCGTTTTACCCAAATATTGACCTTGCATTGACAGTTTTAAAGGTCAAGGTCAGGTCGGGCTCACGATTTGACCCGTCCAAAACACTTCCCGGACACAAATACCCATAAGTATCAAATTACGTTGAAATCTATGGAAAGCCGAAGAGGATTTGTTAGTTGCTAATTGCTAGATATACGACGCACGACTTGTCGCGGTATTTTAAAGGTGTTTCAAACTAGGAGATAGAAGGATTCTGCGTTTCAAATGATGATGAATTATAGTAATTTATTCAAATTTTATGGCATAAATTGTTATTAAAACCGTATATACTATAACAAAAATGAATTACTCGAAAATTAAGTGGGTCTTTCAACAAAGTCACAATTGCAGTTAGGCTCATCTCATACTCGTTTAATCAGCGATATTCTGCTGCGCAGTTTGTTATAGTTCCCAGTATTCATTGAGCGTTATAGCCCCACTGTTATAATTCGCCTTTAGCAGGCGTACTCTTGCCTCAGATTATTGAGATATTAGGTCACACGTAATGACATTAAATCGCATGGAAACATAGCAATTGTGTGGGCTGCTTGGCGTGAATATTTAATGAGAAATAAAGTCATACGTAATGACATTAAACTCAAGAAAACCCGCGAAAACAAAACAAAATCACATTTAATGTTTTATGTTATTTCCTTCATAAAAAGAATCTTCGTGATAATGAACCCTCCCAATACTTTAGAATATAGAATTAACCTTAAAATAACAAAAACCTTCGGAATACAGAACCTTCGGAATAACGAACCTTCTGATTGGTGAACCTTCGGAATAGCGAACATTCAGAGAAATTTCGGAATAGTGGACATTCTGGATAGTGAACCTTCGGAATAGAGACATGCCCCCAATATTCATATTATATGCCCAGAGTTCAAAGGTATGGGCCCATAAAATCCTAAATTTGGCCCTTAAAATATTGAACTCCAAATTGGAGCCCACACAGAACATCACTTAAGTCAACTGTACCTGTGTCATGTCCCAATGCGGGAGGGTCCACAATATACCACAACATTCATATTATATGCCAAGAATTCAAAAGTATGGGCCCACGTAATGACATTAAATCTCAAGAAAACCCGCGAAAACAAAACAAAATCACATTTAATGTTCTAAGTTAAGTTATTTCCTCCTGTATCTGTATCGGTATGCGCGCAGGATCAGTTCGGATGTGAGCGCACACTCCGTAAAAAGAATCTTTGTGATAATGAACCCTCTCAAATTAGTCTCAATACTTTAGAATATAGAATTAACCTAAAAATAACAAAAACCTTCGGAATAGCGGACCTTCGGGATAGCGAACCTTCATAATAGAAACATGCCCCCACAAGTACACCGGTGACGTAAACACATGTGCTAATCTTTGTTGTACTATAGTGACTCTATCGGTACGATTTATACTCAATACGAAAAAAGAAAACTAAGATGCATGCATCAGGTCGGCCGTGAACTATCTACCATAGAATTGTTGTAGCTATCGATTATACATTTTGAAACACCTGTCTGTATGTATGTATGTGTGTATGCATGAATGCATGTGTGTATGTGTTATAGACTCTAACACTGCTCGAATTTGGTATTTAACCTGTCAACTTGACCTCGCTCATAGGCATGTTTCTGGACCTTGACCGATCCGACTAAAAATTTGTGTGTAGGACTACTTCGATCCCGGGAGCAATATGGACGGATCCAATTTCACGTGGGACCATGTTCTCGAACGTGCTGATATAGGCATGTTTCTGGACCAATTGAACAATAGTTTGGCCAGACGCTGTATATACTGGGTACTGTCCAGATGGAGGCGATCACAAACAAATCCATAACTAGCCCGAACGAAGTCGAGTACATCAGCTAGTCTAATATATATATTGGACATTTGTCTGTCTGTTTGTCTGTTAGCTATGGCCGGGAAAACTGCCTGACAGATTTGACGAAATTTGATACCTAGGGGAAATTATTTCCAGGGAGTATTTTGGACGGGTCAAATCTTGATCCCGACCTGACTTTGACATTCAAAAAGACCAATTCAAGGTCAAATCTGGTAAAACGGAAGTATTTCAACGAAATTTTATACCTACTGTTACTTTTGTCCCAGGAGTGTTTCGGGTGGGTCAAATCATGACCCTGACCTGATCTTGACATTCACAATTGTCAATTCAAGGTCAAATCGGGTAAAGCCGGGCGGATTTCGACGGGTACTTTTGTCGTGACTTTTGTCCGGGGAGTGTTTTGGACGGGTCAAATCGTGACCCCGACATGACCTTCACCTTTAAAATAGTCAATTCAAGGTTAAATCGCGCAATTCTCCGAAAATCAGAGGGAAACATCCCGGACGAAGTCGGGTCCACCAGCTACTATTATATATTTCTAGATTTAGTTACAAACTAAATACCTGTATATTGTACAAAGAAATGTTTGACAAATATATCTGTATCAATATTACCATGCGGGTCATTAAAATAGATACGACGAAACAAATTTTGGAATATCTGTCTGTATATATGTGTGTATGATTGCATGTATGTATGTGTGTTATAGACTCGCACACTGCTCGACCGATCCGACTCGGATTTGGTATTTAACGTGTCAACCTGACCTCGCTCATAGGCATGTTTCTGGACCTTGACCGATCCGACTAAAATTTGTGTGTAGGACTACTTCGATCCCGGAAGCAATATGGACGGGTCCAATTTCACGTGCGATTTAGCGATTAGCGACACCCTGCTACTCGCGAGCATGTTAGACTCCTTGGTCCGTGTTTCAAGACGGGTCGGAGTGAAACCCACGGGAATGGTCAACGTCGCGTTTTGGACAAGCTCTGAGCACTCATTCTCCACTCCCAATCATCAAAATCACCGCAAACGGTACAACGGGGGTTAATGCATGCACGATCTTTATATTGACCATGTTTGGAGTTGTTAACCGACTAACGCTCTTTATTGTCATCGGCGTTGCTAAACGCTCGCATGTGCCTACGAAACTACGGACGAAAACGCGAAATGCATTTATCTTGATTAAAAAGGCAGAATTAACTCATCGGAAAACAAAACTTGCGTGTTGTGTGATTTCAATCATACATCTTTTAGGAACGGGTACTGCGTGTTGTGTGAAAAAAAATGCGTGTTGTGTGATTCTTATGTCTGTCGTTCCTAGGAACGGGGTAATTTTTCATCGGGTCAGTTTTTCCGCCCGATGTACTTTAAATCATACCTCTTTTAGGGACGGGTACTGCGTGTTGTGTGATTCTTATGTCTTCTTCACCTTGAAACGGGTACCCACAAATTATATATATGTGTGTGTCCTTTATAGACTCGAACCGATTGAGCTCAAACTTGCTACCTACGGGAAGTGTCATGGACGGGTTAAATTGTGACTCCGACCTGACCTTGACCTTGAAAATTATCCATTCAAGGTCAAAATCCGGAATTAACACAATTAACTCATGTTATAAACAAAAAATTAATATTAATTCATTGAAAAACAAAAAATTAAATTAAAAAATTAATTATAAAAATTAACTAAACAAAAAAATAATTGAAAAATTAAAAAATTGTAATGTTTCTGACGAACGCCGCCAATGGCGGGCTAACCTGCTAGTATTATCTATTTCTAGATTTAGTTACTAACTTTATACCTGTATATTGTACAAAGAAATGTTTGACAAATGTATCTATATCAATATTATCATAAGGGTCATTAAAAATTAGATACGACGAAACAAAATTTTGAAGGGTGCATGTGATTGTGAGGAATAATAGGATCATAGGTAAATTTAATTCATGGACGCTTGTTAATTTTCATTGGACTACATGTATAAGGTAAATTTTTATTTTCAAATGATGACAGGAATGTGGAAAGTTGAACTACCCAAGTAATACTGGCTTTCCGCACGAAGAGATATACATGTATATAAAAAGCAAAATAGAAGATGGCTGCTGGCGACCATGTTTTCCAAAAAAAATCAAATCATTCGATAGCCCCCATCTAGTGGTCACCCCGAAGATCAGTATGAAGTTTGGTGACTATCAGATGAGGGATGTGGTCTGTAGAGGTGCTAAAGAAAAGAATTCAGTCATACAAAGAGTAAGATACAAAATAGCTGTCTGTGGTCATGTTTTTAACGAAATCGGGAAAAAAATAGATCACTCTCATCCTGGTTATCCAGAAGATCATTGTGGAATCTGGTGGCGATCGGACAATGTATGTCGTCTGTAGGATCAACCAAATTATTCAGCCATAAAAATAGTAAAACTCAAGATCACCGCTGGCAGTGATGTTTTCACAAGGAAATTTTGAGAAAAAAATATGGCTCCCATCTAGTGGTGACCCAAAATATCCACATGAGAAACAGTTCTCCAATAAATACTGGCTGCAGGGTGTGCCAATTGATTCAAATTTGAAATTTGGCAGGGTGTATTGCTGGTGGCCATGTTTTCCCCGCAAATTTGATAAACTAATGAACAAAACCACTGAATCCGTTGAATCAATATACATATACACATATATATATATGCATTGTTATCCACACTACTGGTATATAAAGGTACTGAAAATAACTATATTAGACTAGTATACACAAAATAAACCATATATTATGGCAATGGGCTCTAATATCCGAACATAACAGCTGAGAACTTGGTGTGAATTGAAGAGTAGTGGGGTCTCAAGAATATCTACTCCTCCACGTTAGAAACATTCCATTAAATAGCATAAGTATAATCTAGCTCGAAGACAGAAGTGATCCATCAAACCGCTCTTAATTCAACCAGGTCATCACACCCCATGTATGGTCGATCACATGATGATCTATGTGGAATCGGGCTTCTCAAAGTACCGCCGGTACCGCATGCACATGCCGGTACCGGTATCGATACTTTGCTAGTACCGTGGTTCCTGTACCGGTACTGTCAAGCCATTTTATAGTTCTAGGAATATCTAGAGGTAATACAGTGCTGAAAATCACAAGCCACGAACTCTATTATTAACATGAAGTAATGATAATTTGATATCAGAATAAAGAAACTATTTTGGGATATTAGATACCATTTTGGAATATACTAACAAACTTTCCCGTAGACATAGACAATTCAATCAACCAAAATGGAACTATTTGTTGCACACGTTTTGTGGTTTTATCTTATTGTTCTTCTGTGTGTGATAAACTGATAGAAAGTAACGCGACACACGTCGGTGGTTTTCACTTCACAATATTCAATCAGATTAAATGTATTTGCAAAGTCGCGCGGTCGGCCATTTTGAATCTAAACAATAATGAGTCAAGTTAGGCAACAATTTCTCTCCACGTGTTCCTATACCAAATATGAACTATCATGTCTATTCAGCAAATTACATGTACACTCAGTCTGGGTGAACGTCGACTCTATATTTGAAATGAATATTTAGGTATGAGTTTACTCAGACTGATGTACACTGTGCACGGTTCGTGGATATTCGTTCCCAATTTTATTATATAACTGGAGGTTCCATGAGACCCATTTAAATTCAAAATGGTCTACCTCATATATGCAAACTGATACGACATGTGAACGGGTACGTGCGTGATTAATCAAAACGTGTGGGCCATACTTGTGGGTGATGTCGTTGGTGAATAAATGATAAGAAATTGTAACTGGGTTTAGTGTATAATTGCCACAACTGGGCAAAAATAAAGGCAAAGTCATAAGTTGCAATCACAAGTTCCCAACACAAAATAATCTTTGAAGATTAAAACAATATCACAAGGCCGTGCTTTCAAAGAATTGGAATTCAACCATTGAAGAGTTATAATAGACACATAAAAACCAGGAACCACCCTTCCGTGACCGACCTCTCACGCCATGAATACAATCACGATCGATGTGCATCGCGTGTAGTTTAAAGAGCGAAACTTGATACTACTGTATTTTGCCAGACAGCCTGCTGATCTAAGAACGTGCATATATGCAACCACAGTACCGAGTACCAGCGGATCTGCACACCAGCACCGTTACCGCAAAAAATGCCCGAGTACGCGGTACCGGTACTGCGTACCGTTGAGAAGCCTGGGTGGAATTGTTGTATAAAAAACAGCACTACATGTAAATATAAAATAAAACAGTGCTACATCTTATTACAGATTATTTCCACATATAATCAGTGACTACAGGCAGTCTAACAAAATAAAGTTTCAGTGACACTCGATCCGAAGAGGGGGATAATTTCATCTGTTACAGTCAATGGAGCGATTATGAATCTGGAAAGCTGAAATTTCTAAGTAATACTAGATATGGACATGACGAGTATAGTGTGTTTCAGAACGAAAAAGTTGAATAAAATCAACACATTTGTAAATTTAAAAACAATTCAAACGTTATTGTATTCCATGTCCCAGCCCGGACATATACACCAAATTTCAATAATATTCATTGAGAAACAACGGACCAAACGCCATATAACACCCCGTATACATCTTTTATTCCGAGCCTGCCTTTTATTCCGAGTTGGCACACGTCGATTGGGGCGAGTTAGCCCTGGGGCGAGTACGCCGATTCCGGCACCTTCTTATATTGCAGTTTACGCTGGTTTACGCGTAATTTAATTTAGAAAGTTCCCCAATTAGTATCGTAAATAGAGCGACAGTATTTGACAGAGACTGACTCTGTTATTGATTATCATGTTGTTATAATTAAAAAACGACAAATGCACATGCCGTTCAAACGTAGTAGTCTATTTTCTCCATGTTAAATGACATCGCAAATAACAAATAACGCTAACCTACTGCAAATGTTTTACACGACAACTGTTAACATATTTGGGCTGAATTCATCTGATGTGGTATGATTCCTCAAAATAAACAACAAACCATCGTTACTTGGAAATGTAGTTTGGGCTAACATTTACACAAATCCTCCAGCTCCTCTATCCTGACACACACGTCAGATGAAAAACAGTCATTAGATAACCGCCCAAATTTTGGGCGAAATTATATAGGAATCAGGGAGCTAAATGTGTTCCAGAGTCGGGAGGGAGTGCACCGTGGATGTAACTGAAGAATGGCATTCACCTGATACATGTAACACGTAATTAAAGGATGATATCCTGTTTATTTGATTTGTATATAAAATCTAAATAATTTAAAATGGTGAATTAATGGAGGAAATGTGAGTGGGAAATTTATTTAACTAGCTGCTGTAGTTCTGGGATTTCCCAGGTAAAATTTTGCTGCTGGATAGCCCAGTCGTACCCTTGGGGATTTGCATTTTCATGATCTAGCTGGGTAAACATCACTGGTGTGGCCCGCGCAAGCCTCAATTTAGTGAATTTAGCTGAAACGTTAACACTGTCGTCTATATAATGGAAAACCATTTATTCAGTGATTCTTAAAGATTGTGCTAATTCCGGCCATGATATAGCTCTGATATCTATAGCAATCAAACGAAGCCTGTGGGGGATTCGTGAGAAACAGTCTTGTTAAATCACAATTATGTACATTCGTATATAGAAGCTCTCTGAGAGATATGATGGTCGGCAGTCATTATAATTATGTCTGGCTTTTGCTGTTTGGAATCGTAGTATGGGGTTAGTCTTTTAGTTTGCAACGCAGCCAGTAATGACAATAGTGTGTGTATAGGAGAACTACCAAGATGGGGATATACTAACACGATTAGCTATACATTATAATATCCAAAGCCCTGCACATGCATATGTATGTGGAATACAACTAAATACAATACATGTCTAAACGGAGAAGTATATGGCGACAACGATACTTAAGTATATCGATCCATTTGTTCCCGTCCTAATATTCTTTTCAGAAATTCAATAGGAGCTCTGCGATGGTAAATGTGTTTATTTAAAATGTATATGTCTCTATGTACTATGCTAAGACTTTACCTACAGAGCCAGTCATGCCGGGTGGGGGACAGAAGCGCCCAGTAGCAAGGGGACACAACGTCACGAAAAGGGCAATTTTTCAGTCAGAGGTATTTTCAAAAAGGTCGAAAAGCCATGCAAAATTTTGTTAATCATACTAATTTTAAAGCACTTTTATGGAATAATCTCAAATCATGCTGTATAGAATGGATATAATTTTCTCTTAGGGAAATATAACAATGCTTTTTAGCTGATGTATCTATGGGGCTTTCTTGCCATTTTGTGCCCTCATGTGCCAACGTTTGTGGAGGGCAGCAACGAGTAGCATTTTCCCTCTCAGGGCCCTCTGATCAGGCGCCCATAAGAGCCACCGCTACACACACACCAAGCACATCGAAGACCCGACAAGTAGATACAAGAAAACCATAATCAGAAATGGTAACGCCCTCAAGATTATATTATTACGCATAAATATAAATTATTAAAAAAAATGTAAAATATATTAGTTACATGAATGCATTGCCACGAACATGACATTTGGAACTTATTCCCTATTCCTTATTCCTTATTTAAAAAAATGTCGCTTTCGACCGATTTGACGGTATGGGTGGGTGGCCGGCCCCAAATGCCACCTAGAAACACCCCAACCCCCCACCCATCACCCGGGGGGGGGGGGGGGGTGCCACCCCGAGGGGGTGAAAATGGGGTATGGACCATTTTCGAGAACGGTAAGAATCTCGACCGATTTGACGGTATGGGTGGATGGCCGGCCCCAAATACCACATAGAAACACCCCAACCCCCACCATCACCCCCGGGGGTGCCACCCGAGAGGGTGAAAATGGGGTATGGACCATTTTCGAGGACGGTGAGGATTTCGAACGATTTGACGGCATGGGTGGGTGGCCGGCCCCAAATACCACATAGAAACACCCCAACCCCCACCCATCACCCCCGGGGGGTGCCACCCCGAGGGGGTGAAAATGGGGCATGGACCATTTTCGAGAACGGTGAGGATTTCGACCGATTTGACGGCATGGGGGTTGGGGGGTTTCTAGGTGGTATTTGGGGCCGGCCACCCACCCATGCCGTCAAATCGGTCGAAATCCTTACCGTTCTCGAAAATGGTCCATACCCCATTTTCACCCCCTCGGGGTGGCACCCCGGGGGGTGATGGGTGGGGGTTGGGGTGTTTCTAGGTGGTATTTGGGGCCGGCCACCCACCCATGACGTCAAATCGGTCGAAATCCTCACCGTTCTCGAAAATGGTCCATACCCCATTTTCACCCCCTCGGGGTGGCACCCCGGGGGTGATGGGTGGGGGGTTGGGTGTTTCTAGGTGGTATTTTGGGCCGGCCACCCACCCATGCCGTCAAATCGGTCGAAATCCTTACCGTTCTCGAAAATGGTCCATACCCCATTTCCACACCTCGGGGTGGCACCCCCCCCCCCCCCGGGGTGATGGGTGGGGGGTTTGGGTTTATTCTATGTGGTATTTGGGGCCGGCCACCCACCCATGCCGTCAAATCGGTCGAAATCCTTACCGTTCTCGAAAATGGTCCATACCCCATTTTCACCCCATCGGGGTGGCACCCCCGGGGGTGATGGGTGGGGGTTAGGGTGTTTCTAGGTGGTATTTGGGGCCGGCCACCCACCCACCCATGCCGTCAAATCGGTCGAAAGCGACATTTTTAAAATAAGGAATAAGGAATAGGGAATAAGTTCCAAATGTCATGTTCGTTGCATTGCCTCAGAATTCCGTTAAAACAACTAATCCTTCAAATTATTATAAAAAACTACGCCTTATTACTGCAGGTTTCTAATTCACCACACCAGAAGTCTCTAAATGCGGATCAAAAATCGGAGTCATTGTGTTCCTGCTATAAATCGTGTCGTTATTTGTTTAATCAATGTTTTCAATCAATTGAAATAATATATACGCACCCGTTCCCTCATTAAAATCAACATATTTCGACCATTTTAGGGGAACTCCGCGAATTCAGGGATCTCCGCACATAATTCTCCGCAAATAGGGACCTACTGCGAATTGTCACAACGGGCTCCCAATGGGTTATAAATTATTTTCAGGCTATCAGTTGGTTGAATACTATTTCCCTTTTTACTAAAGTAAACAAGTAAATATCGAATGACGATACATATATTTGCAAACAAGCATTGCAAATAATATTATTGGGACGAAAAGTCGCAAGACTTGTTCCGTATTATTATGATGATGATGATGTTGATGATAATGATGATGATTGATAGAACAAACCACTATTATGATGATCGTGTCGTTATTTGTTTACAATACGTATGAATTGACATATATACGCACCCGTTCCCTCATTAAAATCAACATATTTCGACAATTTTAGGGGAACTCCGCGAATTCGGGGAGCTCCTCAAATAGACTCCGCAAATAGGGACCTACTGCGAATTGTCAAAACCGATTATCTATTTATAAAACGTCCACAGACACACAGCGATCTAATATTTGCCCACCAGTATACACCCGATGGGCGTTAATATTGGTCTTACACCCGAAGCATATAAAATGTGGTATATTCTGCTCCATCCATTTCAGGGCAACCATGCAGGTATATATATAACAACTATTGGGAGCATTCTCCCGATTGATGAAGATTTCCATGCAGACGGTAAACATATTCGTGACCACCGAGGAAGATCCCACAGTCAATTCATTGACACTGCGTTTTTATTCGAATTAGAATTACCGCCGAGCAGCGAGGAAGAATACGACTTTAGCAGCTTCCGTCTACAACATAAGTTCGTGCACCACTTCATATAACCGTATACGTGGGATGTATACCTTTTGGATGTTTCTATTATGGACACTACGGCATTGACCGTTGAGAACCAGTTCCTCGCGATAATCGCTGGGATTTCATTCGCAAAGACCTTTTCCTAATGGAAAAACAAATTCCTTTGATGGTGGACCCATTTCCGGACCTTTCGTTATCAGTGGTAAGTTGCTATCACTTTATGAACATAATATATATTATTATGTGCTATAAGCTATCAAATAGTAGTATGTTTGCATCAGATACAAACCGTTATCCGTCTAATGAGATATCGTATCCATCCGCGCTAAAATTAAAAGTGATTCGGTGCTAGATGAGTTAACATTGCTTCGCCACTGTGATCAACTAAATTATTTTTTAAACATACTATGATATTAACCTCATTCAATATGTCTGAAAAATGGAACTATTTTTATAATCATAAGTTTATTGCCATGGCTGAGCTTGGGTATACACATTTGCAATTTTTACTCTTCTGTCGAGTTGAGCCATGGACCAACTGAGCGGCGCATATAATTAACAGAACATCTACACTTTTTGGTTGGATAGGGTAACCATCTTATTCGTAATGCCAAAAACAAATATGAATTTCCAAGAGTGGCTAAATTCTTTTTTTTTATGGGATCTGAGTGCACTGGCACAATATCTTTAATGTTGCACCAGCTCAGCTCCCGTCACGAAGTGTTAATTAACTAACCGGCTGGCTGCTTGGTATAATTAAAACATTCATGTTGTAAATACCTTGATTGTAATATAAACCACTTCGATACCACAATCATCTCGCAGTAGTTTGTCTATCGATTATCTCGATTCGGAGATGTGGTTTTACGAGAGCCCCCTTGACCTTGCCGTTGATGAATCAGGTATACGTTGCTATCGGATATTTATCACCTTCTGCAAACATCATGGACAATCTGTTTATATATCGTGAGTGGACGATTTAGCAGCTCTTGTTCAAGTATGCAGACTTCAAGCTCATGTCTGCGCATCGGATAAGCGTAGTTAGAGTGGGAAGCACAGTGATAAAAAAAATACATGGACATTTCGGCCGATGTCGCAATATAACAACAACAACAAAACTTAACGACAAAAAGTTGACATGTCTAAATAAATAATCCTCTCGGTGTAACCATGTTTATATCGCGCCAAGCAAATTTCGCTTTCGCTAGCTGCTTACTTTATTCGGTGATTATATAGGCCTATATATGTTGGGGGAATTTATTTACGGATTAAACGACAGAATGTGAGCTGAATGGCACGTCCGAGCGTTTGCCGTTGACGAAGTCCCCGTTTTCACCAGATGTGTATCTATACCTGTTGATTTATCTATCCGTGTTAATTCTGCAACTGATATGGTATGAGACGCCATTTAACACGTGCTAATTCATGGGGTTTTGTGCATGATGATTCACCGGACAGCAATGGACGAGGGATACTCTGAAGCAGAATTCGAGATGCAGGTATATTTTTGTCTCTGTCATCAAACATGTTTACATATCCTTAGGTTTGTTCTAGACTTTGATTTGTACAAAAGGCATAAAGCTCTAGTTTTATGTGTACCCATACCATGGTATATATGGTACACATGGTGTCGACGTCCGGATTGACTACTCGTCGATCGTCCGTCCGTCGGAATGCCTGACAAGCCGTCGAGACGTCTGTCCGTCCGTATTATAGACACTTTACGCATGGTGCGATTACTGAAACATTTCTATCCGATCGGAACCAAATTTTGTATATGAGTTTCTCAATGCAAAATGCAGATCGAGTTCGAATATGGGTTTGATCGGTTTTACGGATCGGTTTACGGAGTTATGGCCCTATTTCGACCTAGAATTGACGCATACTGCGATAACTAAAATATCTTTTATCCGATCGGAACCAAATTTGGCATGTGAATTTCTCAGGCCACAATGATCGAGTTCGAATATACATAGTTATGGTCCTTTGACATAGAATTCACGCATGCTTCGATAAATCAACCATTTATCATCTAGAGTTAACTTTAGCCCTCATATGATAGCACAATATAAGAGAATTAACCACACATTGGCCTTGTGATGTTAACCATTTGTGATTGTAACATATGACTTAGTTTCCCGTCCTTCCGTCATCCAGCCGTCTGGCCGTACGTCTGTCCGTGAAGCACTCACCAAATTCAAACATTTTTATCATAATAATAATTGAACAGTTAATTAATGCGTCGCAAATTTTCACTGCCACTCGGCGAGAGAGAAAGAGAGAGAGAGAGAGAGAGGGGGAGAGAGAGAGAGAGAGAGAGAGATAGCGAGAGAGAGAGAGAGATAGAGAGAGAGAGAGGGGGAGAGAGAGAGAGAGAGAGAGAGAGAGAGAGAGAGAGAGAGAGAGAGAGAGAGAGAGAGAGAGAGAGAGAGAGAGAGAGAGAGAGATGGATACATGGCGAGTGCGATTCCCCCGTTATGTATGTCTCAAATATGTAAATTAATATATATATATATATATATATATATGTTCCGTAATATATGAAACATGGCGTATATAATGTTGCATAAATTGAGTTCCGTTCGACGTTATATAGATAGTTGATTCTGATCTGAGTTCGCTGATGCAGAATGTTCCTGAATGAACTATACTAGATTACAGTAATGCCTATTCCAATCAGATAAAATTCACCGAGTGATGACATAATATAATATAATAACTAGCATATTTCACCGGCAATAGATTATATATGAATACTGCATCCATCACCGGCAATAGATTATATATGAATACTGCATCCATCACAGGCATTGGGCGCGCCTGTATGCCAATATCAGACTAAATTGAGTTATATTTCTTCGAAAATAGAATCTTGATTATACAAAGAGCTTGCTCTGCTTTAATTTAAATATAGAACACAATTAGCGGGCGGTTAATATGACATACGCCAACGTATACATGCACATCCTACATGACCATGTGGATAGCCTTGTCCATTATTTAATTGTTATTCATTTGTTTGTTTACTTACTCCGTTCATAGCTCAGTTATATTTCATTGTAACATGTTGTAATTGTGGCATCACATAGATTAAGCCTTGATTTTTCTACAATATATGGGGAACAAACCAATGATCCAGACGAAATATCTCCCCACTCACTATTTGATCTTCATAATCAAAATTGTCAATATCTATCTCCTTCAGAATTTAAAACCAATCAGAAATATTGCATAAACAGTATGTTATTGTCAAATGGTTTTCCTTTGTTATGTAAACAAAAGCAAAAAACGTTACAGAACCTGGCTTTTGTTTAGATCCGGATATGGTAAACATAAAGAGCGTTTTTTGTTACTGTTTTCCTTAAATGGAAATAATAAAGAGCGTTTATATCATTTGTGTGTGATTGTTAACCAATAGAATTGCGCTGTGTTGTGTAAATTACAGCAGCAAAACTTCTGTAACACGAGCAGGTTCTTGTTTACGTACACCATCGTACGTCTTGACGACAATGTACTATTTACGCGCTGATTATGTTTGGCATATGAACAAATATGAATATTTCTGAATGCTTTATTCTCTGATCAAAATAATGATATCGAGAAATGGAAAGTATACACAGAAGATGGAGAGGATTATATACACAATATACAGTAATCTCCCGATTGACATGACGCATGTTCATCATCGTTCTTATCATCATTATCATCAATTTAATTTTGACATCATAGTCATCTTTATAATCATAATAATCATCATCATCATCAGAGTCATCGTCATAATATTGATATCTAACAGAAACACAATCTTAATACAACTCCAAAAAACCCCACAACAACAACACCAACAACAACACCGAGAACAACAACAACAACAACACCAATAACAGTAACGCTATACATTAATCACTTGTGTCCAGTTTAAGGTGCATCAGTCGGATGAACGAGCACAGTGCGAAGAGACATTACATCTTTCAAATTTAATATCTCGTCTAGAATTTCAATAGTTGGGTGTTTTATACCTGTATATTTCCTAAGCATGGGGCGATTTCTTGCCTCTTCAAAGTATTCACATTCCATTAAGTAGTGAAATTCATCCCCAAATTTTCGTTTTTTACAACGAACGCCGCCCGTGCCTTTAACTTTGTTCTTATATTCATTATTTATAGTCTACCAACAACGAATATTCGCGTGTTGAAACCATTGTATGTAAATAAAACTGTTGATTTGTCAACAATACAATTGCTAGTCGTGTAGTAAGTTTAAATATTGTAGTCGAAATATGATATTCAGAGCATTTTTAAAAATACTTCTACCTTTTAAGATGTTCATCGTTAATTTTTAGCTCACCTGAGACGAAGTCTCCGGTGGAGACAAAAGTCATCACTCCTCGTCCGTCGTCCGTCCATCCGTCAACAATTCTTTAAACATCTTCTCCTCTGAAACCATAATACCGAATGGGTTCATATTTGGCGTGGATGTTCCCTATGTGACTCTCATTCAGATTTGTTCAAATGAGGTGACTGGGTCAAATAGTTGCGAAGCCAGGGCCATATCTCTATCCCTCTATAGTAATTCTTGATTGATTGTTTATTTGCAAAGCCAACATTTAAGTTGGAACATAGCCAAACATATATACATATCTACAAACAATTTATACAAACAATTTATACGTAACAATTATCATATCATATTTCCACAACAAATTCACCATAATATAATGACTATAGACAGCACGTATACATACGATTCATTAACAATTACCCTGCATAATTATGCAATTTCCAATTTATGGATGTGTCGTATTATATATTGTATACACATATGCATACACATACATATACACATACACACATACATACATATATATAAATACATTTCATCTGTATATCTAATAGTATATTAAGAAATCTTTTTCAATGCCAATTTAATAATATGCTCAGTCTTTTCAGAACGCTCATGTTAAAACGTCTTCTTCTCAAGAGCTATTGGGCCTATTTAGCTTATATATATTTGATATGGAGGGTCCTTGGGTGACTCGGGTTGAGATTTGTTCAAATGGAGTCACTGGGCCATATATAGGCAGAGCCATGGACATAACTCTTCTCAATTTAACCCAAAAAAAATACTAAACAAAAATAATCATAATTTAAATTTTATTTGTTTTATATATTTGTTTCAAATAAATTTTTTTTAATTTTAATTTAGATTTAATTCCTTGCTCATATTTAATTTTTTGTTTAAACTTATTAGAACAAAACAACTAACACCATTATAACAGCCATCAGGTTGACCACACGAAATTTGATTTAAATCAGTCTAAAATCCAGAACATGCAAACAGCAGACACTTAGATCTAAATGAGATATCAGCAGGGTTCCTGAGAAGACAGCATGTTTACTTAACAGCATATAGAAGTCACATTGTGCTGGCTAAGGTGATTAATGAGATGGCAGCATTAACAAAATCTGCTTGGAGTGAAAGCTTTGTTGATGGATGTCTTAGAGATATCTGCCTGGTAGAGAGTTGTATATAAATGACCTGTTGCGTGTGATAACAAACTAATTCCAAAGCCAAGTGTGAATCTGACAGTTAGGCCATTATGTATATACCCTTCGATGAGGGGAGCTCCCCTGGTGCAGCATTACAGATCACGTAACAGTGCATTCTCTTATATATGCGAGCCTCCCATAGGGAGCCAGGGACATAACTTATCCATTCATTGTAATTCTTAAAACGTCTTCGTATCAAGAACCATCAGGGCTATTCAGCTTATTTTTGGTATGGGTGACTGGGATTCAGATTTTATTCAGAATTGGATCACTGGGTCAAATAGGGGCAGAGCCATGGACATAATTCTTTCCCTTAATAGTTATTATTAAAACATCGTCTCAAGAAACATTTGGCATATTTAGCATATATTTGGTATGGATAGTCCTTGGGTCACTGGTATTCATATTTGTTCAAATGGCGTCACCAGGTCAAATAGGGGTGCGACCCTATTTTAATTCTTAAAATGGCTCCTCCTCGAGACCCACCAGGCCTATTTAGCTTGTATGTAGTATGGAGGGTCTTAGTGTTACTTGGGACTGTGTTCAACCAGTCAAGAAATGACATTCTATGTATATGGCCTATGGTAAGTTGGGATCAAACTTTGTTTGATTGCGGTCCACCATTAAAAAAAGGGGGGGGCATGTCAGGCTGGAACTTTGCAACAGTTAGGATAGCTTGGGGTATCAGTTGTAAAATTCCAACATGTGCAAAGGAATTTTACGAACTTGTGAGTGTGTTTGCTTCATTGGGAGTGTGTTCACTTCAGTTAGGAGGGAGCAGACTATGTAGGGTGGGGGGTGATCAGGGCCATGCAGTTGAAAATTTCAAAGTGGACACACCACTGCTTAATGGAAACCCACTAGCTACGTTCCTCTTTAGGACTACTTGTTTTAAAGTTATTTTGACAAGTACTATTTCTTGTGGTTTTCCTAGTCCCAGTCTTCTCAGTCTTTACAGTCTGGTGAGCGTCTCAACAGTCATTGACTGTCTTGTCATTAAAGGCACGGCGGCGTTCGTTGCAGACATATTCACGTTTACGCGCTGATTATGTTTGGCATATGAACAAAACTATATATATTTTAATATTCCTTCTGTTTATGGCGATTTAAACAAATATGAATATTTCTGCAACGAACGCCGCCCGTGCCTTTAAGTGCTAACTGGGGTAAATTCAATAGCTTCCTCGGTGACATACAACAAGAAAAGAACATATTCGATATAATAGGACTAACGTAGTATTCAAAATACATACCAATAGTCTGGATTTCTCTTTAGAAGGTTACCACCCTCTCCTATATGAGACGAGAACAGAGACCGACGATGACAAAGGGGCGCAGCAGTTTATCTTAATGACAATTTACCATATAAAATTAGAGACGATCTCACAGTTTTTAATAATGCTCACATATTTGAATCTCTGTTCCTGGAACTTTTTCCCGACAAAAATAATTCCTACATTCGCGCCTCTATAGCTGTCTTAGATGCATTCCAATGGTCGGTTGAAAACATATTAGGTAGCATAAACATTAAACAACGAACACCAAAAAATGCAATTTATTCGGTGATTTCAATATAGATTTATTAAAGTTCTCCACACACAATAAAATAGACACATTCGTCGATACAATGTTCTCAGGAGGCTTTTAGCTCACCTGAAACGAAGTCTCCGGTGGAACTATAGTCATCACTCCTCGTCAGTCGTCCGTCCATTCCGTCCGTCAAGAATCATCTTCTCCAGAACCATAAGACCGAATGGGTTCATATTTGTTGTGGATGTTCCCTATGTGACTCACATTCAGATTTGTTCAAATGAGGTCACCAGGTCAAATAGTTGCGAAGCTAGGATCGTAACTCTTTCCCATCATAGTAATTCTTAAAACGACTTCTTCTCAAGTTCCATTGGGCCGAATGGGTTCATATTTGGTATAAAGGGTCCTTGGGTGAATGTGGTTCAGATTTGTTCAACTGGGGTCACTGTGTCGAATGTGGGGGGGGGGGGGGAGCCAATGACATAACTAAAAAAAATTAACTCCTTGCTCAATTTAACAAACAAATAATGTCTAAACATATTATCAAATTTGAAAACTAACACCATTATAACATCCGCAGAGTTTTGAAACTTTAATCTTTAATGAAATCACGGAATCTTTCCATCACCACCCACACGACCCACATCCCACCCTGTCCCTAACCAACAGCCCATCCACCGATATCATATCATAACTTACCTCTATCACCAGAAGCAGATATATTATAGTTGGCAGAGGACTCAGTCAGATATTAGCTTCAGAGAGACAGACAGTCATGTCGTTAATCGAGATTAGAATAACAGATGTTATCTGACAGGCTTGTGTATTAGCACTGGTGCTTGTTGTCATTATCAAATTAAAACAGTGTGTCTGACATTTGCAGAATGAGATCCCCAGAGGGTGAATTTAGTGATGCTACCATGCACATCACCAAATACACATACGGGGACATCCGTCTGCATATGCCTCATCTTCTGGGAAGTACCTAGAGTATCAATTTGACATGTTTTACTTACTATTTGACTTTTTCTATTCTGTTCAGTTTCCACATCCCCTAATTTGCAGAATATAAAATGTGCTCAATGGGTGCACATCACCAACTTAAACTGGAGAACTTCAATCTGTTCAGGTATCCCATATCAGTTCGGTCTAATCAGAATGAGGTCCCCAGAAGGTGAATTCGTTATGCTAGCTCACCTTGTGGAATAGCATCATTAAATTCACCTTTTTGGGATCGCATTCTGCAAATGTCAGACACACTAAATTCAGACTTGGCTGTTCCAATATTATTTTCTTAACCACCACTTTGCCAGGTGAAATCATACCCTGATTGTTCAAAGAAAAGTTGGGGAGTATATTGGATTGAATTTGTCTGTCTGTTTGCACGGAGGGTCCTTGGGTGACTATGGTTCAGATTTGTTCAAATAGGGTAATTGTTTAGGAAACTTTTGAAGGAAATCAATTCACTTCAACTCTTAAATCTACCCTTTGAAATTACTAGATGAATGGATCTCATAGATGGGGATTCACATGTGTTCAAATAGGGGCAGAGATAAGATATTTAGCTCTCCCCACCCTCCCTACCTGTATCTATGCTGTTTGGTACTGGTATAATAATATTGATTTCTAGGCTGCCTGTTGTGGGGGGGGGGGGCAATGTTTGAGGCAATGGGGAGGGAATGTAGAGGGGGTGGAGTTTTGACCCATACTTTGATCAAATGTCCAACAGTTGAAAATTTCATGCCTGATACAACATAATTGTAGATTATATTTTCACCCCAAAAATAGGTTAGAATTCATTCTTTGTTAATATAAGCCACAATATAGTCAAATTCGATATCTCATACTGAAAATTCACACGTAGATTATCTTACTGGTCATTATCCAAGTATTTTTAAACTCCTCCCCACAAATGAAAAAGAAGTAATCTTAACTGCATTCAAGATATAACCCAAAAATGCTCTCGATTTAAATAATATTTACAGCAAACTTAGTAACCCTTTCAGCGCCAAGTCCGATTTTTGTATCAACCCATATTTCCTTGATCATTTTTCAAATTTATTGATTATAATAATGTGATACATCGATGGAAAGAGCTCTAAGAGCTCTTTCCATCAATGTATCACATTATTATAATCAATAAATTTTAAAAATGATCAAGGAAATATGGGTTGATACAAAAATCGGACTTGGCGCTGAAAGGGTTAAAGTAACAGTTAATGAAGTACCACAACCACTAGTGCACATAATTAATGGTTCATTAAAAGCAGGGAAATGTTCTTATCAACTGAATCCCAAATGTGCATACAAAAACTGTCCTGATTGCAACCATGTGGAAACGTGTAGAAAGTAGTATATTATTCGTATAGCGACAACTGACATTGTATGGTAAGAGAGAAGTATAAATAACACATGCATATAATCCCTCCATCTCAAGAAATCCCAGGAATGTCTTATTCGAATGCCTTATTCGGTGGCTTATTCGACCCATTGGATAAACATTTCTCATGTTTCTCCGCTGGCCTCATCAACATTCACATTCCACATGTTTGTATTTTATATACCGCATCGCAAGCGATGAGCGGCGTACGATGCACGAGTTATACTATTATTTATGGAAACAAACGTGTATAAACCAATGTTTAGAGTTAATTTAGACAAAATCTAGATAAAATCAAATTATTATTACACATGTATATTTATTCCACACCCATTGACGTGAGGTACATGTATTCAACGGAATCCCAGCCATTGAATACATATTAGTGTATACTTCTAGTGGAATACAAGCCGGAACTATTCTTGTTGACGTTGTCGCCAAGAAAGATGACGTACATTACGTCGATCATCCGCTTCCTGTGATCCCCCCATAATTACTGGCTATTTGTCAGACTCAAATCACAATAAAGGTGGCTATAGTAACAATGGATATCACATTCATGGATTGAACTTATCTGACTGAACGGTGTAGTATAAATACAGAACACAACTTGCATCATAATCTCGAATCTTTTATCGAACTCGTTGCGGACGGCGCAAAGTTATATTTCGATCGAGCTACGCTCTCGCGAAATATATTCTTGCGCCATCCGTAACTCATTCGATTATATTACAGTTCAACGGGGACGGCAGGTAGACAACCCTCTTGGTTGTGCTGTCTCCGATAGCTCATTGTATGTTATAATATTGCTGAAGGGGTCACACTCACCAAAAACAGTGCGGAAGTGTACACAGGATTTTCAAAATGTGCTGAAGGGTACACAGGGTTTGAAATGTCGTTCTAAAGGCATTCAGTTTTCGTATCTGCCATGATTTCTGTTAGAGAATAATTGTTTACGTTCCAATGAATGTTAAAATGTACTGAAAAGAAACTGCTAATGGGCGCCAGACTTTCATAAACACAATTTAAGTAATGGTGTTCGTGCCGATCACAAATCCTGTGTACCCTTCAGCACATTTTCAAACCCTGTGTACCCTTCATCACTTTTTAGCTCAACTTTACTTTGTAAAGTTTGAGCTATTGCCATGGCTTGGTATCCGTCGTCCGTGTGTGCGTGTGTGCGTGTGTGTGTGCGTGATGCGTCAACAATTTCCTTTAGCACGGGCTACAATTCGTACCTTTGGTCCGATTATTATGAAATTTGTCATGGATGTTGACATTGACATGTAGATGGGAACGAGTCATTTTGGGGTCATTTGGCCAAAAAACATGGCTGCCGGCAGCCATCTTAGATTTCAAAATTCAATCCATTAGCACGGGCTACAGGCCGTACCGTTTGTCTTATTGTCATGAAATTTGTCATGGATGTTAATATTGACATGTAGATGGGAACGAGTAATTTTGGGGTCATTTGGCCAAAAAACATGGCTGCCGGCAGCCATCTTAGATTTTACTCTTTGCATGACTAAATCCTTTGACACGGGCTACAGGTCGTACCTTTGGTCAGATCATCATAAAATTTGTCATGGATGTTAACAATGACATGTAGATGGGAACGAGTAATTTTTGGGTCATTCGGGCAAAAAACATGGCCGCCAGCAGCCATCTTGGATTTTACTCTTTGTATGACTAAATCTTTTAGCACGGGCTACAGGTCTTACCTTTAGTCTGATCATCATGAAATTTGTATTGGCTGTTGAAATTAGAATGTAGATGGGAACGAGTCATTTTGGGGTCATTCGGACAAAAAACATGGCCACCAGCAGCCATCTTTGATTTCAAAATTCAATCCATTAGCACAGGTTACAGGTCGTACTGTTCGTGTGATCATCATGAAATTTGTCATGGATGTTAATATTGACATGTAGATGGGAACGATTAATTTTGGGGTCATTCGGCCAAAAAACATGGCCGACAGCAGCCATCTTGGATTTTACTCTTTGTATGACTAAATCCTTTAGCACGGACTACAGGTCGTACCTTGAGTCTGATCATCATGAAATTTGTTATGGCTGTTGAAATTGTAATGTAGATGGGAACGAGTCATTTTGGGGTCATTCGGATGAAAAACATGGCCGCCAGTGGCCATCTTTGATTTCAAAATTCAATCCATTAGCACAGGCTACAGGTCGTACCTTTAGTCTGATCATCATGAAATTTGTCCTCGATGTTAACAATGACATGTAGATGGGAACGAGTAATTTTGAGGTCATTCGGCCAAAAAACATGGCCGCCAGCAGCCATCTTGGATTTTACTCTTTGTATGACTAGATCCTTTAGCACAGGCTACAGGTCGTACCTTTAGTCTGATCATCATAAAATTTGTCATGGATGTTAACAATGACATGTAGATGGGAACAAGTCATTTTGAGGTCATTCGGCCAAAAAACATGGCCGCCAGCAGCCATCTTGGATTTTACTCTTTGTATGACTAAATCCTTTAGCACGGACTACAGGTCGTACCTTTAGTCTGATCGTCATGAAATTTTTCGTGGCTGTTGAAATTGGAATGTAGATGGGAACGAGTCATTTTGGGGTCATTTGGATGAAAAACATGGCCGCCAGTGGCCATCTTTGATTTCAAAATTCAATCCATTAGCACAGGCTACAGGTCGTACTGTTCGTCTGATCATCATAAAATTTATCATGGATGTTAATATTGACATGTAGATGGGAACGATTAATTTTGGGGTCATTCGGCCAAAAAACATGACCGCAGCAGCCATCTTGGATTTTACTCTTTGTATGACTAAATCCTTTAGCACGGGCTACAGGTCGTACCTTTAGTCTGATCATCATAAAATTAGTCATGGATGTTAGCAATGACATGTAGATTGGAACGAGTCATTTTGAGGTCATTCGGACAAAAAACATGGCCACCAGCAGCCATCTTGGATTTTACTTTTTGTATGACTAAATCATTTAGCACGGTCTACAGGTCGTACTTTTAGTCTGATCATCATAAAATTTGTCCTGGATGTTAACAATGACATGTAGATGGGAACGAGTCATTTTGGGGTCATTCGTCCAAAAAACATGGCCGCCAGTGGCCATCTTTGATTTCAAAATTCAATCCATTAGCACAGGCTACAGGTCGTACCTTTAGTCTGATCATCATAAAATTTGTCATGGATGTTAACAATGACATGTAGATGGGAACGAGTCATTTTGGGGTCATTTGTCCAAAAAACATGGCCGCCAGCAGCCATCTTGGATTTTACTCTTTGTATGACTAAATTCAATCCATTAGCATGGGCTACAGGTCGTACCTTTAGTCTGATCGTCATAAAATTTGTTATGGATGTTAACGATGACATGTGGATGGGATATAATCATTTTGGGGTCATTCGGCCGAAGACATGGCCGTCAGCAGCCATCTTGGATTTTACTTTTCTCTTCATGTCTATAAACTAGTATTAGACATTCAACTTTCCACATTCCTAATCGCCGCCAGCAGCCATCTTGGATTTTACTCTTTGTATGACTAAATCCTTTAGCACGGGCTACAGGTCGTACCTTTAGTCTGATCATCATAAAATTTGTCATGTTGTTGAAATTGGAATGTAGATGGGAACGAGTAATTTTGGGGTCATTCGGCCTAATAACATGGCCGCCAGCAGCCATCTTGGATTTTACTCTTTGTATGACTAAATTCTTTAGCACGGGCTGCAGGTCGTACGTTTAGTCTGATCATCATAAAATGTGTCATGGATGTTAACAATGACATGTAGATGGGAACTAGTCATTTTGGGGTCATTCGGCCAAAAAACATGGCCGCCAGCAGCCATCTTGGATTTTACTCTTTGTATGACTAAATCCTTTAGCACGGGCTACAGGTCGTACCTTTAGTCTGATCATCATAAAATTTGTCATGGTTGTTGAAATTGGAATGTAGATGGGAACAAGTCATTTTGGGGTCATTCGGACAAAAAACATGGCCGCCAGCGGCCATATTGGATTAAAATATTTAATCCATTAGCACGGGCCACAGGTCGTACTGTTCTTCTGATCATCATGAAATTTGTCATGAATGTTAATAATGACATTTAGATGGGAACGAGTCATTTTGAGGTCATTCGGCCTAAAAACATGGCCGTCAGCAGCCATCTTGGATTTTACTCTTTGTATGACTAAATCCTTTAGCATGGGCTACAGGTCGTACCTTTAGTCTGATCAGACTAAAATTTGTCATGGTTGTTGAAATTGGAATGTAGATGGGAACAAGTCATTTTGGGGTCATTCGGACAAAAAAACATGGCCGCCAGCGGCCATCTTGTATTTTAAAATTTAATCCATTAGCATGGGCCACAGGTCGTACTGTTCGTCTGATGATCATGAAATTTGTCATGGATGATAATATTGACATGTAGATGGGAACGAGTAATTTTGGGGTCATTCGGCCCAAAAACATGGCCGCCAGCAGCCATCTTGGATTTTACTCTTTGTATGATTAAATTCTTTAGCATGGGCTACAGGTCGTACCTTTAGTCTGATCATTATAAAATTTGTCATGGATGTTATCGATGACATGTAGATGGGAACGACTCATTTTGGGATCAATCGACCGAAAACATGGCCGCCAGCCATCTTGGATTTTACTCTTTGTATGACTAAATTCTTTAGCACGGGCTACATGTCATACCTTTAGTCTGATCATCATAAAATTTGTCATGAATGTTAATAATGACATGTAGATGGGAACGAGTCATTTTGGGATCATTCGGCCAAAAAACATGGCCGCCAGCAGCCATCTTGGATTTTACTCTTTGTATGACTAAATTCTTTAGCATGGGCTACAGGTCGTACCTTTAGTCTGATCGTCATAAAATTTGTCACGGATGTTAACGATGACATGTAGATGGGAACGACTCATTTTGGGGTCATTCGGCCGAAAACGTGGCCGCCAGCAGCCATCTTTGATTTTACTTTTCTCTTCATGTCTATAAACATGTATTAGATATTCAACTTTCCACATTCCTAATGGCTCCATTGACTGTAATACATTAAATTATTCCCTTTCCAAGTTGAGCTACAGTGTCATTGACACTTTCTTTTTGGTGAGAGTGACCCCTTCAGCTATAATATTACCTTGTATAGATAAAATATATATTAAGGAATGAGTTATGAATATATACTCATAGTCAATCACCATAGTAACCCATTCATGACTCAATGGACTCTCCCATTCAGTTATAAAAGTATAAATTGGAATAGTCCATTGTTCATTTGTAGGGATGTTCTCGGAATATGAGCAGACATAGAGAATCCCATTTAGTAGCACTAATTTAAATAATTCAAAACATATTCTGCAGTCTCAATGGGCGGGTTTCCATAATACGTGGTATGGCGCATTGTCATACGACATAGTTTATAATTTGTCCTTATGGTCATGGTTGAGTGAATTTTAAGGGACATATATGGGTCAGATGTGGTCAGATAACTCTAAATAAATAAGTTCTTAAAAAAAAACAAATTCTCCAGTTCAAGAAGGCAGATGTTGTTAATACTTGGTGTGGTTTATAGCCATGAACCATAGTTTCCAATTTGCGCATACTGTCATGGTTGAATTAATTTTATGGACCACATAGCGCTCAGAAGATTAACATTGAATATTGTTGATTTTAGCATCCAAGCTACTTTTAAAACATTGTAATTTGTGAATTATTCTATTGAGGGCTACTTACTGACTTTTATATGAACTGTGGCAACAGTGTTTCGAGTTAGTGTCATAGGGGACAGAATCCTCATTATATTATGGATGGACACATATTGTATGGATACTACGTTTATGTGGTCTAAGCTATTTTCTTGAGAGCTACACTCACCACCAGGGTATGAACTATTCATTTATCTAAGGTTACAGCTCCTATGGTATTTCAATGTTATTATAATTATGCCTACCAATGTAAAACTGAAACTATACTAGTGCACAATTGGCACTAGGGACCCATAAATTCCATTAATTTGAGAATTTGTGTTATGTACATTAATTTTGTCTATACTAATTTAGTACATAACAGTATACTCTATAATTCAACATCAAAACTCTATATTATGATTCCGATCATAGCTATTTTTATATTTGCGCTGTTTACAGACATTGTATCTTTCAAATGATCAGCCTAGAAGAAAATTAACCCAGCCATTCCATAGCCATACAATATGCTATCCAATGTAATGTCTCTAATGTTTTCAATCTGACCATTCTCATATTCCACCTCTAGTTATCTGATAATTCTGCATTAAAATATTTTATATCCAATCATTATCAATCATATTTATATCCATGTCTATACACCCTCATTTGTATAGATGAGTAGGCATTGATTGGTTTTTTGAGGGGGTGGATATTAACCATTTTCTCCATCTCAATGATCCCGTGAGTTTTTAATATGCAGCTAACACAATAACTCAAGCTCGATTGATTTTTAGTGTTTCGGCTGAAAATAGCTAATCGCTATCGCCGAAGTATGGGTTAAACACCTGCCGATCGTGATCGGCCTCTCGTTTTCATGTGATTATACAAGATCTTCAACTCGTTATGTTGGGATATAAGATTTTATTAAACTCGTTTCATAAATTTGATTCACAACTCGTCTACGACTCGTTGTGAATAAAATTTATCTAACTCGTTTCATAAAATCTGATATTCCAACATAACTCGTTGGAGGTCCTCTATATCCACCGGGTCTAGGGTTTAAGACTGTTCCATTGAACTTTCGTTGTATGTAGTGGGTACACCCCGGTGTTGAGTGTTTTGCTTATCACATACTCTTAATGTACTGCTGTTTACACAACATGTCGTTTGTTTACATAACCCAGAGTACTAACATGACAATAACATGCAACTTACATGATATTCATGATTGGTATAAGAACAATGTTTGTCTATAATATAATAGTCCTTCTGTTTATTAGGTTTTAACGGATGTGACTATTTTAACAGCATTACTCACTGCCAACGCTTATCGTATCTTTAATAACATGTCTCTAATTTAGTTCCCGGTCGGAGATTTGCAAAATTGGTCATTTGACCACCCTTTCAAGTTTACTTCCACAAAAGAAACACAGCTTGTGATATCCATATCACTGGTTGGTATTAGTCGAAGTGTGGTACTTTGACTATTCGTGCCGGTTGGTGCTTTCATACACGCAACCCAGTATGTTTATGGCTTTTATGGTTATATGTCTTATTTATCGTATGTATCATACCACAAAACCACAACACTTATAGGTGTCTTACATGCATGCTATACCATTGTTAAAGTTGTTTTACCTATATATAGTACATTGATCAATACTGATATCTTATAAGTTAGTTATTAGCCCACAACCAGACACATGTTTTCCAAACACAAGCAAAACGTTAGACGAACATCATTCATGTAACTGGGTGTGATACGTGTATATATGTACGTGTGGAAAATTGGCATGCAGATGTACACACATTTACGAATTTCAACATATTTTGTGAGTGTTTCGCTAGAATGTTATGAATTATAATATATGATCCAAAAGAATGGAGACATGACTTATAAAACGAACATTTAATACATTTGTAAGACTATATATATATGTACGTCACATTAGTTTTGTTTCAAAATTAAAGCTGCCTGGTCCTATTTGACATCAACTTGGAAAAAATATCCTTAATCAAATTTCAACTAACCAGGCAACAGTAAATTGAAGAAAAAAAACCCACTTGAATTCAACATAATTCGTAAGCATTGCATAGGCATTGCGAAAATCGCAATGCCTATGCAATGCTTACGAATTATGTTGAATTCAAGTGGGTTTTTTTTCTTCAATTTACTGTTGCCTGGTTAGTTGAAATTTGATTAAGGATATTTTTTCCAAGTTGATGTCAAATAGGACCAGGCAGCTTTAATTTTGAAACAAAACTAATGTGACGTACATATATATATAGTCTTACAAATGTATTAAATGTTCGTTTTATAAGTCATGTCTCCATTCTTTTCAACTTCGCTTGTTGTTAGATCCTATTTATCCCTATCTATTCTAAATCATGTCATCGATCACGTGAAACATTATCACGATTGTGTTCTCTCAAATGAAATAACATCTTCTCCAGAACCATAAGACTGAATGGGTTCATATTTGGTGTGGATGTTCCCACGGTGGGGAATCACGTGGTTTCCAGGTGATGAGTACCACGAATTTAAAATGGCCGAGGTATTCGCAAACGCGACCAGAAACGAGGAAAAATGTAATAAACTAGGACAGTGATATATTGCATAGTATTTTGGCAGCTACGAGCATATACTATACATTTTTTCAAACTAGCTGATACCTCATTTGTGTCCAAACTCAGTTGTTTGCTATAACATTCTGGCCAAAGTTGTCAGTCGAAGGATTCTTGTGGTTGTATGGACTGGTGTTTTTCGCGAACCTCCGACTGGCAACTTTGGTCAGAATGTACTACAGAGTATATCCGAACAAATAACGTATCTACTTGTTTTAAAAATAAACTAGCATATGCTCGTAACAGTCAAAATGCTATGTTTTGTATCAGTTCCTCATATATATTGTTTTTGTGCTTCTGCACATGTTGAATGCGTGGTACTCACCAACCTCGAAACCACGTGATTCCCCACCGTGGTTCCGTATTTGACGCAAATCCAAATTTGTTCAAATGAGGTCACCAGGTCAAATAGTTGTAAAGCCAGGACCATAACCCTTTCCCGCCATATTCATTCTTAAATCGACTTCTCAAGAACCATCCGGCCTATTTAGCATGTATTTGGTATGGAGAGTCATTGGTTGATTGGGGTTCAGATTTGTTCAAATGGGGTCACTGGGTCAAATATGGCAGAGCCAGGAACATAACTCTTTTTTTTTATTAAGTTGTTTAGAATGAACTCCTTGCTCAATTTAACAAAACAAAAAAATCAATTAATTATGTGGAAAAAAAAGAGTTAATAATTTCAATAATTTCTTTTTTATCTAATTTAGATTTAACACCACTGTTATGAAAAAGGTACTTTTGCATGTAACAATATAAGCATGCTTTATTTATTACACTGGTCAGATCTGATCATATCTGTCTGACATGTTTGATAAACAAAATAGCAGCTGTTTGCAATATAGGTCATTAAAGTTCAATTTAGATATGAGATGGAATCCCATGTGTTCTAAGCAGTCTGGCTTGTCAACAAATTATAATTTCTCTTTAGAAGTGAGTGGGATTTGAAATTCGGGTTGGTAAAAGGTGGCAAAGATGGGGATTTAACACTTTTGCTTCCAATGAGTTAACTTTAGCTCCTAAACATAACCTCCGAAATCACTGAACCATTGGATCTCACATCGAGAGGATCTTGGATGATATGAATAGGGTCAGAGTTATGGGATTTAAAACTACCCCACCCTTTAAACCTTTTACTTGCAGACAACTTCTATTGTTCTGGTTGTTGAAAACTATTGTAATTCCCGCCACGAAGTGGGCGGACACTAGTGTATATGTATAGACTCATGGTCGAATGGAGAAATATATTCTTGGATATTTTTTTTTGTACCTTACTCAATCGTACCAATAGAATCACGTATATGCTGAAATTGTAAAGTTAACGGCACCGGTGTGTAATACGTTTTTGAAAATATGATAAATCGTATCCATAGGGTCAGGACAGGCTGAAATTGTAAACTTAAAGTCACCGGTGTAATAATATGTTGTTGAAAATATAAATACTCTGATAGCCTGAAAATAATGTATAACCCTTTGGGAACCCATGTGTAGTGAAGTGAATTGTGGGTAATTTTAATTGGAGCGCGCATGTCTGTTCTGTTGGAGACTTGGATTAACCGCCATCTTTTATTTTCTGGTCATCAAGTCAAAATTGTATCGTATACACAATGTGTTTGTACCGATGGATGTATCGCGACTCGACTCGTTTTCGTGGTCATATAGGGCCTATATAACCTATGATCACGAAAACGAGCAGAGTCGGGATATCTGATAGAATTCCAGGAATTGTACATTCACTTCCAATAGTATAGATTCACTGCAATCTGCCGCGGAATTTCCCAAAATTGTAGGCTACTTTCAGTTTCATTTTCAATAGGATTTTCCACTTTCACTTTTCACTTTTACCACGCAAAGCGACCTTAGTTGATACATATATATGGCACACTGGCTGAGTCCATGACAAATAGTTTATGTAGAATGCTTCTTTCGTTTAATTAAAGCTCACCTCGTTAAAACGCATGTCAATCGTATTTGTTTACAAATTGCATTGGGTGCGACGATTTGCAGTAGGTCCCGATTTGTGGAGATCACTTTGCGGAAGTCCCCGAATTAATTCGCGGAGGTCCCCTAAAATGGGCGATATATATAGATTTTAATAGGGAACGGGTGCGTATATGTCAATTGATACGTATCTTAAACAAATAACGACACGATCATCATAATAAAGGTCAGTTCTATCAATTATATATGCGCCGAGTTCGCTTGGTGCAAATCAAACTGCGATAAATATTCCCGTGTGCCAGAAGGACTCCTTAAAGTTGTGAATAAGATGAATATTTATTAGATGGTATTTAACAAGTCATTAGTTAGCGCCTATATTAGCGCTAACTAATGAATAATATTTTATATTATAATTATATTATAATTTATATTTATGGCTAATAATATGATCTTGGTGGCGTTACCATTCCTGACTATGGTTTTCTTGTTATACCTGTGTTGATTGAGACTGTTGAGTGAGAGGCGGTCTTTTCGGCCATACAGTGTACGGAAATTGGGTTATGAGGGATAACTCCATCGATATCTGCACACGGGAAAGCTTTAGAGTTAGTTCTCCGAACACGTATG
The DNA here is from genome assembly GCA_032622095.1 of Siphonodentalium dalli. Classification (NCBI taxonomy): domain Eukaryota; kingdom Metazoa; phylum Mollusca; class Scaphopoda; order Gadilida; family Siphonodentaliidae; genus Siphonodentalium; species Siphonodentalium dalli. Next base: position 64,379,146 of record CP136064.1, on the reverse strand, counting down.
CACGTATGCTCTCCATGGTGCAGCTTTGTGAATCGCGTTTACGTGTCACCCATTGTTGATCCTGTTATAATACTATATTAGGTCGGTGGGTCCTGCTATGAGGTTGGTAGGTCCTGTTATAATGCTACGAGGTTGGTAGGTCCTGTTATAATGTTCTTATGTTGGCGGGTGCTGCTATAATACTATGATGTTGGCAGACCCTCTTATAATTCTATGAGGTTGGTGCATGTGTATTGTCATAATACCATATGCGTTTGGTTGGTAGTGCTCTCCTGACATGAGGTTGATGTGTCCTACTATATCATTTCATGGGATTGACGGGTCCTGCTATAATGCTGAGGTTGGTGGGTCCTGCTATAATGCTATGTTGGCGGGTCCTGTTATACATTGCTACGAGGTTGGTGGGTCCTGCTCAGTGCTATGAGGTTGGTATGTCCTGTTATATTGCTACGAGGTTGGTGGGTCCTGCATTAATATAATTTAAAATTAAATTAAAAAACATTAAATAAAAACAATGTATTTCCATAAAAAAAAAAAATCTTTCCATGCATGGTTAAACTCGGCGAAGGTTATGACGGCCTTAGTTTTTCAAAATATTGATTTAAATTTTTTTAATTAATTAAATATAAACAAAATAAAACAAATACGCTCACTATGGGCCTATTTCGGCACCAGATTTACGCTCTTTATAGATGTGTTATTTAGGTCCAATATGAACCTATTTGCCCGAAAATATATTGAAGTAGCATAATAATATGATCAATATATATTAAACAGTAGGATCTGTATGTCGTGTGCGCGAAGCGCCACACAGGGGCCATATATAGGGCTCCTAACGCACAAAGGGGCTGCAGTGCAGGGGTCGCAGGCCTATCCGACGCTGAATAAAGGCTCCCGAAGGTTGCCTGTTTCAGCTAGTATATACTATTTATGCGGAACTATTAAAATAAACAATATATATACGCACTGCCATGCGTGATGCTGCAACTTTAAAATATACCGTATATGTACAAAGATCAACAATATATAGACCAGTGATAAGAGTGGTTGCCAGTTGTCGATGTTCGGGAACAAAATCGTTTTCGTAGATTTAAAGAGAGAGATAGTTTAACTTTTATTCCTCCATATCAGAATGCGCTGTAATTATATTTACCGCTTTTTGGAAAAAAACGAATGGACGCTCTTTATCAATGAAGATCATAAAGAAATAAAAGAATGGAAGCTCTTTATCAATGATGATCATAAAGAAAGTTTTGCTCGACTGACAAAAATTCTAAACGAGTTAAAACTCTAGAAAGTCGATAACTGGCCATTGAAACTTCCCATTAATTGATGCATGGGTACGATATAATTATATTCTGGTATAAAACACGTACCAATTGTGGTTTTAATTATAGTGTAAAATCGGAAAGGGCCTGAACCGAGAGTTATATAGATAGATTTATTTCTTATATACCATACATCAATGGTTGAAAAAAAACATGTTTACATATATGTATACATAACATCAGAGGCAGTGTTAGACGAATAAAGAACACGTAGCTACGTCCCTGGCTGATTATAGTGTAAAATCGGAAAGGGCCTGAACCGAGAGTTATATAGATAGATTTATTTCTTATATACCATACATCAATGGTTGAAAGAAAACATGTTTACATATATATACATATATGTATACATAACATCAGAGGCAGTGTTAGACGAATAAAGAAGATATCAATTCAATAAAGATATATTATTCTGGTTGTAACCTATCAGGGGCAGGGTAAACCGGTCACTGGATAAGACCAACAAGGACCCCACATCATACTACCTATAAGGCACAGCCGTGGGAAGGCATAGTATGCGGCATCTCTCTGACCTCATCAAGTAGCTATAGTCGACCCTCCATAATCTTGACAAATTTACAGAGTCTCCTAGCTATCGATGGTTTTCTCGTGGAGAACAAGATTCTTAGTTTCATTGGACTTGGGCAATTTCAGTATGACTTGTGCAACAGCATTTTTCGCCCTGTTGATAGTGATTGACAGTAAAACATATAGTGAATTTCATCACCGATTTGGCCGTTATTACATAGTGTACATATTAGATCATCGCGGGGTGTACTATGCCACCTACCCTTTTCTATTGGTAATGAGTAGTTGCTTGTTCTGAATCGAGCTAGAGTAAATACCAATTTTGTAAACTGGAGCATATAATTGGGTCGATCGATTGCTCGTCATTGGAATTTTAGTAATCGTATAAGACGTTCATGAATTATGCCCGTTAGAAGTGAGACAATATTATATTCTCATATCACCCTTGTTTTTGATTATTAGTTTAGTAATAAGATAATTCTGCGTACTTTATATTGACACGACATATCTTCTTAGCGACAATTTACCCATTTATGCCAAGCGCCATGCGTGAAGGGTAAATGATAAAACCCCTCTTGGTGTTGAGATATGACATCGTTGCCAAATGTTTAAATATTAAAAAATTGTTGCCGAAGTGAACATATATAACATGAGATTATTACCAATCTTTGACCCAACAAAAAAATCGATTGTTTTTTCAGCGGGTTTCTTCGGAAATCTTAACACACGCGAAAGCATGCAGTTTCTGTCTGGCTCTTCGCACTGTCGTGAAGATATAATGAACGTGGTGTTACTTGAATGCACCTCTCCAATATCTATCGGTCATATACTCCCAAATGAAATAGCACAGACGCACACTCGACCAATCTCATTAACTCTAACATTGTGTCACTAGAATACTGCCAAATGTTGAAATATTATAAAATCGTAGCCGAAGTGAACACATATAACATGAGATCATTACCAATCTTTGACCAAACAATATCGATTGTTTCTTCAGCGGGTTTCTTCGGAAATCTTAACACGCGCGAACGCATATAGTTTCTGTCAGACACTTCCCATGTCGTGATGTTATTTGAATGCACCTCTCCAATATCTATCAGTTATAATCCAAATAAGGAAATATATAGCACAGATGCAAACTCGACCAATCTCATTAGCTCAAACATTGTATCACTAGAATACTACCCTATATATATATAGTAAAATCTCGTCACGATTTGGTTTGTCTCCACCCGGTGTCTCACCATACAATCCTTCACGAGAGTCAATCCAATGGACCTTTTTCTCAGCTGCATGCCAAGCAAATAATCATTAGCAGATATTTTCTACCAATCAGCGACTGCATATAATATGAGCCGGTCGCTTGCTGCAATGGACATTATTTGTTCACCCTAATTTTTATATCCGCGCATATCTTCAATGTTAAATTTCGTATATTCAAACAACTTTTTTGTTGTCAATTCATAATGTATACTGAAATTTATATTTGCGCCATAATGTTATGTTGGAAATTCATCCATGATTATAATTAACACTGTTTTTATGTGTACCCATACCATGTATGGTACACATAATGCCGACGTCCGGATCAACCATCCGTCGTTCGTCCGTCCGTCCGTCCGTCTGGCCGTCTGTCCGTCTGTCCGTCTGTCCGTAGATACTTGCTATCCGATTCATTTACTTGAATATTTTTTATCGGATCTTGTTAAAATTTTATGTGCATGTTTATGATGACACACTCCTCACCTGTATAGTTTTTGGTATCGATCGGTTGATCGGTTTAGAAATTATTAACCCTTTGCATCCGCACATAGGCATGAGCTATCCGCTGCTGTAACCAAAGTATTTTTTGTCCGATTGTTTTCATATTTGATATGTAGGTTTATAATGACACACCCCTCACCTGTATAGTTTTTGGTATCGATTGGTTGATTGGTTTAGAAAATAATTAACCCTGCACACAAATGCTATCTGATGCATCTAAGTCAAACTGTTTTCATCTGATATGCCTCATATTTCTTACCTAGGTGTTTCTTAGCACGTTTTTCATCTTTATGGTTTTTGGTATCGTTTAGTTAACCCTTTCTGCTCTTGTTTTTAAATAGAATTCATCCAAGCTGTGTTGACTTAAATATTTTTCATCTGATCAGCACCAAATTTGGTACATATGGTCCTCACCCCGAAATACAGATCAGGTTCAAATTTGAGTTTGATCTGGTATATTTTAACAGAGTTATGGCCATTTAAAATTCAAGTAGCTGATAATCTAATTAATGCCTGCAGGCTCTGTTAGCTTAGAAGAGGAGATCTTATTACACAGCCAGTGTCTTATTGGAAATGAGTTTTGTTTAGCTTGACATTAGGTAAATACCATGGCTCACAGAGTAAAATCTCTTTAGATACATATCACAGTGATAGTGCATGGTTCTCTCCTGTATGGACCAGAACACCTGATCAAACAAATCTTTCAACACTAATAAAATTTCTCTCCTGACTCTCAGACTCTATCACACACAGTGTGCTAGCATCTCTAAAAAATTGACAAGACCATGATTGATGAATCTCTGGTCCATTCTGTGTTCTGTACAAAATTAATTTAACCCCTCTGTTGAAACAGGTTCATGACATTAGAGACTGACTTATTGTATGGGTTTCTAAATCCAATGACATGCTTTTTATAGACTTTTTGTGTTTATCAGTTATTTATTTTGGGTAAGATTAACCCCATTCTATCCGATTTTATGACTCAAATATTTCCATTGATTATGTTTATAGTTCTTGGCATAGTTTATGATAACACACATCTAACCTGCACAGTGAGGGTCATTTAGTTTATTTGCTCAAAAATATTAACATCCTCCACCAATCCTGTTGACACAATGTGATAACTAAATATTTTTCACTTGATCACTATATAAATAATTGCATCCATGTTAATGATGAAACATGCATTCTTCACCTGTATAAATTTTGGTATCGATTGAATGATTTTGATAATATATTAACAGTAACTTCAATTATATTTCTGCTGTTAGGTACATTATATCTTTCCAATGATCAGCTTAGAAGAAAATTAACCCACCCCATTCCATAGTCATACACTATGCTATTCAATGTAATGAATCTAATATTTTCAATCTGACCAATCTCATATCCTACCTCTAGCTATCTGAAAATTCTGCATAAAATCATTTTATATCCAATCATTATCAATCATTTTATATCCAGGTCTATACATCCCTCACTTGTATAGTTGGTCAGGTATTGATTAGTTTTTGAATCGGGAACTATTAACTCTTTTGTCCCATCTAAATGATCCCAAGAATTTTTAATATGCAGCTAACACAAAACATAATAAAAAAAATAACAATATTAAAAAAATCATATGTTATGTCTCACATTCCAGTGTAATAAGCAAATAACTAACTATTTTGTCTTTAACTGCTATGGTGCTTCTCTCTGACTATGGATTGAGCTTAATTAGCTTTATCACTCTATAAGACATATCTGTGTTAAAGTGACTTGATATGTTAATGAAATGGAATGCCACATCCGTGTTCCTATTCTGTTTATGTGAGCAAGGTGCCCAATAAGTCTGATTCCACGTGTGACCTTAATAGTAAGGTGTCAATTATTGAAACTTTTGCACTCGTGAAAAGGTTGGTGTAAGGATTTATCAAAATAGCTAATCGGTATCGCCAAGGTATGGGTTAAACATCTGCCGATCGTGATCGGCCTCTCGTTATTTTTGGCGACACTTGTCATGATTTTCATGACCAATCAGATTTTGAATTGAATGCACGACGTGAGCTCGAGAACTCCCAACAGAAACAACCATTCAACGCGATTGTTCCAAATGTAACAATTTAAAAACAGATGGAACATTGCTACCATTTTTACAAAAACAATTTAGTGTATGTGAAGTCCGTAAATGGCCATTTCTTGTATCTGTCGACCTATCTTATATATCTCCTTCCAATATAAGAGCATTGCTACCCATTCGGACCAAATTTCAGATGGTGATTATGAACCAATTCCGGCTGATATAATTATGCTATCAGATAACCAAAAACTCAGTTCCAATATGTTCTATAAGATTAAATCGATGTTACTTAAAGGCACGTGCGGCCTTAGTTGTCGAAAATATTCATATTTGTTCCAATCACCGTAAACATTAAAACATTAAAACGCATACAGTTTCGTCCATATATACCATGACCATCGCGTAAACAGCATGTTATCATAAAGACCTACTATATTTTACCTAAACAAGAGCCTGATTGTGTTACAGAAGATAGCACAATGCTACTGGCTAATCACACACAAATGGCATAAACGCTCTTTATTAGTTCCATATCAGGAATTCACCAACAAAGAACGCTCTTTATGTTTACCATCATAATATAAACAAACACCAAAAAAGTAACTTTTTAAGCTTTTGTTTACATAACAATGGTCAAATATATGACAATAACATACTGTTTATGCGATATTTCTTATTTGTATACGGACAAAGTATGTCTACATTTTTATGTTCTTTCTGTTTGTGGCGGTTTTTGACGGGTGGAAATATTTTCACAGGATACCCACCACCAAGGCCAACCGTATCTTTAATGAAATCTTACCTAAATTATCAAAATGTTGACTTTGAACACAATTATTTGACGCGAATTTTTCGAATCTAAAATCGACAAAGTCCATCTGCAACATCAAAGCTGAAAGCAGTTTAAGAGAATAGTTGAATTACATATCTATGGACGATGAACACTTAATTGAGATACGTTGAACTTATGATTAAACTTTACTAAAGTTAAAGTTTTAACAATTGTATGCGTTTTGAAATAAATATCAAATACTGGGATATTTCAACAGAAAAAAGTCATTGATGGAACTTAATTAATCAAACCAGAGGACATTTCCAAGTCTTGACAATTAATAGAACAAGTTACCATTGGTAGCCTGTATTTGTCCTCATGTTAACCCCTATACTTGCTAAATCATGACACAGTTGGGGAGAAACAAATTTTGTGATTACTTTTCCGGCACAAAGAAATAAGTTACCAATCCTCCCAACATTGTCAGAATCAACAAGTAAATATGTGCATACTAATACTAACAGTATATACAAGCAACAGACTAGAAGGCACGTGCACATTCGCAATTCTTCAAAACATTTCAATGATCCGACTAGATAGTCATCCACAACCCACATTTATCTACTTCGTAGTTGTCATCTTCACCAGTTTCGGCATACATCACCTAAAATTTAGAGAATTACCAATCTTTGAAGAGTAAGAACATTGTACATGCAGTACAATTTCTAACACCTATTCATCTGTATATTTCCATTAATCCATGATGACAATACAATATGGTTAATAGATTAATTCTGAACTTCAGAACAATTTTAATCATACATGTAGTTGTCAAATGCATATGTGGTGTATAAGTCTTCTGATTATGACGAGATAAGTCCACGCATCCTATAAAACATTGTCCCAGTTTGCGTCATCCACTTAATATATTGCGTCACCCACTTAAGATGATGTTAAAGAAGGTATGGCTAGTTCCTTCTTCCCACACGAATGGAAACGCGCAAATGTCGTCCCCATATTCAATGATAGTGTTAATGGCACTGTAGCTCAACTTGGAAAAGGGATACTTTCATGTGTTACAGTCCATGGAGCGAGTGGGAATGCGAAAAGTTGAAATGTTTATGTAATACTAGATGTCAACGTGAAGATATAGATAAATTAAAATCAAATATGGCCAAAATGAAACAAATATATAATGTGATTGCTCCAATCTAGTGGTCACACCGTAGATCCATATGGAGATCGGACGAGGGATGCCGCCTGTAGGGTGTGCCAAAGGATTTAGTCATGCAAAAGAGTAAAATCCAAGATGGCTACCGGCGGCCAAGTTTTTCGTCGAAAATTTGTCAAATTCAATAGCTCCCATCTAGAGCAGCGAGTTCTTATCTTTCCGCCACCGAACTTCATCAGCATGTTCAAGGTTGGTTGTTGCATTTAATATCTACAAGTGTGTGCATTCTCAGCTAATCAGTTGAGATGTTAATAAAGCGAGACGGGTCGATATCCCATCACCATCAAGGGATCTGACATGAGTTAGCTATGTTGGTGATGTCCTCTGTCCAATACTTTTCGAGCTCCTTCAAAATCGCCTGGTCGTCTACCTGTTCAATGTCATCATCACTAACTCAGCTCTCCTCCGTTTCCTGCTTATACTGATGCTCATTGCTAGATGAAAGAAACAACAAAGATAATTCAGTGGCGAGATGTACCAAACTTGTGTATTAGTTATGTGTATACAGGGGGAAAACACAAGCAAAACTCGTTCGTTCTTTTGCAACAAAACATTATATTACCGGTCTGTCATCGTGTCGCGTTTTGGGTGATCGATCGTCCGCATCATTTGATAAAACAATAGTCGTCTTCAGGTCGACTGCACGTCGTTATCAGTGTAATCAGAACACAGGGTGATTTTCATTTACTGTATGCAAGGTCTTTGTAACTATAAGAAATCAAAATGCCGACAGCGAAAAATAATTTGCAAAATCCAACATGAAAAAGTCGTCTATATTTCAGCTATTGGCCAATCGTAAAATGTGGAATCGACCGCAACATAAAATCTGACAACGAAAACCGCTAATCTCAGTGCTAATCTAATACCTTGTGTTATTTCGGCCAATTTGGCCGGTTACTTCATGTGAGTTTTTCATCTGACGTGTGTGTCGGAATAATGATATGGAGGATTTATGTAAATGTTAGCCCAAACTACATTTCCAAGTAACGATGGTTTTGTTGTTTATTTTGAGGAATAATACCGCGTCAGATGAATTCAGCCCAAATATGTTAACAGTTGTCGTGTAAAACATTCGGCAGTAAGTTAGCGTTATTTAGTATTTGTGGATGTCCTTTAACATGGGGAAAATAGACTACTGCGCTTGAACGAGCATGTGAATTGTCGTTTTTAATGTATAGCAACTTTATAATCAATAACAGAGGCATTCTCTGTCAAATAAGGTCGCTCTATTTACGATACCAATTGGGGAACTTTGTAAATTAAATTACGCGTAAACTTAACCTGCTGCAAATAGAAAAGGTGTCGGAATCGGCGTACTCGCCCCATGGGCTAACTCGCCCAATCGGCGCGTGCCAACTCGGAATAAAAGGCCAACTCGGAATAAACGATGCATACGGGGTGTTATATGGCGTTTGGTCCGTTGTTTCTCAATGAATATTATTGAAATTTGGTGTATATGTCCGGGCTGGGACATGGAATACAACAACGTTTGAATTGTTTTTAAATTTACAAATTTGTTGATTTTATTCATTTTGTTTTCGTTCTGAAACACACTATAAAGTGTATATAATATAATAACGAACACGAGACATACATAATTTATGAACTGTTAACAAAAGATATCAAATTCAATACATGACAAAGATGACTCAGTGGAGTTTATAAAGTGAACATAAAAACATTGAGGTAAGAATCTTTTTAAAGACACGGTTGGCCTTGGTGGTGGGTATCCTGTGAAAATATCTCCACCCGTCAAAATCCGCCACAAACAGAAAGAACATCAAAATGTAGATAGACTTTGGCCGTATACAAATAAGAAATATCGCATAAACAGTATGTTATGGTCATATGTTTGACCATTGTTATGTAAACAAAGGCATAAAAAGTTACTTTTCTGGTGTTTGTTTATATTATGATGGTAAACATAAAGAGCGTTCTTTGTTGGTGAATACCTGATATGGAACTAATAAAGAGCGTTTATGCCATTTATGTGTGATTAGCCAGTAGCATTGTGCCGTCTTCTGTAACACAATCAGGCTCTTGCTTATGTAAAATATAGTAGGTCTTTATGATAACATGCTGTTTACGCGATGGTCATGGTATATATGAACGGAACTGTATGCGTTTTAATATTTTTCTGTTTACGGTGTTTGGAACAAATATGAATATTTTCGACAATTAAGGCCGCACGTGCCTTTAAGGAATTCAACTTTATTTAATGATAATAAACACATAAATTAAAATAACAAACATGAGACATACATGATTTATAAACTGTTAACAACAGATATCAAACTCAATACATGACAAAGATGACTCAGTGAAGTTTATAAAGTGAACATAAAAATATTAAGGTAAAAATCTTTTTAAGCATTACTAAACCGTTTAGCACAGTCCACTTCACTCATCCGATCATCACTAAACTTCATATTTATCTTGATATTGATCTATCAGATGAGAGCTATCAAATATTTTTTTAATTTTATAGGAAAAAATGGTCGCCAGCGGCCATATTGCATTTACGTTATATGTTATCGCGTCATGTCGATATCTAGTATTACTTAGAAATTTCACCTTTCCAGATTCATAATTGCTCCATTGACTGTAACAGATGGAATTATTCCCCTCTTCGGATAGAGTGTCACTGAAACTTTATTTTGTCAGACTGTCTGTATAGTCACTGATTATATATGGCAATAATCTGTAATAAGATGTAGCACTATTTTATTTTATATTTACATGCAGTGCTGTTTTTATACAACAATTCTAATCCCCCCTAGATCATCATGTGATCGACCATACATCGCGCGAGGACCTGGTTGAATTAAGGGGGGTTTTTATGGATAACTTCTGTCCTCAAGCTAGAGTATACTTATGACATTTAATGGCATGTTTCTAACATGGAGGGTTAGATATGCGTGAGACAACACCACTCTTCAATTCACACCAAGTTATCAGCTGTCATATTCGGATATTAGAACCCATAGCCATGATATATGGTTTATTTTGTGTATAATAGTAATATTGTTATTTTCAGTACCTTTATATACCAGTACTGTGTATAACAATGCATATACATTAATCCATGTATACATGTATATTGATTCAACGGATTCAGTGGTTTTGTCCATCAGTCTATCAAATTTGCGGGGAAAACATGGCCACAAGCAGTACACCCTGTTAAATTTCGAATTTGAATCAATTGGCGCACCCTGCAGCCAGCTTTTATTGGAGAACTTTTTCTCATGTGGATAGTTTGGGTCACCGCTAGATGTGAGCCATGTTTTGTTCCCAAGCTGTCCTTGTGAAGACATCACTGCCAGCGGTGATCTTGAATTTTACTATTTTTATGGCTAAATAATTTGGTTGATCCTACAGACGACACCCCTTGTCCGATCCACCAGATTCCACAATGATCTTCTGGATAACCAGGGGGAGAGTAATCTAATTTTCCCGAATTTCGTTAAAAAACATTACCACAGGCAGCAATTTGGTATCTTACTGTTTAATCCTCTTTTGCGTGACTGAATTGTTTAGCAACTGTACAGTCATATCCCTCATCTGATAGTCACCACACTTTATATTGATCTTCGGGCTGACAACTAGATGGGAGCTATCGAATGCTTTGAATTTTTTTGGAAAACATTGTCGCCAGCAGTCATCTTCTATTTTGGTTTTTATATACATGTATATCTCTTCATTCGGATAGCCAGTATTACGTAGGTACTTCAACTTTCCGCATTCCTGTCATCATTTGAAATATAAAAATTTACCTGATACCATGCACCCTTCAAAATTTGTTTCGTCGTATCTATTTTAATGACCCGTATGGTAATATTGATACAGATATATTTGTCAAACATTTCTTTGTACAATATACAGGTATTTAGTTTGTAACTAAATCTAGAAATATATAATAGTAGCTGGTGGACCCTACTTCGTCCGGGATGTTCCCCTCTGATTTTCGGAGAATTGCGCGATTTAACCTTGAATTGACCATTTTAAAGGTGAACGTCATGTCGGGTCACGATTTGACCCGCCCAAAACACTCCCCGGACAAAAGTCACGACAAAAGTACCCGTCGAAATCCGCCCGGCTTTACCCGATTTGACCATTTTGAATGTCAAGATCAGGTCAGGGTCATAATTTGACCCACCCGAAACACTCCTGGGACAAAAGTAACAGTAGGTATTATATTTCGTTGAAATACTTCGTTTTACCAGATTTGACCTTGAATTGATCTTTTTGAATGTCAAAGTCAGGTCGGGATCAAGATTTGACCCGTCCAAATAGTCCAGAAACATGCCTACATCAACACGTTCGAGAACATGGTCCCACGTGAAATTGGACCCGTCAATATTGCTCCCGGGATCGAAGTAGTCCTACACACAAATTTTTAGTCGGATCGGTCAAGGTCCAGAAACATGCCTATGAGCGAGGTCAAGTTGACACGTTAAATACCAAATCAGAGTCGGATCAGTCGAGCAGTGTTAGAGTCTATAACACATACACACATGCATTCATGCATACACACATACATACAGACAGGTGTTCCAAAATGTATAATCGATAGCTACAATTCTATGGTAGATAGTTCACGGCCGACCTGATGCATGCATCTTAGTTTTCTTGTAGAACATGATCATCCTATCAAACAATCTCCTGTGTGTCGTTGCATTGGCTGTGTACCCACGGTGTGTTGTGATCTGCTGGGGCGATGTCACGTCTTTATTGTATGAGTATATCCCGTGGATACACATGCGTACAATATACACGAGCTTCGAACATCTTCGTACATCTCGCCGCTGGCCTTTTCCTGCCATGATATCAATAAACAGTGTTTGTCTCAATTATCTGATGGGGCCTCGGTGGTAGGGGGAACAACTCCAAGCCGTCTCGCCCTCCAGCGCAGCCCATAATGGTCCAAATCCACATGTTTCCATCGTGGACTTTGTAATTCGAAAACGTTATCTGCATGGTGGAGTTGTCAGTTACTCGCCGATGGCCAGTGGTTTGCCGTTCATGGTCGACGAGTTTGTCAGCCGTCGAAATCACTGTTAGTTAGCTGTAAGTGCGCGAATTTCCTCCACCACTAAAACTGGCAATGTCGTGGTATACCCTTAGTTGCTGAAAACCACAATTAATCAATGAACCCTCCTTCCAAATTAGGTAAACATGATTTGGGGAGTCAAATGAGCTAGTACTATATATGACAGTCTAGTTCCTAAGTCAACTCACAAATGGACACTTTATATACGGATTCAATACATTCGCAGAGTGTGACATAAAATTGGTAGCAGTTTTCAACTTTCAACAAACGCTCTGTATTGTTACTATTGTCACGAAAAACACAAGCAATATCGTTACATCATTTTATCACTTCATTCGGGCCTCTGCAAGGTCTAATTTTTCCGTTGGCATATTTCATGTATTTATCGATCTACTTTGATCCCGGGACGCGTGAGAAAAGCGAACAGTTCCCAGGTTTAATTTGTGGAGATTCGACCGGATGATTTAACTATTGAACTATCGTTATCGACACATTTCCCTTAAGTTATTAACATTGTTTATTGCATATATTAAAATAAAAGGCCATCTGGCCACAGTGTCCCCCGAAAAAGTGGCTTCATCGTGGGAATCAGCTTTTCTGAAGAAAAAAATAACAAGGACCCTAAATCCGAAGCAACCAGACAAAAATGGATGGATCGTATCCATATTCGAACTTGATCTGTATTTCGAGCTGATAAACTCGTATACCAAATTTGATTCATATATGATCACACAAACTAAAGAAACCAGAAATTGACAGGTTTCTAAGTCGTAAAAGGGCCATAATTCCCACAAAAATGGGCAGAGTAAACCCATATTTTGGGCTGATAAACTAGTATACTAAATTTGATTCAGATATGATCACACAAACTAAAGTTATCATCCGGAAACAAGAAATTGACAGGATTCCAAGTCGAAAAAGGGCCACAACTCTCGCAAAAATGGGCGGAGCAAACCCACATTCGAACTTGACCTGTATTTTGGTCTGATAAACTCACCTATGAAATTTGCTTTTGATCTAATAACCGAAACTAAAGTTAGCATCCGGAAACCATTTCCGGACGGACGGCTATACGCACGACAGGGTACTTGTGAGGTGCGATCTTTTGTTTGCATAACGTACGGGAAATCCAATTTTAAAGAGCAATTTCCTGGCAAAAGTAAAAAGATAAATACTTGCAGTATACCATCAATTGTATGACACATGCATCGCGAAAATCCAGGAAAAGTATACATCAGTGTTATGTCAACCCTTGCTATGCCAAAGCATCATTGATGAGTGGTTATCCCATAGGAAATGTTCAGATAATAAGTTCAACAAACGAACGTATTATCAAAATATTTCTCTCAATAAATAGGGTCCCTTTTGCACTTTTATTTATCTGTCGTCTGCTTTTAATAACATCCCGCCTAATGAATACTAGACCATTCCGATGTACACTTTTTAACTGACTGGCTGAATCCATTTAGTTTATATAAAGAGTTAAAACGAGTACAAACGATCATTGTAAACGCGCCCCCTACCAGAGATGATCTTTTGAATTGCTGAAATTTAAATGTCAATGATATTCAAGACCTCTTATGATAAATAACTTTTATATATTATGTTTCCGGTATAATATGTGTGATTGCCTATTTCTGATATGGACAAATACACCAACTGAATATACACCGTTATTTATAGCCTATATAAATATGTTACATACAAAATTCTAGCATTCTAAATGTATGTTATATACATACTCTGTTCAAGCGCATCTCTTCTCGATTACATCATTGAGAGTAAGTTAGGGCCTGTTAATTACAGGATGATATGCATCGCCCCAGGCTATTTGGACGAACCATTACTCACTATATGTGGATCATGCATGTGGTGGCTGCGCGAACAATCAATGCGATCCCGCCCTGTTTCCTCTACGAAATATGACACATTATCCAGGTTCATTCTACACGTAAATTGTAACGTGCATTACTAACTATGGTATTGCTATGGATATATGCACTTGGTGGTAAACGTCATTTGATTTTAAGGCGACAAATCTACACGTTTTGAGATATCGACCCAACTTGTAGAAGAAACTGTAAACAATATATTCCGGTGGCATAGAGACGAGCCACGTGTCCACAGTGCGACCACCGATATGCTTAATTGGCTTTAATCAAAACATAATCAATCCGTACGAACACATTCTATTCTCTATTATTATCATATACAGCATAATAACGTTGGTTCTCACTGCAGAGGTTCGTATCAGAAGAGATTTGATTATTTCTCTTTGCTACAAGTTTCGTATAATGTTACACGTTTGACACAAAACTTATATACGTTTTGATCTTGCACGTGTAGGCGCGGAATAGTCACGTGACTTTCGTTAGCAATGACAACACACGTTAAAAGTTACACGTATTATAGTTAGAATAGTCTAGGCGTGGGTGCAGTGTCACAACATGTAGTGGGGAGAATTGACGTGACAAACATTGCGCATATGAAATGGGTCCATGTCAATTGTCGAAATCAGAGGGCGCGGTCGAACAAAACTAAAAACAAAACAAAAACAGGCGAAAAATATCGACGATTTTGTTTCAATAGGAAGCCCCACACTGGTCGAATGACATCCATAAAACACCGGGTCGTGTCTACAAGAAACTCAGACGAACACAACAACCCTGATCCGATTGTCAACAAGTACCGGAATTATATTAATGTTTGCTCGCGCCTTTAATCCCATCGGGTTACGTTGCTACGATATGTGCATATAACAATTATGCGCAGTATTTTTGTTTTGTCCGGACATTTGATTTCTGGAATAGCCGAGAGAATCCCTTGTTCACAGCAGAACAATCAGGAGAAGATCAGGAGGAGATATCTCATTATTAACATCCCTCCAAATCTTAAATATGATTATGAATATGCACCAGCGCAGCTACCGTAATTGAAAGGGTTAAGCTAATTGGAGACAATTTCATCCATTTTGGAAGACCACGCAAGTCTCGTTTAGTAATATTTGTTGGAGTTCAAAGTCATCGCTGCCACGAGTGTGTAATCCCCTACCCGAGGTGAATAATGCGTATACCAGTTAAGAACATAGGTATGGAATTTACATACTTAGTAAGTTAGCACTAATATCATAGTGGTTACACCTAAAATGATGTGTTATCAATAATTTCAACATTTGAAGAATATTAGACTGAATTACATTAATTTTTGTCATTTGGGCTGGAAAATAGTCCAAATTGTGATGTTGTGCTATAAAAGCTGCATATACCAGCTTTTTTTGTTGAATCCTTAAAACAGGTTAAATTGGGCATATAAATGAATCCCGAGTACCAGTTAACAGATGGGTATAACGAATCCCGAGTACCCCTGGTAATGACCCGCGTACCAAACGAGGGGGTGCATGATACCCTCATAACGGAGTGAACGGATATCTGCTATACATAAATTCTCTTTGCAACATCCGTTACCTGCTGCAAGCACCATGTGCAGTTGTTGCAATACAAACCTAATAGATTTGACAACAATTCCAAGCCCTTTTTTCCTAACAGGGTTGTTATATTGTGTAATATAAATGGTCTTAACCCGTGCGGTGTCATACATTTTTGAAGACCACACAAGTCTCGTTTATTCAAATGTGTGGGAGGTCAAAGTCGTCGCTGCCACTGTACAAAGCTAAACTATATAAATGAATGAACGCAGATCAGCAACATAAATTCTCTTTGCTCATAATGCGCAACAGTTACTAGCTGCAAGCACCATGTGTAACTGTTGTTGCAACACAAACTTTATAGAATTGACAACAATTTCCAGCCCCCCACCTTTTCGTAACAAATTTGTGTTATATAGTGTAATATGTGGTCGTATCGGGTGCAGTTTCATACATTTTGGACGACCACACAAGTCTCGTTTATAAAAATGTGTGGGTAGTCTTATTAAAACCAGACTGGAACTGCTTCGCAGTACACAGGTAGTTCCAGTCTGATTTTTATCAGACTTATGTGTGGGAGGTCAAAGTCGCCGCTGCTACCACACAAAGCTACAATATAAAGGCATAAACGCATATATTCTACATAAATCTCTTTGCGCAACAGTTAGCTGTTGCATGCACCATATGCAGTTCTTGCAATACAAACTTAAAATATTTGATAAAAGGATGGCACACGCAATATATAAGCATACTCGCAGCATGATCCAGTATGCATCAGAATGATCAGATACACCAAAGCATCATTAATTATCAAAATATCAACCATGCCGACACTCACCTCGGTAATTCTAGACTACTGTTGGTGTGGTCAGACTATAGCTGTCGCATTGTG
Source organism: Siphonodentalium dalli (assembly GCA_032622095.1). Lineage (NCBI taxonomy): Eukaryota > Metazoa > Mollusca > Scaphopoda > Gadilida > Siphonodentaliidae > Siphonodentalium > Siphonodentalium dalli. The sequence goes on along the minus strand of CP136064.1, from coordinate 64,362,095 downwards.
AGTGATATATTATATACAGAAATCAAGACCGTCACCGACGAATCAATCAGGTGCGGCCTATATTTTTGTGTCAGCGACGGCCGCTTCAGTCGCATCATAACTTGAGTGGCGTGTGTGTGTGGGTTTGCCTCTTTGTACGGTTTTACAAGCCAGGAAGTAAGGCGATATAGCTGCGATTTCGCTTCAGCGTTCATTCTCCGCACGTAACACGCCTTTATTTCTGCACATCGAGCATATGTGCGCGATATGGATGCATGTGTTTTAAAATTCAAGGACTCTTCGTTGGATCTTTAATGTTTGTTACTTCTATTCAGCGGATATTAGTTCGTGGTGTGTATTAGATGACACAGCAGCTGATGGATGTGTATTACTTTGTGTGAATTACGTACGACCAGTCACCCGCGGCATTCTTTTTGTGCATATAGGTTTGGCGACACACTAACTCAGTTGTTGATAAATTCGCCCATGACTGCGCGATAATATATGTCAAATAAATCACTTGTTGTAAAGATGACTACCTATGACCCACCGAAGTTATGAATATGTTCGACATCATTCTCAGAATGATGTTGAGGGATTAATAACTTCAGTGCGGCATATTCTTTTCATTCTGCATGGCATACATTCAGTGGTAGGATTACAAAAAAACATGATTCCGGTAAATCGGCGCACACAAAATTATATAGGTTATATTATATGAACTGCGCGACACTGTTGCCAACATGTCAACAGCGACCCCCCAAATCATGCATATTATTGCAATTTAATTATACCCGAGACTAGCATGGAATCATTCATACATGGCACTCTTTGACGCTAGATCTGTCTTCTGTTCCTTTGAGTTTTTTGTGAGACCTTTATACTAAATGCGACAACGATGCATATGCACGTACACTATAGCCTTTGTACACAAGAAACAGGCGTATAATTTACATTTCAAACTGTCTGGCGGCCATCATAGTCATCACCAATGTATGGGGTTAGTTATATATTCTACGAATTTGATCTAACGACATTAATACACCCACACCAATACTTATTTGCTCAAATCGAATGAACTCGATTATTGACACCAGTAGGTCGGAGCAGCGATGGCAGCTTGTCCACGTGCTCGTCAACGTGTGGGGACACAGGATAAGGAATTGACCCGCCTCTTTGTATAGTTTAATATTCTTCATAGAATGATCAGCAAGAGAACTATTATCTCGAGATAAAAGTACCATTCTGATAGCCAAGTTTGCATGTGTTCGTCATGCCAAGATGCTTACAAATTTTGTTTGAGTGATAAAATAATGCATGTCTTATCCAAAGTAGTGCACCCCTGACTACAGACGTGCTATATTCTGGGAGATGTGTCTGTTGTCCTTGTGATCCTTGGTGCTTCCGGTGAGATCCCGCAGACGATCCTTGAATAATTTGATTCAGATATTGCCAAATAGGGCAAAAAGCCAAATGTCGGCGATCCAGGGATTGTAACAGTTTCCCTTGCTTATATCTTCTCTGAAACTGTCAGACGAATTTAGCTCGCATATGTGACGTGGATGATCCACGGGCGATCAGGGGTTTCCATCTCTGAATCCAGAGACAGATACAGATACAGCCATTATTTATGATCGGATCTGTTCGAAATTCAACACTGCTAATTGGAGTAACCATCAGCGGGAATGCATTGTGTTGTTCCAATAGAATGGCATATCCGTTCTGTGTCAATATTCGAATTCATGTTCAGACTGATACGATTCTCAACTCTCGGTGAAAGTGCGCTCTTTTTGGGATGTCCCCGTAGCCGGTGTTGTTAGATCGTGGATACGATCATTGCAGTCCCACACATGTCAGATTTCTTTGCGACATATACAGTGGACCAGGATAACATCTATTGAGGGGTTCTAAGTGCTTTTTGTCAATCTTCTCTTTACTTTAAAAACAAATTATATATATAGCCGTCAGCCACTTCATGTTAATTGCTAACACAAACCTGCCACTTTCTATTTCCCATATAATGGTTTATCACAGCGAAGTCGCTTTGTTATCAAGCTGGGGATGTCACTCTTTTGGCGCTAGATATACATGTAGTGCAGTTATTTAGATAGTGCACTAAGTTAAAGACATTATGGACTTGTCCGGGCATGCAACTGATAAGTTATTATTCAGGCGTTGTGCCAACTGGAAGAATGTAGCATTTTAGTAACATCGCTGAAAATCTCAAGCAAATCGACCGTACAACTCCATAGTAAACATTGTCTGAACTACGCTCAATTGTAAATATTTAGTTCTCGATTCGGGACGCAACTATCCGCGATAAACTAAAGAAAACGGTTTCATCTTCGAGAGTCACTGCATTCAATTAATATATACCATTGACGGTGTGTATTGTCAATTTTGATATATTATTTGTAAAAATAACTTTGAGCAAGATTATTATCCAGTTCTGTATGATCATCCTACTGGAGTGTTTCACATCATTTAACATACTGTAATGTCCTAAATAATCGACCCCTGAACTGCAGCCGAATTATGGGAAATTTTTCAGGATTTAGTCGGAAATATGGTTTGTTGCCATTCATCGGAAAGCTCTCACTGAAAGCTTTCCGATGAATGGCAACAAGCCATATTTCTGACTAAATCCTAAAAAATTACCCATAATTATGCTGTGGTTAAGAAGTCGATTATTTAGGGCATTATTGTAGGCGCGTTAGGGGGAAATAAAAGATCTTGACTTCAAAAGTTCTCTCGTTGCCGCATGATATTGTCTGATTTACCGGTGGTGATTTTATTGTCGAGGTCGATCCTTGTATGACGTCAATGGCTTTTTATTTCACTCATGCAGCTTCTGAGTGATCTCCATGGAAATATGACGCTGAAAGGCGTATTATAACCTTTGGGCGTCGCTCTTTCGCTGAGCTGAATGGGTCAGTTTACTGAGTTTTGCAGAGTGAACGTTTTTGTGTGGAAGAAACCAATGCACTATAAATCTATATATAGACGTAGCAGTGACCTTTATGGGTACATATATTTCGGAGATTTAATTCGATACTGTTTAGCAACTGTATTTGCGATCGCCCTGAAAATAACAAATAACCTCCAACAGTTGGATAAAATTAGTAGGAAATAACGCCATTGCTTTGCATATGCCTTGTCTATATCATGCCATGCATCTCTACTCTGGCTAGCGCCCATAGAGATCATATTTCACCAGTACAAAACCTTGGAACTTTTTGAAGTTTTGACAGGGAACCTTATAAAGTCGAAAAAATAACACGGGGAATATATTTCTTAGTTATTATCTGTTTCTTAATAATGTACTTCACTGTAGATGAAGGTCCCAACTCGAAATTTCACGATTGAAGTGAATTTAGGAACGATTTTTCTTCGCGTCGCATACAACTATGGCTTTTTTCCTTGGTAATTAATTTGATGTTTATTGCGATATCGGCTCACAAAAGTCAGAGAAAAGAATGCAATTTTGGGTTGGGACATGTTCCCTGTCAAAAGTTCCAAGGTTTTGTACTGGTGGAATATGATCTCTACGGGCGTTAACCAGAGTAGAGATTCATGGCATGATATAGACAAGGAATATGCAAAGCAATGGTGGAATATAGTCTCTATACGGGCGTTAGCCAGATTAGAGATTAGTGGCATGATCTAAATCTAATGCATTGTCATGTTTGGGGACCTACGAACTAGCCACCACCTGAGGGCCGACCTCTGAAACTATTAGTTTACCCACCATCCCCTATTTAAGGCACCACCAGCACCTGATCGTGCACTAATGTTAAGCAATTATAGTGGCCACCCCTGATTATTACGGGATGTATCATCCAAGAAAGTCATTAGCGCAACGGCACGGTCATATGGTGTCTTATAGTGCATAACTTTGATTGTGATCATGGGCACCCATATAGTTCAGTATGTTTTAAATTGGAGACTTCAAATGAGCATACAATTCGCCTGCCAGGTCATTGGCACCTAATACGCACATGATTAGATAGAAATTGGTATTAAAACGCAGTAACATGTGACACACGAGGTTAGGATTGTCCGTCCGAGCAGATATCTCAACCACATGTCGGAATTAAAAAACAATTTGGTACAGGATATTTACCACTATGGGGTTTTCAGGTGAGTCTTCAATCATTTCGTAGAATTCTTCATTTTTGTTTTGGTCTCTCTGAATATCTCAGCCAAGGATCATAGGCAATGCCCAAACACTAGGCTGTATGCCACATGGGGGTATGCACCAGGCGACAGCCCAGCTCTGGTTAATTTCTTGTATGGAAAGTTGTAGTTTATGGTATCAAATTGGACAGTCGATATATATAGTAGGTTGTGTCCGGTGATTTTGGTAGTTGGCCTTATAATATTTACATAGCTCGTCTGTGATACACTAATTCCTGTTCGATGATTGGTCAACTACCAATTGGGTCACCCGTTTCATACTCCAATAACATACCGTAACACAAACACGCCGTCACAAATTGTTGACATAATCTGACCTAATCACTAAACGCGGCCAGCAGACTAATTGGGCATGCCTTTCAAAGTTCGGCTGAATTGCATCTGAAGCCAGTTATTTATATCGATCACGTTATCGTTGCTAAGTGCTTGGAAATCTTATACTGGGTTGATTCAATGTGCTGCGGGGGCTATTCTCAAATTCTCGGCAGATTTTGTGAAAATAAATAATAATACACTCAGCTTTTTTATGGGATTAAATCATCAGAAAGCTATATAAATACAAGAAATGAATATAGTACTGTGGGTGTGTGTTATTGAGAGATACGGCGATGTGGTCATTTGGGTCAACGACTTCAGCGCCGTGTCCCCAAAATAACACACACAACCGCTACATTCATTTCTTAATTACCTCGTTTACTCGGAAATTCTTTACCCGAGTACATACACATGTATTAAATCACTAATGAAGCACATCGAATTAACTCCACATGAATTATTGTTTTTATCGAATATCGATTAGTACCTTCTGGTCTGCACGTGGAATCATTTACAAGATCAACGGTTTGTATGATGACATCAAAGAAAGCTTATTGTACAAACCTTACTCGATCAAGAAATCAATTTTAGGATATTAGTCTTTTTTCACATCTCATCTGGTGCAGCTATGTTGCTGTTCCTCTGCCGTTCATACTTCCGGTCGTCCGTCCGTCACATCATCTTTAGAGCCACAAATGTGGAAGGCCTTATATACGGGGTTATTTAGGCGTAGCTGGTCATGAGTGGACTTTTGGTGCATATTTACTTAATTTGTGACGTTGCCACCTGGCTAAATGTTTTAATGCAGACGGTTTAACCCTTGACGCGAAGTGCCGATGTGACCTAGATAAGCATGGCCTTGTGTTCGTCGCCAGTCTTTTTGTCTATCAGACGTAATGAACTAATGATGTACATGTACAATCCGAGACTTGGTAACTTTGTTCAAGTGTCCTCAAACAGATCAACATATCCATCTCTATACACTAAATACTCATTAACGAACACCAAATACTCATTAACGAGTAGTTCCCTTAGGAAATGTTCAGATAATAAGTTCAATAAACCACACCCTCATCTTTCGCTCCACTGATGGACAAGAGGGGCATCTCCTGATCTGACGCCCATGGTTAACAACGAAATGATGGGAAGAACTTGTTCTTGGTCCATAGGCGTGAGACTATAAATGTAGTAGCCTATAGTTACGCATATACCTGTATACACACAGACCTAATATGACATGGCAAGTTTTTCATTTAAAGTTATTTGAAACACTCCGATAGGGTGATCAAATAGAACGATTGAGAATAATCTTGTTCAAAGTAGTCATTTGTTACGAATATTAATCCAAATTGACGATACACACCGTCATTCTTATATATTAATTAAACGCAATGAGTCTCGATGGCTAAAACATTTGTGTTAGATTATCGCCGATAGTAGCGTCCCGAAACGAGATGTAAATATTTACAATTGGGCGTAGTTCAGACGAAGTTTTCATAGGAGTGGTAGGGTCGATTTCTCTGAAATTTTATTCAAGTTCTCTCCTGAGTACTAACTTTTCAATTTCACGTACCCGAACAAGTCCATAATATGTCTTTTAAGATTTGTGTATATGATAAAGCTTTGTCCAATTATAGTGCCTGGCTTACTATCATATCACCATGTCCACACACTTAATACTCCTCTAGGCAAATATCAGAGGGGCTTACATTTTGCTTTGAGATTTGCGGTCGAAGGTATTTCATTCAGTCAGATAAGTATTATCGAAAACAGGCGGTACTCGGGTGTGCAGGCTCGTAATACAACTATATAATAAGACTAATAATTAATGGCGAACAACCACTCCCGCTGAGCGCAATCTGGACTAATATATCTTCTGCTCGCGAGCAAACATTATCGTGCATGCATTCATCCATATAGTTAATAGGAGATTTTAAACACAGATCCTCGATCAAGAAATCTGGACTAAGCTATAGAAGATTAGTCTTTATGTGAAAAGTGAAGCCATTAAATACGGTGCTTTAATGCTATAAAGGTATTATTATTATTACAGAAGAAATCCGTGATACTGGCGTATGAACATCTGAATGTGATTGTATGATTCTATTTACCTGAAGCAAACACAGGCCATCGATAATGAATCATGCAGAGACAGAATGAGTGTGGATCGGTGATGCGACCGCTGTTATCCATGCGTGGTATTTAATGTAACCGCTCTTACGTCTTACGTTACGAAATTAAACACCGATCATGGGGTGCTTGCATTCAAAACCAGTGACAGAGAAACAGGATTGTACTTCAAATCACGAACCTATTCAAACTCTCAATAACAATGATAAGCGTGTCGCTCATAGTTCTGATGACGACGCGCGGATTTCAAAGCTTAGCACTGACAATCACGGGAGTGTTCCAGACATCATTGTCAATGATTACACCTCTCATTCTCCAAAACCAATAACACGGTTAGAGACCCGTCTGACAGTTTCCAGGAAGCAGTGGTTTTCAGGATCGTTCGAGAACCTTGATATCTTATCGGGAGACAGGAAGGTGAAAGACCGCCTGAGATCATTCTTTCCGATGTGGAAGCCTCCGAATAAGTGTAAATTGTGTTCTCGTTCTTCTGATTGTATAACTGAGAATTACGCTAACTCGCCCATTTACAACAACAAGTGTAAACGGTGTGCTGAACGGCGTAAAAATGCCGATAATAGCAAAAGGAATTCTGGGGAATCAAGATCAGGAGTTGCTAGTGTTCTTGCTCTGGTTAGTTTTTACTTTAAATATATTTTATTGTACACTCTAAAAAAATATTATAAAAAACATGTGTCCTGTAAAAACGGCTATATGCAACAGCTGGGTCAGTCACATGTCGTCTGTTCATTAAAACAGTATAGTGTTTAAAAAACACCCAGTGTTTTGGGGAAAACTCGTGTGTTTTAGGAAACACATGTGTATGTGGTTTTCGATAAACACTAAACCCAGCAACAGCTGGTTCACACGTACACATGTTTTTTATAATGAAAATAAACACTTCACATGTTTAATATATAAACATTATATACGTGGGGAATGGGGATTGGGACACACGTTTTGTCAACTTAGTGACGTCCCTCTCACCACACAAAGGTGTAACATAACATTTAAACAAGATGACAGGATGATTTTGCGTATTGCCCACTTAGTTTTCGAATTCCCAGATCACATTATATACAACATATTTCATATTATATACCACCTGGAAGAGGAACCAAAAAAAATAAATATATATAATTTTTATTCTACCGGCTTAGGAGTGTCCACCAGTGGCAGAGATGCTCAGATTCAGACCAAGACTCCCCCGTTATTTACCCCAGAATGCATCATAATTCACAACTAAGAGATAGAGTTATTCCCCTTCCATTGAGAATAATATACTGACAGTAGACCAGATCGAAATTCAGCGCAGATCACATGTGCACATCGCTACCTTAACAAAAATAACATGATCCCAGTTGATTTGACCGGATAAGTTGACAATACAATGTTTTGGAGCTTCCTCTTTCAAATGGTATATAATATGGAATATGTTGTATATATTGTAACCGTTGTTGGGTTGTGTATTAATTTTACTGATGGTTGAGTGGTTCTAATAATGTAATAGCTATGGTGCTGGTGGGTCCTGTTGAATTGCTATGATGCTGGTAGGGCGAAGCGATTCCGTTAAGAAAAAAGTACCTTTATTTTGTATAAAGTATAGTCATTTTCGCTGTGTGTCAGATTTGAACAAATCTACAGGAAATACCACTATGTGCATGTATAAAATATTTAAAACATATACATTGTGAAATATTTTAGTAACGGCTGTGTTGGTTGTTGCAAACCAGCCAAAATTGAGACGATTATCCCTTTCGTTCGACAAACAGCGCCGCCTTTATTAAAATATTAAAAATATCTATGTTCTTGAATGATTCGCACAAACACGGCCGTTTTTGTTCAAATCGCTCGGATTTTCCAAACAAACAAAAAATGACAAATTTAGAAGAAAAAAATAACGGTACTTATTCTAAACAATAAAAGTTTACCCTACCAGCATCATAGCAAATTAGCAGGACCACTTCAGCAGAGGTGGTATTGCGCTAACTGCAGCCTGGACAATGATATGATGTAACTTGAATGTAACCCGTAAAAGCATGCATGGTTACATCTCATATAGGGAGAGATCCGGTATAACATAAATAACATATATTAAAATTAACAGAATAATGTAACCTTTGTTTTATGTATTTACGCAACGACAATTACGACATATTGTGTGTCAAGTTACTGGTGAAATAGGCGACAAATCCGATTTGTCACCAAATGTAAGCCATTATTTCTCCTCTCAGCACAGGGGGGAGTCGGAAAAAAATTGCAGGCACGTATGCTGATTTTTGTCTTTCGACCCTTGTTGGGACCCACCCACCCCCGCGTCCAAATTTTTTTTCCGTTTCGGCAGTTTTTCCAACCATTTTTGGACACCCACCCCCCTTTTAACACTAAAACAGATATTTTCGGGGCGAATTCGCTGTAAACAGCTGTATATGGATTTATGTGCATACTATTAGTCATGGATGTTAACATTGACATGTAAATAGGAACAAGTCATTGTGGGGTCATTCAGTCAATTAAAACATGGCTGCCAGTAGCCATCTTGGATTTCAAAATTCAATCCATTAGCATGATCTAGCATGGGCTACAGGCTATACTGTTTGTCTGATCATCATGAAATTTGTCATTTAAGTTAATATTGACATATAGATGTATTTTAAGCCAAACTCATTGTAAAAACAGTCTAAAAGACTTGCAGGAAAAATATTTTTGAGTTGCGGAAAAACTTGTTTGTTGGTCCTATTGACCACCCACCCACCCCGGCATACGTGCCCGGAAAAAACTTTTTTCCACCCCCCCCCCCCTTGCTCAGCAAACGAATAAATCATGGAACGTAAATGTAATCTCGTCGTTACCAGCGAGAACAGCATATGAACATCCAAATATAGGATAATGATAAGGATAAGAGCGTATATTGATGCATGGGCAAGGGAATCATAAACACACTATGATAAGGATATAGACAGAACACAACGCGCTTCTTAATCGAGAATCTTTTATCGCATGAGTTGCGGATGGCGCAAGGATATATTTCGCGAGAGCGTAGCTCGAGCGAAATATAACTTTGCGCCGTCCGCAACGAGTTCGATAAAAGATTCGAGATTATTATGCAAGTTGTGTTCTGTATTTATTCTACACCATTCAGTCAGATAAGTTCAATCCATGAATGTCACCTTCATTGTAACTATAGCTACCTTTATTGTGATTTAAGTCTGACAAATAACCAGTAATTATGGGGGGGGGGATCACCGGAAGCGGACGATCGACGTAATGTATGTCATCTTTCTTGGCGACAACGTCAACGAGAATAGTTCCGGCTTGTATTCCACTAGAGGTATACACTAATATGTATTCAATGGCTGGGATTCCGTTGAATACATGTGACTCACGTCAATGGGTGCGGAATAAAAGAGCGTATATTGATGCATGGGCAAGGGAATCATAAACACACTATGATAAGGATAAGAGCGTATATTGATGCATGGGCAAGGGAATCATAAACACACTATGATAAGGATAAGAGCGTATATTGATGCATGGGCAAGGGAATCATAAACACACTATGATAAGGATAAGAGCGTATATTGCTGCATGGGCAAGGGAATCATAAACACACTTTATCATGTGTATACAAATATGGATATACTCGATCCCTCTCGGTAAATGTCCGAAAGCCGGGCATGTGAGAGTATAGAGATAGTTAGATAGATATCACGTGAGAGTATAGAGATAGTTAGATAGATATCATGTGAGAGTATAGAGATAATTAGATAGATATCATGTGCGAGTATAGAGATAATTAGATATATATCATGTGAGAGTATAGAGATAGTTAGATAGATATCATGTGAGAGTATAGAGATAGTTAGATATATATCATGTGAGAGTATAGAGATAATTAGGTATATATCATGTGAGAGTATAGAGATAGTTAGATAGATATCATGTGAGAGTATAGAGATAGTTAGATAGATATCATGTGAGAGTATAGAGATAATTAGATATATATCATGTGCGAGTATAGAGATAGTTAGATAGATATCATGTGAGAGTATAGAGATAATTAGATATATATCATGTGCGAGTATAGAGATAATTAGATAGATATCATGTGAGAGTATAGAGATAGTTAGATAGATATCATGTGCGAGTATAGAGATAGTTAGATATCATGTGAGAGTATAGAGATAATTAGATAGATATCATGTGAGAGTATAGAGATAATTAGATATATATCATGTGAGAGTATAGAGATAGTTAGATAGATATCATGTGCGAGTATAGAGATAGTTAGATAGATATCATGTGCGAGTATAGAGATAGTTAGATAGATATCATGTGAGAGTATAGAGATAATTAGATATATATCATGTGCGAGTATAGAGATAATTAGATAGATATCATGTGCGAGTATAGAGATAGTTAGATAGATATCATGTGCGAGTATAGAGATAGTTAGATATCATGTGCGAGTATAGAGATAATTAGATATATATCATGTGAGAGTATAGAGATAGTTAGATAGATATCATGTGCGAGTATAGAGATAGTTAGATAGATATCATGTGCGAGTATAGAGATAGTTAGATATTATGTGAGAGTATAGAGATAATTAGATATATATCATGTGCGAGTATAGAGATAGATATATATCATGTGCGAGTATAGAGATAGTTAGATAGATATCATGTGAGAGTATAGAGATAATTAGATATATATCATGTGCGAGTATAGAGATAGATAGATATCATGTGCGAGTATAGAGATAGTTAGATAGATATCATGTGCGAGTATAGAGATAGTTAGATATATATCATGTGCGAGTATAGAGATAGTTAGATAGATATCATGTGAGAGCACAGAGATAGTTAGATATCATGAGCGGTTTTTTTTTAATTAAAACAAATTGCATAATTGTTATAAAACTGCACTTTTGTAATTCAATATCTGATCATCAAAACCTGACATGATCTGCTGGTAATTGGAATTTATGCCCAATTTTAAAGGTTTTATGTAGTCAACAAACTTCAACTTTTAGAGTTTGATCAAATTTTGATTATTATTTAGCCCAAATTGAAGTTGAAGTTGTTATATAGACATTATTCAGCTATTGTGTCAACATAATCGTATTAGTGTGATATGAATTTACTAGCCGGATTCGCCATCTTCAGTTTAAACCATGGTTTCAGTAAACTTCTAGAATTAAACCGCCGAGCTAAACAATAGTACTTGCTTAAAGACATATTATACACTTGTTCTGGTACGTAAAACTGGTAAGAAAGTATTCAGGCACCATGTCATCAGGGGGATGTAGAATTCTACTAACATAACCGAAAATAAGAAGCAAATCGACCGTATCATTCCAAAGAAATGATCGTCTGAACTACTCTCAATTGTAAATATTTACTTCCAAATTCGGGACGCAACAATCGGCGATAAACTTACGAAAATTATTTCAACATCGAGAGTCACTGCATTTCATTAATATATAAGAATATATATTTTGAGGAAGATTATTCACCATTTCTATTTGATCACCATACTGGAGTGTTTAACATCACTTTAATACGGACTAATTCTATCGACATTGAACATTATTTAAGATATCGAGCATAATTTTGATTGGAAATTTTTATGCAAGAAGCGAGCGATCACACCTGAATAGTGTATCGGGTATTTATATTGTCAATTGCGATATTTTATTTTTGCGTTGTATATCATGCATTAACCCTTTCAGTGCAAAGTCCGATTTTTGTATCAACCCATATACCCTGTGCCAATGCATTCTCTTATATATGCGAGTCGCCTCGCATATATAAGAGAATGCATTGGCTTAACAATTTTTCATCATTTGTTATTATTTTTTACAATTTTTTACAATTTTAATAATTTGTTCTTATATTCTTTAAACCGGCAACTAAAACCATATCATTCGACGGTCCAGCAAAAGGTTTGAGGAGGCTAGACCCGAGCCTGCTTGTTGTCCACACGATAACTATGGATAGTTTCATTGCATGCTCATCTCGCCGAATAGAATTGTTGATCAGATATAGCGACTGAACTACCACAAACGCCCCCTTTTGACCCGGTTTGGCAGGATGTACAATATGGGTTTAAACTCTTCAAACTTGAGATGACGAGACGAATCTGCCCACTTTCCATTGGTGTGGGGAGGGGATTTGGTGGCGTCTTCAGAAAGTGTGACAGTCATATATATACACATGTATACATGTAAACATTCCGCAGACCCACAATTTGGCCGCAGCCGGAAGCATACTGCCATGCAGCCGTCAGCAAGCAAAACAGAGAAATACAGGAGAGCGCATATTTCAGAAATTAGCAATATTTACATGTAGCTCTGTGCATAATAATCAAATTTGCGTTGGCCATGAAATATGATGGTTGCTTCAATGGTAATGAGTATATGGCTTTAACTGAGTGAATACTAGATTACATTTTTTAGTCCTATATACAGATAATAGCTTTGGTGTACACATATATACAAGAAAACCAATGTCAGAAATGGTAACGTGCTCAAGATCATATGTTATATACCCATGATTGTAATTATAGAATACTAGCAGGTTAGCCCGCCACTGGCGGCGTTCGTCAGAAACATGACAATTTTTAAATTTTTTAATTAATTTTTTAATTAATTTTTTTTTTTTTTTTTTTTTTTTTCAATGAGTTAATATTAATTTTTTTTTTTATAACATGAGTTAATTGTGCATTTTTAATTTACTGGATTTTTTAATTAATTTTTTTGATTAATTTTTTAATTAAATTTTTGGTTTTTCAATATTTTACCCGATTAGACCTTATTTTACCCGATTAAGGTGAAGAAGACATAAGAATCACACAACACGCAGTACCCGTCCCTAAAAGAGGTACTATATGATTTAAGGTACATCGGGCGGAAAAACTGACCCGATGAAAATTTCCCCCGTTCCTAGGAACGACAGACATAAGAATCACACAACACGCATTTTTTTGTTTTCACACAACACGCAGTACCCGTCCCTAAAAGAGGTATGATTGAAAATCCCCCCCCCCTGTTCCTATGAACGACAGACATAAGAATCACACAACATGTTAATTCTGCCTTTTTAATCATGATAAATGCATTTCGCGTCCGTAGTTTCGTACAGATGGGTAACCGTTTAGCAACGCCGATGGCATTAAAGAGCGTTAGTCGGTTAACAACTCAAAACATGGTCAATATAAAGATCGTTGATGCCTTAACCCCCGAAGTGCCGTTTGCGGTGATTTTGATGATTGGGAGTGGAGAATGAGTGCTCAGAGCTTGTCCAAAACGCGACGTTGACGATCCCCGTGTCTTTTTACCCTTATATACGAAAATTTAGCTCGATCCGCGCAGCCGTTTTCGATTCTATAAAGTATATACACACATATTTACATATATACGGAAGTCTCACATTATATAGTAGAAGATAAAATATATTGGTTTCGCGAATGACCAACTCAAAATTCCGTTAACATAACAATAACAACCAGCACCTAATCAACGAACCGGCGGACGACTCGGCCGTCTCCGACCACAACCCCCAGTGGGCTGCAGAACGAAAAATGTCTATAAAAGTTGAAATATAAGACTTACAAATTATCTTTTCATTTCTTTTATTTGTAATTGGCATAGCTTGTCACAAACCAAAAATTGACATAATAATGTAAAGGACAATAAACGAAATTGAAATTCCCAACTACACCTTTTACCGGACTCGGCCTCCGGTTCGAAGTTCGACCAAAAAATTCCCATATCTATAAATATAACGCCCAGCGAACCATAGCTATCTAGAATCTCTAGGACAGTATACAAGCGGCGCGCGTAACGATTGAACTATATGATGGACGTGACATAATGCCATAAATGTGGTATTAGAACGGGTTATATATTTGCAGCATGCAGTGCAAAGCTCGTTCTAGAAAAAAAAGAGCTATAGTATGCAAAAACAAATCCCAACCTGCCTGCCTGGATTTTTAAAACCAACAAATCGGACACAAAGAATATATTTTATTTTGGCCTAACTTCGTACATCTGAACGAACGATGTCTATATATATATGTCTACATTCGCGCTACAGGGGGCGATCGTTACAGTTTACTTGCCAGCGGCTAACTCTCTGTATAGTCTTTGAATAGACCATTTTATAATTCCCTTCCGTTCCAGATTATCGCTTCTGCTTCCGCGATAAAAAGCACAATACTGCCTGTTGCCATCATAGGTACTTACAACCTTGAGAAACACACACGACGCACTTAGTCATCCACCCAAAAGCATCATGCATGCACAGACGACCTCTATACTTCTCTTATTTATTATATATAATTACAATAACTTGATTATAATAACGGACCACATCCCAGGTACACCGACAAAGGTGCATACACACCCCGGGTTTACCTAGTTCCCACCTGTCACCCCAATATAATGTGATGTTTCATTGGGCTTATGAATCAGCATGATCAGATGAGGTCATATTAACGACCTATTACCGCATAATCGATATTATAGTACCTATACATGACATCATTTGTGAATTGCACTAACGCCCACGCTTCCGAGCACCCGATTTTCTCAAAACAAATTACATTATCCAATGTACACATTTCAAAATTGTAGCATTATCGGCAGAGCATATACGACTCGTGTGCGGTATATATACACAATTGATTACCAAAAAAAGGGATGTAATAAATCATGAATATTTGTACACGTTATTTTACCCAATTTAGGCAGATTTAAGCACAATATTTTGATGTGGGTGTGTCCGAGCTGCCTGATCCAGGTACTGGTAAGGAGTGCATTCTGGTTCCCAAGCGGCAACAGCTTTTAGAAACTGATAGAAAAATGATCTTGACTTAAATTCGCACTAAAGGCGTGTGATGCATGTAATTTTCAATGTAGCATCATGAAAATAGGTTCGTATTGGACGTAAATATTCACATCGGTTCATATTGGACTCATTGTTTCTGAAGTAAGCCGATATTGACCGTATGACTATGCCCGTTGAATGGCGCTGATCGCAGTGAAAACACATTATAAAGAAGCGAGATTCTTGTAAGTCGTGTCGATGAAAAAAGGTCGATTAAATCGTTCCAATATGGCCTTATTTCGTATTGAAGTAAGAACTATGTGGGCTTATTTTGAACACAGCGTTTTACGCCCATATAGCTAGAGCGTGTTTTCCCCCAATTAAAGATACGGGCAGCGTTGGCGGTGGGTATGCTGTTAAAATATTCACCTCAGTCAAAAACCACCATAAACAGAAGGAATAGTAAGATATAGACAGACTTTTTTCTTATGCCGATCAGAAATATGGCATAAACAGTATGTTATTGTCAATTTGTTCCCCTATGTTATGTAAACAAAAGCAAAAAAAACGTTATACGTTTCCTGGCTTTTGTTTAGATCCGGATATGGTAAACATAAAGAGCGTAATTTGTTACTGTTTTCCTGATCTGGAAATAATAAAGAGCGTTTATATCATTCTTGTGTGATTAACCAATAGAATTGCGCTGTGTTATGTAAACAGAAGCACAACTTCTGTAACACGAGCAGTCTCTGGTTTACGTACACCACCGTACGACTTGACGACAATACTATTTACGCGCTGATTATGTTTGGCATATGAGCGGAACTATATATATGTTGGTGTTCCTTCTGTTGATGGCGATTTGAACAAATATAAATATTTCTGCAACGAACGCCACCCGTGATTTAAGCTCTATCAAAACGCGACATTCAAAATAAGCCCGTATTGTGCTCATTTTAACGAGAACTATTGTCATAATCGTCAGCTAATATAGAACAAACAAATTTTCTATGAAATGCCACTGCTGGTCAAGTTCCCAGTGGTGAATTGACATTCAAGGCATGGAATGCTGAAGATGGGCATGTGGTGATGCAGTGATGAATGATCTAGACGAATTCATCTATAGATGTGATAGTAGTGGGTGTAGACAGATTATATAGACATGCAGTCTGGTACAATACTTCAAAATTTAATTTGACATACTGCAGGATTATAATAATTCTATGACTTAAACGATATATGCCGCGAGTAAGATTTTTATCCAAAAAACAAACAAACTAAACATGCATGCATGCGCTATAGGGTTACGACAAATAGAATTTAGCGTTCCGGGCTGTAAGGTGTCGATACGTACTATGTGTATGCACGAGAATAACGGCTCTCCGAGACAATTAACCCTTTCTAATAAATAAATGGATTATCCCATTTAGTCCAGAAATGGTATGTTACTCTGGAGAGGTGCTCAGGAACACGACAGTTTATAACATGCATGCTGAAGGATTCATATTCATTGGTGGGGCAATGTTCAGATAATAAGTTTATGCGGATGAACATTGGTAACGGTAAAGATGCACACTGGTTATAGAAAACTTGTTACATGTACATGTAACCATGTAACTAGGTAATTTAGTGCACTATTTGTTTTGATTACAGAATATTGCGACTTTTCCGACTTCTTTAGAAGAGGATAGTGTTGAATTTTCGTCAACTATCATTTTCATATTATTGTTATTGCTAGATTTCCAAAACGAGTTCTCTCAATTTCGCGACATTCGCACGAAAGTACTGAAATTAGAGGCCACTTGATAACACAATCTGGTATTTTAAACGTAATATAATTATGTTGAGACAAATCATTTCTAAATCTCTTCCTGAAATCCTGGTGTTTTCACGACAAGTGTGAAATTCACAATAACACTTTGAAAGTAGTTACCAAAGAAATATTGGGATAACGATGCACACTGGTTATTGTTATATATAGTACCGACTGGTCATATATAATGACATCAGGATTGTAGGAAGGGATTGAGATCTGATTTAGGTTAATATGTTATGCATAAAAATGCCAAATAGTGTTGTGATTTCATATTTTATTGAGCATCCCATATATACATTTCAACCAAATTTGTTTACAGCATACTAATGTAGGATGCACGAAAGGGGATTGGAGCACAAGCTATAATGCAATTATGTGGAGCTCCTCTCCCCAGGAAAAAGATGGTGGTGCACAGAAGAAAAATTTAAATGCATATATGTTGAACACAAAACAAAAATTCTGACAAAACACACAAACACAATATGGAATGTTCAAGATTGGTATGGGGTAAGGGAAGATAGTTTTTAGATCATATGTTTATATTTAGTGCATGTTGTTCACGATTTAAGTTAATATACGACTGGTAATGTTCACTAAATGTAATGCATCTGTTCATCGCCAAATCGCAATGAGTTTATAATATATTTTTGGACAGATGCGAACAATTGAGACTGATCCACAAAGTAGATCGGCAACATGTATTTGATTTAGTCCAATCCGCATTATGTTTTCTTCGAGGTTGGCCCTTTCTTTTTGATAAAAGGGACAAGTAAAAAAGTAATGATCAGCGTCCTCATTTCGGTAGTAACAACTACCTTCAGGGTGATTTTGACAAATGTCACCATTCAAATCGCTGCATTTATTTGGGAGTCTGCATAACAGAATGTTAGCTTTCCTTTTGCCGCTGGAATAAAACATTGGTGGTTTAAGTGTCCCGGATAAGGACACTTAAACATTGGTGGTTTAAGTGTCCCGGATAAGGACACTTAAATATATATATCTCAAATATTGTTATCAACCATCCCTCTAATTGCAGTAATTTCTTTCGCATGTCACAAACTTGAAAGAACTCGTTCGGAAATATAGGAATAAAAATAATATCAATTGGATATTTGACAAATTTAGTGTTGTCATCTTGCGAAATCCCTTCAGAAGAGATTGGAAAAGTTGCCGTGTTCGATAATGAACACATAGTACACTAAATTGCCTAGTCGCCTGAACAACATGTAGCATGATTTGTACAAATAACCACTGTGTATCGTTACCATACCATCGTACAGTCGCATCAGTCATCCTCTATTCGAGTAATAGATTTTCACCTTCGACATGCAAACATAAAGAGCGTTTATGGTCCGTATATTCCTGATATGGTGAAAATAAAGAGCGTTTATCTCACTTCCTTCTGTGTGGAAAGTTGAAAACGGCTAATAGTTCTATAGATAATTTGGGTGATTTTTTAGAGTACATCGTGTATAATTATATAAACGGCGCACTTTTTGTCGCTTTCGGCGCATCGCGCCGAAAGCGCCATTAGCAAGTGGCCCTAATAGGATTCCATAATTACTAACGGTGACCGCGCAGATTACATGTACCGAATGCGATGATGATGTACCTGTCCATGTTTTTTAGGTTCAAAAGAGCCATTCTCGTTGAATTTTTCCATGTTCCTGTTTTACAACTGCCACAAACACACTTGTGTTGTCATATGATCAAACACCGTCGCGATTTATTTGCAATTATATAACCGTACCTACAATATCATATTGGGGTGCCTACAATATCATATCGGGGTGCATACAATCCTAATTAATTTTCCTCTCGTGTAAACTTTCGCAATTGTGCGCGTGTACTTTGAAGTTGTTGGTTTTATTTGCAGACGAATCAGTGCAGGTTTTGATGTTAGATATTTTTTATTATTTCAGAAACACATGGTGCAAAACTGCAAATACTCATAATAAATGCTCACATTTTTACCCGCCGGTATTTATGTTCCATGTTTCACGCAATATTCTAATCAAATGGCGTGTTACTTTTTTATATACTCTAATTATCCTGCTTTCGAACTTTCTTTAACCTTGCGTATTTGAAAGATGATGGAAAATGCATAACAAGTGTGTCACGTCTCTGTTATCTCGTTAAATAACGACCCTGCAAATAGAATAAGTTCATGTAAGACTGCTCGTGTTGGGGTTCAACACGTACTCGTATACTGCAGTATATCATCAGCCGCATGCTTTCTGCTTATCTCAACTCAAATGAAGTGCGTTTTCAGACCGACCAGCAAAGCCCAATGGCGGTTTGAAACCTGAAATTATACTTGATTGATATCACCAGGTCAAATATTTGTGAAGCCAGGGCCATAACTCTTTCCCTCCATAGTAATTCTTAAAATAACTTCTTCTCCAGCACCATAAGACCGAATGGGCTCATATTTGGTGTGAATGTTCCCTAGGTGACTCGCATTCAGATTTGTTCAAATGAGATGACCAGATCAAATAGTTGTGAATCCAGGGCCATTACTCGTTCCCTCCATATTATTTCTTAAAATAAATTCTTCTCCAGAACCACAATACCGAATCGGCTGACTCACATTAAAGGCACGGGCAGCGTTCGTTGCAGAAATATTCATATTTGTTCAAATCGCCATCAATGGAAGGAATATTTAAAAATATATAGTTTTGTTCATATGCCAAACATAATCACCGCGTAAATAGTATATTGGCGTCAAGACGTACGATGGTGTACGTAAACATGAACCTTCTCGTGTTACAGAAGTTTTGCTTCTGTTTACATAACACAGCGCAATTCTATTGGTTAATCACACACAAATTATATAAACGCTCTTTATTATTTCCATATCATAAAAACAGTAACAAATAACGCTCTTTATGTTTATGCCATATTTCTGATTGGTATAAAAACAAGGTCTGTCTATATTTACTATTCTTTCTGTTTATGGCGGTTTTTATGGCTGAATATTTTAACAGCATACCCACCGCCAACGCCGCCCGTACCTTTAAGATTTGTTCAAATGAGATCACCTGGTCAAATAGTTGTGAAGCCTGACCATAACTTTTTCCCGCCATAGTAATTCTTAAAACGACTCAAGAACCATCGGGTCTATTTAGCTTGTATTTGGTATGGAGGGTCCTTATGTGATTGGGGTTCAGATGTGGGGTCACTGGGTCAAATATGAAGGAGACAGGGACATAACTCTTAAAAGCATTTTTAATTGAACTCCTTGCTCAAATAAAAAAAAAAAACCTACAATTTTTTTTTTATTGAAAAAAACAATTTGTTTTCTAATTTAGATTTAACTCCTTGCTCAATTTAAAATTATTTTGTTTTATTAAAAAAAAAATGGAAAAAAACACCCCAGTTATGAAAAATGTACTCTTGCATGTAACAATATAAGCATGCTTTATTACACAGGTCAGATCTGATCTTATCTATTTGACATGTTTTTTGATAAACAAATATCAACTGGTGGGAATATGGGTCACTAAAGTTCAATTTAATATGAGATGAATCCCAAGTGTTGTTCGAAGCAGTCTGGGTTGTCAACACATTATTATTTGCCTTTAGAAGTGAGTGAGATTTGATATTCTGGCTGGGCAAAAGTGGCAGAATTAGGGATTTAACACTTTTGCTTCCAAGTAGTTAATTTCAACTCTTAAGCATACCCTCCAAAACCACTAAACCATAGGATCTCACAGTGAGAGGCATTGGATGATGTGAATATGGACATAGTTATGGAATTTAAAACTACCCCCAACCACCCAAATACTTTAACTTCTTATTAAGACAAATTATTTGAGCGTTTGAGTTAAAGTTGGGTACTGACATATGGATTCCTGTTATCATATCGTCTATCGGGTATGAGTTATAGTTGTAACAGGTGTTACAATATTATGTAAATATAAGCTGTTAACTCTTTTTGTCTATGCTAATGAGGTGTAGATCTATTATGCTGATAATTTCAAGGAAAAATATCAGTGGTGCCAGCATGGGGATAACCCCTCCTTAACTGTTGTAACTACTTTTGAGGAAAATGAATTCACTTCAACTCTTAAGATATACCGTTTAAAAATTACGAGATAAATGGATCTCATAAATTGGGATTTACACTCGTTCAAATAAAGGAAGAGTGAGTATGGGCAGAGATAAGAGATTTATGTTCCCCCACCCACCCTACCTGCATAAAGCTGTTGAATTCAAATTTAGTACTGGTATAATAATATATAGATTCCTAATGTTTTCTTAGCTGACAGGGTGGGGTAGGTGAGGGCAATGTTATGAGAAATGGGGAGATAATGTGAAGGGGGGGGGGGTTTTGGCCCCCTACTTTGATAAAAAAAAAATTAAACAGTTGGAAATGTCATGCCAGATACAACATTAGTTGTAAATTTGATTTTCACACCAAAAACAGGTTAGAAATGTTATCATAGTTTGATTTTACAACGATTGTGTTTATAGACCAGCAGTCCGTTTGTCCTGCTCCCGGTTAAACTGCTGGACCGCAATGGCCACATTTTTTACCTTTATTTGGATGACATGTTGGGCACATATTTTAACTCAATGGTGGATGTATGGTTGGAAATTTCCCATAGTTGGAGAGTTTGAAGTACCAGTTGTAAAAAATCAAACCTAATATGAATTTTGTGAAGTTAGGACTGTGGCCTGGTTGTTCTGTTTTAAAATGGTAGGGATCGGAGATTTGTCAGCGGTGTGCAATTAGAAATTTCAAGATGAAAACCACTGCTGAACAGACAACCTCCAGCTATATCCCTTTTTAGAACTACCTGTCTTGAGTGATTCCGACACGTATCTACTTGTAGTTTTCAGAGTCCCAATATTTGCAGTGAGGTGAACGACTCAACAGTCATTGACTGTCTTGTTCTATCACGGTAAATGATATATCATTTTGAAGATATATTAATCGCGAACATGTCAGATGATTAATCGCATGCATTGGTTCGCGTGAATGCCCGGGCTCCACGAGTAAATATAGTACGTCTTTTCAAGGAAAGACTAATGGGACTTGGTCCAAAACTTGAGAACATCGACCCAACCGAGATCCCAATCTGTTGTGGCACTAGAAGACTTGGTCTACGCTTTGTCGTGTAAATTTGTTATTGGTTGATAGCCTGACACTGACGTAATGCTTCTTGGAAGTAATGGGATTCATTGCTAATTGTTTCATACTCTGTCCCGCGTATATAGCTGTCTTAATAATCTGTATTTCAATCAGACTGTCTGCGATCTGGTTGACTGTTCGATAAGTATATGGTTGTGACTTATTGCGACAATTTAAACTCGAGTCAAAACGCTTTGATGCTCCTTGTCCAGAAAACAAACACCAAGCACCCAAATTGCCCCAATCGGTAGCGTGCATTACACATAATGATAGTTTGTATTTTATAGTCTGTCCTCGTTTCCCATGTTTCGCAATTACAGAAATCTGCGTGTCGGTTTTGAATTTCCACACCATGGCGTATATATTTGAAAGAGAGCGAATAATAACAATGCGCGAATTAAAACAGGAGTATGTAACATTCGAGTCCACCGTTCACAGTTTAAAATGTCCGACATTGTGACCAACTTTAATGTTATGGAATGTGTCGTCTCGCCTGCTTGGCAAACAGAAACATTTCTTTTCTATACTCTATTGTCATGGTTCGCATTCATTTGGGAAATGAAACCCATAGACCCAAAAAGGTCTGTCAACATATAACATAATGCCATTTCATTCGGGGATAATATAAGAAATAGGTATATGTTACTACATATACGTGACGTATTTTGAGCTACTTATATAATAGAGACGCTTATATCGACGAACGTTAACGTCGCACTTGGAGCATTGATATGCTATAACATTCCATATATGTGGCGAGAAGACCCACCCAAAGTTACATATAGCTGAACTAAATAAAATATGCGAATAAGCTCGAAATGACACCAGATCGGATTATAAGATATATGTAATGCGTTTCTTGTGACGCCGAATGCTAAGGAAGTAAACCTATTATTGGACAATGTTCCCACTAATCTCAATGGTTTCCATTTTCACATTGAAATAAAATCTCCCACACATTGACTGTACCTGCCGGACTATTTTGGTACAGCCATGCAGTGAATAAACTCTGCTCTATTCACAGTATATCTATGCTGTAATGAATCAAGATCATCGCATTATTGCCATGCGGGGTCGTGTATTGTAGCATTGTGCGAATATGGTTTCTATTTCTAATATATTACGGAAGAGGTTATTTCAGAGCGAAGCGGAAATGGCCGAGTCTTTGAGAATGAGTCTGTCTATGCTTAAGATGCGCTTTGGCGTTCTCAATATGGTATCATCATGTCCGCAGATTAGATTAGATTTTATTTTGATAACATTCATATACATGTTAACAGTGCAGTGAATACAGAAAAATAGTATAACATTATGTCAATATAAATTGTGTGTATAAAATAAATAAAATATCGATTTCTATATATTATACTGTGATGTATAATATATATCATAATATCATTTAAAGCTGCATGCATGTGATGTGTAAAAGTAAGAGCGAAGAATCTAGAAAATCTGTTGGGAGCACGGTCACGCATGTGACTGAAACTTATCGGGGACAACATAATAAGCAGGCCGAGGCCCATTTATTTTCATTATGGTCCCGGTGCCACCCAGTCACACGAGAGGCCACAAAACACGTTCGGAACTTCCTACTCTACTAAATCAGGTAAAAATTAGTGTGAATAAAATTTATTATAAAACACAACACATATATATATAGGACAATCCACGCATGGTTTCAATATCGACAAACCACGATTCTCTTTATGCGAGGAGGCAAGAAAAGTTTTTCCTCGATATTTTAGACCACCCATTCACCATTTAGTTTATATCTAACCTATTACACGGACCAATCGAGTATATATTATGTCTCGAGAGACTCTCTATCTGTATACCTTGCACATATGAATCTGGGCTTGCCTCTATAAGGGAAAGTCGCCGTCGTTTTGGCGATGTTCTGCTAATTTGAAAATATAGCTGACTTTTTTGTAATTTTCTTTCCAGGCAGCATTGGATCTCAGTGCCCCTGCCACCGACGCAGTATTACGCAATCGGAAGAATGCCTGGGTACAGCTGGCTGGTCACCCAGGTACGTCATCTATATGTAGCGGGTTGAAATCAGTTCCCAAATGTTATATCCAAATTATCAACACACAACACAGAGGGACTTGATGATAGGGGGTTATGCGCACATGTATCATCCTCACACGTTAATTAATAATTCCACAGTCTGGAATTTTATGCTTGAATCAAGTGCTCAGTTAAATATGTCAGACCGCAAGTAGGTTTAGATTGTTTTGTAGTTTAGTTTCCAGCCATGCAATATAATAATTGTCGATTTACACCAATACTAGACTATTTTCCAAGAATATTTACCTACCTTCAGCCAAACTTTTAGACTCAAAATGGCCATCAGTCGGAAAGGTTTAACCATAGGTTAGACTATCCAACCGGTTGGAAATTTAGCACTTCAAAGGAGGCGCATATTATATTTCCCAGATTTGGATATTTCGGTCGGAGTCAGTCCGTTAGATGCCACCAGCAAAGACACTCGAGCCACGGCCCTGGCAACGTCAGAAACAGATATGATATGCAGGGTTTCTCGTGCCAGACTCGTCTTATTGTGTTTATGCTTGTTGAATTCTCCCGGATGAATCCATAAATATTTGCTGTCTAAATAGAATTGCCAATGGCTAGTATAGTATTGCCATGTGTTCATAGCACAGTGCGTTAAAGTGATGTGAAACACACAGGAAGGGTGATCAAATATAAATTGATAATAACCTTGCTCAAAGTAGCTATTTGTTACCAATATTAGTCCAAATTGATGATACACACTGTCGTTCTTGTATATTAATTAATTGCAATGACTCGATGGTGAAATCAATTATGTTATATTATCGCCGATAGTTGCGTCCCGAATCGAGATGTAAATATTTACAATTGGGCGTAGTTCAGACGATGTTTTCTATGGAGTGGTATGGTCGATTTATTTAAATTTTTCGGCGATTGTAGTATAATGCTACATTCCCCATGTTGGCATAGCGCCGGAGAACTAACTTATCAATTTCACGCACCCGAATAAGTCCATAATATATATAGTATACGTCTGTTTATGTATATCGTCAGGGTCTTGTACTATAACTGTCTGCAAAATTTAATCCCCACACGCAAGGGGTCCCCATTTTCAAATTCATGAATCATTTCAATGGTTGTTGATGCCTTTGATTTCAAATTAATGCTTTGTTGGATATAATTGAAGCCATCGCCATGCCTAAAATAACTGCATGCACCCATTAGAACTTCCATCCACTTGCTTGGTATGTTATGACATACCCCTCATCCATCCCAGAAAATCACTGATCAGAACAGCGGAATACGACCAGGTATGTGATGAAGGGCTATGGTAATATGCCAAACATTAAAGTGATGTGAAACACTCCGGTATAGGGTGATCATATATAAATGGAGAATAATCGTGTTCAAAGTAGTAATTTTTATACGCCCTTTTGAAAAAAGGCCGTATTATAGTATTGGTCTGTCCGTCCGGGTGGGCGTCCGGGCGTCTGTCCGTCCGTTAACCTGTTGTCCGGATGAGTAAAATTTGTTATGTGGGTTTATTAGCCGAAAAGTAAGTTCAAGTTCGAATTTGGGTTCCGCCCGCCAATTTTCACCGGAGTTATGCCCCTTATTTGACGTTTTTTTACTTAGAAAATCCTTGAAATTTGTTGTCCGGATGATAACTTTAGTATAGTTTATCGGAATGAACCTTTTTGGCAGAGTTATGCCCCTTTTTCGACTCAGAAAATTCAGTTTTTCTTATGTTTTTTGGTTTCCGGATGATAACTCGATTTTGGAATGTTTATACGCAAAACCCGTTTTTTATGTTTACCCATACCATAGTATGGTAAACATAGTGTCGTTGCCCGGATTGACCACTCGTCGTTAGTCCGTCTGTCTGGCTGTCTGTCTGTCTGTCTGTCTGTCTGTCTGTCTGTAGACACTTTACGCATGGTGCGATAACTCGAACATTTTATATCTGATCGGAACCAAATTTTGTATATGAATTTGTCAGCGGAGTTATGGCCCTTTTTCGACTTAGAATTCATGCATGCTACCATAACTCAAAAAACATTTATCTGATCAGAATCAAATTTGGTATGCAAGTTTCTCGGACCAAAATACAGATCGAGTTCGAATATGGGTTTGATCCGATATTTTTCAATGGAGTTATGGCCCTTTTTCGACTTAGAATTCATGCATGCTGCCATAACTCAATTTTTTTTTTATCTGATCAGAACCAAATTTGGTATGCGAGTTTCTCAACTCAAAATACAGATCGAGTTTGAATATGGGTTATATCCAACATTTTATACCAGAGTTATGGCCCTTTTTCAACTAAGAATTGAACAGATAACCATAGCAGTCTACAATTAATTACCAGTGGTATCAGTTTAGCTCTTGAGAGCAGTAAATCTGTATTATGGGAATTAGAGTTATTTTTTACTCCCATGTTTATGATGACACACTCCTCACCTGTATAGTTTTTGGTATCGATCGGTTGATCGGTTTAGAAATTATTAACACTTTGCATCCGCACATAGGCATGAGCTATCCGATGCTGTAACCAAATTATTTTTTGTCCGATTGTTTTCATATTTGATATGTAGGTTTATAATGACACACCCCTCACCTGTATAGTTTTTGGTATCGATCGGTTGAGAAAATAATTAACCCTGCACACAAATGCTATCTGATCCATCTAAGTCAAACTGTTTTCTTCTGATATGCCTCATATTTCTTACCAAAGTTTTTCTTAGCACGTTCTTTATCTGTATGGTTTTTGGTATCGTTTAATTAACCCTTTTCAAACTTATGTTTACTTAGAACTCAAAACATTTTTCATCTGATCTACACCAAATTTGGTACATGTGGTCCTCACCCCGAAATACAGATCAAGTTCAAATTTGGGTTTGATCCGATATATTTTAACAGAGTTATGGCCCTTTATAATTCAAGTAATTTACTACCTATTGTATTGGCCCTGTGAGAATTTAAGACAAACAACTTTACACAGTAATCTGCTTTATTGGGATCAGAAAATGACACTGGATACTCTTTGCTAAACCACTGCTGCTCCCAGAGCTGTCAAATTTAAGTGATTGATGATACTTTACTCCAGTTTGTGTGCAATAGTAATTTAACCCAACCTGTTGAAACATGTTCATGGCATTAATACAAATAGTCCATTGTCCATGTGAAGGATTTTCTGGAGCATGGCTGTTTAGAGAATTGTTGTTTACAGAGACACTGTTGTCTTATCTTGAGAAAACAATTTATCCACACATTAGTTCCATCATATGATGTCATTGAAAATGATTAACACTCTCCACACATCATATGTTCATTCTCCTATTCTATGTCCAGGTTGATCGTGATCCACTTTTCACTTGCATGTATTTCAGGATTAAAATTAACCTATTCCATAGACACATCATATCTGATACGCAGATTTTAAATGATCTCTTTCGCCTTAGGCCAGGTTCACTAAGAATTTCTATTAATTATAAGCCACCAATTGAATATTCATCATTTGAGGATATATCTTATTTTGAAATTCCCTCTATTGCATTTGGGCTGCAGGATAATAATAATGGTTCTGGTATTCTTGAAGCTGACTTTTTGGTCAAATATTTTTCACCCAATCACTTTTATAATCTCATTCAGGTTGATTGTGATACATTCTTCATGTGTATAGATTTTGGTATTGATTGAATGGTTTTGATAATATTAACCCAATATTTAATAATATTTCTGCTGTTACAGACATTGTATCTTTCCAATGATCAGCTTAGAATAAAATTAACCATAGGTACATGTATACTGTACGCGATCCAATGTTATGACTCTAATATTTTCAATTTGACCCTTCTCATATCTCTCCTTTAGTTATCTGATAATTCTGTATTAAAATATTTTATATCCAACCATTATCAATCATATTTAATATCAAGGTCTATACACCCCTCACTTATATAGATGTTCAGGTGTTTGTTGGTCTCTAATCTCAATCATCCCATAACTTTTACTATGCAGCTAACACAACAACATAATCTGTTATGACTCAGGTTCCATTGTAAGAATTAAATAAATAGAGTTATTATGATGTTAATATTGTAACAATTATATCTTTAACAGCTATGGTGCATCTGTCTGACTGTGTTTGGGTATAATTATCTTTATCAATCTATCACACATACATGTATCTCTGTTGGAGTGACCGAATAGGTTGAAATCGAATGTCATATCCATCTTCCTATTGTGTTTAAATGAGCAAGTTGCTCAATATGTCTGATTCCACTATGAAACTAATAAATAATAGTACGCTGTGAATTGTTGAAATTCTTGCACTCATAAAAAGATCGCTATCGCCAAGGTATGGGTTAAACATCTGCCGATCGTGATCGGCCTCTCGTTTGTGGATTACATATATCGAAATACAGCTCAAGTCCGAATTTCGTTTTAATCCGATAATTTTTGCGAGAGTTATGGCCCCTTTTTTGACGTAATTTGACTTAGAAAATCCCTGAAATTTGTTGTCCGGATAAGCTTTAGTTAGAGTGAACCGATTTCAATCAAATTTGGTATGTGGGTTTATTAGGAGAAAATACAGCTCAAGTTCGAATTTGGGTTCCGGCCGCCAATTTTCACCGGAGTTATGCCCCTTATTTGACGTAATTTGACTTAGAAAATCCCTGAAATTTGTTGTCCGGATGTTAACTTTACTAGAGCTTATCGGATTCAATGATAATTTGGTATATTACTTTCTCCCACCAAAACACAGGTCAAGTTCAAATTTGAGTTCCGTCCGCCAATTTTTACCAGAGTTATGCCCCTTTTTTTTTACCAGTTTCCGCCGACCCAAGATAGGGCGTATATTGCACGCCCAGCGTAGCTCTTGTTAGAAATAATATATCCAAATTGACAACACACACCGTCATTTTTCTATATTAATTAAATACAGTGACTCTCGATGGCGAACTCGTTTTCGTTAGTTTATCGCCGATAGATGCGTCCCGAATCGAGTAGTAAATATTTACATTTGAGCGTAGCTCAGACGATGTTTTCTATGGAGTGGTACGGTCGATTTGCTTCAGCACCCGAGCAAGTACATAATATGTCTTTAAACTTTCAAATTTATTGATTATAATAAGAGCTCTTTCCATCAATGTATCACATTATTATAATCAATAAATTTGAAAAATGATCAAGGAAATATGGGTAAAAATCGGACTCTGCACTGAAAGGGTTAAACTTGCATTCTGCACGATTGTTAAATCTATATTCCAGGTGTCTTCGCACCAGCGGGACCAAATACAATTTGGAAGAAACGAATCTCAAAAGAGAATTATGAGACCAAAGCTTACGAGGCGCTGGTAAAGGATGCCGCATTCGGTCTTGTTCCATATTTCCACAGAGAAGTGCAATTCAACGATGAATGTATCCTTCTATCACGTGACATAGATTATTGCACACCAGATATTGTTGTAGAAATACTCGGTTAACATCTGTGTCACCATCACTCTGTGAATCGAGGTAGAAATACTTAAAGGCATGGGCGGCGTTCGGTGTAGAAATATTCACATTTGTTCAAATCGCCATCAACGGAAGGAATATTAAAATATATATAGTTTTGTTCATATGCCAAACATAATCAACGCGTAAATAGTATATTGTCGTCAAGGCGTACGGTGGTGTACGTAAACAAGAACCTTCTCGTGTCACATATGTTTTGCTTCTGTTTACATAACACGCCGCAATTCTATTGGTTAATCACACACAAATGATATAAACGCTCTTTATTATTTCCATATCAGGAAAACAGTAACAAATAACGCTCTTTATATTTACCATATCCGAATCTAAACAAAAGCCAGGTTCTGTAACGTTTTTTTTTTGTTGCCTTTGTTTACATAACAAAGGAGAAACATTTGACAATAACATACTGTTTATGCCATATTTCTGATTGGTATAAGAACAAAGTCTGTCTATATATTTTACTATTACTTCTGTTTATGGCGGTTTTTGACGGAGGAGAATATTTTAACAGCATACCCACCGCCAACGCCGCCCGTATCTTTAATTACCGTATACATGAATCAGAACAAAGTTATGTCATTTATTCAGGTGTCGTTACACTATCAAGGGTCATTGGTCAAAAATGTTGTAGTTAGACATTATTTTTTTTCTTCAGAAATTAGTATTGAATCATGTTTATTGGTGCTTAGCGTATATGAAACATTTCCCACTCACAATGGACATACTTTTGCACTATTTAACTTAACAGCAATTATGTAGATTTTATAGAAATGGAGGACCTCTTGCAGCGGTTCAGTGACCCTAATATCATGGATATCAAAATGGGATGCAGGTATGTGGCTGTATGGTTCAGTTCAGCATAATAAATTTGAGTATGTTCATGACTACATGGTGCGTACGTTTGCCATTTTTTTGTATTCCAATCATGACATTAAAGGTACTCAATACGATCAGAGGGTCCCATATCATCAAGATATACAACAACAACAGCAACAACATTTCTTCAAAATACGATTTAGTTATCAGAATCGATTAATTGCAACAAAATAATGCCAACCACTGTCAACTATGGTATCAAATTTCCCAAATCGTGTTATTTATCAACATTTTGTTCAACGAAATATGGCCGTATTATCACTTGAGTATTCACAAAATTTGGCCGTATTACCACTTGCTTTTAGAGTTATCCATCTTCAACCGCAATTTTAACCGAGACCATCCTTTTGACGGCATGTTTCAGGGCCACAATCAATTGAAATACAAAAATTCAACATCGATATCTGATCACTCTGAGCTTTGATGGGTAGGTTCCTCGACTCGAATCAAATATTTTTTTACCCCCGAAGCCAAAGAAATAGTTTAGGGGTGTTTAAAATCTCTGCAGAATGGGTGGGATGCAGTTCCAATAGTTTGAGTTTCCAACCAATTTCTAGTGTAAATTATGTAATGTTTGGGTACAGATAGAATATTTTGCTACTTCCAGTCAAAATATGAGATTGAAATGGCCATCAATAGAAAAATTACAGCCTTATGATGGTATTAGGTTCGACATTTCTAACCAGTTGGAATGTTTGAGGTATCAGTTGGAAACATTTAAACTTAACAGGTGCATTAAGTTTTTCAAAGTTGGAAATTTTGATCTGCAGTTGACATTTCAAGTTGCGCACCCCTCAACGGAGACCCTCTAGCCACGTACGTCCCTGAAATGAAGACTCGTTGCTTGAAAATGTTCCTCCATCGGGTCTAAAGTTCTGTAACCTACCAAAACGTTTTTGTCTGTCACATGCATGTGTACATATACTATACAGTATATGTCTGCAAAGAGCTAGAGCAATTTCGGGTATCTTACAATGACCCAAGCCTAACCAATTCTGTTATTCTGAGCGCACTGCAAATAGTGCATGTACATAGTTAGATAACGAAGGTTGGCACAATACAAGCACAAGCTTAAAATGGGCAATAGAATCATAGGTAAATCGCAGGTAAACAATGAATTTATTATTATCAGGGTAAACCAATACTAATGTTCATGGGCTTGGTATTAAGTTACTATAAACTCATCAATGATGACGAATAAAGCTTATCATTAATTCAATTTAATTCGTCTTATTTACATAACCACCATATAGCCATATATATAGAGAGAGTCGTGTGTATAACGATATACGATCTTCATGACAAGCCATATGTATTCAACGTATGTTTGCATATAAATAAATGTCTAATGGATTATTTTTACATGTCTATTATATGTGAACTCAAATAAGACGAGCTTTAATTCTGATCAATTAAACATAAATAATGCCGCATGACAATGAACTCGTACCCATACCCTGACGCGTTTATCTCCTATTCATTTAGCAGACTTGATCGACATACTCCCCAATGAAGAGTTTATGCTCAGTTCCGGGTGAATTAGTGGGGGAATCTCGAATAGCAGGTCATTGAAAATACGTGTGATATTCAGTCACGAGTGTTGGAGTGTGGCCTGTCATATTTAACACATTGACGTCAGAGTTTTTTGTTGTTGGTATGCAGGTTTATCTTCTGGATGTCATCGTACATATCGAGACAACTTCCCTCTTGTTTTTGGTCGACAATCGTGACATTATGGACAATCTTATCTAATTCTGAATGTTTAAAGCATCACGCGTGCAGTAATCATCAAGCTGCTTCAATTTTAAATTAAATAGATATCATCATTATCCGGGATCGAAATAGGACGATCGATATGTGTATATTTAGCGCGCGCACCGCGTGTATACTGTTCGGCAATTTCTTGATAGCCGTGGTCCCATGGACATTTTATTTATAGATAATTGTTTTTTTTCCGGTTTAAAAGTCGAACTGCGCGACCAGGAGGCCGAGTCCGGTAAAAGGTGTAGTTGGGAATTTCAATTTCGTTTATTGTCCTTTACATTATTATGCCAATAATGTTGATTTTTGGTTTGTGACAAGCTATGTCAATTACCAATAAAAGAAATTTAAAAGATAATTTGTAAGTCTTATATCTCAACTTTTATAGATATGTTTCGTTCTGCAGCCCACTGATGGTTGTGGTCGGAGACGGCCGAATCGGCCGCCGGTTCGTTAATTAGGTGCTGGTTGTTATTGTTATTTTAACGGAATTCTGAGTGTTGGTCATTCTCGAAACCAATATATTTTATATTCTATAATTACAGTCATGGGTATATAACATATGATCTTGAGCGCGTTACCATTTCTGACTATGGTTTTCTTGTTATTTATGTCCCCTCAACTAAAGGGACTCAATGCTTTCGAAGTGACTTACGCGAATAACATAAAAGTCTCTAACATAAAATCATAAACAAGTACATGAAAAAATAGATTGGAATTCATTATAAATAACTCTCCGATAATGAGATTTCGTCTATCAAATCTATTGTTATTGCACGTAAACATCATGCACCGTTACGGTGGAATTACCGATAAAAGTCCAATTAGTCCAATAAGATACCAAAGTTTATCCAATTAAATATTGGTAAAGGTCGAAGCATTGAAACATATTCTGAAAACATATTCAAACTGAAATAAGTCGACTATATATAATTGTGGAGACGAATCATTTCACACCAAAGACATCAATATATTAAAGCAATTTTTTTTTTTGCATTTTGGCGGCCATGGTTTGTCAGGGGTTACCGTAACGTAACCATGCATGCCCCCCCCCTATAGCTAGTTTGTCATGATAACCATGCAGTATCACTTCACGATGTCACAGACACAGTTTGGTGATTTTACATTAAATTTATATATTTTTCTCAGGGCGCTGCCCTTCTAAATTGTTTTCGATGGTCGTTGATTTCACAATGGCGTTTACGATTTCCAAGTTGTAGTCTGGTCGATGAACTCAAATTTTAGGCTCAACCTAGAATAAATTTGGACTAAGTTGGTTTCTATTCCATTTTGAAGAGGAATATATTCTCTATAGCATATCCAAAATCCGCTTTGAGCATTTTCTGTAACCCAAGATGGCCTCCATGATGGCAGCTGGTATCGAAAAATTATCAATTTATGTAGTAGGTCAACTAATACCAAATTAGTAATAAAATAAAATACACACAAACAATGCTTAGTCGTAAACCATATCGGTAGAATGTCTGTCCAAATATGGCCGCCAAAATGGACAAAATCGAATGAAATTTACAATTTTTGGAAAATTGAATACCTAGTCCCACAAGAGCGAAAATGCTCTCGAATTATGCGAGGACGAATGATTTCAGAGTATAAGAGGAACATTTGATAAGAGATGTAAGAATTCTATCTAATGCATCCCCCGAGGGAGCAAGCGAAAGCCAGGTTTCGTACAACGGTTAAATCTGGGCTTTTTGGGCGCACAGAAACAGAAGAATCACGCATTTTTATCTGTATACTGTTTATCTTGAATCGTGTAATATATGTGTAATTAAACAGCTGGATGGGACTTAATTGGGATTTATTGATTATAGTTGACTCCGGTCAAGTGATTAAACACGAATATTTCGCCTTTATCACACAAATGCATGGTGGTATACAATGAACGAAATTTATCAAAATACAAAGGAGTACAATAGACTATCTTCAATAAATTCCCAACGTAACCAAATTTGCCTACATACTCTGTTGCAGAGACTGTCTTTATACCTGGAAATTATATGTGCTTATATTCACTAAGGCCACATATACGCGAAACGTACAACGTTTTCTGCAACCGCATCACAGCGTTTACCCCTTCTCCCTAATGTTACACATATCTGCTGCACACAAAACCATAAACAGCAATAATGAGTGAATGGTCAACGCAGAAATAATAACTTTGAAAGCTGATGACCTGATATTTAGCCAAAGTGCGTTGGTGGCAATGGTAAGATATATTTTCAAACAACAATAAACTGAAAACTAATAGTGTGCATGCATTGCGTGCACATATTCCCGTTGTAAAGTGCCGATTAAAATATTTGAACAGACTTGTCTACTAAGAAACATGTTTGGTAACAACATCAAAATTAGTCTTAAATAAAATGTACGATGTACCGACTCTTCGATCTGGTGAGATAGGGTGCTAATCTATTGAAGAGATGAGTGTTTCCTTACAGTATAATCAGCATTACGACAGAGGTGTGTGGTTTATTATCACGGAGAGTGTTGAAATTCCAGAAATGTAACTAGTAATTACACCGCAAGGATGTGCACTTCAGTTTCTGCGCTACATTCAATAATTAATCATCAATCAAAAATGAAATTCCAACGCACTGTGTGGCGAAACATTACTTCGTGTGTTGCATGCCCGATTTTTTTTGTTTTGGCCCGAATGTTGTATCCATTCTAAGCAAAAAACCCGAACGTGAATCATTGGGTTAACTTGCGTTGCAGTGACCGATAAATCACTCAGATTAATCTATGTTTAATGATATGTGAACCTTTAAAGATACATAACAACATACATGTAAATTACCAATGCGTATGTTCACTTATATGTGGTTACCCAATATGTTGCTTTCGTCGTAGCATGGATTGGAGGTGCGGCCTTTTTGACAGCCATTTCATCGTCGCGATTGCATTATTTTCTGTCCTTGTCAATCTATTCGCTCCCGTACTACAATTTCACACAAACTTATATATATATCGGATGGAGGAGTAATGCGTTATGGTGTCGCCGATGGGGGATATTGTAGAAAAACCTGCTTCGCAAGGCCGAAAAATTGGCATTTTTAAAATCTCTGTAAAAACAATTGCTCGAAGCAGATTTTGGCGGATTTTGAATATGTTGTACCTAGTTCCTCTTCAAACGGGAATAATAACCAACTTAGTCCAAATTTATTCTTGGTCAAAACTTTATCGACCAGACTATTGTAACTCCTGTCGTAGTCTTGTGTCTTGTTTTGCATAATGGCGGTATGTCAACAAGCATGCATGTCAATGAAGTACAGAACACCAACATGCCCTCTCTCGAAATATAATTATATAAACTGTCATTAGGTTTCGCGTGTGTCTCGGCTAAATAAATGCAGGCTTACAGTACAGTTGCACTCGTTTATTTAAGTTCAGGGAGTTTGCAGAATGTCAGATATATTATATGAAGCAATGCACCAGATAATTTTAACTCCCCGGGTACAGCACTGTTTATATATTATATATGTCATATTAGATCATATTAAGCTTCCTTCGTGAATCAAACGCATATTTACGGAAACCGATCTGTCGACATGCATACGATTGAGTGACATTTATTAGCTCGATTGACGTAGTTTATCAGAATAGATTTACTCAAATACCGAAATAGATCTACGCGTCACATAGGGTTATGTCACCTAATTTAAATCTATTAATAACACCAGATCGTTTGACAAAGCTGTACTTTGGAAGTCGATGTCGATCTGTTCTGGGTAAATCGACTCGAATATCTGCACAATTATTATACTCAGTAATGCGTAGCTATTCGAGTCGGGTTTACCCAGAACTGAGGTTCGATCTCACAATTTTCTAGTGTATAAAACGTCTAGCCAGTAGATCGACCCATGGTTCGTTGATTTAAACCGTATGCGTCAATTTATAGATCCACGGTCTGATTTAATTAAATCGAGGTTTCGTTTGTCAACATTCGTACCACACAGCCATAGCGAAAATACACACAATAATCTAATACATCGAACACGATCACAAAAGATCTTAATTGAGAACGCTCTTTATTATCTAACGCTTTTTGGATGACGATATATAGCATGAACGCCCTTTATAATTAGATACGATTTTGGGGATTTTTGCTGGCCCGACATAAATTCAAAATGCGTTAAAACTTCATCTGTTTGAAAATCGATATCTCGCCACCAAAACCTATTAATGGACCCGTTGGTCCGATCAAAATAGCGGCGTACAGTCTCACTATACAAACGGTGGCTTTATGGTGTCAACTCGTACATGGGACCTTTATTATGCCCCCGATCTCCGATGGAGATTTGGGGGTATATAGTGGAGCCCTCCGTCCGTCCGTCCGTCCTTCCGTCCGTACGAACGTTTCAACTCATATCTTTGGTTTCGCTAACTCAATTCAGTTGATCTTTGGTATGCTAATAGACCAGCCGGGGGGACAAGATTTCCCCATTACTGCGGTTTCGTCCGCCCATTTTTTCCAGAGTTACGCCCCTTTTTGCACTTAGAAAATTGTCGACCCGTACAAACGTTTCAACTCATAACTTTGGTTTCGCTAACTCAATTCAGTTGATCTTTGGTATGCTAATAGACCAGCCGGGGGGACAAGATTTCCCCATAACTGCGGTTTCGTCCGCCCATTTTTTCCAGAGTTACGCCCCTTTTTGGACTTAGAAAATTGTCCGTACGAACGTTTCAACTCATAACTTTGGTTTCGCTAACTCAATTCAGTTGATCTTTGGCTTGGATGCTAATAGACCAGCCGGGGGGACAAGATTTCCCCATAACTGCGGTTTCGTCCGCCCATTTTTTCCAGAGTTACGCCCCTTTTTGAACTTAGAAAATTCAGTTTTCTGTGGCATACGAACGTTTCAACTCATAACTTTGGTTTCGCTAATTCAATTCAGTTGATATTTGGTATGCCAATAGACCAGCCGGGGGGGGGGGGGGGGGGGGACAATATTTCCCCATAGCCGTGGTTTCGTCCTCCCATTTTTTTCCAGAGTTACGCCCCTTTTTGGACTTAGAAAATTCAGGTTTTCTGCTACTTTTTTTGGTTTCCAGATGATAACTTGATTTTGGATTGTTTACTCATGAATAACATAACTTTACAAAGTGCCATTTAATAAGCATTTGCACAAAAATAAGAAAAATCCTCTCTGATTGTACAGTCGGGGGCGTTACCTCCGCCCAGCGGTGCACTTGTTATAAATGAGTTGAGGCAATTTTTAGTCTTTCAGGCATTAATTTAAGATATGAGAAACTGAGATGTATTTGTCGTTGATTGGAAAATTTACATTCACTTGGAAAAATCATAAATACAAAGCTTGGGCACGAGTGTTGAGGGGAGATTTAGCCAACTGGAAAATGATCGCGTGAAGACATTTTCATGATATTCTCTGAAAACAATTACTTTCCCCGAAGCTTAATGATGTGTGGTATATATTGTGAAGACAGTACCGTCTTTAATTCTCAGTCTCAGCATTGTGTTGAAATTCGATGTGTTGTTATCACTTTTGACAGGACATTCTTGGAATCTGAAGTGAAGAATCCTGCCATGCGGAAAGATCTGTATGAGAAGATGGTGAAAATCTCACCGGACGCTCCAACGCAAGAGGAGAGGGACAATGGTGCAATAACAAAACTACGATACATGCAGGTATACAATAACAAGGGTCATATGAAATTGATTCCACTGTAGAGAGTCTGCAAAATATGAAGGCAAATTTTACGAAATAAACCAGTATATTGGTTTTAATTTAGATCCCATGTAGTATTGTGTTTGATCTGAGATATTCTACCTTGGATAGACAATCTTCTTAGATATAGAGTTTATAATTTGATAGTAATTACATATTGTACTATTATTATGTACAGTATAACTTTAAAAAAAATCAGATTTTCCATCACAATGGTATGGCTTTGTACCATATAAAAATTGCTAAGGTCCAAATAGGTCATTTATGTTGGTAACTTGCAGGGGCGCCGGAAGCATCCAAGGGCAGGGGGGCAGAGCCTACAAAAAGGGCACTTTTCCGCAAAAAAGGGCATTTTCTTGGTCAAGGGCAGGGGGGTCAGCTGCCCCCTCTGCCCCCCTCTTCCGGCGCCCCTGGTAACTTGGTATACACCGAAGTTATTTTCATTCAAATTAAGGCTATATTTAACCACTTTTGGATTATCAAACCAGGATTTTTTCCCCTTCATAAATGATAAGTTCATTTAATTTTTCAGTTCCGAGAACAAGAAAGCTCATCACATAACCTTGGCTTCAGAATAGAGGCTGTCAGGGTAAGTTCGAAAATACATATCAAATGACCAAATCCAGCTGTATATGGCTTATTAACCCTTTATTTACTAAATGGATTCTACCATGAGTTATAAAAGTATACATGAAAATGGTATTTTTATTATTCTGAGGGGTGTTCAAGTAATTAAGCTTATGAAAGATCATACAAGAACAAAATTAAAGATGGTCTATCTCTTTGTAAACATGTATTATATAGTTACTGGGGTATACAATATTAAATATGACTCGAAGACCCCTGTCCGGAAATGCTTCTATCGATTAATATTGATTATATTTAAAATGTTTTATGGTCTAAAAATGTGACGGTTGTTTAGCTAACGAACAATAATGGTTACTGTTAACAGAGACCAGAAATTTTATTGTGTAATTCTTTCACAAATAAACATTAATTAGACTCATTATCGATTATAACTTTGTAATAAAACAATACAAACAGTCAGTCTGGGACATTTGATGTTCGGAGCATAGCTTTGAGAACACCATAATGATCTCTGTTGATATATGGTATCACCTGAATGGTCTGTTCTAAAATTAGAACAATAAATTGTCATTTTATTTTATAATAAAATATTCAAAATAAAATAAATATTAA
Source organism: Siphonodentalium dalli (assembly GCA_032622095.1). Classification (NCBI taxonomy): domain Eukaryota; kingdom Metazoa; phylum Mollusca; class Scaphopoda; order Gadilida; family Siphonodentaliidae; genus Siphonodentalium; species Siphonodentalium dalli. The sequence continues at coordinate 64,322,603 of CP136064.1, read as the reverse complement.
TTGATAGAATGTTTCCGGGCAAGGATTTCCAACTCAAACGTATTTTATTTCATACCTAGGAAACTGTTTAAAATGTATTATTTAAAGAGATAATCCATCTTTAATTGGTGGAAAATGTTTAGATAATAAGTTCAACAAATGACCGATTAGTATTGTTGAACTTATTATCTAAACAATTCCTAAGTGAAGTACAGTAATGCCCTAAATAATCGACTCCTTAACCAAAGCAGAATTATGGGTAATTTTTCATGATTTAGTCAGAAATATGGCTTGTTGCCATTCGTTGGAAAGCTCTTGGGGAGAGCTTTCCGATGAATGGCAACAATCCATATTTCCAACTAAATACTTAAATATTACCCATAATTCTGCTGTGTTTAAGGAGTCGATTATTTAGGTCATTACTGTACTCACCAATGAGTATTTAGTATAGAAAGGGTTGAACTTGGCGCATCTCTTCCCTGAGCTTTCTGTTCATATTAGAGGGACCAATGAACATGAGCCTTTCTCACTGGGAAATAGTCCCCCCCCCAGTTTTCCCGACAAATTGAGACAGAAATTGTTGATAATTTGAGAACATTACACTGTTCAGCTATGATGTTGTATGTATGTTTTTCGATTGAAATTCTATCTTTTAACCCGTTCTATACTAAAACATAATTGATAAGTAGTTATCCCATAAAAAATGTTCAGATGATATGTTCAACATATCATCTTGATATGATATTATCTAAATATTTCCCTCAATATATAGGGCTCCTTCTGCACTTTTATTTATCTGTTGTCTGCATGTCTCACCCAAACATCCCTCCAAATGAATAATAGACCACTCTGATGTACACTTTTTAGCTGACTGGGAGAATCCATTTAGTATAGAAAGGCTTAAAATGTGTGTAACATCAGATGATTCTTTTGTGTTCAATGTTTGTGAATAATTATTAAAATGTACCTTCAATACATACATTGAATACATGACACTATCCTGTTTGATATGATGTTTATATCAATTTATTTCATACATTAATGCTCTAAATAATCGACTCATTAACCACAGCAGAATTATTGGTAATTTTTCAGGATTTAGTTGGAAATATGGGTTGTTGCCATTCAACGGAAAGCTCTCACTGAGAGTTTTCCATTGAATGGCAACAAGCCATATTTCCGAAAAAATCCTGAAAGATTACCCATAATTCCGATGTGGTTAAGGAGTCGATTATTTAGGGCATTACTGTATAATCTAGATGTTTCAGAGGGACAACAACATAATTATTTTGTTAAAGTGATATGAACACTCCGGCACGGTGATCAAATAGAAATGGAGAATAATCTTGCTCAAAGATGTTATTTTTACGAATATTAATCCAAACTGACCACACACATCGCAATTTTTATATATAAATTAAATGCAATGACTCTCGGTGGCGAAATAATTTATGTTAGTTTATCACCGATAGTTGCATCCCGAATCGAGATGTAAATATTTACAATTGAGCGAAGTTCAGATGATGTTTTCTATGGAGTGGTATGGTCAATTCCTTTGATATTTTCAGCAATGTTAGTATAATGCTGCATTCCCCAGGTTGGCATAGTGCCTCAGTACTAACTTATCAGTTTCACACATAGGGGAACAAGTCCATAATATGTCTTTAATCGTTCAATAATAAAATGTCATTCTTTGGTATAATATAGGTCTAGTTCATATCTTGAATTTGAATTTGGTTTTGTATGCTGTTCTAACTGGAGGTCCAGAACCCAGAATACTGTTTTAAATATTACTTCATTCTTTTGCAGATGGCATCAGAACCACCAGACACCAATCTGAAGCAAGTGAGAACGTCAGAACAGGTGAGATGAGAACATTCTATCGCAAACTGAAACATGAGGGGTGTGCGTATATTCATTGTTCTCATGCGGGGTGGGGACATAATCACTATTCTCGAGAGGGGTGTGCGTATATTCATTGTTCTCATTCTCTTGGAATTATTAACCTCGATCACAGGGGATTATAATAGTTTGTCTGCTCTACTACTGTGTTTACCAGACCTCAATATATGGTGCTGGACATATGCAGAATTAGGTCCACAGAGGATGAATTTAGTGACGGTACCATGCACAGTGTGCTAGCATCACTAAATTCAGCATCTAGGGACCTCATTCTGCTTAGGCATCATCTTCTCTGGAAAGTATCTTTATTATCAAATTAACAAGTTTTGTTTAGTTCTGTAGAAAGTTTCTTTTTATGTTAGTTTAGTTTCTCTATATCGATAGATTAGCAGACACAATGCACAATAGAGGTGCGCAATGAGTTCACATCACCATCATCACCATCTGGGGACTTAAATCTGAGTGAGTCTTGGTCTCTCATAGCAGATGAGGCCAAGCAGAATGAGGTCCTCAGAGGGTGAATTTAGTGATGCTAGCCTGCTGTGCGGGGTACGGTCACTAAATTCACCCTCTGGGGACCTCATCCTGAAAATGTCCAGCACAATATTTTGAGGCCTGCTAGTTAGGTGAAAGGGGTGAAATGTGCATACCAGTTGAGAATATATATCAATTAATGTCCTTAAGTTTAACCCTTTACCCAACAGAACGGCCCCCTGTGCCAATGCATTCTCTTATCTATGCGAGTCGACCATAGGTCGCCTCGCATATATAAGAGAATGCATTGGCTTAACACATATTAAAAATGATAAAATTGTCAAAGAATGTAGAAAAAGCTTAACACATATTAAAAATGATAAAATTGTCAAAGAATGTAGAAAAATATTATAAAAATTGTTAAAAAATGTAAGAAAAAATTATAAAATTGTTAAAGAATGTAAGAAAAATGGTAAAAAGTGGTCTACTATGGTCGACTCGCATATATAAGAGAATGCATTGGCACAGGGCATAACTGTAACCATCACAATGTGGTCAATGAACCGGTTCCAATGATATCCATGTTTGTATGGTATTAGTGAGACAGACCGAAGATATTTTAGGCTGTTGAAGCTTTCTTTGGGCGTTTTTGGCCGTTTTGTTGGGTAAAGGGTTAACACCACTTGAAGCTAGTAATATGCTATAAATCATGTTAACTTGATACATTGGCACACCTTTTTATGTTTACCCATACCATAGTATGGTAAACATAGTGTCGTTGCCCGGATTGACCACTCGTCGTTAGTCCGTCCGTCCGTCTGTCTGTCTGTCTGTCTGTCTGTCTGTCTGTCTGTCTGTCTGTAGACACTTTACGCATGGTGCGATAACTCGAACATTTTATATCTGATCGGAACCAAATTTTGTATATGAATTTGTCAGCACCAAATACAGATCGAGTTCGAATATGGGTTCGATCCGAGTTTATTTCACGGAGTTATGGCCCTTTTTCGACTTAGAATTCATGCATGCTACCATAACTCAAAAAAATTTTATCTGATCAGAATCAAATTTGGTATGCAAGTTTCTCGGACCAAAATACAGATCGAGTTCGAATATGGGTTTGATCCGATATTTTTCAATGGAGTTATGGCCCTTTTTCGACTTAGAATTCATGCATGCTGCCATAACTCAAATTTTTTTTATCTGATCAGAACCAAATTTGGTATGCGAGTTTCTCAACTCAAAATACAGATCGAGTTTGAATATGGGTTATATCCAACATTTTATACCAGAGTTATGGCCCTTTTTCAACTAAGAATTGAACAGATAACCATAGCAGTCTACAATTAATTACCAGTGGTATCAGTTTAGCTCTGAGAGCAGTAAATCTGTATTATGGGAATTAGAGTTATTTTTTACTCCCATGTTTATGATGACACACTCCTCACCTGTATAGTTTTTGGTATCGATCGGTTGATCGGTTTAGAAATTATTAACACTTTGCATCCGCACATAGGCATGAGCTATCCGATGCTGTAACCAAATTATTTTTTGTCCGATTGTTTTCATATTTGATATGTAGGTTTATAATGACACACCCCTCACCTGTATAGTTTTTGGTATCGATCGGTTGATCGGTTTAGAAAATAATTAACCCTGCACACAAATGCTATCTGATCCATCTAAGTCAAACTGTTTTCTTCTGATATGCCTCATATTTCTTACCAAGGTTTTTCTTAGCACGTTCTTTATCTGTATGGTTTTTGGTATCGTTTAATTAACCCTTTTCAAACTTATGTTTACTTAGAACTCAAAACATTTTTCATCTGATCTACACCAAATTTGGTACATGTGGTCCTCACCCCGAAATACAGATCAAGTTCAAATTTGGGTTTGATCCGATATATTTTAACAGAGTTATGGCCCTTTATAATTCAAGTAATTTACTACCTATTGTATATGCCCTGTGAGAATTTAAGACAAACAACTTTACACAGTAATCTGCTTTATTGGGATCAGAAAATGACACTGGATACTCTTTGCTAAACCACTGCTGCCCCCAGAGCTGTCAAATTTAAGTGATTGATGATACTTTACTCCAGTTTGTGTGCAATAGTAATTTAACCCAACCTGTTGAAACATGTTCATGGCATTAATACAAATAGTCCATTGTCCATGTGAAGGATTTTCTGGAGCATGGCTGTTTAGAGAATTGTTGTTTACAGAGACACTGTTGTCTTATCTTGAGAAAACAATTTATCCACACATTAGTTCCATCATATGATGTCATTGAAAATGATTAACACTCTCCACACATCATATGTTCATTCTCCTATTCTATGTCCAGGTTGATCGTGATCCACTTTTCACTTGCATGTATTTCAGGATTAAAATTAACCTATTCCATAGACACATCATATCTGATACGCAGATTTTAAATTATCTCTTTCGCCTTAGGCCAGGTTCACTAAGAATTTCTATTAATTATAAGCCACCAATTGAATATTCATCATTTGAGGATATATCTTATTTTGAAATTCCCTCTATTGCATTTGGGCTGCAGGATAATAATAATGGTTCTGGTATTCTTGAAGCTGACTTTTTGGTCAAATATTTTTCACCCAATCAGTTTTATAATCTCATTCAGGTTGATTGTGATACATTCTTCATGTGTATAGATTTTGGTATTGATTGAATGGTTTTGAGAATATTAACCCAATATTTAATAATATTTCTGCTGTTACAGACATTGTATCTTTCCAATGATCAGCTTAGAATAAAATTAACCATAGGTACATGTATACTGTACGCGATCCAATGTTATGACTCTAATATTTTCAATTTGACCCTTCTCATATCTCTCCTTTAGTTATCTGATAATTCTGTATTAAAATATTTTATATCCAACCATTATCAATCATATTTAATATCAAGGTCTATACACCACTCACTTATATAGATGTTCAGGTGTTTGTTGGTCTCTAATCTCAATCATCCCATAACTTTTACTATGCAGCTAACACAACAACATAATCTGTTATGACTCAGGTTCCATTGTAAGAATTAAATAAATAGAGTTATTATGATGTTAATATTGTAACAATTATATCTTTAACAGCTATGGTGCATCTGTCTGACTGTGTTTGGGTATAATTATCTTTATCAATCTATCACACATACATGTATCTCTGTTGGAGTGACCGAATAGGTTGAAATCGAATGTCATATCCATCTTCCTATTGTGTTTAAATGAGCAAGTTGCTCAATATGTCTGATTCCACTATGAAACTAATAAATAATAGTACGCTGTGAATTGTTGAAATTCTTGCACTCATAAAAAGATCGCTATCGTCAAGGTATGGGTTAAACATCTGCCGATCGTGATCGGCCTCTCGTTAAAATTTGCATAAATTGATAGGTGTCGGTGTAGTAAAACATGCAACTGAATGGTTATAGGTGAAGGAGTCTTTAATTTTGTGACCAACGGAAATTAAAAATAAGATATCTGACCCACCTTCTTACTATGAAGTCCCGGCCTTTTATTTGATTTCTTTCTGACCTCTTCCTGAGGAACAATTATTTGTAAAATATTTGTCTTTCTTTCATTAGATAACCAATTTGCTGCAGAAATTTATCTGTGGTAACCCAGGTGTTCAGAAAGGATTTGTTAAAAGACTAGAAGAAATCCGAGACAAATTCAAGCAGTCTGAATTCTTCATGAGTCATGAGGTATGCTGACAGTTAACCCTTTCGGACTAAATGGATTCTCCCATTCAGTTATAAAAGTATACATCGGAATAGTCTAGCATTCATTAGGAGGGGCGTTTAGCAGAATTAAGACATACATATGGAGAAAATAATACAAGTGCAGAAGGATTCATATTCACTGGCGGGAACTGTTCAGATAATAAGTTCAACAAACGGTTTTTGAACTTATTATCTGAACATATCCTAAGGGAACTACTCATCAATAAGTATCTAGTAAAGAAAGTGTTAACCAGACATGGCTCATTTGAGTCTCTGAATTATGTCTACATATTTGGAAGACAGGGTAAAGATATGTTGATAAATACATGAAATATCAATCTACAAGCTTTATATACTCTGAAAGAAAGCTTGCCATTGAAGCTAGGGCCCTGCGAATCAGGGGGTTTATAATTGAATCAAATCACGAATCGAATCAGGGGTGAGATTCGCGAATCGAATCTCAAATCGAATATATATGAGCCAAATTTAACCTGGGTATGATTTGCGCAGGCCTCAGGGCAATACAACAGACCTCGGGCTCATATCTTGGTCAATGCGCAAACAATCAGTTAATAAGTATTTGATTAATTAGCTATTTATAATGTCAAATTGTTGTTTCACAGGAAGAATATATATTAACATTAAATATATCCCATTGTGTGCATTATTAAGTTAACAATTATTCGAGTAATTTGTACTCTTGTGAAGAACTTGAAGCGATTTCACAGTACTGTCTATTTCCACTGGGAATGATATTGATACGGATAATTCCTCCACATATATTTGCTCCAAAAACACTGACAGTCAATAATTCTTCCAAAAGCAACTGGATTATATCTCCCGTTTATCCAATATTCTTTGCCGATCAAGCTAAATACGTATGTTCTTGACTCAATGGCCACGTTTCTACTTATTGGCTGAATGCTTCACTTATTGGATGTGTTTTCCATTTGTTTGCCAACTTTTTTGTTACTTATTATACTAGTAGGTGCAGCTTTCTGCTTATTGCAGCCGAATAACCTAATTAATAAGCTAATTAATACAAAATCTTTAAAAGTAGTACATATTTGTTTTTCCTCTGTTCTCAGATCATAGGCAGCTCCCTTCTACTAATGTATGACAAGACAGGCACATGTGGTGCATGGATGATTGACTTCGCCAAGACCAAACCAGTAGAGAAAGCCATCGGACATGTAATACCATGGAGTTACGGGAACCATGAAGATGGATATCTGTTTGGCCTGGAGAAAATGATCCAGGTATGGGCTGATGTATAGAGTCAAACACAAAAATAGCTTGTCATGCCTGGTGATGCCCAAGTTTTTATAGGCTGTGTTTTCAGACAAACATGATGAATGCCAATACTGGCTAATGTTAATTTAGCATTCCAAATTTGACAAACAGAAATATCATTGAACTTAATTTCTATGTTGTTTTCCCTCAAGCATTGCAGCATATATACCCCACTAAATAATTATATTTCCCTTAAAGATGTATTCAGGTTTCCAGATCTCCTGTTACAACAACAACAACAAACAAAATGTAATTTGACAGTTTTTTGCGATATTCCACTGAAAAATGTTGAAAAACAAATTTGACATATAAGGAGGCAGGAGAATTTAACCAAAAATTTAGACCGATTTTCAAGCTTTATCTGAATTGAGGGATATCTCAATGTGACATTCTGATCGATACATGGCCATTTTTATTAAGAAATACACACATATTGAACCAATTAACTGTCAGCATCCATTCTGATATACATGTTTATACTGGTTCCAAAAAAATGTTTTTGTTTTGTTTTTTAAATAAAAAATGTTTTAAGTTGGATAATAGCTTCAAACAATCTATTATTCCAGCGAATGGGTCAATCTTGGCCTACAGCCCTGGAATAATGGACAGTTTTCAGCCATTATCCTATACCTAATATCCAGCCTGTCTAATGCATGTATATTACTGAATTGACTGCATTTTAACTTAATTCCAGATTTTCCAAAACAATGACCTGGAATCAGCACCACCACCAAACAGTACAGAGGAGAAAACCTGATTGTTAGACGAGATGATGTCACGTCGAAACCCAGCAAACCCAGCTGGTCTGGTTAACTTAATGCTAACCCAGCTGGTCTGGTTAACTTAAATGCTCAAACCCCAAAAAACGAGCTGGATTCTACTGACATTGGAGAGTAGAGCTGAGACTGCAGCGACATGACTTGCTTATTCTGGATCGTTCAAATTTGGGCGATTTCTTCACTTCAGCAAATCATTATACCTTGGAATATTTTAGAGAGAGACCCAAAACATACAGTTATAGACAAATGTTTATCTGTTCTGCGTAGCGTCTGATTTTTCTCCTTGAGTGAGATGCGTAAGATTATTTTTGCGTTGCTCTAACCAAGTGAAATTAACCATTTAATTACAAAATGGTTCTCCTACTCAGTTATATGAGTATTTAGTATAGAAAGTCATCTCATGAGAGGAGAAACATTGTATACTACTCAGAGTAGTTAACAGTTGTGTTTATTATATTTTTACAAAAGTTTGTTACAGTAATGCCCTAAATAATTTACTCCTAACCACAGCAGAATTATGGGTAACTTTTCAGGATTTAGTCAGAAATATGGCTTGTTGCCATTCATCGGAAATCTCTCACTGGGAGCTTTCCGATGAATGGCAACAAGCCATATTTCCGACTAAATCCTAAAAAATTACCCATAATTCTGCTGTGGTTAATGAGTCGTTTATTTTAGGCATTACTACATGACCCCAATGAAACACAAGAATAAGTGATTTGTTTGTTCTGAAAGAGTCAAAATTCTCATTGGTTTCATTGTGAATGTCAGTTATTTTTATTCATTGGTCTAAGTCCACATCCCAAAGTGGATTTTGTCAAATTTCCTCAATAAAAATTCATTTTTGATTTGTGGATGTTAGTATGTTATTTTTAAATGACGCTGGGCATCATAAATCATTTTACCCTGCCCAGGGTAATTTCACATTCCTGCAATGAATGGAATCCAAATCCAAAACCCAGGTGAATAAAGATAAGTTTTCACAATATTCTAGAATCTGCAAGCACTCAAAGCATATTATCAGAAAAAACCTAGATTTTTGCAATTAATTCTTAAAGCCAACTGATGGGTGCCAAAATAATCTAATGAATAATGATTTGCTCTGAGAATATAGCCTAAATATAACATGACTATAATCTACAAAGAATTTATCAAGTCTCGCACATCCTCCATTCAACTATTATATTTAACCCTTTCATGACTGGAGCTGCCCTGGTGCAGCATTAAAGATCCTGTGCCAGTGCATTCTCTTATTTATGTGAGTCTCCCATAGGGAGCACCGTATATATAAGAAAATGCACTGGCTTACAAGGTCAAGGTAAATAGTATTAGGCCAATGCATTCTCGCATATATAAGAGAATGCATTGGCACAGGGTTTTCATAAAATTTCAGGAAGCTCTAGTCATGGAAGGGTTAAATATGGATATTGGCTTTAGTTAATTCAATAAAGGAGGCATAATCCAAAATCAGATATCAGTCACCCAAATGATTGGAAAAAACAAATGTAAATCGTTACCCATCTGGTTTTCTGAAAAATATTTGAAAGTGAATGTCACCATGCAAATGTTTATGTTTCAAAATATAGTCTATGATCATTCCATTCACTGAAAAGGGCATACCCATGTGACTATTAACCATTTCTATCTGTTTCTATACTATTAAATACTCATTTACAAGTAGTTCCCTTAGGAAATATTCAGATAATAAGTTCAACAAATGGCCATATCATCTGAACATTTCTCACCAATTAATAATAATCCTTCTGCACTTGTATTAACTTTTTGTATATCTGTTGTCTGCTCATTTTGCCTGGAAATCCCATCCAAAGAATGATAGACCATTCCAAAGTATACTTTTATAACTGATGGTATTGAAAGTGTTAACCCTTTACCCAACAAAACGGCCAAAACCGGCCAAATAAAGCTTCAACAGCCAAAAATATCTTCTGTCTGTCTCATTAGAACCATACAAATATGGATATCATTGGAACCGGCTCCTTGACCACATTGTGATAGTTACAGTTATACCCTGTGCCAATGCATTCTCTTATATATGCGAGTCGACCATAGGTCGCCTCGCATATATAAGAGAATGCATTGGCCTAAAAAAAATCTTTTTTTAACACTTTTTACCATTTTTTCTTACATTCTTTAACAATTTTATAATTTTTAATGTGTTAAGCCAATGCATTCTCTTATATATGCGAGGCGACCTATGGTCGACTCGCATATATAAGAGAATGCATTGGCACAGGGCCCTTCTGTTGGGTAAAGGGTTAAATAAAATAGAAATATTTTGTTTGAGTCTCTTCATTTGCTTCACTATTGTGAACACTTCAAAATGGCATATGCCACGCTCATAGTATTCACAAAAAAATAGAAAAGATAGGTTTTGCGCCGTCAAATTTAACTATAATAGTGATATACAGTAATGCCGTAAATAATCGACTCTTTAACCACAGCAGAATTATTGGTAATTTTTCAGGATTTAGTCGGAAATATTTCCGACTAAATCCTGAAAAATTACCCATAATTCTGCTGTGGTTAAGGAGTCGATTATTTACGGCATTACTATAGCATATGCCATCTCAGTTTTCACATAGAAGATAGATTTTGCACTGTCAAATGTAACTATAATAGTGATATAATTACATTAGTTGAATTCATGATATGCCAGACCTGGTTAAGATATTATGATTGTTGTTCCCTTGTGAATTGAAAGTTTGTGGATTTTCATTGTTTGATTGACTACTCTGGAAATTTGTGGATGTTGTTTGTTCCATGCTGCAGGCAGCGTTCATATCAACATGTAGTGCTCGGTGCTATCATTATTTATGCTGATGGGGTCAGTGTCGTTTTACACAAACAACATTACTGTATTGAGAATGCTGACGAGATACACAAATTCATACTGTCTCACATGACGCGAAATAAAAATGTTGATAGAAATTATTGTCATCTTCTATTTGACTTTATTTTCTTCCATATCTGGCTGCAAGTTTCTTCTCTCCCAAACTGTTCATGATGGGAGCAGCGCTGGTGCAGCATTAAATATCCTGTGCCAGTGTATTCTCTCATATATGAGTCTCCCCATGGGAGCCTTGCATATATAAGATAATCCACTGGTTTATAAGGTCAAGGTAAATATTGTTAGGCCAATGTAGTCTCTTTTATATGCGAGGCTCCCTATGGAAAATTTCAAGAAGCTGCAGTTATGGAAGAGTTAAAATTAGCTTTATTTACAGATCACACAATTGCGATAATTTACGTGCATTTATATATAAAACGTTATGACCTTGACCCCATCAGCATTATTTCCTCTCTTTCCTGTATGTCTGCTGAAACAGACATTCTTCATTATTTTGAAATGTATTTCCCTATGATATTGTGAATTTAGCTGAGTGTATGTTGTTTCTATATGAACTGTGGTATCGAATAACAATCAGTTTAAATTTTCTTTACTTAAATATGTAGCTATGCTGAAGTTATTCCCTGAAACTTGTTTGGAGATCGAACAATTTTCTGAAGATTTTAGGTTCTGCCATCTGTGCTATGATGGATTTGAGTTTATATGATCACAGGGTACAAAAAAATCAATTCATTGGTCCACAATGGAGATAAAAGAATATAGCATCAACAAAAATGTGAGTTACCAATACATGTATCTAAGTTTCCCACCAAATGGACTTCGAACACTCTTATCACTGAGCTGAGGATGTAGCAAAATGAGTATTGTGAAATAAGTTATTTCTTATCACTTTTATAGCTTCCCAACTTCATTTTCACCGATTGGTAAAGTAAAATCAACAAGGCTAACATCTTTCCAAGCCTGAGTTTAGTGTTCTTGTCATTTGTAGAATGAGGTCCCCAGAGGGTGAATTTACCCTCTGGGGACCTCATTCTGCATGGCCTCATCTGCTATGGGAGACATAGACTCAGATTGAAGTTCCCAAATGGTGAATATTGTGATGTACACCCATTGGGAACCTCGATTATGCAATGTGTCATCTGCCAATTTGGGGATATAGAGAAACTAAACTGAAAAAGAAATAGAATCTATGTGAAGAAGTTTATAATAAAGAAACTTTCCAGAGAAGATGAGGCCTAAGCAGAATGAGGTCCCCAGAGGGTGAATTTAGTGATGCTAGCCCTCTGGGGACCTCATTCTTCTGGAAGAGTGACACTACACCATCAATCGATTGTGATTAAGTTTATCGACTTATAACCTTAATGGCAACAACCAATTGTTTTACAGTATTCCATAATTGATAGCTTTAAAGGGATACTGTACTCTAAATCGGTCATTTATGGGACCATCGCCTTTATATTCAACAGAATAATATGCAACAAATGAATGAATTTGAGCCATGGATTAGTTCAAAATACAACTGTGTGCTCTATGCAAACAATATGGTAATTATAATGAATTTATTACTGGTGTAAATTATAATGATAATGCATTTATGACCAGAATCATAAATTTTAATTTAATTATAATTACCATGTTGATTGCATCGTTCATAGAATGCATGAGTGTATTTTGCACTAATCCATGGCTCAAATTCATTCATTTGTTGCATATACATGTAGCTGAACTTCTCTCATATAACTGTCCAATTGGTTGGTGTATATCTAGGGGTTTGGGTTTCATCTGTGCTGATGTAAGTGGAGGTATTGTGCCTTTCCTACAGTTTTGAAATGACGGACCTGCTACTTTCGGGGAATCCCTAAATAATAAACATACGGTGCCACTGCAGATTGAACAACTGAGGAAATAGTGATACGAAACTTTAAGTTATTATTATTCATTGTCTTTTTGCACCTTGTTAACAACACTACTGAGTATATATTTCTGTGAATAAAGTGTATATATTTCCAAATGTTGCTCACATTTTTGTCCCCAACTGTGTCACATGTAGGATCCAATTACAGTAATGCCCTAAATAATCGACTCCTTAATTTTTTCAGGATTTAGTCGGAAATATGGCTTATTGCCATTCATCGGAAAGCTCTCAGTGAATGGCAACAAGCCATATTTCCGACTAAATCCTGAAAAATTACCCATAATTCTGCTGCAGTTAAGGAGTCGATTATTTAGGGCATTACTGTAGGGGATAAACATACTGTTGAGTTGGATTCAAGCATGAAAACACCATACTCCATTCAAAACTGATCAATGACCAATGCTGGTGAATCGAAAACTAAAGATTGCAGCTCTCAGCCAATCAGAATGCATGTTTCATCGATAAATATTCAACTTTAATTGCAATTCCATATAATTGAAACCATTCTTTTAAACTATTTATGGTTATGAATTCACCGGTTTATTTATGGTAACATGGCAGCTTGTTTAGGAATAAAGACCTGAGATCCTTTATATACCGTATGTGGTCGGCATCTGAAACTGATTATCTATCACACATTCTGAAGCCATCTCACCCTCTGAAGTGGGAGGTGTGATTAGCCGATTGGTTACTGTGTAAACAACCTGCTTTTATTGTTTTCATAGGAATGGGGACAATAATGGCTACTAAGGGTTTCCAAAAATTAACCCAGAGATAGTGAGATGAACTCATAGAGAATAAGAGAAACTTTAATATTCAGAATGTGAAAATAGTTCATGGACAAAACTTTGAAAAAAAATCATCTGAACTTAAGAAATTAATATATTTATAATATATATTAACTTAACACAAATTTAATTCCCGGGCCAGATCGCCCCAAAAACAGCCTGGACCGAGTTGGCCCTGGGACAAGCTGGCCCGGATCCTTTTTGAACAGACTAAAAATCAAACCAATTTCACTATTGATCGACTTACTGACCAAGACACAGCCACCCCCTCCTGCAAGTTGACTGATTGGCAGGCAGAGGATTAAATATGATTGACACTTTTTGACGAAAACTCACCTTTTATCAGGGATATTGGGGAGAAAAGATAAAATTAAGTGAAAACAACAAATGTCTTTATTCCTATCATATCACAATGGGTTGTGCACATACATTCATGTGTAACACTCATTCATCTTAGAACTATAAAGAGACAATGGTTAAGTGTTTTGAGTAGCATATTATATCGTTTTCTACTCGAGTGAGTTGTGGAGGATTATTTTTACAAGGCACTAGCGAAGCGAAAATAATTCTTGCATTTTACGAGAGGAGAAATGTCATACGCTACTCAGAACAGTTTCCTGTTGTGTTTATTATATTTTCTACACCAGATTGTTATGACCCAGACCACAATGAAACACATGGTTAGACCTCATACATTCTTAAAGCTACCACATCACCAGCTATTTCTGTTAAATAAATGGCGCAAAAATATGATGATATGGCCTAGTGCTGAGAGTAGTAAAACATCTTGATGTACAGTAATGCCCTAAGTAATCGACTTCTTAACCAAAGCAGAATTATGGGTAACTTTTCAGGATTTAGTCGGAAATATGGCTTGTTGCCATTCATCGGAAAGCTCTCGGCTCTCAAGCTTTCCGATGAATGGCAACAAGCCATATTTCCGACTAAATCCTGAAAAGTTACCCATAATTCTGCTTTGGTTAAGAGATCGATTACTTAGGGCATTACTGTAACACATTCAGTCGTCTGGGAGTGGGGATACGATTTAGATTTAAAAAGTTGATGAAAATATACCATATATATCAACAATGGGTCCCCAGTTTATATCAGAATTTACAAAACGAGTCCAGTAAATATGGTCTGGCAAAAAGGCGAGGTCCAGACCTAATTTAATGGATGAGTTTTGTAAATTCCGCTATAAACTGGGGACGAGTTGTAGATTCTATTTATTACATGATCCAGAACCTCGATAAAACATACTTAAATCAACAAATGGGAACTAACATTGGCTTCTAGAAGTCCTGATATGACATTTCATGTAACTATGCTTTGTTTGCTGCGTAAAGAAATAGTCCCAGACAAATAAAGACTCTTTGATGTATTTAATGGCATAAACTCAAACTCTTCATTCATTAGAGTCTGTTGGAAAAATACTGTAAGCCACAGTATTTTGAGACGTAGCGTAAAGAATGTAAACAGACGACAAACCGGAAGTCAAAGATCTCGAACATATCAGATCATTGCATATCACAATTTATCTCATAATTACCCCCTAAAACCGGCCGCATATTTCTTAATGAGACACGCATGTAATATCGCCATGCGCAGTGATGTAAGGGCTTGGCGTAATGATGTCGATATAAATGCCGTAACTTTATTATTATGTTAATTGAAATATAATTATATTTTATTTGCGTAGGGTTATTCAGTGTTGACTGAGATAAACATGGGTGATAAGGGTGGTTCATCAATTTTGTCAATATGAAAGGACACATTTAAAATGGAACTATATTTTATCTTGAAAGTGTCTTTACTTCCTCTTTGGTAATGATAAGGAAATCAATATTCATATGTTTTAACCCCAGCCATTTAGAGATCGTTTTTCCTAACTAAAATGTGATTATGTGATAAAATGGATCTCAAATTTGTTGCAATTCTATACGAAAAGAAATTAACCTAGTCCACTAAATTTGATTCGAGCCTCGCTAAAGCTTGATTGAATTGAATTTAGTGCACTCGGTTAATACATTTTGTATAGAATTGCGGCTCATTAGATTCTGTTATATTAGATTATAGAATGTGTTTATTGAATGGAATAAGGCTAGGATCATGTAATAAAGATCATTATTACACACCCATTGGTTTCTTTTCGCAAAATACAGAACATTTCAAAATGTTCAATAAAAAGTTTTGTCTTGTCCTTAGATAATACAAACCGATTACTATAACAGAAAATGACTTCACAAAATTATGAGGTATAGTCTACATAAATCACAAGTTTATTCAATTAAATAAAGAAATATGGACCTAAATTTCATAATTCTACAAGCTAAAATCTTCCAAGTATGCAATAAACATAGGCCAACACAGTTGTGCGAATTAACATATTAACGTTATTTCACACGTTTGTCAAGTCACTTGAACCTACAGTTCTTGTTTTATCAATGCATCACAACTAACTCGTGCAAAAACGTTAACCAGTTCACACACATGTGTCATCCTATCTGTCATATATGAGCAGTCACACAGCGATGTGAAAACATCCGGATGAAATCATAAGCCAGTTAATATCAAAGAAGGAAAATCAGGACCTGGGGTCTGCGAAATTCTGGGTCGAGTCAAATTATATATTGAAGTACAGTAATGCCCTAGATAATCGACTCCTTAACCACAGCAGAATTATGGGTAACTTTTCAGGATTAAGTTGGAAATATGGCTGAGAGCTTTCCGATGAATGGCAACAAGTCATATTTCCAACTAAATCCTGAAAAGTTACCCATAATTCTGCTGTGGTTAAGGAGTCGATTATTTAGAGCAGTACTGTAAATGAATGTCACAGATTTGAATTGAGTCAAATCTTGAATCTGATTAATGGCTAACATATAAATGGTCAGGATTCAATGTAATGGTCAAAGGTTAAGAAAGGTTCTGTGACAAGACAATAATTTCCTGCATGAATTCATACATAATTTCAATTTCTGCAAATGAATGTGAGCGAGGAGAACCTGATTTATAACTAAATTTCAAATTTTAGCCACTTCAAATGTTTTTGTATACATATTGCATTATATACATTAAGTTCATGGAATAGATGCGCAAATACTACATATAAGCCTACGTCAATATCATAAATTTTATAACAGATATCGCTGACCATTTTATAAATTATATCGTGCACGCAGAGCTACATGTATGCATCTTGCATTCAAGCCTTGAAATAGTGTGCCTGTCATTTGCAGAATGAGGTCCCCAGAGGGTGAATTTAGTGATGCTACCCCACTTAGTGGGCTAGCATCACCAAATTCACCCTCTGGGGACCTCATTCTGCTTACACCTCAACAGAATGAGGTTCCCAGAGGGTGAATTTGGGGATGCTAGCCCGCTATGCGGGGTAGCATCACTAAATTCACCCTCTGGGAACCTCATTCTGCAAATGACAGGCACACTATTTCAAGGCTTGCTTGCATTTCCATTAGCCAGTAAAGTGTTTAGCGCTCAGTCTGTGGGACCAACCGGAAGGTTCAGAACAGCCGAATCCAGGTCAATGGTTTCGTACCAAATTGAATCAAGACAGTAGTTTTTAATAGTAATCTCAAACAGTTCGCAGAGCCCCAATAGGACAGAGTTCAAAAGTCTGGCATAGAAAATATTTCATGACTTTCACTATGGACATTTTCAAACACCTCAAATGAATACAAATTCACTGTTCAGATTCTCATATAATGCTCAACAATAAGCACTTGATTTGTCAGTAATTCTGTGAATTTTTCCACAATCCTGCCAAAGAGGGAAGTGCTCAAATTTAACAAAATGTTTCAATAGGAATGTGAAAAACGGTACAGTTTTCCATGACCTCACCAAGGCCGGAGACAGTTTTCTAAACTTAGAAAAGTTTCCAAGACATGCGACTAGCATATGAATAATGTAGGTTTAAAACCAAGTGATAACACAGGCAGCATATGCAAAGGCTACACTGGGACATGTTTATCAACATCAAATGACAAGTATGGGAGGATATATAAGTAATTAAGGCAATCATTGCTTGTCTAATTAATTTGTGAAAAAGAATAGTCACTCATTGCTAGACACAATATCTATTAAGTATTGCAAGCGGCAATAATAAATGGATGAATGGATGCTTGGATGACAAACAGAAGCACAGACACTGATGGAAGTGTTGATTTCAATATTTCTTAAAAATTTATATTTGCTTTGGAGCAGAGGGGGACAGAATGATTTGTGAAAGGCCTAAATACACAGGCACTATGTACGATGTAGCTACAGTAATGCCCTAAATAATCGACTCCATAACCACAGCAGAACTATGGGTAATTTTTCAGGATTTAGTCGGAAATATGGCTTGTTGCCATTCATCGGAAAGCTCTCAGTTCTAATTCTACTGTGGTTAAGGAGTCCATTATTTAGGCCATTACTGTATTCTGAGTTCAACAGATAAGATGCCACAAATAACCAAAGCAGATATCATAGATATGGGAGGATTTTCTGTTTCAGGAGGAATATATGCACTTTGTTGTTAAGTTGTGTGAATAGTGATGAAGATGAGATACATACACAACAATAAAGTTATAGTTAAGCTAATCCAAGTTTCCACATCTTAAACCTTTCTTTACTAAATAATTATTGACAATTAATTCCCATAGAAAATGTTCAGATATTAAGTCCAACAAACAGACAAAATAATTATCTGAACATTTCCAACAAATTAATAAGAATCCTTCAGCATTTGTATAATCTGTTTTTCTGTCTGTCATCTACTCTTATTACTCTCATAATCTGGCTGAGCACATTAACTCACCATTTTAGTAGGCATAATAGCTAAAAATAAAATTCCTCCCACAGGGTTTTACAATGTATTGTCATATGTACTTTGGAACTAGATGAGTTGAGTGTTAACACTTTCCATACTAAATACTCATGGACGAGTAGTTCCCTTAGGAAATGTTCATATAATAAGTTCAACAAACGACCATAAGCTTTCGTGAAATATATCCTTGCACCATTTGCAAATCATTCGAAAAAAAAATCTAGATTAATACACACGCTGTGCTCTGTCTATGACTCATTCATTGAATTTGAAACAAAAATATGTTGAAACCATAGATGTTTTTCAACATCATGATAATTTGTAACCAAATATTTTTTCTAAATCATGATGCACAGTATTCAATCATGACAGGTTCACAGGGTGACTCTTTATGTTTTAGTACCCCGATGGTGTCAAATTAAACCAAACTTGTGCGATTAAAATCCATCATAAATCAATACAAGAGCATTGCTAGGGTGTTGCAAAATACGCCCATGGTAATTTCAACAATGGGCCATAATTCAGGTGAAAATTGGCGGGTGGAATCCAAATTCGAACTTGACCTGTACATTGGGCTAGTAAACTCACATACCACATTTAATTCCATTAAGTTCAGATTCACTAAAGTTATCATCCAGAAACAAAAATTTATTGCCAATTCCAACAAGACCTGTATTTTATGCCAGTAAACCCACATACCAAATTTCAGTTCAGACTTACTAAAGTTATCATTTGGAAATGAAAATTGAGTGTAAATTACAACAAAAGGGCCGTAACTGGTGAAAATTGATGGGCAGAACCAGAATTCAAAATTAACCTGTGTTTTGTGCAAGTAAACCCATATACCAAATTTCATTCCATTCAGTTGAGATTATCTGCAGTTATTATCTGGAAACGAAAAAAGCCCCTGAGTGAACATCAAAAGTTTAAGTGACAGCAAAGTTACTTCTTTTATTTGTCCATCAAATCAAATTTTTCCTTCTACTAGGTCCCTGCGATGATCGATAATCTATGCCCAAGTTATAAGCTGAAAATTTCATAGGGAGACAAACAATTCAGAATTTAAGAGTAAAACAGGGCAGTAACTCTGGTAAAATGATGGGCAAAACTGAATGAAAATGAAATAGTTATTTGTATTCTTGATACTTAAAATTCTTCTTGTCTAACTGATTCTAATAATTTCTAGATGCTTTATGACAGAAAACATTTGCATCAATTTCAATGAAATCTGATAAAGTAAATGTTACGATTTAATTCATGTCACTTCAGCTAGCTGACATTGTCCCTTGTGACTGCGCAATTGAATTTGCCAATAAAATTACATCATGAAAGTAGCAATAACATCAAGATCAATATAAAATCATGAACAAACATGGTTTAAACTGTCATTGGGGCTTCAGAAAACATGAGGATGGTACAAAGGACACAGGGGATGTTTGATAGCAGTAGGATCAAAATCATACTGCGAAAACACGGACTTCTTAAGAAAGAGAGTAAAAGTATAAAAAAAATACAAAATCTAAATTAACAAGAGGTTGCACTGTCTGTGCTGGAATACCCCCCATGGTGCAAATTCAAGGATGGGCAGTTCAGAACCCAAATACCTAAGTTACCATCCGTAAACAAGTTGTAAACCAAAAAATATTGAAATTAGTTAATATTTTCTGGAGTTAACAAGCCGGAAAAAATGGAGAAAATTGACGAAAAGAGGGCGGAAACTCAGACAAAAAAAATTCAGATAAATCTCACTTATTTTACTCTTTCATGACTGGAACAATGCTGGTGAGGCATTAAAGATACTGTGCAGCATTAAAGATACTGTGCCTGGCTTACAAGGTTAAGGAATAAGACCAATGCATTCTCTTTATATATGCGAGGCTCCCTATGGGAGACTCGCATATATAAGAGAATGCATTGGTAATATATAATTTTTATATTAAAATTAGTTTTTCCTCAAGGGAAGCCCGAAACTGAACTATATGGATTATTATCCTCAGCCTTGTGTTATCAGGAGGGTTAAAATTTATTGTCCGTTTATTAGCCTACTCCGGTCAATCAGCGACTCCGGTCAATCAGTGCTCGGATTAGCTCACGCATGGATGCGTCCCGTGCAAATCTCGCTCTCCTAACAATTCATCTAGCCAGTTTTATTTCCGACTTTTAATAGTAAGATTTGCGAGTCGCGGGGTTGGGAATGGCACCGCCATGGGAGGGATCTATGATAGTTCAGTTTCGGGCTTCCCTTGAGGAAAAACTAATTTTAATATAAAAATTATATTTTTCCGCCAAGGAGAAGCCCTTCAACTGAACTATATGGAATAGAATGCAAGCCCAGGAGGAGGCAACGAGCAATAAATTTAATATTCCAGTTTGACGGGAATGTACTCTTCCAAACAGATTTCATGTAAATGTGATTTAGTCATGAATCGGCTTTGATATGTTATGTGAAAGAGCTCATAAATTCAGATTCCAGCATTGCTCAAGCTTGTACCTCCCCCCTTGTCTTTTGGAATAAACATCCCAGGCAGTGCCATACCATACGTGCCAGCTATTAGTAGAAACCGAGCAGTAGAGACTTCTTCTGCTGCTGCTGCTTTTCTCTCGTGTCCTGCGATGAGAGTGATGGCGGTATTAACTATTTATATCTTCCCAAATAGAAAGCGCTATAGACGGTACGCGACAGCGAGTCTTCCTCACACAGAACAGCCTCCAAAGGCTCGGGTGCTATTGTCCCGGAGGATTGGTTGCCCGAATCTCCGAGAACGGCACTCTGCCTGCCACGGTCTGCTGATGCAGGACCAGGGGGCGCGAACTGGTACAGCCCAAGGACTGGTACAGTTGTGCAAAGTTTGTGTAATTCATTGTAACAAGATTTGACACATATCCTGTGATGAAGTTTTTTTTTTTTTCAAGAGATCGACCCGTGTCGTGTCCGTACGCAAAGCGAGTTCCCTAGGAACGACAGAATCCTTGCTCATCGTCGTCAAAGCCATCAGACGCCAGGAGAATTATAGAAACTAGAAAGCATGTCAGGATCGACGCCAGCAACAGAACAGCCTGCATCAGGTTGAGGTAAGGTACTAGAGGGAAGCCCACACTGGGAATGGCTCGAACGAGGAACAATTGCGCTCGCAGTTAGATTGTAAGGTGTTATTTCCCACCCCAAGGCCAAAATGGCGGAAAAAAGGGAAATTGAAAGGATCCATTTGACCAGGGAAAGCCCCCCACCGAATCTCCCAAATGCAGGTGGTCCCGACACGCTGACATAAACGTCGATGACATACCACTAGGATCCCCTGACGGCAGAGGAGCAGGCCTGGACGTATCACTTGGAATGACGTTTCCAGGGGGACAAGACCGACCCTCGTAATGGAGTGGGCCACGGCGCCGTGGGGAAGCGTCAGAAGGCCAGTTGGCTAGTGCGCTTTGTGCGGCACGGGACAACGAGGCTTCCCCACCCAGAACAGTCGCCAAAGGCGCGGGTGCTTGTGTCCTGGAGCATTGGTTGCCCGAATCTCCGGAGGACGGTACCCTGCCTCCCACGGTCTGCAGAAGACGGGGCTTGCAGCATGACCAGGGGGGACCGAATGGTTCCTGCCCGAGTTAAGACTGGTACGTTTGCTCAAAATGTAAAACCATGGACCAATGGGCCCTCAACCAACTATGACAATATCGCGTAAATTCATGAGCAACCCGTACGGCCATCAAAGTCGAATCTCGTTCGACAATAAGCAAGACAAGACATTCTGTTAGTTATTAGCAAGCATAATATACAAAACATTTGTTAGTTATTGCAAAACAAGGTTAATAAGGTAAATTCCGTTGTTTACAATGGCCACGTGATCTTACCTGCTAGAAATTAAACCGCAGGTAAGATACT
Source organism: Siphonodentalium dalli (assembly GCA_032622095.1). Classification (NCBI taxonomy): domain Eukaryota; kingdom Metazoa; phylum Mollusca; class Scaphopoda; order Gadilida; family Siphonodentaliidae; genus Siphonodentalium; species Siphonodentalium dalli. Next base: position 64,300,152 of record CP136064.1, on the reverse strand, counting down.
GTCTTTTCTCGGCGAAGAGGACGATGAGATCCGATTTCTCCTGTGCAAGAACATAGCGGAGTCCTTGCTTACGGTGAGGAGAACGTTTTATACACTTACAGAAAGTCCGCAGATGGTGGAGCAGGCCTGGAATATCCCGAGGGAGTATGAATCCAGGGGGACAAGACCCACTCTCGTAATGGAGTGGGCCACGGACCGTGGGGAAGAGTCAGAAGTCTCAGTCCTTCCCAGGAGACAGGAGCAATTGTTCACGCAGCCTTAAGCAATTGTAATTTTCTAATTCACGAATATTAAACTGTGCACTGTTCCCTCTTGACAGAAGGTGCATGGTCATAGTAATCATTTATTCAATATTAAACTATTGGAAGGTATATATAAAATCGTTCCCATCGCAGTTAAATTATGGGAATGTGAAAGTGCCATGGAACATGCATGTTTTGAGGTCTATCCCACAATGACATTGAATGTGAGAAAAACACAACTGATGATTATACAGGCGCAAGTACATCCGTCTTCTGAATTGCGAGAGCAAATGAGAGCTCGAGCTGCGGTTACATCTGGGAAGAACTGAAGTCTGGTTGGCTGGTGCGCTATTAGTGGCACATGATGAGTCTTCCCCACCCTAAGGCTCAGGAGCTGTGGCATTCGCCCTTGAAGATTTGTTTTCCAAATCAACGATGGTAGCACCCCGCCAGTCACTGGTACTGGGCAGTGGTCATGCACAATATAAAGGCTTCTTTGGGAACGGCGCTTTATATGTGTGATGATACAAATGCTTTCATTTGTGTTATTCATAGAGGTTTTCTATTTACCAGATAATCATGAATACGTAGTAATAGAAAGAGAAGAGCCATGTTTTGGACTCTTTTGAAATTGGCACTGGCAGGCCTGCCGAATGCAAAATAAATCTGAAGCCGTAACGTATTTGTCGGTTGTCTGGTTGTGCTTAGGTACCCATAGGTTACACAAACTGTTATATTCAGTATCACGAGAGCCACATACAACTTTGACGCGACCTAGATTTCACAACCTCCAGGTGAACCGAACCGTCGTTCGCCTCCAATACGCAGGCCTGCAGTGGTCGTGCGCAATATAAATAGAAACACTGTTCATGTAACTGCACTTTATATGTGTGACAATACAAATGCTGTCCTTTCTGTTATTTGCCCGATAATCAATTGGATATGAGGCAATAGAAGGAAAAGAGCCATGTGTTGGTCTCTGATGGAAATTATAGTGGCAGCGGCCCTGCGCAATATAAATGCATTTCCTGTAACTGTGCTTAATACAGGAGTGAAGGCTATTTGACATTTGATCTTTCTATGTGGAAATAGAAGGTAGAGAGCCAAGTGATGGACTCTGTTGGAAAGGCTATTGACAGTGCATCGGGGGCACATGACAATATAAATGCATAGTAGTTCACCTTGACTATTCACGGATTGAAAGCGCAGAAGTATGTCGGTATCAGTGAAAATTTACGCCATATTGATATAGTCAGTTTGTATGTCATTGAGCCTTTGAGGCACTGATACCCTTGTACTAGTATGGAACAATTATGGCTGGCCATACATGTTTTTAAGCTCACCATTTTGTATCATTTAAATTCGTAATTTGAATGTATCTACAAACACTAATATCTGAGGATAACAGTTGAGATGTAGTCCATTTGTTACAGTGAACACGTGGAAATGTCAAACATCAAAATCATCAAAAGTATAAACATTGTTGACTGAAAATTTATTGAGACACTGGCTAGCCAATGAATCATTTCAACACTGCGACCATGCTAGGTCACACGGATATGGTGACATGCCACAAGTACTGTCAAGTAGGCCAGCCAAAGGCTCGCATCCCAAATTTCTCCAAAGAGATCTGACCACGGACGGAAGTATCCTTGGATATTTAAGCAAACTATAGCTGAAGGTTCAGGCTACTGCATTTGCATATCTGTGCACTCATCGAACAGGGAAGTCCATTCTGCAAAATACATTGAGTGATTGCAAAGAAACAGACACAATTGTCGCCGAAATAACGACAGAGTACCGATATGAAGTGATGGAGATCGCCATTCGACAATGGGAACTCAGGCTTCAAGATTCGACGAGAATCACCGAATCGATTCCCGTAATGATTCTCACAAAACTTTACAATTTTCAGTGCCTCATGACTGACATGATTCAGCATTTGATGCTCGCAAAATGAAATGTATTTTGAGCCCTGGAACTTGAAATGAAAATCCTTGGTGCCCAATCTTGTGTCAGATAATCCTAGTCCCCAATCAAACCAGTTGCACGATTAGTAGCAAGCGGACACTGTCAGTAATACTGGACAGACATGTAAAGAAAGAGACTATTCAAGAGACACAGCATTATTTGAACACAGGCCATGTAATACTATATGTTATAACAAACATAATCTCATTGTTTCTAACGATTGTTCCGATAATACAATGAGGGAAAGGAAATGGAATCGCAAGAACAGAGTCAGAATTTCAAATAAATATCTTGAAGTCGATGTAACGTTTGCGACGTTCCAAGTATCCAAATAAGAGCCATCATGTTAATAGTAATACATTCGGGCTAGCTAAGATATGCAAAAATTAATCGGTAAGCACAATTAATTATAACGACATGTTGTATATGTACAATGATGTTCTGTGATAATCATTTACCAAATGTCGGTTAAGTTCCAGTCGCTCAACTTCAACTTACAATTGAATTAGTTGAGGCAAAAGAAATTTCATTGGATTACAAGTTCTATCTTGTTTATACATGTAAATTATCGCCAAAGGAGACATTTCTGTCCTGGCCAACTTTCTGCGCACTAACAGAGCTGTTGCAGATACGATTATGTAGTGTACATGAAATGAACGTAGCAAGAAGTCGGCATCATGAAATATAGTTAGCACGAAATTAGGAGACTTCGCATACCGTACCACGTGGACTCAGAAATCGGACGATTCATGCCACCGTATATGTTGCACAATAATGCAAAATAGGTTCGCTACAAGTAAACGATGTGCGTCTGTAGTCATTGTCAAAATGGCCATCAATGGCGAAGTTCACAACGTGATTTTGTCGATTCCAATTCCAAAATTTTTTGAGATAAAATGGGTCGATAAAAACACGGAATATTTATAAATAGCGTTGCGCATACTATGAAACGAAGAGTTTCTGCGCGAACTTATAAATATTAAACGACCGGTTAAGCAACGGATAAATTGCAAGTTTGTGATCAACAATAAATATTGAGTTGATAAACTCGCAATAGAGAAATACTTCCTTTAGTTAAAACCACGTCTGATAGGTCCAAGGAGAGAAATAAAACTGGCTAGATGAATTGTTAGGAGAGCGAGATTTGCACGGGACGCATCCATGCGTGAGCTAATCCGAGCACTGATTGACCGGAGTCGCTGATTGACCGGAGTAGGCTAATAAACGGACAATAAATTTTAACCCTCCTGATAACACAAGGCTGAGGATAATAATCCATATAGTTCAGTTGAAGGGCTTCTCCTTGGCGGAAAAAGGGTTTTGCAAAAATTCAGATAGCTCTAGTCATTAATGGTTAAGATATAAAGGCAAGCAACTTGTATACCAAAAAATATTGAAATTGGTTCATATTTGTTAGTTATCAAGCTGGATGGACAAAATCGTGAAAAATTTACAAACTAAGGTATAAAATCATGACAAACCCAGTTTGCACATTTATTTCAGATACTGTGGTAAGCAACTTGAATACCAAAAATTATTGAAACTGGTTCATACTTGTTCAAGTTATCAATCTGGACGGATGGGACAGTATGACGGATGCAATCAACCCAGTATACCCACATCCTCTTCGAGTGGGGAATTACTGGAGATATAAAAACAAATGCATAGCTTTTGACATAAGGCTTCACAAGTTTCCTCAAATTCCAATGCCAATCACTCCAGATAAAGAAATATTTTGCAAATCTACTACACAATTCAATAGAAGTGAGGACGTATTTGATTTTGTGATCTCCCTTGTCAATAGCTATATGATTGTTAAATGTGCTCATTTTTAATTTTTTTATTTATATTTTTACTCTTTTTTTTAAAGGCAAACTCTTGTGTGTGATACCTAACAAAAATTTCTCAAATCAACAAGAATAAAAAATAGTAAAACACAAGAAAAGTATCTAACACTCATAGATTCAATAAATACTATCAGTTATCAAAAACATTCAACATAACATAATAAAATTCAATCAATTTTTAATTTTATAAAATTCACTGGCACATATTAAAGATGAACTTAAAGATAAATTTGATATCACATTTAAAAAATTAAATTTAGTTCTGCGAAATCTCTTGGAACAATTGGCCATCTCTTATTATTTTAAGATTAACCTTAACCTACCACACTCATATCATTCTGGGGAAATGAAGTTACATTTAACCCTTTCTCATTGACGAGCTGTTCCTCAGGAAATGTTCAGATAATAAGTTCAACAAAGACCAGTACATAACGTTTCCAACAAGAGATAAAGTGCTTTAGTGGTCACCAAGCCTGAGTTTACTGTGCCTGTCATTTGCAGAATGAGGTCCCCAGAGGGTGAATTTAGCGACGCTATCCCACATAGCGGGCTAGCATCACCAAATTCACCCTCTGGGAGCCTCATTCTGCATGGTCTCATCTGCTAGAGTGGGAGACATAGACTCAGGCTGAAGTTCCCAAATGGTGAATATTGTGATATACACCCATTGGGAACCTTGATTATGCAATGTGTCATCTGCCAATATTGGGATATAGAGAAACTAAACTAAAAAGATATAGAATCTATGTGAATAAGTTTCTATAGAAATTTGATAATAAAGAAACTTTCCAGAGATGAGGCCTAAGCAGAATGAGGTCCCCAGAGGTTGAATTCAGTGATGCTAGCCCGCTATGCAGGATAGCATCACTAAATTCACCCTCTGGGGACCTCATTTTGCAAATGACAGGCACACTTAACTCAGGCTTGGTGATCACTCTTCTGGATTGGCATTTTGTCCTAGATTGTTTTTTTTATATACGAATAAGAAGCGAGTTGTTGATGCGAAATAACGATGATGATAATTACTATGATGAATATGACTAGTGCTGCTATTGGTAACATTATGATGGATGATGTTGACGATGATGACAATGAGGATGACCATACTGATGATGATCATAATGATGAAGATGAAGATGATGGTGACGAGGATGATAATGATAATGACGATGATGATATATATGCTGGAGACCCTACATCGTTATTATATGTAAATTGTGTAAATATGTTTGTCAACTCTTAATGCGTGTTAACTCACGATTGAGTTCACTAAAGCAAGAATGAATGATTAGTCTGTCCGTGTACGTGGATATGAATATGAATAATTTTCACTCCATCTGATTAATTATTTATATAGTGATATTTGTTTTGGGGGAAGCAGGAAGACAACCTGGCAGGGCTATTTTACCCCCAGCAATATAGGGCATTATTATCTTGTTAAATGGTAATTCCATTGTACTATTCGTATGTGTATTGTAAATAAAATTATCCAAGCTTATCCTATCCTACCATAGGTTGTTTGTTTAACTTATTATCTGAACATTCCCATTCAATAAATAGGACTCCTTCTGCAATTTAATTTTCTGTCGTCTGCTTAATTTTCCTCAAACCCCTCCAGATGAATAATATGCCATCCAAATTATACTTTTATAACTGAGTGGGAGAATCCATTTAGTAAAGAAAGGGTTAAGATACTGTATGAAATCTGGTCAGAAGGTATCAGGTTGCATTATTAGTTTGTATTTCATTCATTATATAAAACAATTAGCACCAAAACATAATAATATAAAGACAATTATCACATTAATATTTACCATTACAGAGAGAAATCAAAATTTCTAACAACCATTAACCTTACAATTTATAATTGTGATTTTGAATGTAATTGTGCTTTTGCGAAACCTTTCTATTTAAAATACCTCAAATGCAATTTTATAATAAAACATTTGTGCCAGAGATAAAAAGCTAGATTATAGTAGAGTTAATGTAAAATATAGAGGTACATAAACACCTGCAATATTACTATTGATGGTATGAGGTGTGATGAGATATGTTTGAAATGTGGCTCTTCCATAACAGAATGAAAAACCCTGAATGAAATGGAAATAATTTTGCAAACGCCGATATAGGGGCCAGCGAATCTTCACATTTCTGCAGATTCGAAATCCAATATTGAATAGGGGAGCCAATGTCAACATTGAATCCAATCTAGAATCAAATCGGATAGCTGCCAGCCCAGAACATAGGTCTTCAAAGTCAGTCTCAATTGTATTCCTGTAAGGTGTCAATGTATTAAAGCTTAAGTATGTTGACAGAAAATAACATTGCATGTGTAAGAAATTCTCCGGTTGTATAAGTTTGGATTAAGTTTGATTAATTGAAGTAACTTGTTTCATAGTACATTTACATTTGTATGCGCAAAAATAATTATGCAGTTTGCAGTTATTCAATAATTTCGATCTAGTTTTATATCAATACCGCATAATCTGCACACATATTCATGGCGTGATAACCTGACACTAACTAGTGATATATTTACATGTACACCCACAATGCAGTTTGCGAAAATTGGGTACATAAGGCCATCCAAAGTTAAATATTTGTTTCTCAGGCACTGCCGCATGATTTTTTTGGCCCGCATTTATCATTTTTATTGCAGATGCAACAGAAAAACACAAGAGAAACTGATAAAGTACATGGTAATTTGTACAGTAAAAGATGTGCAAATTAATAACATGGGAATAACTAGGGTTGATTGTACCACAGAGATGTGATACCCTGCCAAAATCCAGAACGAAATAAAAAAACTAATAAATGTTGATTTAAATTCAAAGGTTTCTGACCTTATTAAGGATGTGGGTCATGAATATGTTATTAAAATCCTATCAACCAAAACATTGTCTGCTGACAATGACATTGGACACGAATTATCTAATGATGTTCCGATGCACGTTGTCTCCGGGTTCCAAGCAAAATACATTGTCATTGAAGTCGACAAAGTTAATAAATGATATCTAAATGAATTAATGACTGTTTAGTTCATCACCAGTGATCATGCGGGGAAAGTCATCAAACAATATGCCCAAGATTTTATTGTTTTTTTTTCCCTCCTCCATCTGGGTAATTTTTCCACTCATGTTCGTAAACCAAGCAATTAAATTGCTGTCGCCTGACCTGAAAGAAAAATAGCCTGAGAAACAATTAATTCATTTTGGATGGCCTAAAGATCTATAACCATCCCAATAACACAATTAAACAATAATAAAATGCTAGTCCCTTTTGGACAGTTCGTCCCTTATATTATCTTTTTGACAGTATACCTAAGTGAACAAACCTCTAATAAGAAATTAGTATATTATGACAAATAGAGCTGATGCGTCACACAGTCGCTGATTGGTAGAATATATCTGCTAATAATTATTTGATTGACAGCTGTGGAAAGATCCATTCCCACTAGAGATCGGCAGAATCCAGTCGAACTTAGGTGTTTTAACATAACACAGAAATCACTTCAGCCAATCACCCTGAGCTATATTAGTCCCAGGCAAAATTCCGCCCAGAAATAAAAAATGGCAGATCGTCCATAAAGGTCTATAATAACGACAACTGATACAGAGCGTTGGTGATGTTTATAGTCCGGGACCAGTCGAGGTGTTGATGTGGTTTTAAAATCCAATTTATAGATGAGTTAGGAAAAACCTAGCAAGTTTGGAATAGCCATACTATAACAACGGCAACAAACATCTAAGAAGGTAAAATAATATAAAACATAAGCAGAACTCATAATCTCCCATTCAGTTCTAAAAATATCTATTGTAATGAACTAGTTCCACAAATAGCCTAAGGCCACAGTAGGCCAAAGAAATAAATTATTGTGGTTTTGGTTTCCCAACAAAGTTTGAACCCTCTTTATATTCCCAACCCTTAAGTTATTTTCACTGTTTTCCAAAAATAATTCCGAATTTCTTTATTAAAAAAAAAAACTAAAACTTTTAAATGGTTGTTTTCTGTCAGAGCATGCGATTATTACAGTTTATATAAACATAATCAAAATTCTTCTTCTCTCAATCTTGCAGAAGAAATGAAAAGCCATAAGAATAAGTCAGATTAAAAATAATTAATTAAAAATAATAAAACTTTCAGCCTATGTCCTGACCCTAATTTTTTCTTACTTGTAACCCGAACCAGACATTTAATTTTCTTTGGCCTCGGGTTATCTAAATATCCCCAACAGAAGTAAGGCCACAAAAAGTCAATGTTTTGTTCTCAGGCCCGCGCACATGCGCATCAATTTTTTAATTTTTTTAATCTTAACTCATTAGTGAAAATTGGATTTCACCCTAATTTCAACCAGTAACTTGAAATTAGGAAACAGTCAAATCGAAAGAATAACATTTCAAAAATATGACAGTTTGTATCTGTGGGAATTGAACATCATACCATATATTACGGTAAGTACCAGGTATGATGTCACAACAGACAGTCCAAACCCCAAATTTATTATTTAAATTTCGATAAAAGATTAAAAAACTTCCAGAGATTTCCAAAGTTAGGAACACAAACCGGAACACAATACAGTTTGACAAGCGGGTGTCTTGGTCATGTCAAGGAATATAGTCCATGGTCATGTTTGATAATTATTTGAGGTTTTATCGGCTGTCATCCCGTGTGGTACATGTACAGTCTCTATATTAAAGCAAGACTTTAAATTTTGATTAAATATCAAATAAATGACGACATTTAGACTGCATTCGTTTTCGCAATTATGAAAGGTCCGGGTTTGCACTAGAATAAAATAAACCAAATACACAAAATTCCGTGACTTTTTCAAATGAACACTCTTCTATCATGGGTAATATTTGCAGCAACCAATACCATAGGACTGCATTCAATATAAATCTTGATTTGATGATATGGCAGTGATGAGTTTTTCCTGTTGTCAGCCAAATATCATGTAAACATATTTTTGTTTTTATTTTTTTCATAATTTTATTTCTATTGTTTTAAAAATAAATAAAAACTAATTTGTTCAATATTGAACTTGTAGTATATTATTATCTATGGCAGGGTGCACAAGTTACAGGTGCAAGGTGATTATACAGGTAGAGTAAGAACTGAACTTTCTATTTATCAACAGGACGACCAGTTATAAATAAGCTCAAGTATCAACTCTCTTCTGGTAGTTGGCTGATGTTTATAATATTACAACATCAACATACAATTCTATTTAATAAATATTCCTGTACATATTAAATACAGTAAATTTTATATAAATAACTCACATTTAGTGAAACTGTTGACTTAATAAATTTAGATGCAGAAGGAGGTTACAATACATGTACCTGTTGACTTTGGAAACTTTCAGTTCATGCTCGCCATGTATATATATATATATATCAGGACTCAATTGACAGCTGAATCCCTAGCAGCATGCAGCCTGGTTGTGTAATATCAACCATCACTGGTACTACCATCACTGGTACTACTCTGCATGTTTAGGGGTGCTGAATAGAGGAACTCGGATATAAACAAAATAAATTCCCACCCGCATGATTTTTGAAAAAAAATTGCCCGAGAATCGAAACATTTACTTTTGTGGCCTAACTATCCATCAGTATCCAGTAATCAAAGATCCCATCTATCACTGTTTGTCAACCGAGTCCATTTTGTTGTATTATAATATTATGAAACAAACAACCTGATTGTTAATAACAGTCTGTCAATGAGGTGGTTACCATGGGGATGAGGCTTCCATTAGTAAGCAGTGCACATAGGTGAATGTTGAGGTAAACTTCTTCATAGAGTTAGAAGCATAATGTCAATGATTATGATTGCCTATATTCCAGAAGCCATTAGCGATGCCAGTAACATGGGGAAAGCTAGCACTAGAGTCTAGTCACTCATTTATGCCCAGTTATCAGTGGGTATTCACCCGTTGTGGGTGCCCATGCCTCAAAGTCCGAGACAAGCTAGCCAGCAACGAATATGTTGTCTCAAACAACATATCAACAGACCACGCCACAAGACAACACAGAAGGAAAACATCCTCACTCAACAACATTCCTCGCCACGATAGCGATAACTGGAATTCAGTCGACAGCACCAAGGAACTCAGAAGCAGCTTGCTTGGAGTGCATTCTCTGAGTGAGGGTTTCAGCAAAAATGACAAACATCGCCAGAGACAATGTGCCATTTATGTATGGAATGCGAGGATTGATCCCATTTTTTGACCTTTGAACTGCACACTTGCACCTCACGTGATCTTGCTCCACTTCAGGAAAGATGGGATGTCTTTCACTGGGACGTTGGAGGTGTGAGCCTTCAGTCGGAGATTCCGGTCATCTGTCAGCAGAACTACATCTCGGTACAACCTCACTGGAGCATCTACAATGACGAAAAATACACATCTGCAGGTAATTTATAAACAAGTCTGATGGGCTAGCATCACCATATTCATCCTTTGGTAACCTCATTCTGCTGAGGCCTCAACTGCTATGAGAAACCTAGGATCAGATTAAAGTTCCCCAGTTGAAGTTGGTGATGTTCACCCATTAGTCACCTTGACTATGCAATTTATCTTCTGCAAATTGGGGAATATATAAACTGAACAGAAGGGAAAAGGTATGTAAAACAGTGTTAATTTGAGACTAGAGATACCAGAAGATGAGGCCTAGGCAGAATGAGGTCCCCAGAGGGTGAATTTAGTGATGTTAGCCTGCTGTGTGGGGGAGCGTCACTAAATTCACCCCATGGGGACCTCATTCAGCAAATGACAGACACACTATTTCAAGGCATGTTTATAAAGATTTATCATTAAACTAAAAGTTGCAATGTCAAACCTGCGAATTACTTCCCCAGTGACAGCACACCAATGGCGACAGCTTTTAACTCCGCCCCATGCCAAACAATTTTTTTTCACATGAATAAGAAGCACTCTATTAAAATTGTCATAGGTCTGCGACAGTCAAAATGTATGACAATGCCTACATGGACGAATCTACAAGATAGTGTTTATCATGGAATAATAAGAGTATCTTCCTCGTCCAACTAGACCGCTTTCAACTATAAATATTCTGAGCGAAGGTGAGACAAATTGGGAGTTCCAGTTCCAACGATGCGGTCCAGCATAAATGTTACATCATAAATATGACGTGTTCATCCGCGCAACTGAAAGTTGGGGTTCAACACTGGATGATCAGCTCATTCGGAAATATTCCTGTCACATACAGTAATGCCCTAAATAATCGATTCCTTAACCACAGCAGAATTATGGGTAACTTTTCAGGATTAGTTAGAAATATGGCTTGTTGCCATTCATCGGAAAGCTCTCACTGAGATGAATGGCAACAAGTGATATTTCCGACTAAATCCTGAAAAGTTACCCATAATTCTGCTGGGGTTAAGGAGTTGATTATTTAGGGCATTACTGTGTTATCTATCATAACTATCTTCCTATTTCTTCAAGAGATATGAAGAAAATCAGAATATATTAATTTTAAATACAACTGCCACAGTGCATCTACGCTTAACCCAATAAACAGGCCAAAACAGTCCATTATGGCATCGATTGAACAGGCCGAAACATGCCATTTTATCAATCAACATTTGGCTGGTTCATTACAACATAAATACCACCCTATTATGCTATTAATCAAAACATCCACATAAAAGTAGGTATTGTGATTGGTTTGTAAATAAATTGTGTGCTTTGTTGGTTTAATGGCATTTTTATGCCACATAACACCCTATTCTATGACATTGAATAGGAAATTGACATTGATGGTTAAATTTTTGACACGCAACAAACTTACCTTTTGTTTGTCCATATTAATTATAATAAAAAGTCATATATAATACCTAACAAATATTTACCGTAATATACTGTGGCTGGATTTTATATTCACGATTCTGTAAATTGGTTTTTATTTCTACCAACATTATAAAATAAATACTGATTTTTTCCAAATAAATTGACGTCTGAAGAGAGTTGTGTTAGATGGGATGGTGACGTTATCCCCTTTCAGTGATGGCTGTGGGCAACAGAGCTGTTAAGTTTCACGGATTGTCCATGAGACTCCCAGATTGCCATATGTAAAACCTCCAGAATACGGAAGATCACAAATTTTCTCGCCTGAGGCCCCAAAAAGTATATCCGATTTTCGTTGGTAAAATGGACAGGTGCAGATGCACTTTCATTGCAGGGTGACAACCTTAATTGATTTTCACACACTCCCGAAGCCATGATTGTGTCAAGATGTGTGAAAATGCTGTATAAACACGGAAACAGGTGACCGCAGTTTTATTGAAGTGAAATGACTGACATATTAACAATGTAAACAATAGAAGGGGGAAAACTCTATATTTTTAACAGGATGTGGGAACTCTTCATTTTTATTTTACCACAAAATGTATAGCCTTGATATTCAATGGGCTGTTTATTAATATAAACAACCAATATATGTACAACCAGAGAGGTAGCAACAAATAACAAATGTAACAAATGTAAATCTAGTATGTACAAGGATGGAAGTGGAGAACTGTAGGAAACAGTATGACTAGTCATGACTAGAATGGATAAAAGGTACATAAATCCTCAAGTTGCTAGCAGGAAAACTGGGTGGGAGGGAGGGAATTTGAATCTTGTATTAAATGAATAATTTTTGGAATTGAAGTTTGTCAAATTGAATTACATTATTATTCTCTTGGTAAACCAAAATGGCGTAGTCCTTTTACCGTGTACCGATATTATGTTAATGATGGGAAATAGTTCTTATTATAAATTTGAATTGAAACTAATAATGAATATACTATCCGTACGTTATTAGCAGCATGTATCTTGTCATAAGTAGAAGAGTTTTGATAAGCTACGCAAATACACATAATGCCACAGAATACAACATTACGTATTTAGCATGAAACGTCATCGCAAAATATGGAAATCCCCGATCTATTGTCAACACGGGAAATACCCAAATCCAATATATGCCGGTTGTTTACATCGCCGACTGTTTGCATCGGCGATCGATTACTTCTAACATAAAACGGATTATACTGATAATCTTGATTTTACAAAATAAATAGAAATAGAAGCTCATAAAATTACATAATTTTCATCATAAATAAAAAGATGAAAATCAATTGAAACTTTTGTTTTTGAACATGCCACTCATGAGTATACATCCCACAAAAATCTCCTGGATGGCCATTTTCAAAACTTAACAGCTCTGGTGGGAAATGCCGTTGGTAATATGCATATCGGTTAAAGGGTTAATAATAACACTGGTGGAAATTGAGTACTTCATTACTAGCCCAGCTGTTGAAAGCCCTACCTTTCTCTTTTGGCATGAATTCTCTAGCCTTGTCTTGACAATAGTGAAGGCAACAGTTAAGAATGAGATCATCATTGTTTCCCTGGAATAGAATCCATGATAATTAAATAATTACTCTTCCTAAGTGATCATATCTGTAAATATTTTGTATCATATAGATTAATTTGAGTATTGCATAAATAATTAATGCAATTTTTTAATTGTATTGTTTAGAATGTCTGCGTGCAATGATAAAATATTAGTTTGAAATTGAAAATGACATCAGGTGAACACTGTATTACTCAATGATGCATGAGTAAATTTTTATCTCAACATGCTAAAAATAAATTAGTAATGTTTCCGGTAACGGAGGGGTGGCAAAAACTAGGGCGAGTGGGTTTAAATATTTGTTTGGCTTTATTTTTATTTTTGAACATCCATATATGGAATATATAATTCTGAATATATGCCCCGACAGCACAAATGATATAACAGGACACAATGAGACATGACTCTACATATTGCAAGTGATAATGAAGCCTTGGTAGTAGTTTGAATAAAAAAACTATTGCGAGAGCAGCCCACCCATGTAAACAGGGGCACCCCCACCTTAAAACACAAAATTCTGGAGTAATTAATGCAGATCAGTGATCAGCAGTTTTACTACAATCAGAGATAGATAAATGCAATTTTTATGTTTTGGTTTTGGTATTTTCTTTTAACGGGTCTATAAAATTAGTAGGGGCAGAGGTCTGAACTACGGCATGCTGTCATATATTATGTCATGTCGGTACTTACCGCCTGGTTACTCTCCTCGCTCCTAAACGATATCGTTTCCATCACAGAACCTTTTGACGTGAGGGCTTTCAAATGCGGAGTTTTGTACTCAAATGCCTCTTCGAGAGCTTTGACTGCCTCTGCAGCACATTTTCCAACAAAGACACTGTGCTCATCTTTAGATCCATGACTGTTTTGAGCTTTGGCCAACCCATCTAATTCAGTGATAACTGAAATTAATCATAAACTTACATTATTTATAAACACAAGCATGAAGCTTACAAATAAACACAAAATGCCAAAATCTATCGGCCTCTGCATAATGTTGTTGTATGTAATTAACGTCATGAAGAAGTGTCAGCGAAAGATAAGGCCAAACTTTTTTATTTTACTGCTTTACGGATCGGCCGACCCTGTTTTCTGTGGCCCGACAAGGAAATAAAAATCAAATATAATTTTTATTTTTATTTTCACAGCCGACAGCTGTTTCTGCTTATCAGTAACAAATTATCTAACCACATTTCACTGATTAAAGATGCCTAGGACACACCAACTTTAGACATCTGTGGCTTTAATTACTTTTAACTACATCCAAAAGAAAACTGAGAAGTCAGCTTGAGTTTATATGTGTCAGCCACCAAGATACCTGTATGCTTTCTATAAATCTTGACATCTCTTTAAAACTTTAAATGGCCTTTAGAATACATTTTGTATTCCTGGGAATTTATGGTGATCTTTATGACTGAAGACCAATAACAATCCACAAGGTTTCTTAGATAGGAATGACAAACTAATGAGTATGTGGGTTTGCTCAAGTTACACATTCACGTTTTATCACTACCACTAATCTCACCATTCCCATGTGTGTATTTAACCCTCTCTATACTAAATACTCATTGACCAGACAAGTAGATTCCTTAGGAAATGTTCAGATAATAAGTTCAACAAGTTCTAAACTTATTATCTGAACATTTCCCACCAACTAATAGGAATCCTTCTGCAAATATATTATCTGTCGGCTACTTATTTTTCCATGACATCCAGATGAATAATGGACATTTTCAATGTATACATTATAACTGAATGGGGGAGTCCATTTATTCAAAAATGTTGAACAAAAACAAACTCTTTATTTCTGGATTTTTTCAATATTATTCCATAATCTGAGCTATGTTTCAAATAATAGTGCTGGATTTGAATTTTGTGATATACATCCAAAAAGTGTTCTCTATAAATGACTGACAGAGAATTATAAAGACACAGTTACCACCTTAGCGAATGTCCAAAAAAAATAAAATGATTCAAGCATTTTTATTTTTATTTTTTTTCCGACCGACCCTACCAAAACAAGGTTAAAAAAATCCGTAAAGCAGAAAAATAAAAAAGTTTGGCCTAAGGGAACTGTGGTCTTAGGTTTCCCTTATGTTGGCATCTATATATATAGAAATTATAATTCAGCATTATGACCAAACAAAGACTTTGTTTGTTACTGGAGTGCAAATATATATCTATTCCCTAGAAGAAGATAATCATGTACTATATCAATAGGTAAACTCTCTTGATGATGGGTACACAAAGGAAATTTAGAAAAGAATATAATTTAAAGACCTTATATCTCTATAAAAAAAATGGACAAAATTTCTATGGTACTTTGATTGGATATTCAATTGTTTTTGGACATTGACACAGAAAGATAACTGAATGAAAACCAAGCATTAAGCTTGATCTAATATGCCTATTTGTGTGGGGACAAATCTGTTATTTCTGTACCTACAACATTTTAGAAGGATATTACATACTTAAATGTCTTTTATTAATCTCAAAATGGTTGTCATATCTTAATGCAACTCCATTGCTGCTGAAGATGACTCATGTTTTCCGCATATAGATAACTGCTGAGAAAAATTATTCAAGACACATGTCTGCAGATTAGAAATTCAAACTAATACTCACCTATTAATGGTACAACCACTGTATATTTTTTGGAATCAATAATTTTAAATATTGCTCCCAGATGATCAATAAAACAATTGGTATCTGCGACAAGAAATATAGGGTGGATTTCCAACTCGATACATCTGTGCCTGCCACGCTCAAGAAGATCCTGAAATGACAAGGAGGTTATTTAATCTTCACTCATTTTGAAACACATGCAACCGACATCCTTTGACGGTGTATCTCTTCCAAGCAACAATTACAACCTCATTTTTATAAAACCCAATTTCAAGACTACAAACAACTTTTTCTGCAAATAAAACAGACAAAATGAAGATTGGGTATATTATTTGTCTATAAAGGAATAATAAATAGTGATGAGCCGATTGTCAAATAGAGCCTTGCGCCGATTGCCGATTATTTGAGATCACAATCGGCCGATTCAGGTGCCGATTCCGATTATTTCAATAATTATAGCAGAATATGTTATATGTGTTATATAATACTTAGAATTAGAAGCAAGCAACAAACGAAGTAATATGCCAGTACACAGTATACATAAGTATATGTTTGGGTAAGTATATAGGTGGGCATGGGCGTACTTGTGATCGAATACAGGCAACTTACCCATGTATTTTAGGCTATTCCACAACAAATTGTTTGAGACTTAGCCACGTGCATGACGACATGTCCACGGTTCGTTTTTGATAACAATTCATCAAACGGCATTTTTCTTTGATAACAATTCAAAGACATCACATCAAAGGAAATGAGCCGACTGAACTAGTTGCAAGTTACACCATGTTCATGTCAATTTCACAGACACGATTCGATTTCGGCGTGGTCATCATAATAATCATTGGTGGTGACATATACGTGACGTCACACGAGGCTGACTGGATGGAATAACATTGTCTTTGACTATTTAAAGTCACGTGACATGCACTTTCGGTTTCTATAGTATAGTTTATACCTGTTACGCTGTATGTACTATATAGATAGCTCTGTTGTACATGTCTACATGTTGACGAACAATAAAGTTACCTATGGGCGTACATGAGTCCCATGATATGTACGTTGTGTACATCATAATGCTAACGAAATCAATCGACTGAAACGACTGTTCCGGTATGCCAATAATTAATGATTATGCGCAATCACAGCGTCATGCTTGCAGCATCACTCTAACACAAAGTATCACGTGCTTCCCGGTGATCCCCACTAATATAACATAGACCCAGGTATGGCCGGGGTATTGAAGAGGACATGTCTGTATATCAAGTTTGTGTTTGGTATCACTTTCCCCATGTTTACTGGTCATTTATTCTACAAAACATCGTCATATTTAAAACAGTTTATTGAAGAAAAACAAGCACCTATTTACTATTTAGACAATCGGAAATCCCGATGTTCAAACCCGAGTACCGATTGTCATCCGATGGGCCACAATCGGCCGATTCCGATTGTCGTTCCCGATTATCGGCTCATCACTAATAATAAACAGGTTTACATTATATAGCTGAGCAAAATATATAATCAAAATGACATTTTGCCTTGATGGAGAGTGCCAACAAGATCGAGTTCTCCCTCATGCTCCGAATGTTTCTGCGAGAACGTCTGAAGTTACCCCAGAAACTATATAAAACTTGTTAGGAAGAGATACACTTCAACAAATTTTAAATTAAAAGATATCATGATGCCAGAAAATGTGTACATGATTAGCAAATTTATTATGATATCAAATGCTGTGAAGCGCAGTGCAAAAATCGCCCTTTGTGTACATTTCCTTGCACATATTCCAATGACGGAATAACAAAGAACATGATAATAATCTGAAGCATCTGTACTTTTTGAACGAGTTAAAACTTTCTTAATATATATCCTACTTTCTGAGCTATACTGTATAGGATATAGATTTTGTATCTTCTAGCAACAATATTCAGCTATTGAACATGCAAGATTAGTAGGTACATATAAAGTAATATTACTTGTATTTTCTTCTGTTCATTTTCTTTCGCTTCCTTTTGACGTGTCAACTCAATTTTCCGCTTCTTAAGCTCTTTAACATGATCATCTGAGTCGCTGAGATCTATATCTTCTTCATCCTCTATGACAACATCCTCCTGATAGAACACAGAAAGGAATATCATCTCAAATACTACAGTAATGCCCTAAATAATCAGTGAGAGCTTTCTGATGAATGGCAACAAGCCATATTTCCGACTAAATCGTGAAAAATTACCCATAATTCTGCTGTGGTTAAGGAGTTAATTATTTAGGGCATTACTGTATTTCTTGACTCTCAAGTCTTCATGCTCCAAAAAAAAATATTTTGCCCGAATTGAATATTCATTTCCTGTAGTGATTGTGCCTTGGAAACAAATTGGGGCCCCCTGAGTGTTTGCTGGTAGTGAATATGTACCAATGTCGAATCATATCACAAGATTAACGTTACTCCATATAATTACATCTCAATGAAATATATCAACCTAAAAATGCATTTTCAGTTAGAAATATTGTTAAATATTGGGAACTTTAATGCTACTTTGCTGTAACGTTGCACGCTATTGTTTTATTCATTTACCACAAGTGTAATTATGAAACACATAAGCTTTTTATAAATTATAGCAAACTACTATATAAAATGAAGTGGATGTAAATATTGTCATACTGTGGCATTTGCGATGAAAACCAAATAATTTACCGCTTTCAATGACATTCAATTAATTTTTTTCAACTGTAGAACTAGATCTGTGTAATTTATATTTTAAATAAACATACATCTGAAAATACTTGTAGAATCTGCTCTTCGACACTCTCTTCCTCCATCTGAGTCGGAGCAACAGAATAGTAAGCTTTCTTCAGCACATCAAACGCCAGCATAGGAGGATCCACACCACACAGATAATCACCAAATATCTGCATCTTATTCATCCTTATACAATCTCTCGCAACCTCCTGTAATATATTACAAGGTGACCAGGGGTGACAGTGAATCTTCAGCTGTGCATTGTACAGCAAAAAAGAAATAAATACATGTGTATAAATATAATAAATATAAATATAACTTACATCATCTAGTTACTCACATATGAATGCCTGAAAACACGGTTAATTATTTTAATGGTCCAATTTGGCGTGTTCACAAACTGTTTCATCTTCGAATCAATGAATATCCAATGAATCAGGGTATGTTTATCTCCATTGTAATTCAATCCATCAAAAAATTTAAAAGAATCTGCACGAAAAGAACTTTTTGCCGACATTACATGCTTTGAAGTGATATATAATTTTTTCGGTGATCAAATCTATGGGGGTTACTTGTAGCAGCACCACAACAACTCCCTGTCAACCGTATCAGAGTGGCATGTCCATAGAAAACAATGTTCGGGTTGACTCGATTATACAACTCCTGGCAGCATGGTGACATATTTTAAGCATGTTGTCAATAAAACCATGCTCCATTCAAAATTTTTGTCCGATCAGCGGTCGATGCTGGTGAATCAAAAACTGAAGTTAGCAGCTCTTGTCCAATCACAACGCCTGTTTCCCTCGTCCAATCAGAATGTGTGTTTCCAAGATAACTATTCAACTTGCATTACAAATTGAAATATAAACATGTACTAAACTAAACCACCTCTAATAATTTAACATTAAAGAAAGATATATTTTTGGAATACCAGATTGAGATAGTAATTAATAGTGAGAGCTCACCTTATCACATGTTGAATGAACGTAGTTTAATTCAAACGGGGAAGACAATAGGGGAATAAATCCAGCCATAGCAGAAGTCTCATTCATCATCACAGGCTCACAACCTGAAATATAACATGATTTAAAGTTACAAGTAATCTGTAACATAATTTTAAACTAGACAGGTATGAGTGTAATTGCACCCATCTGCACCTGTTATTTTCAATTATATGGGTTTTTTAAAATTTGCTCCTGTTTTAGATTGAAGCACAATGTAACAGTCTTCCATTGTCTGAAAAAGATCTTGGGTACCTTGTTACACCATTAAAATGATCACTTTATACAATTATTATTAATGTTGGATATATTTATTTCCTTTGATGTGGCCGACTGATCTTCAACAAGACCATTCAAATAAAATATCAGTGTTGTCAGGCAATTTGATCTCAGTTTTGAGATGAGGGCGATGAGGGAGGATATTTATTTTAATTTTCTTTCTCAAAAATTGGAAAACATATGCCAGAATCGAACAAAAATTTCTTCTTTTTTTTGGTTCAAATCCAATATTTCAAACAGGAAATATTGAAAAACATGTTTGCCAAGGCTTTTTTAAATGAAAATTTCAGGTGCCTGAGAACATGGAATTTTATTTTTGTTGGCTAAAATCATAGTAGAATACAAGCATTTCATAGATATACTGTAATCTGAGGGCAGCTGTTCTATCAAAGTGCAATTTAACACTTTATATACTAAACTAATTCTTCCACTCAGTTATAAAAGTATACATTGGAAGGGTCTATTATTAATCTGGAGGGATGTTCAGAAAATATGAGCAGACGACAGACAATAGAAGTGCAAAAGTAAGTCTATTCACTGGTGGGAATTGTTCAGATAATACGTTCAACAAATAACCTATGAACTTATTATTTGATCATTTCCTATGGTAAAGTAAAGAAATGGTTAATCCCACAAGCAGCACAAGTTATTTGCATGGGCAGTAGAAAACAATCTTGGTGTCAGAGTGACATAACCATAACATAATTCCAGTCTAATGGAATTTAACCCTTCGATAATAAATACTCAATGACGAGTAGTTCCCACCAGTGAAAATGAATCCTTCTGCACTTGCACTATTTTTTCTTTTGTCTACTCAAATTTTATGGACACCCCTCAAATGAATGATAGACTATTCCAATGTATACTTTTATAACTGAATGGGAGAATCCATTTAGTATAGAAAGCATTAAAAGGTGTAGATTATAAGATTGATTGCATACCTTCCTTTGGTTCTGTATATAACCTCACATGAGATATATCAATGTCTTTGAGAACATTGCAAAGAATCGAGAGAGAGCACCAGGCATCCAGCTTTGGGCTGTCAAAATAAAAAAAACAGTAATTGCTTTGAGTTAACTGTGAAATTGTCTTTGAGATAAGAGTGAATGATTCTAATAATAATAATATTATCACCGAGTATGGAGTCAGAATTAGATGATCTCGAGAGACAGTAAAGTACTGAAATTTACCTTCTTTCAATTTAGTGGCGAGAAAAGCATTTTTATGCTCAGTGCTAAAACATTATAGACAACTTGACATTGACATTGGCTGCTAGTAGGACATTGGTTGACAACAACCACGGTACTTTGAACATTAATCTTGCCGAAAGTGATAAGAAATTTTCAACTCTGAAAAGTGTCTCAATAAAACAGAAAGAAATTTACCGGAGATCTGGATGATGGAGCGATGGAGCTGGGTTCCATAGCATAGAGTGACACAGCATCCAGTCAGTCCAGATGCTCACACCGGGGAATAATTGATGGAGATCTTCATCGAGTAACTGCCTTGGATATTCATTAGTCTGGAGGTGATGTTCAAATAACTGCGCACATCTATTAGATAGAGTAGCAAACATGTCAAGTCCCAGCTCAACAGCATGCTCCTGCAGCAATGATCGGCATGTTTCCTCAAGAGAGTTATCTGAAAATAACAAAATGTACATCGAAGTGAATACACTATTCACACAGCGTTTATAAACTATGTTAATCCTGTCCTTATAAATGGTTCATACAGAAATCTAGTTCAATTAACTCTTTCAATGGCTATTCCCAGAATACGGGGATGACGTTATTCACCCCCTATATGGTAATTCCCGGAATATCGGGATGACATTACCGATCCTCTGTAAGGCAATTCCCAGAATATCGGGATGGCATTTGCGCCATTATCAAAGTCAGATTTATCTCCTTTGTGGAGGCACAAAATCCATCAAACAGGAATGGATAAACAAAATAAAGTGTGCTAAATATAACATAAATACATGTGTGGCGTTTCATTTCCATTTCCATTTCATTAATTTAATTCAGCAGTATTTAGTAAAGGGTTAACATTCAGTACAAATCTGCATGTGTTCCCTCCATATTATCTTTAGAGTTCACTTCCTAATAGAACTTTAGTTATTATAAGTCAAAAGTGGTACTCTAACCAAAGAAGCTCATTGAGTGAGCTGTGGCATTGTGATGGAACAAATACAATATTTTCCAAAAAAGTTAAATATATATCTCCTAGAAGTATCTTGCCCACTGAACTATATAGTATATTCCCAAAATATTAACAAGGAAGGGTTAACAAACCCGGTACAAAAATTCTATGGTACATTTTATCCTGTTTCCTGAACCTGTTAACCTCTGATGGCGTCATCTCCAAATGTCCCTATATAAGCTCTGTAGCCAGATCGCTTTTCACTTTTTCCCCAGAAGGACATTCCTCGTGAGCAGGGTGGGTGCGAAGCCCTGGGAGGGAGCTCAGAGTTCAGTGGGCAAGATACTTCTAGGAGATATATATTTTACTTTTTTGGAAAATATTGTATCTCCGTCAAAGTCATCTTGCCCACTGAACTATATGGTATAATATAGAATTTTCTGGCAGGAGGAGGCCACGAGGAAAAATAAACACCTCTATGCACCTCAATCAAAGAACTGGATTGACCTGATAACCTACAAGATATACAATATCACCATAAGCCAATGTATATAATTACACCAGAAGACTAATACATGTTGGGCAGCTACCAGAGGGCCCAAACTAAACAAACAGTGGTGACTTGGATTGAATATCCTGCAAATAAGTAGATACCGGTAGTTCCCGAAAGACATTGAGACTGAGATGACCTCCCTTTCGGAGCTTAGAGCTATCAACATATCAGCTGAGTACTTTGCTGGACAAAGGATGTGTAACCCTACCCGTTAACAAGGGGAAAAAGTGAAAAGCGATCTGGCTACAGAGCTTATATGGGAACATTTGGAGATGACGTCATCAGAGGTTACAGTTCAGGAAACAGGATAAAATGTACCATAGAAATTTTCGTACCGGGTTTGTTAACCCTTCCTTGTTAATATTTTGGGAATATACCATATAGTTCAGTGGGCAAGATGACTTTGACGGAGATACTTTTTTCAAGCAGAAAACTGTTAAAGACATATTATGAACTTGTTCGAGTGAGATAAACTTATAAGTTAGTTCTCAGGCTCTATGCCAACCTGTGGAATGTAGCATTCTATTAACATCACCAAAAATTTCAAAGAAATCGAACATACCACTCCATAGAAAACATCGTCTGAGCTATGCTCAATTGTAAATATTTACATCTCATTTCAGGACGCAACAATTGGCGATAAACTAATGCAAACGATTTCGCCATCTAGCATCATTGCATTTAATTAGTAAATAAGAATGATGGTGTGTGTTGTCAATTTGGATTAATATTCGTAAAAATTTCCATTTCTATTTGCTCACCCTACAGAGTGTTTCACATCACTTTAATGAAATATATACATGCATGCATAATTAACACTTTGATGACTGGAGCTCCTAAATTTTTGCGAAAACCCTGTGCCAATGCATTATCTTTTATAGGCGAGTCTCCCATAGGGCGCCTCACATATATAAGAAAATGCATTGGCCTAAAAATATTTACCCTGATATTGTAAGCCAGTGCATTCTCTTAAATATGCGAGGTGCCCTATGGGCGACTTGCATATATAAGAGAATACACTGGCACAGGGTCTTTAATGCTGCACCAGCGCAGCTCCCATCATGAAAGGGTTAATCACAGCAGCAAATACCTTCAAGGGCATTATTCTCTATCGCAAACATATTGATGGCGAGAACCTGAAGCAGCCGACTTGTGTTTATCAGTGGAGGACTATACTGCAACAGAGCTTCAAACTCCTGTAGCATCAAACAGCTGGCCTCACCAAAGGTCTCCATTCTAGAAATAAATTAAACAAGAGCGTCGCTAGGGCATGGTGAAATACGCCTGCGGTAATTCCAACAAATGGCTATAACTCTGATGAAATTTGGCAGGCAGAACCCACATTTGAAATTGACCTGTATTTTGAGCTAGTAATCTCACTTACCAAATTTCATTTGATTCAGTTGAGGCTTACTAAAGTTATCATCCAGAAACAAGAATTGAGTGCAAATTCCAATCAAAGAGCCATAACTTTGGTGAAAACTGGCGTTCAGAACCTGAATTCGAACTTGACCTGTATTTTGTTTTGTTTAAACGGGCGTATAAAAACGTTCATTAAAAACATCATTTCTTCCAAAGAATAAATAAAATATATAGATAGAATGACACAAGTGTGTGAACTGATAAAAATTATTGCACGAATTTGTTCTGAAATGGTGGTAAAATGAGAATTGTAGTTTCGAGTTTTACTTCGTGGCACGACAAACGAGTTCAAAAACATTGACACGTGCCAACTGTGTTCTTTATTGCACACTCTGAAGACTCTAGATAGCTTGTAGTATACAGAAATTTAGGCTGATATTCCTGATACAAACTTGTGATTTATGTAGAGAAGACATTACCTCATAATTTAGTACATGTAAATATAGTTTCTGTTACAGTTGAAGTCATCAGTGATGCTGCCAATGTAACCAGTTTGTATTGTTCAAGGAGAAGACAATTTTTTTTTATTAACAAAATAGACCAATGGGTTTCAGGACCATGTGCGCGAGAGCCTGAGAAATTTGACTGAGGCCAGCTAATTAATTAAAGGTACGGTTGGCCTTGGCGGTGGGTATCCTGTGAAAATATTTCCACCCGTCAAAAACCGCCACAAACAGAAAGAACATAAAAATATAGACAGACTTTGTCCGTATACAAATAAGAAATATCGCATAAACAGTATGTTATTGTCAAATGTTTGACCATTATGTAAACAAAAGCATAAAAAGTTACTTTTCTGGTGTTTGTTTATATTATGATAGTAAACATAAAGAGCGTTCCTTGTTGGTGAATTCCTGATATGGAACTAATAAAGAGCGTTTATGCCATTTGTGTGTGATTAGCCAGTAGCATTGTGCTGTCTTCTGTAACACAATCAGGCTCTTGCGTAGGTAAAATATAGTAGGTCTTTATGATAACATGCTGTTTACGTGATGGTCATGGTATATATGAACGAAACTGTATGCGTTTTAATGTTTTTCTGTTTACGGTGATTAGAACAAATATGAATATTTTCGACAACTAAGGCCTCACGTGCCTTTAAGGCAGCGCACCATCAATATTTATTGGTCGCATTGCATTGTACTTTTTGTTTGCCAATACAATTATACATTGTACATTTTCATCAGAAATAAATAAAATTTGGCAATCAAATGGTATAAAAATGTAATAAAAGTTTTGAAGAATCTTGTTATATACCTACCCAATTTTGGTGAACAGCTTGCCATGTACATTTAGAAAACTCAAGATAAACCTTTTATTGAGCTGTAAAGAAAATAGATGATTAATGACATTAAACTGATAGAGGATTGTATCAGAATTAAAACTTCTGCGACAGAAACGAAATAAAAATTCAATGAAAATTAATTGTTTTGACAGCTCTATCCTAACCAGGGCTCAAAATACATTTAATTTTGTGAGAATCAAATGCTGAATCAAGTCAGTCATAAAAAAGATTCGCGAGAATCATTACGAGAATCGATTTGGTGATTCTCGTCGAATCTTAAGGCCTGCTTACAGATCTAATAAACCTGATACAACTAGAGGTGAAACTGTCCCAATGTGACTAAGGATAACCCACTCTGTGGAAAAGGTCTACATTAATGGTAGCAATATTACCATACTACTATTTGTTTTTCAATACAAAAAACAAAAGCATAACAAGCTCGGACAAATTTATGCATGTTGCTAACAATTTCTAACTTGAAAAAGGGGATAACTCCACTAACAAAAGTTGAATCAAGCTCATAATCGCAGGTTTACAGATTTGCATAGAGGTAAAATATCTGTGCTAAGTTTAAAAATAATTGACCTGCAAAATGTAGGAATACAAGCTCGGACAAAACTGAACATGTTGCTGATAACTCCACTAAACAAGACAGTCAAAGACTGTGGGGTCGCTCACCAGACTGCAAAGACTGATGAGACTGGGACTCTGGAGACCACAATAGTCAGAACTTTTCATAAGCACTTTGAAAAAAGTAGATCTAAACACGATATGTGGCTAGAGAGGCTTCAGTAGTGTACAGTGGGTAATTTCAAGGTGAATATCCACCATGAAATTGCCCACTGTTCACTACTGATCACCCCCCTCCTCCAGCTCAACAAGTCCCCTCCCGACCGGGCTCCAGACTCCCAAGTCTTGGGTTGGAAATTCACAACCGACATCTCAAACTTTCTAAATTTTTGGAAATTTCCAATCTCACAAGCACCTTTTTATAAAACCATTTAGACATGTTTGAAGCCCATTTATCCATGGACCCAAAACACCATACATGTATGTCAGATTAATCAGTTACAGGGTATCTGCCCATTTCTGGTGAATGAATTCAAGGAGTTTCAAGGAGGTTCCAGTAGTCAATTCAAGGATTTTCAAGGACTGCCCCGACAATTTTCAAGGAGTTTCCAGGAACCAACTGTTGAACATTTAATACATGTGATACCACGTTTTCCACCATAATTTATTCAATGATTCATCGAAGAGTAGGACTATATCATGGGCACCAACTAAGGTGTCCTTCATAAGTGAGTCCAAGTAGGGTGCGAAACCAAAATTTATGAGATATGATATTTTGTCAATACCTATCGAAAAATGTTCGGCTATTGTGCTGTCCGGGAACATTCTTTTAAAGAGTTTGCCGGTGTCTTTGATGCTATTGTAAGTGTAGTGGGAACATACAGCTTTCATCGTCCACAGAATTTCAGCTTTATTTGCATCGGTTTTTGTTTTTGTCAGAAGTGGAATCGAACATGAACTTGAAGAGGTGTTTTCAATACGAGCAGATGTTCCCGGGCGGGCTGAGGTTGGTAGTACCGGTTGTACTAGTGATCTAACAGCTGTGACACTGACAGTTTGGGCTGCTTGTGGTGCTGGCTGCATAAGACTGGCAATACAGTCCCCTGGATTTCAATGTCATTTTTCTGGTGCTTCAAACTTTTTGCATGTGACACCAGGGCACTTTCGCCCATGTTTGCGACGTCAAATATTTTCTTGCATAACTGACATCTAGCGTTATATGTGTTGTTCTCAACCGCCTCCACCCATTTGAATTTGGCACCCCATTGCGTCTGGTATTTGCATTTACCACCGGGCATGTTATTTAAAATACTCGTAAACAGGAAATGAAGGTCATCGGAAGCGGATGTGATTTTTTTGTTTCGGTTTCGTTTTTGTTAATTTGTACGTTTTTATGTAAAACACGGGTTTCTAATGTCGAATGTCTATATAATATACAAATTACCTCAATCCGATACAATAAAAATACACTAATTACGCTACCTGGGTTTGAAAAGCTCGGAACTATATTTTATCGTGTTCAATTTTATGATACTTCATAGGGGGGTCACATAATTGAAATAGACTCGCGAGTATTGGTGTTTTGCGGGAAATGAAGTTACATCCCATGCTTCATTGGGGGGGTCACACAATTACAATTGACTCGAGATAATTGCCGCCAGCGGAAATTCAAAATGGGGTTACTTCCCATATACCAACAACGCGTTCGGAACTAAACTATCTATATTTATTGACTCCCGATGAATCGATATACCTGGGTTTAAGGGCTACATAGAATTCCAGGGTTTTCAAGGAGTGGGCATTCAATTCAAGGGTTTCAAGGGCCCTGGAAAATTGATTTTCCAAATCAAGGAATTCAAGGAGCCGCGGATACCCTGAGTTAGGTAGTTCCAAGGAAGATGTTTTAATGAATTTGGTATTTCAATGATTTTGTAAACACAAAATTGTTAACTCCCCATAGCCCCCGTCATTTCTTAACAGGTTGACCTGATGTTAACAAATCTGAATATCAGTCACTAAAGGATCATCCATACTATATGTAAGCTAAATAGTCCAACCTCTCTTGAGAAGACAATTTAAGAATGACTATAGAGACATACAGTTATGTCCCTGGTCCCACCCTATTTAACCTGGTGACCACATCTGAATAAATTTCAATACCAGACACCAAAGAACCCTTCATACTAAATATCAGCAAAATAGACCTGTTAACATTTGTGGCGATTTCGGTCGAACAGTTTAACCCGAAGTAGGAAAATGTGGACTGTTGAAAAATCAAATCTACAGCCTCATTGCCTCCACCCAGGCAGCTTAGAAATCAATAGAAATCTATATATTATTATACCAGTATCAAACAGCATACATACAGGTAGGGTGGGTGGTTGAGAGTTAAATCTCTTATCTCTGCCCTTATTTGAACAAATGTGAATCCCCATCTATGAGATCTATTCATCTAGAAATTTCAAACGGTAGATTTTAAGAGTTGAAGAAAAATGATTTTCCTCAAAAGTTTCCTAAAAATGACCTCACGTGTACAAATCTGAACCCCACTCACCAAAGGACCCTCCATACCAAAAGCTAAATAGGCCTGATGGTTTCTGAAGGATTACTATGGAGGGAAAGAGTTATGGCCCTGGCTTCTCACCTATATGACCTGATGAACTCATTTGAACAAATCTGAATGTGAGTCAAAATATATAAACCATTTCGGTCTTTAATATGTATGTGGAGAAGAACAAAATTGATGGACGGATGGAAACATCCCAACAGAGGGATGGACGGGAGGACATACTGACAGACAAATTCAATCCAATATACCCCCCCCCCCCCCAAGTTTTCTTTGCAAATCAGGGTATAATGAGTACAACTGGTTAGGTGGTGGTTAAGAATATAATAGTGGAACAGCCAAGCCTGAATATAGTGTCTGACTTTTGCAGAATGAGGTGACTAAAGGGTGAATTTAGTGCTGCAATCCTGTAAGGTGGGCTAGCATCACCAAATTCACCCTCTGTGGACCTCATTATGCTTAGGCCTCAACTGCCATGGGAGACATAGGAACAGATTGAAGTTGTCCAGTTAATTGGTGATGTGCACCCATTGGGCACTTCAATTATCAATTTTATCTTCTGACAGCAAATTAGGGAATATAGAAACTGAACAGAAGGGAAAAAGTAAGTAGAAATGTCAATTTAAGACCTGTATACTTCCCTGAAGATGAGGCCTAAGCAGAATGAGGTCCCTGGAGAGTGTATTTGGTGATGCTAGCCTACTGTGCAGAGTAGCATCACTAAATTCACCCTCTGGGGACCTCATTCTGCAATGTCAGACATACAGCATTTTGTTTTGATATGATATGTTAATGATACACACAGAGCATGACTGTTTACACCTAGCTGTCAGCCAGCTAGATAACATCTGAATTGATGACTGTTATTAACTCTTTCTGTCTGGGGCTAATACCATTCTTTATGGATGTTACAAGGTGTCAGTTTTTCTAATTAATTTTTTCTTGACTGCAGTGGGTGCAGGGCGGCGCAGATTGGGGGGGGGGGGGGGGGGGGGTGGTAGTGGGGACAGGGGTGTAGAGGGGTGAGGAGGGAAAGGGGTGGAATGGGGTGTTTTGTGTCTAGTACGACAACAGTCATTATTTTTCTGATATTGATAAACTGTAGTCTGATAAATTCAAGCGTCGACCAACACATTTAAATCATAGGAGACATGTGTGACAGTATTAAAACAGAAAACACAAAGTATTTTGTGAAAGCATGTTGTTTAGATGAGATCTAGCGACTCCAGTAGTGTTCTGTAACATGCACACACCTAGGTGTGTACATGTGCAGCGTAGTGCACCCACGACAACATACCTGAACAAGTGTTGTAATGGGGAAAATCGGCATTTGCATTCGGATTTTATTCAGTAATCTCAAATGGGACTTGTTAGCCTGACAAACTTGGTATCGGACCGAGTTCTGATTTCTGTCAGAATACCCTGACCAGGGTGCAATCCCCGGTCCGCTAGCACATGGCTGAGATTGTTACATTGAAGGTGATGCTCCGTTACGAGAATCAAACCATGAACATAATTATAACACTTGTCCAATATCAATCTCTGTCAATTTATTAAAGTAATAATGACACTACTGTTTTTACATTGAATTGATAAACCCAGATGTAAATTGTAATCAACTTTTAAGTTCAAATGTGACCAACACATCTGGATCAGTTGTATTGAGCCATAAAACAACAAAGTATTATGAGAAAGAATGTAGTTCATAACATTATGATAAATAGCGTCAGTAGCGATGGTAATTATTGCTAAATAAATGTCCACGAGGAAATAAATTCCCACGAAATTAGGAGACTTCCGGTAACAAACACGTGGCATTTTTTATATCTGACAAATTATATCATACCTTATCGGTTCTATAATAATTACATAGATGAATTGTTCACAATAGTCTATGCGCCTCGTAAGGCCTTGAAATGGCGGCTGATTATGGCGAAATGTCGATTTTCAGATTCGAAAAATATTAAGTCCGCCGCCTATTCGAAAACACGTTTTGAAGCGAAACGGTCCGTGAATTCGAAACAATAATTCTAAAAACTAACGCGTAGGCGACCAGTAATTATTGTATCGATAAATTGAATTTGTTGTCTAGTTGTTAAACGACAAATTCGGAACAATACTCCCTTTAGACTTCTCTCTTTGGTAGCAGAAAATAAACTGGCGGATTCAGTCGGTTATATTGGGACTGCGCATGCGTGACTAATCCGAGCAAGACCGCGAGGTACCGTAGGCGACCACACACAAAAAGTTAACCCCTTTTCTACTATGGTTTTACAAACGCAGGACATCTATCCATATAGTTCAGTGTGAACGGCTTCCTTTAGCGGAAATATATCATATTTTCTTACCTAAAATATATATCTCCAAATAATTATCTTGGACACTGAACTATTGGTTATATTTCATGCTTCGCACATCGTAGAAGAGTTAAAGAAAAAACAGGCAACGATTTCCTGCTGAGCCAGTTACATGTCTATGAAATGGTCCAAAATACCTACGGTACATTCTACGCACTTGTCAAACTGAAGTGGCTTGATTTCTTGACCACATGACAGTCAATTTGGTTAAAAACACCAGATAAGGTAAGACCCTATATCTATTTTCTTCTACTCATTCGCAAGATACGTCAACATTTTCTAATTAATTTTTCTTTAGTAACTCTTCTATGAAGTGTGAAGTTCAGTGGACAAAATATCTTTGACAGAGTTAAGAATCTATAACAACTTACTTCTACGGCAGGCACTTGACTGAGATCTTCTTCGTAATTATCATTGACCTGGTTTTCTGAGCTGCTCCCATCACTGTTCATCCATACCTCCACTCTATGTCCGTGTTTCTGTCGCTTCTGTTTTAGTTTTCGCAAATTCTCCCTTTCTGCTATCCTCCTCTTCTCTACAGATTCAGCCTTTGAAAAAAAAAAAAAATAATTATTGTTGATATCTTTTGGTTCCAAGATGATTTAGGATATTTCAAAGAAGAATTGTTTGGGCATTGTGAACGAGGAAACAAATTTCACCATGTTTCAAATGCCAGGTTGAAATAATCTGAATCCCTCCAGGATTGAAACAATTTGGCAAGTGTAATTTGAGGACAATTTGTCCGTTAGGCCAGTTCGAAGTTTTCGGGATTCATACACCGCAACATCAACAAAATTCCCAAGATTTTTCCAAAAAATTTCCAAGACCTTCCGTACCTATTGGAAAACAGATTTATGAAAGAATTGTGACGTTTTCTCCTCTTATCCAAGCCTTGAAATAGTGTGCCTGAATGAGAATGAGGTCCCCAGAGGGTGAATTTAGTGATGCTACCCCGCATAGCGGGCTAGCATCACCAAATTCACCCTCTGGGACCTCATTCTGCTTAAAACTCAGCAGAATGAGGTTCCCAGAGGGTGAATTTGGTGATGCTAGGTATTGCTAGCCCGCTATGCGGGGTAGCATCACTAAATTCACCCTCTGGAGACCTCATTCTGCAATGGTTGGTTTAATTAATCTTTTCAAGATTTGCCCAGTCCTTTGATTTTGAAAAAGGTAGGCACAGAGTATATTGTGCACCTGATTTTAGGATCCAGGCACACAGTTTTTCTTTGGTGCACCTACGGGAATTAATCCCATGTACATGTATATAATTAAAAAAAAGTACATTAGTTTTAACTAAATTTAATAACTGAAACTTAATTGGAATAAAATAAAGAATTCTATAAACAAATCGGTTACAGTAAAGTATCCGTAATATCCTCTTCAGGCACTGAAATTTGTGGTATGGTTGTGTATTTAAGCAGTACTATGTGCAAATACCATGCCTGGAAGTAAAAGTTAACAGTGTATGTAGCACAATTAATTTACCACCCGACAGCCTGTTCTGTCGCCACTTCTGATGCGGCTTTCTTTGATAACGCAGCCGACATTTGGCGGTCATCTTCAAAGAGTTTGTTGTGCCTTTGATGTCGTGTTACAGGCTTGCCATTGTTTATATATTATGTTTAAATGTAACCGTATCTTCCTATGGATCTGTAATTAGCGATCATCATATCCAAAATGGACGACGTGCATGGGACTGCATATATATTTCTTTTTTCAAATTTCATACTGTAAAACGTTCACCATTATTGATAATAATTGACAAAGTCACAAAGTTCGCGAGACATTGAATGTTCAGTGTTACTAGACAGTTAATCAATAACAAGTTGGTGTCATCACTTATTAGTGCTACTTTACATTACATTCTCCGACTTGGTAACGTATATAACCCCCACACCCCGCTGCACGATGCGTTGCACACACTTTGAATAACAAAACTAAAACAAGAGGTGTGCACTCGAGTGCTAGCATACCCCCACCGTGGCAAATTCAACCCGCATTATCTGTCAACTCAACCAAAAAGATTTTTAACTTTAAAGAAAAATTCGGACTAATAATATCGATATGGTGTCACAAGAAGCTTGTACAGAAAAAATTATTCAAATCGGTTCATATTTGTTAAGTTATTAAGTCAGACAGAATTTTCTAAGTCAAAATAAGTCGAAAATGAGGTGTAATATTACGAAAAACAGTTTGAGCCAATCCCTAGCTGCATCATGTAGAGAGGCTATTGTGAGAAGCATGTATACCAAAAATTATTGAAATCGGTTCATATTTGTTAAAATTATTAAGTCGGAAAGAATTTTTTATGTTAAATAAGTCGAAAAAGAGGCGTTACTTGAAAAAAAAAAGTCGGACCGAACCGCAATTAGCATCATGCGGAGAGACTGTCCTAAGGAAATTGCATACAAAAAATTATTGAAATCGGTTCATAGTTGTTCGAGTTATGAGGTTGGACGGACGGACGGACAAACGGGCGGAGAAAACGTGACGGACGAACGGACGTGGCAAATTCAACCCGCATTATCCGTAAACTCAACCAAAAAGATTTTTAACTTTAAAGAAAAATTCAGACTAATAATATCGATATGGTGTCACAAGAAAATTGTACAGAAAAAATTATTGAAATCGGTTCATATTTGTTAAAGTTATTAAGTCAGACAGAATTTTCTAAGTCAAAATAAGTCGAAAATGAGGTGTAATATTACGAAAAACAGTCTGAGCCAATCCCTAGCCGCATCATGTAGAGAGGCTATTGCGAGAAGAATGTATACCAAAAATTATTGAAATCGGTTCATATTTGTTAAAGTTATTAAGTCGGAAAGAATTTTCTAAGTTAAAATAAGTCGAAAAAGAGGTGTAACTTGAACAAAAAAAGTCGGACCGAACCGCAATTAGCATCATGCGGAGAGACCGTCCTAAGGAGATTGCATACAAAAAATTATTGAAATCGGTTCATAGTTGTTCGAGTTATGAGGTCGGACGGACGACAAACGGACGGAGAAAGCGTGACGGACGGACGCAGTCAATCCAGTATACCCCCCATTTTCTTCGTAAGTGGGGGTATAATAATATGTCAGGTGACGCAATCGGTACACAATGGGATTTTCTGCAAACCTAACTATAGTCAGTTTTCAATAAGTATGCGACAATTCCGCATGCTATCATTTTGCACCGTGACCGCGATGCATGTTCACGGGGAACATTGATTGACTGGACAGATTTTTTTAAATGTCTCGTCCGCGGAATAGCGATGAGGAGGGTGTTTACCTGCCGCGTAAATTTGAGTTTAGGTGGCCGATGAAGGGCGGGGGCCTCAGAATGACAAGCCTGCTGACTGACAGTTTATAACTGTCTTTACCTGGGTACAATATAGGCCACATATATAAACGATTAATCAACTAACCGTCGACTATAGCAGTCGATTAGTCGATTATGAAAACTCATAGTCGTGGCAACCCTAATTGTCCCCTTAAATTTCATGCCTTGGTAGGAGGACTATTGCCTATGCTGAATTTTCTGCGACCAAGTAATTCTCATGATGAAATGGTATGTTATCAACAGATTTTCAGTTTATATTAGTTATTACCTTTTTGCGAGCCTCATCAAAAAGAGACATAACACTCTCTCTTGCCGTCAAAAATGGATTACTAGCTGCCAAACTCCTCATGTAGAAATAAACAGCATCCAATTTTCTTCGCTGAAGATAAAATATGAATGCTAGATTTGCATTTGTGAGTAGAAAATCAGAAATGATTAAGGTAATCAGAAATATGTCATCAATTACAGTACACAGTACACAAGTGTGGATGCCTAAACATGAAAATCAACATAGTTGCGAGTTCTGACCGCCTGGAGAATTCGAGCCTCGATTTTGCTCAAATACGGCATTAAAAAGGCTTTATAGGATTGTCACCTGAACGCACTGCCTATCTGAAACTATATTGTAAATTACTTGTTGCATTTAAACATAGCCATATAAGAGCGACGTATTTTATCCCAATGGGTTAACCAGAAGTGTGAATTTAAACCAAAATTGTGTGCAAATGCAAACATGTTTGGTAGCGAGATCTTTCACTGGCATAGATCACTACACCATAACGCATGACATTTCAGATAAGTGAGCTATACACTGATGTTGCGAAGTACTTAGACGAAATTAAAACATAATTATAAAGTACATGAATTTTGGTAGTAATGCTATTTAGTTTGCGAATTGGAATAACTCGCCGAGCAAGAATCGTGGGAACTATATTTTTTGCTGGAAGGGATGCGTGAAGCGATTGTTTTAACTTTCTTTCCAATAAATTGGTGTAAACAATATTTATTTCAAAAAATCAAACATATGACATAAACATAATATACATGTAGAAATATATAGATTTATGAAGAGGATTGGACAACAAGCAAAATGCTTTTTTAAAGTCCTCTCCTCTCCAATAAATTGAGTGAATCTGGTTGCTAATTTTGAAAACATTCCCTCCCCTTTTTTTGTTTGTTTGGGAATAAACACTCAATAGATGTCTGACCTTTTGGCCTACATCTACATGCAGTTATTGTCCCTCACGTGTTTGTATTTGTTAATGCAACATTTATTGTATCGGATTCCTGTAAATAATTACGTTTTTCTAAACAGATAGCTATTTAACGCATTCCATTGTTGTTTTTCACTCTAACCCTGTGGGATAAATATCGTATATCATTAGACTTATTGACAAAAATTTTAAGTATCTTACAAAAACAAGCATCCAATGTATTCAAATAGTTTGTCCATTTAGTTAGGCAACTGAATTTTTGAGTGAATGGTATAACTTCCTTTCTCGATTTCATCGAAGATAAGCAATTCAGTTTCTCAAATTTTTCAGCAATATCTTTGTTAATGACGAATTTATAAAAATACATGAATCACGATGAGATGATCTTTGTTGTAACTAATAACATAGGCCAATTTCCAAATTCGCAGCAAATAAAAATGTGACAAAAAATTAGACTCAGAAATTGTTTGAAAATGGACACCAGTATCCAACGTAATATAATAAATGAAAGTGTCAATGACACTGTAGCTCAACTTAGGTAGGGGAATAATTTAATGGTTGACAGTAAATGGATGAATAGGAAAGGTGCTAATTGAAATGTCTAACCTGTGCCAAAGGATTTAGTCATGCAAAGAGTAAAATCCAAGATGGCTGCAGGCGGCCATGTTTTTGTGGCCAATTGACCCCAAAAGGACTCGTTCCCATCTACGTGTCATTGTTAACATCCATGACAAATTTCATGAAGATCTGACCAAAGCTACGACCTGTAGCCCGCGCCAAAGGATATAGTCATGCAAAGAGTAAAATGGCTGCTGGCAGCCATGTTTTTCAGCCGAATGACCCCAAAATGACTTGTTTCCCATCTACATGTCATTGTTAACATCCATGACAAATTTCATGAAGTTCTGACCAAAGCTACGACCTGTAGCCCGTGCCAAAGGATTTAGTCATGCAAAGAGTAAAATCCAAGATGGCTGCTGGCGGCCATGTATTTTGGCCGAACGACCCCAAAATCACTCGTTCCCATCTACATGTCAATATGAACATCCATGACAAATTTCATGATGATCAGACGAACAGTACGACCTGTAGCCCGCGCCAATGGATTGAATCTTGAAATCCAAGATGGCCACCAGTGGCCATGTTTTTTTGCCAAATGACCTCAAAATAACTCGTTCCCATCTGCATGTCAATGGCAACATTCATGACAAATTTCATAAACATTGGACCAAAGGTACGACCTGTAGCCCGCGCCAAAGGATTTAGTCATGCAAAGAGTAAAATCCAAGATGGCTGCTGGCGGCCATGTTTTTTGGCCGAATGACACCAAAATGTCTCGTTCCCATCTACATGTCAATGTCAACATTCATGACAAATCTCATAAAGATCAGACCAAAGGTACGACCTGTAGCCCGCGCCAAAGGAAATTGTTGACGGACACACGCACACACGGACGATGGACGCCAAACCATGGCAATAGCTCAAACTTACAAAGTAAGTTGAGCTAATAATGCATGGCTTTGAGTGGTCCTCGAGGAGGAATAGTCCACGAGCCGCACTATTTCTCCTCTGACAAGGGCCACTAATTTGGCATAGAGAACTCCGATGCCATGCATTATCTTTTTAATATGTGCTATGAGAGGCATGGGTTGGATCTTCTTCCTAATCCAGTGTATACAGTAATGCCCTAAATAATCGACTCCTTAACCACAGCAGAACTACAGGTAATTTTCAGGATTTAGTCAGAAATATGGCTTGTTGCCATTCATCGGAAAGCTCTCACTGAATCCTGAAAAATTACCCATAATTCTGCTGTGGTTGAAGAGTCTATTATTTATGGCATTACTGTACCAAACTGCTATAAACATAAGAAACTGGGTCCCAAGTATGATAAGGTTCTATTTGTATAATACGATTCTTACTGTGTATAGAGCCAAGATAGCTAACTGGTTGTATGGCCTGCCATTCTTAGGCGCCAGCTGTTGAGCCTTTATGTACCAGCTACAAGATACAAAAAAAGAAACATACATCATTTAAAGTAACAAGAGTCAATCACTAAGAAAATAAAAGGTCAGCAGACCACAGTGTCCCCCGACAACATGGCAAGTCGATGCCGCTTTGTTAAAGAAATTAAAAAAAATGTTGAAATTTGCTAAGTCGAAAAGGGTTAATAACTCCATAAAAAATATATTAGCTATATAGATGTTGCAAATCACCAACATGTTAGGAACAATATCCCAGAGTTTCAAATCTCTACATTTAAAACTGTAGGAGGAGTTGATTACACCATGAAGGTACCCAATCTCATCCAAAAGGCAAAAATGTTCCAAATTTTCTAAGTTGAAAACCCCCCCAAAAATATGGAAAAAATTATATTTTTGATTAGCTATATAGATGTTGCAAATCACCAACATGTTAGGAACAATATCCCAGAGTTTCAAATCTGTAAATTTAAAACTGTAGGAGAAGTTGATTACACCATGAAGGTACCCAATCTCATCCAAAAGGCAAAAATGTTCCAAATTTTCTAAGTTGAAAACCCCCCCAAAAATATGGAAAAAATTATATTTTTGATTAGCTATATAGATGTTGCAAATCACCAACATGTTAGGAACAATATCCCAGAGTTTCAAATCTCTACGTTTAAAACTGTAGGAGGAGTTGATTACACCATGAAGGTACCCAATCTCGGACGGACGGACGGACGCACGGACGGACGCACGGACAGACGCACGCACGGACGGACGAGGGTCATTTCTATAGTCCTCCGACGGAAACGTCGGGGGACAAAAACTGAGAAAAGACTGGTCCTTAAAGTAGACTACAGATTGTAGAATTCAAAGTTATTTCAAGATATGCTGCGATTCAAACTTGCTCATGCCGAGCTGAACACAATTTGGAAGAAATACATTATTATTTTTTTATATCTTGACACCATGTTCATCAGATTTAGTATAAATATTTTGGAAAGGTTTTAAAATTATTATTGCACAATTGAAAATATTAAACAGTGTCTACATAATATAAGTCATATATACATATCATCACCCCCTTACAGAACAATATATAGACCATTAACTCTTTCTTTACTCAATACTCATTGACAAGTACATGTAGTTCCCTAAGGAATTATTCAGATAATTTATATTCTTTTTTTTGAAGAAAGATTTAGAGAATTTAATACCCATATACACATTGGTATTTAAAAAAAAAAACCCAAAATTTTAAAGCTAGTTATACAATCTCTATTTTTAATAGCCAAATATTGTTTCCACAGCAGTAACACTCCTGCTAAATCTGTCCGAAATCGCATAATCATCCAGTGCAAATCGATAAATGCTAAGTTGCCTTCTCTGCAATGTTATAAAAATTATATCAGCGTATACAACGAATGTGACTTCTATTCCTAATTTGAAAATAAACGGGTGTTGTATGGTGGCCGCAAGACTGTCTTTCAACACAAGCCCACCCCGATCCAACATGGCCACTGTCCAGAGAGATTCAAATAGGGAACCCATGTCAGTTCTCAGCCCTTTACCGATTTAGGTAATACGAAGAGTGGTGTAAGGTGGCCCCACATATACACCACACACATCAGATTCAAAATTCCAACTGTTGGAAATTTCCAACCAACCTGACACCAACTAACGTTGGTATATTTCCAATTGATAGCATTCAAAATTTGGACTAAATATATTATTTTTAAAATTATAATACATTTTTCCTTAAAGAAAGCCTGAACACTGAACTATATGGATAGATGTCCTGCGTTTGTAAACCATAGTAGAAAAGGGGTTAACTTTTTGGTCGCCTACGATCACTCACGGTCTTCACTCTTCAGTGGCTTGCCTCGGAATCAGTCACGCATGCGCAGTCCCAATATAATTCACTGTACAGATTGAATTAGCCAGTTTATTTTCAACTCAATCAAAAGATTGGCGAGTCGCGGGGTTGGGAATGGCACCGCCATGGGAGGGCCCTATGATAGTTCAGTGTTCAGGCTTTCTTTAAGGAAAAATGTATTATAATTTTAAAAATAATATTTTTCCGCTAAAGGAAGCCCTCACACTGAACTATATGGATTAGAATGCAAGCCCAGGAGGAGGCACGAGCAATAAAGTTAATAGCCAAATTTTGAGTAACGGTACTCTTCTAAAACAGATTGTACCATATATGAACACTTTAATGAATCTGTTAGGATTATTTACGTGAAATAACTCATATAGTTAGAGTGCTATATTGCTCAAATGTGTACCGCCCCCCTTGTTTTGAAACAAACATCCCATGAGGTGCCATCCAATGCATAGTTGCGAGCGAACCGAGCAAGTATAACGGAAGAAGAAACTCTTCGTTCTTCTCTGTGTCGTCTTCTTCAGCTGTCTGTTCTAAGGTCCCACCCGTCAAGGTCCCATGATGCAGGATCATGAAGGAAGGAGACTAACTCACTCTCCGCCTTAGCGACAGAACGACCTGCACAGACGGAGGCCCACTCCGACGATGGCGAGACAACCAAAGTTAACTAACTGCTATTCGCCAAAGAAAAAGCCAGAGAACCTGATGCCAAATTTGTGGCACAGGGATTGAGTTGAGAACCCATTAGGCCAAACAGGTTGTACAACGATAATGGAGTCAAGCCATCTGAACAGAGGGAGCCCCCACCACCGCATCTTGCAAGGTGGTCATGCCCCCTGTCGTTCTTAGAACAGCTTCCTTGTTTTTCTTCTACTGATCACATGTCTCTGAGGTACCTATGCATCACAAGATATCCGACAGAAACCCTGTGATACAAATCTTACGCGTATATAAATATATAAAATGATATAAAATATATATATCAAGGTGATCTATAAGTCAGCAATGAGATCATTTCAGAAGGCCCTTTGGCTCTTTGACAACTGAAATCAGTTCAAATGATGTACAATGTAATCAGATGATAACCACGGGTAAATTGTCACCATACGGAATATTCAGTTCTGAGCCTCTGCCCAGAACATCATGTCACTTTCCCCCCCCAAACATGCAGCAGAACGACCTAGGTGTGTGATAGGTATGTTAGTGTGAGGCATGCAGCAAACTAGGGGAAGACCCCCTCTAAAATGGCTCGCTGATGAAGGAAACAAATGAAATTATCATCCTCCTAGTAAAGGACACACATCCCTTTATAATGTTGTTACTTATGGAATTTTAAGAGCCATGATAGAGAGGAGCTCCCCCGACCTAAGTGGTCCTGTTGAAGGCATGTTTAAGGAAAATAGGACAAATCCAGCATAGACCGAAGCGAGCAGAGTTGTCAGCATGGTTTCAGGCCCTTATGATTGGTCGGCTGGTGCCATGTGGTTGGGATCCCCTCATATGGGTTGGTCCCTGCCTGCAATGAAAGGTCTGATGGCTAGTCAATGAGCTTCCTCGAAAGCTGAGCTGGACAGCGCAAACGTCTTTGCCTGTTTTATTGTCGAATGTTGATAGGACAAATCCGGCATATACCGAAGCGCGCAGAGTTGGCAGCATGGTTTCAGGCCCTTATGATCGGGTGTCTGGTGACATGGGGTTGGGATCCACTCGGACTGGGTGGTCCCCTGCCTGCAAGGAAAGGTCTATAACGCTAGTCAATGAGCTTCCTAGAAAGCTGAGCTGGACAGTGCAAACGTCTTTGCCCGCGTTATTGTCTATTGTCTATAGGCGTGCAGTGCCCTGTTAATTTTATTACCATGTGCCAGATAATCAAATTGATATTGGTAATAGGAGTATGAAGAGCCATGAGATGTACTCTGTCGGCCAGGCCATTGGCAGGGTCATTGTGGCACGTGACAAGAGAAATGCTTTCCATGTAAATGTGCTTCATTCATGTGTGAAGTCTATTGACCAGTGTGTCAGTCGCGGGTCGTGTACCTTACCTATGAAATGTATATCACAGGTAAGATAGATCGAGTTCTCGATGCATTTTGAAGACGGTGGTACGAGTGCGCAGGGCGTGCCAGGAGGGCTTGAGAGTTCATAGTTCAGTAGGAAGAAGCCTATAGATGAGATAATCCGTGGATAGGAAATCACGATCCGCAGCTTCTGCCTTACCGATGCCAGACTGTGACGACCGAAAAGACCCACAGTCTGACGTATTGTGCGCAGACGGGTCGTCATCGAAAGCCTCAGACGCCTTGGGGTGTAAGGATAGCATGTCGCTCCCTGCCCTAGCGTCGGAACGACCTGCAATGTCCATAATGGACGACAAAACACTAGAGGGAGGCCCATTCCGGCGATGGCTCAATCGAGGTGTAAATACCTCCCATGGAATTTTAAGCTACGGCCAACTGCTTGAGCAAAAGGCTGATAAACTGAGTTCCAATTTTGGAGTCCAGTGTCGAAATGAAGAATCCCATAGCCAAAACTGGTTTCTTCTGATAACCGGAAGGAGGTGGAGCCATCGGACCGGGGTGAGCCCCCCCCCCCCCCAAATGCAGGTGGTCCCGACCAAGCTGAATGTCCTGTGCAAGCAGAACGATGGGTAGAGGCCATTGCAGCAGAAACCCCAAGACGACTGAGAGGCAGGCAAGGCCGTGTCTTTATATAGAGCGTGACCAAGGGGACCGGGCTTGCTACCGAATGGGTAGGGCCACTGCCCTATGCCGAAGTCGCCCAGCCGGTGTCGTTACGTTCGCACGCGATTTGGCAACTTCAGCACACAGAACCGCTCGCGCCGGTGTGGGACCAAATGTCCTGGGGGTCCCAAGTACCCCGGCATCGCCACTAATTGATTGAATGCCGAGGCATAATCGGGGGAGCGTGAACTGTTCCTGCCCGAGAAGAGATCCGACCGAGAAATACTACCTGGGAAGGATCCAGAGATGGTGCAAATAAAGGCTCTATATCATACTAGTAGACTATCTCATCCGATTTTCATGTTTAGTTGTTGAATTATAGAAAAATTCGTTGAAATAATGGAGAACCAACTTGAATAATTACTATCCCCAGGGTCTCCAGAGTTTGAGCGCCCAAACCTGTAACAGGTAGAAAAACATCCCTGGATCCTTCTCAGAAATTTACAAGCCCACCGGTTCAGACCGGCTTGCTGAACCGGCTGGTGTATAATCGCAGCTATTGTTCATTAGACCTACCGCTATACTTAAAGTAATTGACCACCAATAACGTGGTGTCACCCCGTTAATATGGCGGTACTATACCGCGGTATCCTCCAATACCGCGGTACTGATACCGCTTGTTAACGCGAACAAGTATGTGTGAGTAAATACCTCCCCTAAAAGAGTTCCATGAAAATCACCGCGGTATTCAACAAAATTAATGCGGTGCCCGCTAAAAGACCACGGTATGATTATCGCCCAATCCCGTATCTCCACGCCATGACCGCCTCGATACCGCTACCGTTTATTACCGGTATCACCGCGGTCATGACCGGGGTATCACCCCGTTTTCCAGGCCAATCACCTTGAGAATAGCGGTATATACAAGGTAGCTATTAATCGACATACATCTATGACATGGCTGAGATTTATTCGTAGCACTACGGTACTACTGTCATATGAAGTTATTGTTATGCATGTGACATTGATAAAGATCTAATCAACTGTCAGTATTCTTATGTAGATTGTAATCAACTTCAAGGTCAAACGTGATTAACACATCTGGATCATTTGTATTGAAACATAAAACAACATAGTATTATGTGAAAGCACGTTGTTCATAACATGACGAGAGATAGCGTCAGTAGCGATGGAATTATTGCTAAATAAATTTCCACGCATTAAAACGTCAAAATAATTCCCACGAAATTAGGATACTTCCGGCGGCGAATCACGTGGCATTTTTGATATCTGACAAATTCTATCATACCTTATAGGTGCTATAATAATTCCATATATGTATTTCTCACAATAATCTGTGCGCCTCGTAAGGCCTTGAAATGGCGGCTAATTATGGCGAAATGTTGATTTTCATATTCGATAAATTTTTTTTAAGTTCGCCGCCTGTTCGAAAAACACGAACAATTATGTTTGAAACGAAACGGTCCGTGAATTCGAAACGATAATTATAAAAACGAACGCGTAGGCGACCAGTAATTATTGTATCGATAAATTGAATTTGTCGCTATTGTTAAACGACAAATTCGGAAAAATACTCTCTTAGACTTCCGTTCGGTTTGGTAGCAGAAAATAAACTGGCTAATTCAATCTGTACAGTGAATTATATTGGGACTGCGCATGCGTGACTGATCCGAGGCCAGCCACTGAAGAGTGAAGACCGTGAGTGATTGTAGGCGACCAATAAGTTAACCCCTTTTCTACTATGGTTTACAAACGCAGGACATCTATCCATATAGTTCAGTGTGAGGGCTTCCTTTAGCGGAAAAATAGAAAAGATATGCTAGAGTTGGTCTAAAATAACAAATGTCCCACTAATTTCCAACAAATGCTGTGTGATGCATGAAATTTCCATCTATTGAAATTTTTTACCAAAGTTGGAGAGTGAGACACCCCCCGCCCCCCCCCCCCCAAACTCTCCATCACCACGTCCCTGGGGGTGGAATACACACATATGATAATATACCCAGTGCCACGTCCCTTCATATCAACAAAAATAGCTTCATAGAAACCGTGAAGCATCGAAATCAACATGAAAGCACACTGAGCTGACGATTTCGCACTGGTGCACTTTCGCCGAATGAGCACCTATCATGTAGCTTGTTATCGCAAAGGCAACCTTGTATATACCTTGTTTTTAACAAACTTACGAACCCCACATGACAAAAATGAAATGATTCTGATCTGCAATATTAAAACAATACAAAGATGACAATAAACTGATGATTGCAGTAAAATTGAGAACATGTTCAACTCAGAATGCTTTCAGATATGTCAAAATAAAAGCACTGGAAATTATTGGGAAAAATACAAAGAATTGCAGGTTTATTGAATCCTGTGGACCAGGCGCCGCTTTACATATACAGAATGGCATTTTATTGAGAGGGAAACGTAAATTTCTTATATAAACTCACACATTTCCACTTCCTGAGCTCAATTTCTGGGCATGGCAGACTTTCTCTCGCCGGAAACACACAAGAGCCTCGCGATTGCACACTGGACAATTATGGACAGATTTAGTAGGAGCGGTTGCCCCCCAGTGAGTAATATGGGAGAATTCTTTTATTTATTTGTCTTTGGAAGCTGCTTGTATACATGTAACTAAGAGCGTACCTTCTGGCTTTACCATAGTTAACAGTTCCATGAGCTTGCTCACGATATCTAG
This sequence comes from Siphonodentalium dalli, assembly GCA_032622095.1. Taxonomy (NCBI): domain Eukaryota; kingdom Metazoa; phylum Mollusca; class Scaphopoda; order Gadilida; family Siphonodentaliidae; genus Siphonodentalium; species Siphonodentalium dalli. The sequence goes on along the minus strand of CP136064.1, from coordinate 64,255,355 downwards.
CAATATCACCAAGGGCAATCATGATCTTCTGTATTAGCAGCAGGGTTAGTTTCACAGTCCGACTAATATTCTCTGGAGCTGGCTTGTTAACATCGAGGAATATATCAAGGTTAAACCCGTAAGATGACTGCAATTTATGTATGAGCTCCTCATAGAATGTAGTACCCTGAAATGATCATACAAACATGTTATCAGTATTATTAATCTTGTTAGTGAATTTAAACTTTTATCTGGGCCTATTTAATTAGCTGCTTCAACTGACTTTTAACCCTCTCATGATGGGATATGCGATGGTGCAACATTAAAGATGCATTGGCCTAACAATATATTTATTTTTTTTATCAATGTTTCTTACATTCTTTAAAAACAAAATTTTGATCATTTGTTCTTACATTGCTTATCATTTTTTATCATTATTTCTTACATTCTTTAACAATTTTTTATATTTGTTTTCTTTTTTTCTTACATTCTTCAACAATTATAAAAAATAATATAAAATTTTCAAATGCATTCTCTTATATATGCGAAGCAACCTATGGTCGACTCACATATATAAGAGAATGCACTGGCAGAGTTTTCGCAAAAATTCAGAAGTTCAGAAGTTCCAGTCATGAAAGGGTTAAACATGCATCCAGGGTTCCATGCCAATTGTTACAAAACCTATTTGACTTTTACTTAGATTCCGGTGTATAAAATAACATGCATGGACGAAAAGTGCTACACGTAAGGCATTATTTTGTTTGATATTCAATTTTCTATGCACTTCTTTCATAAACAAATGACAATTATTTTGCCAACAACTCGCAACAAGAGTCTCTACATAAAGGTAATTCATATATAAGAATGACGCTGCCAATTTTGATATAATATGGTAAACAGGCCTACAAATATGATGCCAGACATTTATAGAGTGAATTTAGTGATGCTGTCCTAAACAAATTCATCCTCTGGGAACCTCATTCTACATGGCTTCATCTGTTATGGGAGACCTAGACTCACATTTAAGTTCCCAGATGGTGATGGGCACCAATTGGGCACCTTGATTATGCATTGTGTCGTCTACCAATATTGGGATATAGAGAAACTAAACTAAAAAAGAAAAAAGAAACTTTCTCAAAAAGTTTCTGAAGAAACTATAAAACCTGTTAATTTGATAATAAAGATGCTTTCCAGAGAAGGTGAGGCCTACCCCACACAGTGGGCTAGCATTACTAACTTCACCTTCTGGGGATCTCATTCTGCAAATGTCCGGCACCATATTTTCAGGCCTATTCCTACCTCATCCAAAATTTTGAGTAACTGTTGTTTGGACTCTTCATCCTTCTCTTCATTGAGCTGCTTCCGGAACACTTCGATGACTTGATAGAACACAGACTTCCACAGCAGTTGTTCAACACTGTGCTTATTAGCCAACTCCGGGTCGAGAATTAGCACCTGTTCATACCGGATCTGAAGCTCTAACCTACAAAGTAAAACAGACATAATAGAATCTCTTGATATTCTAAGCCACATTTGTGATTGGCTTGTTGAATTCATTAAAATTGCCGATATGTCATCATTCCTAATTTTATCACACCCACTATTGCTGGGGAAATCCATGGAATCAATTTTTAGCATAATATTTTCCTGGCAGTTAATATGCAAGTCATTAAGAGTGTTTCTCTGTCTTTATGGTATCTGAACATCCCTACAAATGATGAATAGACTTTTCCAACGTATATTTTTAGAGGCTAAATAGGAGAATCTATTCCATTAGATTTAACCCTTTACCTACTGTAACACATCAGCATTTATCGGCATCCAGGTTTGCCAATGCGTCGGCATTTGTTGGCTCTGACGTCAGTAAAACGAGAGGCCGATCATGATCGGCAGATGTTAACCCATCCCTTGGCGATAGTAAATTACTCGGATCGGATCATAAATGAGAGTTTTGATGTTGAATTATAGAGTATACTGTTATGTACTATTATAGACAATGTACATAACACAAATTATTGGAATTTATGGGTCAAAAGGTGACCTGGACATGGAATACTTGGTCAAGAGATTCCAATTTAAGTTTACAATGATAATGTGTCAAATTCTACCAACAACAGCCATCAAGATAAACACATCACTGCTGACCCATTAGTATCAATTATACAGCAGAGCTGTCAACAAATCACAGGCATTGTTTATGTTAAAGGATGGCATCTCTATGAAACCAATAACATTTATAATGACCTCAGACCATCTGTAGAGAGATGTCTACTAGTCAACTGTTAACAGCATGTGATGTGTATTGTTGAAACTTTTTTTTAAATTAGATACCATAGCTTTCTTTATCAGCACATTGGGATAAGAGACATCGGAAAATAATATAGCCTTATCAATAGCTAAGTAGTCAAAAGGCATGGGATGGAATTTGTGAATTGGGTTTAATGTCGCTCCAAACAAATTTACAAGTACATAACACAAGATTTTGGACCGATTTAAACCAAATTTGGTGTGGTGACTCGGGTACCCTTGGCAGAGTTATAATGGTGTTAGTTTTTTAGATTTTGTTAACTTTAAATAAAAAAAATTTATTTTATTATATTTTTGGTTTTATTTATTTAGTTATTTTGTTTGTTTGTTTGTTTTTTTTGGTTAAATTGAGCAAGGAATTCAATCTAAATGTTTTTTTAGTTTTTTTTTATATAAAGAGTGAATATTTTTTTGAAAAAGGGCCATAACTCATTTAAAACTATCGGATCAAACCCATATTCGAATTCGATCTGTCTTTTGTGATGAGACATTTATATACAAAATTTGGTTCCGATCAGATAGAAAATGTTTGAATTATCGCACCATGAGTAAAGTGTCTATGGACAGACAGACAGTCAGACAGATGACGAGTGGTCAATCCGGACGTTGACACTATGTTTACCATACTATGGTATGGGTAAACATAAAAATGTATATTGTTACTCTCTGTTTGACACCACTTTTCAATGTTTATAACCCTCTCATGATGGTAGCTGCCCGGTGCAGCATTAAATATCATGTGCCAGTGCATTCTCTTAAATATGCGAGTCTCCCATAGGGAGCCTCGCATACATGTATATCAGAGAATGCAATGGCTTATATGGTTAGGTAAATATTGTTAGGCCATTGTATTCTCTTATATATGTAAGGCTCCCTATGGGAGACTGACACATTATCTTTCTAATTATTTGGTACTTTAGATTGATCTTATAAATATTTTCACTGTGTATACCTTTCAAGAGAGCTTTATTTCCCAACAACAAAAATATCGGTCAAACCGCCTTTGTGTTTGTTGCTGTTGTCAGACGCTGTCTCATTGACTGTGTTCTGCAAAGTCGCTTATGGCAAATTATATGACCTCTGACAAATTGAAATAAGTATTTATATAGGGAAATGTAATATTTATAAAGTTGTTAACTTTTTATTTCCAAACTGTGCAGCATTATTAATATATTTTTTCCCAGTCCTAAAACCACAAATAAGCGGGATTTCATAATAATGTTTGCGTATTAAACTGGGACATTTTTCCTGATGAGTTCCCACTTGTTAATCAGTCATGATAACAAATATAATTATAATCTAAATTTTTTTTATCAACTTTTTTTAATCATTTCTATCATATATTTTTTATTAAATATAATTTAAAATTTATTAAATAGCAATGTGAGAAATTTAAAAAAATTTAGTTTCAAGCACTTTCAAGGTTTTCAAGCACCTGTATGAAACCTGTAAGTTGAAGATTGCCGGCGAGAATAGAATCAAAATGCATGTGCTGTTATCAATGAAATAATTGATAATTATATTGATATCTGTTTTTGTGCATTTGACATGAAGTTTCACAATTAATTAAATTCTCCAGAATACTAAGGACGTTTGTTTTTTCATGATCATACCTGAGTCTAATCATTTTTTGCAGAGCCTCATCACCATTTATTCTTCGTGCTAACATGTTGACTAGTTGTGCATCTAATGGCAGGGCATCTCTAAGAAACCCCTCTGCCATCATTCGACACTGTGCTCGTGTTCTGTCACCAATCATTTGCTGAAAGTCATACCTGAAACAAATTTACTAGAATGGATGCAACATGACTGAACAGTTGCAAATAAAAGAAATACAATAGAGACCTTTTGCATTTTGAACGACGAAAGATAATTATAACGAATAGCTATTTGTTGTCGTAATTTTTTCGGGCGGTCCAAAAACCTTTTTGCAGAATTATCAACAAGTCTATTTGAGAGACAACCGTGCTTGCAACTCGCAGTAAGGGAATTACAGGACAGCCTGCCGGGATTATTATAACGTACGGCCACATGGTGATAATAATTTAAGGACATAATCTCAGGGTCATCTCCCATATTGTGGAGCTGAGAAATGAACACGAAGTTATTACTATATCATGTATTTGTGAGTTTTGTTGAAATTCCGAACCTGTAATCATAACAACAAATAGGGAAAAACGACAACGAATATAAAGAAAACAAATTTTAGTGGCGTAGTACCCTATTCGTAATAATTATTTGTCATTTCGTTTGATGAATAAAGTTGAAAATATCAAGCACAAACACACCGGGTGAAATAAAAGAGATATTGGTGGCTCTGGAATGACTTGTAGAATATATGTGAGCATTTATAGGTTATGACATCGCGTTTAAATAAACGTTCGAGACAATTTATTACTCGAAAATATTGATTTTATAATGAGGTCAAAGGGTGCCTGGCGGACACCCTGACTGACGAGCCGATTTGTTCGGTAGAATTCGGTACTTTCCGATATCATATCTCGACTTCCCCTCGTTCGATTTCGCCAAGCTATATGTAAAATTAAAGGGAATTTTATTGCCAATAAGACACACTGGGGGATATTTTGGTTGCTATTATTGATTTCTAGAATTTGTAGGGTTTTGATAGTTGGGTGTGGTTTTAGCCAAAATCGATGATTGGAACCTTGACACTGGTACAGTCAATATTGGTATTTTAGTAATTTTCCCAAGGGGCCTGTGATCAATACAGTAACGCCCTAAATAATCGACTCCTTAACCACAGCAGAATTAAGGGTAATTTTTTAGGATTACCCTTAATTCTGCTGTGGTTAATGAGTCGATTTTTTTTATATTTCGGCCATTACTGTACGTGTAACTGTTTCTAAAAGTTATCCTGATTGCAGCTCAAATCCATCAAATATTTTTTGATGATCAGTATTTTAATATGGATGTCAGTGTCAAGTTTCTTTGATTCACATATTTTAAATGTGCTACAAATTTGAAAGCAATAAGTTCACTCACCCTGGAGGAAAATATGGTTCACCATACATTCTAGGTGGATATCCATAGAAACCATATGGAGCCATTGGTCCAGGTCCTGGCATTCCAACAGGTCCAGGTGGACCATAATTTTCAGGTGAAGTTATTTGTTCATACTTGTTTCCGTAAGCATCAGAAGGGCTCATAGGAGATTTCAAGTTGGGGTCCATCTTTGAATTGTTTATAAAAATCGGCTTATTTGGATTATTAGGATCAAACAACATTCTCTGCCTCGACGCATTCCCCTGAGGTGTCGATGGACTTGCCACTTCTTTCTCTCCTGGATCCGTGAATTTCAGCTCCTTCACATGGCTATGTGGACAAGCTTGCTTGTAATCATTTTCCTTCGTTTCATGCTGATAATTATCTGGTAGCTTAATGAGCCCGCCGCGGGGCTGCTTATTTTCAGGCTTGCCTCCTTTTTTCTGATGACCTCCTCGGTTGTTAGCAGGAGGCCTATTTCCCCTACCTCGACCTCTGTAATACTGCCTATCCACACCACCCTGTTTATCACCTTTCTCTGATGAACTGCTATCAAACGATCGTTCTCGGCGCCTTCTATTGTGCCTCCCAGCATTATCTGATCTTCCACTGTCTCTTGACCTGTCCCTCTGCTGTCCGTAGTTCTTCCTCTGTTTATCTGCTCTTCGGTGAGTCGACTTCTCAGAAGTCATGCTTTCCTTTGATCGGTCACGAATCGGTCTTCCTCGCCCACGTCCCTTCTTTGATGTAGTACTCCGTTCAGAAGTAATGCTTTCTATAGACCTGTCGCGTCTCCGTTCTCTGGCAGTGGTGTAATTCGAATCAGATTTTCCTCCCCTGTATTTTTTCACTGCCTTCCTATCCAATGATGCTGTGCCAGTGATGAATTTTGCAACTTTCTCATCAGCTTTTGAATACCGTGATGAACCATAATCATTAACATCGGAATCTGACTGTAAGCTATCCCTCGAACTTCCATGTGTCAATCGACCTGTCGGATATTGGCCGGGCATATCAACCTTCCTTGAAGCGGCCCCACCTCCACCAACTGTAACCTTGAAATTAAGTCTCTGATTGTCATGTCTGTCTTCATAATCAAAAGAAGACCTGCGATTTCTCATTCTCCTTCTGTTACCACCAGTACTTGTAATACTATGCATACTGTGGGCACTTGACTCCCTACTTGGAGGCTGTGAAGACGTTTGCCTTTTATTCTTTCGACGACTTCTCCATTCTTCTTTTTCACTGAATACTTTCTTCCTTTGCTGAGACAAATGTTTATTTGAATCAAAATCTAGCTTATTATTATTATTTATGGAATGAGTATCATCGACGTCTGACACATGTGAATTATGATGCATTGGATCAGCGTTCTCACTATCTTGAAGAAATTTCTGAATCTTCAATGTCTCTTCCTGAACCTGTCTTGCCATTTCCCTCTCCACTTCTTGATCCCAATCGAGAACCTTATTTCCCAATTCATCGTCAATACTTAGATCACTTCCAACACTAACGTCACTACTGAAGCTTCCCCTTCTTTGTCTGTGAGCCGAATATCTCTTAGATTGTCCATTTGCACGAGCCATCGTAGGACTGGAGTTCCCAGGAGTATAGCTGGTCCGTGATTTGCCATCACCCTGTATGCTATAAACCTCCCTGTTTTTCTGATTTCTATTCCGTCCATAATGTCCAAGACTAGATTTGGGATGACTATCTTCGTTTTTAGAACTTCTGCTGTCACTTACCTCAGGTCCGCTAGGATACGTCATTTGTCTCACCAGAGGAGCTGATTTCTTATGTACAGAAATAGTTATGTTAGAAAGTTTATTGATAATGTCCTCTTTCTGCTTGTTCCTATACTCAGCAGTATCCTTGCTAGCAACTGTTGGACTCAAAGACTGTCGCTGGCTCTTATGAAGAGTCACTTTCATGTTATCACTAACTCTGCTGACATCAACTTGACGATTTGGATTAGTTGGAGAGTCTGTAAACTGCAAATCTGTGTCTGATGCTGGCGTTACTTCTCTTTGGCCCCTGACGTCACCTTGCTCGTGAAGTTTGACCCTTGGCACATATATCTGCATATCAGGTCTCTTGCGCCGTCTTGCAGATTTACTGCCGTCCTCTGATAATTTATTTTCTGGTGTTTCTCTTTCAGCACTATTTTCTTTGCTACCACCCATACTACTGCTGTCTGTATTGAGGTCTATGGCATCTTCCCAGTTCTCACCACCGCCAGCGTGTTCTGTCTCCTCATTGTGGCTCCGATTTGTCTTACTGAGTCTTGACATCCCAGGTCGATAGATCTGGACTTCAGGCTTTTTGCATCTCTTTTTTTTTGTACCATCCATTTTGTTTTCTGAAAAAAGATAATGCTTGATTTAAAATACACAAAAATTAGACAAAATATACATGCATACGTATACATGTATCTCGACATTATCATTAGCATCAATCTTACTATGAGGTAAATTTTATTTACACAGCAATATTGCTACCAGTTTGGTAATTGTCTCCAAATGCAGGCCATCAAAACATTGATTTTTGGTTGATCAGATGTTTTTAATTAAATTAGATAACACAGATTATTGCACACCCAATCATTTATTTTTGCGAAATACATCAAAATACAGAAGATTTCAAAAGTTCAATAAAAATCTTACAAACCAATGACATCAACAAAGTTCATTGGCGACATCAACTTGAACTGGAAATTTCTTCACTAAATTCCCTTTTAGGGTACCTTTACCCTCACCCAAATTTCCCCAATGACATATTCTCCTACCCGCTTCACAGATTAATGCCTACAACACATGTGTATATCAATATATCTGCTACTAAATAAACCAACAGGGAGTAATCAATGATTCAAGATAATTTTATTTGCCCTCTAACGGTGATCAATGGTGAATCATATGGCAGGAAAAGAATGCTTTTCAGGGCTACAGACATTGACAATTATTTTTGTCTTATTCTGAAAGATATCGAAGTGGACATTGCTAAAAGCTAAATGTACATGGTTGAATCTTTCTGGTTACGTCACAATTATGTTCTCAACTAACACACTGTTCTGACTGGTTCTGATTAATGATTGTGTAGATGTTATATTATTCTATATAAGGGATATATTTTGTTCTTATGATGTACATGTACATGTATGTCTGTAGTACTCTGTACTGGATCTAAAATTAGTTTGTTTTCATGGAGGCTGTGTTCATGTGATCTCCGCAGTAGAGTTTTCACTGAGAGGATAACGTTTGGGAGAGACTCAAATAGTATTTGTCTTTGTTCTTGGTTAAATGTACAATCTAAGATATGTTTCAAGTTTTCAACAACGACAAAAATGGGAAGTCTTAACATGAATGCATGTCAGGTCATGACTTAGGTTGCTACAGTTCAATCAATAGATGATACCCGGTATGTGATTTGCAATTTAACACCCCTAAATTACTATTTCTTAGGATTCTGGGGTGAAAAATATTTGAATTGAGTCGAGAAACCCACCCTTCAAAGCTCAAGGCTGTTAGATTTAGAGTTTTGAAATCTATGAGTTTGATCCACCTCAATGTACAGATGTAACAGCCATTGTGATTGACCCCCTTCCATGGCACCTGATGCATGAAGATTACTATAGACAAGCATCATTTTTATCACGCAACAACTCAATTATTGAAAACTCCCCACCACTGTCATCTCACGACACCCATAATTCTTCTGTGGTTAAGAAGTCGATTACTTAGAGCATTACTGTAGAACAATCAAGTTTAGGCACAAACAAAATAGTTGTGTTTCTGGTTGTCCGACCAACCATATTTCTTGATGCCGACCCTAAACTTTTTTCCAACTATACACAAATATTTTCCCCATACCAAAATAACAAAATAAAAGTGAAACGCAATACAGCGACATTTCGTACATACAAAAGAAGTCCCGTACGACTGATAGTGATACCAATATCATTTACAATCAATACTGCATTATGACTTTTGAATAGTTTAAAGACAAGGCCATGGTAAGCAATCGGTTACGATGTAGCACGTGTCCAATTCCTGGACAATGCTGAGGTAATTACGCTTTTGATGTTCCCGCTCAGTTTGTGGGTGAGAGATACTGATATGCACAAAAAATAACTGCCGCAATCAACAAGATGCAAAATAAGTGCAATAATATGTAGGTTCCAGAACAAAAAGCTTCCGGACCATTTCCCATGTGGTATAACATTTCTTTTTGGTTCGCATTCCCATTTTTACAATGACATTCTTCCTCATTTCAGTTTCGTTTGGCAACACAAACACATTCACTGTAAAATTCTAGACTAATCAGATGCAAAATACGGATCGTGGAACGGACTTTAACGAGCACCGCTCGTGGTTTTTTGTATTTTGCTCGGTGCGGTTTCTCGGTGTTGCCTCAACACCGAAATCTCGGTGTTAAAACCGACAACGCTGCAACTCTAAATTATTAGTTATTAATGACACAAGAAATAATCTAATACGACTATCTGTATCTGTAGATATTGCAGTGCAGGAACCATTCGGTTATAGATGCACTGGTCCAGGTGATACCACGACCGAGTAACTTTATAACCCTGAGGTGACTCCAGTAGCGTTCTTTCCTTGAATTATCCGAATTAATGCTATTAAATTACTATTTCTCAAGGAACCCACCATCAAAGCTCAGATATCGATTTTTGAAGTTTGTTATTTCTTGAGATGTGCAATTATTTGTGGCCCAGAAAAACCTTGTCTCGGACAATATTCCGGACGAAGATGGATAACTCTAATTTCAAGTGGTAATACGTAAAACATTTGTGATACTCAAAGTGATAATATGGCTATATTTCATTGAACAAAATGCTGATAAATAACACTTTTTGGGAAATTATAAGTCTTATTTGTTGAATATTAGACATGACAAAGGACAGATACATTCATTCTGTAAAAATCCTGCAGTTTAACAGCAAATTGTATGATAAAATCGACTTTTACCTATTTTCTTGATCGATATCAATGAATGTCATCCAAAATTTTGGATATACCAAAATCAAGATATACCATGCAGATCTGGAAATATCAACTGGGTCAAATTGTTGTCATTTATTGACAGCATATTAGCGACAAAGGTTGTTTGTTTGATAAATAACAATAATAAGGTCTATTTGTCCGATTTTGTTGATGTTTTCATCATACTAACTGTTCTTATCAAAATTATGCCATTGACATTTCTGTACCAAAAATAAAGATGCCTCTTCTTAACCCTTTACCCAACAAACCGGCCAAAACCGGCCAAATAAAGCTTCAACAGCCTAAAATATCTTCGGTCTGTCTCAATAGAACCATACAAATATGGATATCATTGGAACCGGCTCCTTGACCACATTGTGATAGTTAGTTATGCCCTGTGCCAATGCATTCTCTTATATATGCGAGTCGACCATAGGTCGCCTCGCATATATAAGAGAATGCATTGGCCTAAACAAAATCTTTTTTTAACACTTTTTACCATTTTTTCTTACATTCTTTAACAATTTTATAATTTTTAATGTGTTAAGCCAATGCATTCTCTTATATATGCGAGGCGACCTATGGTCGACTCGCATATATAAGAGAATGCATTGGCACAGGGCCGTTCTGTTGGGTAAAGGGTTATGTAAACACTATTTGAAGGGATATGGAAATTATTTTATTATTTTTGAAATGCAAATTGATTACTTTTAAAAAGCGTTATAGTCTATGCTTTGTGGTTAACTGGACGCTTGGTCTTTCAAGCTTTCCCGCACGTCAAGATTCGACAAGAGTATGATATGCATGACACAATAGTTATTATTATTAGTCACTTATGTGGATTATATTCGTACTGCTGTGGATTTTCGAGTAAGTACTAGTACATGGGTCAATATTGAAAAAAAGTGCAAAATGGTGTTACTTGGGTTGACATGAACACATGTCAGTTAGCACACTAATAACTTTGAATAATTGTATTTATTTGTGATGGTGGTATCATTAGTAGAGGCTCTTATGTCCATTTTTTGGCTCCCGTGTGCATTTTGTGAAGAAATATAGCCACTATGCTCATGATGTTGCTTGATATCTGGGGCACCAGAAAACAAATGTTAGACACCTGGAGGTCGCGACTGGGTGGATTTATGACGTCATAAAAATGGCCGCCATCCAACATTTCAGAGTAGGCACTGAATCAGTTTGATTAAAAGCTAGTAGTGAATTTATGGTAGGAAGTTTAATATTTCTCTACTGTTGTGATACTATGGTAACAGGCTTCACTTTGACAGAAAAATTGACCACATTTAACCAAGATGGTCGCCAAAATGGCGACCGAAGTTCGGGAAAATGATGAATTTTCATACATGTCTCTTAAAACATTCACGGTTGTTTGAAATTGGTGGCTAATAGCAACTTAATTTTAAATAAATTTGAACACCTAACCATTTGAACATGATAATATGTCATACTTTGGGTCTTATTTCTACAAAATGTCGTCAAAATGTGAATTCATAAATATGCTATGAAATTTTACCAAATATCGATTTTGTAATTCAAGCCAAGTGTTAGCCAGAAAATAGTTGAATTTGATGACAAACATTTGCAACAGGTTTAAACATATAGATTGCCATATAATTACAACCAAAAAAGTGCATCTGTATTCAAGATGGCGACCAAAATGGTTGCCAAAATTGATAAATCACTAAAATTTGTCAAATTTTCTTTGATATCACGCCTAATGTGCGATTTAGTGAATATATGTGAATATATATGCTCCGTGTTGGCGTAATAACATGGAGATATGAATAGTTTGTGAACAATGGCTGTTTATACTCAAGAATTTGAGAGAATGAAACGACGAAAATGAGATGAAATCATCAAATGGCAACCATGAACAATTTCAGAGTTGGCATTGAGTCTGGGAGGAAAATTTAGATAGTGAAATGATTATGTTTCACGACCAATAATACCATTGGATCACACTTCCTCTTGACGGTGCAATTTGGACCTCAAAATCCAAGATGGCTCCCAAAACTACGACCGAAATTCTAATAATTGATGATTTTTCACACTCGCCTCTTAAATTATTCACAGCGGTTTGAAATCGGTGGCTACTAGCAACCTTATTTTGAATGAATTATACTATCTAATCATTCGACAACCATGATATGTTAGATTAACATATTATTATCCATATTAATCTAAATTCAGATGGTTACCAAAATGGAGAAATCATCCAAATTTGCTAGTTTTCATTGATAACGCTCCTAATGACGGTTTCAGTGACTACTGGTAAACACATTTGTTCCCCTCTTGACAAAAGTGCCAGGAATGCTGATACAATATGAATATTTTGCGAACAGTAGCTGCTTATATCCGAGATTTCAGGAGAATGGAAACAGAAACCATGAAAAGTAGATAAATTCATCTGATGTTGACCTATTTGAAAATATCAAATCTGAATATATGCTGATTACATCCATCATTACATGTACATCGGAAATGTCCTGATTGGGTGACTCGACTGGAGAAAAATCCCTACCTCAACAATAAGGATGTCGGTATTGAGCAATACTTTAATTACTTCCCCTTGATATCACCCCCCTTATGGGGTTTGGCTAAGAATTTTTCCCTTGACTCCTGTGTTGCTCATGTAATGCCATCATACTAAGTCAATTCTACCGAAATTCAGCTGCTCCCGGAAATTAATTGAATGGACATCACACAATGCAGTACCCAAAAACAGTAGCGGCATATAATGCGTTGACATTACAGACATCTTCCATGTTAACAAGCTTAATAATTAGTGTACACTAAGTCCAAATATAAGAATAGGAGCTAATATTTGTGTGATTCATTCTTATTAATATACATGTACGAAAACACAGGGTATACTTTTGTGAAACTGAGAAAATTTACAATTGCTCGTCCTTGAATAACATCTAGTTCATATTGTGTGTGCATCAGGGGATTATATGACATTAATTGCTTTGTCGCAGACTACCAAACGAGAGCGTTCAGATGTGAGCTCTATGTGTCTGCGAAGAAGAATCGCATTGGCGGATTTCTACCAAACCTCTGCTTATTACATGCGATAGAGAGCGACTAGAGACTCCACACCCAAGATTTGCGAAAGCGTGGCTGATTTTGATCAAGCTAGGATAGGAAGATAGCCTCATATAATGAGTTCAATTGGTATACATGTGTATTTGAGTTCCACATAGATAGTTTTCTGGACATCGCATATACTGCAAGTTCGTTCCGTGTATGATCCCCATCTTCCGGTGCAGAACTTATGCACTTATGTCATATTTGTCGAAGTTCTTTCATGCCTGCGTTATGCGGTCTTATCAAAATGTCATACAAGAAACATATTCACACCAAATTTTCTTTAAATGCCTGCATTTCTGTAATAGTATCGGCTATCGGCAATGTTCCAGATAAAATTTATAATAATTTCTCGTACAAATGCACAGATCGACTTTGGCTGTAGAGGAAATTCAACTCACCGACATGTTGAGGTACATGTATTATTATTGGGTGGAAAGTTTGTAGTATTCATTCCAGATGTTTTATACAGGAACATTTGATATCCCACTACAATGAAATCAGGTCTGCAGAAAACTCAGGTCGTTAAACGTTGTAATCTTATACCTTCTTGAGCAATAGTTGAAGTAAATTTCAGTTATGGACTCTTCAAATAGCTAACAATCCACAATATTCTCTCAATTCAAGCATAACATTGTTATCTATTACTTCCAAATTTTGCGCAGTATCTATGATTCCAAGCTTGTTATTGGCCTACTTATGGATCCGACTATTATGGTTGTACGGTTTGCCAGTAAATTCTATAAACTACATTTGTTCGATGGACAATTAAAGGATTTCGTTCGCGATTGCGGGGTTTTTGTGATTCGAATATCTTTACTTTCTGTGAACTAACAGTTGATGTATAATGCTAATGAATGTCCCCATGTGGACGTTTTGCAAGAAATCTTAATAAACGTTCCATTAAATGATCTTGATGACCCGTCACTGTATTCATTACTTCGATGCACCATCATATGGCATGGATCAAAGATGAGCTTCTGGTGTTTCGATGAGGTATTTCATCACTAAATATCCAGACACTAGGCATAGGCATTTTGATTTCACGATATTTTTTCGTTGACAACCAGGAAGAAGTTGAGGATCCGTTATTGTCACTTGATGGACTCGACATGGAGAATGACAAACCTTAGGCTGTTTTTGCCCGATACTGATGTTTTGACATATGTTAGACTACATCGAAGTGAACATGCAATGTATCTGCTATGAGGTCAGCGGCCGTATTGACATTTATTTATTAAATCTGTATTATGGACTCTCCATTCCACAACCGAAGCAAACATTCTATATGGAGTCTCTGATATGCAGTCGGAGAGTTTTGTGGTGAGCTCTGTTAGCTTGCGAGATGAGTTTGTAATTCAAATGTAGTTGCTGTGGTGAGTTGGTTGTAGATAGACTACCATCAAAGTGACCATCTATTGGACGAAGTAACAAGAGTGGTACATGTGCTGACTCACGTCTTGAGAAGTGTGACAATGTCTCAACTATTCAAACGAATTTCGGGTGATGAAACACATATATGCCAAAAACAAGAAACTGGACAATGGAATCTCCCCTTATTGTATCTTATTAGACACAACTGTTTCATAATTAGATACGAAATAATGTTTGCACTAACATGTAATGCCTGTGTATTTCTAAGTTGAGCAATTATATTTCCCGGTGGCAGTATGATAGCAATGCAACTTCGACTTAGATGAAGTCAAGGTGTTATATTTTTCCTGAATCTTCTAAATTTTTGTGGCCGGGCGAAATCAACGTGGTCAACAATTCATCAAGAATAGGCAACGAATAAAGCAGATCTGCCCCAAACGAAATAATATAGCCATAAAGTTGGATTTCTGTCTGTATTATGACTGCAGCGATTCTTTTGCGTCCGAGTACTCGTTATGCTCTTATAATGATAGTCAGCACATATCCGGTTTGACTTCCTTCCCAGGAAAAGGGCAGGATCGTTCAAATTATATTGGGCAATTTCATGTTAGGTTTCTAAGAGTCTATTCTGATATATTCTCGATTATAAACAAACTATGTTTGGTCAAACATAGTCTAATTTAGATTGGGCGAATATATCCAACTCCTTTGCTAAATGCCGTTTGATAATATAAACATTTGTCACATTTTATAACTGAGTTTTCGCGGCCATTCTGGTGACCATCTTGTGTCAAATAGATCAATGTCGAGTGTAATTGAATGACACTAACGATATTTAAAACTGTGTACACTTTTGTTTATTTTATTATGCCTATTTCTGTCCAATGTTAATCTAGAACTTCGAGAAGCAAGTTTATTTGTGAAATTACATAGCGCATTATTTAATTTGCATTTTTCGGAGTATGGACAACAATTAGACACAAATTACAGCATAATATGTTTTCCAAAGTACTTGGTGTCATGACTGATAAAAACAAAGACAAGTCCTACTCTCCACAGTTTACAAATAATCGAAAATGATCTAAGGGGCATGTGTAACAATTCAACACATTTCTATATTTCGGTCGCCATTTTGACAGCCATCTTGTTTTTTATCAATCTTGTTCTTTCAAAGGGAAGCTTGGTGCAATTTTATCATTGTCGTAGAAATATTTTTCATTTTCTGTGTTAAATTTTCTTCCTCACTCAGCAGCTGCACTCAGTGCCCATCCTGCTATTTTGTGTGGCTGCCATGAAGATGATTTGACTTAATTTCCGTGGTATAATTCTGTTGAATTCTCGGGTATAAGCAGTTATATGGTTCACCAAATTTACAAATTATTCCATAAGTCGATGGATGTCCGCGAAAAAGTAGCACATATTCCTGCATATTCACATTTACTTTTCCCCAACACACGAGTGATATCAATAAAAATTAGCAGATTTTTGTGATTTCTCCATTTTGGCAGCCATCTTGGCCGCCACCTTAAACGAAAATGCACTATTTTCAGTGTAACTATATGGCAATTCACATATTTAAAACATTTTTACATTATCTTTATCAAATTCAGTTATTTTCTGTTCATCTCTTGGCTAGAATCACATAATTGAATTTTGGTTAACTTTCATAGCACATTTTTGAATTCACATTTTAAAGATAGCTGACAGGAATGAGATCCGAATATATGACATATTATGTTGTAGAAATGGTTGGATACTAGAATTTATTCAAATTTAGGTCTTTATTCGTTACAAATTTCAAACATCGGTTAATGATTCAAGAGGAAAGTGTGAAAAATCATCAAATTTCCGAATTTCGGTCGCCATTTTGGCGGCCATCTTGGTTTATGGTGGCCACTTTTTCTGTCAAATGGAAGTATGGGGTATTAGTTTCACGTCAGTGGTGAGATAATCAAATTTCTATAATAAATTTACAAGTAGATATTAATGAAACTGACTCAGTGCATACTGTGAAATTGTGTATGGCGGCCATCTTGATGACGTCATAAATCCAACCAGTCGCGACCCCAAGGTGTCTAACATTTGTTTTCTGGTGCCTGAGATATCAAGCAACGTCATTGGCATAGTCGCTATATTTCTTCACAAAGTGCACACGGGAGTACATAAGAGCCTCTACTACATCGGGGGTTACTTAAAATTGTTATAAGTGAACTTATTGAGATTCCAAATTTATTCCAAGCTTAGTATTAGAGCCACATACCAGTTTTATTGGTGTTACTGGTCATACCAACCTAATTTCATGAGAAATTCTCAAGATAAATATATAGCAAATGATAGGTATTTATTATTTTTATTTATCACAAAACTCTGCTCTTTTTGAAATAAATCACAAAAACATGTAACAAGACATCATATTTCAGATTTTTACTTGTTTTGCACCGTTACTGATTTCTGTGTCATTGGTGTTACCATGTTGATAATGCTCCTTAATAAGATGATAAGAATCAGTCTAGGATAAGATAACACCACTGGTTGGTAGAATATTTCAAGGTAATTGCTTGGAAAGTTAAAGTGGTGGCATCAACTGTTTATGTTTTTCAAAATTTATTACAGAGTTTCAAAATGTCCTTGAGTATGTTAATTGCTTGTCATTGGTGTTACCGCAATATGGTAAAGATTCTGTTATAGAACAAAACAGATTTATATGCATTTTATACATTAAATGATTCTTAGAAAAGAAATTGAGAAATGGCAAACAAAATTCCTCGACTTCTATCTGAAAATTTCATTTTACCTACAAAATGTCATTGGTGTTACCGTCATTGGTGTTACCACAAAAAGTAACACCAATGACATTACAAATATAAATCATCATAATTTGTTCTTAAGTTGCCAATGAAATAGTCTCGAAGATATTTTCGGGGTTTTGGACCTCTATATACATGTACAAAACAAATCAGTTTTGTTAAAAATTTAAGAAGTGTTAA
The DNA here is from genome assembly GCA_032622095.1 of Siphonodentalium dalli. Classification (NCBI taxonomy): domain Eukaryota; kingdom Metazoa; phylum Mollusca; class Scaphopoda; order Gadilida; family Siphonodentaliidae; genus Siphonodentalium; species Siphonodentalium dalli. The sequence goes on along the minus strand of CP136064.1, from coordinate 64,237,597 downwards.
AAGTTAAAATTATAAAGTGACAATACAATTAATGTCATTATGTGTTAATGTCCGCCGGGGCATGGCTTAATCTCTGTTAGGGAGGGGTGTTCACCTTGGAATTTCCCCCACCCCATTGAACTAAACCAAACTCACAAGTTTGTATAGTTTCATTTGCATCTCCTCCCCCACTTGGGTTCTTTGATTTTCCCCCAACTGTTAACTGTTCCCTCACAAGCCTGGACAGTAGCATATTCTAAATGGATCAGTAGTCTTGTGGACATTAGTCAGGGGAGGAACATAATCCACTGGGCTAGTATGAGACAATTTTGAGATCTGATCTCGGAAATTGCAAAATCCTAAAATAAAGTGGTCTAATGGCAGGTGAATTCACGTACACCCCAATTTGTTTTTCTTAAATTAATTAGAAGTTGTTCACTGGCCGCATGGTAGGGAACAGGAGACACTCCGGGCCATGGGTTGGCCAGTGGGAGAAAATATTGAAATCTGAACATGATGGAAATTGCAAAATCCTAGCATATATAGACTGTCATCAATCTTTCCATTGTTTTGAAATTTCCAACCAGACACCGCCCCTGAGGTTGGAAAATGAGGTTGGAAAATTTCCAACCGAATGAACCGATGGCTATGTCAGTCCAAAATTTTGAGAAAAAAACTAGAAAAATAGGCAAAGTTTGGTCTAAATACAGCTAATTCCCCACTAATAAATTGTTGGAAAATCAAACTCCGAGTACAATTTAAACCTATTGTTGGTGTGAAATTTCCAACTACAGGGGTAACTTGAATGTATCAGAAATGAATTTTCCAAAGTTTTGTATAAATCTGATTATATTGCATTCATACTGCTTGATGCAACACATGTATAGCCAATAGCCAATTTTTAGTGTTCACACACCTGTGGTACTATTATTTCTCTTTTAAATGTTATGTATCTTGTTATCTGTTTGAAATATTGCCATATTTGGCAATTCCATGTTGGAGAGAAAAAAATGCAAAATTAAAAAAAGAATTGTTATTTTTCCAGACATTGTCCCTTTTGAAGACATTATATAAAAGGATAGAAAAATGTGAATTTTGTTATCTCCAAAACCATTCTGAATGGTACGTCTGTTACCTTGGAATCGCCCTATTGTGTTTTTTAAAGGAAGGGAGAATGATTTCTAAAGGAAAATCCAAAAATGTCATTGGTGTTACCCTCATGTCATTGGTGTTACCGTAATAAAATGCATCTCCTAAGAAAACCAGTGAGGATTGTTTCTCTCCTTTTTCTGCCACAGGTAGAGACAAATAGACTTTATCTCCTACCTATAGTTTGATTGGGAAATTATTCATGACCACATTATTTGCAAAAACAAACAAAGACCAAATTTATAACATTTTATAACAGCGATAACAGACCATATCTTAACATGTAGATCATTCTCCATATGTCTCATATGTGGAAGTCAGTAGGTATGACCTACCTGTTAAAGGTACTCAACCCGTAAAGAGGGTCCCCATCTCAACAGATTCCAACAACAACAATCCGATCAGAGGGTCCTATATTACTATTTCTTTGGCTTTGGGGGTAAAAAATATTTGATTCGAGTCGAGGAACCCATCAAACAAAGCTCAGAGTCATTAGATATTGATTTTTGAAAATTCTTATGTTCTCGAGATGAGTACTTATAACTGCCGTCAATTTGGTAACATGCTCGAGATTTTACGCCAAAATTCTATTCAAACAGACAAGGATGGATAACCCTATAATCAAGTGGGTAATAATAACGAATTTTTTACTATCTTCTGGGCCAGAAAGAATTCCCGATAATGAAAAATAATAGATTTCTAAAATCGATATCTAACAAATCTGAGCTTTGATGGGTGACTTCCTCGACTCGAATCAAATATTTTTGACTCCCGAAGCCATTGAAATAGTAATTGAGAGGAGTTTTATCGGGTTGAGTACCTTTAAGCATGATGAGTTTTGGTCAGAATAACTTTTCTGTTTATAGAGCATTACACCCTTGGTTGATAGTAACACAAATGACAAACAACAATATTTTGGCATAAAAGCAACACATTTCTAGTGATGAACAGATTAACTGAAATGGCACTTGGCTGTTTATAATCGGAAAAAATTTCTGCCGTTCCGATGGTGGTTCCGATTATTTCCAATGAACCGTTGTGTTAAAATTATGTATTCTATGGTAAGTAAGGTCTGCCTATTATATTTAAAAGAATATATATATTCGTTTATACAGTGAATATGTGTTAAAACGTAACCATACATTGGAAGACTTGGAGATAAATTGAAGTATGTACGGTACCTATACTGAAGACAGTTACTAGTAAGTGACTGTGTTCAGTAAAATTGGAAATTACATAATTGGCAATAGACCGGCCGAATTATTATTGATATGGAAAACCAAAATTATGTAGAAGAATTGAACCCCGTATACATGTATGCATTTTGGTAGCTCTAGATATCATTCTCAATTAGCAAATTGAAGCTCGTTTTTATATGCATAGAATAAGAGAACACGTGGCGGCAAATATAGTCCCATCCGGTAATAAATTGCACCCAAAATCGTATTTAGCCATTTGCTATGAAGCATCTAGCAATTTCGACGACCGATGCCATATATATATATATATATATATATATATTTTCCCAAATCGATTCATCACTACAAATTTCACATTACATAGGACTACACTTGTAATACTCGCATATCAGAACAAATTCAGCCTGTTAGGCATTAGATCAACATGACCACTTTCTTAGATTGCTGCTTCCCACTACGTTCATGACTGAACTAGTTAGGCATAAACTTTCCAATTGTTGAAACTAAAGGCCTACTGGACACCCCATCCAAGTAGCTTTCTTCACATCTCTGTACATGTGGCTTGACAACCAGTTAGTGTTTGTATGTAGCACTTACTACATATATACATTATGAAGTTGGGTGAATATTTGAAAACTGTACAATTTGGAAGATTGCATTACGTGAAATTCAAAGTTAAAATTCACAGAAAAAAACGTTTCCATGTCGAACCTGATGACTTACCATGAATTAGGGTTTGCTTCGGCACGCTCGAATTTTATTGCTATTGCCATGGCAACATGACTTAATCAAGCAAAGTAGTAAATATGTCACTCCTGTTACTAACAAACAACAATCAGCTTACACCAATAGCAGTCATTTCATATGACTAAAATATATTTATTGTTATTACCTTCTGTTAATTCTTGGAAATAATTCAGCTTTAATAAGCTCATGATAGCGAATATGTTTAAAATCTGTATAAGCATGGGTGAACTCACACATTTATAGCATAACAGTACAAAACTGATTACTCTGGAGGCCATGAACTTAAAGAGTTCCAAGTTGATCATATTTGCATAAGTATCGACACTTTGTACCAATCCCAATATAATAATAACTGTTTTCTTTGGATGAGAGTTTTTTCAACAAAATATAAATATGCACTGGTAACAGGAGTGACATTGGTAACAGGAGTGACATTTTGGTAACAGGAATGACCCTCCCGGTTTTCACAATGTGGCCATATACAGTGGATTTTGGTACACAATCTTATGTCACTCAAGAATCTTGCTTTTTTATGTGATCATCTTCTGCAAAAACTCAAACCATGTTTGGCAAGGTCAACACTCTGGCTGGCACTCGACTGGTGGGCATCAACAGATGGATACAATTGGACTCATAGACTGATTCAGATAAAGAATAGGTTTGGGTTTTCACAATTCACCCTGTATAAATTGGTCTGTCTGTGATTTATATTGAGAGCGAAGTCTAATTATAAAAGTATGCAACTGTTTTGCTTGTTGGTGGGATAACTTGGAATCAAAAGATTTGCTGTAGCCACCAAGACCAGTCTCTGCATCTCTGATGTGACTCTTGTTGGAAATATAGTATAAAATCTTATTTTGAATCAAACCGGAGTACCAAATCATTTGACTCTTCAATACTAGTAGGTCACATGTAATGTGACTTTTTCTATTAAGACATAGCTAGAAGCTGAATAACACAAGACTTCAATTTATGGTCTTTATTTTTAACAGAACTTGCAAAATATCAAACAACAAATATAAAACATATATTACTTCATTTTTGTTCTTCAAATGGCAGAATTATATTGAATTTCCTTCTTGTGATGAAAAGTGATGACTGCTGACTTTTGGTGATCTTCATTGACGAGAACTGGCTAATCAAAGTGTTGTTGGCAATAAATGTTCATTGCACATATCTGTTGCACCTGTTACTGTCATTCCTGTTTCCAAAAAAAGTAACAGGAGTGACAGTAACAGGAGTGACATATATGGCAGTTAATGGCAAATTTCTAAAAATGTATTTGGATATGAAAATTAAACACTTATGTTTTGCATAAAAGACTCATTCTAGAATATGAACGAGAGGCCGATCACGATCGGCAGATGTTAACCCATCCCTTGACGATAAAAATTTAATATGATCGGATAAATGAGAGTTTTGGTGTTGAATTATAGAGTATACTGTTATGTACTATTATAGACAAATGTACATAACACAAATTATTGGAATTTATGGGTCACTGGCATTTATATAAGAGAATGCACTGGTACAGGATCTGTAATGCTAAACCACCACAGCCAGCAAGCCCATGGGTTAAATGTGTAGGTGTGACCTGGACATGGAATACTTGGGTTAAGAGAGTCCAATTTAAGTTTACAATAATAATGTGTCCTAGTATACAGATAAGCAACCTCACCACTGACCCATTAATATCAATTATATAGCAGAGCTGTCAAAATATCACAGGAATTGTTTATGTTGAACACTGACCTCTATTAAACCAATAACAATTATAATGATATCAGACCATCTGAAGATATAACTCTGCAGCAGAGATGTCTACTGTTAATAGCATGTGATGTTTATGGTTGAATCTTTATTTTAAATTAGATACCATAGCCTTCTTTATCAGATTATTTTCACATTGGCATAAGAGACATCAGAAAATAATATAGCCTTATCAATAGCTAAGTAGTCCAAAGGCAATTGGTGAATTGGATTTAATGTTGCTCCAAACAGATTTACCAGTACATAACACAAGATTTTGGACCGATTTAATCAAATTTGGTGTGGTGATTCGGGGTACCCTTGGAAGAGTTAAAATGGTGTTAGTTTTTCAAATTTTTTTAACTTAAAAACTTTTTAATTATTTAAAAAAATTAAAGGTCCACATTGGAAATCTTTTTATCATAACCACCAATATCTAAATGAAAAACAAATGACAATGTTAATGACATTTATTTTTTTATTATTATAAAAGTTAAAAGTAAATTTTTTTTTCTTCAATTTTTTTCTCGAAAAAGGGTCATAACTCCTTTAAAATTAATCGGATCAAACCCATATTCGAACTCGATCTGTATTTTGGGCTGTGAAACTCACATACAAAATTTGGTTTCGATCGGATAAAAAATGTTTGAGTTATCGCATTACTCATAAAGTGTCTACGGACAGACGGACAGACAGACAGACAGACAGATAGACAGACGGACGAACGACGAGTGGTCAATCCGGGCAACGACACTATGTTTACCATACTATGGTGTGGGTAAACATAAAAACGTATTCCCGATACATCGAAAATGATGAAAGAAATGATATTGCGGTAACAGTAGTGACTTACAATTAACCTACTAGTACTCGCCTCATTTTTTCATTAATGCTCTCCGGTATGCATAAATGATATCAAATCACCACTATTTCGACTTTTGTTGGCCCATGTTGGGATTACCTATTTGGTGACCTTCCCTCTGGTGGCAGGTTCCTCGAGAAGGCTACTTTACACCCTCATATAATTCCTTGTTATACTATTGGTAACAGGAGTGACACATACATTTGTAACAGGAGCAATGAGATCTATATTTTCAAGTTTAAATGAAAAAAGTCCATATTCCAGTTATAGTCGTTTTGTTCAAGTTTCATGGACTCAAATAGGATTGAATATGTGAGATTTATCTGATCTCTTCAGGAAAACAATATAGTCTATACTGTTCAATAAGGAAAAATAACATTCAGAAATTCATGACATGGCCTCATTTTGGCTCTGTAAAAATCCAACAGCTCAGACTTTGGTTCAGTTTTTTTGTCTGAATATGATATTCAGAATATCATCCTAATTATCATGGTACCGGTACCTAGAAACAATTATTATTTGGTTTTCTCCTGTTGCACAAACTTCTGTAATTATAGGACCAATGGTTGTAACATCAAATTGTACACTTTTCAGATATTCACCCACATTATATATATGTCAACAAAAATCATTTACTCTGTAAAATGATAAGTATATAGTTCCCATAATGTCCATAAAAATCAGCCTGTTCCTATGTGGTCTGGAACAATGAAACTGAGAAATCAGTTTGGTGTGGCCTAAATAAATTATGTTAATTTCAGTTATCAATTATAGTTTATACTAGATAATCATAATAGATTGATCGATGGTTCACCCTGACTGGCCTTAAGTCCTGACCTGATAGAGTGGGATTTTTTCTTGAAAATAAATAAGTGTACATGTACCGGTACGTTTATTTAATCCCAAGAGTAGTTAAGCCATGGATGAGTATTTTGACCACTGGTCACATCTTTGAGCATTCAGGGCCTGGAACCTACATCATAAATCAAAGTTTTTCACCGAAAAATGGCAGGTGCTCGGTGCGACTCGAAGTGAGTATTTATCGTTTTTGCAAACTATGTATATAAACCACTAAAAAAATCATTGCTTATGAGCTGTAAAACATTGTTTGCTAGCTCACAGTCATCTATACCGAGATATATATATAACGGTTGTAAAGATTATCGCGTTCAGGTGGTTTCCGTTACCAATTTTCGAGGCATGTTTCAGAGTTTTGAAATGGTAACGCCTACATTGGCTTTTAAAACTGGAATTGTGACATAAATGGTAACGCCTACATATAATCAACATTTGATTCCAAAATCGGCAATTTGGCTGAATTCTTTCTTTCACTTGCCGAATATCACAATTAGTTTTAGGACTAGTGAGTAGTGTATGCCTTCACAATTAATGGAACTTATGGAAGCGCAAGAGTATAATTCTTCCCTTGCTAAGATCCCCCGAATATTGCCGAGGCGAATCGGTACACATCGGCTCAAAAGTAGACTGCTTCACTTGTGGCAGGCTAATTAATACGTTTTTCACGGAATTACTATCACAAGACATAAATGAATAAAATAATAAGTAATTACCGGTATATGACCTTTATATATCAATATTGTTATAAGGAATAACAAAAAATGTCATTCTGGTTGATGCATCATATATAATTATAGGCTAATATAAACCAACGTTTGACAAATGAATAAATCGCAATATCGCTACTGCTTGAGTTGAACCAGGAAGGAGCTTTAAGTTGTATTATAAAATTTTTGTTTCAAATTCAAATGTTTCTGAAATTAATAAAAGAAAAAACTTTTAATTAAAAGAAATTAATTAAAATCACACGCTCGCAAAGTCGCACTCTCATGTACAGTAGTTACAGTACATTGTCAAACTGAAACACTTCACACAGTTTTTATGAACCCTACTCTAAAATAGTTTTTGAATGTTGTGGTGATAGTCAGTAAATTCTAACTGATTTCCTCCAGAGACTAACGCAACGTTATTCTAACGCTGTGTCCTTTTCTGTGCTGTTCAGGATATCCCTCCCTTTTCACATTTATACATGTTAAAATAAATATTTAAAACCCAGTTTTATTGGTAAGACCATCATATATAAGGTTAAAATATGCAGGTAAAAGCTGCGTTGCGTTGTGTGAATTTAAAGTTATTCCTCCTGTATCTGGGATCTTAGCCAACCGAGTCCCGTTCGACTGTTTCCGGGGGATATTAGAGGGAATCTACGGGGGATCTTAATTAGCACCGATTGACGGTCGGGAATCATCGGGAGATCTTAGCGAGGGAAGAATTCTATTATTGCTATGGAAGCATCAAATTCACATGTGTTTAATTATTATTGAAATTTGTTTTGCCGGCAACCATAAATACTCGCTCGTTGATATTTGATATGTAAATAGAACAACTTAAAACTAATTAAGAGGTACTGTACGCCATTTTCAATAAACTCCCGATAATAACAACAATCTAATATCTATAATCTAATATTATATAAACAAATAAGTAATTTGAGTCGAAGATGTATTCTGTGAACGATCAGGTTAATAGATTATCCTAAAATCAAAGTTAAAGCTAATCAATCCGATTCGATGGTCCCCCATATCATCAGATTCCAACAACAAATAATTTGTTAAGGGGATGGCAAAGTCTGTTTCATAAAAAATGTCTGGAAACGGGCTGACAAAATTGGTATTTTTCACATAAAAGCAGACAGAAATAGATATAACAACATAGAGATAATATATAGAGCATATATCGTTAAAGGAGGTGCCACGAATAGATGTGAGCTAAAAAGCTTTTTGTACCAGAAAAATGACTTTGAAACAGAGTATATCTGCAATATTATGTCATTGTTTTGGCATTCAAATGTGAAAAACTATAACTTCAACAGTATCATTAGGCAGCCCATTATGATAAGTGACATACCGTTAAGAGCCAAGGAGCTCTGCTTTAGATTAATGTTCACTGTATCGTTTGCAAAACGTCCGCTAAAACGTGTCAGTTTTTCTTGGGAGCCAGTCGCCATATTTCAATTGTAAACACATGTTCATGACGTTGTTGTCATTTTTTAATTCGCGGCAGGTACATGAAAAATCGACCAGAAAAGCAATCCGATCCTGCAATCGGGCAAGTTTATGATATGAAATCGATGCTTTCAGTTTATTGAAGTTGTTGGAATTAATTTAGTTGCTTGATTACCCACGATTTATGAAGTTTTGTGCTGTTTACAGATGGAAATGTTGATATTTTATTTTTAGAATTACCAGTCTATAGTCGAAAGCGAGATTACAAGATGTCGTATTAGTACGCAAATCACATAAATAGAAAACTTACATGTTTCAGAATATTGTATTATTCTAAAATCAAATAGCCTATATAAAAACATATTTATGAATAGGAAAGTACCGTATTCCGACGAAATATGTCATATTTTACGACGGACTCCTTGTGCGAGTTCACTTCCGGTCAATTCTATTTTGGTGCACTGGGATAAACAACATTGTGGAGAAAAATACATTTAATAACATTTGAATGTAAATTAATCGAGAAATTGTCGGTTATCAGGTACAATCATATTGCTTATAACCCATATCTATTGATGGGCATAATCAAAAGCTTGATCCCATGCGCGATTGTCTATACTGATCGATTTCCATTCGTAATCGTATTCTAGTATTGACGGATGGGTTTGTTTGTAATCATGGCCGCCACGCCCCCATGGCTTGTGTATCGGCTATCGCAAAATAATGTTAGGATATTATGGTCTCCCATACCAAGAAAAATAGTTCCTAAGAATGTAAACAATGCAAATGGAGGACATTTTGCCATTATTCAGGATGACTACTATTTTCACAGGCAGGGTATTTGGGAAAGTTCTTGTTTTTCCTCAAAATGATGTCTCCTCGTCTCTAACCAGATTCTTATAGGACCATTTTGACTGTTCAGTTTGTACAAAAAGTTAACCATTGGAACTGGAGAAACGCCGTTTGGGGACATGATTTTTTGTCACTCTACCGCGAGTAAATTCTAACAGCTATAATTTCTCTACTAATGACAAGATCTTTGTTTATTATTGATTATTATGTGTGAAAAATATGAAGTTTATCCATTCTATGGCCGGTGAGTAATTATTGATCATCTGGAGGTAGGGTGCAATCCGCGGTGGCCATCTTGACCAGACTTTACCATCCCCTTAAATGCCCGCTTCAGTTATCAGAATTGGTTAAATAACCAAAACTAATGCTAACGGTTAACCACAGTCAAATATAGTATAAAATTGGCCTAAACCTGTTATTTATCAACATTTTGTCGGTTTGTCAAATATCTGACAGAAAACGCTACTTGATTTTCGAGTTAACCATCTTCATCCGCAAATTTGGTCCGAGGCAGTCTTCTCGTCGACTTTTACTGCGCCACTAAATATTCCAGGTGGTGAAAAATAATAGATTTAAAAAATCGATATCTGACCATTCTGAGCTTTGATTGGTGGGTTCCTCGACTCGAATAAAATATTATTTACCCCCGAAGCCAAATAAATAGTAATTGAGGGGTGCATAATCGGATTGAGTACCTTTAATAATTTGATACATATTTAATTTATGACTGGAGCCATAAAATAAGTGTGGCACTAATGATCGTGTAAACAATTATATTGATACGGGGCGTAAACTCAAGCCACTTACTGAGTGGTGACTACTAGTATACCATAACTTAAAATTATGAGTATATATGTGAGTGGTATACATATAATTTAACATTTATTTGATACATTTGTTTGAAAACTACACAAATTATTCTACAACAACAATTTGGATTTTCGCATTCCGGCTAATCTGCCATCTATAACATTACTTCGTACTCAAAATACTTTCAAGTAATGAAAATCTGGTTACCATATTCTACGACTCAGAGACTATAGAAACAGGCCAATATTATGTGAGCGTTAACACGACGTGGGCGTTACCATTAATTTAATAGACAAATTCATAAAAATTCTTTGTGTCTTAAGAAATTTACAAACAAACCACGGGAATGTTAATTTTTTGTTATTGATTCAAATGTTAGCATTTATAATATCCCGAAACTCAATGTATACGGTTTTAAAATGAGTTTAGGGCGCGGAGAACATGAAATGTTGGCGTTAACACCTGCACGAAAATAGGAAATCGGACGCGATTTTGAATTGCGAACGCGAAATTCTCATTAAAAGCAATTCTTTCCGATTTTCGGTTTCTGTATTTGTCGAGATTTGCAGGTGGCATAGCTCCTTTGCTTATAATACTACATCGAAATCGATTTTATTTATTTAAAAAAACGATGTCGAAGTAGCGAGTCGAACTTTATTTACAGTTATTTTGATGTAGGGTTACCCTTCCGGTGACGTAGGTTCCAGGCCCTGGCATTGATGTTTAACTTTAAGTTTAAATTTTAATACATGTCATGTGCCGATGTGGTTGTAATACTTGTATATAATAAATTAATGTATTTTGGCTGTTTTTCACTGTCGCCGATTGAACTGTTTATCAGAAAATTTGTATAAGACTTTCCAATAACTGTGATTTGAACTCGTAAACAGTACTAATATCGGAAATTAACGACAGGAAGCAACACTCTGCGAAAGCGGTGATTTTGACCTACAGAAAGTTCGAAACAGAAACCGCGTAACTTTAGAAAAACCGGGTTTTTATTATTTATTTTAGAAATGTCGGCTCATAAAACAACAGAATTTTCAGTGAATTGATCCATAATCAATATAACTGTCCGATTTTTAGTAATCAATACATACTATATCTGAATCGTAAACAGAACGTTACCTGATTTTTGTCCGGAGTTTGGCGTTTTAGCTATATTTTGTAGCTCGGAATACGAAACTTGAACCACATCTCGCGTGGTAGCCATTTTAAATGGAAGGGAGATAACCCGATGCAAATATTTTTTGCAGTTGATATTCCAATTATGGCAGTGGCTTTTTATGCATGCGAAAAGCTGGTTATGGGGGTGGTTTAATTAAACATAGTGATATTCAGGACAGCTGGGCAAGGCTAATGCATACTAATTAATATGTGGTGTAAAATTAGCCTATCGTATATGATGTAGGCCTACAATCTTAATTCAGATTGTGCATGATAATGTTTACAAATGTCAGTAAAGACGTAGGCAGGCCCCAGCTATATAGGCCCTACTTTGTCAGCACAAATCGTGCATGGTAGGCTATATATTCGTCTCTACGCATACTAATCGAATAAAAAAAAAGTAAATGATGTTATAAAATAATGTCTCATATATGGCAATATAGCTCATCAAGACTAGAAAGTTGGGATATATCTGGAATTTCTGGATTAATATATAGATCTACTATTCCATATAGTACTTAGAATGCTATATTTCTCGATTATATATAGACCACTATTATGCCTAACATTCTGCTGCCGTAACTAATGGAGGACGTACCGCCCAGATACGTATATTCATATAGGCCTATATGCCCTACGCATATACATGTAACCTACGCGTACGTAGCTCTGCATGGGTACTAGTAACCTCAAATTGGAATTGATTTCGACGTACCCGCGATATTAGCTAGGCTACCTGGATGGCGATCGCCAGGTAACGTCATACGTCAGACTGATTGTCCACCAATTAATAAGCGTAGCGTTCATTCGTTCGATGAATGCTGCCTTGAATGGTCGTTCTGCTTCTTTAATCACATTCAATGCTATATAGTTGCCATAATTAATTCGTGTATTTATTTATTTTATTACCATTAATTAACATAATCTTTACATACTACCTATATATACGTATACTCGGAGATGACATCTTCTCAGAATTCTCAGATGCCAAGAGTTTGGTAAGTATTTAGATATCATCAAATTGTAAGCATGCATTTAGTTATATCTGATATTCAATTGTATGATATCATATATTCATTTTGTGATATCAATAATTCGGATAAAAAGACTATTTAATTTAGTGATATCACAAAATATTTATTGATAGTAAGAAATTAATTTATTATATCGCATTATTGACAAACTTTCTATTTTGTGATATCATATATTCGAGTTTGTGCTATATTTGTGATATCATAAAATGTTGGGGAATTATTGATATCACAAAATGATTTTAAGATAACACAACATGGAATTAGTGATATCATAAATTTATTTTGTGATATCACAGAATCGAATATATGATATATCACAAAATAAGCAAGCATTTAGTGATATCGATAAATCGATTTTATGATGACATAAAATAGATTTAATGATATCACAAAATGTTTTAAGGAATGGTAGTCCAGCTTGCAATTTTCGGTTTATTGATATCACAAATTCAATTCTATGATATCAAGAAATGAATCTATGATATCACAAAATAGAATTATTGATATCAATACAAGCTTAGTATTATGTGATATCAATAATTCGATTTTGTGATATAAAACAAAAAAAATTCATATCACAAACTGGACTTAGTCAGTCTTAGTGCTATCTTAAAATCTGTTTGTGATATCATAAAATATTTAATGAAATCATATATTAGAATTTGTGATAGAAGAACGGAGCCCTATATTTATATGGGTGATTTTGTGGATTTCCTCGGTGCCTGTGTTATGCGAATGATGATGTTTGAACGTATTTGAACTTGTTAGTGCCTATAGTATATGCGGTGTTTGTCATATATAGACAATTTAGTCTCACTCCGACAGTGCATATTTAGTTTTCTCAAATTTTGCACTATATATATTCACATAGGGCAAACGTTCCCGGTATAATCGATTTTAATGATACTGAAGTGGTCATTGAATAATGGTACCATATGGGGGTGGTGACCCAGACAGTAAAAATGGAACCGCATTTTTTAAAATATAAAATAGTTCAACTTCCACATCTTGAAAGAATCACGAGCGGCTGGCGGGTGTGTGCTGGTAATACTAATGTGTTGTGATCGTGGTCAGAGAAGTTGCGACATGGGGGGGGGGGGGGTTTGGGGGGGGGGGGGGTGTCTCACCCCAACTTAGGTAAATTTGTTCAACAGTTGGAAATTTCATACCTGCCAAAACATTAGTTGGAAATTTCACACCAACAATAGGTTGAAAATGTTCTTGTAGTTTGATGATTTCCAAACAATTTATTGGGGGAATTAATTGTTTTTGAACCAATATTTGCATATTTTCCTATTTTTGATCCAAATTTGGGACTGAAATGTTCATCAGTTGGAAATTTTCCAACCTTATAGGGTTGGGGGTGACAGGTTGGGTATTTCCAATACTTGGAAAGCTTGTGTCCTGGTCCCTCCCCCGTGGCCAGTCAAAAACTGCTTTAGTTAATTTAAAAAAACAATATTGTCATACATTTGGTCAACATTGTCATTGGAATTGTCATCAGTTGGAAATTTTCCAACCTAAGTGGGGGTGTCTGGTTTGAAATTTCCAACACTAGGAAGGCTTGAGGCTAGTCTATAGATGCTAGGATTTTGCGATTATCTTGTTCAGATTTCAAAATTTTCGCACACCGGGCGGAACCATGGTTGCCCGGTGTGTCATTGTCCCTCCCCGTGGCCAATACAAAACTGATAATTTGCTTAACAAAACAATATTTTACTACATTTGGTCAAACTTATGGATTGAAATGGTCATCAGTTGGAGAATTTTCCAACCTGAGGGGGAGTATGAGGTTTGAAATTTCCAACACTAGGAAAGCTTCAGTTGAGGCCAGTCTATAGATGCTAGGATTTTCGATTAATTTTCTTGTATAGTTTTCAAAATGTTCTATAACACCGGGCCGAACTGGTCTCTTGTCCGTAGCCGTGTGCATTTGTCTGGATTTAGGCCACTAGATGTTAGGATTTATCAGGTTAAAGGCACGTGAGGCCTTAGTTGTCGAAAATATTCATATTTGTTCTAATCGTCGTAAACAGAAAAACATTAAAACGCATACAGTTTCGTTCATATATACCATGACAATCACGTAAACAGCATGTTATCATAAAGACCTACTATATTTTACCTAAGCAAGAGCTTGATTGTGTTACAGAAGACAGCACAATGCTACTGGCTAATCACACACAAATGGCATAAACGCTCTTCATTAGTTCCATATCAGGAATTCACCCACAAATAACGCTCTTTATGTTTACCATCATAATATAAACAAACACCAGAAAAGTTACTTTTTATGCTTGTGTTTACATAACAATGGTCAAAAATATTAAATATGACAATAACATACTGTTTATGCGATATTTCTTATTTGTATACGGACAAAGTCTGTCTACATTTTGTTGTTCTTTCTGTTTGTGGCGGTTTTTGACGGGTGGAAATATTTTCACAGGATACCCACCACCAAGGCCAACCGTACCTTTAAAATATCTGAATGTTCTCATACTGGGAATATAGAACCCTGGTTTATGAATATATAGGATATATTAGGCCTGAGCACTGAGGTGCAAGGGGGGGGGCTGGTACAAATAGAATTATGCAAAATTTGTGTTTAGTCTGATTCTGATTCAAAGGGGGGGGGTTGCAGTTGGAATTTCCCAAGGTGGACACCCCCAACGGAGATACTCTAGCCACATCCCTGGTGTGATGGTGCTGCTGCTACTGTTGCCGTGGTGGTGGTAGTGGTGATGGCGACGACGATGAATCGTCGATGCATGATGTAGACGAATTATCATAACATTAATTGGCTGCAATATCAACGAGAGTGATGACGATTATATTACTGTTTAGGGACTGATCTATATGGTTTGAGTTTGCATGTGCAACCCTTGATGTACGTCGCCCCATTGGTGCTATCACACAGCCCGCTATATTCACATAGAAAACAGCTAGCTAGCTAGCATGCCAGTGTGCAATTACAATTCAAATTCAATAGGTATACATAAAATATATAACGGAAAGTTTGCAAGTAATTTCAATTAATGCATCATTATGCATGTCAATTAGATTGACGATCTTTTGGCAATAAAGTCTCTTTAATAGCATGTCCATTAAATTAAAATAATTATCAGTGATCTTGATAAAATATTTTACAATTAGTTTAGGCGCCCAAACACCAGATTCCCAAACCATTTTAAAATGTAGGGCTGGATCGATCAGTCTCTGCTGCTGATGTGCCCGACTTCGTCCGGGCTATTTCTTTGTGATCCTCTCTGTCTGGGGAGAATATATAGCGTCTGGACAAACTATTGTTCGATCCAGAAACATGCCTATATATATGAGCGAGGTCAAGGTCAAGGACACGATCGCACGTGAAATTGGACCCGCCCAAATTGTTCCCGCGATCAAAGTACATACCAAATTCGAGTCGGATCGGTCTAGCAGTTTTTGAGTCTTTAACAAACATATACACAGACACTCATGAATGCAGACAGAAGTTCCAAAATATATAATAGACTAGCTGATATGCCCGACTTCTTCGGGCTAATTAGGGATCGCATGTGATATTGGACCCGCCCATATTGTGCCCCGCGGATCAAAGTAGGTCTACATACAAAATTTGAGTCGGATCAGTCGAGGCCCAGAGACATGCCTATATGAGCGTATATATGAGCGAGGTCAAGATTAAGGTCAATGGCACGGTCGCACGTGAAATTGTACCCGCCCATATTGTTCCCGCGATCAAAGTAGGCCTATATACATACCAAATTCTACTCGGATCGGTCGAACAGTTTTCCAGTCTATAACACACTTATACACACACACACATACACGTATACAGACAGAAGTTCCACAATATATAATAGACTATAATGGTGACGGTTCATACATTTGTTATTTCAGGCAAGGGAAACCTATGTTGGTACCAGACTTAGCAGTTGAACTAGATCGTTCTATCGCTAACAGTTATATATTGGATTTTCTTCTCCCGAAAGCTGTCACGAGGTACCAGGAAGAAGAGAGGGCATCGGCGTTCGTATCCATCAAGAAGATTATTTCAGATGTTTGGAGCAGAGCTTCTAACTTCATTGTAGACAAGGAAAGAGAGAAAGAGAGACGTTATGTGATGGAGGAAACGGACGCCGATGCCAAATGGCTCGTGAGAAAGATCGTGATACCGACAGCAATGAATGAGCTGGAACTAGAGTTACTAGAAGAGGAAGAATATTCACAGATGGTGATCGGCACTGGCGATGGCGATGGTGAGTATATATATGGTGAAAATCAGTCTATGTAAACATACACTCAGATTCATACTGATACTGACCCATATGTGGGTATGTAGTTTACTCCAGACTGGGTGAAAATAACATTATATATTTACTATAGATATCATATTAATGTGCATAAAATTAATTCTTTCATCTATTAGCGACGATGATGCATGATTGTAATAGTGGAAATGGTCAATTTCAGGCACGGATAAACCAACTTTCAAGAGATGTGAGAATGAAGTCAAGCACACGACATCAACTTGCTCGTCAGATCAAAAGATTGCTGATTATGTTTGGAGCAGGTCATGTGATGTGACTTCAAGCAATGAGATCAAGGCAATTGCAACTCATTGCGTGAACAATCTCATATCCGAAGCAACCGAGAGAGTAAGAGCAGAAGAAGAGAGAAAATATGTTCTGGAAGAGACCAATGCTGATGCACAATGGCTTGTTAGAAAGGTTGTGATCCCGGCAGCAATCGGAGAGCTTGAGATGGAGTTGATATTGGAAGAAGAAGACACATCACCAACGTTGCTCGGCGCAGGCGATGCTAAAGGTCAGTGTGTGGTGTGAAATATTATTTAACGTACCCACAATCAGCTATACATTGGAATGGTCTATTGTTCAACTGGATGGACTTTAATAAAATGTGAGCAAGACGAAATGATAATACAACTCCAGAAGAATTCACATTCATTGGTGGGAAATGTTTAGATAATAAGTTCGTGGCCTTTTGTTGAACTTAATATCTGAACACTTCATAAGGGATAACTATTCATCAATAAGTATTTAGTATAGAAAAGGCTATGTTATGTTATATCAGTGACCATACATCATACATGTGATTGTTATATTCGTGACTGTATGTACATGCGATTGTTGGTATATCTGTGTTGTTTATTTTATTTACAGATTATTTAGCGACACTAAATGTTTCGCCAAAAGGAGACGTCGAAAATATAGAGTTACTAGAACAGGAAGACTATTCACAGATGATGATCGGCACTGGCGATGGCGAGGGTGAGTGTATAATTAAAATAACATTATATATTTACTAGATATCATATTAATGTACATTACAATTAATTCTTTCATCTATTATATAGCGACGATGGTGCAAGATTGTAATAGTGCAAATGATCAATTTCAGGCACGGATAAACCAACTCTCAAGAGGTGTGAGAATGAAGTCAAGCACACGACATCAACCCATTGCGTCAACAATCTCATATCCGAAGCAACAGATGGAGTAAGAGAAGAAGAAGAGAGAAGATATGTTTTGGAAGAGACCAATGCTGATGCACAATGGCTTGTTAGAAATGTTGTAATCCCGGTAGCAATCCGAGAGCTTGAGCTCGAGTTGGCATCGGAAGAAGAAGAAGAACACATATCACCAATGTTGCTCGGCGCTGGCGATGCTGAAGGTAAGTGTGTGTTGTGACATATTATTTAACCCACAATCAGCTATAATATTATGCATTGGAATGGTCTATTGTTCATCAGGAGGGACTTTAATAAAATGTGAGTCAGACGAAATGACAACACAACTCCAGAAGAATTCACATTCATTGGTGGGAAATGCATGTTTAGATAATAAGTTCTTGGTCGTTTGTTGAACTTATTATCTGAACACTTCCTAAGGGATAACTATTCATCAATTTAAAAGTATTTAGTATGGAAATGGGATAAACGAGATAATATTTTGCAATACTTTTTTTTATCTCGTTTAAACGAGATAATATTCTGCGATACTTTTTTTTATCTCGTTTAAACGAGATAATATCTTGCCACACTTTTTTTTATCTCGTTTAAACGAGATAATATTTTGCAATACTTTTTTTTATCTCGTTTAAACGAGATAATATTTTTGCGATACTTTTTTTTATCTCGTTCAACCCTATATAACTAATGCTGCTCTTGTGTGAACTGGTAATGTATTACTATGGCCCTATAGTATATTATATTCCTATATAACTGATGCTGCCCTTGTATGAGCTAGTAATGCATTACTGTGGCCCTATATAACTGATGCTTCTATAGTGTGAACTGATAATGCGTCACTGGAACATTATATAACTGATGCTGCTTTTGTAGGAGCTGGTAATGCTTAATTAGCATTACCGGGACCACATTTGACCTTATATAACTGATGCTGCCCTTGTATGAGCTGGTAATGGATTTCTGGGACCCTATTTGCCCTTATTTAACAGATGCTGTTCTTGTGTGAACTGACGATACATTAATTGGCAACACTGGGACCGAGTGATGCTTTACCAGCTCACACAAGAGCAGCACCAGTTATATACAGTTCCTGTGATGTATTACCAGCTCACACAATGACAGTGACACCATCACTTACACAAGGCCCCAGTAATGCCGATTACTGCATTACCAGTTCATATAAGAGCAGCATCAGTTATATAGGCCCACAGTAATGTTGGTTACTGCATTACCAGTTCATACAATGTCAGAATGAATAGTTATATAGGGCCCAGTAGTGCCAATTAATGCATTACCAGCTCATACAAGCACATCATTATTTATATAGGGCACAGTAATGCTCGTAGTAATGGTGATTGCTGCATTACCAGCTGAAACAAGAGCAGCATCGGTTATATAAGGTTCCATTAATGGATTACCAGTTCATACAAGAGCAGCATCGGTTATAAAGGGCCCCAGTAATGCATTACCAGCTCATACAAGAGCAACATCAGTTATATAGGACCCCCGTAATGCATTACCAGCCTATACAAAGGCAGCATCAGTTATATAGGGCCACAGTAATGCATTACCAGCTCATACAATGGCAGCATCAGTTATATGATATAGGGCAATTGTAATGCCAATTAATGCATTAACAGCTCATGCAATCACATCATTATTTATATAGGGCCCCATTAATGCCAACTCATGCATTATCAGCTCATAAAAAAGCAGCATCAGTTATATAGCCCCCCCCCCCCCCAGTAATCTATTACCAGCTCATACAAGGGCATCCTCAGTTATATAAGGTCAAATGTGGTCCCGGTAATGCTAATTAAGCATTACCAGCTCCTACAAAAGCAGCATCAGTTATATAATGTTCCAGTGACGCATTATCAGTTCACACAATAGAAGCACCAGTTATATAGGGCCACAGTAATGCATTACTAGCTCATACAAGGGCAGCATCAGTTATATAGGAATATATGGCGATAGTAATACATTACCAGTTCACACAAGAGCAGCATCAGTAATATAAACGAGATAAAAAAAAAGTATCGCAAGATATTATCTCGTTTAAACGAGATAAAAATAAGTATCGCAAATTATTATTTCGTTTGAACGAGATAAAAAAAAGTATCGCAAGAAAGTGTGGCAAGATATTATCTCGTTTAAACGAGATAAAAAAAAGTATCGCAAAATATTATCTCGTTTAAACGAGATAAAAAAAAGTATTGCAAGATATTATCTCGTTTAAACGAGATAAAAAAAAAAGTGTGGCAAGATATTATCTCGTTTAAACGAGATAAAAAAAAGTATCGCAAAATATTATCTCGTTTAAACGAGATAAAAAAAAGTATTGCAAGATATTATCTCGTTTAAACGAGATATTATCTCGTTTAAACGAGATATAAAAAAAAGTATCGCAAGTGGGACTTACGGGGCTCCGTAGTTATGTTATGTTATATCGGTGACTATATATACATTAGATTATTATTATATCCGTGATTATACATGAGATTGTTATATCCGTGACTATAATGAGATTGTTGTTTATTTTATTTCAGATTATTTAGCGACAATAAATGTTTCGCCAAAAGGAGACGTCGTCGAAAATATTGGGTCAAATCAGAGCGCAGCCTACTGGGCGTTGCATTTGTTTGGGAAGCAATTGCCGGAAGCGAATGTCACCGACACATACATGACAGGTAACTATTATATTTCATGTTTTTTTTTCAGAACCATTAAAATTAAAATAGTTTGTTTTACTTGTCCGCAGAAAGTTGAAGTTTTATCAAATAAGTATATAAGGGTTTCGAGACATGTTTGTCCGCGAGATGTCTGGTATACCAGTGTCGTTTATGTTTAAGGAACTGCATGGCTCGGCTAAGGATATCAGAAATATCAGCCACAAGATTAACTATAGGCAAAATCTAATGCTTTATGAATTATTATTTAAATATCCCTTGAAATGATTTATTTAATCCACCTTTTGCGAGTTTACATTGAGTAACTATTGTGATAAAAAGATAGCGAGTTACTGCTGTGCAGTAGTTATATGTACTGTTATGCATTAAAAAGAACCAGACGAATGTCTATATATATATGATATGAATGGCTATCGAGAAATCTGAGATTGTTACTATATCCATATTGTTTATTTTATTTACAGACAAGGAACTGACTCGTCAGAGGACACAAACAAATACCAAGCACGTGGATAACTTGGCGACAATCAATTTCCAAGATATTACGTCAAACCAGAGTGCAGTCTACTGGGCGTGGCATTTGTTTGGGAACCGATTGCCGGAAACGAATGCTACCAACACATACAACACAGGTACATTTTCAATTGTATTTAAACATGCAATACTTGCAGCACATTGACGTTTAGAATATAATTCGCCATCACTGCATGTGATAAGTTTTTATTCTACATGCATACCGGTATGCATTCAAATTTAAATTGATATCGAAAATAATGCACGCGTTCGGTTTGCAATATCTATTGAAATATCCTTAAATTTCCTGCTTGAGAATATATATTTTAAAGATATTCAATCCGATCAGACGCTCCTAAATTACTATTTCTTTGGCTTCGGGGGTAAAACATATTTGATTCGAGGAACCCATCCATCAATGCTCAGAGTGATCAGATATCGATTTTTGAAGTTTGTTATTTCTCGAGATCTGCAGTAATAAGTGGCCCAAAAACACGTGGTCAAATGGACGGTCTTGTGGATGAAGATGGATAACTATAAAATTAAGCTATAATAATAACCACTTGATTTTAGATATCTCGAGAAATAACAAACTTCAAAAATCTATATCTGATCACTCTGAACATTGATGGGTGGGTTCCTCGACTCTAATCAAATATTTTTTACCCCCGAAGCCAAAGAAATAGTAAATTTAGGAGCGTCTGATCAGATTGAGTACCTTTAATTATCTTATGTCATGGCCATTGCATGCATATACCTGTTGTTCTACTGATTCGCGTTGCTTTGTATCATTCATCGAGGCTTTCTATTGAATATATTGGTCATATTATATGGTATTTCCTGAATGTCGCGCCATCGATTTTTGTGTGAAAATAGTTCAAATAATAAGACGAACATTCCCGATTTTCTTTACAGACAGTACGTTATTTGATTACAATTCTGGATCATCCGACAGTGGCAAAGACAAGAACACAAGAAGCCATTCAAAATCCAACACCCGAAAGCAAAAGAGAAACATTTTTACTTGCTGTTGTGCTCGATGGTGATTCTGCATGTTGTTCCTGAACATGACTCCACATGCATAACAAGGAATTGGTCAACGCTGTGCCCGTGCACATGAAAAGTGAATCGCGATATTTCATCAATTTCATTATTTATTCACATTTCCACATCTGCATGTATGATACCTTTTGATGACAGTATTACAGTGCATTTGATAGTGCACCAAAGTTCAGCGCACATAACATATCTGATTGGCATGCACTGTCTAATAGTATAGGCGATGAAAAACCACATGAACTATATTAAAAATGTTTAATCGAGATAAAATGAGATATCAGATACATTTTGAGTGATATATCAAAAAGGAAGACAATGACATTTTTCTTACTGTGGCCTGTTTCAGCTATATGCGCGACTTTCGTTTCTTGATACCAGAAAAAAAACCGACATGCCGAAACCGGTACCCAAATTCAGTTTGTAACATATATAGTTGATAGGAAAACAAAGATGATACTATATATGTAAGTCACTGGTCTTGATCATCGTATTTTCAAGTCAAGTGCATATACGGAATGTTGGAGTATTATTTGTTTTTAGTGTGGGTAGTGTTAGTATGACAGTTCTGATTATATATAGTACATGAAATTAACAATTTTTAATTTCGGTATATGCAAAAGAATATAATTGGTTTTGAGTACAATGGTCTTGGTTGATGTATTTTCATGCATGTGGTTTCTGATGACTATCCTTAGAATCCACTGATTGAGACCATGATTATGTCATTTCCAAATTTAAGCTCGTTGCAGTATATGAATAGAATAGAATCAAATCAAATAAAAAAAAGGTACATATCGAGTATACATCATATGACACTGAATTCAGTATATGTTCTTAGTATTTGACCAAAATGAAAGCTGATGGTATATATAACCCTTTCTTTACAAAATAGTCATTGACGAGTAGTTCTCTTATAGGAAATGTTGAGATAATAAGTTCAACAAACGGCCATGTTGAACTTATTATCTCCATATTTCTCACCACTGTTATGAATCCTTTATGACTTGTATTATTGGATATTCGTCTGCCTGTCGTCTGCTAACTATTTCCTGAACTGGGTGAACACTTCTCCAAATGAATGATATTTAGACCAATCCAAAATATAATAATACTGGTACAGTTATAACTGGAGAATCCATTCAGAAAAGAAAGTGTTAAAACTATCACTGTGGTTCAAAGCTCAATACTTTAATAATTTGCATTTATGGGCGCAGCTTCTCTGAACCAGGCATATGAATGAATATATAATCTCTATGTAAGTACGTTTATATCAGAAATGTGTCATACTATGACTATCCACACTGTATAGTATTTTAAAATTTCGTGAAACTTGCGACGAAAAAAATACGATGACTGATCATCTTCGTCCAATAATACCCCAAAATATTAGTAATGTCGCCTAATTCTCTTAGACTCTTACAACTTTCTGGTTTGGTACCTTTCTAATGTTCTAATGGATAGCCTATAGATATAGACCATCGTTCTATGCCGGTATGTATAATTATGGTGAGACGGTGTATTTAGTTAAAGAATAACGACCTTAATAAAACGCTACATTGTGGATATAATTGTAAATCTATTTATCCACCGACAGATCACTCATTGGTGTAATTCATACGATACGATACGACAAGTACTCCGCCATAAGCCTTGAAATAGTGTGTCTTGTCATTTGCAGAATGTCCAGTCCCCAGAGGGCGAATTTAGTGCTGCTAACCCGTGGATATAGCGGGATATCAGTAGAGCAGCACTGAATTCACCCTCTGGGGACCTCATTCTGATTAGGGGTGAACTTGGTGTTGTTAGCCCATCACTAAATTCACCATCTGAGACCTCATGCTGCAATTAACAGACACACTATTTCAAGGGGCTCGATCCAGAAAATGCTCGCATTATAGTTCAATGTGATGATATGATGGACAAAAAAACGATGAATATGCAATTATGTGTGTTGAAATGTAAACATGATTTTGTTGACAATGATATTAGCATAAAAACCTTATCCATTAGTGTCCAGAAACGAACTAAATGTATATATGCAGCTTTAGTCTCCACACTTAGCATTTACCTATATAGCTATTATTATATTGGTACATGCATGTATAGTTTGAATTGTAGTGTAAAATACCATTTCATGTAATAAATGCTAATTATATATAATAGTCATTAATTAGTCTATTATATCGGATCCCATCTATACATTTGTAAATAGTCGACATTGTGTTTATTAGTGTAATTACTTTTCATTTTGAACGCATGTTTGTATGATTAAATGATTGACAATGGCAGGCATAACTTTGTTATTTTTTTGTTAATGCTCAACACTATAATCTAGATTACCCAGACTATGACTACATCATAGCCTATAATATTCACACAAACACCATGCAGTGCTGTTGATCTCACTTGATGACTCAAGAAAGGAAGTATTATGACCGGTGCTCTCTGGTAGAGATTTGTGATTTTGTTCAAAACGGTCTCTCGTACAGGCGGGAATAATTCGACCTTGTCCTTTAATTACCTTGACCTATAACATCTCGCGGTGCGTTTGAATAGGGATTGTTTTATCGAGAATTGTTTAGTATGCACAATACAAAAATGGAGTGGTCTTAGACTCTTAGTACAGGTAATATGGTCATATATAAGTAACGAACTAACAATTATACGAGTTATATTACAATGATTACATGTATTGGTAACTAACTGTAAAAATTAATACTAACAACCCCGAAAAAAAATCGTAAAACAACAACAACATTCGGATTCTTAAAATTGTCAATTTCATTTGCAACTTATTCAAACTGCTCTTTTCACAAAATGTTTAGGGAGTCCGTGACAGGGGATTGGCGGGGGGTGGGGTGGCGATTGCACGTGCTTCTCGCTTGACTCTGATGCAGTGATGGTTTGCTGAATATAGACTGCGGTAGAGTTCAGAGTTCCCCAACTTGGGATTAATGCGAATAACTTTTGTTTCAAAATTGGTTAAAATGAGTATACCCATTATAATGAGCGGTATAGGCCTCATACTTGTATTATGTATATAGTACTAGTATAGACTATATAGTACTAGTATTAGTACTACGATTTGTAATTGTAATGTAAATACTTGTAAATCAATTTATAAACTTCCGGCTTGTATGGGAAGCCAAATTGACATTTAATATATATTTGAGCTTTATAAGTGAAATAAGGAATCTTTAATTGCGCTTAAGCGCAATATAGTGAAGATATATAAATTTGTGCTTAAGCGCAATAAGGAAATATCTAATTGTGCTTAAGCGCGATAAGGAATATTCTTATTCTGTTTACGGGCAATAATGAATATTGTTATTGTGCTTAAGCCCAATAAGAGCTAATTGAGCTTAAGCCCGATAACTTCGGATAAGAGCTAATTGAGCTTAACTCAAGTTCAATTATAATCGTCCTTATTGCTTAAGCACAATTAGCCAGATTACTATGGGAGGCTCTTTTCACATTTATTATTTATTTGTGCTTAAGCGTAAATCATTTGCGCTTAAGTTAAGCGCAAATTTTATGTCTATCAATTATTTGCGGTTAAGTGCAAATGATTTGCGCTTATGTGGAAATACTTAACACTCCCTTACTTCCCTCTGATTGTGAATGATTGAGTCCATCTCATAGTATATTATTATGGGCCCGTATTAGTAGCCCCATGTACAGACTAAACAATTGAAGAAAACAGATATTATCAGCATCTCTGTCCATGGTGTCCCAAGAATTGGTGCCTCACTCCAAGAGCTCTAGTATATTTTATTAAAGGGACATCTCCTGCAAAGATATATAGCATTTCCATGGCCATAAAAAGGGAATTGGGGATTATTGGGGGGCTTGCTTCCTTCATATGGTGTACTTTTTTACTTGAAATAGGGGGGAATATTATCAGCATTCCTGCCTCCAAGAATCTGTGTCTCCATCCCAGAGATATAGTATATTTAAAATAAAGAGACATATCCTGCACAGATTTATACCATTTGATTGGTCATTAAAAGGGAATTAGGGGTTACTGGGGGATTGCTTCCCTCATATGGTGGGCCTATATAGACTTGAGTGATTTAGGCCTGTGCCATTTAAAATTAATTCAGGGGTGGATCAATGCATATGAATTTTTATTTGCGCTTAAGTGAAAATCATTTTTGCATAAGTGCAAATCATTTGCACTTAAGTGTAATTAATATCTGTTTGGGCTTAAGCGCAAATTATTTGCGCTTAAGCGTAAATGATTTGCGCCTAAGCTCAAATGATTTTCCCTTAAGCATAATTGATTTGCACTATAAAAGCATTAATATTGGTGCTTACTAGTAAGCGCAAATGACAGAAGTTATTTGTACTTAAGTGCAAATATTTACACTTAACCGCAAATATTTGCCCTTAATCGCAAATAAGGAATAAATGTGGCCTCCCATAGATTACATAAACTTCCTGTAATTTAAATGTTGTAGTCCATAGTGCAGTGGGTAGAGTTTATTTGTGACCTGGTCCTGGTGACTGTCCACATGTAGGCCTATTCCGATTCTACTATTTGTAGAGGGGTGATCACATGCGGGAGATTTAATTGCGCTTAAGCACAATAAGGATGTAATTGCATTTAAGCTAAATAAGGAATATCTTATTGCGCTTAACCCTAATTACGCTTAAGTGCGCTTAAGCACAAAAAGTAATATCTAATTGCGCTTAAGTGCAATAAGGAATATATTATTGCACTTAAGCACAATAAGGATTATCTAATTGTACTTAAGCGCAATAAGGAATATTCTTATTGTCCGTAAGTACAATAAGGAATAATTAGAGATTCATTATTGAGCTAAACTCAATTATTTGTTAAATGTCAATTTGGATTCCCATAGGCTTGTAAGTCAACTTGATGGATGCAATTGTTAGGCCCAAAGTGGCGATTCATGCAATGGCAGTAAAATCACAGGTCCCCAGAACAACAAAAAATACCCCCCCCCCCAATAATACTGAATTCTATAGGATTAAGTATTATTGGGAGTGGGGATAATGTTTTTGTTCTGGGGACCTGTGGTCACTATTATATGTGATGGCACGTCACAGAGCGATATATATATAGCACCATAGTGTTTCACATGAGCCAATGGTAATGTCAGGTTAACAATAATATACTCTGGTAAAACCCATGTAAAAAGAAACTTCCAAGTAAATCATGGTAAAGTCAGGTTTACAATGATTATATTCTGGTAAAAGCCATGTAACCCCATGTAAAAAGGGCATACGCTTAAATAAATTCCAAGTAAAGGCATGGTAAAGTCAGGTTAACAATAGTATATTCTGGTAAAAGCCATGCAAATCCATGTAATAAGGACACACTTTGTAAATTCCAAGTAAATGCATGATATAGTCAGGTTAACAATGATATACTCTGATAAAACAATGTACTAGTATAACCCATGTAAAACGGTCATAACCTTGTAAATTCTCAGTAAATCATGGTAAAATCAGGTTTAAAATTTATATACTCTGGCAAAAGCCATATGCATTAATGTAAAACAGACATACCCTTGTAATTTCCAAGTAAAGACATGGTGTACCCCTCCTTTCTCTCGTAAAATGTTGGTGAAACAGGACATACATGAGTAAAACCCATATAAATCAGAACATACTGTACATAGCAAATCACTTATTCTGGATAAATGCTCTTTAAAAAAGCTCTTTAAATGTTTATATTATGTTTTCCATTTCTGAATAAATCCGCTAGTCAGTCAATCTAATATATATTTTGGGACTTCTGTTTGCTTGTTTGTTTGTTTGTCTGTTAGCTGTGGCCGGGAAAACTGCCGGACGGATAGTTAAAGAGCGTTCGTATCCGCAGTGTCGTTGATAAAGAGCGTATATGTGTCCAGACATGAGCGTGTTGTGTCTGTGTATAGACATGAGCGTGTTGTCTGTGTTCGTACTTAGGGGTTCCTGGGAATGGGGGAGATTTTCATCGGGTCAGTTTTTTCCGCCCGATGTGACCTTCACCTTGAAACGGGTACCCACAAATGATCTAATATATATTTTGGGACTTCTGTCTGTTTGTTTGTCTGTTAGCTATGGCCGGGAAAGCTGCTGGACGGATTTCGACGAAATTTGATACCTACGCGCCAGTATGTTATATGTTATGATAGAGTTGTGTGTGAACGCTCTTGTGTGGGTGCTGTTTGTCGACAGCTATTTCTGGATTATTTCACAGAAAAGAAACATTCTCCGATAGTCTATCAACATTGACAAAACCTTCAGTGATTGAAGTGTTTATATAGACTCAGAGTTCCATATTTAACTTTCTGCCAGCCATGTTTCTTCACCTGAACATTCCGACAATGATCTACAATGACCACATCAGAGATTCAGAGACATTCATTTTGTTCTGTTTATTTCCATTGTTATTCTCCGTGTAGTACGATATTGTGGAAGAGAGCGAGAGCGCGCGAGAGAAGAAAGTGGTCATCCCTGTGGTAATGTTGTGATAGTAGAGAGTGTATAGAGAGACAGAAGAAAGAAGGCTTGCCAGTAGTATACTATATATGACGTAAGAGTGGTGAGTGTATAGGAAGATAGCGAGAGAGAGAGAGAGAGAGAGAGAGAGAGAGAGAGAGAGAGAGAGAGAGAGAGAGAGAGAGAGAGAAGATAGTAGTCTCGCCTGCAGTTATGTTGTAAGAGTGGTCAGCATATAGGAAGCGATTGAGAGAGAGAGAGAGACGAAAGTAGTCACGTCAATAGTGTGTATAGGATGAGTGCAATAGAAAGAGAGAAGACAGAAGTCACGCCAGTTGTTATGTTGCAAGAGTGCATGGTTGCGCGTATAGGAAGAGAGCAAGTGGAAGTATAGTAAAAGAGAGAGAGAGAGAGAGAAAGAAAGAAGAAAGTAGTTACGCCAGTATGTTATATGTTATGATAGAGTTGTGTGTGAACGCTCATGTGTGGGTGCTGTTTGTCGAGACCAATTTTGTTCGTGTGATTGTGCAACTTCAGATTGAAGCATGCGTTCTATGTTTTCGTGAATAAATGCATCGATCTTGACATCTTGTCGTTATCTGTGTTGGGTTTGGTGTGGTCCTTCCATAACAATGGCGACGGGTAAAATTTGATACATACGGGTAATTTTGTCCGGGGAGTGTTTTGGATGGGTCAAATAGTGACTCCGACCTGACATTGACCTTCAAAATTGTCAATTCAAGGTCAAAGCCCGGACGAAGTCTGGTCACCTGCTAGTATAGATATATTTCAGAGAGAAAACGCTCTTTAAAAATGCTTTACTGCAAAAGTCATCAGTTATAATTATACTTCAAAACGTGGCGCTACAACCATGGTGCTTTCCATATGGGTTGGTTCCAATCAGAGATGAATTATTGTTATATAACTGAGTTCTACATTCCCCAGGTAGTATTCATTCATGTGGCAGCTAATAACACCACCTTTGATTTCGAATGAGGTGAGGTAATGGCATACCATAATATACAAGTAATACAGGAGGTGGAAAAAACTGCTCTTTAAAAACGCTTTATTAATGTTATGTGGTAGCTAATAACACATATCATTTTATTTCGAATGAGGTGAGATGATGCCATACAATAATATACAAGTGATACAAGGGGAATGGTAGTATCAATCTTAGTCATATTTCTAAACTAAAGTCTGGTATGTTGTCCTTTGAACAGTTCAGACTTACACTAGTACCGATCCTACAAAACGTATTTCAACCAGGGACAAGATTTTGGTTGGTTGTGTTTTTTTTTTGTATATTCAAGTCCAAAATGTTAACAACTCTGCAAGGTGGAGTCCAATCAATCTCAAAATTACGGATACATAGGCTCCCATGTTGGTTAATAGTTTACATGCAATGGTAATACATCATGATTTACCAGAGTATAATGTAAGTGGGGTACACAGTGCCTTTACTTGGAATTTACAAGGCTATGTCCTTTTTACATGGCTTTTACCAGAGTGTATCATTGTTTGCCCGATTTAACCACATTTTACCAGACTAGAGCCTGGTAAACAACGATTTACAGGTTCTAACCAGAGTGATTTTTATCAAGGGCACGAATGATAACTCTATTTCGCAATAGCACATTATACATATATAACTTAGGTGTTTTCTGTCTCTTTTTGTGAGAATACAATTATTTGTTTGTTAGTTAGTCAGTGGAAAATAATAGTACCCTGAGTCATACTCAAAAAATAATAGAATGTGGCAAGAATATTGTTAAAATTAAGTCACCTAAGTCAAAACGAGTTTATCACCGACATGTGTGATTCATATAGCATCAATCTGTTATGTCAAATGTTAAAGCTTCCAAAAGCGTACCTCGGTACTACAAAGTGCCATCGGTGTCTATTTTTTTATTTCAACTTGACAATAATAACTTCCATATATGAACGTAAAGCTGATTATACAAGGCGTACGAATGGGCAATGTCCACTCGATGATTCGATGGGGGAGGGGTGCATCATCTCCTTATATGTGCGTTGATATGGCGAAGGGGCCGTGACTGGGAGTGCCCCTTGCATGGATATCACTATTTCGGCTGTCCTTAGACAAAACATGGGCGCATTTTGACCAGTTCCACTGGTGATTTTGATAACAAAATAACAAACATTTGCTGGCATTTTTAATCGAAATTATTCATTATCGTACAAAATTTCGCGTTTCGTTTCAGTGTCGTGTCTGGTTCTGTCGTAAATGAAGATTGAACCTCCTATATTCGTGCTAAAATACACAACGTTTGGGATCAAAAGCACATTTCACAAACAATACGATGTCGTATTTAATAGCAGAGACATGGTTTGGGTGCCTTAATATCCCATTGAAGGTCTAGCGTAGCGTTTGGACCATGTTTCCTGTGATTTTCGATATACGAGCCGGATTTCAAATCGTGGTGCTCCAAAATAATTGAACGGTTGGTAAAATATGTCAAACGGGCATTGAACGCTTGGTATTTTTTTCTTCTTATTTTTATTGAACTCCTGGTAAACATTCGTTTACACCTTGTAAACTACGTATTACGGCCGGTAAAATCAGATTTATTATCATAATGCCACAAATGTTGATTTCGACATTTCCACAGCAATTATATTGATACTTACAAATGTTTATAAAAACGATCAACTGTCCCAGTCGATATATCAGGTAATGTATTACACTAATATGCATGGGACACCATGGCGGCTCAATCAGCATTGGGTAGGCCTATGGCTCATGTTTTTTTATTTTGTATTGAACGCTTGGTAAACTTTCGAGTACACCCTGTAAACTGCCTTACAATTAATTATTTATGTCTATTGGAGTGAAAATTGAAGTGATGCCTATCGCTAACTAGTATTAAAATAGATTATAAACCACCAATGACAAACCCCTGTGGTCATAACAACTCATATTACGGTCGTAAACTACAGTTTTTATTTCAACAAATCAAACTTTTGAGTTAGTCCTCAAGCTGGGGCCATATGTTCTGTATATAGAGTGCCATGATATTCTAAACGCAGCAGTCGGTAAATGGGGACCCTATAGGGAATGGTGTAATTTTGAAAACCAGGGGTGCAATAGGATTTTCTGTAGTAGACACCCAGTGACCCCACTCAGGACCCGTTCGCCTGGTCCTCCGACAAAGACATGTATATATATGAGAACACAACGTCGTTTTCCTTATTAGATCATGTACGTCCTATTTAAAAAAAAATTCAAATCACACGATCTGCAAAACATATATTTTGGGGAAAGATTTCTGTCACTCCTTGTTCATAATAGATATGTAATTTACGTTATATGACAACATGTTCATATTTGAACAAGACATGGCAGACATTTTTTCCCTAACACGTATTTTTTGCCGATCGTGCGATTTGAGAAATACCGGTATACTCCCACTAGATGTCTTAAAGGGACTCAAAAATAATCGTCACCATGTTGTTGTTGTTGAAATCAGCTGTTTACTGCCTGTTCCTAGCGCTTCTATAAACTGCATGCATGGTTTATCTCCCCTGATACAGCCTGATATGCTATAAATAGATTGGGGATATCCCTGTGTTCTGTCAAGCATGGTTTCACTGTCAGGATATCGTTAGAAAAAGACTGAGATATATTGAGCTTAAATTGGCAAAATGCGATCAAATAAGAAGTTTTCGTAAGCGGGAAGATGACGAAAAATTGGAAAGAGCAACGAATAGTGTGTGTCTTCCGCCGTGGTGGATTTTGAATGGGGATTTCCTTGCAAATCTGCGGAGCAAAAGTTAAAGAGTTGCACATACTTCTGAGTGTGACCACAGTCCTAGGAATCACTGTCCATATAATATTAAAATTGATTAAAATATAACAAATAGATCTAGATACATTACCTCTTCTATACAGATAACATTATAATATTAATATAATAACTAACTATAATATATTGATTTAATATTATTAAATAATATTTTATCCAACTAACAGTGATTCCTAGGGACTGTGGTGTGACTTGATGTGGTACTAGACAACAGGTATTTATCTGGTGGGTCCGCTTCGTAAATTATAAAATTTTGCTATAAATATATTTTTGAGATTTTTTTTCTGGAATTACATATCACTTGACCTACATAACTTATATTTGTCAAATTCGAAATATCAATATAAAATTCAAAAATAAATACACCAACATTATAATTTATAATGGAACAAGTTCCAATTGGACCCACCAGTCGGCAGATAAATACCCAGGGACGCCAGAGAAGGGGGACATACGGGGGCACTTGCCCCCCTTGCTGGCCTGACTCAGGTGAGGCCAGTGGGTACCCGAAAAGTGCCCTCCTGGTTGGTTTGCCCCCTTGCCTTTTGATGCTTATGGCGTCCCTGTAAATACCTGTTGTTTTCAATACTACATCAAGTCACACTCAGAAGTATGTGCAACTCTAAATTTTGCTCTGCAGATTTGCATGGAAATCCCCATTCAAAATTGGTCACTTGACCTCGAGATCTCTCTTAAACTCAAAGAACAGATACAGAAAAGAAAATATACAGACGAGATGATGGATCAGTCACAGACATGCTGTCTGAGGTAAAGCTCCCAGAAGGAAAGAACAGCGACTGGTTAAATACCACAAAATAGTCATGGGGTTGCTCCCAGCACTTCCTAAGCCTGATTATCTAAAACACAAGGCAAATACAGGCTACAGCCAACAAAATTTGAGGACTGTACGTGTCAGTCAAAATCCGGTGGAGAAGGAGGTGTGTAACAACACAGAATCGTTCCAACTTCTGCGTACTAGCAGCTCACAATACGAACACTCCTTTGTTAAAACAACTGTGGAATGGAACCACCTGGAATAGTCGGTTGTTGATATCAGTGACATTGACGGTTTTCTATCTGCTCTGCGAGGGGAACAACAGTATGGGATGTTTTCAACAATGCTAACAAGGAACTATTGCTTAACTATTTATAATTTATGCTTGTTTATCATATATAATAAATTATTTTTCAATTATTTCACTTGCTGCTTATATTTATACTCCAAAATCATTTGGATGGCTCAAACAACAACATTGTCATTGCATATATTAAGTACTATATGGGAGATCAATCTAACATGTAATGGCTGATTATGCTTAAGCGTAACTCCATTACGCTTTAAAAGCATAATTGGTTTTTATTGCCTTACAGCGTTATATGTAGTGGTAGACCTACATGTATCTAACTTAGTAAGGCTGAAGGGGTCACTCTCACCAAAAAAAGTGCTGACGGGTACACATGATTTGAAAATGTGCTGAATGGTATATAGGGTTTGAAATGTCGTTCTAAATGACGTTTAGATTTCGTATCTGCCATGATTTCTGTTAGAGAATAATTGATTACGTTCCAATGAACAGAAAATGAACTGAAAACAAACTGCTCATGGGCGTCAGACTTTCAGAAACACAGTTTAAGTAACGGTGTTAGTGGCGATCACAAACCTTCAGCACATTTTCAAACCATGTGTACCCTTCAGCACTTTTTTTGGTGAGAGTGACGGTGACCCCTTCAGCCTTAGAAAGGTTTAATGTTCTGGGCGGATGGTAAGATGGTAAAAAATAGTTGTTTCCTCATAGAATCTCCACATATATATTCAGACAGACAGATGGGGAGGGGTGTTGAAAAATGCTTTGGGAAAACAATTGTAAAGAGGGAAAGAAATTGGTTGCGGGGGTGGGTGAATCGCAGAAATGGTAAAATGTAAAAAAGTATCATATGTGTCTGAATATATATTAACCCCCCCCCCCCCCCCCCCCACCTCCAGAGCAAATTGAAATAAATTTAAATCCATATACCCTGTTTTTCTCATGGCATTTTTTTTTTTGGTGTTTTGTTGAATAAAATTAACTTATGACTGAGATTACTCCTTCAATCTTGATACTTTTCCAAAAATGCCATTTTTTGGCATTTTTGTCTGTTTAACAAATGTTGGGGCATAAATAGAAAAAACAACCAGTCATGCTTATGCATTCTTTTATATATATATGAATCTCGCGTATATACAATCTTAAATATAAGAGACTGCACTGGCTTAGAAGTTCAATATAATTATTGTTAGCTTAATGCATTCTCTTATATATGCAAGGCATCCTATTGGAGACTCGCATATATAAGAGAATGCATTGGCACAAGTTTTCCAAAAATTTCATGAAGCTCCAATTATGGAAGGATTAATCATAAATAATGGTCTCCCATATGGCAGGTTGTAAATATAAAAGAATGCACTGGCTTGCATGGTCAAGATAAATGTTGTTAGGCCAATGAATTCTCTTAAATAT
The DNA here is from genome assembly GCA_032622095.1 of Siphonodentalium dalli. NCBI lineage: Eukaryota > Metazoa > Mollusca > Scaphopoda > Gadilida > Siphonodentaliidae > Siphonodentalium > Siphonodentalium dalli. The sequence continues at coordinate 64,202,495 of CP136064.1, read as the reverse complement.
GTGAGTCTGCCTATGGGAGACTGTCATATATAAGAGAATGCATTGGTACAGTGTTTTCGCTAAATTTCAGGAAGCTCCAGTCATGAAATGTGCAAAATTATTTAGAACACTTTCAATTGTAAAACGATAGCATCACAATGTGTTTGGAAATCCCTTCACAGTTTGTAAGTCTAACACATAATTTGTTCAAATATAGTTTTGTCTTCACCATAGACTAATAAGAAATCATGTTTTGTACACAATCTAGTCAGAAAATTACTAAAACTATGAAAAAGCTGTTAATTTTGTTTCTAGTCTTTGAAATACCTGACCATCATATATTGAATTTGGCTCAGTGTGATACACTCCAATTCTTTTGAAGACACACAACTTGAAAAACACTTACTCTTACAGATGGATTAATCATTATCTCTTTCTATAACAAGTATTTTATAGTTTCCTGTGTATAACATAATAAATATGAATCGAAGACCCCTGTCTGGAAACACTTCTATCAATTAGTATTATAATAAGCATAAAATCAATGTCCAGTATTTTAGGGCTCGTGTTTATTGGAACTTTTTCTAAAAAAAATAGGAACAAATATATATCCCACTTAATTCTCGCATTAAAAAATACATATTGATTTAAAATCAATATTAATTGATAGTAACATTTCCAGACAGGTATCTCCGGCTTATTTTTATTATTTTATAACCAGTAAACTATACAACACATGTTAGAGGAAGAGATAATCCATCTTTAGTGAATTTGGAAATTTGTAAATGATTAAATTTCTTCTGTAAAGCAGGAAAATAAAATCTACAAAATATGCAGTTGGAAGAACTTGGGAGACTCAAATATAGAATATAACCATTTCTTGATGGGAGCTGCGCTAGTGGAGCATTGAATCATGTGCCAGTGCATTCCCTTATATCTGCAGGTACCATAGGTAGTCTCACATATATAAGAGAATGCACTGGCTAACAAGGTCAAGGTAAATATTGTTAGGCCAATGTAATATATTCTCTTATATATTCTAGGATCCCTACTGGAAACTACCATATATAAGAGAATGCATTAGCACAGGTTTTTTTTGCAATATTTCCAATGCTCCAATCATGGAAGGGTGAATGCTGCTCCCATAATGAAAGGGTTAATTGATTTTATTCCTAAATAGACAATTTTTGTTGTAATTAGTTTTAGTTCCGACCCTCCAGGTTCGGTATTTTGTCTCATAAATGAACCACATAGTTTTGATTACTCTGACTACTGATGGTATACTAGCACCTCCCATAAATCCTGAATAACATAGGTGAATCATGGGTACAAGATAAAAAATATAGGATAGAAGCCATGGTTATTTCACACTATTATAAATATGAAAATAATTACATTTTTGCTGCTGAAATATTGTCCATAACCCCAGCTCACCAAGAAGTATGAGACTGAATTATATCTAAATATGTCATTTTGACAAAAAAATAATCAATTTGATGCTCAATGACAAACTGTGAGATAAATCTTACAGTTCCAGGAGATTTCACTCCATTGTCACTATACATATGTTCTTATCTGGTACCTGCTGGTAAACAGAAAAACCACCTATTTGTTATTAGTATTCAGTATAGGAGTCTGGGGTCTGCCATGAGAGGGATGGACATCATCAATATCATGAAGAGATATATTTAAGAAGACTTATTTTAAATGATTTATTAATAAGGTACTTAACACATGTATGAATTTTCACTAATGAATTAAATTTAATATAATTACAAGTCTGTTAATAACTGAATACCACAACTGACTGTCACTAGCTGTGATAGACTTGCAATTGAATTTATTAATTGAGTAATTGGCAATCATGAATATTTTTGTGGGAGCTTCTGGCATGATTTAGTCCTTGTTCAAATTATTGTTGAATGTTGGGTCAACAGCCTGGAGCTATCTTGTTGAAAATGAAGAAACCCCCTCCCCTAGATCATGTCATGAATCTTTACTCTGCTTATCGCCTGTAGAGATCTTATTCCATCAGTACAAAACTTGGGAATTTTTTTATGTTTTGATAATGAACTTTATAACATTGAACAAACAAGGCAGGGAACATATTTCTTTGTTTATATTTGTTCCTCGATAATCAACTTCAAAGTATGGGGTGGTCCCAGCTCGAAAATGCATGCTTTTTGTGGCTTTAGTGAGCTGATATCACAAAAACACTGAATTAATTACCCTGCAGAAATTCCATGATTGTAAGTGCGCATAGCAAACTCACCCATCAAGTCTGTTAAATAATGTCATCTCGAGTTGGCACTTTCACCTACTTATGAATAAACTATTAAGCGACAGGTATTAATAAAGAAATATATTCCCCTTGTTATTTTTTCAGCTTTATAAGGTTCTCTATCAATACTTTAAAAAGTTCCTGAGGTTTTGTACTGGTAGAATATGATTTATACGGGCATTCGCCTCTGGGAGGCCAAATTGTCATTTAATAATGAAGTGCGCTTAAGTGCAATTAATTGCACTTAAGCACAAATAATTACACTTAAGCACAATTAGTTGAACTTATCATTGTGCTTAAGAGAAATCATTGCTCTTAAGTGCAATCGATTGTGCTTAAGCATAGTGGTTTGTTCTTGAAAACATAATTATTTGTGCTTAAGCGCAATCAATTTTGCTTACGCACAATCAATTGCCTAATCTTAAGCGCATTTCATGGTTATACATGTATGTATCTAAACATCCCTGGTGAATAAATAGATTTATCCATAACTCAACCTTAGCTCTTATTGACATATCACCTCTTGTTTTCATTGGTTTGCATGGGAGCAAGCCTAAGTTCTTTATCGAAATGGTAGACTTGCAATAGCATTACCTTCTGTTTTAGTTGTGGCAACTCGTGGTAGTATTAACTTCTGTATTAGTTGGGGCAACTTTGATTTTCGAGTACATATACAGGTACACCATATTTGGGAAGCAGGTCCTCAGTGACACCATATTCCCGCTACAGTATATGACCTGGAAATACTATAGATTTGTGCAAGAGCCGCTGATTTAATAAAACTACCAGAGCTCGAGGAGTGAGACATCAAAGCTCCCGGAATGAAACACCAATTTTTGGGACAGGGATGCTGATAATATGACAATAGGGTTTTTCACCCGATTTAAGTCAATAAGTACACCATATGAGGTAAGCAAGCCCTTATACAGTGACACCACATTATTGCTATATGACCATAGCTATGGCCCAAATATATGGCCCAAAGTCATATTAGCCAGAGTATATGGGATGCCAAATTGACATTTAATAAATAATTGAGCTTAAGCGCAATAAGGAATCAAGCGCAATAAGAAAATTCCTTATTGCGCTTAAGAGCAATAAGGAACATTCTTATTGCGCTTAAGCGCAATAAGGAATTTCCTTATTGCGCTTAAGCGCAATAAGAGCTAATTGTGCTTAAGCGCAATAAGGAATATTACATAAACTCCCTATAATTCAAATGGTTTAGTCCATGGTGCAATCAATATCTATCCCTGTTAACAGGCAATATATGATAATTCTACTATTTGCAGAGGGGTGATCTCATGAGGGAGATAATAATTGCGCTTAATCGCAATAAGGATGTAATTGCGCTTAAGCGCAATAAGGAATGTTCTTATTGCGCTTAAGCGCATAAGGGAAGATCTAATTGCGCTTAAGCGCAATAAGAATATTCCTTAAGCGTTAAGCGCAATAAGAGATTCATTATTGCGCTTAAGCTCAATTATTTATTAAATGTCAATTTGGCATCCCATAAGAGTAGAGATTCATGGCATGATCTACCCTCCTCCCAATATATCTAATACTGTATGGGATGCCAAATTGACATTTAATAAATAATTGAGCTTAAGCGCAAAAAGGAATCTTATTAAGAACATTCCTTATTATACGCTTAACCGCAATACATCCTTATTGTGCTTAAGTGCAATTAATATCTCCCTCATGAGAAAATAGTAGAATTATCCTATATTTGCCTGTTAACAGGGATAGAATCTGATGGAATCTGAATAGGCCTACACGTGGACAGTCACCATGTGACCAATAAACTCCACCCATTCACCATGGACTACACTATTGGAATTATAGGGAGTTTATGTAATATTCCTTATTTGCGCTTAAGCGCAATAAGGAATATTCTTATTGCACTTAAGCCCAATAAGGAAATTCCTTATTGAGCTTAAACGCAATAAGGAATCTCTTATTGTGCTTAAGGGCAATTAGATTTTTACTTATTGCGCTAATAAGGGAGTCCTTATTGCGATTAAGCTCAATTATTTATTAAATGTCAATTTGGCATCCCACAATACTGGGCCACACATTTTGAAATTAGTTATTTTAATACTACAGGTCACTGTTGGAGACTTTAGTTCAATTTGAATATGCAAGGCCTGTACTAGTGTAGGCCTATACTGCGGCCAGTCCAGTCCAAAGACATACATGTAAATTTTAGTGTCAAATTGCACTTGCTACATGTACATTTTTCTGACGCTATCTACCCACACTGTTTTTTTTTTATCTGCGTGTTTGAACGATAGGTTCTCCAAAAGTTCCCATTAATTGTGACCCGATTCACTCTCCTGGGTCATCAGGATGAGAATTCCCGCTGTTGACAATATTCAATTAGAATGTCAACATGCAACATAGCCTGATCTGATCACACGAACTTCATATGTGAGGACCCAACATTCCCATTCAACACAACATACACGGAGATAAAACTCCGATAATCTAACTCAAATATGCGTTCTAACTAATTAAGTTTTAATTAATTTATTTGGTCTTGAGAATGAGAGTTATTATTCTCAAAACAATCGTATCAAATTGGTGACGAAAGATCGTCGACCAATCGGATCGCGCGGATTGGAATTGTGGCTAAAAATAGTTATCTGCGGGATTCCGCCGTATATATATATGTTATTGCTTCAGTCAATCGGGGTATACCGGGGAAGATTGTTGTGTCACTTTAATCGGGGCCGTAACTCCCCCAAAATATTGGGGGGGGGGGTATCGCTTCTTTGCCCGACATCTCCACCAAATTGCCCGATTTTTCTGGTGTTCTCCCTTCTTCCCAGACCCCCCCCCCGCATTGAATTATGGGTACTGTCTACAGACGTTGGCCTACTCCAGAGACTAGGCATAGAGCTAATGAGCTAACCTGACATACCCTTTCAGCACTATCAATGATATATGAGATAAGAAAACAATGCGTGTACTCACCATGAAGAAGATAATTTCTTTTGAACTTAACAGAAATCCTTGGCATATACACAAGCTGATTATGAACAATAACACCACATACTCCCAAAGTTAGAATTATATATATTTTTACATTGTGTGAATGGCAGATCCAATGAGAATGTATCCATGAGAATATACTGAAATATTTTTAATTGTAAACTGTTAAACTAAATCAGTTACAGACTTTATATAGATAGCATATTACTAATTATTCGCCAATCTTAATTCGCCTATCTTTCATTTCACTTCCGCAAACTTTACATTTAACTTTGTGTGCATATACTCTAGTGTCCCGAATAAACATACGTGTATGTTTATTATTTTTTTCATGAAAATTGCCGCCCTGTATGAGCTTATTCCGGTCTATATGTTTATTATTTGTTTCCATTTCAATCTGACATAATCGTATAAAATTGCCACCTGTGACAAGCTGTAGCTTTTTACTGACACATTTATAAGCCACAGCTGGCAACAGCCAATTACGCATCCATGTCATGACACTCAACCCCATCTAAAGTTACCACTAGTAGTACATGTACTATTAGTGATACCTGTACCGGTATTGGTACTGGTAGATATCGAAAACTGGATGTCATTGACTTTGAATTCAATTACAGTTATTTGACACCCAAGTACCAGCAAATACCAAGGGAGGGTTGACATATTGATAGCCAATGCTCGGCTTGTTCGAATATTGAGACATCTGAGAATTTGTCCGCCCTGTATACTTCTATTCCGGTCTGTTCTATTATTGAAATAATGATAAATTTATTCTCGAATGAAGTATATTTGTCTTTCCATCACTTATATTGGATACACTCAATTGGGTCATGTTATGCTACTAGATGCCTTACTAATTTGATAGTTCTGCCATTAAAAGTGAGTTCAAAGACCCCTATGGTTTGTGTGAATTGAAAGTCTCCCATTAATAAATGAGTTGTCACTTAGTTAGATAAGACACATTCTGGCACCTGTATAGCCTTACTGTAGCTTAACTGTGGCATTTTTTATGGCTCACTCTGTGGTATCTGGTGTTAATATGACACCATGTTGTTGAGCATTATATTACAATCAATTTTTTCAAGGAATGGCCATCACAATTTTAGCCCTGGGTAACACCAGAGATATGTAACACAGTTACAGCTGATTTATTGCATCCCATTAAGCTGCTATAATTGTATGCACACACATGCATCCCATTAAAGGCACGTGCGGCCTTAATTGTCGAAAATATTCATATTTGTTCCAAACACCGTAAACAGAAAAACATTAAAACGCATACAGTTCCGTTCATATATACCATGACCATCGCGTAAACAGCATGTTATCATAAAGACCTACTATATTTTACCTAAGCAAGAGCCTGATTGTGTTACAGAAGACAGCACAATGCTACTGGCTAATCACACACAAATGGCATAAACGCTCTTTATTAGTTCCATATCAGGTATTAACCAACAAAGAACGCTCTTTATGTTTACCATCATAATATAAACAAACACCAGAAAAGTAACTTTTTATGCCTTTGTTTACATAACAATGGTCAACCATATGACAATAACATACTGTTTATGCGATATTTCTTATTTGTATACGGACAAAGTCTGTCTACATTTTGATGTTCTTTCTGTTTGTGGCGGTTTTTGACGGTTGGAAATATTTTCACAGGATACCCATCGCCAAGGCCAACCGTACCTTTAAGCTGCTATAATTGTATGCACACACATGAATGCTGCTGTTGGGCAAACTCAGACCCCAGGAGCACTATTTTAAAATTATGTCGGGCAGTTTTCAGAAACAACGATTCTACAGAGCTTTGTATGAAAAAGTTACACTTTCTTTGCTCGACAACTGTCCCACACCACCCAGGATTTACGGCCCTGGTCTTAAAGGCACGTGAGGCCTTAGTTGTCGAAAATATTCATATTTGTTCTAATCACCGTAAACAGAAAAACATTAAAACGCATACAGTTTCGTTCATATACATCATGACCATCGCGTAAATAGCATGTTACCACAAAGACCTACTATATTTTACCTAAGCAAGAGCCTGATTGTGTTACAGAAGACAACACAATGCTACTGGCTAATCACACACAAATGGCATAAACGCTCTTTATTAGTTCCATATCAGGAATTCACCAACAAAGAACGCTCTTTATGTTTACCATCATAATATAAACAAACACCAGAAAAGTAACTTTTTATGCTTTTGTTTACATAACAATGGTCAAACATTTGACAATAACATACTGTTTATGCGATATTTCTTATTTGTATACGGACAAAGTCTGTCTACATTTTTATGTTCTTTCTGTTTGTGGCGGTTTTTGACGGGTGGAAATATTTTCACAGGATACCCACCGCCAAGGCCAACCGTACCTTTAATGTTAACTGGTTTCCCATATATAAGCGCTCCGAACATTGAGTGGTATGATTACCCTATTTCACGAGGAGGGCTGTACCGTCAAACAGGACCAGGGGCACGGGAGGCAAGGATGCAGAGGGGACAGCCTACATGGAGGGGGGGGGGGGCGAGAGGTGGCACGGCTTATTTAGTTCCATATATGTGACAGCATATGTTTCTTGCATGTTTTGGGATAACTGCATGTATGATCATGTTCTCAGAACAAGTTTCATAATATATAAGTGGTTATCGAAACTGTTGTCTGATGGTGAGAGAGCTTATCATATTTAATCCTTCACCATGGGCCAGTATAGATTGGACATGAAGCAATGCAATTTTGCCTAAACTTTCAAATGTCATTGGTGGTACAACATTCATTATTTCATTGAAAATAACAATTAAATTTAACTAAACTATGAAAGTTATCGTCTTTTTGCACTGTTTGTAACCTCAGCTAAAACTATTCACCTTTTTCTGGTTACCGGTACTGCATATTCATTATCTGGTATCCAAAACGTGACGCCAATTCCAATGCTGGGTTAGGCAACACCAGTCTCCTTTGTGATGTAGGTTGGTTTCTATAAAATAAAATAATAATAGCCTTATATTATTATAGGTTCAAATGGGTAGAGATAGAAATGGCTGGAAGGACAAGATTGCAATTCATTTCACAACTTCAGTTGCCTTCTTACAATGTTACCAGCAGTATTGTAAATTAACAGAACAATGACAACTTGAAACATAGATATTGCTATGTGTCATGCGCTTGAACTCTTTACTAAAATCTGGGACTAATATAACACCATATTAGTCCCAGCTAAAATATGCTAAATAGTTTTTGAAATAAATATACATGTACACATATGCCCTATTTAAATACTATTAACACACATATTTTCCTTTAGGAATTATGATTCCTTCTACATCATAGTGCCCAAATGAGCCATGCCAAATACTGACTGAGACACCGTGTAGGGAACCGGCCCTGCATATTAATGTAATACATTACTCTAATGCATCTCAGATCCCGACTGGGACATTTGACCGTTTTAATAAACATCAATAAGTATCAATATAATATGGTTGTGGAAATGTCGAAATCAACATTTGTGGCATACGAAAATAAAATTCGAAACGTGCAATCTAATTTTACCGGCCGTAATAGGGAGTTTACAGGGTGTACTCGAAGGTTTACTAGCCGTTCAATAAAAATTCAAAAAAATACCAGGCGTACAATGCCTGTTTGACAGATTTTAGCAGGCGTTCAATTTTGTTGGAGCACCAACATTTGAAATCGGGCTCGTATATCGAAAATCACAGGAAACATGGTACAAACGCTACGCGTGACTTTCAATGGAATATTAAGGCACCCATATCATGTCTTTGCTCTTAAATACGACACCGTTTAGTTTGGGAAATGCGCTTAAGGTCGCAAATGGCGTGTTTTAGCACGGAAATAGGAGGTTCAATCTTCATTTACGACAGAACCAGACACGACACTGAAACAAATTAGTACGAATGTGTAGCGGACACACTGCTCGTCGAGGCAGGTTGGCACCCGGCTGGGATTTTTACACAGTTGAAGGAAAACATGACATTATATGTACCGCAGTAAGTCTGAGGTGAGCGGCTTTTGTTTGCAACAGTTTACCACAACCCAGCGTTCACTTCCGTCCACGCACAGTAATATTCCTCTTTAAATTTCACAATGTATACAGTAATGTGCTTTCCGATGAATCCAGTGTAATTTCAATTCTGGACGTTTAAAAAAAAAAATTGTCATTGGAAATCAATATATTCAACTTAATTCTCATTATATAGTCGAAACCACTGATGTATTACATTTCCTTCCTTGTCGTTTTAGGACCATGTTTCTACAGCCGAGAGAGATTAGATTCAGCCAGTGGTCAATTGGAGCCTCATTTCGAAACACCAAGCGCCTTGGTGAAACGTTGGACGAGCTCATCACAGAGAAAGTCATGCTGCGGGAGATACCACAACTCCACGTTTCTATCGTCGACGGTATGATTTTCTCCATGGATAATCGCCGGTTATGGGTATTCAAACGGCTAGAAGAACTGGGGGAATGTTCTTCCATTCCCGTTAAGATAACTCCGGTTAAGTGGTCGAAAATGGACACCGTCACAGAAGGTGAATATATACATATACGCGGTACACCAGGTGGGTGGGTGTGGAAGAATATCCGTGCTCCATACAAACCTTCACTAGATACCATCACTGAGGAAGTTGAGTGTATGCCCGTTTATAGTTATGAAGAGCAAGCTGAGTGTAGGTCGCCTAGATCTTACTGTACATATTCAGAAGCAACCGGGACGACCCACAGTTACATGCCCGACATTGAGACAATTACGAGAAGGAAATGTCGCGCCAGGAGAGGCCTGTTTGGGCGACATATGAGTAGTAATGGGCCGTTTGTGAGACGTTCCTGTGATGCGGACGAACAGCGTCACCGTGAACCTAGAAAACGGAAGCGAGAGGAGTCGGACAGCGAGCGATCTTACAAGCATGAGAGGTCGAGTAAGAGACTACGAGATCAATGACAGCTAATTATCTTCTTTCGAACTCGATCAATCGATCAATATAGTGCTGATTTTCATGTATAACATTTGAATATTTGAAAATGTATTTAGGGCATTATATTACAATTTTTTTTATAAATGGCTAAGTTAGATAATAGTGCATAACATTTTTGAAGTTAGAAATGTCAACTGATAGCCGATATAGAGTAAATTTTTATGATTGATAGGGACACCAAAGTAATTCAAATGAGTTGTGCAGTCGCTAGACATGTATCCAGAACACCTCTTGACTTGTTGTCTGTATCACACAATAGACACACATCTGTCAAGTTCCGATGCTGGCTAAATAGTGATATGTCGGTTCAGAGTGGGCAATATCATCGGTGTATACATGCAGTTAGTGTAATTTATCAGAGTTAAGGAGGCTCGGACTCATGCAGTATGAGTGTTCATTGCTTCATATATGTACAATTAATCCAGTGAGCGTGAAAAAATTCTCAGTTCTTATCGAAATGGCCATATATTGACCGAATGGCACAATCAGATGTCTCTCAACTCAGATCAAGCTTGAAAATCTGTCCCGCTTTTCGTCCATGTCGGGCTTCTAACCCGTGCCAACCTCTTCTAGCTCAGATTGCGATGATCGTATCAACGACCTAACCACCTCGGATACGGGGACACCTTTAACCCTTTACCCGACAGAAAGGCCCTGTGCCAACCTCTTCTAGTCCAGATTGCGATGATCGTATCAACGACCTAACCACGTCGGATACGGAGACATCATTAAGAGGGAAGCTCTTTCACCGAGAGTTGGGAAGCGCATCAGTCTGAACATGTGTTCGAATAGATAGATAGATAGATAGATAGATAGATTTATATATTTTACCATACATCAAAGGTTGTAAGAAAACATGTTTACTACAGATGATATACATAATAGTAGAGGTATTGCGATACAAATAAAAGAAAGTATCCATTTAATAATAGATTATTCTGGTTGTACCCAATCAGGGGCAGGGTGGTCACCGGATAAGACCAACAATGACCCCGCACTATACGACCCCTGCGTGGCACAACTATGGGAGGTACTATATGCGGATTCCATCCGGCCTCATCCCGTGGTTAATCGGCCCTCCTTGAGCCTAACAAATTTACAAAGTCTTCTAGCCTTCGATGGTTTTCTCGCGGAGAACAAGATTCGTTGGACTTGGGAAATTCCATCATGTGCACCAATGATTGTTTTATTTTTGTTTTTGTTTTAGATTCTTTCTTAGTGAATCGATAACACAATAACTATATATATATGCTTCTAATAATCATCAGAATCAATACCCTAATACTGCAATGTATAATATACTTATGTGAATGTGTATATTAAGATATTCTGTTCACCTTGCATGTGCACATCTAAATGACCCAACTTATATGTCTGTTTCAAAACCGGAAGCCCATATGTGCACATACTACATGTAGTTTGACATGTTCCCGTGACATGGCAACATATACTATCTTACCTCTTTCGATTAAAGGCCCATATAATTTTCGAGTCACTGATTATTTTTTTTATAGTGACTTAATTTTAATAACAATCTATGCCATAACATATGATTAAAATACTATAATTCATCACCATTTGGAACGTTCGTGTCTCAGAAGATGCCCATAGAGAAACAGCTAAAATAATAGACAGAACCCTCCGTTATGGCTCCCAGAATGCAACATAATTCAAATAATGTATTTTCAATGGAAGGGGAATAATTCTATATTTTAAGATACAGAGTTATTCCCCTTCCATTTAAGATAATGAAACATGATTACAGAACCCAAATCGATATCTCAACAAAAACAACAAGTTCACAGTTCATTACACCGAATAAGTTGACAATACAATGTTTTGGAGCTTCCTCTTTCAAATGGTATATAATATGGCATATATTTTATATAAAATTATCTGGGGGTTTGAAAATTAAGTGGGCCTTTGAGGGAGTGCGAATACGCATTAAAACATCATGCTGAGTTTGTTAAAATATTACGTGCTCTGATATAAGTTATATAGTGGCAATTAAGAGTGTAAGGTGATGGAGAAAATAACTTTACTTTAGTCCTTACAAAGTCTTTTTATCATGTAAACATTTCTCACCCTATTTTCAACCCAAAACGCACACATAATTATTGACAATTGATATCACGTTTGTGTACATACACTTAGGGTACGTTCACACATTGACAAGTTTTCACGGTATGTTTGCAGGCATTTTCTCATATAGAAAACCCTATGGTGCCAGAATATGATAGGAAACAATAGATTCAATAGATAGATTTATTGCTCTTTTCATCGACAAGATATATAAGCATGAACAAAAGGAATTAAACATACAAGTTATACACATACGCGAAGAAAAATAATGTGACATGTTCTGAGTATATATCTCAATATAATTGTCTTATTAGTTACTTTAGGTTGTGGGGCTATGGTTAATAACCATACGCATTGTTAATCATATATAGCACAAAGTATGTCATTCTATTATGTATGGGTTTTTCCTGCGTGAGCGATATTTCGGTCGCTTTTATACAAGGTGTTGTGTATACGAATGGGGTGGGGTCATCTATAGTTTAATTCATCAGGGGGCTCCTATATATCTTACAAAGGGCTTCGCGGATAAATATTATTGATAGGTTCATAAAGGTTTTCCTATTACTTGTATTGGAAAGGTTGTATATTTTAAAGTGCATATTTATCAAAGATAACGACATGGGAAGTAAATTTCTGGTAGTTCCACGTGTAATAAGTGTTATTAACAGGTTGCATTAACACGGCGGGGAATCACGTGGTTTCTAGTTGATGAGTATCACGCATTCAAAATGTCCGAGGCGATCGCAGACGCAACCAGAGGTGAGGAAAATGGTAATAAACTAGGATATGACATAGTACATAGCATTTTGGCAGCTACGAGCATATGCTATACTATATTTCAAACAAGCTGATACCTCCTTTGTGTCAAAACTCACAGTTGTTTGCTCTAACATTCTGACCAAAGTTGTCAGTCGAAGTATATGGACTGTTGTATTACACGAACATCCAACTAGAAGCTTTGGTAAGGATGTTACAGAACACTAATGAGTATTTCCGAACAAATAAGGTATCAACTTGTTTTTAAAATAAACTATAGCATACCCTACTCGTATTTAAATTCGCGCAGTACTATATTTTGCGCACCCATCGCTGCGCGAATTTAAAACGGAGCGAAAAATAGTATGACTGCCAAGTTTAATCTAAATCGCAGTCCATGGGAAATACAAGAGGGCTATGTTGCTGAGTTTACATATATTATGAACGGTTGAATAGACAATTACGCATGCACATATTTACATTCGGCCAACCGATATCAAGATCCTTGCTCACAATGCCAAGCGACAAATCATGGTAACATAGACTGTTGAAATGCTTGTATAAGAAATACTAATATTCCAGGTCGCCACAAAATTATGATGTATGTATAGTTACTAGTTTATTGTCTACAAGATGTAAATTCCACCGCGATGGTGTTTAATATACACATATATATTAGTTGGGGAGCCCGCATATGTTCTATTTACACTTTTGCGTACAAAAGGTTTGACCCCCTAAAGTTGGTACCAATAATGGAACATTCTGAAAAACTGATTTCTTAAGTTGCGCATTCCGGGGGTTTAGGGGCTGCTGAACCCCAAAAAGTGCCAAAAATCACTTCTATTTACACTTCCGCGTACATCGATGAATTTTGGTTTGATGATACTCCTAAGTGTACTCATTAAGAAAACACAACTTAAGAAAGGGATTTTCCTGGGGTTTTCAGATAAGAAAGGGGGTCCCATGCTGAACCCCAAAACGTGATTTTTCACTTTTTTTTACACTTTCGCGTACATCCATAATTTTTGGTCTCAAAGTACTTTGATATATACTAATTATAAAAACACAACTTAAGAAGCAACTTTTCCTGGGGTTTTAAGATAAGAAGGGGGTCATCGGGTCACCCCCTCAAAACGTAAAAAAAATCACTTTTATTTACATGATTGCATTCGTCCAACGTGTGTATATGTGCGTACACCCCTGGAACGTTGCACCATTACAACCAATACATCCCTAAATCGATACGAACAACTTAAGAAATATATATTCATGTCGTTTTCTGATAAGAACGAGACTTGTTACCCCCCCCCCCCCCCCACAACCCGATCCATTTTCTAGAACTATAAGTGAGCCAGTTTTATGAAAATTATAGCGGGAAAATCTAGTAAAATGTATACAAATGTATATATTTTCGTGAAGCTAAGACATAATGACACTTTTTTGAAACTCACCATCCAAGATGGCCGCCAAAATGGCTGCCGGAAGTTGAAAATATGACATTTTTTCACAAATATCTTCTAGATCAATTCATGCTGTTTGGAACTGGTTGAGTAATGCAACTTTATTTTGTGTTTTTTATATTAACTGATCATTAGAGCAATTAAATATGCAATTATTGGGGTCCTAACCCCTTCCGATCCCTCAAAAATTCGATTTTACAGAACGCAGTACAAAATTTTACAAAAAAAAAATCACAATTGAGATTCTAGTCATATTTCAATAAGAAATGAAAAGAACATTGTAATGTAAGTGAGGCATATCATTATCTATGAATATTCCAAATCTCTGGAACCATAGATCTTACCTTGGCTCAAAATGGCTGCGAAAATGGCCGCTAAAATATGGAAAATGGTAAATATTGCCCCAGGGTGTCCTGCAATCGCTTACAAGTTGTGGTTGATGTACACAATTGGCTAATCTGTTTTCTATACATTGCATACTAACATGTCTGATGCACCACTGACATTTACCAGAAATATTGGACATAAATATCGGCAAGAATTCACTTTTCGGGGTTCGACCATTTGTTCAAGTAAAATGTAACTATCTTTGGATTGAAAGGTGTTTATTGTTTTGGTCTATCTTAAATGTGTCACACTACGGTGTTTATAGACTAAATTGCTCAAGATGGCTTCCAAAATGGCAACCAAATTTGTAAAAAGTAAAAAGTTAACACATCCCGAACATTATTCTCTGCGTTATCCGAAAAAAGTGGCAAATTGTGACTCACTTGGTTATTGTACGTGTTAGTTACAATGTAATTAACTGACAACTACGTTCTATTATGTTTGTCCCAGTTCCGTATGGGGCATGACAAATTCATTTTAAAGTTGCAGTATGGAATTTTGCGGAGAACCATATTATTGAAAGGAAATGGGCAGAACTTTGAGACTGAACTGAGATGAACCATGATATGTGGGTATTCTGGCCCATTATGATAAAAATTTATCAACTGGATACAGGGTGGAAGCCAAGATGGTAGCCAGGGAGTTATGACCATATATGGGGATAATAGGTATACAGGGAGTTATTGTATGGTCATGAATGGTGTGTGGGTATATAGGGAGTGCCCTGTTGGTAACGGTGGGGCGTATATTTATATATGTTGTGGATGTGTTATCATTGGTGGTGTATGGGGAGTAGATTTATTATCATGGATGGCGTGTATGAGTATGGCAAGTATGGAACTTATGAGTGGTCGTAGGTGCGGATATTGGTATATCTGGACGGGCTCATCATTGGTGATGTGCATATGTAAACCTGGATTTACTCCATGGTCATGGGTATGGCGAATAGGTATACATGCAGTGGATGTATGGTCCATGTGAGGTGAATATGTATACATTGAGTGACTGTATGATCGTGAATGTAGTGAATATGTATACATAGAGTGACTATATGGTCGGGTGTAGGTGTTCATGCATGGTGACTCGTGGCTGTATCGCCATTTGTGGTATGTACGGGTATAACCAAGTATGGCTGTATGATCAGGTGTACTAGTACATGTACGTGTATAAAGTGGGTGACTATGTTGTCATTTGTGTGGTGTTTATGTACATATGGAGTGACTGGGGTAATGGTTGGGTTGTACATATGTACCTTGAGTGGCTATCGCTTTCCACAATAACTCAAGGATATGTTAATCAATAGAGAGGTCATGTCATATCGTGGAAAGTGATAGCCACCCATTAACACACAGTCATTACATATATATATATATAAACACCACATACATAACAATATAGTTACCCACTGTATACATGTACACCTGACCCATGACCACGGATGACCATACAGCCACGCGTCACAATGCAGGCACACCGGGTATACTCCTAAACATGACCCATAACCATATAGTCACTCCATGTATACCCATTCATCTCACCATTTGCCATAAGGTCATCCCCTGTATACCTATTCTCCAAACGCATGGTCAAATGAACAATCAATATATACAGCTACACCACAACAATGACCATAAAGTCATTCCGGTATACATATGCACATCACAATGGCCATATAGCCACTCGCTTCATACACATACCCTCACCCATGTTACCTGGTATACTCCTTCACCTGACCTATGGCCATATAGTCACCCCATGTGTACCGTGTGTACTCAAAACATTCATACACGATCATGGTCAATCCTTGTATTCATATTCACCCAACAGTGGCCATGTCAATCCATGTATTCCTATTTGTCACACCATAGCCGAATAGCCACTCAAGATATACTAATACACCCCAGCCATGTCAGTATAGTCACTCCATGTATGCATATGCACCTCATCCATGGCCATATAGCCACTCGCTATATACACATATCCCTCGCCCATGACAATAAAGCAACACGTGTGTGTACTGGTATAACCTACACATGACGATACCGACACGAGTCACCAAACAGGAACACCGGGTACATGTATACTCATACGCATGTCACCCCCTGTATAGATGTTCATTACATTTATGATCATACGGTCACTACTTGTATACCTACATGTACTCATCTCACCATTAACCATACAGTCACTACATGTATACCTATTCGACACATATAGTCATATAACCACTTGATATACGTATGGAGCCCAGCATAGACCATAGATTCACTCCAGGTATACATGTAACGCTCACTAATGGCCATTCAGCCCTTCCAGATATACAAAAACCCCGCACATACCACCACTCAAACAATCCATATTTGCATATACACCTCACACATGACAATTCAGCAATTCACTGTATAATCATACACGCCATCCATGATAATACAGCTAAGACCTATACACCCACCAATGATAATACATCCACGATATATATAAATATACATCCCACCCGTTACCACAAGGACATTCCCTATGTACCCACACGCTCGATAATGTCCACCAGCTTACTCCAGGTATTCATATTAAATAATGACCGTACAGTCATTCCATATATACCTATACACATTACCCGCAACCATAAAATCACTACCAATTTATCCACACACCCCATCCATGATCATACAGGCAACACATGTACATCCCACCCATGACCTTACAGTCACTCCATATATACATAATCAACACATAGATGACCATGTAGATATATCCATACACCACACCAATGACCATACAGGCACACCGGATGCACCCGTACTGGATATACACAATCATACACCATACAGTCACTCCGTGTATACCGATTCACCTCACACCTGACCATGACCTCTCCCTGTATACCTAGATGCATCTTACCATGGACAACCCACTTATAACCATATAGTCACTCATTGTATACCTACTCACATCAGTCATGACATACAATAACTCCATGTATACCTATTCACCTCACATATGATCACAGAGTAACTCCCTGGCTACGATCTTGGCATCCACACTGTATCCTGTAAACAATTTTGTTATCATAATGGACCAGAATAGCCAACGATTATGGTCCATCTCAGTTCTGTCTCAAATTTCTGCCCATTTCCTTTCAATAAATATGGCCAAAATCACAAAAGAGGTTCTCGGCAAATTACATACTTTAAAATGAATTTGTCATGCCCCATACGGAACTGGGACAACTGGGAATAGAACATGTAGTTGTCAGTTAATTAACTAACACGTATAATAACCAAGTGAGTCACAATTTGCTATCTTTTCGGATAATGCAGAGAATGTTCGGGATATATGTAAAAAATTAGCATTTTACAAATTTGGTTGCCATTTTGGAAGCCATCTTGAGCTTTGAGAAATTTGGTCTATAAACACCTTAGTGTGACACATTTAAGATAGACCAAAACAATAAACACCTTTCAATCCAAAGATAGTTATATTTTACCTGAAAAAATGATTCAAACCTGAAAACTGAATTTTTGCCAATATTTATGTCAAGTTTTTTAGAGAAAAGTCCAATATTTTTGACGATGTCAGTGGTGAAAATAGAACAATTAACCATGGTGCATCAGACATGTTAGCATTCAATGTATAGAATGCAGAATGGCCCAGTTTATACATCAACACAACTTGTAAGCGATTGCAGGACACGCTGGTGTAATATTTACCATTTTCCATATTTTGGCGGCCATATTGGCAGCCATTTTGAGCCAAAGTAAGAATTTTGGTTCCAGTGATTTGGAATATGCATAGGTAATGATATGCCTCACTCACATTACAAAGTTCTGTTCATTTCTTGTTGAAATATGACTAGAATCCCAATTGTGATTTTTTTTGGTGAAATTTTATACCGCATTCTGTACAATCAAATTTTTGAGGGATCGGAAGGGGTTAGGACCCCAATAATTGCATATTTAATTGCTCCAATGATCAGTTAATATAAAAAAACACAAAATAAAGTTGCATTACTCAACCAGTTCCAAACAGCATGAATTGATCTAGAAGATATTTGTGAAAAAATGTCATATTTTCAACTTCCGGCAGCCATTTTGGCGGCCATCTTGGATGGTGAGTTTCAATTTTGGCCCAAAAAAGTGTCATTATGTCTTAGCTTCACGAAAATATATACATTTGTGTACAATTTACTAGATTTTCCCGCTATAATTTTCATAAAACTGGCTCACTTATAGTTCTAGAAAATGGATCGGGTTGTGGGGAGGGGTGTAACAAGTCTCGTTCTTATCAGAAAACGACATGAATATATATTTCTTAAGTTGACCGTATCGATTTAGGAATGTATTAGTTGTAATAGTGCAACGTACAAGGGATGTACGCACATACACACACGTTGGACAAATGCAATCATGTAAATAAAAGTGATTTTTTTTACGTTTTGAGGGGTGACCCGATGACCCCCTTCTTATCTTAAAACCCCAGGAAAAGTTGCTTCTTAAGTTGTGTTTTTATAATTAGTATATATCAAAGTACTTTGAGACCAAAAATTATGGATGTACGCGAAAGTGTAAAAAAAGTGAAAAATCACGTTTTGGGGTTCAGCATGGGACCCCCTTTCTTATCTGAAAACCCCAGGAAAATCCCTTTCTTAAGTTGTGTTTTCTTAATGAGTACACTTAGGAGTATCATCAAACCAAAATTCATCGATGTACGCAGAAGTGTAAATAGAAGTGATTTTTGGCACTTTTTGGGGTTCAGCAGCCCAGGAATGCGCAACTTAAGAAATCGGTTTTTCAGAATGTTCCATTATTGGTACCAACTTTAGGGGGTCAAACCTTTTGTACGCAAAAGTGTAAATAGAACATATGCGGGCTCCCTAACTATATACTATCTTCGGCAATGACTAAGAACCGAAACTGTCATCAGCTCCAAGATATACGAAAATATCACAGAAATATTACTAAAATATTTTTGTCAGTTTTGAATTCGCGCAGCTAGGTGCGCGAATTTAAAGTGCGCAAATTCAAAACTGAGCGAAAAATAGTACTACGCGAATTTAAATACGAGTAAGTTATGCTCGTAACAGTCAAAATGCTATGTTTTGTGTCAGTTTCTCATATATTATGTTTTTGTGCGTTGGCACATTTTGAGTGCGTCGTACTCACCAACTTCGAAACCACGTGATTCCAACCGTGCTTAAAATGCGTGTATGGTTGATTCTTGTGAGATAATTGAACTCTATTTATAGGCAAATTTCGATAGCACAGCTACTAGTGGAACTACATAGTTTTTACTTCTCGTTGGGTTAACTGTGTTACAGATGCGCATTTCATACGCTTTTTTTCCGTTTCTGGCAGATTGTCGCTTTCTATAGCGAAATGCTTGGCAAATTTGCGAGAGTGCGAACGTACCCTTAGTATCTGAAATTTTATAGATGTAGATGTATATATGAAACAATAATGATTCAATCACATTATCACAGTAATTTTGACATTTATAAATACCACCCCTGATCAACTAGGCCATAATTAAAAATATCATTGTTTCCACTAAACATACTTTATGTTTCAAGCGTGAGTAGCTAGGTACATGAGTGAATATACTGGTATTTTTCCCAACGTTAACTTTTTAAGTTTTTGCCTAATATCTTAAAGATCAGTTCCTGTTGTTTGATAATGGTTTAGACTGGCGACTTTGATTAGGCTTATGATGTTAATTCAGCATTGAAGCAATGAAAGATACCATAAATGGGGTCCCAGACTCATCCACACCCTCAAAAATTCGATTTTACAGAACGCGGTATAAAATTTCAAAAATTCGCCATTGGGATTCCACTCATATATCAACAAGAAATGGACGGAACTTCACAATTTAAGTGGGGCATACCAAATGATACCATTATCTATGAATACTCCAATTCAATGAAACCCAAATTGGCGCTTTGTCTCAAAAAGTATGGGACCCCATTTATGGTATCTTTCATTGCTTCAATGCTGAATTAACATGAATAAGACCAATCAAAGTCGGCAGTCTCAACCATTATCAAACAACAGGACCTGATATTTAAGGTATTAGGCAATAACTTCAAATTTTCGAGTTTATGCCGCCATTGTGGTGGCCATCTGGGACGAGGGGTTCCATCTTTGCCATAAACAGGTGGCATAATATTTTACCTTCGCAAAAATGTATACATTTGTATACATATGACAACATTTGTTCTCACTATAATCGAATTAATCTCAGTCAGAGTCTCTTTTGACTAACGGCGGCCATGTTGGACGCCATCTTGGGTCCTGAATTTTCCCCAAAGCGGATTTTGGATCTGTTATACACGAGATTATCCCGCGTCGAATGACACCAAAACCGCTTCTTTGCCAATTTCTTCTGTGTCTAACCCTCCGACGACCATACTATATCTGTCATTTTAGGTGACATAAAAGTGGGTTTCCTTTAATTTTTACTATTGTTTCGTATGATCATCATCCTGACTCTGAATAATAAATTTATATGAGAAACCAATAAAATATTTTGATTAGGGAGGTTATTTGAGGGTAGGTAGGTTCAGGGGAGACAAAGCATATTTTATTATAGCCCTATTCCTGTTGTACAACTGCTTGGTCCCACGATGTTTGGTAGAACAATGCGATGCTGTTAAGAAAGCTACCGTTATTTCTCTTTCTTTGATATCTTCTGGAAAAAAAGAAGAATATATATATACACAGATTTTTTCTTAATGAGTGTTTTCCCGTATAAGGGTATCAGGGTATCCGTCTGAAGAATCCACCGGCTGACCCCTTGGCAGCCTTGGGGAATTTGAGAAATTCGGGTTAAATTAAACATTGCCGTAGTTGTCGCAATGGGACGGTGTCTACTGGGAAAGAACCGGAAAAGTATATCACTAGTACCATTGTATATAATATATATATATTTTTTAGGATTAGGATCTAATCGTGTTATTTCGTCCAAATTTGTGATGATTGTCTCGAAGAAGTCCATCAAGATAATGGCTTGAAATCGGTAAAAAAAATCTTAGTTTTGACTTAATTTCGAAAAAATGGCCCTCAGTAGCTGTATATGGAATCCTAATATTTAGTAATGGATATTTGCCAAACTGGTGGTTCAGACCAACAAAAACATAGCAATCGAATAGGAACCTTGTTTAAATACGTAATTAGGACGAAGAACATATTGTGATAGCTAATTTTAGAGTAAGTTTGATATGATGGCAAGTATATTGGGAATACCACGCTACAGTGCCGGGACAGAAACATATATTTAAAACTATTGGTTGGTTCATTCAGATATAATTAAGCTAACAAATCGTAACCGTATTTGAGCGTACTTGAAATGCTGATTGGCATATTACCTGACCTCAGTTTAACTCATTTATAACGAAGAAAGACGGTTGTACGGTGTGTAAATGAAAGGTAATCTTTGGGTTATATCCCAGAACAGGAAGGGGCACAATTTGAATAAAAACCACGCCCATTCAGCAGTTCAAAAATCATGTTCAGTAGCTAAAATGAAAATTTGAAAATGAACGATACCTATTTCTTAACAGCACACCTTTGTTCCGCCAACCCATTGATTAGATTACAACATGATCCGCCAACCTCTCATTATTATATCAGGAAATGTGTACTATAGGGCTTGTGTGTATACCTTGTTTTGAAATACCTGGTTATGTACAGTAATGCTCTAATTAATCGAATCCATAATCACAGCATAATTATGGGTAACTTTTCAGGATTTAGTCGGAAATATGGCTTGTTGTCATTCATCGGAAAGCTCTCGTCGAGAGCTTTCGGATGAATGTCAACAAGCCATATTTCCGACTAAATCCTGAAAAGTTACCCATAATTATGCTGTGGTTATGGATTCGATTAATTAGAGCATTACTGTACGTATTACATAATTAATGTTTCTAATACATTGCTCACCTCTGGTTAAGTGGTCCTGCTAATTTAATATTATGCCAGTAGGTCCTTTCGAATTGCTATTATGCTGGTGGGGAAAGTGATGATGTTAAGAAAAAGTACTGTTTTTTCTCTCTCTAAAGTTGTCATTTTCGAAGCGTTTGGCTAATCTGAGTAATTTGAGAAAAAGACTGTCTATATATGAAACATTGATAAACACATATATTTTAAATTATTTTAGCCGTGGCTGACTAGTGTTCCTGACAAAACGATAAGAATGGTCATCTTGATTGTGGCCAGTTTACGACAACCAAGGGTGCCATTATTAAAGGTACTCAATCCGATTCGACGGTCCCCATATCATCAGATTCCAACAACAACAACATTTTTTGAAATGCCGCTTAAATTCAGTTATCAGAATCGATTTATTGCCCAAAAATAATAAACCACAGTCAACTATAGTATAAAATTACCCAAAACCTGTTATTTATCAACGTTTTGTTCAACGAAATTTTGCCAGTTGTCAAATATCTGACACAAAAAAGCCACTGGATTTTAGAGTTATCGATCTTCATCCCCTATCTGGTCAGATAAGTTCTTCTCGTCGACAGTTTACTGGGCCACTTGAAATTTAAATAATAGATTTCAAACATCGATATCTGATCACTCCTAGCTTTGATGGGTGGGTTCCTCGACTCGAATCAAATATTTTTTACCCCCGAAGCCAAGGAAATAGTAATTTGCGAGCGTTAATTCGGATTGAGCACCTTTAACATGTTTTACAATGTATAATTATGTTTTTGAATATTTATTTACACATACTGACTTTGCCGCCATTCGTTCAGATTTGCCAAAGGCCGCGAAAATGTTAACTTTAGATAAAATAACGGTATATTGTCTTAATAGCATCACAGTCTTACCAGCATCATATCAATTTAGCAGGACGCATTAGCATCACAACAAATTAGAACTTAACACCAGGATGCTGTTAATAAAAATGGAGATATTATGATTGTGTGCATGTCTGATATCCGTTGAATGAGGAATAAAGATGGTACATGCTCATGGTAAAATTCGTCTCCTTACACAACAGTTTGTGTTTGTCTAACAATATTAATGCTATTTGTATGTTGTTCAGTTGGTGACACTGGGACTAGTGGTACGTCGCCGAAGTCCCGTGTATATATCCATTCATATCGGGGTTTAGCGTTGTTGACCCGCTCGCATAAAATAACTTTAATAAATTGTCACAGTAAACCGGTTTATTACATAGCGAGTATTATATTTATTCAAATAGTTCTGAACTCCACAAGAGTTGCCAACTGAAAGTATCAATGTAATGACAAATATATTTTATCGCTATGTTTACAAGAATATGAACCCATTCGACCGCGCCGTATCCGGTGAAAACATGGAAGTTAGATTATAATGCAAATAAATTCATCATTATGACCATAAGATGTCAATCTTTTCGACCCAACCGATGCCACTGAGTTTTTTCACAATCTTCTGAATTAAGTTTTGTCACTTGTAGAAAATTGTGCTACTGACACCACGTCCTGTTATTCCCGACATTTACCATTAGCGAGAACCCACAACTGTCATTCAGAATAGATTGAATTTCTCCGAGGAAATATGCTCCATCACATTCAACAATACACCAGTCGGAAATATTTATGAATGCGTCACCCTTTTCTTGTGAATTGTTTTCTTGTGGCTTGCTACCTTTCCGTAGTTAAGCTCGGAGTTGCACAGGGGCGCCGGAGCCGGGGCAAAGGGGGCACGTACCCCCCCCCACTTTTTTTCTCCAATTGTGGGTACAAAATATTCCAATGCTAAATACATTCTATAAAATAATTTTTGATTCCCAAGAAAACATTCCATTAATTTAGTAGACACATGTGTTTAATCTTATCAGTTATGCCACTATGCCTATGGCTAACAAGATAGCAAGTTAATCCCTTGGTCAATATTGACACTGTGTCTGAGTAATTGCCCTCTGGGAATTTTACTACAGACTGGGTTCTTTGTAGAGCCCATGTCTTCTGCGGATACCGTCAGAGCCATGTCTTGGACACACCAACTTGTCTAATTAAAATCACATTCATCATTCCAATCAAAGGTTTAAATTTTAGTGTCTTCAATAGAACTGCGAACCTGGAGCTTGACAGGTATATACAATTTCATGCCAAGGTGGTCAAACTCCTGATATGAGATCACATGCTATGTACAGTATCAGTTGATGCTGAGTACTCATTTGAATAACGTGACTACGATTTTTATCAATTCAGCTAATTCGTTATCACCGACAAATAGGGAGAGATAGAATCATTATTTTCTTCACGAAGTTCACAGTGTACAGGCAAGTGCACATTTTTATTACAGTGTTATTTAATATTCAAAGTTACTTGTGATTATTGTTTTCTTCGATATCAATGTGTATCGTATATGGAGTGAATTGGATCATACTGTATAGTGTATACTAATTTCATCATAACATTTGTGACAAAGGATGCAGGTTGTAGAAGTTGTTTCAGCGTCATCGGTCATCTTTTACACATTGGCTGCAAAAATAAGTGAGTAGCAGAGTAGCACAATTAAACTCTTTCTTGTTTTCTACTTCCATAACGGTAGCCACGAACAACATCATACTAAACAATCGTTGCGCTGGTGCACATTTGGACAGTTTTTAATTCATACATGGAGTATATTTAAAAAAATGGTGCCCCCCCCACTTTTTCATAGCTTCCGCCGCCCCTGGAGTTGCACAAGAGTCGTTTGCAGAATCATTAATTTTAGTTTAGTATCAGCAGTCTGGCTTCCATAAAACAATAGAGTAAATGGACGAGAAGCGCCCAGGATTATCGAAAAGATCGAGTGATCTTCTCCTTCACCCCTTCTATTTGATTTTAGCCATATTGTACAGTATTGCCCTAAGTAATCGACCCCTTAACCAAAGCAGAATTATGGGTAACTTTTCAGGATTTAGTCGGAAATATGGCTTGTTGCCATTCATCGGAAAGCTCTCGGCGAGAACTTTCCGATGAATGGCAACAAGCCATATTTCCGACTAAATCCTGAAAAGTTACCCATAATTCTGCTTTGGTTAAGGGGTCGATTACTTAGAGCATTACTGTACTTTGTGGTGTGACAGTATTGTACTTTGTGGTGTGACAGTATTGTTAGTTCGAAAAAATAAGATTGCCCTCGATTTTGTTGATGGAATTTTTAATCTAATGCTTCTGACACAAAAAATAAAAAACGCGAAAACGTACTTAATCAGAAGTCCTTTCTTGCGTCGCGAACGAGTGTGACATCCTAACCATAATAAGTACACTTGCAATTATAATAACGCCTTGATTTCCTGTGATTCACACCCCTAAATTAATTAATGACGATATTACAAACCCGAATCAAATAAAACAGCTGAGGCCACGAGAATAATGTAATTCTCGCGAGAATAATGTAATTCTCGCACCTTCTCCTTCTGACAGATCACACAATTTTACTTAGATTCTTAGGCGAAACATAAATAACTGGAAGTAGCTTGGTCTTTTATGCACGAATGATCTCCCTCGAACATGGTGCCTCATTATAATTGTGACCCCATGCGCTGTGGGTTAGAACAGTCAGGCCCTGGTGGAGAGAAGAGAAGTGACTCCGACATCTCTATTGGTAAGTATATATCAAATTTATCTTCGGCGAATTAGGATCTACATGTATCATACATAATAGTTTATACTTTATTTATTTATTTCATTGTTTATTGTTCGGGTGGCTATCTAGGAATTTTGACACTGGGTTTTGTTCTAATTCTTTAGTGTAAACAATATTTTATTCTAAAAAAAAAACTAGCACATAAAAGACATAATATAAATACCTAAACAATTCCATATGTTTATTTGAAGCCCCCTCCCTTGACAATGGCGCGGCTCTACTTGACTGGGTAAAATAATAGAGGCAGAAAATGATCCATAGAAAGAAGAAATATATTAAATAAACTGGAGGCGATCCAGAGGGACAGAAGAGAATGTCAGAATTTAGAGAGAAGATCAGAAAGAGTGTGATGTGTAATTGACACTAATTATATATGTGACGGTTGTGTTCATGCGTAATAATTAATTTCAAAGAAACCAGAAGATATATAATTTCAAGGAAATAAATTATGTTATATATATATAGTGGATTGATTGCGTCTCAATGATGTTTTTAATTTATATTAATGATATAACCGAAAATATACGGTGTAACAGTCGTCTATTCGCTGATGATACTTCTCTATTTCTCACTATCGAAGATCCCACTATGGCCGCAAAACTAATAAATGATGACCTCGAAACTCTCATGTGTTGGGCGTCAGAATGGCTTGTAAAATTCAATCCCCTGAAAACTGAAGCCCTCCTAATCTCCAGGAAAGAAACACCAGTATATCACCCACATCTGACCATGGGAGCCGCGACAATTGTCGAGGTTGACAGCCATAAACATCTGGGACTTACTTTCGACAACACGGACTCATGGGGTATCCACGTCAGATCTATGCTTGATAAAGCATGGAGTCGCGTAAATTTAGTACGTAAACATAGATACAGACTATGTAGAGTAACGCTTGAAAAAATACATTACACATTTGTTCGACCAATACTGGAATATGCATCCCCTGTGTGGGATAACTGTCCTGATTATCTTAGTGATGACATTGAAAAGGTAGAGTACGAAATGGCCCGAATAGTAACAGGTATAACCAGTAGTACGAGTAATGCGCGTCTTTTATCAGAAACTAAGCTGGGAACTGATCTCTTCACGTCGTAGAAAACACAAGCTATGCCAATTTTGTTTTAAATGATACGTGGAACTGCTCCATCAATTTAAAGAAATTATGTATACGACCAATTCAGGAAAACAATTCCAGATATAACTTCAGATTTGAACATATAAGACTACCCTCGAATATTAACTATGACTATTATATAGATTCTTTCTTGCCAGCTGCAATTACCGAATGGAACAAATTGCCGGAAACTACAAAGGGCAGCAGTACAATCGAAGACTTCAAAAAGGAACTGAACAGTGACAATATACGTCCACCTGTCTATTTTTATCATAATAAATGCCCGTAAATCTCATATCCTTCATAACCCGGTTAAGATTGAACTGCAGCCACCTGAGTTGTGAACTGACAGATAACCATGTAAAAATCCCCCCTTCTGTATATGTGGGGAACTCGAGAAAACTTACCACTATCTCTTTGAATGTACATTTTATCAAGAGCCCAGAAGAGAACTATAGGCCAATGACTCCCTACCAAATGTTGCCCTATCTGAGAATACTCTACTGCGGGGATCAAGGGAGCTTAGACTTCGCGAAAACAAACAAATATTTAATGCAGTACATACATATATTATGAGAACAAAAAGATTTCCATGATTTGTACGAGTAACAAATTGCTTTGGATTCCGGCCGCGTTATGCGGCAGCACGATATTCCCCATTATATATGTAGTACTTAATGTCTTCCGATAACGATTATTTTGTATGTTACTTACTTGTCACAATTTTGTATATACGTGAAATGATTCCACATTAAGGATGCTGCGATATTCACAGTGAACACCATTGAAATCGGAATGGGCCATTGCGATTGACCCCCCCCCCCCCCTCCCATGGAGCCTGGCGTATGCATATTACTATAGACGAGCATTATTTTTATCACGCAACAACTCAATTATTTCACGATTCATCTGTCCCCCTCCTCTACTTTCTCACCCCTCTCTCTATATATATATATATATATATATATATATATATATATATATATATATATATATATATCTCTCTCTCTCTCTCTCTCTCCCTCTCTCTCTCTCTCTCTCTCTCTCTATCTCTCCCTGCCTCTTTCTATCCCTAACACTATCTTCTCCATGTTTCCACCCCTAACTCAAACTTAGTTATATATCTCCATTTCTCCTAACAAACATTATTTCAATCATTTCCCGTCTGATCGATACCCCTCCCTCACTTATTGGGGAAGGGGCATGTCGCCAAAGAGGAGAAGACTTCATATAAGCCCTCGGACTTGTTGTCTGATCCTCATTTCCATACATTATCTCCTCTATTTTGCATATTTGTATCATCTGTATATTATGTTATGTTGGATTTGGAAATAAAAATATGTTTACACTAATGATGAATTGCCTGTTCCACAAGCACACCGCAAGCTATCCCGTGACCAACTGTTGCATGTCCGCGCCCACCCCCCACAATCACATCTCTGGCATGCATGAGTATACGAGAGTATACTTTTTTGTTTAGTCTTATGGTTCACGTCTTACAGTTCCTAACCATATTATGCCAGTTAAATCGTTTGGTATAGTATATGTCAGTTAAATCGTTTGGTATAGTATATGCCAGTTAAATCGTTTGGTATATTATATGTCAGTTAAATCGTTTGGTATCGTCTATGAACTTTTGTACGGTGATGAATATGTCGGCATTTTTAGTATATGATATATCTATAGATATATGATATATCTTTAGTTATATTGATATATCTATAGATATATATAGTAATATTTGACATTTAGATTAGCTAAACAATGGACTCTTTCACGCTCGAATGTTGGACAGTGGAGTAAGAAGTGCTCAGCAGTTTCTAATTTCATGAAATTCCAAGTCAGATCAGTGATTTCACGAATTTACTGAAAATTTTCAGTGATTTCACGTCTCTATATACGCATTTCACCGATTTACTGTAACATTGTATAGGAAAATATAGCAGGGCTTGAACGCGAGTGACCACCGAATTCACAACGCATAAAACTTAATTAATGTTTAGCTTTGAATAGCCGAAAACAATTAATGAATTGCAACGTGATTAGTAAATGTGATTACCTACTCATGGTGCTAACACAATTGAATATAAATAGCATGTAGGTGGGAAAACTTTTAACCAATCGCAACACAGGGACTCATTAGCTGAGAAACAAACAGCGTTGGAACCCATAACAGGTCTAAATCTCACTATTCGCCTGTCAAATCGGAGATGAGATTTCCTGTACAAACACGTGTCCGCTCCTTTAAATGGACCCCAGCACCGAGTTATGGACATATCGTCGCTTACCACCCTAATCGGACCAAACTACTCAGCGACACAACCATTCGTCCATTCAACCATCATATCCCCGTCAACACTGTGCAAGCAGACTTTTATTCGGACACAATGAGGTATGTTTTGTGGAACTGAAGATTTTTTTTTGCAAGATTCAATAAGGGTTATTTGGTATTCAATATAATTATGGTAGATATATAACAACATGACCCCACAAACAGTTTAACTTGCAAGGGCAGGGCCCTTATGCTTGTATAATGTCACAGTGTAATGTTTACCTATATTGAGTGTATATAGTGCGGGTGCGTATTTACAATGTGTGTAGTTTCGTATCGAGATGGACAAGAAGGGGTGGGGCATGAGGTTAGGTTGGGGGGGGGGGGGGGGGTTCAGTTGTGAGATGGCGATTATAGTCATTTTTTATGTTTACCCATACCATAGTATGGTAAACATAGTGTCGTTGCCCGGATTGACCACTTCGTCGTCCGTCCGTCTGTCTGTCCGTCTGTCTGTCTGTCCGTAGACACTTTACGAGTAATGCGATAACTCAAACATTTTTTATCCGATCGAAACCAAATTTCGAATTTGGGTTTGATCCGAGATTTTGTTACAGAGTTATGGCCCTTTTTCAACTTAGAATTCACGCATTCTGCCATAACTCAAACATTTTTTATCTGATTGGAACCAAATTTGGTATGTGAGTTTCACAAAATACAGATCGAGTTTGAATATGGGTTTGATCCGATTAATTTTAAAGGAGTTAAGACCCTTTTTCGAAGAAATTTGTTTAATTTTTTTGTTTGTTTTAAAAAAAAATTATTTTTAACTTTTATAATAATAATAAAAAAAATGTCATTGACATTGTCATTTGTTTTCATTTAGATATTGTGATTATGATAAAAGTTGATAAAAAGATTTCCAATGTGTCCCTTTAATTTTTTAAAATAATTAAATACATTTTTGTTTTTAAAGTTAAACAAATTTGAAAAACTAACACCATTATAACTCTGCCAAGGGTACCCGAATCACCACACCAAATTTGATTAAATCACTCAAAAATCTTGTGTTATGTACTGGTAAATCTGTTTGGAGCAACATTAAATCCAATTCACCAATTGCCTTTGGACTACTTAGCTATTGATAAGGCTATATTATTTTATGATGTCTCTTATGCCAATGTGCAAATAATCTGACAAAGAAGGCTATGGTATCTAATTTAAAATAAAGATTCAACAATAAACATCACATGATATTAACAGTAGACTTGGACATCTGTGCTGCAGAGTTATATCTTCAGATGGTCTGATATCATTATAATTGTTATTGGTTTAATAGAGAGGTCAGTGTTCAACATAAACAATTCCTGTGATATTTTGACAGCTCTGCTATATAATTGATATTAATGGGTCAGTGGTGAGGTTGCTTATCTGTATACTAGGACACATTATTATTGTAAACTTAAATTGGACTCTCTTAACCCAAGTATTCCATGTCCAGGTCACACCTACACATTTAACCCATGGGCTTGCTGGCTGTGGCGGTTTAGCATTACAGATCCTGTACCAGTGCATTCTCTTATATAAATGTCAGTGACCCATAAATTCCAATAATTTGTGTTATGTACATTTGTCTATAATAGTACATAACAGTATACTCTATAATTCAACACCAAAACTCTCATTTATCCGATCATATTAAATTTTTATCGCCAAGGGATGGGTTAACATCTGCCGATCGTGATCGGCCTCTCGTTTTAGTTGTTATGCTTTATCTGGTAGCCAATATGATTATGTTGATGTCTTCATGCTGTGATCTGGGGGTTAATCTTGCAATACTTGTGAACTGCCGTGACTCAGTCAATTTTGTTTGTTTGCAAAGTATGATCTGTGTTGGGTGGCCAACTATACTATGCTTGGATTTTTTTTGTTTAGGTGACGATCAGAACAATTGTTCTCAATCTCAACATAACGTTGGTCAGAACGGGTGTTGATTT
Source organism: Siphonodentalium dalli (assembly GCA_032622095.1). Taxonomy (NCBI): domain Eukaryota; kingdom Metazoa; phylum Mollusca; class Scaphopoda; order Gadilida; family Siphonodentaliidae; genus Siphonodentalium; species Siphonodentalium dalli. Next base: position 64,170,541 of record CP136064.1, on the reverse strand, counting down.
AGTAATACACTCAACAGTTAAGTGTATATTATGCAGTTGGAGAATGATGCATGGACCTGTACAGTTGTATACTTTATGTGGATGGTTTGTGTTCGTGGATGTAATTTGCTTGATCTCTTACTTATGTTAATTCCGCATACATTTTTATATATGTCATCTCACACACTACATGTACTTATATATGTACGGTAGCAATATTATTGATACATAGAGTATGGCTTGGAGTCGACTACGCGGTGTAGTGCCCAGTGGGGTTGGTATAGTTAACGACGCGAAGATATATATATATATATATATATATATATATATATCCATGTATATTCAACCACAAGACATGCTCCATTTTTTAATATTTCACCAAACATTTCGAACTTGTAGTATGCATACTACACAACCGTATCCTACCAAAACCAACTGATGGACTGTTCAAATTCTCTTTATAAGACCGGGGGGGGCGGAAAAAAAACTGCAGACACAGGGTGGAAAAAACTGTTTTCTTCGATTTGGGTACCCCCCCCCCCAAACAGCAAAAAATGCAGAAAAAAATCAAATCTACCCCAGCCGGACAACAACTCGGTTTGACCGGAAACCGAAAAAAACACCGGAGCATACAATTCACGAGAAGGTGCTTGGTAACTTAGTTTAGATTATTATGACTAAAATGGTCATTGTCTACCAGTAGAACGCAAATTTGTACCTCGTGATGTCATGACATGTACAAACATGTATATTGGTGATCGCAACGCTTTGTATGCACTTTAAAAAATGACAACTAGTCATTACCTCGACTTTGAAAAAGATGCAGATGAGATGAGTGAGATACCAGCATATAACTGTTTTCTGATACCATTGGAGGAGAAATTGTTTAATACATGGGATAGTTCTGCAGTAAAAATTTGCCAGATAAGCGATCGCAGGGTAGAATTCTGCATTCGACTGGTAGACACTGACATAGTCGGCATTATTAAGAGGGTTAATTGGGTCAATATCACATGTAAACCAAGACAGCGGTTATCCAAAATTGTTTTAGGTGGATTGTACTACTCATGTATATATGATTTGGATATTAAGGTTAATCCATATTCTATAAAAATTGAAGTTGTGAGTCTGAAAATACATATTTGGAAAAAAATTACATGCAAATTTTTTCCGACAACCCCCCTTAAATGAATAAGGATTTTTTTTACACGTAGGTACCCCCCACCCCCCGGTACGTTGTGTCCCGCAGTTTTTTTTCCACCCCCCCCCCCCGATAAGACGTTAATATAAATCAAGTACAGTTCGTTTTACTGAGAACAATAAGATTATCCACTTTTTAACAATTTAAGATAAACATAATCGATGCAATAATGTGTTGATATCTAGTGAAATAAACCCAAATGTGCAGTATTTTGGTCTTGTGTTGAATGCACGAAAACCCAAAAATGCACAACAAGGTGATATATTGACACTTTTCAAGTTGACGTCGCTCCTGTGAAAACATTTACCCCAAATTTCATTTGGACACGCATTCGTATAAACTGGTGGACACCTTTCTGTATATATGTCTCGATAATTTTGCCTCTGTTCATTGCTTTTTGGTGAGGTGAACTATTCTAAAATATAGGTGATGTTGCATTTCAAAAGGAGATAATAGATATCCCATAATTAGGTTACGTGCTTTTATAATACAGAAATATTATTTGTACAAAATATATCTCAACAAACTGTAGTTGAATCTTTACGAAAATCATTAAAACAGAAAGCTAATATCGTGATCTATAGTCGCCTCATTCGTTTATTAGTTGAAATAGATTCACTTCCGTAGAAAACATTTAGATTTCCTTCTAATGTGTTGTTTTGTAGGAAGTGTCCAAATTTGATTTAACAGCATATTTCCCCCCGTAAAATAAACAATACTTGCACTAAATTAGTGGTCTAGCTTTTAGTTCTCAATATTAACATTCTGGTTAACATTTTCAGTCTTACATGAAGACCTAGCCCGTAAATCCCGGGGTGTGTGTCACACCGCCCCCAAAAATATATCCAGGTAGTTAGTTCGTCGGGCAGTTGTCGGGCAAAGACAGTGTAACTTGTTCATACAAAGCCCTGTAGTTGCAATCGATGTTTCTGAAAACTGCCCGACATAATTTTAAAATAGTGCTCCTGGAGTCTGAGTTTGCCCAACAGCAGCATTCATGTGTGTACATACAATTATAGCAGCTTAATGGGATGCAATAAATCGGCTGTAACTGTGTTACATATATCTGGTGTTTTCCAGTGCTAAAATTGTGATGGCCATTCCTTGTCAAATTTATTGTAATATAATTCTCAACAACGTGGTGTCATATTAACACCAGATACCACAGAGTGAGCCATAACAAAGCTACAGTAAGGCTATACAGGTGCCAGAATGTCTTATCAAACTAAATGACAACTCATTTATTAATGGGAGTCTTTCAATTCACATAAACCATAGGGGTCTTTGAACTCACTTTTAATGGCAGAACTATCAAATTAGTCCAGCATCTAGTATAGCATAACACGACCCAATTGAGTGTATCCAATATAAGCGATGTAAAGACAAATATACTTCATTCGAGAATAAATTTCTCATCATGGATGAACCATTATCAAAGAAACCCAAAATTCAGAGAAATCGAACTTATCGGCACACAAAGTTAAATGTAAAGTTTGCGGAAGTGAAATGATAGATAGGCGAATTAAGATTGGCGAATAATTAGTAATATGCTCTATATATAAAGTTTGTAACTGATTTAGTTTAACAGTGCACAATTCAAAATATACCAGTATATTCACCATGGATACATTCTCATTGGATATGCCATTCACAATGTAAAAATATATACATGTATTCTAACTTTTGAAGTATGTGGTGTTATTGTTCATAATCAGCCAGTGTATATTCCAAGGATTCCTTTTAAGTTCAAAAGAAATTATCTTCTTCGTGGTGAGTACACGCATTGTTTTCTAATCTCATATATCATTGCTATAGTGCTGAAAGGGTATGTCAGGTCAGCTCATTAGCTCCATGCCTATTCTCTGGAGTAGGCCAACGTCTGTAGACAGTACCCATAATTCAATGGGAGGGGAGGGGGAGAAGGGAGAACCCCAGAAAAATCGTGCAATTTGGTGGAGACGTCGGGCAAAGAAGCGATACACCCCCCCAATATTTTGGGGAAGTTACAGCCCTGGTAGTATATATGAGCATACACGTATTGAATGTACCATGCATATTTCATATGAAATAATTCGTTTATTTTCCTCGAATTTTACCCAGACCACGATAATTATGTCAGGGTGATTTTTCAGACCACAATCTACCGATACACATGTACCTCAATGTTTATTTGTATTGTGTATTTGTGCCTGATCCCCCAGTCAACGGGTCAATGTGGAATGCTCTTGTGTGGTTGAGAGTGGACGTCACGGATTACGCTGGTGACGACGAGGACGACGATGCTGAGTGTTATGCTGTTGATTATGATCGATGATGATGATGATGATCACGAGAAGAGGATGAAGCTGATGATGGTGACGATGGTGGTGATGATCATTATGTCGATGATGGACAGGCGACGACGATGGTAGCGACGACGATGGTAGCGATGGTGATGAAGATGAAGTGGTGAGGGTGACGAAAAGGATGATGACGATGATGGTGAGGCGACGACGGTAGTGACGACGACGATAAAGATGAATGACGTGACGAGAAGAGGAGATGGATAATGACGATGGTTAGGCGACGACGATGCTGGCGATGATGGTGCAGATGACGTGATGATTATGGGGAGAAGGATGATAACAGTGATGAATATAATAAAGCATGCATAAACAGAGGGCTCCATATATATGGTTTCAATGGAATAATTGGAGTTGCATGGTATCTTGAATCATGCTGCGAAACAGAAAACCGAAGCTGATTAGACGCTAAATCGCTTAGTTGGTACAATAAAGTTCTGAATTATGGCGATAATTTCATCTACATCATGAGAACCTTCCAATAATGTCTTCGTTTCCTGTCGTTTTCATAATGTGTAGAGTACTGTGTTCTTCCAATGAATCAAATGTAATTTCAATTCTGGAAGATTCTGAAAAAATGGCATGACAATCAATATTAAAATTAACCAACCCAGCGCCACATTAAAGGCACGGGCGGCGTTCGCTGCAGAAATGTTCATATTTGTTCAAATCGCCATCAACGGAAGGAATATTAAAATATATATCGTTTTGTTCATATGCCAAACACAATCAGCGCGTAAATAATATATTGTCGTCAAGACGTACGATGGTGTACGTAAACAAGAACTTTCTCGTGTTACAGAAGTTTTGCTTCTGTTTACATAACACAGCGCAAGTCTATTGGTTAATCACACAAATGATATAAACGCTCTTTATTATTCCCAAATCAGGAAAACATGTAACAAATAACGCTCTATATGTTTACCATATCCGGATCTAAACAAAAGCCAGGTTCTGCAACGTTTTTTTTTGCTTTTGTTTACATAACAAAGGAAATACATTTGACAATAACATACTGTTTATGCCATATTTCTTATTGGTATAAGAACAAGGTCTGTCTATATTTTACTATTCCTTCTATTTATGGCGGTTTTTGACGGAGGAGAATATTTTAACAACATACCCACTGCCAACGCCGCCCTTATCTTTAATTCTCATCATTAAGTCGAAACCACTGAAACCCTTCTTTGTCGTTTCAGGACCATGTTTCTCCAGCCGAGCGAGATTCGATTCAGCCAGTTGTCAATTGGAGCGGCGTTTCGCAACACCAAGCGCCTGGGTGAAACATTAGACGAGCTCATCACAGAGAAAGTCGCGCGGCGGGAGATACCACAACTCCACGTTTCCATCGTCGACGGAAAGTTTTTCTCCATGGATAATCGTCGGTTATGGGTATTCAAACAACTGGAAGAACTGGGGGAATGTTCCCCCATCCACGTTAAGATAACGCCCGTTAAGTGGTCGAAAATGAACACCGTCACAGAAGGTGAGGATATACACATCCGCGGGACGCCAGGTGGATACGTGTGGAAGAGCATCCGCGCAGCATACGAACCTTCACTAGATACCATCTCTGAGGAAGTTGAGTGTAGGTCTGTTTATAGTACGAATGTAGAGCAAGTTGAGTGCAGGTCGGTCTATAGTAATTCTTATGATGGTATTCTTTCCGAGGAGGCTGATGAAAGAATCGGTGGCGATGACGACTTGTATACATCCGACGAGTATCCATGTGCTAATGCTAGGTCTTACAACACATTCGACGCAACTACAGAAGAAACATGGACGAACCACGATTACATGCCTTCAACATCCTACGCCGTGGATTATCCATCTCAGTGTGATGATTATCCATCTCATTATGGTGATTATCCATCTCAGTGTGGTGATTATCCATCTCAGTGTGGTGATTATCAAAAGCAGTCCACTTATGACGACAATCTCGCTGGAGTTCCTGAGTTGTTTTCTGCCGAGCGACACATTGAGTTAATTGCGAGAAGGAAGTGTCGCGCAAGGAGAGGCCTGTTTGGGCGAAATAAAAGTAAGAGTGGACGGTTTGTGGGACCTTCCTGTGATCGCTTTGATGAGGGCAAACAGCGAAAGCCAAGAAACCGGAAGCGACACGCCAGTGAGCCTCATTACAACCAGAAGAGTAAGAGACGAAGAGAGCGATATGACTGGTGACCATCGGCTTTCGAACTCGATCAATATAGTGCTGATTTTCATTAAAAACATTTGAATATTTGAAAACGTATTTAGAGTTGTTGATTGCTAAATGTTATAAATCCCTAATAGCTTATAGTGCATAACATTTTTGACGTTAGAAATGTCAACTGATGGCCGATATATAGTTAGCTGTAAAATGTTTCTATTCAATTATTCCTCAAATTTGTGACTTATCTGTATGATATTTGTGTTCCAATTTTTCCTAAATAGTGATATATTGGTTCAGAGTAGGTAATCGCATCGATGTACAAATGCAGTTAGTATATGCACCAATTTTTTTAGTTAGAAATATCAACTGATGGCCGATATAAAGTATATTAGCTGTAAAATGTTTCTATTCAATTAAGCCTCAAATTGGTGACTTGTCTGCATGACACTAATCTTGTGTTCCAATTTTGGCTAAATAGTTATATATCGGTTCAGAGCAGGCAATCTTATCGGTGTATCAATGCAGTTAGTATATATGTTCATCAACGAATGTTTTGTTTTTGATTTTTGTCTTCAATTATTTCTATGTGAATCGGTAACATAATAACTATATATGCAACCTTATACTGTAATTGCTCAACTGCAACTGCTCATCATCAAAATAACATAATGTTGCAATGTATAATACGAATGTACAGTAAGATATTATGTTAGCCTTGTATGATTGAACACATTCCAATAACCCATGTCTGCCATGCCTATAATCGTCAAAAGCCCAGCTGTGGACAACTAAACTACTATATACAGTGTGACACGGAAACATATATTAAAGGTACTCAATCCTACCAGACGATCCTAACTTACTATTTATTTGGCTTCGGGGGTAAATTTTTTTTTTATTCGAGTCGAGGAATCAAAGCTCAGAGTGAACAGATATCGATTTTTGAAGTTTGTTATTTCTCGAGATGTGTAATAATATGTGGCCCAGAAACACGTGGCCAAACTGAGGGTCTCGGACAAAATTGCGGATGAAGATGGATAACTCTAAAATCAAGTGTAATGTGGTCACATTTTGTGATACTTTAGTGATAATACGGCCAAATGTTGTTGACGAAAATGTTGATAAATAAAAAGTTTTGGGAAATTTATACCATAGTTGACAGTGGTTAGCATTATTTTGTTGCAATAAATCGATTCTGAAAACTAAAACGTATTTTGAAGAAATGTTATTGTATCTTGATGTATGGGGACCGTATGACCGGATTAAGTACCTTTAACTAGCTTCTTCCGATTAATGGAATTCGAATATTCATTAAAACATCAAGATAAGATTGTTACACGATTACAATGTCTGCTATAAGTTATATATGTTGACAATTTATATCATGTTGTGTAGATACACTTAGTATCTGAAATTTTGTTGATACTGATGTGAAAATAAATAAAAGAATAATTATTCTGACAGTAATTTTGATATATAAATACCACCCCGATCAACTGGGATAAATTAAAAATATCATCGTACCTTATGTTTCAAGAGTGAGTATAGGTAGGGAGGAATACTGTTTTACTTCTACAAGAGGCTACTGTATAGATTTAATCAGAAATTGGTTCCAGAAGTGCATGTACATGAAGAAATCCAATAAACGTTATTCAAAGTAATAGGATACTTTTGATAATATTGAGACCAAATTATAAACGGTAGGTTATTTGAGGGTAGGTAGGGTCAGGGGGGACAATAGACACAAAAATAAAAATTTGAAAATGAACGATAACTATTTCTTAACAGCACACATTTGTTCCACCAACACATTAACTAAATTACAACATGGGTCGGCAACCTCACATTATAAATCAGGATAAATTGACAAGCGTAGGTGGTATATACCCGCGTGTATTACGTGTCTTTCTCGTACATCTCTGGTTAAGTTGTCCTGCTAATTTGCTGGGTCTTGCCGAATTGTTATACATTGAATCTAGTGGGGCAACGTGATGACGTTAAGGAAATGTACCGTTTTTTCTCTCTAAAGTTGTCATTTTTGAAGCGTTTGGCTCATCCGAGTAATTTGAGAAAAATACAGTGTCTGTGTGAAACGATGAACATTTATATCTTTAAATATTTTAGAAAAAATAAAAACAGTACATCTTCTGAAATGCATCACAGCCTTACCAGCACCATAGCACTTTAGCATGACCTACCCCATCACAGCAACTTAGCACTTAATCAGGGGTGTTGTTAATATCTACACACTTAAAAATGGAGATAGTATGATTTTCTGTCTGATATAAGTTAAGTGGTGATTAAAGATGGTACATGTTCATGGCAAAATTTGTCTCCTTGCATATCATAGTTTCCGTTTTACAATGTCTTACAATACTGAAGTTACACGTCTGTTGTTTAGTTGATGGCACTGGAACTTGTTGCATGTGATTACTGTGTATTGTATGGAGTGATCATTATACACGTATTCTGGGGTCGTCGAGGTTTCCGTCGACGAAGTCAAATCGGTTGGGATGATGCTGTTTTAGTCGAAGTCCCGTGTATATATCTTTCTTTGTCTTACAATTTAGCTATATTTCCTCAAATACACGCGAAAACGCCTAGGCGGTTTCCGATCTTGTATCCTGGATGGCAACAATGATATCGTGGATGGCAACAACTGGTGCACGTGCGTTTCGGCAACTGGCTTGCTTTCAAAACAAAACGTCTAAATAACCCAATTAAAAGTCATAAAATAATATAATCGTGTGCTGTATACGAACGTAAACTAATCAATACTTATTTTAATAAAGTGGACAAAATGTGGCGACATGACCGAAAAAACTAAAAGATGTCGCCCAAAAATGTGTTGGAATCCGAAAAGTTACGAACGTTACACATTGTTTACGACGCGCACGAATACGGACTAATTTGACAAATTCTATTTCAGCGAAGTAGGGAATTCCCCGTAAGTCAGTGGGGTCTTGATCAAAAACACTGACCGCATCTTTTATTCGATAAAAAACAGAAAGGAAAATCAAATTAATTTTATATTATGTTAAGGATATAAAACAGAATACTTACGAATAGTCCGCGATTTATTGCATTTCCTCTAAATGAATTTGAATGGGTGATTTTAGTGCGAGTCAGAAATCGATTGTTGAAGAGTCGGAAAGCTCAAAATTGACCAAAACTCTGAATGGACAGTCATCTCCGGCAATGCATCTCGCCAACACTATCACTATCCAAAGAGATTGCACCATAAAATAATACAATTATCCTGTTAAAAGTGACAATTATGTCGAACATTCGAAACGAAAAGATCGTCGCCTCATCGTTGAATCGGATTCCAGCCAAATTGAATAGTGAAGTGAATTTCTCAGAATTTTACTTATCACAACGTCGCGTGCTGAGAATTGTGTACGTTGTGTGTTGCGCGTAATAAAATATTTCTGTTTTTAAATGAGTTTTATTGCATTTTTATGGGACGAATTGTAAGATAAATTGGTTATCATCACCCTGTGTGTTTCCGAGATCCGTATTCAAGTCTCGATGCCTTCTCTGGGCTGTCTATCGACTCGTCCTGCGGACTCGTCGATAGACTGCCCAGAGAAGGCAGCTGGACTTGAATACGGATCTCGGAAACACACATGATGGTGATAACCTATATATATCGATGTTTAGCGTTGTTGATCCGCTCACATAAAATCCCCATTAACTTTAATAAATTGAGTCACAATTGTGACTGTAAACTGGTTTATTCCATATACAATATCATATTCGCTCTGAACTCCACAATAGTTGTCAACTGAAAGTAGTAATATAGTACGAAAAGATCACAATGTTTATAAGAATACGAACTAATTTGACCTCGCCCTATTTGATGAAAAAATTAAAGTTATATTATATTACAATGCAATTCAAGTCGAATATTTGTCGCTGAATTAGGCATTCTTATAGGCCGAGAGCTGTTAACTTTAGTCTATGATTCACCAGCATCTGTCCACACATTTTGAATGGAGCACGGTGTCACTGACAACGCGCGTAAAATACGCCCCCGTGCTGCTAGGTATCGTGTAATGCAGTCAACCGGAAGTCTGTTTTCTCAGACGACGCGGTTAACAGGAAATTGTTCTGTTGCTCTTACGAGTATAATCACATGGAACGTATCCATAGATTTGATCACCGCAAAAAGGGATATCTCACTTCAAAGCATGTATTGTCGAGGTATTTCGAGGTGTTTCTTTTAAATTTATTGAATTACAATGGAGATAAACGTACCCTGTTTCGTTCGATATTCGGGGATTCGAGCATGAAATCAGTGAACAAGCCGGCATCGGAATATCCAACTCCACTGAGAGTACGCTTACCTCCTAATCATTATGACCGTTAGATGTCACTCTTTCCGATATGTGACCCGCCATATCAAATCCAGTCGTAAGTCGGGATTTTTTGACCCTGTGCCAATGCATTCTCTTATATATGCGAGTCGACCATAGGTCGCCTCGCATATATAAGAGAAAACATTGGCCTAACAAATTTTTATAATTTTTTAAAAATAAATTTTTCTTACAATTTTTAGGACATAAAATAAAAAAAACATCCGTTACCCTGCAGGGAGCCCCACACATATATATAGAAGCATATAGAAGAGTGTCGTCTGCTCATGTTTGTCTGGGGCTCTGTATGGGTGAAATTATAAAATTGTTAAAGAATACAAGAAACAATTATTAAAATTGTAAAAAATTGTTAGGCCTATGCATTCTCTTATATATGCGAGTCGACCATATGTTTCAGATATAGAATATCATGCGTGTCAGTGTTTTTGTTTGGTTTTTTTTTTGTGTTTGTGGGAAGATTGTATTTCCACACCGTTTCGAAGCCCTTCTTAATCAACTGGGTCAGGTGTATACCTTTGTCTTGGTAATACAATGCTAGCCTTCCCAGAACTGGTGTATAGTCTAAAGGACGATTTCTTTGATAGTTCGGTGGTATGTCATTCAACTAATGAAGATATGCGTTGTTATCATCCTCTCGCGGTAATAGTGTCAGTGCGTGTATGGGTTTGTTTGAAGTGCGAGTTGTATTCTATTGATGTGATCGTTGGGGGAAATCAGTCAAAGGCCGAACGTGAGATGTGCCATTATTGCCACGAAGCAAGAAATGAAATATGGTTCAACCTTCTTCAACATTTTGACATACCTTGCTTCATTGAAATAGATAATTTGTGCACAATTGATCAACTAATGGTGTTTCTGTCTTGTATACCATTGCATGTTGTTGAGAAGATAAGTGACCTAAATTCATTTGTCCTGTTCACAACATGCAGCAGTGTTAAAATGTGGAAACTCTATCATAAACGCCTTAAAGAAATTACAGATGCGAACACGATCACTGTCACGTGACGCATTACTCCACGATCTCTATATTGCCCCTTCACTTTTCAATATATAAACACCCACAGCCCTTCTCCATCTACCCCGTCCATATGCGATCCCAAATATCGATTGGATCTCACAAACCTTATATAAAGACCACAATGTTTATTGATCTACCACAATGAACGTGCAGCTTAAAAAAAAATATTGTGGACAAAACGTTGATCCATGTATTCTAGTCAAAATGGTTAAACTGTCTCAAATTCTTACTGTATCTGACCATAATATTCATGTATGCTCATCTTTTCATGTCAATTGTCCGCCATGACTCCATTTACACATGCGTGGGTGTTCGAGAGTATGCACGCATGTACTGCGAGCGAGTGTGTGTGTCTATGTACACGTGTGTATGTATATGTGTATGTATGTGTGTGCTTATGTAGGTATGTATGATTGTGTCTACAAGGGTGCGTGTATGTGAGTATTTGAGAGCGGTTGTGGTGTGTGAGGGTGTGTGCATGTGTGTTATTTATGCGTGGTGTACATGTATATACGTTTGATTTTCTCCGTGTTAAATGTCTGTAAATACTAATTATCACTGTATTGTGTTCCTGTTCATTATATGTAAGCTCTCTGTATTACGGAGGAAATAAAGGTATATATATAAAAAAAAAATGTTCCTCTAGCAGTTCATCGCGCTGAACATGTCTTTCCGATTTTATTGAACCATATCAAACACTACCCGGCGCAAGGATGATAACAACGCATACCTTCCTTCGTTGAATGACATATCACCAAACTATCAAATGCATCGTATTTAAGACTACGCGCCTGATCCAACTGATTCAGAACGGCATCCAAACGGGTATGAAAATACAATCTTGGCACACAAAGAAAGCAACGCCACACATGAGAACTTGCCTGTATCTGAAACATACTCCTGATGTAGGGGCGGTGCAGTTCATGATACCATTTCAGTTCCGCGCACTATCATGACGCATGTCCACAATTAGCACCGCGTGTATTGTACTTGTCTGTTGTGAGCTCTTCGACGAGACGACTGCTGGACGTCAGAAAGATCATTAGGACAATGGTCAAGAAGCCTGGTAAATGATGGTATTCTACGACCTTAGCAGAGAGGCACCCACCAAAGGGAAATCTAGCAACTTTCGAACCCCTACATAAGTTGTTCAGATACGCCAATGCGTTCGCTGAGTTTGCGAATTGATTAACCATATTGAGAAGTGACTAGCTGACTGGTAAGATACCATATGTATATGCTGCGATCCCCATCAGGTCACAAAAGCTGAAAAAGACGTAGATAGAGAGGACCTTTTCAAAGCTATTATACTCATCGGCTTTATTCTTTTCTAGTTTACCTCGCGAGATGACGCTCAAATCATATATGTAGCAGATGAACTATACCACATGCTACCATGTGAAGCTTCCAAAGAATAAGGATAATAATTCCCCGCTGTTGGGGCAAAAACGAAAGCTTGACACCGGCATATGTACTCTTTGAAATGTTGTGAGTAGTGGGACTTTCTCCCAAAAGATGTAGCATAATTTGTGGTGTAAGCGAGATATATTAATCCGATAAAGAGACGGAAGCTGGTCGAGATAATCCTGTATCTGGCAAATCAGAATAAGCCTCAGGCAGTTGTACTGAATCTTGCAAGTTATAATATGACTATTCGGCGCGCCTACGGTTACGCACATTATCGGCGCTTAGGAGAATTGAATTTGAAAATGCAACATCGGGATTATTCGTTTTGGATTTTCGTCCTTTAACCCTTTACCCAACAAAACGGCAAAAAACGCCCAAATAAAGCTTCAACAGACTAAAATATCTTCGGTCTGTCTCAATAGCACCATACAAATATGGATATCATTGGAACCGGTTCATTGACCACATTGTGATGGTTACAGTTATGCCCTGTGCCAATGAATTCTCTTATATATGCGAGTCGACCATAGGTCGCCTCGCATATATAAGAGAATGCATTGCCTAAAAAAAAAATTTAACACTTTTTACCATTTTTTCTTACATTCTTTAACAATTTTATAATTTTTCCTTACATTTTTTAACAATTTTTATAATATTTTTCTACATTCTTTGACAATTTTATCATATGTGTTAAGCCAATGCATTCTCTTATATATGCGAGGCGACCTATGGTCGACTCGCATATATAAGAGAATGCATTGGCACAGGGCCGTTCTGATGGGTAAAGAGTTAAAGACGCTACTAGCTGCGCTATACGCATGAAGACGTTTTAAATTGGAACCGATAGATGATTTATGCACCGTTTCGTCTATACATATTGATATTATGACAACAGTGGTAATTATATCGTCAACGTTTCAATTTCTGGCTGACTGTTTGGCCGCTCTCTTGGTGTCAGTATCAATTGCCCAACTCAAGTGAATACTTCGTATCAAAGTTGCCTACCCACATGTAAATATGGGTGGAATGCACGTAACAATAACGCCAATGGCGGATAGGAGTCGGTTATCTTCCGCACAGAGGGCGCTACACGCAAAGTCGGTCATGCAGTGGGAATCACTGAACTAAATGGTTTCCCATAGGCGACAGTGTTAACGTTTCGGCCAAATTCACTGAATGTAAGCCTGCAGGCCATACCAGTGCTGTTTATCCAGCTAGATTGACACCAGTTGATCACGAAAATACAAGAAAATTCATAGGTCATGTGTTTACTTTTTAAAATAAATCCCCAAGTGTACGACAGGGCTATCCCACAGCCAAATTTGATCTGGAAAAACCCACAACTACAGAAACTAGTTAAATAAATTTCCCGCTCACAAAAATCCATTCCCCCATTAATTCACCTGTTTAAATTATTTAGATATGATATACAAATCAAATAAACGCGATGTCATACTTTAATAACGTGTCGCGTGTATCAGGTGAAGGTCATTCTTCGGTTACCTTCACCTTTAGTATTCCACGGTGTACTCGCTCCCCGACTCTAGAACACATTTAGCTCCTTGATTCCAGTGTACACAATTAATTACATCGCTCTATGGAATCAACGTGGAATGATTGGAATCGGACGTTCTTCTGTGTCTTCTTTCTCTTAAATTCGTTTTTAAAATGCCTTCTACCTGTTGTTTATTTGATATGTTGTAAGTTATTACAGTATATATATGTTGGAATAGGTACTGGTAATAGAAAAACATCAGTTCAAAGGCGATAACGTTGGGTTAAATGCGTTAGTTGAGTAAAATGACCCGTGTCTATTGACTTTGCCATGTGTATGTTGCGGTGTGTTGTTTTGAGAAATCATATGTACACGAAGTGAGGATATATGCACAACATCGTCCGATTGTTATGACATAAACTGAATCGTGTTACAGGTGTACACGCATGCTGCTATCTTTTAAGTCTCCAAAAATAAATAGAGGCTGCACGAGGGTGCAATAAAATTATGTAATGACACAGACGGGTACAGATGTGATTCGACCTGCCAATTCTCTAGTTATAAACAAATAAATGTGGCGGTGCATGAGACAGAATGCCTTCTTTCTTTGCCGTCCATAGGTCAGCTGTCCCGCGAGTATTTCATACAAAATATCATTGTCATCATGAATTATAAACTGAGTTAAGTGGTGTATAGTTGCTGTGAGGTGTTTTATTTTTGTATTAACCACTTTGAAATACGTTGGGTAAACATCCGATAGAGAGGACACCATCCTGGAGATAAACTCGTCATCACGCTCCATAACCATCCATTTACAGTCAACTTGTGTGAAACAACAAAAACACAAGTGTGCAAACAAAATAATCTCCTTGTATTTGATAATAATAGTCATGCTTCTTGTCCAAAGCTAGTGACCTATTATCATTTCCCTTTAAATACAAAGATACGGGCGGCGTTGGCGGTGGGTATGCTGTTAAAATATTCAGCTCCGTCAAAAACCGCTATAAACAGAAAGAATAGTACAATATAGACAGACTTTGTTAGTATACCAATCAGAAATATTGCATAAACAGTATGTTATTGTCAAATGTTTTTCCTTTGTTATGTAAACAAAAGCAAAAAAAGTTACAGAACCGGGCTTTTGTTTATATCCGGATATAGTAAATATAAAGAGCGTTGTTTTTACTGTTTCCTTATATGGAAATACTAAAGAGCGTTTATATCGTTTGTGTGTGATTAACCAATAAAAATGCGCCGTGTTATGTAAACGAAAGCAAAACTTCTGTAACACGAGCAGGTTCTTGTTTACATACACCATCGTACGCCTTGACGACAATATACTATTAACGCGCTGATTCTGTTTGGCATATGGACAAAACGATATATATATATGTTAATATTCCTACTGTTGATGGCGATTTGAGCAAATATGAATATTTCTGAAACGAACGCCACTCGTGCCTTTAAATACTGCACATTTTCTGAAGAAATTGTGTGGTTTCGCGATGTGTGTGGGCACTTTACTTCAACTATTCTATCTGGTAGTAAACCACCAGGTGAAGCAGCTATGAAATGTTTTTCGGTTGAAATGAAGATCCCACAGTTTGTGACATGGAGTTTCGTTTCATCCATATAGTTCTGAAACTTTCAAACTTTCGGCAACTTATTGTTTAGAAGTTCCATGAGATACTCGGGTTCAAGATTTTCTTCGTTCCCAAGCTGTTTGTTGTTTTTGTAAAATTCCAATATGGAATACGAAATTAATTTGTTTCAAATGTTAATTTGACCCCAATTAATGCCATTTGACCAGCGTCATTGTGAACGAGCGACATGTGTGGATTTATTACTTGAGCATCCCTTTGAGCGTTATGTAAACATAGTATACAGACGGGTGTGTCATTCTCAATGTAGGAAGATCTGTTGACAGTTAATCTAATTACAAATCACACTGTCGATGGTCATAAGCAAGGCGACAATGCTACATACATTTTACCAAGAATCCTAAATACCTATAAAATTACGCCATCGCACTATCGTGCGCTCGACTAGCACGTGCCACCCGCACGTATTGTTTGTTTGATTGTTTATTTTGCAAAGCCAACATTTAAGTTGGAACATAGCCAAAACATATATATTCATATATACACAGTTTGCCGTCGTGCATACATCTGATGGGAATCTTTAATGTAAACATTATAAATTTATTTGGTCACATTTTGGTGTATATGTTTCTTTTTGCGTTAGTTTGTTCTGTTTGGGTGTAAATAAATGTAATAAACCACGATATATGCCTATGAATTTACGTGCTAATATATACACGCCGTGGAATCAATCATTTGTTTCTCAACAGGTCAGTCAGTGTAAACACTATTTTATTATGGGTATTTCGTCTGATGTACAGATAATATAAGAATAAAATGGCACAACAATACAATGAGCAACAATTATGCGAGGCGATCGGATAACGATGAGAGATGCTTGTTTATTATTCGATATTTATAATATTTGAAACATACCTGTTTTAATTCATGTTTTCGGCACGACAATTTATCGCCATGCTTTCTCAATTCATCTTTGAGTTGTGCCAAGTTCATTTCATCACATTTACGATCCATAACTACCATAAATATATGTAAGAACATACGACCTATCTAAATTCTGATCGAAAATATACTGTTATTCGTTAATTATACCACTGCTGTTTTTATAGCGACTTATCGCTTGGAGTTAGTCAGTTATCCCTTGGACCGACTTTGTGTATAACGCCTCCAAGCGGAGACAGCCGCAGACAACCGACTCATATCCCTCATTGTAACAAAGTAAAGGAATATCAACGTGTTTTCATATTTATGTAGCCATTTTAGCCACCATCTTGTAATTTGGAAGCAGTTTCCTGTAGAGGATGTAAGGTAATTACTTCGCATCAGTATTCCCAACTCAATTGTAAGCATGGGTGGAATTGTCATAACAATAACCCCCACTGATGTGAATGTGAGGGATTTTCGGTAACTTTTTTCAAATTATGTGTGACATTTTGTGCGTCATCTTGGATTTGGTGGACTTTTTGTTGGATGAGATATAAGGAAAGTTCTTCGCCTCAGTACTATCAGCTCACAACAGTAAGCCTGGTGGAGTTGTCGTGATAATAACCACTGATGTGAAAAATACCAATTTCTGATCGCCATTTTGGTAGCCATCTTAGATTTGGGTGAATATTCCTCAACTTAAGTATATATGCAGTGGAGTTGTAATAACAATAACACCCACTGATTCGTTCAAAGCAGACATTACGTTATTCGCGTAGATTCGGTGTTGACCGGATTATACCGGCATTGGGTGAACGTGATATCGGGTAATATACTATACGTTCAGGAATGCAAATTATGATCCCAATCTATGCGAAAATGACTCTTCTAGAAAACAAATAGATAAAATCACGCCAAGATATCCTTGTTTTCCCACAGAAAGACAAACGATAGGTGGTGAAATGTCGAATATTTATCAAATTTTACATTTTGGCGCCATCTTGGCCGCCATATTGGATTTTGTTGTCGGATTTTTGACTAAATTTGTAAAGCGTGGTATATTAGCATAACGAATCGAGTTGAAAATGAAACCGTATGTGATATAATATTTAATATGATGGCAACCAAAGAGGCCTGGTGCATATCAAGCAAAATGGCCGCCCTCATGGACGTCATCTTGTCTGGGGTCTCTGCGGCCACTTTTTCTTTTCTTAACCGATAAAAAATGGAGGAAACATTAAGGAAGAAAATTAGTGGGTGAAGTTGAGTCCTGGGGGTGGGGGGCAAAGGTCGACCAATATCTCCTCGACAAAATGCGTTGTTAACTTTTTCCTTTCTATATTAAATTCGTACTCGTGTCAGGGGGGAGGCCGATTTTTTACGAGACATGAGGTGGGGGGGGGGGTGTGGGTAGGTACCCGAGGCCGGAAACAGTTTTTGACCACTTGTTTTTGCATTTTTTTTTCATTGACATATTTTCAACTGTTTTAAACATATTTGTTTATATGTTGTGGCTTGTTGCAATATGAAAAGCACTAATGCATTCAATATTGTTATAATTACCCCCATAAGTTGATATAAAATGGAAAAATAGTGAATATTGTGGGGGTGGGTCCCAAAATTTTCATTGATTTTATTTGCGCGTAATTATTTTTTATTGTGTCTGTTTCAGCTTGCTTGGCAGTTTTTATATTGAAAATTGTCTAGTTCACGGTGTAGTTCAATAAAAAATACTTCAGATAGCTCTAGGGTAGGGTGAACTTAATGCAGTTTTATAATATCAGCTAACAACTCATGACAGAATATTACAATAATTCTTATACTTCACGACAGTCTCTTTACTCATACAGTTAGTTGATGCATGAGTGTAATGTATGAACTAATTATTTGTATCAGTGTTTGTATACTAAAATTGATTATTCTCATAATGTATCAGAATAATGTATAGTTAATAATATGTAGTAGACACAGGTAGACATATAATAGTAAATCAAGAGTACAGCCGGTATACTGTAAACAGAAGACCAAATTGGAGTTATCTTCCCTACACCAACACAATGACGTTACGCTTCCTGTGACATCGTCTCCACGGTCACATGTCACTAAAGTGCACATCCGTGTATGTGGATTTGGGACTAAATTGACCATCCGCGTTCAAACTCAAAGGGTTAAACATTATTTTAGGCCTAGTCATAAGTCGTAATGCGAGGTCGGGTCGGTGGTCATGCAGGCATACATAAAAGCTAATTCGTACACTGGTTCATGTGCACATTTTCCTTTTTGGTATTACTATAGGCTCTAGGCCTACTAGTTGATGCTGGTTGATGTCTGAAAAAAAAGATAAATTTAATTTTGTGTAATTTTTTATTCTATTATAGGCCCTAACACTGGCCCTAGTTATTTTTTGTTGTCATTCCAGGGGATTCAACATATTTTTCATCTACTCACACAGATGAATAGGCTGGGTTATAAATTTACCAATATAATCACATCATATTCTACCTTTGTTGATTGCTTAGAGTTCAATTTAGTTGAGATTATCGCTGATTACTGCTGATTATCCCATACTTATCAGCCAAGAAAATATTTGTCTTGCACATGTTTGTAAACAGGAAGTAACATTTAATTTGGTCTTTCAAAGAAGGGACCAAAATAGAGCGGTTGGTCGTTTTTACAGAGGGGACCAACATAAAGCTGTGGGGTTTGGGTGGGTGTCTAAAATTTTATGAAAAATGCAAGAAAGGGTGGGTGGGTGTAAAAAAATGGCAATGTAAAAAAAAAACACCCCCACGTCTCGCAACTTATTTAAGCCCCCCCCCCCCTGCTCGTGTGGCATAAAACAATTACTTGTATTAATTAGTACATGTCTATCAATTTAATGTATAATTTGACATGCATTGATGTTGATTGTATAGTACATGTTAGTATGTATGGCATCTGCCCCTAGTGGGTGTAAATTGTCAATAAGTTATCTATCTATAAGCGAGATCACTGAGTCGCGGCCATATTGGATCCAGCCAGCCCCCATTCCGCGGTTTAGTGCTACATGTCAACGTTCTAGAGATGCATTCCATATATGGAGATTTGAATATTCATTAATTCCACATTAATTCCATATATATAATGCAGCTCCAGAACTTTGACCTGTAGCACTTAAAACACGGAAAGGGACTGGATGGATCCAATATGACCGCGACTCAGTGATCTTGCTTATAGAGTCTGACGAATTGTGATCATCATAGCGTACTACCGTCCCGCGTATACACAGAGACCAGATGGTTTGGGAGTCTCAGCACCCCCCCCCCACCCTATCCTCAAAATTGTCAAAAGCTTAATATGCCGGAATCATCGGCAGTTGAACATTTCAGATCGACACAAGGTTGAGATTGTTCGGTATCGTTTTTCTAATTCTAATTAATTCTAACATATTCGTACTTTTAGTTAACATTTCAGACCATAAGTATATATTTATATTTCAAACATACTAAAAAAACAAATAGGCGTTTGTTATAACACATAAATGTATAACCATGTATTGTAGCTAAGATTATACCATGTTATTTGTTACATGTGTGTGTATATAAGACCAACATGATGGTGTACTAGTATTTTACAATTTTAACATTGTATGTTATCAGGTATACAGACGATTGATGCCAGACAGTGTGTTTCCTTTGAAAACATTAGGATATATTGGGCAACAGACAGCAGTTAAAGATGCATAATCCGAATTAACGCTCGCAAATTACTATTTCCTTGGCTTCGGGCGTAAATAAAATATTTTAATCGAGTCGATGAACCCACCCATCAAAGCTCAGAGTGATCAGATATCGATGTTTGAAATCTATTATTTTTCACCACCGGTAATTTTAAGTGGCCCAGTAAACAGTCGACGAGAAGAGGGCCTCGGACCAAATTGCGGATGAATATGGATAACTTTAAAATCAAGTGCATGGCTTGTTTTGATATTGGACAAACCGACACAATTTTATACTATAGTTGACTGTGGTTAGTATTATATTTGGGCAATTACTCGTTCTGATAACTGAAGGGGCATTTAAAAAAAAAATGTTGTTGTTGTTGGAATCTTAATGATATGGGACCATTGAATCGGATTGAGTACCTTTAACTCTTTCTATATGAATGTAGTCTGTTCATATATCTTTAACATCCCTCCAAATTGCATACTTTTATATCTGAGTGGGAAAATGCTCATGTCATCTTGTTATGTAGCACCTTTTAAGTTTAAATTCCATTTGCTATGTACCTGTCTACCTTGAATGAATCGCCACCACAAACACATCAACAGATTAAACGGCATCAAACTGAAATAAAATAACCATTATGTCCGAGCGTTTAATGACACAAGTGCTGTTAGAAACCAACGTCTAGGCACGGCTACCCCCCCCCCCCCCCCGTAACCATGGAATTGATCAATACCAAGAATATACGTTCGAAACCATGGGTATTTATCAAAATAATTGGATATTGATCAAAATCAATTCGAAATCAATGATTTTGTGAGTGCGGGAGCGGAAAATACAGTAGTTATTTTTCATAAAGACCATATATGCGAATTGGCAGCACGCTGCCTATATATGAATTATGTGCAGAGACTGTCCTCTGCGGAATCGTTGCGATTGTCGTTTGTATATCGGCTATAAATTCGTTCGGACTTAAGCCTATTAAGGCTGATTAAGGAATAACATAATTACAATTGTGCGAATTTCAGACGAAGTGCATTGGCAATGGTCAGACCGATCATTCAATTGCTGCGCGTCGAGACAATCCCATATCAGTTTTAATTAAGCACATAATGTCGTTAATATATATATATTTGCTGACGTGAAGAATTGAATAGTTTTAAAATTGAGAAAGGTATCCGTTCATTGTTGAATGTTTATTACACACAATACATATTACATACAATTTAATTCAATTCAGTTATGCCTTTTCAATAGCTTGAAAGAAACAGATGGATGAATGTACTCATCTTGGAGTCTGTAAGAGAGGTCATGGAAAATCACTTGATACAGTAAATTGAATTAAATTATATGAGGAACCTCATTAAATTGTTATGGCCCTGCATGACAGAGAGTGGTGTGTGAGTGTCTATATTATAGATACCCCCCCCCCCCAAGTTTGGTCAACAGTTTCAATAGTTGATAAAAACTGACACAACATTCAGTTAGAAATTTCGCATCGCATATGATATATATATATATTGTTCTACTGTTGGTCAAAAGTTTGGTCTGAAATGGTCATTAGTTGGAAAGTTTCCACCTTAGTGGGTGTCGATCGGGTTGGAAATTTGACACTGTTTTATTGACAGTTCCAGTATCATATTACTGGTCACATAGAAGTGTAATTTAATATACAGCAATAAAACCTGAGTCTACAGACGGTAAATGTTACTCAGTTAGGCAGAGCTCTGATGACGTGAACAACGAGATTTCAGTGAACGCGTACGGTTAGATAGAGTTGTCATTCTTTATTGGCAGTATAACAACAATTATGGCGGCAAGTGTGAATTCCTGGAACGTCGAAGAAGTGGTAGAATGGCTGAAATCAAAGGATTTGACGCAATTCGTGAACACATTTAGGGGTAAGTTTTAGATATAAATATTGCATATGTGCAAACACAAGTTAATTGTTCCGTCAGACAAGATTGCGCAACATTCTCAAGTTTATTATGATTTTATCACGGTTCTTCCTTCATATGACAGAATCACATCAGTTATGGCTTAGCCTTGATTTTTGTGATGGTCTTATGCATATGAAATTAACTCTGTACTATGAATTAGCTAGTTTAGTAATTCCTACTCCAAAGTGGGTTTTTTTTTCAAATTCAAGTAACTCAACTTCTGAAAATTGTGAATTTATGTAACTTTTTTCATAAAAATAAAGGAAACACACATTTCATAATGAAAACATTTTGACATTTTCTTGTCTTTCACCATTTCTATAATAAAACACGAGTTCATTGATGAGTAGTTCCCTTTGGTAATGTTCAGATAATATTTCAAGTTCAACAAACGACCATATTCCGTTTCACTAAATATTTCTGTCCATCTGACATTAAACTAATAAAAGTCTCATTTTATTCTGTTCATTTTGAAATTGAAACAAATATGCAATGACATCGAAGTAATTACCGTAGCTAATTGACAAAGTTGAAACTGGTTTAGTGACATAATGTATGATATACAGTATTTAAAAATATATATTTACGTTTAGCAATGATGCGGTAACAGCCTGCAGTACCACTGAATTGGTCATTGTCGCATGGTATCGTGTAAAAAGACACCCAGGATATCGCAAACATGCAAAAAGGCACACGTGATCTCCCAAATGTGCTGTGCGGTTCTGTTTATGTCACAGGGCTTTAACGATTCATCGTGAATTCATTATATCGCGATACACTAACGAACGATACCATATCGCATCGTGTCTGACAACTGTCTGTGTATCGAGATACCGTGCAGGAAATCAAATAAATTCTGAAAGTGGGCATGAGTAAAAGAGCTAAACCTGATATTTTCTCTGAAGTTTTCATGTCCATTATGTGAATAATTTGACTTATCCGGCTAACTATTAAACCGCAACTTAGTTTTAAATGAGTTATATATCCAGTTATAAACATGTTTGTTCTGATAATTCAGGTGGTGTTCATTTGGAAACTCTAACTTTTTTAGTTAATCATATTTGTATTGCCAATAAACATATTTGACAAAATAGATTAGGGCACAAGTGCTGGCTACTTAGGCTTGCCCCGCTCCGACATAATACAAATTCAATATGTGGCAATAAATGACAATGGTTGACAATAAGATACGCATATGAGGACATAAAGTGCTGCGAAGAACTAAAAGATTATTTATCTCTTCCCGGATAAACTTTTGACTACTTTTATGTGCAATGTTATACCAGAAAGAAACAGAGGTGCAATCGTTCGATAGACAGATGGATCTATTAAAAGACTTGTTTAACAGTCCAACTGTCCAGATATGCTAGGATATCAGTTTCTCTGAATCAGTTGTTCGCCCATGGCACATCACAAATTGGGGTGAGCTAAATCAATTGTGGTCACAACACAGGGCATACTATTTATGACGCTGGCACCAAATGACCAGCTCCACTCTAGTAGTATATTTTCACCCACCAATGAGATTGAATTATATGGGTAATAATAGCCCGTGTTTAACTCCCTCAGTTCGAGTTTGTTTCACATTGCAATTTGGTTAGAAACACCAAGTTATACCAAGATAAATTTGTTTAGGGATTGAAATGGACTCAAACCAAAGCAATAACAAGTTTAATGTCTCCAATGATCAGTCAACTTTACACATCAACCACAACATATAAACGAATAAGGACGAAACATAGAATTTTCTATAAATTTGCCGCCATTTTGACTGCCATCATAAACCATTGTAACATTTTCAGGCCCTAATGAGATTGCATTTGTCGGTAATACTGCCATTGGCTTAACTCCTTCAGATCTGTTCATTTCATATCAAAGTATGACCAGAAACCGAAAGTGAGTTTTCTATGATATATCATTCTACGTTCTTTAAAAAAAAGAAGTTTGTTTAGGGATTGGAAGTAGCTGAAAACAATTGAACAACAAATTTCACTGCCCAAATAATCGTAGGGCATGAATAATAGGAAAACAAACAACAATTTATCGTCAGTTCCAAGCGGTAGAAACGGATATAGAAGATATGAGTGAAAATGTATTTATTTTCCAATTCAGGTCACCATTTTGGCAGCCATCTTTCTATTGGAGAACCAATTGTTCTTGTAAAATGTAGTACAATGTAATAGCATCCCAATAATGTATACATTTGTATGCATTATATAAAATATTGTCTCCAACAAAATGGATTAAACTGACTTAGTTCATAGTTGGTACCACGTCGGCCATGTTGGACGCCATCTTGGATTGTAGGAAATGCTCAATGGTGTGAACTCCACACCCACCCTGAAATTGAAGCAGATAGTGTAAACATATTTTTTTTAATTTCCAAATCCAACATAACATAATATACAGATGATACAAATATGCATAAATAGAAGAGATAATGTATGGAAATGAGGATCAGACAACAAGCCCGAGGGCTTATATGAAGTCTTCTCCTCTTTGGCGACATGCCCCCTTCCCCAATAAGTGAGGGAGGGGTATCGATCAGACGGGAAAGGATAGAAATAATGTTTTTAAAAGGAGAAGTAACTAAGTTTGAGTTGGGGATGGAAACAGCGGGAAGATAGTGTTAGGGGTAGCAGGAGGCAGAGAGAGAGAGAGAGGGAGAGAGAGAGAGAGAGAGAGAGAGAGAGAGAGAGAGAGAGAGAGAGGGGGGGTGAGAAAGTAGAGGGGGCAGAGTTTTCAATAATTGAGTTGTTGCTTGATAAAAAAATGATGCTCGTAGTAATATGCATGCGTCAGGCTCCATGGAGGGGGTCAATCGCAATGGCCAATTCCTATTTCAATGGGATTCACTGTGAATATCGCTGCATTCTTCATGTGGAATCATTTCACGTATATACAGGATAGTGACAAGTTAGTAACTTACAAAATAATCGTATCGGAAGACATTTAGTACTACATATATAATGGGGAACATCGTGCTGCCGCATAAACGCGGCCGGAATCCAAAGCAATTTGTTACCCATACAGATCATGGAAATCTTTGTGTTCTCATAATATATGTCTGTACTGCATTAAATATTTGTTTGTTTTCGCGAAGACTAAGCTCCCTTGACCCCCGCATTAGTGTATTCTCAGATAAGGCAACATTTTGTAGGGAGTCATATAGTTCTCTTCTGGGCTCTTGATAAAATGTACATTCAAAGAGATAGTGGTAAGTTGTCTCAAATTCCCCACATAAACAGAAGGGGGAATTTGTTTACATGGTTATCTGTCAGGTCACCACTCAGGTGGCTGCAGTTCAATCTTAACCGGGTATGGAGGATATGAGATTTACGACATTTACTATGATAAAAATAGGCAGGTGGACGTATATTGTCACTGTTCAGTTCCCTTTTGAAGTCTTCGATTGTACTGCTGCTCTTTGTAGTTTCTGACAGTTTGTTCCATTCGGTAATTGCAGATGGTAAGAATGAATCCATATAATAGTCATAATTAATATTCGAGGGTAGTCTTATAAGTTCAAATCTGAAGTTATATCTGGAATTATTTGCCTGAATTGGTCGTTCATAATTTCTTAAAATTGATGGAGCAGTTTCCACGTATCATTTAAAAAAATTGGCATAGCTTGTGTTTTTCTACGACGCGAAAAGAGGAGTTCCCAGCCAGTTTCTGACAAAAGGCACGCATTACTCGTACCACAGGAGCTTGGAATTGGTAAAAAAACCCCTCTTTTATTGGCGGAACCACCACCCCGGGACCATATATAGGTCACGGAAGGAACGAAACAAGAAATCGTTGCCACCCATTTTGAACTCAACTGTATTCCTACAAAACATATATTTTCACTAAAAACTTTTGGTACCTCTTACACCTTAGATGCCAATCTACAACATTCCATAGGTGTATTTTTCCAGTTCTTCGAAAACCTCACTTTATTTCGGTAATGTATTGTAAATTCACCAACGAAGACAAATCTCTCTCTCTCTCTCTCCTCTCTCTCTCCTCTCTCTCTCTCTCTCTCTCTATCTCTCTCTCTCTCTCTCCTCTCTCTCTCTCTCTCTCTCTCTCTCCTCTCTCTCTCTCTCTCTCTCTCTCTCTCCCCCCCTCCCCCCATAGGAGCTTGTGTCGCGCTCCGTTGTATAGGCCTAAAATATCCATCATATAATAGTAATAGTAATCAACCCACTGATTACTGGTCCAATATCACGAAGTAGAAGAAAAAGATATATAGACTCACGGGGAGGCCTGGTATGTATGCCTATGCATGAAGCGATTCCTTTGTGCGTTTTGGTGCAGATTCGTTGCCAGAATATCTGAATTATTTCCACATAAAATGCTGTTTTTTACTAGTTCTGACGAACAAATATATGTCTTAGTTGATGAGAGAAGACATTTTTCTTGAGTTAGGTAATGATATTGGCCATGCATATATAGAACGAGTGTTTAGTTTCGCGAAATTCAAAATTGTCAATGTAGGGTACAAAAACTCGCCATTAATATGCCAAATACAGTAACAAAATGTAATAAGATTCTTTAATGTAAGAGCACAAAATTAACCTGCGTATTCTTTACAGTATACGTTTTATGTGTGCGTTTGCATGTTGTAATGCAAACTGGTTTACCGAATAACTAGTTTATAAATTTGTGTTAGTGATAAACTCGCTAACATAAATTTTATGTAATAAGCAACTATAAGTATTGTCAACTGTACCGGTACCAGGATCTATAAATAGTATACGTCACTCGTGACTCGTGTGTGGTAACGAATCAGCACCAAAACTCTCAAAGAATGGCTGTATGCATATGATTATATAGCCTGTGCTCATGAATTGGAAATTCAATTTTTAAATTCAAGACAGCTAGCCACCATCGGCATTGTTTTTCTCAAAATCAAAAATACCAAAAAAATATTAAAAACATTACTTAATGTAACTTTCGCTGATGGGGTCATTGTCACAAGGCTCCGCGATCCGATCACATTATTAGCCAGGTTTTTTAATCGATCACAAATGTAGCCAGCTTTTCTATGGCGATCACATTTGTAGCCAGATTTTCATATTCAGGCGAGCCCCAATGATTAGTGCTGGGCGATAAGACGATATATCGGGTATAGCCGGTTTTAATTTTGATATCGTCAATAATATCGTCTGAAATAACAATATCGTAATACCGTCCCAAGTTATAATATTCTCCATGTAGGTTGAAACCCAGCATATGGTCCCAACAAACAGGGAAGTTAGAGCAAGTATAAATGTATACTAGTCCCAAACTTCCCGGAAATACGCAGTCGAAAAAATTAAAAAACATCGGAGCACGTGCTTGTCAAGTTGGATATGCTTCGTCGGAAACATGAAAGCGCTAGCATTAGTTGGCGACGTTGTGAGATGATTGGTATGTCGCGCGCATGCGACTGGCACAATGACCTCCTTTCAAGTTGGTGCAGCTTGCTCTATCAACCGTAACCGGTTGCTTGGAGGCGGATTCCGATGTCAGATTTTTACTGACCAAACTAGCTGATCGTGTCAATGTGTGCAAATTGCGAGTAAAATTATTTTGTGGACATGTGCCGTACGGATCATGGCATCACTATCACGTCAACGAACGTCAAATTCACAAACTAATTGAACATGTCTATATTTATTTTCCTCGGCTAAAACAAATGCTGACGCAAATTCATTTCGCGTCGGCTTTTGCCTCGGCACTGCCCATTGTCGATGCTAATTCCCAGGGCTGCCGTATATGTACATTAAAGTCTCACGGTGCTACCAACTACCAATTACCACTAATAAATAGTCTCACAAATGACCAATTCCTCATGAATAAATAAAATGGAAATTTGAAACCCAACGTGGTCCTTAATGTGTGGTGTTGAGCGCTATGGTCGAAGGGATATAACTCTAAAAAATTATGCGAAAATGCACGTGGGCCTTGTTATATGATTATATCCCTTTATTTCAAAGTTATTGTTTTCTCTGTCGGCAAACTGTCAGCGGCCATGTTTTTATGCAAATGAGCCCAAAATGATTCTTTCCCATCTAGACGCCAATGTTATCATCCATCAAAAAGTTCATGATGATCAGTGCATCGGTACGGTCATGTAATAAACATGTAATCAGCAGCTATGTTCGAAATTATAAACGCTACTTTCATGCTATCCGTCTCCGAATCATAGTTTTAAATTTTCCGCATATTTCGGTACTAGTTCCGCTACTCAGATTCTAGAACGGGTGATGAAGAAGTCGCAGATTTGTCTTCGTTGGTGAATTTACAATACATTACCGAAATAAAGTGAGGGTTTCGAAGAACTGGAAAAATATACCTATGGAATGTTGTAGATTGGCATCTAAGGTGTAAGAGGTACCAAAAGTAGGAATACAGTTGAGTTCAAAATGGGTGGCAACGATTTCTTGTTTCGTTCCTTCCGTGACCTATGGTCCCGGTGGTGGTTCCGCCAATAAAAGAGGTTTTTTTTTACCAAATTCCAAGCTCCTGTGCTCGTACTGATGGTTGCACCTGTTACTATTCGGGCCATGTCGTACTGTACCTTTTCAATATCGTCACTAAGATAATCAGGGCAGTTATCCCACACAGGGGAGGCATATTCCAGTATTGGTCGGATAAATGTGTAATGTATTTTTTCAAGCGTTACTCTGCATAGCCTGTATCTATGTTTACGTACTAAATTCACTCGACCCCATGCTTTATCAAGCATAGATCTGATGTGGATACCCCATGAGCCCATGTTATCGAAAGTAAGTCCCAGCTGTTTATGGCTGTCAACCTCGACAATTGTCGCGGCTCCCATGGTCAGATGGGGGTGATATACTGATGTTTATTTCCTGGAGATTAAAGGAGCTTCCGTTTTCAGGGATTGAATTTTACAAGCCATTCTGATACCCAACACATGCGAGTTTCGAGGTCATCATAGTTTTGCGGCCATAGTAGGGTCTTCAATTGTGAGAAATAGAGAGGTGTCATCAGCAAATAGTCGAATGTTACACCGTATGTTTTCGGTTATATCATTAATATATATTAAAAACAGAAGTGGACCTAATACTGAGCCTTGTGGGACACCTGCTGTTATATCTTGTAATTCCGAGTGTGTGCCGTCTATGACAACCTGTTGTTGCCTACATTCAAGATACGATTTCATTAAGTTATACAAGTTTCCACGTATACCCATTTTCGTTGGGTTTGTTCAAGAGGCCACGGTGCCAGACTTTATCGAACGCTTTACTTATGTCGCAGAATATACACCGGACCTCTTTTCCGTCGTCTAGTGATCGACATATATTGAAGCAGATGCCATCCATAATCACAATCCGCTGAGAAAAAAACTTTAACAGAGAATTTTTACTTAACCCTAAAATTGGCCCTTTGCGTCTGGCGGGAATTTTCAAATTCCAGTTCTATGTCATTGAATTATATCGTGGTTTATCTAGTGTATAACAAAACTTAAGAGGTTTTTTTCGGGGTTGAATTTACTTGCCATTTCAGGGCCCCGCATTTCAGGGCCCAGTCATGCAGACGCGGTAAGAAATTTATCAAATTCTGTATATCATAACGTCAATTCCGGATCACATGATACATCAAACAAAGCGAACATTGTTGCAGCCATTTGCTCTTTAAAGCAAATATGTCATGCTGGGGACATATTCCTTGTTAATTCCGGGAAACATGTAATTGGTACATTTTATTTGCTCAGTGCATAATGCGGTTATAGCTCATGCGGCTTTAAGCAATACAAATTATGTCTGAATGGAACAAGTGACAGTATTATCACACTGTCTGGTCAGCAGCCAGTTGGTTGTTGTTTGGATTGTCTAGTCATTATGAAATCTGATACCCAGTATAGATTATCAGAAGGTTTGTCTATCATATAATCGGCTGAATTTATATGAAACTTGTTATGGCTTTCTGTGGTGATGCCCTCAATGAGCAACCAATCGCATGCTGTCCACTGAAGAGCTAGCACACTTATATCACGTATGACATATATACTTTGATGGAAAAGCAGGATGTATGAGTTATATTTCAAGTGTATCTATTGTCCGATTCGATTATTTAGACTTCTCTCCAAGTATGTGGCGCACATACAGCTGTATCACCAACATCAATCAGGCTTTATCGTTGGTGTAAACAATATTTATTTCAAAAATCAAACATATCACACAAACACAATACACATTCAGAGATCTCTAAATGACAGAAACAAAATTAGATTCGTATTCTGTGATATAAGTAAGGCATTTGATAGAGTATGGCATAGGGGTTTACTTCACAAAATGTATCATATTGGAATCCGTGGGGAAATTCTTGCTTGGTTTAGGAATTATCTCTCTTGTAGAACTCAATGTACAGTTATAAATGGATATAATTCTTCCACTAGGGATATTCCGGCCGGAGTCCCCCAAGGGTCAGTCTTAGGACCTCTTTTGTTCAATATTTTCATTAATGATCTTGTAGATGGAATTGAATCAAATATTATACTTTATGCAGATGATACTTCTCTATTTGTTTCTGTAGAAGATGATGAGATGGCAGCCAAAATGATCAATCGCGACCTCGATAGAATAGGGCAGTGGGCAACCATGTGGCAAGTGAAATTTAGTTCATCAAAAACAGAAACTATGACCATAGGTCAATCCAGTCCAGATACGCATTGTCCTTTGTACCTCTTGGGTGAAGAAATTTGTGAAGTCGAAAAACACAAACATCTAGGTCTTTTATTCCATATTAGTGGCTCCTGGGATATCCATGTACAAAGTTTGTTTGAAAAATTAAGTCCCATGATAAATTGCTTACGTAGTCTTAAATACAAGTTATCCAGACAAGCACTGAATACCCTATATAAGTCGTTTATTCTTCCAGTTTTTGAATATGCAGATGTTATTTGGGATAATTGTTCATTAGGATCTGCTGGTGATATGGAATCATTACAATTGGACGCATTGAGAACCATCGTGGCATTATTAGGGGGACAAGTTATTCCTTGCAATATCAAGAAACAGGCTATGTTCCACTTCAAGAGAGACGTTTGATGAGGAAAACAATAATGATGCATAAGGCCATAAACCATAAATGTCCTATCTATATATCCTTACACATTCCTAGAAGAGTTTCAGAAATTAGTGATTACTCTTTGAGGGATGCTGATGATATTTCCAAATATGAATACATCAGCAAACCATTAAAGAGTTATCTAAACTCATTTTTTTCCTTCTAGTATTGAATTATGGAACACTTCAAGTTCAATAATACGTTCAAGTAGCTCGATTTCACAAATTAAATATGAATTTCATCGAAATGAGCATATCGTTCCTAAATATTATTGTGCAGGCACAAGATCAAATAAAATAATTCATTCAAAACTTAGAGTAGGCTGTAGTGATCTTAATGCACATATGTTTGATCGATTTCTTACAGAGGATTGTTCTTGTAGATGTGGCTATTTTTATGAAGATTCTGAACATTATTTTATGCATTGTGCATTATTTATTAGTCAACGGGCAGTTATTTTTAGTTCACTTAATAACATGAATGTGGATATAAATATTAATAGCTTACTTTATGGAAAAAATTATGTCAGTGATGCAACAAATAATCTCATCTTTAATATTGTCCATTTATACTTCGAATCTACCAAGCGGTTTAATTCAAAATCTTTAATATAATACAATTAAGCCAGATTTGAATAAGTACATCTATTGCTTTCTGTATCATCTCTCCACATCATAGCCCTGTCGTCCCCTAAGTACATCTCTATGGTAATTAATTGTTTGATCCCAACCAGAGGTCGCCCTCATTTTCTGCTGAGCAATGATTTATTATGTTGTTTCATTTTACTTATTTCACCTTGTATATGATCACGTGTTTTTTCTAATTTTGACTATTGGTTTTTGGGTCTGGTCTTATATAGGTTTTCATGTTGACCGGACCCGGTGCTCTGTTAATATGACATTTATGCACAAATAAACTTTATTTACAAAAAAACAACACAATACACATAGAGATACATAGAGATTTAGGAAGAGGACTGGACAACAAGCAAACTGCCTTTTAAAGCCCTCTCCTCGTGGAACAAAATGAATGTTACCTCATGTCACTTCATATTTACTTTGAATCTACTGAGAGACTGTGATTACATATCAACTGCAGTACACTTTTTCTGCTTAAGTTTAACTTGCAGATTGATACATGTGGGTGTGACGTATCATTCAAATTTATATGGTTATTATATCATCACAACTTTATCTGAATATTGAATCATTTAAAACTCTAAACTCTTACTCATTGCCATCAACAGTATTTTCAGGATAACCCTGTTTTATTTAATCCTATTTAGTGACTTCATACTTAATGATTATTAGGAATTTCCATGATTCAAGATATATACACCATTAAATTGTCATGTGCCCTTGTTTGTCAACTTTTTGTATTTTTCTGTTTGGACCCAATAAAATAGGCTGTGCCTGAGTTTTGGGTCCAATTCATTCATGAGTTAATGAATAAATGTATTTTTTTTTTAAATGTGACGGAAATATCACTTGAGGTAAAGCAGACGGGATATATAGTTTTGTTTGATTGGAATGATATTACATGTTTAGGATTGAGATATGGGTATAACATTGTAATACGGGAGCTAAGGGTGAGAGAGAGAGAGAGAGAGAGAGAGAGAGAGAGAGAGAGAGAGAGAGAGAGAGAGAGAGAGAGAGAGAGAGAGTAAAAGGGAGAGAGAGTGAGTGAGTGAGAGAGGGAGAGAGAGGTATGACGCAATATTAATTCGATACAAAACAAGAAAAACAACATTACGGTTCAGTGGGGAAATAACTTGCACGAATGCGTCACGACCACGGAGGAGAAAAAGCGGTTCATGCAAATGGAATCTACCCGCGTCACCTGAAGTATAATATATGATAAACGGCCACTATCTAAAACAAGAAAACCAATGTCAGAAATGTTAACGCGCTCAAGATCATATATTATAAACCCAAGAATGTTATTGTAGAATATAAAATATATTGGTTTTGCGAATGACCAACTCAGAATTCCGTTAAAATAACAATAACAACCAGCACCTAATTAACGAACCGGCGGCCGACTCGACCGTCTCCGACCACAACCCCCAGTGGGCTGCAGAAATTTCTTTTATTTGTAATTGACATATAGTTTATCACAAACCAAAAATCAACATTAATCAACGTTGATTAACGACAATAAATGAAATTGAAATTCCCAACTACACCTTTTACCGGACTCGGCCTCCAGCTCGCAGTTTGACTTTTAATCATCCCAAACATTCCCATTCTATAAATAAAACTAATAAAACACCCATTGATAATGTCAGCGCCCATGACAAGCGAGAAACTCCCCACCAGTTATACACGCGGCGCGCGTAATAAACTTCTGTACCGCCAAGAATTTATGTACCGCCAAAAGGCTTTATCGTTCAATGTGCATTGGGTGTCTGTAATAGGCAATACCAGATTATACAGTCATAAGAAGACATGTTTATCGCAAACATGCAGAGTTTTTAGCTCACAATCAAATTAGGTCCCCACAAGAAGTCCCCACCAAGAGGGACAAAAAATGCCATTTTAATTTGCTGTAAATATTATTTATGTTGTATCCCAGATTTATACAACAATTTAAAAGATGATGTTCATATATATGCGTAGGTATGGTAAGTCTGAGAGAGAAGATGATTCTCATAATCACTTAAGGTGACGCGGCTAGATTCCATATCATTTGCATGAACCGCTTTTTCTCCCCCGTGGTCGTGACGCATTCGTGCAAGTGATTTCCCCACTGAACGGATGTTTTTTGTGTTATTTTGTATCGAATGTATGTTGTGTCAAACCTCTCTCTCTCTCTCTCTCTTTTTTTTTCACACTCTCCCCCTCTCTCTCTCTCTCTCATTCTCTTTCATTCCCTTTCTCACCCTTAACTTCCGTATTACAATGTTATACCGTATCTCAATCCTAAATAATATTCCAATCAATCAAAACTATATATCCCGTCTGCTTTACCCCAAGTGATATTTGTGTCACTTGAGGTAGCATTTATTCCACGAGGAGAGGACTTTAAAAACATTTTGCGTGTTGTCCAATCCTCTTCATAAATCTATATATATCTACATGTATATTATGTTTATGTCATATGTTTGATTTTTTGAAATAAATATTGTTTACACCAAGAGGATTTGACATCATTATATGGAGCCATCTCATTTCATTGAATCACAATTATTGTACTATTATCTCTGTTAGATTCCGAGAGCCAAACGTTTCATGTGCCTTAATGCAATTTCATTTATACAAACATTATTAATGGGAAATAATCTATTTTATTTTTATAATATAAAACTTACTACAATGTCATTCGCATACCAGCTCTTTTTCCGGTATTTCACAAATGCATGGCTAATCATTGTCATGTGCATTCGAGCCTTTTCGAGCACATCATGATTAACACATGTACTTCTTTGTATTGCAGAGGAGGACATTGATGGAGAGACGCTCCTCGGCCTTACAGAGAGGGTGGTGGAAACATTAATTCCCACAATTCGGATGCAGTGTAGACTACATTTATTACAACTCGAGTTGAGGCAACAATGCAGGTGAGCATTTCTAAAAAAGGGTGTAATTTCATCATGTTTTATAGAACGGTATGAACAATATTAACAGAACCAGAAATATTATACAGAATATACACATTCTGATAGCTTGATATGAACTCAAAAGTCACAAATGCTTGAAAATCCGGTTTCACGCATGTTCACGGCATGGAACAGAACATAGCGTTCCGTGTTAGTCTATTCCTGCTGATGTGGCAGAAATAAAGAGCGTTTCTTTCAGCTGGAAAAAAGGTTGTGACCATGGCAAGTATTTCTAGAGCATATACAGCCGGTATATTAATATTTTGTGTATATCAGTATTTTATCAACCTATGTTATACCTCCTTCTAAATTATGTCGACAAAATTTGGAAGTTCGAATGAGCCATGTCTGTTAGTTTAACAACATAAACAACTATAAAAAACTATAGTATTGTGAGCTCATGCATAAAATATGTTTCCACCCTGGTATATTAGATTATTTGGTATATATCCTATGCATCAATGAAAAACTTATATAAATTGATTTACGGCACTGCACAGATGGACATACATGTATCTCATCCGACAGAAACACAATCTGAAAATCCAACGCAACCAATCGTCAACTGGGAACAACGGCATTTCCACGGAATTTACAAACTACCAGAGTTTTCTCCAAGAGAACAAAAAAGCTCTTTTCAACAGGGAAAGTCCGACCTGAGGACAGAACTATAGCAAATTCTGGCCGACGATATGTCCAAATTATATGGATGGCATGTTATAGTTTGATTGTTAATTTGTTACTAGTATGATACCGGTATAAAATGGTACATTTAATTAAATTTAATTTTGATTTAGTTTGAAACAATGAAAAACTTTCAGAATTGACAATAGTCATTTTAATGGATATATTCGACCACCCCGGCACATCACTTTAATATAATATTTGACAAAATGCAACTTGTTCTTGGTATTGCACATGCAAGTTGCCATTGAATTCAAGTGAATAATATATCGAATGGCATATATATATTGCCTTTAAAAAATATCATATATAAATAGGAAAATATACGTGCATGAACGTAAGCGGCAATGCGTCCACTGACGGCGGTTTTAGGACCACCAAATGCCAAAGACACACAAAATGCATTTAATTTTTGGCTTTGAATAGCGCAAACAATTAATGATTTGCAATGTGATTAGTAAATGAACCCAATCAATGTGCTTATACAACTGAATAGATATCATGAAGGTGGGAAAACTCACAACTAATCACAACACAGGTACCTCCCTGACTGAGAAACAAACAGTGTTGGAAACCATTAAAGGCCAAATCTCACTTTGAAGCACATGCACTATCACAACTCGCCTGTCAAATCTGAGATGAGATTCCCTGTACAAACACGCATCTGCTCCTTTAAATGGACCCCATAACCGAGTTATGGACATATCGTTACCTACCACCCCAATCGGACCAAACTACTCAACAACGCGACCATTCGTCCATTCTATCAGAATATCATCTTCAACACTTTGCGGGCAGACTTTTATTCGGACACGATGAGGTATGTTTCATGAAACTAAACTGCTGTGACTCAGACAAATTCTAATTCCCTATACACGGTGGAGAATCACGTGGTTTAGAGTTTGGTGAGTACCACGCATTCATAATCTGCAAACGCACAAAACCATAATATACGAGGAACTGACACAAAACATAGCAGTTTGACTGTTACGAGCATATGCTAGTTTATTTTTGAAACAATTTGATACCTTATTTGTTCGGAAATACTAAGTGGTTTTCCATAACATTCCGACCAAAGTTGCCAGTCGGGGGTGCGTGGAATACACCAGTCCATACATCTTGGAGAATCCTTCGACTGACAACTTTGGTCAGAATGTTAGAGCAACAAATGTGAATTTGGACATAAATGAGGTATCAGCTTGTTGGAAAAAATACTATAGCATCTGCGCGTAGATGTCAAAATAATATGTAATATCTTATTTATTACCTTTTTACTCGCTTATGGTTGCTTAGATCGCCTCGGCCAATTTGAATGCGTTATAGTATCGAAACCACGTGATTCCCCACCCTGCTATACCTACTCAAGGAAAAAAGCTCCCACTGGAAAATAATGATCACCCTCTATAAGCCAAAAGATTATACTATAATTTCGCTTTCACAAACTTGACGTTATTTTTCTCACAGTTGCCAGTTTGTAAAGAACTGATAATTGCCAGTTAACGTTTGGCTTTTAAAATAACATAATGGAATACCTTAGATGAAATATTCTTGTTGAAAATAAAACAGTATGTACGACCTATATAATTCTATATCTACTCGGATTTTAATTATAGAGGCCTCGGTCAAGTCTACGCATTTGTACATGTATATAATAGCCATCCAACACTGGTCTTCGTTTCCAGTATTCATACGTTACGTTTAAATTTCCAAATCACAGTTCTCATTAACTTTGATAATATGTACAGTGATGTGTTCTAAATAATGAATCCAAAGTAATTTCAATTCTGGAAGATTATGTTTCGGAAAAAAATGCCATGACAATCAATAATGAAATTAACCAACTCATATAGTCATGCTGTAAAACATTCCTTCTTTGTCGTTTCAGAACCATGTTTCTCCAGCCGAGAGAGATTAGATTCAGCCAGTGGTCAATTGGAGCCGCGTTTCGCAACACCAAGCGCCTTGGTGAAACATTAGACGAGCTCATCACAGAGAAAGTCGCGCTGCGGGAGATACCCAAACTCCACGTTTCTATTGTCGACGGAAAGATTTTCTCCATGGATAATCGCCGGTTATGGGTATTCAAACAGCTAGAAGAACTGGGGGAATGTTCTTCCATTCCAGTTAAGATAACACCCGTTAAGTGGTCGAAAATGGACACCGTCACAGAAGGTGAGGATATACACATCCGCGGGACGCCAGGTGGATACGTGTGGAAGAGCATCCGCGCAGCATACGAACCTTCACTAGATACCATCTCTGAGGAAGTTGAGTGTAGGTCTGTTTATAGTTCATATGAAGAACAAGTTGAGTGCAGGCCGATATATAGTAATTCTTATGATGGAATTCTTTCCGAGGAGGCTGACTCAAGAATCACTGGCGATTTCGACATGTTTCCATCCGACGAGTATCAATGTGCTAATTCTATGTCTTACAACACATTCGACAGAACAACAGAAGAAACTCGGACGACCCACGATCACATGCCTTCAACATCCTACGCCGTGGATTATCCATCTCAGTATGGTGATTACCCATCTCAGTGTGGTGATTATCCATCTCAGTGTCAAATGCATTCCACTTATGACGATCATCTCGAAGGAATTCCGGAGTTGTTTTCTGCCGAGCGACACATTGAGGCCATTACGAGTACGAGAAGGAAGTGTCGCGCCAGGAGAGGCCTGTTTGGGAGAGATCGGAGTAAGAGTGGACCTTCATGTGATCGGAGAAATAGGAGAGATAGTGGTAAGAATGGACATTCCTATGATCGTTTTGAAACCCATGACCAACAGCGCCAACGTGAACCTAGAAAACGGAAGCGACATGACAGCGAACCATCTTACAACCAGAGCAGTAAGAGACGAAGAGACCGTTATGACTGGTGACCATCTGCTTTTGAACTCGATCAATCGATCAATATAGTGCTGATTTCCATGTATAACACTTGAATGTTGAGTGTATTTAGGGTTTTTGATTACTAAAATGTTATAAATCCCTGATTAGATTATAGTGCATAACATTTTTGAAGTTAGAAATGTCAACTGATACCCGATATAGAGTAAATTAGCTATAAACTGTTGAATAATCCTCAATTTTTGATGATTTATAAGGGTAACTAACACAGTAATTTCAATAATTTGTGTAGACGCTAGAAACACAGAACACGTTGTGACGTGTCTGTATCACACTTGTGTCAAGTTCCAATTTCACTATATAGTGAAAAATATCGGTTCAGAGTATGAAATCCCATCGGTGTATGCATGCAGTTAGTGCGTGCACCAATGAATGTTTTGTTTTTTGTTATCGATTCTTTCTAAGTAAATCGATAAGACAATAGCTTTATATGCAACCTTATATATACACACTGTAATTTCTCATACAAAATACCATACTATAGCAATGTATAACATGCATGTGTACAGTAAGATATTTTTGATTAAGCACATGCAAATGATCACTATCTTCAAAACTTGAAACCCATCTGTGCACATACTGAAACTACTTTTTGTAGTGTGACATAGCAACTGATATTAACTAGCCTATTTCGATTAGTGCAATGCGAATAATCATTAAAATATCAAGATAAACTTGTTATAAGATTACATGGTCTGTGTAAGTTATATAGTGGCTGATATGGAGAACATAACTTTATTATATTTTCATCAACTTTTTACTTCAAATTGTAAATCATCCCAACTCCAAGAAGTCCGAACGTGTTATTCCACTCTCAAGATGTTATCCTACCCCGAGCACTACGTCGTAATGTTGCGTCATCGGTATCCTTGCGCGTTATTTTAACAGAACAGGCTGGTGGTGTTGTAGTTTGAAGAATGTGTTAGGTCTTACCATGTATTTCATTTATGGTCTGGGTCGTAACAAACTGGCATTGAGAATATAATAAACACTTTAAACACTTAAACGTCTCGTAAAAATAATCCTCCGCATCTCACTCGAGGAGAAAAACCGTACGCTACTCAGAACGGTTAAATTGTTATATTTACTTTAGTGCTTACTAAGTTTTTTTATTATGTATTTTCTACCCAAACGAGTATATAATTGTTGACAATTTATATTTCATGTTGTGTACATGCACTTAGTATCTGAAGTTTTGTTGATGTATATGTGCAAATAAATGAATGAATAATAATTCTATGACAGTAGTTTTGACATTTATAAATACCACCCTGATCAACTAGGCCACAATACAAATAGACTTGTTTCCCTGACGCTACCTCAAAATATTTTGCATTAAGCTCCAGTAATGCTCTAAGAAATCGACCCCTTAACCACAGCAGAATTATGGGTAACTTTTCAGGATTTAGTCGGAAATATGGCTTATTGCCATTCATCGGAAAGCTCTCCCCGATATTCCTGAAAAGTTACCCATAATTCTAATGTGGTTAAGGGGTCGATTACTTAGACCATTACTGTAGGTACACATCCGATTTCCGGTATACCCGAAAGTCGCATCCGTTTTCGTCGACTACCAACATATGTTTTTCAATTGACCAGGACACACATCGATTAATTGACCCGACAATCAGATGCGAATAACGCATACTACCAAAACTTTTTGTACGATTTTCGTATCCGAATAATCAAGAAATTCCAACTTATGATGTAATAATTGGCATGGCTCTTCATCATCGCCACGTGCAATCTAAGTATTTTTTTTACAAATAATATATCCAAATTGACAAAAAAGACCGGCATTATTACGTGCGCTCGCGCAACAGTATAAATGGCGATCAGTCAGATTCGTAGGTACGTAGGTACGTATGTTGGTGTCACCCTACCGATTTCACTCCATGACGTCACCCTTACGCAGTACATGCCGGCGACGTTACGGAGTAGATTATAGAGTTGACGCCCTTGGCACTGACTTCCGTTACTAGCTCGTTGCTATATAAACAAACCAGCGATGTGGCTTTTGTCGAAAATTTACATTCGCCCTGTATACATGTACTTTCAGAAAATACAAAACACCACAACGTTATACCCCACCAATGTCAGTGTCTCGATATCATTTGACCAAATTTCTTGACATGAAATCGCGACAGACACGGCGTGAAATACATCGCATTGAGTAAACAATTTCCCATTGTTTCAATTCAACTTCAAGATCGCGGTACATGAATTCCAGCGTGACGGAATCACCAAATTTTACGGAATTTCACTTTTCTGCGGCCTATAAAATCTAAAATTATGACCAGTAGGGTACCGCTTAAAATGAAAAACATTGTACATACTATACTAAGTTGTTTAGTTATATACAATTATATGTGTATTTAAGTATCATCTCACTCTGGGTCAAATTTTGTCCGTGACGGAATCACCAAAAAAGTGCCATCAATATGAGGGTAGGTCCGTACTATTGAAGAACC
The DNA here is from genome assembly GCA_032622095.1 of Siphonodentalium dalli. Classification (NCBI taxonomy): domain Eukaryota; kingdom Metazoa; phylum Mollusca; class Scaphopoda; order Gadilida; family Siphonodentaliidae; genus Siphonodentalium; species Siphonodentalium dalli. Next base: position 64,129,667 of record CP136064.1, on the reverse strand, counting down.
CTGCTCATTCAGCCAAGCTGACCAAGTTTGAGTTTGTAAAACGATTAGGAAAATTCGAAAGAGATAATACTCGACAAATATTGGTTAAATTCACCAAATACAGGGATAGGGAGCTGGTACTAAAGCGAAGAGGCTCTCTGAAGCAGACACACTACTATATAAATGAGCAGCTACCTAGGGTCATGAATAACTATCGAATGGAAATTCTGAACCCAATCGCGAAGGAGCAGCGCGAATGTGGCCGAAAAGCGCGATTAGTTGGAGACAAACTATTTGTTGACAATAAGCCATTCGTACCGGAACAAAAACCGTTCTATAGGACAAATAAGGACGCAGCTAATAGGATTGATAATAGCCGCACGGTGCAGAAACAAAAACTCAATCACACTGTGAGCAGTTCGAAACCAAAGCCAGCTGTCAATCAATCAAAATCAGTCATGTTTAATGTCGGAAACAAAACAACATTCGTGCCACCGAACTACAAACCGAAGCCGACCAATGACAACATGCGTGGGCGTGGCGGACGCGGTAGAGCACGTGGGTCTGCACGAGGAGGAAGGGGAAATCACCGGGGAGGTAGGAATTCGAACTCCACCTTTGATGTGGATTTTCCGCAACCACAGAATATGGACTTCTCATCCTCTGCAGAAACCAATGACACTGGGGCAGTCGACACTCACCTCTAGGAATGCCCGGGAGAAACCCAAATGAACATCCTCTCACTGAATGTTTGTGGACTTGTTTCGAAATTAAGTGACCCAGAATTTGTTTCATATATTAACCAATTTGATGTTCTTATGTTCCAGGAAACAAAAACAGACATAATTGATTTAATAATCATAGACAATTTCAGTGTAATTGCTATAAAAAATAGAAAAAATGCAGCCCGTCGCCGTTCGGGGGGTCTCTGTATAGCCGTCCGCAGCACACTCAAAGATAAATTTAGCACTGTTCATGACACATGTGAAACCATACTTTGGTGTAAATATGAAAATCATACTGGGGATGCCTTTTTATTCGGCAACATCTATGTCCCACCTGAAAATTCTAAATACTCTAAAGGGAACCCTTTGGCAAACCTGCACATATCAGTTCTTGAAAAACAAATAAACTATGAAAACATTATCCTAGCAGGCGATTTCAATGCACGGACGGGTACCCTGAATGATAATCACCGCACTGCAGAACTGATCAGGCAATACAATATTAACAAAATTACAGCTATCAGAGTCAATCCAGATAACGTCTCAAATAATTATGGCTCAAAACTCATGCATTTATGTGACGAGTCCCAATTAATCATATTGAACGGGCGGTTCGGTGAACAATCCTCTAGTTTCACTTCCAACGGCGTGAGCGTTATCGATTATGTGATAAGCGGACCAAGATTCACCGAGCGCATAGCTGAAATGATCATAGAACCATTCAATTTGTTGTTTTCAGACGTCCACTCACCCGTGACATTTAGTTGTAACCTGAATATTCCTCTGCTGGCCACTCAGCCTATTACTAGAAGCGCCGCAAAAAGTAAAATTAAGCACACAGCAAAATCAACGAGGCACAGGCCAACAATCAGGAAGTGGGACAGTCGTGTTAGTGAATCATTCACGCGTAATATTGACATGACCGCTGTTAGCGAATTAAATAATATGATTGACCACTCAAACAAAGCCATACTCACTCAGGGTGAAGTAGAAGAAATCACTAGTAAACTTGAAACCGTTATATTTCAGGCGGTTACAGATACAAATGGGACAATTCAAAACGTTCCTAATAAAAGACAGCCTAAAAAGTCTTCGACCCCATGGTTTTCAAATAGTTGTTGCGACACAAGAACGCGATACCGTAAAGCGCGAAAAATATGGAAGAAACAACCAAACTATGCTAATCATGAGTAAATGATTAACTGTCGCAAGAAGTATAAAGAAGCTATGTTGACTTGTAAACTCCGTTATAACAGAAATATTTCACGAAAGTTAGACGAGTTACGAGTTAGTTCTAGTAGAGAATTTTGGAAATTAATAAAAAATATGGACAATCGGGAATCTCAATTACCAACCCCGGATGTAGAGGAGTTCAGTGAATACTTTAGAACCGAGGACGCTACACTTGCGTCAGAAAATATCCCCGACACTCCTCGCTACGACTTCATATGCATTGACGATTTCAGTCAAGTTAACAATAACGCTTTGAACACAGAAATAGAATTACAGGAAATACATAACGCAGCGAAGCGCCTCAAAACTAACAAAGCACCAGGCGCAGACTCAATTACAAATGAATACATAATCAACTCGTTGCCCAAACTTGATACTCTGTATAAGAGCTATTTCAATCTCATTTTAAATAGTGGCACATTACCCCGAGAATGGACGGTCGGAATCATAAGGCCATTATTTAAAAGAAAAGGTGACCATCGCGACCCTGGAAACTACAGGAAGATAACCCTGTTGAGTTGCCTGGCTAAACTTTTCACAAGCATCATTAGTGAACGAATATGCAGTTTTCTCTCTGCAAATAAAATTCAGTCAGAGAGCCAGGCAGGTTTCAGAAAAGGCTATTCGACTGTTGATCACATATTCTCACTCCATACAATCACACACTTAATTAAGGCCACTAAAAAGAAACTGTATTGCGCATTCATTGACTTCTCGAGGGCATTTGATTCAGTCTGGAGGATCGGCTTATGGGAAAAACTTATACGATATAATATAACAGGGAAGGTACTAAATGTCATTAAAGGGATGTACAATAACCTTAAGTTATGCGTTAGCGTAGACAACCAACATTCAGATTATTTTTGCTCAAATATTGGCCTAAAACAGGGAGATAACTTATCACCGATACTTTATGCCCTGTATGTTAACGACCTGGAACAGTACATGAGCGAAAAGGGATGTCAGGGTATCGATGTGGGAAAGTTGGGCGCTTTCGATACTGGCATTTATGCCAAACTCTTTCTTCTCATATATGCAGATGACACAGCCTTAATGGCGAATTCTAGCGACGGCCTGCAGAATGCACTCGACGCATTTTCCGATTACTGTAAAGCTTGGGGACTTAACATTAACGCATCGAAAACAAAAGTATTGATATTTGGTAGAACTACCCCTGCGTCTAAGAAGCTTGCGTTTAACATATCAAACCAAAACCTCGAAGTTGTTGACAGTTACAAGTATCTCGGAACACACTTTCATAAAAATGGTAATTTTGCGAAAGAAAGAAACATGAGATGCCTTCAAGCAAAAAATGCTATGTACGCAGCTTTAAACAAAATGAGAACAAATAAACTCAGTATCATGACAACCTTAGAGCTATACGAGAAATCAATCATCCCAATTATGACATATGGGGCGGAAATATGGTCACATGAAAATCTGAGATGTTTTGAGAAACTTGAGCTCTGGTTTCTAAAATTTCTTTTGGGGTTAAAAACTTCAACGCCCTCAGCATTTGTATATGGCGAAACTGGCATGTTCCCAATTACCCTTAAACTGAAACTTCGCGCCCTGTCATATTGGGGAAGAATATTAACTATGGAATGCCATCGAATGCCTTTAATATTGTATTATGTTCTATATTCAATGTATTTAAATAATAAATGCAACAACCCATGGATCAAAAACATAGAACACACTGTTAACAAACTTGGCATGGGATACATCTGGAAAGATCAGTCCCTGAATTCTTTGAATCGATTCACCACAAATGTTAAAAAACGACTAGAAGATGTTTTTATTCAAGAATGGAGAGGCACCATGTCCATATCAAATAAATATGCATTCTACCGAATTATTAAGATAAACTTCGGTCGTGAGACATACATATCGAGTATATACAATAACTTAGTAACCGCCATGTTACGGTTCAGGAGCAGAAATCACTACTTACCAGTTGAATCGGGATCATGGGTAGGTTCAGATTACTCAGACAGAAAGTGTACTCTATGTAACTTAGAACTCGGTGATGAATTCCATGTAATTTTAATATGCCCTGTATTGCAGACTCTACGAGAGAGATATATAAAACCCTACTTCTACCGAAAACCGAATATTATTAAATTGAATGAACTATTCAATTCGGGAAAGGGGAAGAGAACACAAAATCTTTCTTTATTCATTAAAAGGGTTATGCCATTCTTTAGGCTCTCCTGAGGCATACAATACCGCCCACGTTAGGACACCACCATGGGTTGTTGAATTAAATAACTGTTGAATTTCAATATATATTGTGTACAATCTTGCACATAATAATAACTCAGAACTCCTCATGCATCGCACACTATATAATATATGTATTGTTATATTGTAATTATGCACATACTCTGTGATATCTAACATGATGAAGAGTAATTAAATTGAATTGACCTGGAAAAAGTTCTCAATAAGCAAAGTAGATAAATTATACTTGCAGAAAAAAAGCCGCATTGTCACACACTTGTGTGTATATTACTAGTTAACTCGGTTTGTTCGCCGTGACGGAATCACACAACGGGCGTGACGGAATCACCGTGCGATTTGTTTAGGTATAGTTTTATGTGTAACAAGTGCGGACATTGTCATAAAAGCATAAAACTTGGCACATGTGTATATTAGGTCCCACGTATTATTTTCAGATATGGGGGCAATCACGAAAATACTTTCCATGGCAACGGTTGCTATGCGACTGTTTTTACCTTAGAAACGGGTTATTGGTAGGGGTTAAACCGTCATTTTACTAAAATATATGTGCAAAAATGGGATACTATGGTAATTGGCAGATTGTGATATGGGAAATGTGACAAAAATAACATTTCCACACATGCCTCATTATTAACCTAGAATGACCCTTGAGCTGCTTGAAAATGATATTTTGGTTCATTTGACCTTATTTGGCAAAATATGAAAATATGCGTTGACTGCGCATGCGCGCATCATTGATCCCCAGTCACACAATATCTGGTGTTTAAGAGATTGTATAGTGAGGGCAATGACCATTCCAAAATATATTCATTGGATAGTAATAATGAAATACAGAAGAAGCAACAACATTCCCCGATGACATGCTTATGATGCAAATACCCATTATCGGTATCCATGGCCGCTTTTTCGTGGAATTCATGGGTAAAATCAAAACCGCAATTTGTAAGTGGTAAACATCTGAAAAAGACATCAGGTACATGCAGAAACTAATTGTTGTGCATATTTATTTCTATTTGAGGTGGCAATTTTTCATGTTTATCAGTATTTTTAACGATAAGAGCGATGGTAATTGTGGGACTATATTTTATCTAGCGCATTAAATTTAAAATAAAAAGTCGTGAATTGGCTGAGTGTTTTCTATGGCCGCACATTTCGTTGATAATTACGAGCCATTTGTTTGTCTAAATAACATTTTTAAGTTCGAAGAGCATTAGAATGGGGATAACAGTGTGGTGTTTTGTGATTTCGGAAAGGTACATGGTGAATATACTGTGGCAAATACCCGTTAATGGGCTCCGGCTCCGCCGTCGCCCATTAACTAAATTTGCCACAGTATATTCGCAATGTACCTTTCCGAAATCACAAAACACCACACTGTTATCCCCTAAATAAAATTATTGAAGATTGTAATTGTCTTTTTTTGCTAACATTAAATTAAATTAAATTAAATTAAATAAATTAAGTAAAATACAGTGAATTTTTTTTTTTAATTATTTTTTATTACATTTTTGCGCACGTTGGCATCTCTCTGAGTGCATTCTATAGTTAAGCTAGCGACGCATATACTTTCCCGAATATCGTATCGTTTTCGTGCGTATAAATTCGCATACGTTTTACACATACGTATAAACGTATACGAAAAGACGCAGGTATGCGTATCTAGCTTAAAGCTAGATACACATACCTGCGAATTATCGTATGCTTAAGTGTGAGGTCGTGGCGAGGAACACAACAGTGAGCGGAGCTGCGTGGATGGACCAGGGACGAGACTAGAGTACTGGCATTGCATTGCATCATTGCGAGTGGTAAATACATAGAACTCCATAGCACACCGAACAACGGTTGGCTGCTTGTAACGTCATGTCCGCTGTCATTACGTCACCATGCCGACGTGCTGCGATTGGTTTCGAAAGACTTGTTTCGAATAAAACGGGTTGTCTGAATAATTGACGGAATCAAGTCTGTCGATGTGTGGATTCAACCATACTTCCCCGCTGTTTCCATTGTCTCCCTTGGATCGATAACTCGAACATCAACCAATTTCATTTGTATTTGATATATGAAACTTTTACAACACTATCTCGATCAAGTTGAAATACCAGTTTTGTCCGATTTGTTTTACACGAGTTACGGCATGATATTTTTTACAGCGATTTTAGGAAATGTTATGTCCGTTAGCGCGATAACTTGAACAAACATTAACCAATTTAAACACGAATATACGATTTTATCACAAGAATGTATGTTGCACTATGAGCGCAATTTATCAAAAACACAAAGTAGACTATCTTCAATCATTTCTAAACTTGACCAGGTTTGCTTACACACTCTGGCACAAACTGTGTTTATACCTGGATATAATGTTTGGTTTTATCATATGACAGTCACTGTCATTATTTTCACTAAATACCACCATAAGTTCAATTATAATAAACATATTATTACTGTGAACTGATCTGAGTCTCCACATCACGTCTTATTGAGAAGGTGAGATCCCAGATCAGACTCGCAGCCTTCGGTAGCTCGTCTGATCCGGGATCTCACCTTCTCAACGAGACGTGATGTGGAGACTCAGATCACTTCACTGTAGTGATAATCTCTATATATTAAACAAACATATATATTATACTCGAACGGTACCATATGTTTTCTGCAACCACATCACCGCGTTGATCATTTCTCCTTAATGTTATACGCATATCTGCTGCACGCAAAAACCATCAACAGCAACATTGAATGAATGGTCAACGCTGAAATAACAGCTATAGCGCTGCTCACCTGATATTTAGCACAAGTGCGTGTGTGGTATTGATAATATATTTTCAAACAAGATACTGAAAATAATATGCGTGGTATCATATTCCAGTTGTAAAGTGCCAACTGAAGTAATTTGAACAAAATTGTATACTAAGAAACCGGTTGTGTACTTACATGTACTAATTGTATCTAGATTATATTGATACGCACTACAAGTATAACAATTATTCTAATATATACTTATTTTCATGCATCATCTCTCCTGGGTGCCGAGACGTATTTGGGGTCTAATTCCGTTTCTATATTGGACAATACACCATGATTTAACGCCATAATGTAAAATTTAGATTATGACTGAGGGATTATTGAATACAGCATTTATCACACTTTTTTCTACCTACTTTATTATCTTTCTTGTCTATTTCATAATCTTCTCCCTTCTATCACTCCTCCATCTTTCTGATCCCTGCACTCGCTTAACAAACTTCCCAACATTTATTTGAAAACACAGAACAATATTCAAATTCCCGTCCTCTTTACCCTGTAGCTGTCTGTATTGACACTCGGGGTAACATTTTTGGAGGAAAAGATTTTTATAAAAGCCATAGGCTCATGGCTTGTTATCTAATCCTCATTTGAACTATGTTTTTTCTTTCTCAATATGTATAATTGTCAATGTGATGTTCTGTTCTTTTGTTCAAATAAATATTGTTTACACTAATATAATCTAGATACAATTAGTATATGTATGTATGTTGTGTCAAACCTCTCTCTCTCTCTCTCTCTCTTTCACACTCTCCCCTCCCTCTCTCTCTCATTCTCTTTCATTCCCTTTCTCACCCTTAACTTCCGTATTACAATTTAATACCGTATATCTCAATCTTAAATAATATTCCAATCAATCAAAATTATTTATCCCCTCTGCTTTACCCCAAGTGATATTTTTGTCACTTGAGGTAATATTTATACCACGTGGAGAGGACTTTCAAAAAGCATTTTGCTTGTTGTCCAGTCCTCTTCATAAATCTATATATTTCTACATGTATATTATGTTTATGTCATATGTTTGATTTTTTGAAATAAATATTGTTTACACCAACCAGAAATATTATACAGAATATACACATTCTGATAGCTTGATATGAACTCAATAGTCACCAATGCTTGAAAATCCGGTTTCACACATGTTCACGGCATGGAACAGAACATAGCGTTCCGTGTTAGTCTATTCCTGGTGTGGTAGAAATAAAGAGCGTTTCTTTCAGCTGGAAAAAAGGTTGTGACCATGGCAAGTATTTTTAGAGCATATAAAGCCGGTATATTAATATTTTGTGTATATCAATATTTTATCAACCTATGTTATACCTCCTTCCAAATTATGTAGAAAAAATTTGGAAGTTCGAATGAGCCATGTCTGTTAGTTTAACAACATAAACAACTATCAAAAACTATAGTATTGTGAGCTCATGCATAAAATATGTTTCCACCCTGGTATATTAGATTATTGGGTATATATCCTATGCATCAATGAAAAACTTATATAAATTGATTTACGACACTGCACAGATGGACATACATGTATCCCCTCCGACAGGACCACAATCTGAAAATCCAACGCAATCAATCATCAACTGGGAACAACGGCATTTCCACTGAATTTACAAACTACCAGAGTTTTCTCCAAGAGAACAAAAAGCTCTTTTCAACAGGGAAATCCGACCTGAGGACAGAACTATAGCAAACTCAGGCCGACGATATGTCCAAATTATATGGATGGCATGTTATAGTTTGATTGTTAATTTGTTACTAGTATGATACCGGTATAAAATGGTACATTTAATTTAATTTAATTTTGATTTAGTTTGAAACAATGAAAAACTTTCAGAATTGACAATAATCATTTTAATGGATATATTCGACCACCCCGGCACATCACTTTAATATAATATTTGACAAAATGCAACTTGTTCTGGGTATTGCACATGCAAGTTGCCATTGAATTCAAGTGAATAATATATCGAATGGCATATATATATTGCCTTTAAAAAATATAATATATAAATAGGAAAATATACCAGTGCATGAACGTAAGCGGCAATGCGTCCACTGACGGCGGTTTTAGGACCACCAAATGCCAAACACATAAAAAATGCATTTAATTTTTGGCTTTGAATAGCGCAAACAATTAATGATTTGCAATGTGATTAGTAAATGAACCCAATCAATGTGCTTATACAACTGAATAGATATCATGAAGGTGGGAAAACTCACAACTAATCACAACACAGGTACCTCCCTGACTGAGAAACAAACAGTGTTGGAAACCATTAAAGGCCAAATCTCACTTTGAAGCACATGCACTATCACAACTCGCCTGTCAAATCTGAGATGAGATTCCCCGTACAAACACGCATCTGCTCCTTTAAATGGACCCCATAACCGAGTTATGGACATATCGTTACCTACCACCCCAATCGGACCAAACTACTCAACAACGCGACCATTCGTCCATTCTATCAGAATATCATCTTCAACACTTTGCGGGCAGACTTTTATTCGGACACGATGAGGTATGTTTCATGAAACTAAACTGCTGTGACTCAGACAAATTCTAATTCCCTATACACGGTGGAGAATCACGTGGTTTAGAGTTTGGTGAGTACCACGCATTCATAATCTGCAAACGCACAAAACCATAATATACGAGGAACTGACACAAAACATAGCAGTTTGACTGTTACGAGCATATGCTAGTTTATTTTTGAAACAATTTGATACCTTATTTGTTCGGAAATACTAAGTGGTTTTCCATAACATTCCGACCAAAGTTGCCAGTCGGGGGTGCGTGGAATACACCAGTCCATACATCTTGGAGAATCCTTCGACTGACAACTTTGGTCAGAATGTTAGAGCAACAAATGTGAATTTGGACATAAATGAGGTATCAGCTTGTTGGAAAAAATACTATAGCATCTGCGCGTAGATGTCAAAATAATATGTAATATCTTAGTTTATTACCTTTTTACTCGCTTATGGTTACTTAGATCGCCTCGGCCAATTTGAATGCGTTATAGTATCGAAACCACGTGATTCCCCACCCTGCTATACCTACTCAAGGAAAAAAGCTCCCACTGGAAAATAATGATCACCCTCTATAAGCCAAAAGATTATACTATAATTTCGCTTTCACAAACTTGACGTTATTTTTCTCACAGTTGCCAGTTTGTAAAGAACTGATAATTGCCAGTTAACGTTTGGCTTTTAAAATAACATAATGGAATACCTTAGATGAAATATTCTTGTTGAAAATAAAACAGTATGTACGACCTATATAATTCTATATCTACTCGGATTTTAATTATAGAGGCCTCGGTCAAGTCTACGCATTTGTACATGTATATAATAGCCATCCAACACTGGTCTTCGTTTCCAGTATTCATACGTTACGTTTAAATTTCCAAATCACAGTTCTCATTAACTTTGATAATATGTACAGTGATGTGTTCTAAATAATGAATCCAAAGTAATTTCAATTCTGGAAGATTATGTTTCGGAAAAAAATGCCATGACAATCAATAATGAAATTAACCAACTCATATAGTCATGCTGTAAAACATTCCTTCTTTGTCGTTTCAGAACCATGTTTCTCCAGCCGAGAGAGATTAGATTCAGCCAGTGGTCAATTGGAGCCGCGTTTCGCAACACCAAGCGCCTTGGTGAAACATTAGACGAGCTCATCACAGAGAAAGTCGCGCTGCGGGAGATACCCAAACTCCACGTTTCTATTGTCGACGGAAAGATTTTCTCCATGGATAATCGCCGGTTATGGGTATTCAAACAGCTAGAAGAACTGGGGGAATGTTCTTCCATTCCAGTTAAGATAACACCCGTTAAGTGGTCGAAAATGGACACCGTCACAGAAGGTGAGGATATACACATCCGCGGGACGCCAGGTGGATACGTGTGGAAGAGCATCCGCGCAGCATACGAACCTTCACTAGATACCATCTCTGAGGAAGTTGAGTGTAGGTCTGTTTATAGTTCATATGAAGAACAAGTTGAGTGCAGGCCGATATATAGTAATTCTTATGATGGAATTCTTTCCGAGGAGGCTGACTCAAGAATCACTGGCGATTTCGACATGTTTCCATCCGACGAGTATCAATGTGCTAATTCTATGTCTTACAACACATTCGACAGAACAACAGAAGAAACCCGGACGACCCACGATCACATGCCTTCAACATCCTACGCCGTGGATTATCCATCTCAGTATGGTGATTACCCATCTCAGTGTGGTGATTATCCATCTCAGTATCAAATGCATTCCACTTATGACGATCATCTCGAAGGAGTTCCGGAGTTGTTTTCTGCCGAGCGACACATTGAGGCCATTACGAGTACGAGAAGGAAGTGTCGCGCCAGGAGAGGCCTGTTTGGGAGAGATCGGAGTAAGAGTGGACCTTCATGTGATCGGAGAAATAGGAGAGATAGTGGTAAGAATGGACATTCCTATGATCGTTTTGAAACCCATGACCAACAGCGCCAACGTGAACCTAGAAAACGGAAGCGACATGACAGCGAACCATCTTACAACCAGAGCAGTAAGAGACGAAGAGACCGTTATGACTGGTGACCATCTGCTTTTGAACTCGATCAATCGATCAATATAGTGCTGATTTCCATGTATAACACTTGAATGTTGAGTGTATTTAGGGTTTTTGATTACTAAAATGTTATAAATCCCTGATTAGATTATAGTGCATAACATTTTTGAAGTTAGAAATGTCAACTGATACCCGATATAGAGTAAATTAGCTATAAACTGTTGAATAATCCTCAATTTTTGATGATTTATAAGGGTAACTAACACAGTAATTTCAATAATTTGTGTAGACGCTAGAAACACAGAACACGTTGTGACGTGTCTGTATCACACTTGTGTCAAGTTCCAATTTCACTATATAGTGAAAAATATCGGTTCAGAGTATGAAATCCCATCGGTGTATGCATGCAGTTAGTGCGTGCACCAATGAATGTTTTGTTTTTTGTTATCGATTCTTTCTAAGTAAATCGATAAGACAATAGCTTTATATGCAACCTTATATATACACACTGTAATTTCTCATACAAAATACCATACTATAGCAATGTATAACATGCATGTGTACAGTAAGATATTTTTGATTAAGCACATGCAAATGATCACTATCTTCAAAACTTGAAACCCATCTGTGCACATACTGAAACTACTTTTTGTAGTGTGACATAGCAACTGATATTAACTAGCCTATTTCGATTAGTGCAATGCGAATAATCATTAAAATATCAAGATAAACTTGTTATAAGATTACATGGTCTGTGTAAGTTATATAGTGGCTGATATGGAGAACATAACTTTATTATATTTTCATCAACTTTTTACTTCAAATTGTAAATCATCCCAACTCCAAGAAGTCCGAACGTGTTATTCCACTCTCAAGATGTTATCCTACCCCGAGCACTACGTCGTAATGTTGCGTCATCGGTATCCTTGCGCGTTATTTTAACAGAACAGGCTGGTGGTGTTGTAGTTTGAAGAATGTGTTAGGTCTTACCATGTATTTCATTTATGGTCTGGGTCGTAACAAACTGGCATTGAGAATATAATAAACACTTTAAACACTTAAACGTCTCGTAAAAATAATCCTCCGCATCTCACTCGAGGAGAAAAACCGTACGCTACTCAGAACGGTTAAATTGTTATATTTACTTTAGTGCTTACTAAGTTTTTTTATTATGTATTTTCTACCCAAACGAGTATATAATTGTTGACAATTTATATTTCATGTTGTGTACATGCACTTAGTATCTGAAGTTTTGTTGATGTATATGTGCAAATAAATGAATGAATAATAATTCGATGACAGTAGTTTTGACATTTATAAATACCAACCTGATCAACTAGGCCACAATACAAATAGACTTGTTTCCCTGACGCTACCTCAAAATATTTTGCATTAAGCTCCAGTAATGCTCTAAGAAATCGACCCCTTAACCACAGCAGAATTATGGGTAACTTTTCAGGATTTAGTCGGAAATATGGCTTGTTGCCATTCATCGGAAAGCTCTCCCCGATATTCCTGAAAAGTTACCCATAATTCTAATGTGGTTAAGGGGTCGATTACTTAGACCATTACTGTGGGTACACATCCGATTTCCGGTATACCCGAAAGTCGCATCCGTTTTCGTCGACTACCAACATATGTTTTTCAATTGACCAGGACACACATCGATTAATTGACCCGACAATCAGATGCGAATAACGCATACTACCAAAACTTTTTGTACGATTTTCGTATCCGAATAATCAAGAAATTCCAACTTATGATGTAATAATTGGCATGGCTCTTCATCATCGCCATGTGCAATCTAAGTATTTTTTTTACAAATAATATATCCAAATTGACAAAAAAGACCGGCATTATTACGTGCGCTCGCGCAACAGTATAAATGGCGATCAGTCATATTCGTAGGTACGTAGGTACGTATGTTGGTGTCACCCTACCGATTTCACTCCATGACGTCACCCTTACGCAGTACATGCCGGCGACGTTACGGAGTAGATTATAGAGTTGACGCCCTTGGCACTGACTTCCGTTACTAGCTCGTTGCTATATAAACAAACCAGCGATGTGGCTTTTGTCGAAAATTTACATTCGCCCTGTATACATGTACTTTCAGAAAATACAAAACATCACAACGTTATACCCCACCAATGTCAGTGTCTCGATATCATTTGACCAAATTTCTTGACATGAAATCGCGACAGACACGGCGTGAAATACATCGCATTGAGTAAACAATTTCCCATTGTTTCAATTCAACTTCAAGATCGCGGTACATGAATTCCAGCGTGACGGAATCACCAAATTTTACGGAATTTCACTTTTCTGCGGCCTATAACATCTAAAATTATGACCAGTAGGGTACCGCTTAAAATGAAAAACATTGTACATACTATACTAAGTTGTTTAGTTATATACAATTATATGTGTATTTAAGTATCATCTCACTCTGGGTCAAATTTTGTCCGTGACGGAATCACCAAAAAAGTGCCATCAATATGAGGGTAGGTCCGTACTATTGAAGAACCCTGCTCATTCAGCCAAGCTGACCTGGAAAAAGTTCTCAATAAGCAAAGTAGATACATTATACTTGCAGAAAAAAAGCCGCATTGTCACACACTTGTGTGTATATTACTAGTTAACTCGGTTTGTTCGCCGTGACGGAATCACACAACGGGCGTGACGGAATCACCGTGCGATTTGTTTAGGTATAGTTTTTTGTGTAACAAGTGCGGACATTGTCATAAAAGCATAAAACTTGGCACATGTGTATATTAGGTCCCACGTATTATTTTCAGATATGGGGGCAATCACGAAAATACTTTCCATGGCAACGGTTGCTATGCGACTGTTTTTACCTTAGAAACGGGTTATTGGTAGGGGTTAAACCGTCATTTTACTAAAATATATGTGCAAAAATGGGATACTATGGTAATTGGCAGATTGTGATATGGGAAATGTGACAAAAATAACATTTCCACACATGCCTCATTATTAACCTAGAATGACCCTTGAGCTGCTTGAAAATGATATTTTGGTTCATTTGACCTTATTTGGCAAAATATGAAAATATGCGTTGACTGCGCATGCGCGCATCATTGATCCCCAGTCACACAATATCTGGTGTTTAAGAGATTGTACAGTGAGGGCAATGACCATTCCAAAATATATTCATTGGATAGTAATAATGAAATACAGAAGAAGCAACAACATTCCCCGATGACATGCTTATGATGCAAATACCCATTATCGGTATCCATGGCCGCTTTTTCGTGGAATTCATGGGTAAAATCAAAACCGCAATTTGTAAGTGGTAAACATCTGAAAAAGACATCAGGTACATGCAGAAACTAATTGTTGTGCATATTTATTTCTATTTGAGGTGGCAATTTTTCATGTTTATCAGTATTTTTAACGATAAGAGCGATGGTAATTGTGGGACTATATTTTATCTAGCGCATTAAATTTAAAATAAAAAGTCGTGAATTGGCTGAGTGTTTTCTATGGCCGCACATTTCGTTGATAATTACGAGCCATTTGTTTGTCTAAATAACATTTTTAAGTTCGAAGAGCATTAGAATGGGGATAACAGTGTGGTGTTTTGTGATTTCGGAAAGGTACATGGTGAATATACTGTGGCAAATACCCGTTAATGGGCTCCGGCTCCGCCGTCGCCCATTAACTAAATTTGCCACAGTATATTCGCAATGTACCTTTCCGAAATCACAAAACACCACACTGTTATCCCCTAAATAAAATTATTGAAGATTGTAATTGTCTTTTTTTGCTAACATTAAATTAAATTAAATTAAATAAAATAAATTAAGTAAAATACAGTGAATTTTTTTTTTTAATTATTTTTTATTACATTTTTGCGCACGTTGGCATCTCTCTGAGTGCATTCTATAGTTAAGCTAGCGACGCATATACTTTCCCGAATATCGTATCGTTTTCGTGCGTATAAATTCGCATACGTTTTACACATACGTATAAACGTATACGAAAAGACGCAGGTATGCGTATCTAGCTTAAAGCTAGATACACATACCTGCGAATTATCGTATGCTTAAGTGTGAGGTCGTGGCGAGGAACACAACAGTGAGCGGAGCTGCGTGGATGGACCAGGGACGAGACTAGAGTACTGGCATTGCATTGCATCATTGCGAGTGGTAAATACATAGAACTCCATAGCACACCGAACAACGGTTGGCTGCTTGTAACGTCATGTCCGCTGTCATTACGTCACCATGCCGACGGGTTGTCTGAATAATTGACGGAATCAAGTCTGTCGATGTGTGGATTCAACCATACTTCCCCGCTGTTTCCATTGTCTCCCTTGGATCGATAACTCGAACATCAACCAATTTCATTTGTATTTGATATATGAAACTTTTACAACACTATCTCGATCAAGTTGAAATACCAGTTTTGTCCGATTTGTTTTACACGAGTTACGGCATGATATTTTTTACAGCGATTTTAGGAAATGTTATGTCCGTTAGCGCGATAACTTGAACAAACATTAACCAATTTAAACACGAATATACGATTTTATCACAAGAATGTATGTTGCACTATGAGCGCAATTTATCAAAAACACAAAGTAGACTATCTTCAATCATTTCTAAACTTGACCAGGTTTGCTTACACACTCTGGCACAAACTGTGTTTATACCTGGATATAATGCGCGGGTAATCAGTCGCAAATTTTCGAATGCTCAAGACTATCCATCTAAATAATGTTTTATACATATACAAACCGATTTCTGGATGTCTAGAGCTGAATTATAGCTACAATAGACCCTGTTGATGTCAAACACATGGAACGGGAAGCGACACGAGAGAAAAGAAAGGCAAGTAAAGATCTGACAACGCCACCACCACCACCCTCGAGAGAAAACATGGCGGACCGAACTTTTGATAGCGATGGACCAATTTCTAAAATTATTTCTGACTCTCTTTCTGTGATAAACAATGACAATATACTCATTCAAACTAACCTTCATGTACCCGGAAAGGATTACCTCCCAAACGCAGATCCAGAATGTCCCAATTTCACTGAATCGAGGCAATCCAATATTATTGTGCCAGAAACTCTATCTTTGTTTGGAATTTCACCTGCTTCAATAAATCCAAATGGCGATCCGTCCTCGGACCCTAATATAAATCCACAGTTCGCAGCAATTCTCATGATTTTAGAGAAAATGAATACTAAATTAGATACACTTGATGATCTTAAATCCGAATTTGTTACTATCAAAAGCCGCCTGGACGTGGTCGAAAGCACAGTTCAAAATATGGACACAAGCGTAAAATCAGCCAAGGATGACTGTGTGAAAGCTGCACAAAAAACGACTGAAGTGATTAATAATCAAACTGTTATAACGGCCAACGTTGAGCGATTGGAACGTAAACAAAACAAAATGATGGCAGAAATTAACTCTCTCCGTGTCGAAAATGCGAAAGCGAATGAGAAGGTGATAGATTTACAATCCCGAAGCATGAAATGTAATCTCATATTTGCTGGCATTCAAGAGACGGAGACAGATGATTCCAGTACCGAGGATGTGCTTCGTGTCTTTATACAAAGAGAACTGAAAATAAAGGAACGTATGGTTTTCGGTAACGTACACAGACTTGGTGCCAGAAAGTCAAAGGACCGACCTCGACCGATAATTGCACGATTTTCACATCACAAGCAGCAGGATTTGGTTAAAAGGAACGCGGGAAAATTAACTGAGCCCCATCAGTATATCACAGAACAATATCCGAAAGAAGTACAAGAATACCGGAAAAGCGTACTACTCCCGATGAGAAAGGATGCTAAAGTTGCAGGTCATAAAGCCCGTGTTGTGGGGGACAAAATTTTCATAAACAGTAAACAAGTTGAGCCCAATGTGAAACCGCCATACCGATATTCTGAGGGTATGTTTGCTCCTCTGGATGACGACGAGATGAAGTAGCAGTTCGGGGAGTGTGACGATCATTGTTTTGATTTACAGGTATTATCATTGAATGTTGGTGGTTTACTATCAAAATTAATTGACCCAGAATTCCATTACTTTGTTTCAGCATTTGATATATTATGTTTCCAAGAAACAAAGTCAGACGATGCTGACGAAATACTTATACCAGGATTTAAACTGGTATATGTACAAAATAGACAAACTTTGGCAAGGTATAGGTCAGGTGGAATTGCAATATTAGTGAAAAATGAGCTTTTTGGATTAATTAAGAAAGTTGAGCTGTCCTGTGAATATGTAGTCTGGTTTAAGATCGAGTTTGGCCGAAATGAATCTATAATAATTGGAAATGTATATATACCCCCTGAAGGATCTAGCTATAGTTCAAATGAATGTTTCATGGATATATATAGTTCAGTTGTTGATGCCAAATGTCTAGGAAGTAAAGTCCTCCTTATTGGGGATCTAAATTCCAGAACTTCAAAATTAATTGATTATATACCATCAGAAAATGATTTCCACAAAACTCTTGCACCAAGAAGCTCCAATGATAGAAAAACAAATAATTTTGGATACAAGCTGATCGATCTATGTAAATCCACCGACCTATATATTGCCAACGGCAGACTGGGATCAGACAAGGGAATTGGTCACGTGACATGTAGGAATGTTAGTCTGGTCGATTATCTGTTGTTCAGCGAGAGTGCCTTGACCCATATTACTGGTTTCGCTGTTGGCGAATTCAATAGTTTGACCTCTGACGTTCATTGCCCAATTGCATTTAGATTATCGTTGACCCAGAACTCTTGTCAAAACTCGGTCACGGCGGAATGCCAGTCTGATCACTCTACCCAAAATAGAATTAACCCATGGGATCCTGAATTGGTTGATAACTTTGCTGAAAGCATTGATTCAAATGCATTAAATGCCCTGTTAGTCCACTTAGACAACCTTGAATATAGACATTGTGTAACTCCCTCTGATATCTCTGACGCAAACGAGAGTTTGAAGAATATATATATTAAAGCTGCGGAGACTTCCCTCGGAACGCGTCGGGTAGGTAAAAACGCGAAACCATCATCGCGAAATAATATGCCCTGGTTTACGAGAGACTGCACAAATGCGAGACGTTATTACCGTAAATTGAGAACAGCGTATAAAAAGCACCAAACCGCAAAACTACAGCGAGAAATGGTAGATGCTAGGAATAAATATAAACATGCACTGCGACTTAGCAAACGAAAATACGATGTTGATTTTAATGCAAAATTAAGAAAAATGAAATCTGATAACCCCAGGGAATATTGGAAATTGCTCAACCAAAATAAAAATAGTAAACTAACTGAAACAACCCCATCTTTAACAGAGTTCTATGAATATTTCAAAGAAAAGAATGTATGCACCTCCGATACCGGGGACGATTTTAAGCATGAGTTTGAAACATCTTCACTCGACGTTGATTTTACTTTAACGGAAATTGAGGATGTGGTGAGGAATCTGAAACTTGGAAAATCACCGGGAGTTGATAATATACGATGTGAATATATAAAAGCTACTTTCGAACAGATGAAACCACTGTACTTTCGACTATTCAATCTGATTTTGCGAACTGGCTTCATACCTGATGAATGGGGAATAGGCGTTATCCACCCAATTTTTAAATCCAAAGACCCTAAAAATCCTGACAACTACAGACCCATTACACTAGTTAGCTGTGTGGCGAAATTATTTACAGCAATCCTAAGTAATCGTATATATACATTCCTACAAATAAACGAATTATTATCAGAAAACCAAGCTGGGTTCAGAAAAGATTACTCAACAGTAGATCATATTTTCTCATTACATAGCCTAATTGAAATGACAAAAATTAAGAAAAAAATGAGTTTATATTGTGCTTTTATCGACCTGTCTAAAGCCTTTGATAGCGTCTGGAGAGTTGGACTATGGAGAAAACTTTTAGAAATAGGAATTAAAGGACGGGTCCTCCACCTAATAATGAACATGTATAATGGAATAAAATCGTGTGTATCTCTTGGGGGTAGGTGCTCTCCTTCCTTCTCATGTGAAATGGGTGTAAGGCAAGGAGAGAACCTATCACCAATACTGTTCTCGATCTACCTCAATGACCTTGAAACATATTTATATGACATGGACCAGAAGGGTATTGCGTTAGCTGACCTAAATGAAACCACATTTCATGAACATATCAAAATAATGTGCCTGTTGTATGCCGACGACACCGTCCTACTGGCTGATAGCCCAAAGGAATTGCAAAATATGTTAAATGCATATGCCGCTTACTGTGAAAAATGGAAGCTGACAATAAATAACAGCAAAAGCAATATTGTGATATTCGGTCACGATAGAAATTCCAAAATCAATTTCACAATTAATGATCAACCAATTGAAGTAAAAAAAGAATATAGATATCTAGGTGTGATCTTTTCAAATAATGGTTCTTTTGTAGCCGAAAAGAAAAGGAGATGTGATGAAGCCAAACATGCTATGTTTTCTATTATTTCCAAAGCTAGAAAATGGAAGCTCCCTTTGACGTGTATTATCGAACTCTATGAAAAAACGGTTATACCAATATTGACATACGGCTGTGAAGTGTGGGGAGTGGCCAACAATGAAATAATTAAGCGCACTGAATTATGGTTCCTCAAATTTGTATTAAAACTTAAAAAATCAACACCGACGGCGATGATTTATGGAGAAACAGGCTTACTACCGATAACGAGTAAAATTAAAAGTAGAATATTAAACTATTGGTCACGACTAGTGAGCGGAAATCAAACTAAAATATCTTATATCTTGTATGCCACTATACACAACATGATAAACCGACACAAAACTGGTCTCGGTTGGATCCGCTATATACAAACTACACTCAATTATATCGGATTGTCGCATATCTGGTTGTCCCATAATATTATAAGGGAAAACTGGTTTCGTCAGACAATCAAAGTGAAGCTAAGAGATGAATATATACAGGAATGGCAAACCATAATTAATTCCTCTGACAAATACCAATTCTATAGAATGATCAAAAACGAATTTGAAGAAGAAATTTACCTTCTAAAGCTCCCAACAAACGAAGCATTATCGTTGTTGCGATTCCGCACGCGAAATCATCGATTGGCAATTGAAACGTCAAGTTGGAAAAACTTTCCCACCAGTAACACGTGCACGTTATGTGGAAAGTCTATTGGAAGCGAATACCACACACTACTGATATGTGAGAGTCTCAACGATACCAGGGTTAAATTTATTCCGCGATACTATTATACACACCCAAATGACGATAAACTCATCTCACTTATGAAAAACAATAAATCTCAGGTGCTGCACAATGTCTATCGTTTCATAAAATTAATAAATGAAAAAATAATGACCAGCAGTATAGTATAGTATAGATGTATATCGACATTCCTTTATTTGATTAGTCACCAAATGAGACCCATACACCCCCCCCCCCCAACCCCACAAATATACTGAGTGCCCAATGTGGGAAATGGACCATCGGACGGTCCGCGTGAGTTTACAGAGATGTACCCGCACCATCGGTGCAAACCTGCAGGTAGTGGTGAACTCGCACCGCATAAATCGGTGTAAGTAAGGCAGGTAGAATGTTAAAGTGGCATATAGCTGACGTGATTCCTTTTTGAAGATTATATGAGACAATATACACTTGAACTTGAACCGAAGACTATGATTTAATTTTACATAATACCATGTCGTGTCACTTTAATCACTGCCTCGATTGTATACGGCTACATTGAAAAAAATGGTCCATGTATACATGTGCATTTAATATTGTGATCTCTCCGGGAACCAAGCTTATAATACAGTAACCATAAAGACATCATTATATAATACAATTCCCAGAGACAGTATATATACAACAGTCCATGGTGATAAGAGTATCCAAAATAAAGTCGTATACGTTATTGGTTTAAAGATTTATACTTTTAAAATTCACTCACTCACCAATAACCAAGCGTGTCCATCGGCTTTCAGCACAGACTGAAATCGACGATTACCGAAAACCGAAAGACCCGGCCCCGAGAGATCACACACCGACCGAAATAACCCCGTGAAAATTCGACTAAATCGTGCGTTTATAGCTGTCTGAATCATCGATGCGATGAGAGCGATAGATTGCCTGCATATGCCCCCGCACAGCCTGATGTGATTGTGTGTCTCGGTGAGTGGTGTCATCCCGATAGGCTGTATAATATAGTTATCCGTTATCAATCACGTAAACCTTTGATGACTGGATGCTCGCTCGGCGAGACCATCCAGTTGTGAAAGGATGATTGACCAGTTAAAGTGACACAATAGACCCGTTCGCCTTATTTGTATCACAAAGTACCCGATCGACATTAATCACATACTTATGAATTATATATATATGTATATAAACTACACAACAATATATATTGTATTCTTGGAAGATCTAATTTCTAGAACTAAGCATTAACAATAATTTTTGTGGAATCTCGACTAATGGGTCAATTCAAACATCCAGGTGTTGTCAACATGTTCGATATGAGCTTCTCCCCTGAATCATACGTGTACATTCCTATATACAACAGAGTTCTGTGTCAAAACTGATCCATGCATTAATTACACTAAAGAGGAAATGTGATGAGATTGTCTCAGACCTGTGCACGTCAAACATATATGACCATATATATATATATATATTATATCAAAAGTTTCTCCCATATTAGGATCAGAATGGCTTGATGTGTCACTTTTACAGTCTCTCTCAATGTATAATAAGGATAATGTTATGCAGCCAAATGACGAAAAATCACCATACACCTCGAGATACCTATAACACGTCGGGTATTATGTATATATATTTCATTACATGTATTTCACTTTATTATTTTTTCTCAAATACTGTATTGTATATATGGTTTAATGAGAATAAACATATTTGAATTGGTTTTATCATATGACAGTCACTGTCATTATTTTCACTAAATACCACCATAAGTTCAATTATAATAAACATATTATTACTGTGAACTGATCTGAGTCTCCACATCACGTCTTATTGAGAAGGTGAAATCCCAGATCAGACTCGCAGCCTTCGGTAGCTCGTCTGATCCGGGATCTCACCTTCTCAACGAGACGTGATGTGGAGACTCAGATCACTTCACTGTAGTGATAATCTCTATATATTAAACAAACATATATATTATACTCGAACGGTACCATATGTTTTCTGCAACCACATCACCGCGTTGATCATTTCTCCTTAATGTTACGCATATCTGCTGCACGCAAAAACCATCAACAGCAACATTGAATGAATGGTCAACGCTGAAATAACAGCTATAGCGCTGCTCACCTGATATTTAGCACAAGTGCGTGTGTGGTATTGATAATATATTTTCAAACAAGATACTGAAAATAATATGCGTGGTATCATATTCCAGTTGTAAAGTGCCAACTGAAGTAATTTGAACAAAATTGTATACTAAGAAACCGGTTGTGTACTTACATGTACTAATTGTATCTAGATTATATTGATACGCACTACAAGTATAACAATTATTCTAATATATACTTATTTTCATGCATCATCTCTCCTGGGTGCCGAGACGTATTTGGGGTCTAATTCCGTTTCTATATTGGACAATACACCATGATTTAACGCCATAATGTAAAATTTAGATTATGACTGAGGGATTATTGAATACAGCATTTATCACACTTTTTTTCTACCTACTTTATTATCTTTCTTGTCTATTTCATAATCTTCTCCCTTCTATCACTCCTCCATCTTTCTGATCCCTGCACTCGCTTAACAAACTTCCCTACATTTATTTGAAAACACAGAACAATATTCAAATTCCCGTCCTCTTTACCCTGTAGCTGTCTGTATTGACACTCGGGGTAACATTTTTGGAGGAAAAGATTTTTATAAAAGCCATAGGCTCATGGCTTGTTATCTAATCCTCATTTGAACTATGTTTTTTCTTTCTCAATATGTATAATTGTCAATGTGATGTTCTGTTCTTTTGTTCAAATAAATATTGTTTACACTAATATAATCTAGATACAATTAGTATATGTATGTATGTTGTGTCAAACCTCTCTCTCTCTCTCTCTCTCTCTCTCTCTCTCTCTCTCTCTCTCTCTCTCTCTCTTTCACACTCTCCCCTCCCTCTCTCTCTCATTCTCTTTCATTCCCTTTCTCACCCTTAACTTCCGTATTACAATTTAATACCGTATATCTCAATCCTAAATAATATTCCAATCAATCAAAATTATTTATCCCGTCTGCTTTACCCCAAGTGATATTTTTGTCACTTGAGGTAATATTTATACCACGTGGAGAGGACTTTCAAAAAGCATTTTGCTTGTTGTCCAGTCCTCTTCATAAATCTATATATTTCTACATGTATATTATGTTTATGTCATATGTTTGATTTTTTGAAATAAATATTGTTTACACCAACCAGAAATATTATACAGAATATACACATTCTGATAGCTTGATATGAACTCAATAGTCACCAATGCTTGAAAATCCGGTTTCACACATGTTCACGGCATGGAACAGAACATAGCGTTCCGTGTTAGTCTATTCCTGGTGTGGTAGAAATAAAGAGCGTTTCTTTCAGCTGGAAAAAAGGTTGTGACCATGGCAAGTATTTTTAGAGCATATAAAGCCGGTATATTAATATTTTGTGTATATCAATATTTTATCAACCTATGTTATACCTCCTTCCAAATTATGTAGAAAAAATTTGGAAGTTCGAATGAGCCATGTCTGTTAGTTTAACAACATAAACAACTATCAAAAACTATAGTATTGTGAGCTCATGCATAAAATATGTTTCCACCCTGGTATATTAGATTATTGGGTATATATCCTATGCATCAATGAAAAACTTATATAAATTGATTTACGACACTGCACAGATGGACATACATGTATCCCCTCCGACAGGACCACAATCTGAAAATCCAACGCAATCAATCATCAACTGGGAACAACGGCATTTCCACTGAATTCACAAACTACCAGAGTTTTCTCCAAGAGAACAAAAAGCTCTTTTCAACAGGGAAAGTCCGACCTGAGGACAGAACTATAGCAAACTCAGGCCGACGATATGTCCAAATTATATGGATGGCATGTTATAGTTTGATTGTTAATTTGTTACTAGTATGATACCGGTATAAAATGGTACATTTAATTTAATTTAATTTTGATTTAGTTTGAAACAATGAAAAACTTTCAGAATTGACAATAATCATTTTAATGGATATATTCGACCACCCCGGCACATCACTTTAATATAATATTTGACAAAATGCAACTTGTTCTGGGTATTGCACATGCAAGTTGCCATTGAATTCAAGTGAATAATATATCGAATGGCATATATATATTGCCTTTTAAAAATATAATATATAAATAGGAAAATATACCAGTGCATGAACGTAAGCGGCAATGCGTCCACTGACGGCGGTTTTAGGACCACCAAATGCCAAACACATAAAAAATGCATTTAATTTTTGGCTTTGAATAGCGCAAACAATTAATGATTTGCAATGTGATTAGTAAATGAACCCAATCAATGTGCTTATACAACTTAATAGATATCATGAAGGTGGGAAAACTCAAAACTAATCACAACACAGGTACCTCCCTGACTGAGAAACAAACGGTGTTGGAAACCATTAAAGGCCAAATCTCACTTTGAAGCACATGCACTATCACAACTCGCCTGTCAAATCTGAGATGAGATTCCCCGTACAAACACGCATCTGCTCCTTTAAATGGACCCCATAACCGAGTTATGGACATATCGTTACCTACCACCCCAATCGGACCAAACTACTCAACAACGCGACCATTCGTCCATTCTATCAGAATATCATCTTCAACACTTTGCGGGCAGACTTTTATTCGGACACGATGATGTATGTTTCATGAAACTAAACTGCTGTGACTCAGACAAATTCTAATTCCCTATACACGGTGGAGAATCACGTGGTTTAGAGTTTGGTGAGTACCACGCATTCATAATCTGCAAACGCACAAAACCATAATATACGAGGAACTGACACAAAACATAGCAGTTTGACTGTTACGAGCATATGCTAGTTTATTTTTGAAACAATTTGATACCTTATTTGTTCGGAAATACTAAGTGGTTTTCCATAACATTCCGACCAAAGTTGCCAGTCGGCCGGGGTGCGTGGAATACACCAGTCCATACATCTTGGAGAATCCTTCGACTGACAACTTTGGTCAGAATGTTAGAGCAACAAATGCGAATTTGGACATAAATGAGGTATCAGCTTGTTGGAAAAAATACTATAGCATCTGCTCGTAGATGTCAAAATAATATGTAATATCTTAGTTTATTACCTTTTTTCCTCGCTTATGGTTGCTTAGATCGCCTCGGCCATTTTGAATGCGTGATAGTATCGAAACCACGTGATTCCCCACCCTGCTATACCTACTCAAGGAAAAAAGCTCCCACTGGAAAATAATGATCACCCTCTATAAGCCAAAAGATTATACTATAATTTCGTTTCACAAACTTGACGTTATTTTTCTCACAGTTGCCAGTTTGTAAAGAACTGATAATTGCCAGTTAACGTTTGGCTTTTAAAATAACATAATGGAATACCTTAGATGAAATATTCTTGTTGAAAATAAAACAGTATGTACGACCTATATAATTCTATATCTACTCGGATTTTAATTATAGAGGCCTCGGTCAAGTCTACGCATTTGTACATGTATATAATAGCCATCCAACAATGGTCTTCGTTTCCAGTATTCATACGTTACGTTTAAATTTCCAAATCACAGTTCTCATTAACTTTGATAATATGTACAGTGATGTGTTCTAATGAATCCAAAGTAATTTCAATTCTGGAAGATTATGTTTCGGAAAAAAATGCCATGACAATCAATAATGAAATTAACCAACTCATATAGTCATGCTGTAAAACATTCCTTCTTTGTCGTTTCAGAACCATGTTTCTCCAGCCGAGAGAGATTAGATTCAGCCAGTGGTCAATTGGAGCCGCGTTTCGCAACACCAAGCGCCTTGGTGAAACATTAGACGAGCTCATCACAGAGAAAGTCGCGCTGCGGGAGATACCCAAACTCCACGTTTCTATTGTCGACGGAAAGATTTTCTCCATGGATAATCGCCGGTTATGGGTATTCAAACAGCTAGAAGAACTGGGGGAATGATGTTCTTCCATTCCAGTTAAGATAACACCCGTTAAGTGGTCGAAAATGGACACCGTCACAGAAGGTGAGGATATACACATCCGCGGGACGCCAGGTGGATACGTGTGGAAGAGCATCCGCGCAGCATACGAACCTTCACTAGATACCATCTCTGAGGAAGTTGAGTGTAGGTCTGTTTATAGTTCATATGAAGAACAAGTTGAGTGCAGGCCGATATATAGTAATTCTAATGATGGAATTTTTTTCGAGGAGGCTGACTCAAGAATCACTGGCGATTTCGACATGTTTCCATCCGACGAGTATCATTGTGCTAATTATATGTCTTACAACACATTCGACAGAACAACAGAAGAAACCCGGACGACCCACGATCACATGCCTTCAACATCCTACGCCGTGGATTACCCATCTCAGTATGGTGATTACCCATCTCAGTGTGGTGATTATCCATCTCAGTATCAAATGCATTCCACTTATGACGATCATCTCGAAGGAGTTCCGGAGTTGTTTTCTGCCGAGCGACACATTGAGGCCATTACGAGTACGAGAAGGAAGTGTCGCGCCAGGAGAGGCCTGTTTGGGAGAGATCGGAGTAAGAGTGGACCTTCATGTGATCGGAGAAATAGGAGAGATAGTGGTAAGAATGGACATTCCTATGATCGTTTTGAAACCCATGACCAACAGCGCCAACGTGAACCTAGAAAACGGACGCGACATGACAGCGAACCATCTTACAACCAGAGCAGTAAGAGACGAAGAGACCGTTATGACTGGTGACCATCTGCTTTTGAACTCGATCAATCGATCAATATAGTGCTGATTTCCAAGTATAACACTTGCATGTTGAGTGTATTTAGGGTTTTTGATTACTAAAATGTTATAAATCCCTGATTAGATTATAGTGCATAACATTTTTGAAGTTAGAAATGTCAACTGATACCCGATATAGAGTAAATTAGCTATAAACTGTTGAATAATCCTCAATTTTTGATGATTTATAAGGGTAACTAACACAGTAATTTCAATAATTTGTGTAGACGCTAGAAACACAGAACACGTTGTGACGTGTCTGTATCACACTTGTGTCAAGTTCCAATTTCACTATATAGTGAAAAATATCGGTTCAGAGTATGAAATCCCATCGGTGTATGCATGCAGTTAGTGCGTGCACCAATGAATGTTTTGTTTTTTGTTATCGATTCCTTCTAAGTAAATCGATAAGACAATAGCTTTATATGCAACCTTATATATACACACTGTAATTTCTCATACAAAATACTATACTATAGCAATGTATAACATGCATGTGTACAGTAAGATATTTTTGATTAAGCACATGCAAATGATCACTATCTTCAAAACTTGAAACCCATCTGTGCACATACTGAAACTACTTTTTGTAGTGTGACATAGCAACTGATATTAACTAGCCTATTTCGATTAGTGCAATGCGAATAATCATTAAAATATCAAGATAAACTTGTTATAAGATTACATGGTCTGTGTAAGTTATATAGTGGCTGATATGGAGAACATAACTTTATTATATTTTCATCAACTTTTTACTTCAAATTGTAAATCATCCCAACTCCAAGAAGTCCGAACGTGTTATTCCACTCTCAAGATGTTATCCTACCCCGAGCACTACGTCGTAACGTCATAATGTTGCGTCATCGGTATCCTTGCGCATTATTTTAACAGAACAGGCTGGTGGTGTTGTAGTTTGAAGAATGTGTTAGGTCTTACCATGTGTTTCATTTATGGTCTGGGTCGTAACAAACTGGCATTGAGAATATAATAAACACTTTAAACACTTAAACGTCTCGTAAAAATAATCCTCCGCATCTCACTCGAGGAGAAAAACCGTACGCTACTCAGAACGGTTAAATTGTTATATTTACTTTAGTGCTTACTAAGTTTTTTTATTATGTATTTTCTATCCAAACGAGTATATAATTGTTGACAATTTATATTTCATGTTGTGTACATGCACTTAGTATCTGAAGTTTTGTTGATGTATATGTGCAAATAAATGAATGAATAATAATTCTATGACAGTAGTTTTGACATTTATAAATACCACCCTGATCAACTAGGCCACAATACAAATAGACTTGTTTCCCTGACGCTACCTCAAAATATTTTGCATTAAGCTCCAGTAATGCTCTAAGAAATCGACCCCTTAACCACAGCAGAATTATGGGTAACTTTTCAGGATTTAGTCGGAAATATGGCTTGTTGCCATTCATCGGAAAGCTCTCCCCGATAATCCTGAAAAGTTACCCATAATTCTAATGTGGTTAAGGGGTCGATTACTTAGACCATTACTGTAGGTACACATCCGATTTCCGGTATACCCGAAAGTCGCATCCGTTTTCGTCGACTACCAACATATGTTTTTCAATTGACCAGGACACACATCGATTAATTGACCTGACAATCAGATGCGAATAACGCATACTACCAAAACTTTTTGTACGATTTTCGTATCCGAATAATCAAGAAATTCCAACTTATGATGTAATAATTGGCATGGCTCTTCATCATCGCCATGTGCAATCTAAGTATTTGTTTTACAAATAATATATCCAAATTGACAAAAAAGACCGGCATTATTACGTGCGCTCGCGCAACAGTATGGCGATCAGTCAGATTCGTAGGTACGTAGGTACGTATGTTGGTGTCACCCTACCGATTTCACTCCATGACGTCACCCTTACGCAGTACATGCCGGCGACGTTACGGAGTAGATTATAGAGTTGACGCCCTTGGCACTGACTTCCGTTACTAGCTCGTTGCTATATAAACAAACCAGCGATGTGGCTTTTGTCGAAAATTTACATTCGCCCTGTATACATGTACTTTCAGAAAATACAAAACACCACAACGTTATACCCCACCAATGTCAGTGTCTCGATATCATTTGACCAAATTTCTTGACATGAAATCGCGACAGACACGGCGTGAAATACATCGCATTGAGTAAACAATTTCCCATTGTTTCAATTCAACTTCAAGATCGCGGTACATGAATTCCAGCGTGACGGAATCACCAAATTTTACGGAATTTCACTTTTCTGCGGCCTATAAAATCTAAAATTATGACCAGTAGGGTACCGCTTAAAATGAAAAACATTGTGCATACTATACTAAGTTGTTTAGTTATATACAATTATATGTGTATTTAAGTATCATCTCACTCTGGGTCAAATTGTGTCCGTGACGGAATCACCAAAAAAGTGCCATCAATATGAGGGTAGGTCCGTACTATTGAAGAACCCTGCTCATTCAGCCAAGCTGACCTGGAAAAAGTTCTCAATAAGCAAAGTAGATACATTATACTTGCAGAAAAAAAGCCGCATTGTCACACACTTGTGTGTATATTACTAGTTAACTCGGTTTGTTCGGGCGTGACGGAATCACCGTGCGATTTGTTTAGGTATAGTTTTTTGTGTAACAAGTGCGGACATAGTCATAAAAGCATAAAACTTGGCACATGTGTATATTAGGTCCCACGTATTATTTTCAGATATGGGGGCAATCACGAAAATACTTTCCATGGCAACGGTTGCTATGCGACTGTTTTTACCTTAGAAACGGGTTATTGGTAGGGGTTAAACCGTCATTTTACTAAAATATATGTGCAAAAATGGGATACTATGGTAATTGGCAGATTGTGATATGGGAAATGTGACAAAAATAACATTTCCACACATGCCTCACTATTAACCTAGAATGACACTTGAGCTGCTTGAAAATGATATTTTGGTTCATTTGACCTTATTTGGCAAAATATGAAAATATGCGTTGACTGCGCATGCGCGCATCATTGATCCCCAGTCACACAATATCTGGTGTTTAAGAGATTGTATAGTGCGGGCAATGACCATTCCAAAATATATTAATTGGATAGTAATAATGAAATACAGAAGAAGCAACAACATTCCCCGATGACATGCTTATGATGCAAATACCCATTATCGGTATCCATGGCCGCTTTTTCGTGGAATTCATGGGTAAAATCAAAACCGCAATTTGTAAGTGGTAAACATCTGAAAAAGACATCAGGTACATGCAGAAACTAATTGTTGTGCATATTTATTTCTATTTGAGGTGGCAATTTTTCATGTTTATCAGTATTTTTAACGATAAGAGCGATGGTAATTGTGGGACTATATTTTATCTAGCGCATTAAATTTAAAATAAAAAGTCGTGAATTGGCTGAGTGTTTTCTATGGCCGCACATTTCGTTGATAATTACGAGCCATTTGTTTGTCTAAATAACATTTTTAAGTTCGAAGAGCATTAGCATGGGGATAACAGTGTGGTGTTTTGTGATTTCGGAAAGGTACATGGTGAATATACTGTGGCAAATACCCGTTAATGGGCTCCGGCTCCGCCGTCGCCCATTAACTAAATTTGCCACAGTATATTCGCAATGTACCTTTCCGAAATCACAAAACACCACACTGTTATCCCCTAAATAAAATTATTGAAGATTGTAATTGTCGTTTTTTGCTAACATTAAATTAAATTAAATTAAATTAAATAAATTAAGTAAAATACAGTGAAATTTTTTTTTTAATTATTTTTTATTACATTTTTGCGCACGTTGGCATCTCTCTGAGTGCATTCTAGTTAAGCTAGCGACGCATATACTTTCCCGAATATCGTATCGTTTTCGTGCGTATAAATTCGCATACGTTTTACACATAGGCCTACGTATAAACGTATACGAAAAGACGCAGGTATGCGTATCTAGCTTAAAGCTAGATACACATACCTGCGAATTATCGTATGCTTAAGTGTGAGGTCGTGGCGAGGAACAAAACAGTGAGCGGAGCTGCGTGGATGGACCAGGGACGAGACTAGAGTACTGGCATTGCATTGCATCATTGCGAGTGGTAAATACATAGAACTCCATAGCACACCGAACAACGGTTGGCTGCTTGTAACGTCATGTCCGCTGTCATTACGTCACCATGCCGACGTGCTGCGATTGGTTTCGAAAGACTTGTTTCGAATAAAACGGGTTGTCTGAATAATTGACGGATTCAAGTCTGTCGATGTGTGGATTCAACCATACTTCCCCGCTGTCCCCATTGTCTCCCTTGGATCGATAACTCGAACATCAACCAATTTCATTTGTATTTGATATATGAAACTTTTACAACACTATCTCGATCAAGTTGAAATACCAGTTTTGTCCGATTTGTTTTACACGAGTTACGGCATGATATTTTTTACAGCGATTTTAGGAAATGTTATGTCCGTTAGCGCGATAACTTGAACAAACATTAACCAATTTAAACACGAATATACGATTTTATCACAAGAATGAATGTTGCACTATGAGCGCAATTTATCATAAACACAAAGTAGACTATCTTCAATCATTTCTAAACTTGACCAGGTTTGCTTACACACTCTGGCACAAACTGTGTTTATACCTGGATATAATGATTGGTTTTATCATATGACAGTCACTGTCATTATTTTCACTAAATACCACCATAAGTTCAATTATAATAAACATATTATTACTGTGAACTGATCTGAGTCTCCACATCACGTCTTATTGAGAAGGTGAGATCCCAGATCAGACTCGCAGCCTTCGGTAGCTCGTCTGATCCGGGATCTCACCTTCTCAACGAGACGTGATGTGGAGACTCAGATCACTTCACTGTAGTGATAATCTCAATATATTAAACAAACATATATATTATACTCGAACGGTACCATATGTTTTCTGCAACCACATCACCGCGTTGATCATTTCTCCTTAATGTTACGCATATCTGCTGCACGCAAAAACCACCAACAGCAACATTGAATGAATGGTCAACGCTGAAATAACAGCTATAGCGCGGCTCACCTGATATTTAGCACAAGTGCGTGTGTGGTATTGATAATATATTTTCAAACAAGATACTGAAAATAATATGCGTGGTATCATATTCCAGTTGTAAACTGCCAACTGAAGTAATTTGAACAAAATTGTATACTAAGAAACCGGTTTTGTACTTACATGTACTAATTGTATCTAGATTATATTGATACGCACTACAAGTATAACAATTATTCTAATATATACTTATTTTCATGCATCATCTCTCCTGGGTGCCGAGACGTATTTGGGGTCTAATTCCGTTTCTATATTGGACAATACACCATGATTTAATGCCATAATGTAAAATTTAGATTATGACTGAGGGATTATTGTATACAGCATTTATCACACTTCTTTTCTACCTAGTAGTACCTACTTTATTATCTTTCTTGTCTATTTCATAATCTTCTCCCTTCTATCACTCCTCCATCTTTCTGATCCCTGCACTCGCTTAACAAACTTCCCAACATTTATTTGAAAACACAGAACAATATTCAAATTCCCGTCCTCTTTACCCTGTAGCTGTCTGTATTGACACTCGGGGTAACATTTTTGGAGGAAAAGATTTTTATAAAAGCCATAGGCTCATGGCTTGTTATCTAATCCTCATTTGAACTATGTTTTTTCTTTCTCAATATGTATAATTGTCAATGTGATGTTCTGTTCTTTTGTTCAAATAAATATTGTTTACACTAATATAATCTAGATACAATTAGTATATGTATGTATGTTGTGTCAAACCTCTCTCTCTTCCTCTCTCTCTCTCTCTCTTTCACACTCTCCCCTCTCTCTCTCATTCTCTTTCATTCCCTTTCTCACCCTTAACTTCCGTATTACAATGTAATACCGTATCTCAATCCTAAATAATATTCCAATCAATCAAAATTATTTATCCCGTCTGCTTTACCCCAAGTGATATTTTTGTCACTTGAGGTAATATTTATACCACGTGGAGAGGACTTTAAAAAAGCATTTTGCTTGTTGTCCAGTCCTCTTCATAAATCTATATATTTCTACATGTATATTATGTTTATGTCATATGTTTGATTTTTTGAAATAAATATTGTTTACACCAACCAGAAATATTATACAGAATATACACATTCTGATAGCTTGATATGAACTCAATAGTCACCAATGCTTGAAAATCCGGTTTCACACATGTTCACGGCATGGAACATAACATAGCGTTCCGTGTTAGTCTATTCCTGGTGTGGTAGAAATAAAGAGCGTTTCTTTCAGCTGGAAAAAAGGTTGTGACCATGGCAAGTATTTTTAGAGCATATAAAGCCGGTATATTAATATTTTGTGTATATCAATATTTTATCAACCTATGTTATACCTCCTACCAAATTATGTAGAAAAAATTTGGAAGTTCGAATGAGCCATGTCTGTTAGTTTAACAACATAAACAACTATCAAAAACTATAGTATTGTGAGCTCATGCATAAAATATGTTTCCACCCTGGTATATTAGATTATTGGGTATATATCCTATGCATCAATGAAAAACTTTTATAAATTGATTTACGGCACTGCACAGATGGACATACATGTATCCCCTCCGACAGGACCACAATCTGGGAACAACGGCATTTCCACTGAATTTACAAACTACCAGAGTTTTCTCCAAGAGAACAAAAAGCTCTTTTCAACAGGGAAATCCGACCTGAGGACAGAACTATAGCAAACTCAGGCCGACGATATGTCCAAATTATATGGATGGCATGTTATAGTTTGATTGTTAATTTGTTACTAGTATGATACCGGTATAAAATGGTACATTTAATTTAATTTAATTTTGATTTAGTTTGAAACAATGAAAAACTTTCAGAATTGACAATAATCATTTTAATGGATATATTCGACCACCCCGGCACATCACTTTAATATAATATTTGACAAAATGCAACTTGTTCTCGGTATTGCACATGCAAGTTGCCATTGAATTCAAGTGAATAATATATCGAATGGCATATATATATTGCCTTTAAAAAATATAATATATAAATAGGAAAATATACCAGTGCATGAACGTAAGCGGCAATGCGTCCACTGACGGCGGTTTTAGGACCACCAAATGCCAAACACATAAAAAATGCATTTAATTTTTGGCTTTGAATAGCGCAAACAATTAATGATTTGCAATGTGATTAGTAAATGAACCCAATCAATGTGCTTATACAACTTAATAGATATCATGAAGGTGGGAAAACTCAAAACTAATCACAACACAGGTACCTCCCTAACTGAGAAACAAACAGTGTTGGAAACCATTAAAGGCCAAATCTCACTTTGAAGCACATGCACTATCACAACTCGCCTGTCAAATCTGAGATGAGATTCCCTGTACAAACACGCATCTGCTCCTTTAAATGGACCCCATAACCGAGTTATGGACATATCGTTACCTACCACCCCAATCGGACCAAACTACTCAACAACGCGACCATTCGTCCATTCAATCAGAATATCATCTTCAACACTTTGCGGGCAGACTTTTATTCGGACACGATGAGGTATGTTTCATGAAACTAAACTGCTGTGACTCAGGCTAATTATAATTCCCTATACAAGGTGGGAATCACGTGGTTTAGAGTTTGGTGAGTACCACGCATTCATAATCTGCAAACGCACAAAACGATAATATACGAGGAACCGACACAAAACATAGCAGTTTGACTGTTACGAGCATATGCTAGTTTATTTTTGAAACAATTTGATACCTTGTTTGCTCGGAAATACTAAGTGGTTTTCCCTAACATTCCGACCAAATTTGCCAGTCGGGGTGCGTGGAATACACCAATTCATACATTTTGGAGAATCCTTCGACTGACAACTTTGGTCAGAATGTTAGAGCAACAAATGTGAATTTGGACATAAATGAGGTATCAGCTTGTTGAAAAAGATACTATAGCATCTGCTCGTATCTGACAAAATAATATGTAATATCTTAGTTTATTACCCTTTTTCCTAGCTTATGGTTGCTTAGATCGCCTCGGCCATTTTGAATGCGTATAGTCATCAACTCGAAACCACGTGATTCCCCACCCTGCTATACTTACTCAAGGAAAAAAGCTCCCACTGGAAAATAATGATCACCCTCTATAAGCCAAAAGATTATACTATAATTTCGCTTTCACAAACTTGACGTTATTTTTCTCACAGTTGCCAGTTTGTAAAGAACTGATAATTGCCAGTTAACGTTTGGTTTTTAAAATAACATAATGGAATACCTTAGATGAAATATTCTTGTTGAAAATAAAACAGTATGTACGACCTATATAATTCTATATCTACTAGGATTTTAATTATAGAGGCCTCGGTCAAGTCTACGCCTTTGTACATGTATATAATAGCCTCACGTTTGCTTCCTACGACAATACATGGAGGTGGATAGATTGTCTTCTTAAGAAGTAATCTGATATATCAGATTAGTAATCTGATATATCAGATTAGTAACCGAGGAGGGGTTGGCGTTTCTACGCCGCCGTATATTATAAGAAACTAAAATACTTGACTGGAGTATATAAAAGTCACTTGGTCGTTGTAGTATTCGGGCCATTTGTTTTCAAAACCAATAATTTGTCGCTTTTATCACGTTCTGGTGATCAAAATAGATCGGTATATGTATCGCGTACTTAATTATGTTATCTCAGAAAAAAGCACATAATTTATATCGCCTCAGACAAAAACAAGGATCCCTCTTCACATTCGGTGTAGATAATTAAAGAGCGTTATCCTTTCATGATGTTAAAATATAGAGAGCGTTTTTATCCCATATTTTCGGGGATTTGAAAACACATTGTCTGGTTCTGTAAGTCTATTAGCGTGTGTATTGTCTGGTTCTGTAAGTCTTTTAGCGTGTGTATATACAATTTATTATCTCATGATAATCAGCGCATTATAAACGTGAGAAATTACTATGTTACATTTAAATTTTATGTCTGAAGTGATCGCGAAAACACATTTATTTTCCTTCGAAGCTATTATTTTGCGGCGACCAAAATTTATTTATATGTATATTTTCTTCTAATAATAAAAAAACAACTACTTGCACAAAATAATTGTTCTAGCTTTGATGTAAACATAATATATATTTCAAAACATACATTCTAATTAACATTTACATACATAATGGCAGTAAGCGGGTGTTTATGGTAGCAATCTTCGAGAGGTATACAACAATTTCGGTGATAGTGTATTGGCCATGCAATTATTGAATATACCGTGCATATTTAGTATCAAGTAATTCATGTAGGTAACTCGAAGTTGACTTATATACCACACTATATTTTGGGCAACATGAAGTGTTCTTGCATGTTGAGGGCACCCCATATGTATGAATCTATGCTGTCAATGACATTTTAGTTCCTAGTATTATGAATCATGCTGCAAAAATTCCGAAGCTGAATCACTTTGTTAGTACAATACAGTTTTGTACTTGTGGCAATATATGGCGATATTTTCATCTACATACAAGTGATGAGAACCACCGAACAATGGTCTTCGTTTCCAGTATTCAAACGTTACGTTTAAATTTCCAAATCACAGTTCTCATTAATTTTGATAATATGTACAGTGATGTGTTCTAATGAATCCAAAGTAATTTCAATTCTGGAAGATTAAGTTTCTGAAAAAAATGCCATGACAATCAATAATGAAATTAACCAACTCATATAGTCATGCTGTAAAACATTCCTTCTTTGTCGTTTCAGAACCATGTTTCTCCAGCCGAGAGAGATTAGATTCAGCCAGTGGTCAATTGGAGCCGCGTTTCGCAACACCAAGCGCCTTGGTGAAACATTAGACGAGCTCATCACAGAGAAAGTCGCGCTGCGGGAGATACCCAAACTTCACGTTTCTATCGTCGACGGAAAGATTTTCTCCATGGATAATCGCCGGTTATGGGTATTCAAACAGCTAGAAGAACTGGGGGAATGTTCTTCCATTCCAGTTAAGATAACGCCCGTTAAGTGGTCGAAAATGGACACCGTCACGGAAGGTGAGGATATACACATCCGCGGGACGCCAGGTGGATACGTGTGGAAGAGCATCCGCGCTTCATACGAACCTTCATTAGACACCATCTCTGAGGAAGTTGAGTGTAGGTCTGTTTATAGTTCATATGAAGAACAAGTTGAGTGCAGGTCGATATATAGTAATTCTTATGATGGAATTCTTTCCGAGGAGGCTGACCCAAGAATCACTGGCGATTTCGACATGTTTCCATCCGACGAGTATCAATGTGCTAATTCTATGTCTTACAACACATTCGACAGAACAACAGAAGAAACCCGGACGACCCACGATCACATGCCTTCAACATCCTACGCCGTGGATTACCCATCTCAGTATGGTGATTACCCATCTCAGTGTGGTGATTATCCATCTCAGTATCAAATGCATTCCACTTATGACGATCATCTCGAAGGAGTTCCGGAGTTGTTTTCTGCCGAGCGACACATTGAGGCCATTGCGAGTACGAGAAGGAAGTGTCGCGCCAGGAGAGGCCTGTTTGGGAGAGGTCGGAGTAAGAGTGGACCTTCATGTGATCGGAGAAATAGGAGAGATAGTGGTAAGAATGGACCTTCCTATGATCGTTTTGAAACCCATGACCAACAGCGCCAACGTGAACCTAGAAAACGGAAGCGACATGCCAGCGAACCATCTTACAACCAGAGTAGTAAGAGACGAAGAGACCGTTATGACTGGTGACCATCTGCTTTTGAACTCGATCAATCGATCAATATAGTGCTGATTTCCATGTATAACACTTGAATGTTGAGTGTATTTAGGGTTTTTGATTACTAAAATGTTATAAATCCCTGATTAGTTTATAGTGCATAACATTTTTGAAGTTAGAAATGTCAACTGATATCCGATATAGAGTAAATTAGCTACAAACTGTTAAATAATCCTCAATTTTTGATGATTTTAGAGGGACAGTAACACAGTAATTTCAATAATGTGTGTAGACGCTAGAAACACAGAACACGTTGTGACGTGTCTGTATCACACTGGTGTCAAGTTCCAATTTCACTATATATATTGTGAAAAATATCGGTTCAGAGTATGCAATCCAATCGGTGTTTATATGCAGTTAGTGCGTGCACCAATGAATGTTTTGTTTTTTGTTTTCGATTCTTTCTAAGTAAATCGATAAGACAATAGCTTTAAATGCAACCTTATATATATACACTGTAATTTCTCATACAAAATACCATACTATAGCAATGTATAATATGCATGTGTACAGTAAGATAATTTTTATTAAGCACATGCAAATGGTCACTATCTTCAAAACTTGAAACCCATCAGTGCACATACTGAAACTACTTTTTGTAGTGTGACATAGCAACTGATATTAACTAGCCTATTTCGATTAGTGCAATGCGAATAATCATTAAAATATCAAGATAAGCTTGTTACAAGATTACATGGTCTGCGTAAGTTATACAGTGGCTGATATGGAGAACATAACTTTATTATATTTTCATCAACTTTTTACTTAAAATTGTAAATCACCCCAACTCCAAGAAGTCCGAACGTGTTATTCCACTCTCAAGATGTTATCCTACTCTCAGCACTACGTCGTATTTTAACAGAAAAGGCTGGTGGCGTTTGAAGTTTGAAGAATGTGTTAGGTCTTACCATGTGTTTCATTTATGATCTGGGTCGTAACAAACTGGCATTGAGAATATAATAAACACAACACGTAACTGGGCTGAACAGCGTACGGGTTTTCTCCCCTCGTAGGTGCGAGGATTTATTTAAATCACTCGGTTAACGTCTCGTAAAAATAATCATCCGCATCTCACTCGAGTAGAAAAACCGTACGCAACTCAGAACAGTTAAATTATTATATTTACTTTAGTGCTTACTAAGTTTTTTATTATGTATTTTCCACCCAAACGTGAACATGATTGTTGACAATTTATATTATGTTGTGTACATGTACTTAGTTTCTGAAGTTTTGTTGATGTATATGTGCAAATAAATGAATAATAATTCTATGATAGTAGTTTTGACATTTATAAATGAGCCACACTAAAATTAGACTTGTTTCCCTGACGCTACCTCCAAATTTTGCATTAAGCTAGGAACAGATACCTGCGTAAACGATTTCCGATATATGCGTAAGTCGCATCCGTTTTTGTCGACTACCAACATATGATTTTCAAATGACCAGGACACATACCTGCGACAACGATTATTTGATCGGATGCGAAAAACGCATACTACCAAGATTTTGGTATGATTTTCGTATCCGAATAATCAAGAAAATCCACCTTATGATGTAATTTTTGGCATGGCTCTGCATCCTCGATACGGGCAATCTAAGGTTTTTATTTTTTTATTTTACAAATAATATATCCAAATTGACATAAAGCAGACCGGCATAATTAAGATAGCGACACAAGCTTGCCAGAATATCGTATCGTATCGTTTTCGTGCGTATAAATTCGCATACGTTTTACGCATTTATAAGTATAAACGCATAGTTGTGGAGTCTACACAGTGGAGAGGAACGAAACAGTGAGCGCAGCTGGATGGGCCAGGGACGAGACCAGCCATTGACATTGCACCAGTGCGAGTGATAAATGCATCGAACTCCATAGCACACCGAACAACGGTTGGCTGCTTGTAACGTCGTGCACATTGTCATTACGTCACCATACCGGTGTGCTGCGATTGGTTTCGAAAGACATGGTTAAATTAAAACGGGTTGTCTGAATATTTCACGGAATCAAGTCTATCGATGTGCGATTTAACCACACTTCCCCGCTGTTTACATTGTGTCCCTATGGGATCGATAACTTGAACACGTATCAACCAATTTCATTCATATTTGGTATATGAATCTTTTACAAGAATATCTCGATCGAGTTGGAAAACTAGTTTTGTCCGATTTCTTTTACACGAGTTTCCGCTCTTAGTTGTTGATATTTTTTATAGCAAGTTTAGGAAATGTGATGTCTGTTAGCGCGATAACTTGAACAAACATCAGCTAATTTAAACACGAATATTTCGATTTTACAACACAAGAATGTATGTTATACTATGAGCGCAATGAATATCCGCCTTGAAAAAGTCCAAGGCGGATATTGATGCTATGTTGAACAACTAGCAATTGTGTCATTAATAATCACTTTTCGAATTGGAAAATACAAATTAGGCACTATATACATTTGACGTGAATCCGCCAAATGCATTGACATACTGCAATTATATCACGAATTTGAAATTACGCCTTCGAAAATTTAATTTGTATTTTCGCTATTCGATGTGGGCTGTTTAACTAGAAATGTTACAATTGAAGCCAGTTATCACCACAGCCATGTTATTTGCCAACAATTTGTAGACAAATTATTGTTTGGCATCTTTTATATTCAAAAAATGCAACAGCGCGATAACTTTTTACTTTGAAGCGAACACTTTCAATTCATTGAGAAAGGAATCGGTAATCATCGGTAAACACTATAAGTTAATTCGCCCCAGGGACATCGACTCGCGCGAATGTTAATCCTTCCCAAATTCCTTCGCCGGTGACATCACAAATCCTTGTAATATGGTTTTACGACATGCCGAAAATCTACTTCACTGCTAAATAACGTGTAGATATCGATGTGTGCGATGTAACTCATATGAAAGCCTTGTCCGTTACTAAGAGGGGATCTAATTGATAAATAGGATATTGCTTGGTTGGTTTAATATTATAGCCTATTATCAGCCCTCGGTAACCTCATATCAACCTTCGACCTTCGGGCTGATATGAGGTTACCTTGGGTTGATATCGGGCATAATATCAAAGCAAAAAAGAAATATCCTCTAATAATGACTTATTGCGACAACTGATGTAATATAGACGACCATGTTGGACGCCATCTTGGACAACAAAGTTTCCATAAAGCGGTTTTAGCGAATTTAATATATCTTATACTGAAGACTCGCCGGCGTCTTTTGACACAAAAGACCGCCTTTTTTTTACCAATTGTTTTCCTTGTTAACCCACCATTGAGTGTGTGCCACAACCACGAGGGAACTACTCGTCAATGCGTATTTTGCATTAACTGCATTCAATGAGCCAACGACCCGGCCCAATATATCCGAAGGGTTTCAAATGAGACACACTGCCTGACATCAATCGTTTATTGCTATATATATAATGTATAACATACAATGTTAAAACTGTAAAATAGATTATCTTGTTGGTCTTATGTACACAAATGTAACAAATAACATGGTATAATATGAGCTAAAATATAGTATGATTATATAGTTATGTGTTATAACAAGCT
Organism: Siphonodentalium dalli; assembly: GCA_032622095.1. NCBI lineage: Eukaryota > Metazoa > Mollusca > Scaphopoda > Gadilida > Siphonodentaliidae > Siphonodentalium > Siphonodentalium dalli. The sequence goes on along the minus strand of CP136064.1, from coordinate 64,087,723 downwards.
TATTAATTAGATATGGCATTTTTGTCCAGAACGGCATGTTATCGATCTAGTATGTGAATACCGAGCAACATCACCAAACCGAGTAATGTCATTTTACGACATTACACATCCGAGTAATACGGTTTTAAACATGCTGTAAATCTTCTTCACTGCTAACTAACGCGTAGATAATGATTTTTGGGATGTATACATTAACTCATGAAAGAGATGTCAGTTATACTAAGAGGCGATCTAATTAATAAATATGATATTACTTGGTAGGTTTGATAGTATAGGCTTGGTTACATACGGCTGATGTCGGGCCTAATATCAGACCAATCAAGTAATATCCTCTAAATATACGTGTTTTTTTTAAATATGTTGAATCTGTTATGTAAATATATTTGTTCTGTGTGTTCTGTGTATACTTGTATATATGTTAAGGAATGTTGCAACTTAAATGTTGGCTTAAATGTTGCCAATAAACAATTCAACATTTCAAAATATTAATATATAGGTGATGATGATGATGATGATGGTCTAAAATTTTGACTGAAAGTATGAAAATATTACAATCCTAGAAAAACTTACATCGATATTCATTTCTCACAATATCGAAAAATTCTCAACCTATTTTCGATCTGAAATATCCAACTACTATACCGTTGATTCGGGCATTTTATTTCATTAAACATTCGAACATTTTGAGGATAGATGGGTGCTCAGACTCCCCAACCCCCTGGTCTCTGCGTCTACGCGGAACGGTAGTAGGCTATGGTGATCACAAAAGTTTGAAACTCTTTACTATGAAATCAGACAAAATGCTTTATTGAAAACCATCACATCAGAGTATGCGTATGCATGTACGTTATTTTGAGCGCTTACTTGCGGTAAGTATACCCCGTAACGAGTTATTGTGGGTATATGGTATATAGGAACCAGCTTCGCCGTCTGTCCGTCGGTCAGTGTATGCGTTTAAATGTCCGTAGAAAGAACTTTGTCGGAGCTTTTATTCCTATATTTTTCGGCCCATATTTTTTAAGCTTGGCGCAGATAATTATTACCATGGGCACCTGAGATTCGATTTTTTTGTGGCGTTATCTCTCTCTTTTTCGATGTTTAAAACTAGGCACAGAGGCCGATTTGGCATGCATGGGGATTATCCTTAGTCCCACTGCTTGGGACAGCCCACCTCTAGTTACCTTTTTAAAACAATCAAACAATGAGAACAATGTAAACCTATATATGTGGTGCAAAATTCTCAAATAAACTTGTGTCAGACAAGAAATTTCCAACCGTTGAACATTTTGACCAAAGTTAGACGCCACAACGCACCCCGTCACCACACCCCTGCTTACATGTGACCAATCAAGCCTCTTTGTATATTTGTAAATAACTTTAAAGAAAACATGCAGGCGGGGGAGTTCCGGACACATAGGTGGGTGTGGGTTGGTCACCATTGGCTCAAAAATCATTGTTTCCACAAGCTGAACATTGTTTTTCTCATGCCTTTTCAATTTTGACCCAGATATGGCAATAAACATTGTATACTCAAGTATATACTACACATAGCAGTATATTGTGTTATATATGTGTGGGTTATCACTTCAGGACCCATACTAAACCAGCTGATGGATGCATATAAAATTCATCACTGTTCCAGATTGTGACCCGAACAAATTTTTGCCACTATCTGCTGCGAATCATAATCAAAACCTTCTTTAAAATAAAAATGAAAATAATAGCAATAAAACTGATTATATATCATATCACATTATGCTAATCGAAATGAAAACTGGAAACTAAAACATATTGCCTGCCGCTGTCTGGCAGTTTTATAACAGAATCGTGTATTCAATTATATCAACTCGCATCTTCATTTATGATGTTCCTCACCATGCACAGAACGATAACTCTGATTCGCACTACAACTTTTAATGTGTCCCAATACTTAACATTCTATAAATATAACCCCCGGCGCTCTGGAAGCGTCCAGGCGAAACAACAATTTGTACATTAGTATACACGGGGCGCGCGTAATCAACTGTTTTTCTTCGGCTACAACTCCTGATCCACATGCTGATCGATAAAATATCAATGAAAAAGGTCCCATAAAGTGAAGACATAATTAATCTCGATGCATTGTGCATGGGATTACGCTTCCATTTCAACTGATTAAAAAAAAAAGTATTGTGTTGTATGTTTCATTGAATTAATTAGACTAAGTCCAAAACAACTTGGGATATCGGTTGGGTTGAAGCTGTTATGGATCGAGTCCCGTCCCATTACTCTTCTATAACAGACTTCCATTGAAAAGACTTACTACATGTATATGTTGAGCCAGGGAATTAAAGTGATCCCTGATTTTTATTAGTCATCTGACATGTCAGCTATTTATCTGTCTTCAAAATGATATATCATTTACCGTGATGGAAAAAGGTAAAGTGATTATATTATCGTTTAATATATTGTTTACATCCATTTTCTGATAAAGGCTTTGTTTACTTACAAACTTCGTTGCTTCTACATTCAACGGATGTCTGAAATACACATGTTTGATATCATATTATTATGGTTGGGAAAGGCTATCCTCTATTTTCATATATGCAAAACGTCCATTTTACATAATCCGAAAACATAGAAGCAAGATATCTCCAGCTCATATATCCCGGGTGTAAATTCTGTTACAGAAGAGTAACGGGGCGGGAGTCGGTGCAACAACAAAAAAACAGCATGAACCCAAAAATCGAGTTGCTCCCTTGTTACTCCTGTAACAATGTTTCATGCATGGGTATCGCTCCCTTGTTACCCCTGTAACCATGTTTCATGGGTACAAAGCAATTTTTGGAATGCTATTTTCGCACAGATAATTATGTTTCCTGTTCTCGCTTATATATTTATTTATTTAAAGGTACTCAATCCGATTAAGCACCCCTAAATTACTATTTCTTTGGCCTCAGGGGTAAAAAAAATATTTTATTCGAGTCGAGGAACCCACCCATCAAAGCTCAGAGTGATCAGCTATTGATTTTTGAAGTCTGTTATTTCTCGAGATGTGTTCTAATAATTGTCCCAGAAACACTTATTCAAACGGACGAAGATGGATCTCTAAAATCAAGTGGTAATAATAACGCAAATTTGACCGAGACCATCATTTTGACGGCGTGATTCTGGGCCAAAAACAATAGAAATAACAAAACTTCTAAAATTGATATCTGATAACTCTGAGCGTTGATGGGTAGGTTCCTCGACTCGAATCATATATCTTTTACCCCCGAAGTCAAAGAATAGTAATTTATGAGGGTCCGATCGGATTGAGTACCGTTAATTAAAGGAACATATCCAACTGGATTTTGGTTCAAATTGTGAGTACAATTTACATGTTATATCACAATACATAATTAAAAGTCAACTATAAACGTCTTCAGTTATGGAAATCGGTCAGATATCTTCTGTGTTTGAGGTGATTGTCCAACATTTCGGTAAAATGGAGAAGTGTTGGAGTTTCAACCACATATTCCGGTAAACTCTTCCATTCATGACAAACTCTATGTGAGAAGTAATACTTTCTAACATCCTTTGACTGCGGTTGCAATTTCAGTTTCCATGCGTGTTCTCTTGTGATAATGTTTTCGTTTATTTGAAAGAATCTTGTAGTGTCTATGTTGTAGTGTCCTCGAAAAAAAATTGTATGTCTCGATCAAGTCAGCTCTAATCAGTCTATATTTGACAGATGGGAGGTTCAAAACTAACACTATCTCATTATAACTCTAGATTTACGTATATATTATGACTCTATGGGTAGAAATAATAGCTCTTGTCTTGTTTTCTTCCACAATTGGGGTTTTAACACCAGAAGTATGCTTGTATCATGTTCATGGCAACAAAAATGCATACCTAAATATTTTGACCACGTGTTAAGCCATACATAGCTTCCACACAACAATCGATTCGCAATTGTAATACGAAATTCACTTGTTAGTGGAAGATATGGACTCCAAAAACACTGCTCTGACAGTTGACTACGAAACACATCGAGGTATAGACGTTGCGGATTTTCTCCCCTTGGAACCATTTAGTTTAAACATATTGTATTGCCATATATACATGTATATATACATATATAATTTGGATTGGGACACAATTGCCGACACTTAGATGTGTCCGATGTCATTTAGTCCATCTTATCAAATATAAATGATTCAGTGAAATCTTGATTACTGGGGGGGGGGGGGCGTGAAAAGTACTGGCTTAATGGTCTGATGTATGGTGGGAGTTGCGGATAGCTCGAGCGGGCCTCACTAAACAAAGTATAATGCGGCCAAAAAACAAAAAAAATAATGAAAAAAAATATATAAAACATTTCAATAATAGTACAACAAGGAAAATTCTATATTGGATAACTCCCAAACATGTATGTAATTTTGTTTTGTATTAGGTTTTGTAGTAAGAGAGAAAGAAGTTTTGTAGTAAGACTGATCCAAGCCCACTGGGTTCATGAGAATCGTTAAAAGTTGTCATTCTCGGCTTCGCCACTGTAGGCATTGTGTTTATCGGGAGATAATCTACAATATCAAACTCCAGCCAGGTCATTATTTGTGTATGATAACCATATGTACAGTAGCCCTAATTAATCGACTGCTTAACCACAGCAGATTTATGGGTAACTTTTCAGGATTTAGTCGGAAATATGGCTTGTTGCCATTCATCGGAAAGCTCTCATTTCCGACTAAATCCTGAAAAGTTACCCATATGTCTGCTGTGGTTAAGCAGTCGATTAATTAGGGCATTACTGTATGTCGTAATCAATTTGCAAAGGATTCCTTTCAAATGTCAGCATCACCTACTTATTCATGCATTGAGTCACTTTTTCTGACACAAACCCACGTAAGAATTTTGACAACCAGATGTACCCCATGTCCACTTATTAGTGCTCATGCTAATACATCCGCTATCGTCGCTTGGTTCATTGTTGTCCCAGATACTCGGGCTGAACACTGGTGCCGGGATGCTCTCATCGTAGTAGTCAGTCAACTGGCCAGCCACACGTTTTACGCCGATCCAAGACTGGACGTGACCTGGTCTCTCACTGTGAACATTAACACAAAAAAGATGCATGCATCAGATCACCCATGAATTATTTTACAAAGAATTAATAAATTTTTACAATTAATCAAATAAAACATATATGTTTTCCATATCCTAATATGGACATACGTTCAAAATTCCATTAAGAAACAACGGAGAACACGCGACATAACACCCCTCTTACACCTTTTATTTGGAGCCGGCCTGGGCTTACACTTTAGTGTGTCCTATTTCGGCTGGTTTGGTGCGATTCTATATAATTCACCTTTCCGCCAGCGGCCGATAACCTAGCCCACAGCTAATTATTTCATAGAGCTAGCTGCGGTAAGACAAACAAGTGGTAAATATGCGTGAAACTGTGAAGCCGCGTACAGGAGCTTTGTTGGATTTGCCGGATTATTTCGATAAATTCTTTTTTAATTCGGTAGATACATCTTTAAAATCCCGTCAGTAAAGTTTCAGATACTATAGCGAAAGTTATGTTCACAACGTGTCAATAAATAAATTGTAACATAAAATGTCCCCGAAGCCATAGGGAAAATGAAAGTTCACACCAGGTCGATTTCGAGATTGATTCATCGACTATTTTCGATGGCCACTTCTCTTGTCAAGCTCGTTGAGTGCAATAATAATCATATCTTTCTATCCTAATGCTGCGTTAGTTTGTGAATATACTTCTGGATTGTGTAATCCACCGCACATTTGCCGAAACTACGAACAGTTTGTGGAAAATATTATATATATATAATATATATCCGATATTTAAAGTCCTCTGATTATTATTAACGAGTGCATGATCTTGGTGTTTATCTCAATTTAAACGACATGCTCACGACGTTTAGGAGATGCACGAATTCCTTGTATGAAATTTAATAATCTTGCTAATTACAAAAAATGATGTTTAATTTGAACAAAGATCCACCGATAGTACTGTTGCTACGCTAATAAACAAACGACGATGTCTTACCGGAAATAACACAGGCTCTCAGTGAATAGATGCCGTTATCTGATTGGATAATGGAGAGATATACGGAATGGTCAATTGCTCTCATAGCACAGTGACAAGGGAGAGGGTACTTCATGGAGTTTGCAAAACCAATTTTACTCATAGTGGTAAACCGAGACCAATGCGATTTCGGCTGGCATACTAACAGCGAAATTTCTCTACGGTAATATCACCCTTGGGTGAAATGACGAAGGTGCTTAGAAATAACATAAATACAATTATAACCACAATGAATACTCATAGTCAGCCATAGACACGTAAGCGGTATGCAATGGGGCACCGTCATATCATGACACAGTATATCGTCTTCCTCAAGCCTTGAAATAGGGTGTCTGTCATTTGCAGAATGAGGTCCCCAGAGGGTGAATTTAGTGATGTTACCCCGCATACCTAGCATCACCAAATTCACCCTCTGGGAACCTCATTCTGCTAAGGTGTGATCAGAATGATGTCCCCAGAGGGTGAATTTAATGATGCTAGCCCGCTATGCGAGGTAACATCACTAAATTCACCCTCTGGGGACCTCATTCTGCAAATGACACACTAATTCAAGGCTTGGTCTTCCTGTTCACCCGTTCTAAATTAACCCTTCCATGACTGAATTCCTGAATTTTTTTCGAAAAACCCTTTGCCAATGCATTCTCTTATATATACGAGTCTCCCATAGGGGACATCGCATATATAAGAGAATATATTGGCCTAATAATATTCACCATGACCTTGTAAGCCAGTCGTGCATTCTCTTATATATGCGAGAATGACCTGGCACATTGTCTTTAATGCTGCACCAGCGGGACCCCCGTCATGAAAGGGTTAAATACTCACTGACGAGCAGTTCCCTTCGGGACTGTTCAGATAATTATTGTTTTTGAAGAGTACCGACGTATTTTTGTGCTTAAGTTTCATCTTGATTGTACTGCAACGTGTATTATTTTCAATGGAAGGGGAATAACTCTATATATTAGTTTGAATTCAATTGCATTCTGGGGGCGAGACGGGGATAAATGTTTCTATGATTTCAGCTATTTTCTATCACTCTATATGGACACCTTCTGAGACACAGACCTTCCAAATGGGTTGAATTATAACATTTTAATCATATTTTATGTCATAGCTTGTTATTAAACCGTATGTCAAGGCACTATAACACAAATAATCGGTGACTTGAACATGAAATATGCTTTTAATTTAAATGATTTAGTTTCTACTATTAATTATTCCAGCTCTATACTTACAGATTGCCATCTATAATTTCTTGGAGGTAATCCATCACCGCCTGGCTGTCCATAATACCCAGTCTGCCGCCGTATGTCTCGCACACAGCAGAAGCTCCCGCTGCCGAAGTCAGTGGCATTGGTGTCCACCAGAACAGTCTGCCATCTACACTGTACTTAAACGTATTGTATGGAACTGGAACAAACACGGATATTGCATGTAAGTATCACCCCTGGTCAAGTGCTCCTGCCAATTTGCTATGATGCTGGTGGTGCCTGCCAATTTGCTATGATGATGGTGGGTCTTGCTAATTTGCTATGATGCTGGTGGATCCTACTAATTCGCTATGATGCTGGTGGATCCTACTAATTTGCAATGATGCTGGTGGGTCCTACTAATTTGCTATGATGCTGGTGGGTCCCACTAATTTGCTATGATGCTGGTGGGTCCCACTAATTTGCTATGATGCTGGTGGGTCTTACTAATTTGTTATGATGCTGGTGGGTCCTATAATTTGCGATGATGCTTGTGGTTCCGCTAATTTTATATCATGCTGGTGGGTGACTGCTATGATGCTGGTGCATGGTCCTGGTGGTTTAGCTAATAGCCGGTGGGTGAATGATGTTGTTAAGAAAAAATGACTTTCATTGTTTTTAATTACTATCTTATATGTCTGAACTGATTCAAAACAATGTCTTTCTGCAAGGTCTCTCAAAAGAGGGTCGCACCAAAAACAGACCCACAACACTCTCTAAGACAATCAAGAATGAAATATACACATATCCTCACCCTAAAATAAGATAATATAATCGAACAATAATCTGAGCTAGATGAGGTTGACGCGGGTTCGAACCCCAACATGGGCGAAAGAATAATGAATAATATAATAGTAATCTATATAGGCCTTCTTCGTCCTCCGTGCGGTTTGTAATAGTCAGCTAATGACTACAAGTTGATTTTCAAAGAAGAAGAAGAAACCAACAGGAAACATCAACAGCATAACATCATAGAAGGATCGCTCATACAGAGGTGAATACGCGTATGCACTGAGTATCATCTACATTGGTTTTAAAAAGTATTTCCTCCGCACACGCTTAAAGGCACTGGCGGCGTTCGTTGCAGAAATATTCATATTTGTTCAAATCGCCATCAACGGAAGGAATATTAAAATATATATAGTTTTGTTCATATGCCAAACATAATCAGCCCGTAAATAGTATATTGTCGTCAAGACGTTCGATGGTGTACGTAAACAAGAACCTTCTCGTGTTACAGAAATATTGCTTCTGTTTACATAACACAGCGCAATTATATTGGTTAATCACACACCACTTAATTAAACGCTCTTTATTATTTCAATATCAGGAAAACAGTAACAAATAACGCTCTTTATGTTTACCATATCCGGATCTAAACAAAAGCCAGGTTCTGTAATGTTTTTTGCTTTTGTTTACATAACAAAGGAAAAAACATTTGTCAATAACATACTGTTTATACCATATTTCTGATTGGTATAAGAACAAGGTATGTCTATATTTTACTCTTTTTTCTGTTTATTGCGGTTTTGACGGAGCTGAATATTTTTACAGCATACCCACCCCCCGTATCTTTAAATAACTCGGAAAACTACCAAAACGGCTCAGTCGTTATCCGATAAGTCACGGTTAACCCTTTCATGGCGGGAGCTGCGCTGGTGCAACATTAAACGCCCTGTGCCAATGCATTCTCTAATACATGCGAGTCGACCACAGGTCGCCTCGCATATATATGAGAATGCATTGGCCTAACAATTTTTTATCTTTTTTTTATTTATGTTTCTCACAATCTTTGAAAATTTTTATCATTTTATTTTTATCATTTTATCTTACATTCTATACCATTTTTTTTTATCATTTTGTCTTATATTCTTTAACAATTTTATCATTTTTCCTTATTATTTGACAATCTTATCATATTTTTTATAATTTTTTTTACATTCTTTATAAATTTTTATCATTTTTTCTTACATTCTTTAACAATTTTTAATTTTTTTTATTATTATTTCTTACATTCTTTACCATTTTGTTATCTCTTTTTTCAATTTTTCTTACATTTTTTAACAATTATACAAAAATAATATAAAATTTGTTAGGCCAATGGATTCTCTTATATACGCTAGCCGATCTATGGTCGACTCGCATATTTAAGAGAATGAATTCGCACAGGGCTTTCGCAAAAAAATCAGGAATCTCCCGCCATGAAATGGTTAACTGTCGCACTTACATGAGAAGATTCCTCAAACTTAAGAACACTAAATTGGTGACGTAGGTATCAGCTGAACCAGAGATGGGCGCGGAAGGTGTGAAATTCTAATAATACGTGATGATAACGATCGCACTATGCAGTAACATGGGGATTTAAAACACGGATCATACCATTAGTAGCGGCCATGATGAGGCTCGAATGGGAACAAATTTTGACTGTAAATTTGTGTTTGTCATGAGGGATGACTGGAAGTTAACTAAACAAAATCTACATTTGTTCGGAATGTATATTTATGATCCACTATAACCACTCAATAATCTGAGGAATAATTATATTGAGAATATCCCACCAAGTGGTTACATAGATGTACGCGGAAAATTTAAGTCAATATATACAGGTTTGGTTGATTCTTTTTCGTGAATACCGGTATTATTTCAAGTTTTCAACAGACAAACTTCCTGTAATGTGGAATAGTTTCACACCGAATGTTCAAACAGTATCGGCACATCTGTGTGAATTAGTTTATAAATGATATAACCCACTTGGATATCTGTACAAGAAAGACGCTACCTTGGTCTGTATTTCTTGTACATATACCCAAACAGGTTATAACATTTAGTCCAGGAGATATTGGTCAACCTCTGCACCCCCCCTCCAGGACTCAACTTCACCCCACTAATTTTCTTCCTTAAGGTCTCCTATAATTTTTTTCACTTGTTAACAAGAAAAAAAAGTGGCCGCAGAGACTCCAGACAAGATGGCGTCCATCATGGCGGCCATTTTTTTAAAATGCACCATGTCTCTTTGATCGCCGTTATAGTAAAGATGATGTCACATGCGGTCTTGTTTTCAGCTCGATTCGTTATGCTAATATACAGCCCTTACAAATTAGCCAAAAATCCGACACCAGAATCCAATATGGCGGCCAAGATGGCCGCCGAAATGTGAAAATATGCTATTTTTCTGACATGTTACCACCTTTCGTTTGTCTCTGTGGGAAAATGTTGGCATCTTTGCGTCATGTTATACATTTATCATATAGAGGATTCATTTTCGACCACATGGGGACCATAATATACATTCATTGCGGGAAATATTTGTCCGATATCACGTTTTCCCAAATGCCGGTATAATAGGTCAAAGCCGAATCTACGTTAATAACGCGATGTAATGTTTCGAATCAATGAATGTTATTGCTATTATAACAACACCCATGCATATATATGTGCAGGAGATACTCAAGCTATGATTCCTCTTATACCTGAGTTGAGGAATATTTACCCAAATCCAAGATGGCGGCCAAAATGGCCACCAGAAATAAAAAATCGCCGATTTTAACATCAGTGAGCATTATTGTCATGAAAACTCCACACCTGCTTACTATTGTGAGTTGGGAACACCTAGGCGAAGAACTTTCCTTGTACCATATCCAAATAAAAGTACCCCAAATCCAAAATGGCGCCCACAATGGCGGACAGATTTTGAAAAATCACCGAAATTCCCTCATATTCACATCATTGGGCATTATTGTCGAGACAACTCCACCCATGCGTACAGTTGAGTTGGAAATACTGAGGTGAAGTAATTACCTTAAATCTCAAGCAAGAAATGGTTTTCCTTATCGAAGATGGCGGCCAAAATGGCGACCGAAATTTGAAAATACGCCTACATTACTTTACTTTCTTAGGATGGGCGTTATTGTTTCGCGATTTCTACCCACCATTACATGTTGATATGTATGAATTATTCATTAGGGTTTGGCAAGTGATACTCACAGTCAATATGGCGGCCAAACTGGCGGCCATAAATTGAAAAGAAGCCAATATTATCACATACTAATTTCAACTTTTTGTCATAATATCGATTTGTATAGACGAAACGGTACATACTATAAGCCATATATTAGTTCCAATGTAAGTCGTAGCCTTTTGGAATGATGAAAACCCACAATCGCGATGTGGCATTTCAAAATCCATTCTCCACTAAGGGCTCATACTGGTCGTAACCGTATATAGGTGCGCCGAATAGTCATATTATGACTTCCAAGAATAAAAAAACAGTACCTGAGCTTATTCTGAATTGCCACATTCAGCATTATCTAGACCCGTTTCCGTCTCTTCGTCAGATTAATCTATCTCACTCACAACAACAGTTTACTACACTTCTTTGTAGAAGGGTGCCACTAATCGGAATGTTTCAAACAATACATATGCCGGTGTCCAGCTCACGTGTTTGTTTCGAAAGCTTGGAATTCTTAGCGAGCTTCATTCGTGGTATAGCTTATGGTATAATTCAGATGCTACATGTGGGGTATAGGCATCATCTTGTGCGATACACTAGAAAGGTATCCGGTCGATGCGTATACTAGCTTTCAGAAGGACCTATCTATCTGCGTATTGTCAGCTTTGGTGGCCCAATGTGGATAACAACGTGTACACCTGGTGATCTTCCCAAACAGCTACTTCCCAATATATGGTTCATCAATTCGCATACTCATCTAATGCACTGACGTACCCGGACAACTTCTGAATATGGCTTCGAATGTTGAAAGCCCGACATTTGACGGATGCATTTCTGCTAAGGCGTAGAAGACCATAATGCATAATATACCCAAACTCCTTGAACATGATCATAAGAACAAGCTTGTTGGCGTCCAGCAATCGTCTCACCGAACAGATCCAAGCAGATGATAACAATACACACAGTGCTAGTTTGTGGGTATGTGTCATGATAGTGGAAATGAAATTGGACCATGACTGCACCGCCCCTTATTTTGTTATGTTTTAGATTCAGACAGGATCTCATGTGTGGCTTTGCTTTCCTTGTATGCTAAGATTGTATGTTCCCATCCGTTTGGAAGCCGTTCTTAAACAGCTGGACCAGGCGTGTGCCATTGGCTACTGTTGTATAAGCCCCACCAAGACTGGAGTATAGTCTTAAAGGCGATACCTTTGATAGTTTGATATGTCATACTCACGCTGGTGCTCTTGCATTCAGTTCAACAAACGTTGGTACACCAAGTGATTTCTTGGTAACATCACCATTGCGAACATTTTCCTGCATGAGACATTAACTGCTATATTATAAAGTTATATATATAAAGCTATATGACCATAAAGGTCGCGTTTCCCAACGTCCACATCCATTGCCATCGAGACTGTAAATTGTTCTTTAAATACATAGTGAAATAAATGCACCACAGTTCCTGACATTTTCTTGAATAATACCGCCAACATAATAACACTAACACTGAGAGAGGATCACAAAAAACGCATACATTCATGCTATAAAGACATTATCATTCAGTCCATCCGACTGTTTTGAGGGAGGCTAGCATAGTATTATCCAGACAAAAATGTACGTAGTTGACTCAGAAAGGCTTCGAAACGGATGTGGAAATACAATCTTACCACACCAAATAAAACCGACACGCATGACATTCTATATCTTAAACATGCACCAGGTGTAGGGGTGGTGTATACCGTGGCCCATTTCATTCCCACTATCATGACGCATGTCCATAAACTAGCACCGCGAGCATTGGTCCTCTCTGCTGGGAGATATTCGACGAGACAAATGCGGGGCGTCACACAGGTTGCTTCGGATCATGATCAAGAAGTGTGGTAGTCGGTACACTATGGTCTTCTCCTTAGCAGATAGACATCTGCCCAAGGGAAAGAGACAGCTAGCAACCTTCGAAACACTGTCGAAGTTGTCCACATATGCCAATACGTTCGCTGAGTTTGTGAGTTGACGAACCATCTATTGGGAAGTGACTAGCTAACTGGTTCGCCAGGTGTACATGTCGTTATCCCCATGGGGTATGAGACACATACATAGAGATGACCTTCTGTAAGCTTGTATAATCATCGGTCATATGCCTTCATAGTTCAAGATGACGCACAAATATCACATTGAGAAAATATTTAAAATCGTAAGCTAGACACCGGAAAATGAATTGTTTGAAACGTTATGATTAGAGGAACCCTACTCCCAGGAAGTGGTGAATACTTTGTCGGTGTGAGCTACCTAGATTTATCAGACAAAGAAATGGAAGCTGGTCCATATAACTATGGATGTGACGTGGCAAATCAGAATCTGTTATCAGGTAATTGTTCTGATATAACTATTCGGCGCACCTACGCTTACGGCCATTATCGGCGCTAAGTGGAGAATGGATTTCGAAATGCCACATCGCGATATTAATTGTGGTTTTCATCTTTCCAGAAGGATACGAGCTATGTTATGCATTTTGATACCTTCAAGTTGAACTGGTAGATGGTGTATGTACAGTTTCGTCCATACATACCGATATTATGACCAAAAGTTGAAATTAAGATGTGAAAATATCGATTTCTTTTCAAATTGTAGCCGCCAATTTAGCAACGATATTGGCTGTGAGTATCAATTCCCAAACCCTAATGAATACTTCATGTCACTATTCCATATCAACATGTAATGGTGGATAGAAATCGCGAAACAATAACGCCCATCGTAAGAAAGTAAAGGAATGTAGACTTGTTTTCAAATTTCGGGCGCCATTTTGGCCGCCATCTACGATTTGGAAAACAATTTCTTGCATGAGATGTAAGGTAATAACTTCACCTCAGTATTTCCAACTCAACTGTAAGCATGGGGGGAGTTGTCTCGACAATAATGCCCAATGATGTGAATATGAGGGAATTTCGGTGATTTTTCAAAATATGTCCGCCATTGTGGGCGCCATTTTGGATTTGGGGTACTTTTATTTGGATATGGTACAAGGAAAGTTCATCGCCTAAGTGTTCCCAACTCACAATAGTAAGAAGGTGTGGAGTTTTCATGACAATAATGCTCACTGATGTTAAAATCGGTGATTTTCGGCGATTTTTTATTTCTGGTGGCCATTTTGGCCGCCATCTTGGATTTGGGTAAATATTCCTCAACTCAGGTATAAGAGGAATCATAGCTCGAGTATCTCCTGCACATATATATGCATGGGTGTTGTTATAATAGCAATAACATTCATTGATTCGAAACATTACATCGCGTTATTAACGTAGATTCGGCTTTGACCTATTATACCGGCATTTGGGAAAACGTGATATCGGACAAAAATATCCCGCAATGAATGTATATTATGGTCCCGATGTGACTCCTCTATATGATAAATGTATAACATGACGCAAAGATGCCAACATTTTCCCACAGAGACAAACGAAAGGTGGTAACATGTCAGAAAAATAGCATATTTTCACATTTCGGCGGCCATCTTGGCCGCCATATTGGATTCTGGTGTCGGATTTTTGGCTAATTTGTAAGGGCTGTATATTAGCATAACGAATCGAGCTGAAAATAAGACCGCATGTGACATCATCTTTACTATAACGGCGATCAAAGAGACATGGTGCATTTAACAAAAATGGCCGCCATGATGGACGCCATCTTGTCTGGAGTCTCTGCGGCCACTTTTTTTTCTTGTTAACAAGTGAAAAAAATTGTAGGAGACCTTAAGGAAGAAAATTAGTGGGGTGAAGTTGAGTCCTGTGGGGGGGGGGGGGGTGCAGAGGTTGACCAATATCTCCTGGACTAATTTACTTATAATATCAAAGCAATTTTCAACTAATTCAGAATCTTACTGGGTATAGTGGTTGTCGCTACGACCGGTGCAGTAGTGGTGGCGACGTCGGTGGTGATCGTGGAGGTTGCTGTTGTTGCGCTGCTGGATGTGGTGGTTGCGCTGCTGGATGTGGTGGTTGCGCTGGTGGTAGTTGTGGTTGTGGTGGTGGTTGTTGGCGTACTTGTAGTGGTGGTTGTTACAGTGGTTGTTGTTGTACTGGTAGTTGGACTGGTGACTGTGGCTGTTGAAGTCGTTGTGACTGTATTTGTGGTCGTTACGGTGGTTGTTGTACTGGTAGTTGTAGTTGTACTGGTGAATGTGGCTGTTGACGTGCTGGTGGTTGTATTGGTGGTTGTTGAAGTCTTGGTGGTTGTTACTTTGCTGCTGCTTGTTGTTGTGGTCGCTGTTACGGCGGCGCTTGTGGATGTTATTGTACTGTTATTGTATTGTACCCCTGAAGACAACAATTGTATGCATGTAGACCAACAAGGTTATATACATATACGCCTGAATGCCGTGATATGATATTTTTGCCGGTACCCCACCCTCCTGTAGTTCACGTCACACAACCGGGCAAATTTCCTGCAATTGGACACATCCAGTACAGCGTAACGCATATAGTCTGAGTCTAAATATGATGATAGTTCGTTTCCGAATTTGCTTTAAAGAATATATATTCAACCAGACAACCCTCAATATGTGTAAATATACAAACAAAATTAAAGGGACCCAATGCACTCACAGTGGGTAATTGTGCAAAATATATAAAAGTCATCACCACTAAGAAGAAAAAGATAACATCTTACACGTTATAAAATTAAAAATGCGATAAGTATCTCAACACGACACAATACCATTACATCCACCACGACACAATACTATTACATCCACCACGACACAATACCATTACATCCACCATATTGACCTTTGATTTTATTTAATAAACTACTTGTTCTCAGCGAATGGGCCAAACGGATGGTCTGGCCATTGGAAGGAGATATTCCGACGTATACATAAGCTGCTATAGAGCCTTTGTTGATTTACATTATTCGCCCACAGCGGACGGATTTCGACGAAATTTGATACCTAGGGGTACTATTGTCCGGGGAGTGTTTTGGACGGGTCAAATCGTGACCCCTACCTGACCTTGACATTCAAAATGGTCAATTCAATGTCAAATCGCGCCTTTCGACGGATTTCGACGAAATTTGATACCTAGGGATACTTTTGTCCGGGGAGTGTTTTGGACGGGTCAAATCGTGACAGCGACCTGACATTGACCTTCAATATGGTCAATTCAAGGTCAAATGGCGCCTTTCGACGGATTTCGACGAAATTTGATACCTAGGGGTACTTTTGTCCGGGGAGTGTTTTGGACGTGTCAAATCGTGACCCCGACCTGACCTTGACCTTCAAAATGGTCAATTCAAGGTCAAATCGCGCCTTTTGACGGATGAAAGCAGAGGGGAAACAGCCCGGACGAAGTCGGGTCTACTATATATATATATATATACATACAATAAATTTACGACATTTTACGGCTCGCGTTCGTTCGGACCGTATCATGCGGGATAACTCTATACAAAATCTTAAATAGTAACGGAAATTGTCCCAATTGATGACCGCATTATAAAAGAAAATATCGATATAAAATCAATATAAATTGATAGAAGCTTTTCCGGACAAATACTCATAGTTATTAGTTTATACCCCGGAAACTATATAAAACGTATTTAGAACGAGATCATCTATATTTAAGATAACAAAATATCATGTAAGTATATGACTCAATCAGGGACGTATACACCCCGACAATGGATTGATTGATTGATTTGGGTTTAATGTCGCTTTCAGCAACTAAGGCCATATCAGGACATTGCCAGTTTTAGTGGTGGAGGATATCCGCACACTTACGGCTAATCTAGCAATGATTTCAATGGCTGATAAACTTGTCGACCAACTTGTGCGGCAAACGTTCCACCGGCCATCGGCGAGTAATTGGAAACTCCACCAGATAAATATTCCGAGTTACAAAGTCCACAATGGAAACATGTGGATTCGAACCCTCATCGCCAGCGCTTGAGGGGGAGACGGCTTGGAGTTGTACCCTTAACCGACTGAACCACCGAGCCCCCCCCCCCCCTCCGACAATGGGAAAAGACATTTTCGCGCAAACAATGTCAAGTATAAACACTGAGAAGATTCACCACAATGTAAAGACATGGTGCGGAAATTGATTTATGCTGTCAGAGCCTTGAAGTGGATGTAGCTTTTAATTGCGACCTTTAGTTATTCTTGTGTTGGCACTAACTGTCATGGGTGTTTTCGAAATTTTCTAGCTCTGTGACTCTTTGTTGTGCTATCGAGTTTACATATAAACGGTAGTCATGATCACTTTTTAAGTACCGTGTTGATATTTCAGAAAACGTAATATACGCGTTTCAATGCACAGAAAGGCCTTGGAAGCTGTCGGTGCTTCCAACTCATGGCCGCGTTTTTGTTTTGGCCATCAGTCTTGTTGATACATTTATAAATGCATTCCCCAGTGTTCATGTTTGTAAAATAAAATTTCATTTCTCTGCAATTGAAATAAATTTACATTCAGGTGGGATGCAACTTAATATTCGAGGGGATCTTATGAATCAACAATATAGCTACGCCCATGATGTCCATTGTGGACGATACGTCAAAAAAAAAATTGAAGTTTCCATCATATAATTTTAGCTGCAGCCCTTGAATCACAACAACTTCACAACTCTGAAAAGTTTAATTTGCAACCCTCTTCTTTGGTTAAATCATTCCGAGTGGTACCATACAACAAATAGACATACGATTAGATAGCGTGTGTTTTGGTCGAAATTAGTATTACTCGTAATTGAAAATCTCACATCATGACACATGATGAAATAACTGTTTTAGAATATAGATGCAGTTAGTAGGTATGTGCATGGTCAATCGATCATTTAAAGGTACTCAATCCGATTAAGCAACCCTAAATTACTATTTCTTTGGCTTCAGGGGTAAAACATATTTTATTCGAGTCGAGGAACCCACACATCAAAGCTCAGAGTGATCAGATATTGATTTTTGAAGTTTGTTATTTCTCGAGATGTGTACAAATAATTACCCCAGAAACACTTATTCAAACGGACGAAGATGGATAACTCTAAAATAAAGTGGTAATAATAAAACTTCAAAAATTGATATCTGATCACTCTGAGCGTCGATGGGTAGATTCCTCGACTCGAATCAAATATTTTTTACCCACCGAAGCCAAAGAAATAGTAATTTATGAGGGTCTGATCGGATTGGGTACCTTTAATCATGTATCACAATGATTGAATGATCGATTGACCATCTGTGTTTTCATTTAACTTGTATAGATATACTAGTGCACACATGAATTAAATTGATATCTGAAGAGTTTGTGGATATTGATTAAAATTGCCCTCTGTACTCGGCTACAAGGTTAGATCATGCCACGAATCTCTACTCTGGCTAATGCCCGTAGAGATCATATTCCACCAGTACAAAACCTTGGAACTTTATGAACTTTTTACAGGGAAACTTATAAAGTCGAAAAAATAACTCGGGGTATATATTTCTTAGTTAGTATATGTTCGTTAATAATGTACTTCACTGTAGGTGAAGGTCACAACTCAAAATTGCATGTTTCTATGACTTCTGTGAGCTGATATCGCAATAAACATTGAATTACTTACCCAGATAAATTCCATAACTGTAAGCGACGCAAAGCAAAATCGCTCACAAAGTCACTGAAATCGTGAGAATTCGAGTTGGGATCTTCACCTACAGTGAAGTACATTATTAAGGAACCGATAATTACTAAGAACAATATTCCCTGTGTTATTTTTTCGACTTTATAATGTTCCCTGTCAAAACTTCAAAAAGTTCCAATGTTTTGTACTGGTGGAATATGATCTCTATATATAGCTAAGAGTAGAGATTCATGGCATGATCTACTACAAGGTCTGCCCCATCATTCAGCATACATGTATGTGTGTAGGACTACTGACTATTGGATATACCAGTGGCAATTACTATACTGCATGTTTGCCTCAGATTAAATAGCATATTTAAAGATTGAATTAAGAATGCTACCCATTTAATTCGTGAATTTAAAAAGATCGCAATTTCAAACTATCAATTGGAAGGAAAAAAATCATTATCTCTCATAACCACTATACTAGTACTATAACAACTATTTACCCTCACAAATGAGAGATTTGTTCGAATTATGAAAAAAAAGTCCAGTAGGTCGATAGACAGTTCGACAGGAAATATTTTTAAAAAACTACACAATGTCTGAAAGATGAATCAGTATTGGGTATTTATGTCTGTCAGATTTTTGAAAATGGTTGAATAATATTTATGTTTTTTAGGTTGTTTTGGTCCTTTACCCGATAAAAAAGAGTTCTGCAAATGTCTGCCAAAAAACTAAAATATGCAATGAAAAATGTGATATTTATTTTCTCGCAGACAGTTATGATTTCAGACCATGGACTGAGCGCATAGCCTAGTTGGGTTCATTGTCTAGATAATGCAGTGTGCTTTTGGAAATATCCGGTCAAAATGTCTATGGACCTACGTGAAAAAAATTAATGGTTGTTTTTATTTTGTTTAAACCACTTTTTTTCATAATTCGAAGATATCTCTCATATTTTGAGAATAAACACGTACTTGTTAGTATAATACTTATCATACATTTGTTAAAAAGGATAATTATTTCTCCCTTCAAATCGATTGTTTGAAATTGAGATTTTAAAACAATTCGCCTCCTTAATCAAACATCATGGAACAAAGTTCAAATATCTATAATTACCAACCTTCATCATTATCATACTTTAGGGAGCTTTTTAGTGGTGTGTAGCCTCAATTTGATCATGTACACAATTGCATGCGTAATATGATTGTCCGTCAATTGGGAATTTGTGTCAATGTCTATCAATGTGTTTATGTCCAACCAGGGGATTTGGCATCTACTGGGCTCGACGGATCATCGCCCAATAGCCCAAAAGAGGCTAAAATCCCACTCACTGACATAAAAAGTATAATGATTTTTATGGGATAATTACACGTAACAACAATTATGGGGGATTATGATATTTACAGACAATTTACATTTTAATAGAAAATTACCCTTATTGTATACGGGATTTTGCCGAAATAGAATTACTGGGAAATAATACAATTTGCTGTACGAATTTACCGGACAATTATTTAAACGGAATTTACCGTTTCCAATTGTATCATAGATGCCGGTACTTTATGCCGTAAAGTTTTAAGGAGTTATTTTCTGTAAGAATTTACGGATTTTACCGTACAATTTTTTAAACGTAATTTACCGTAAAGTTTACGGCTGATCCCAACGGTATCATAGCTGCCGGTCCTTTATGCCGTAAAATTCTACTGGATATTTTCACAGTGTATAGCAGAAACACGGATATTTTTTAAGTATAATATGCGTGCGTTACATGAAGGGTATGCATGTCGATTCATGTGCATGGTGTTGATTCAAATCATTCTCAGTTTTATTAGACAGGTTGACCGCAATTGGCGTGCAATTTTTAATTAACTTGGTGTAAAATCAGACAGGTGATTTTTAATCCTGAATTTGTTAGTGACACACCCTTTGCTGCATTTGTTTCTGTTTGTTTGTTTTTTTTTGTTGCTGACAATTTTATATGCTTTATTTTGGTCTTTGGGAATGTCAGAAAAGTTTACAGTTAGCAGATTAATAGTCCATACAATAATATTTGGACATATGGACATCGTATATTATGATTAGAACATGTTTCATTTAAGGGGCGGGGTGCAAATTAATTTAAAATTAAAAATTTGGTTGGCATACAAGAATGAACAGGTGAAAATTTGACCAGGACACCCTTTCCATATCGAAACCCTCTCCAATCCCGTGTAACTTGGCTTCAACATATTTTATGGAACACCCAACATTTATAATCTATTATATATTTTGGGAAATCTGTGTGTGTGTGTGTGTGTGTGTGTGTGTGAGGGTGTGTGTGTGTGTGTGTGTGTGGGAGGGTGAGTGTGTAAACCCAACTCTGTGAAGACATTCATATAGTAAAACAATGTCCTCACAATGTTAACAATTTTTTCCCTTAAGCCGACGAACTTTTTTATTTTTTGAAATTTTGGATATTTTTTCGTCCGCACTAGGCGGAAATGATACTACCCAGATAAATTCCATAACTGTAAGCGACGCAAAGCAAAATCGCTCACAAAGTCACTGAAATCGTGAGAATTCGAGTTGGGATCTTCACCTACAGTGAAGTACATTATTAAGGAACCGATAATTACTAAGAACAATATTCCCTGTGTTATTTTTTCGACTTTATAATGTTCCCTGTCAAAACTTCAAAAAGTTCCAATGTTTTGTACTGGTGGAATATGATCTCTATATATAGCTAAGAGTAGAGATTCATGGCATGATCTACTACAAGGTCTGCCCCATCATTCAGCATACATGTATGTGTGTAGGACTACTGACTATTGGATATACCAGTGGCAATTACTATACTGCATGTTTGCCTCAGATTAAATAGCATATTTAAAGATTGAATTAAGAATGCTACCCATTTAATTCGTGAATTTAAAAAAATCGCAATTTCAAACTATCAATTGGAAGGAAAAAAATCATTATCTCTCATAACCACTATACTAGCACTATAACAACTATTTACCCTCACAAATGAGAGATTTGTTCGAATTATGAAAAAAAAGTCCAGTAGGTCGATAGACAGTTCGACAGGAAATATTTTTAAAAAACTACACAATGTCTGAAAGATGAATCAGTATTGGGTATTTATGTCTGTCAGATTTTTGAAAATGGTTGAATAATATTTATGTTTTTTAGGTTGTTTTGGTCCTTTACCCGATAAAAAAGAGTTCTGCAAATGTCTGCCAAAAAACTAAAATATGCAATGAAAAATGTGATATTTATTTTCTCGCAGACAGTTATGATTTCAGACCATGGACTGAGCGCATAGCCTAGTTGGGTTCATTGTCTAGATAATGCAGTGTGCTTTTGGAAATATCCGGTCAAAATGTCTATGGACCTACGTGAAAAAAATTAATGGTTGTTTTTATTTTGTTTAAACCACTTTTTTTCATAATTCGAAGATATCTCTCATATTTTGAGAATAAACACGTACTTGTTAGTATAATACTTATCATACATTTGTTAAAAAGGATAATTATTTCTCCCTTCAAATCGATTGTTTGAAATTGAGATTTTAAAACAATTCGCCTCCTTAATCAAACATCATGGAACAAAGTTCAAATATCTATAATTACCAACCTTCATCATTATCATACTTTAGGGAGCTTTTTAGTGGTGTGTAGCCTCAATTTGATCATGTACACAATTGCATGCGTAATATGATTGTCCGTCAATTGGGAATTTGTGTCAATGTCTATCAATGTGTTTATGTCCAACCAGGGGATTTGGCATCTACTGGGCTCGACGGATCATCGCCCAATAGCCCAAAAGAGGCTAAAATCCCACTCACTGACATAAAAAGTATAATGATTTTTATGGGATAATTACACGTAACAACAATTATGGGGGATTATGATATTTACAGACAATTTACATTTTAATAGAAAATTACCCTTATTGTATACGGGATTTTGCCGAAATAGAATTACTGGGAAATAATACAATTTGCTGTACGAATTTACCGGACAATTATTTAAACGGAATTTACCGTTTCCAATTGTATCATAGATGCCGGTACTTTATGCCGTAAAGTTTTAAGGAGTTATTTTCTGTAAGAATTTACGGATTTTACCGTACAATTTTTTAAACGTAATTTACCGTAAAGTTTACGGCTGATCCCAACGGTATCATAGCTGCCGGTCCTTTATGCCGTAAAATTCTACTGGATATTTTCACAGTGTATAGCAGAAACACGGATATTTTTTAAGTATAATATGCGTGCGTTACATGAAGGGTATGCATGTCGATTCATGTGCATGGTGTTGATTCAAATCATTCTCAGTTTTATTAGACAGGTTGACCGCAATTGGCGTGCAATTTTTAATTAACTTGGTGTAAAATCAGACAGGTGATTTTCAATCCTGAATTTGTTAGTGACACACCCTTTGCTGCATTTGTTTCTGTTTGTTTGTTTTTTTTTGTTGCTGACAATTTTATATGCTTTATTTTGGTCTTTGGGAATGTCAGAAAAGTTTACAGTTAGCAGATTAATAGTCCATACAATAATATTTGGACATATGGACATCGTATATTATGATTAGAACATGTTTCATTTAAGGGGCGGGGTGCAAATTAATTTAAAATTAAAAATTTGGTTGGCATACAAGAATGAACAGGTGAAAATTTGACCAGGACACCCTTTCCATATCGAAACCCTCTCCAATCCCGTGTAACTTGGCTTCAACATATTTTATGGAACACCCAACATTTATAATCTATTATATATTTTGGGAAATCTGTGTGTGTGTGTGTGTGTGTGTGTGTGTGAGGGTGTGTGTGTGTGTGTGTGTGTGGGGGGGTGTGTGTGTGTCTGTATGTTCGCGATGGACTCGAAAACGGCTCTGCCGATTTCGATGAAACTTGGTATATGGGGGTACTTTCGGCCGGGGAGTGGCATGGGCCTGTTAATTTGCCCGTGAGACGTGACCTTGACCTTGAAATCGGGTCAATTCAGGGTCAAATCGCGAATTTTGATGGGATTTCGACGAAATTTGATACGTAGGGTTACTTTTGTCCACTGAGTGTTTTGGACGGGTCGAATCGTGACCCTGACCTGACCTTGACCTTCAAAATGATCAATTCGAGGTCAAATCGGGTAAAACCGGAGGCAGTGTTTTGGACGGGTCAAGTCGTGACCCCACCTGATCTTAATCTTCAAAATGGACAACGTCGTAAGCCTATTCGTTTGCCCGTGCGACGTGACCTTGACATTGAAATCGGGTCAATTCAAGGTCAAATCGCGAATTTTGATGGGATTTCGACGAAATTTGATACGTATGGTTACTTTTGTCCACTGAGTGTTTTGGACGGATCAAATCGTGACCCCGACCCGACATTGACCTTCAAAATGATCAATTCGATGTCAAATCGGGTAAAACCGGATGGATTTCAACGAGTACTTTTGTCGGGTACTTTTGTCCGGGCAGTGTTTTGGACGGGTCAAATCGTCACCCCACCTGACCTTGACCTTCAAAATGGACAATTCAAGGTCAAATCGCGCAATTCGCCGAAAAAGCAGAGGGGAAACAGCCCGGACAATCCGATTTCGATGAAACTTGGTATGTAGGGGTACTTTCGGCCGGGGAGTGGTATGGGCCTATTAATTTGCCCGTGCGACGTGACCTTGACCTTGAAATCTGGTCATTTCAAGGTCAAACGCCCGAGTATCACGGGATTTCCATGAAAATTAGAAAGCTACGGATACTTTCGTATGGGGAGTGTCGTAAGCCTATTCGTGTGCCCATTCGACGTGACCTTGACCTTGAAGTCGGGTCAATTCAAGGTCAAATGGCGAAGTTTTATGGGATTTCGACGAAATTTGATACATGGGGGTACTTTTGTCCACTGAGTGTTTTGGATGGGTCGAATGGTGACCCCGACACGACCTTGACATACAAAATGATCAATTCGAGGTCAGATCGGGTAAAACCGGATGGATTTCGACGGGTACTTTTGTCGGGTACTTTTGTCCGGGCAGTGTTTTGGACGGGTCAAATCGTGACCCCACCTGACCTTGACCTTCAAAATGGACAATTCAAGGTCAAATTGCCGAAAAGCAGAGGGGAAACAGCCCGGAAACAGTCGGGTCCACCTGCTAGTCTATTAATATTTTGGAAGATATGTGTGTGTGTGTGTGTCTGCGTGTTCGCGATGGACTCGAAAACGGCCGAGCCGATTTCGATGAAACTTGGTATGTGGGGTTACTTTCGGCCGGGGAGTGGCATGGGCCTGTTAATTTGCCAGTGCGACGTGACCTTGAAATCGGTCAGTTCAAGGTCAAACGCCCGAGTATCACGGGATTTCGATGAAAATTAGTGTCTAGGGATACTTTCGTATGGGGAGTGTCATAATCCTATTCATTTACCCGTGAGACGTGACCTTGACCTTGAAATCGGGTCAATTCAAGGTCAAATCGGGAATTTTGATGGGATTTCGACGAAATTTGATACGTGGGGTTACTTTTGTCCACTGAGTGTTTTGGACGGGTCGAGTCGTGACCCCGACCTGACCTTGACCTTCAAAATGATCAATTCGAGGTCAAATCGGGTAAAACCGGATGGATTTCGACGGGTACTTTTGTCGGGTACTTTTGTCTGGGCAGTGTTTTGGACGGGTCAAATCGTGACCCCACCTGACCTTCAAAATGGACAATTCAAGGTCAAATCGCTCAATTCGCCGAAAAGCAGGGGGGAAACTAATCGGGTAAAACCAGATGGATTTCGACGGGTACTTTTGTTGGGTACTTTTGTCCGGGCAGTGTTTTGGACGGGTCAAATCGTGACCCTACCTGACCTTGACCTTCAAAATGGACAATTCAAGGTCAAATCGCGCAATTCGCCGAAAAGCAGAGGGGAAACAGCCCGGACGAAGTCGGGTCCACCTGCTAGTAGAATATAATTTTAATCAAACGAACATGGCACACATTATGAACATTATTGTTTGGCACTCACGTTATTAATAAAAAGCTCCAGTCCCCAAAAATTAAGAAACATGAAACCGATTGATCAATAATTTAAGATATAACATAACTCACAAACTGTGTGTTCAAACTGGCGGCAAATAAACTGGCATGGCCCGTTCGACCTTTTCGTATACATTTTGTGACGGTTCGCATACAAAATTGCAACTGAAGTCGGATCGGGAAGAAAGAAAATGTTCAGAGTCGTGCAAACATTCTGGATCAGAGAAAATCTATCCCAATGCGATGCCCGGTACGGTATATTTAGAGCGTTATATATGTAAAGCGATTTTTTGGCACACAGAGACGGCAACGAAGCACGTGCGGATATATATTTAATTGAATATCCGGTGCTCACATGGTAAGCACCGGTGCTGCCACACATATAGAGGCAACGAGAATAATGGGTGTAAGTAGTAATATTTCCCACCATAAATGGGGGTGGCAGATTCGAAATTTTAAGCATTTGAAAACTTCGAGGTATAACAGTTGGAAAATTTCAAACCAAGGGGATCCTGAATATAATTCATCAAACTATGAAATTTGGGTCTAGTTAACCCTTTCTATACTAAATACACATTGACGAGTAGTTCCCTTACGAAATGTTCAGATAATAAGTTCAACAAAGGACCATGTTGAACTTATTATCTGAACACTTCCCACAAATGAATATGAATCATTCTGCTCTTGTGTTATCTGTTTTATGTCTGTCTTCCGCTTGTATTACATGGACACCTCACCAATTGAATAATAGACTGTTCCAATAGTTCAGGAGATATTGGTAGACCTCTGCAACCCCCCCCCCCCCCAGGACTTAACTTCACCCCACTAATTTTCTTTCTTAATGTCTCCTCCAATTTTTTTCGGTTGTTAACAAGAAAAAAAAGTGGCCGCAGAGATTCCAGACAAGATGGCGTCCATCATGGCGGCCATTTTTTTTTATCAATATAAATTGATAGAAGCTTTTCCGGACATATACTCATAGTTATTATAGTTTATACCCCGGAAACTATATGAAACGTATTTAGAACGAGATCATCTATATTTAAGATAACAAAATATCATGTAAGTATATGACTCTATCAGGGACGTATACACCCCGACAATGGATTGATTGGTTGATTGATTTTGGGTTCAATGTCGCTTTCAGCAACTAAGGCCACATCAGGACATTGCCAGTTTTAGCGGTGGAAGAAATCCGCACACTTACGGCTAATCTAGCAATGATTTCAATGGGTGATAAACTTGTCGACCAACTTGGGCGGCAAACGTTCCACCGGCCATCGGCGAGTAATTGGCAACTCCACCAGATAAATATTCAGAGTTACAAAGTCCACAATGGAGACATGTGGATTCGAACCCTCATCGCCAGCGCTTGAGGGCGAGACTGCTTGGAGTTGTACCCTTAACCGACTGAGCCACCGAGCCCCCCCCCCCCCCTCCGACAATGGGAAAAGAAATTTTCGCGCAAACTATGTCAAGTATAAACACTGAGAAGATTCACCACAATGTAGAGACATGGTGTGAAATTGATTTAGCTGTCAGAGCACGACTGAACAACATCCACGTTGAAGTGGATGTAGCTTTTAATTGCGACCCTGAGTTATTCTTGTGGTGGCACTAACTGTCTATGACAAGCCAAACCGCTATTTAATATTAATTTTACTTAAGTAAAATAAAATTACACTTTATTTTACTTAAGTGAAATAAAATGTCATTTTATTTCACTTAAGTGAAATAACGGTCAATTTTTATTTTACTTAAGTAAAATTAACCATGTTTTAACTTAAGTAGAATTCTTTTTTACTTAAGTAAAATAAAAAATGACCTTTATTTTACTTAAGTAAAAAAGAATTCTACTTATGTAAAATAATGCGTTAATTTTACTTAAGTAAAATAAATGACATCTATCGATGACCGGTAGATGGCGTTTATTTCACTTAAGTGAAATAAAGCGCCCACTATGGGAGTCATCTTGCAAACTAATAATTGCTCCCTTGGCACGTGCGCCGGTAGTGCTGTTCATGTTCGTGAGAAAGTTATCTCCCGTTGTGTATTATAAATGGCGGATTTCTTCCATTTACTAATAATAGGCCTAACGTATTTACATAATTATGGCAGATTCAGTCGATACAACACTGGACTCAATTTCCAGGGTTATACGAGAGACTGATAGAATATTCTCTGAAGGGGATATAGGAGCCATATCAGTTTAGAGATCATCGCCAAATAACTGCTCAAAGCTGAGAGTGCTACAATTTTATTACCTCTTATCTGACATTTGCCTGATGCAGCCTGTTAGCTGTCATTATACAGCAGGGTGGTGGTCTATTTCATAGAATACAGTTACAACTATAAATAATTCTATCACAGCCAGAGTATACATGTGATCCTAGATATACAACTTTTCCAATACAATGTATGCACGGTGTGTTCATAGTTCACTCTTGAGTAGACCTTTACTCGGTAAACCTATTGTTATATCGGCGATAATCCATATCAAATATTTTAGCTATACATAGGGTTGTTATCGTGCACTCGAGACAAATTAAAGGTAAACGGTCAAAGCAATTCGGATTAATTGCCATAATGATGATTAATGATCTCATCTCACGACATGCATGCAGACCTAAGGCCAACAAAATCAGATTTGTTTTCATTATCTAACCCCCCAGCACCCTATGATCTTCATGTTATCCATAAAAAAGCACATAACTGTGACATTAGAAAGAATATGCATTCGTGTAACTTAAACAAAAATCTGACTAAAATTTTGAAAAGTATGACCTATGCAAAAACACTTCTAACCTGACAACTCGAGGGAACTATAACCAAGACATATCGTGCACCCAGTAAGATGTAATACGAGAGCACCTAGAGACTAGAATAAATTCGCCCACTGCATGTACCAGCACAATAAGCATCAAACAACACAAACGCATCACACATTGTAGCAGTTTTCTCTGATAATTGCTGTACTGGCAGTGGGTGTGGAATATTTTCAATTTTATTGCATGAGGTTGGTGCTAATCTGTCATCTATATATCATAAAACACTCGCTGTCCTTATAACAAGGTCACCTGTGGTTTGGTGGTCTCTAAACTGATTGGGGGAAATCATTAATAACTCTTAACATCCGGTTGCACTTTATTTTACTTAAGTGAAATAAACCCAAATGTTCGTTTATTTGACTTAAGATTTTTTTTTTTTACTTAAGTTGATTAAAAACTGTGTTTTATTTCACTTAAGTAAAATTCTTTTTTACTTAAGTAAAATATAAAAAGGGCGTAACATAATGGTAATTTTATTTCACTTAAGTAAAATTAGTGTGCGTGTTAATTTTACTTAAGTAAAATAAAGTGTCATTTTATTTTACTTAAGTAAAATAAAACCATGTAGATGGCGCTTTATGTCATTTAAGTGAAATAAAATGACACTTTTTTTTAAGTAAAATAAAATGTCATTTTATTTCACTTAAGTGAAATAAAGTGTCATTTTATTTTACTTAAGTAAATTTAATATTATATAGCGGTTTGGCTTGCCATAACTGTCATGGGTGTTTTCGAAATTCTCTAGCTCTGTGACTCTTTGCTGGGCTATCGAGTTTACATATAAACGGTCGTCTTTTTAAGTACCGTGTTGATATTTCAGAAAACGTAATATGCGTTTCAATGCACAGGAAGGCGTTGGAAGCTGTCGGTGTGTTTGTAAAATAAAATTTCATTTCTCTAGGGTTGAAATAAATTTACATTCAGGTGGGATGCAACTTAATATTCGAGGGGATCTTATGAATCAACAATATAGCTACGCCCATGATGTCCATTGTGGACGACCCGTCAAAAAAAATATTGGAGCATCATGTCTGCCCGGGGGCTTCCATCATATAATTTTAGCTGCAGCCCTTGAATTAAAACAACTTCCCAACTCTGAAAAGTTTAATTTGCAACCCTCTCCTTTGTTTAAATCATTCCGAGTGGTACCATACAACAAATACACATACGATTAGATAGCGTGTGTACTGGTCGAAATTAGTATTACTCGTAATTGTAAATCTCACATCATGACACATGAACATGATGAAATAACTGTTTTAGAATATAGATGCAGTTAGTAGGTATGTGCATGGTCAATCGATAATTTAAAGGTATTCAATCCGATTAAACACCCTAAATTACTATTTCTTTGTCTTCAGGGGTAAAAAATATTTGATTCGAGTCGAGGAACCCACCCATCAAAGCTCAGAGTGATCAGATATTGATTTATGAAGTTTGTTATTTCTCGAGATGTGTACAAATAATTGCCACATAAACACTTATTCAAACGGAATAAGATGGATAACTCTAAAATTAAGTGGTAATAATAACGCAATTTTGACCGATACCCATCCTTTTGACAGCGTGTTTCTGTGCCACAAACAATAGAAATAACACAACTTCAAAAATTGAGATCTGATCACTCTGAGCGTTGATGGGTAGATTCCTCGACTCGAATATTTTTACCCCCCCCCCCCCCAAGCCAAAGAAATAGTAATTTATGAGGGTCTGATCGGATTTGGTACCTTTAATCATGTATCACAATGATTGAATGATCGATTGACCATCTGTGTTTTCATTTACCTTGTATAGATATACTAGTGCACACATGAATTAAATTGATATCCTAAGAGTTCGTGGATATTGATTAAAATTGCCCTCTCTACTCGGCTGCAAGGTTAGATCATGCCACGAATCTCTACTCTGGCTAATGCCCGTAGAAATCATATTCCACCAGTACAAAACCTAGGAACCTTTTGAACTTTTTACAGGGAAACTTATAAAGTCGAAAAAATAACTCGGGGTATATATTTCTTAGTTAGTATCTGTTCCTTAACAATGTACGTCACTGTAGGTGAAGGTCACAACTCAAAATTGCATGTTTCTATGACTTCTGTGAGCTGATATCGCAATAAACATTGAATTACTTACCCAGAGAAATTCCATAATTGTAAGCGACGCAAAGCAAAATCGCTCACAAAGTCACTGAAATCGTGACAATTCGAGTTGGGACCTTCACCTACAGTGAAGTACATTATTAAAGAACCGATAATTACTAAGAACAATATTCCATGTGTTATTTTTTCGACTTTATAATGTTCCCTGTCAAAACTTCAAAAAGTTCCAAGGTTTTGTACTGGTGTAATATGATCTCTATATATAGCTAAGTGTAGAGATTCGTGGCATGATCTACACGTGTTGTTATAATACCATATCATACATTTGTTAAAAAGGATAAATAATTCTCCGTTCAAATTGATTGTTTGAAATTGAGATTTAAAAAAAATTCTCGAATGGGGCGCCTCCTTAATCAAACATCATTGAACAAAGTTCAAATATCTAGAATTACCAACCTTCATCAATATCTTATTTTAGGGAGCTTTTTAGTGGTGTGTAGCCTCAATTTGATCATGTACACAATTACATGCATAATATGATTGTCCGTGAATTGGGAATTTGTGTCAATGTCTATCAATCTGTTTATGTCCGACCAGGGGATTAGGCATCTACTGGGCTCGACGGATCATCGCTCAATAGCCCAAAAGAGACTCAAATCCCCCTCAATGACATAAAAAGTATAAGGATTTTTATGAGATAATTAAACTCTGCAACAATTATGGTGGATTATGATATTTACAGACAATTTACTTTATGCCGTAAATGTTAAAGGGATTATGTAGGAATTTACGGAATTTACCGTACAATTATTTAAACGGAATTTACCGAAAAGTTTACGGCTGACCACAACGATATTATAGCTGCCGGTCCTTTATGCCGGAAAAGTCTACGGGATATTTTCACAGTGTATAGCAGAAACAGCAGAATTTTTTGAAGTATAATATGCGTGCGTTACATGAAGGGTATGCATGTCGATTCATGTGCATGGTGTTGATTCAAATAATTCTCAGTTATTAGACAGGTTGACCGCAATTGTCGTGCAATTTTTAATTAACTTGGTGTAAAATCAGACAGGTGATTTTGAATCCTGAATTTGTTAGTGACACACTTTTTGCTGCATTTGTTTCTGTTTGTTTGTTTTTGTTGCTGACATTTTTATATTCTTTATTTTGGTCTTTGGGAATGTCAGAAAAGTTTACAGTAATCAGATTAATAGTCCATGCAATATTGTTGGGACATATGGACATCTTCTATTATATATGATTAGAAAATGTTTCATTTAAGGGGCGGGGTGCAAATTAATTTAAAATTAAAAGTTTGGTTGACATACAATAATGTACAGGTGAAAATTCGACCAGGACACCCTTTTCAAATCGAACCCCCCCCCCCCCCTGCAATCCCATGTAACTTGGCTTCAACATATTTTATGGAACACCTAACATTTATAATAGAATATAATTCTAATCAAACGAACATGGCGTACATTATGAACAATATTGTTTGGCACACACGTTATTTATTAAAAGCTCCAGTCCCCAAAAACTAAGAAACATGAAACCGATTGATCAATAAATTAATTTATCACATAATTTGGCCATAAAAGCAGTTTCATAATTATCGGTAATAGACACGTTTAATATCAGCGCGTGCGATGACGTCACATCGTTCTTCAAATGACTTTCGATCGCTGCAGTTTATTATCGTTGTTTTCGATGGATATTTCGCAATGCTTCGCGTTTATTTGATCATGTGATAAAAAGTATCTCACACTCGTCCTATTGTATACGTAATTTATCAACCTCGTCCACTAAATTCTACTTGAGCCTCGGTAAACCTCGGCTCAAATCGAATTTAGTGAACTCGGTTGATAAATTCCGTATAAAATAGGAACTCATGTGAGATCCTCTATTTATCACATAATTTGGCCATAAAAGCAGTTTCATAATTATCGGTAATAGACACGTTTAATATTAGCGCGTGCGATGACGTCACGGCATTCTTCAAACAACTTGCGATCGCTGTGGTTTATGATTGTTGTTTTCGATGAATATTTCGCGTTGCTTCGGGTTTATTTGATCATGTGATAAAAGGTATCTCACACTCGTCCTATTTTATACGTAATTAATCAACCTCGTCCTCTAAATTCTATTTGAGCCTCGGTAAACCTCGGCTCAAATCGAATTTAGTGAACTCGGTTGATAAATTCCGTATAAAATAGAAACTCATGTGAGATCCTCTATTTAAGATATAACATAACTCACAAATTGTGTGTTCAAACTGGCGGGAACAAATAAACTGGCATGGCCCGTTCGACCATTTCGTATACATTTTGTGACGGTTCGCATAAAAAATTGCAACTGAAGTCGAATCGGGAAGAAAGAAAATGTTCAGAGTCGTGAAAACATTCTGGATCAGAGAACATATATCCCAATTCGATGCCCGGTACGAGTATTTTTAGAGCGTTATATATGTAAAGCGATTTTCTGGCACACAGAGGCGGAAACGAACCACGTGCGGGTATATATTTAATTGAATATCCGGTGCTCAAATCGAAAGCACCGGTGCTGCCATCCATATAGAGGCAACGAGAAGAATGGGTGTAAGTAGTAAAATTTCCCACCATATATGGGGGTGGCAGATTCGAAATATTAAGCATTTGGAAACTTCGAGGTATAACAGTTGGAAAATTTCAAACCAAGGGGATCCTGAATATAATTCATCAAACTATGAAATTTGGGTCTAGTTAACCCTTTCTATACTAAATACACATTGACGAGTAGTTCCCTTACGAAATGTTCAGATAATAAGTTCAACAAAGGACCATGTTGAACTTATTATCTGAACACTTCCCACAAATGAATATGAATCATTCTGCTCTTTTATTATTAGTTTTTATGTCTGTCTTCCGCTTGTGTTATATGCACACCTCTCCAATTGAACAATAGACTGTTCCAACGTATACTTATATAACTGAGTGGGATAATGTTCGAGCATGTGATAACGAATGTCTTACCTGGCATGCTGTAATAACTGGAGCCTGAACGCACAGAACATGACTGATTATTTGTCAGCACATCGCTATGAAGCCTGCAACTTTTGTCCTTTTTGCTGTAGAAAAATGACTCACAATCTTGTGTTTTCCGGCACAGAAAAGCACATGTAAGTCTCGTGTCTGTCTTTGTGGATTGTGTGAATGAATCCAGACACATGAGGTTTCTCAAACTGTCTACTCTTACATATTGCTGCTCGTATATATCTTGTCCTCGAACTGCCCACATTAAGAATAAAAATGTGGT
Source organism: Siphonodentalium dalli (assembly GCA_032622095.1). Classification (NCBI taxonomy): domain Eukaryota; kingdom Metazoa; phylum Mollusca; class Scaphopoda; order Gadilida; family Siphonodentaliidae; genus Siphonodentalium; species Siphonodentalium dalli. The sequence goes on along the minus strand of CP136064.1, from coordinate 64,053,644 downwards.
CACAACACCTATTTGAACACACGGTAAAAGTGTCATGATCCAAAAGCCGTTCCTAATTCCAGCTGACAAATTGATTATGTGGGGCAATGCTATGATACTCTGTCTATAATATAATGGCAGACCTTTATTGGCCTTAGTTACTACTTTATTGACTATATTTTCGCAGAATTCCCCAGATATGTTAGCAAACTGTTGAGCTGTTTCCACCAGCTTCACATATCAGTATGTCGGCAATCACTATGTTTGGCGAATATATGTATTGTCGCATCGGATCTGTCTTCTGTGTCATTGGACCGAACTGAAGTGGCAGGCTGACGCATGCGCTGGGTTAGGTAACTATGCAGAGGCTGAACCTTGACTCAAAATTGATTCTGCCAGCATTGTACCCCCGCGTTATACACTTATTGTTCTAACACAAAATGGTGGAATTGTTATTATTTATTGATCTTACATTGCCGCTCTATTCTGAATATTCGAAGAAGAGCATACTTGAAGCAAATGAACAACCATGATCAGTTTATCTCCGAAGAAATTATCGATAGAAACCACTCATATGTGACAGACTCTATACAAATATTATCAGCTATATCCCTGCTTAAATACACGCATTCATCCTGTTATGTTATATGTTTCACCTTTGTGCGGGGAGAGGGATGTCACTACAGACAAAACGTATGTCCCAATCCCCTGTGTATTATTGATAAAATACAATTTGTTTAAAACCAGTTGGCGGTTTGCGCTCCACAATACAGGTAATAATATTCGCTTTTGAATGTTTCCCTGTATCGAAATAGGTCGATAAATACTTGAACTACTTTACCGCGTGCACTAAATGTCTCAGAAAGACGCATTGAAGTCATAAAAATACACGATTTTTTGGGTCCCAAACACACAACAGCCACATGCACGGAAAAGAGCGTTCCGTGTTAGTATATAATAAACAGATGGACAGTAGCGTTCCGTGTTAGTATAAACATATGGATAGTAGAGCGTTCCGTGTTATATAGTATATAATAAACAGATGGACAGTAGAGCGTTCCGTGTTAGTATATAATAAACAGATGTACAGTAGCGTTCCGTGTTAGTATATAATAAACAGATGGACAGTAGCGTTCCGTGTGAGTATATAATAAACAGATGGACAGTAGCGTTCCGTGTTAGTATATAATAAACAGATGGACAGTAGAGCGTTCCGTGTTAGTATATAATAAACAGATGGACAGTAGCGTTCCGTGTTAGTATATAATAAACAGATGGACAGTAGCGTTCCGTGTGAGTATATAATAAACAGATGGACAGTAGCGTTCCGTGTTAGTATATAATAAACAGATGGACAGTAGCGTTCCGTGTTAGTATATAATAAACAGATGGACAGTAGCGTTCCGTGTTAGTATATACTAAACAGATGCATGGACAGTAGCGTTCCGTGTTAGTATATTATAAACAGATGGACAGTAGAGCGTTCCGTGTTAGTATATAATAAACAGATGGACAGTAGAGCGTTCCTTGTTAGTATATAATAAACAGATGGACAGTAGAGCGTTCCGTGTTAGTATATAATAAACAGATGGACAGTAGAGCGTTCCTTGTTAGTATATAATAAACAGATGGACAGTAGAGCGTTCCGTGTTAGTATATAATAAACAGATGGACAGTAGAGCGTTCCGTGTTAGTATATAATAAACAGATGGACAGTAGAGCGTTCCGTGTTAGTATATAATAAACAGATGGACAGTAGAGCGTTCCGTGTTAGTATATAATAAACAGATGGACAGTAGAGCGTTCCGTGTTAGTATATAATAAACAGATGGACAGTAGAGCGTTCCGTGTTAGTATATAATAAACAGATGGACAGTAGAGCGTTCCGTGTTAGTATATAATAAACAGATGGACAGTAGAGCGTTCCGTGTTAGTATATAATAAACAGATGGACAGTAGAGCGTTCCGTGTTAGTATATAATAAACAGATGGACAGTAGAGCGTTCCGTGTTAGTATATAATAAACAGATGGACAGTAGAGCGTTCCGTGTTAGTATATAATAAACAGATGGACAGTAGAGCGTTCCGTGTTAGTATATAATAAACAGATGGACATAATAAAGATATGGACAGTAGCGTTCCGTGTTAGTATATAATAAACAGATGGACAGTAGCGTTCCGTGTTAGTATATAATAAACAGATGGACAGTAGCGTTCCGTGTTAGTATATACTAAACAGATGGACAGTAGCTTTGACCATGGCTAGTATTTTTTTCAGACAACATGAAGCCGGTATATCAAAATTTCGTGTATGTGTCAACCTATACATCTTATACTTCCTTCCAAATTACTTAGTCAAAATTTGGAAGCTAAGCTAGAATGAGCCATGTCCATTTAAAGTAAACTGCTACAAGGTATACGCATCATTAGTACTAATAATATAAAGTTATTATACAATGTTGTGTACAGTATGTGTTTTTCGTGTACGAGTCCAGGTTGTGGTGAAAAGTCATTTTTTCAAGAAAAACTCATACTTGTATAATGCCATGTTTATTATCCATCTGTATGTTTATCCACATTTTGGGAATACAATTATTTTGGTTATTTTTGTATTTGTCGGCAATTAATTCTCTATAAAAGCCTGCATTTTGATCATCAGAAAGCATGATTTGGAACACGGAAGTGAAAAAAAACTCAATGCGGAAGTGAAACGTCTGCTAAATCTACAAGTGTTGCGCGCGCATCACAATTTCACAGATTCATATCGCATATAGAGATAATTCGTGACGTCGCAGCTAGAGTCCCGATAAAAAAAAGTCACATTGCACACTTGGGAGTCCAATATCATATTGGCAATATGACATTCGGGAGTTCAATATGACTTTTTCCAGGATTATCACGTGGCGGCTCTTGCCCAATCAGAAATAGTGTTAGTTAAGGGATGGATAATAATACTGCACACGCCAACAATATGAGCTGATCCCAATTGATAGATGAGGTTTCGAACCCGTGTTCTCATTGACACGTTGTATAGACCCTCAGTGAAAGTCGATATTAATTTTGTTTGTGGTTGTTTCATAGCCGTGTGGTCTGTCATGGACATCACCATCGCAATGAGAACTAGCCGAAGTAGGTTCTATTCCCGGTAAGGCCAGCCTGAAACTTCACTATCTTTATAATTTTATAATTGGCCTTCTGATGATGTGCCCTATTATAGCTCTCGTGGATAAGGTACAAACACGGTTTGGCATCTTGCAGATCATATGTCACTCTCGAAATACAATATAATTAATATATAGCTATAAATTAATTAAGTTATATTTATTGATATGTATTGATTATGTCTCAGATTGCATGCGCACTGCACATTACATGTAAACACCAACATGATTGGTATACATAGTTCCACCCACCCTGTGATAACAATTATTCGCTCTGACTACCATTAAATCGGATGCAAAGTCTGTTTGCATTTTTGGGCACAATTCCAGATGATCTGGCATATCTTACCGACGACACGTCTGATATATATAGAATACACCCATAGTAGCCGAGAATAACAAATTTTCACCACGAGTGGTATTGTGGTTTTAACCACGAGCCTTTGGCGAGTGGTTAAAACCACAATTCCACGAGTGGTGAAAACTTTGTATTCTCGGCTACTATGGGTGTATTTTGTTTATACCATAATTATTATTCTTCGGTCGCTTCGTAAATGTATTGCTACTATGTTGGTGACTGTTAACATGTATGTGCACCGAGTGACCCAAATATGTTAAGCTATCATGAATGTGGGTCACATTGCACATTGCAGATACCATTAACAATCTATACGTTGTTGTCAAAATGTAAGCCGTCGTTCGCTTTAAACACGGAAAGGCAGACGAACACGTGCGTTTGTTTTGTTTACATTTTCAACAGCTATCGCCGACCTGTATAAAACGTGTACTTTGTCGGTGCATGCACCTAGCATAAAACATCTTTAAACTAACTTTAATGTGTCATTTTTTGACAAGTAAACCCAGTATATGGAATTGGATAGTATATATCTCTGTGTTTAGACCACTTATCGCATTTCAGTGTTTTTGAGTCGGAAAAATTGTGTATTTACTTCGCGAAGCGGGCGTGACGAAAAATTGGGCTAAATTTCGACAGCGATGTCACCAGAGGTCAAATGACGGGTCGTTCAACTATGGGTATAAACTTTTAACACATAAAGTGCCGTTGAAACATTTACACAACAGTGGAAATTTATACCAATAGTAGGAATCGTTATACACACAGTAGGGTGTAAAGATGCAATTTACAAAACAGGTGTTATACACACAGTAGCATAGCCAATTATGGTATAAATGTCGGTATATCTAATCATATATATATGCTGATATGTGTGGAAGGTCTTTCACTTTGACCCCGGTTATATAAGGTCTGGTAAAAACTACCCAGTCTCACCGCAGTCCTCCAATTTAAGGTGCCGGTTATATATACTTACTCGTTGTTCATATAATGATGGTTTATCAACTAGCAACTGAAGTAACTACCTTGCTAGCAAATATAGACTAAATTTTCGTAAACATTACGTTCAGACTCGTTCCTTTGATCTTATTTCACCCAAGGGGAGACTTTAACTTGGGACAGTTGGATTTCACTGCGTCAACACATTTCACATGTGTCTCTTGGTTTACCAATATGAGGAACTGTTAGCCCGAAATTACCATTTCTTTTGTTTTGTTATCATATGGAATCGTTTTAAACCAGATCCGAATCAGATCAAACCACCCCAATATATATTGGCATGTGTCAATGGTACAACTGTATACCGAGAACAATCAACAAGAAATAAAGATTCATGCATCAGATCGCCCATGAATTATTACACAAAGAATTACTTTTAAATGTATGATGTATTAAATAACGTGTTCTACTAAGGTACACGGTATATACTATACATGTTAACTATATATATCTCTCTTTTAAAAGGGGTAGTGTGCAATTATAAATTTTATACTTGTTCTTGGTAAACACTTAATTAGTATTTTTTTTTTAAATTGATACGATAGTTTGTACATGAACGGAAACTCTGTAGTGGCGTATTTATACGATGAGAAGAAGCAAATTGTTAATTAAAAGTGAAATAGTTAATATTATTACTGACCTTTAGTGAAGTAAATAGGTTTATAAAAAAGTTAATTAAAACATTAAAGGCCCACTTAATTTTCGAACAACCAGTTTACATTATACACAACATATCCCATATTATATACCACCTGGAAGAGGAACCAAAAATATATATATTCCACCAGAATACGGAACAGCTGTGGCCTTGGAGTGTCCACCGAGTGATAGAGATTCTCAAATTCATTCCAAGACTTCCCCCTTGTTAACCCAGAATTCAAACTAAGACTAAGAGATAGAATTATTCCCCTTCTATTGAGAATAATAGACTTTATAGTACAGTCTGGATCAAAATTAATCACAGAACACACCTTAGTTCCCAGTTTATTCGACCGGATCAGTTGATAATACAATGATTTGGAGCTTCCTCTTTTAAATGGTATATAATATGGAATATGTTGTATATAATGTAATCTGGTGGTTCGTAAATTAAGTGGGCCTTTAAACTCAATACCATGTACGTGTGTTCACGGAGGGTCACAAGTAGGACGCGATGACAGGGGGTTGGAGTATACTTATATTGCATGGGACACTATCCGGTCTATTTGAAAATTTCATGTGTATGTTTTCACGTCTGGTCATCACATGTAGGGACGCGGCGACAGGCGGTTGGGGTGCACGCATGTATTTGTTTTCTAATATTGATTGTGACATTGCCGGTTCTGTTTGACAATTTCATGTGCATGTTCTCACGACTGGTTAGATGTAGGGACGCGGCGACATGGGATTGACGTGTATGCACTTATATTGTATGGGACAATGTCTGTTTGAACATTTCATGTGCATGTTTTCACATGTCACAAATTCACATTATGTCCCGTGTAGGGGCGTGGCACTGAGTGTACGTATACTTATATTGCATGCAGAGACGTGGCGACAGGGGGGGGGGGGGTTGGGGTTGTCTCACCCCCCCCCCCAACTTTGGTCAAATTTTTCAACGGTTGGAAATTTCATACCTGCCAAAACATTAGTTGGAAATTTCACACCAACAATAGGTTGAAAATGTTCTTGTAGTTTGATTTACAAACAATTTATTGGGGGGAATTTATCGTTTTTGGACCAATATTTGCATATGTTCCTATTTTTGATAACAAATTTGGACAGAAATGGTCGTCAGTTGGAAATTTAGGGGGGGGGGGGGGTGACAGGTTGGAAATTTCCAACACTTGGAAAGCTTGTATCCTGGTTCCTCCCCCGTGGCCAGTCAAAAACCTCTAGTTAATTTTAGAAAACAATATTGTCATACATTTGGTCAATATTGTCATTGGAAATGTCATCAGTTGGAAATTTTGAAATTTCCAACTGTAGGAAGGCTTTAGGCAGTATAGATGCTAGGATTTTGCGATTTTCTCGTTCAGATTTCAAATTTATCGCACACCGGGCCGAACCATGGTCGGCCCGGTGTGTCATTGTCCCTACCCATGGCCAATACAAAACTGCTAATTAGTTTAGCAAAAAAATATCTTACTGCATTTGGTCAAAAATGGTCATCAGTTGAAGAATTTTCCAACCTGAGGGGGAGTATGAGGTTTGAAATTTCCAACACTAGGAAAGCTTCAGTTGAGGCCAGTCTAGATGCTATGATTTGCGATTTTCTTGTATAGTTTTCAAAATTTTCTCACACCGGGCCGAACAACCATGGTCGGCCCGGGGTGTCCTGGTCTCTTGTCCGTATCTGTGTGCATTTGTCTGGAATTAGACCACTAGATGTTTTTTTTGCAAATTTCAGGTTAAAATATCTGAATGTTCTCATATCGGGAATACCATGGCTTATGAATAAATAGGAAATAGGAAATTAGGCCTGAGCACTGAGGTACACGGGGGTGCAAATGGAATTATGCAAAACTTGTGTTTGGTCTGATTCTGATTCAAGGGGGGGGGGTGCAGTTGGAATTTCCCAAAGGTGGACACCCCCCGAGCGGAAACGCTCTAGCCACGTCTCTGATTGCATGCAACACTGTCGGGTCGGTTTAAACATATCATGTGTATGTTCTCATGGCGGGCCACATCGGCGTGGTACAATGGGGTTGGGTATACATACTTTTATTGAATTTGATTATATAGGCTGCGTCTTCTATTTGATATATTTCAAATTGCATATGTATATTTGTGGTGACAATTAGGTAAGCTAACGTTTCTTTTCCGAATTCCGGAAACATGAACCTCAGCATCCATCTTGGATTTTACTCTTTGCATCATTAAAGTCTTTGGAATACGTTACAGCCCGCAATTGTCCACCTGCATATTGGATGTCACGATTTGAATCTATCGGCAAATCATATAGCACACATTTCAGTGTTCACGCTGGCGGTAGCCATTTTATAGCCATTGGCGAAAATAAATTGTAAATGGCGAAAAAAAAAATGACCAAATGGCGTAAAAATCGTTTGGCAGGATGTTATTGTTATTTACAAGTACTCATGTTGCTCATATTACATTGTTATTGTTTTCTTTTGCCAATAAAATGTAATATACGTTCAATTTATCTCAAAAATATGTTCCCAATAAGTGGCTAAACTAATTTCAAAGTGGCTAAAACAATTGGCATTTGGCTAAAATAAAGGCTAAAGGAATTTCTGGGCCAGCGGGAACACTGCCACATTTATGAGCAGGTAATTATCAAATTGTACATGCACGATCAAGCTTCATATCTAGGGATAATTTGGTCATGTAAGCACCACGTGCTTTCCTGTGAGTTCACCAGGCATCTCGTTCAGATAGATACGTATATTTGAAGTTCTAATATTAAATTTATTACATTTCCCCAATGTAGGTGACAATTGTTTTGTAACATAATTCATGGGCGATCTCATGCATGTACCTTCTTTTCTTGTGTTCATATCATATAGCATGAAGTCGTATGCATCGATCGACAAATTTCTTATCTGTTTTGTTAGCCTGGACTTGCATATTTCCAAACCACTCAACTAACTATATAGATTGTCAGTGTATCTACTATAATTCCGAAAATATCACCATTCAGCACACGCTATACAATGATCTAAGTACGCCATTCGCTCCACACTACAGTTTGAGTCATCTTTGAATTTTAAAACAACAAAAGTTCATAGCACTACTTCAAGCAGGCATATTTAATGTGAACTACTCATCTGTATGATATCTCCTCGTCTGTTTATGTTATTCGTTTGTCAAACCAGTACATACATGTATATATGCTCTTCAAATTATGGAGGAATAAAAGATATATTGACAAGTTGTATAGATCCTCACTGAAAGTTGACATTTGTTTTTGGTTGTTCCATAGCCGTGTGGTCTGTCGTGGACATCACCATCGAAATGAGAACTAGCGGAAGTTGGCGTAAGTTCTATTCCCGGTACCTGTCAGCCCGAAACTTCACTTATACAAAACAATATTCGTGAGTGAGTTTAAGACTGATTCAATATGAGGGGATTACATACCATCCATGCAAGAACGCCGGAATTGGTCGCAAGGGGTGAAATTTAATAATTGGCGTCTAATGGGACGTCGTCTCGATTATAAGGGTAAACACTTTACAAGAAGGCTATTCGAGCTCGATCCATACATTTCGTAAGTTCCAAGCACCATTGTTTTGAAGTATAGGTATAATTGGTATTTATATACAGTATCCTCGAGATGTCGTAGTCCGCATTCACTCTCTGACCTTCGTTGCCCATCGTATCCAATTAACAAGTTAAATCGAAAGGTATTAAAATAATGTACGTATATACAGTGTTTTGAATAGAGTACTCAGTGGAGTCGTTACCGTATGTCTTTTGTCTAGCATACTTTATTCAAACACAAAAAACAAGACACGAAGAAGCAGCTTCACAATTGTGGCATATTTGATTGTCTCTTGTGCTCTACATCGATAATACCAGAGACCAAATGTGCAGACCAAACTCGAATGGAAACGAAAAGCGTTTAGCACTCATTGTTCTGATGGTTCTCAAACGGTGCGTTTAGAATGTCGTGGTCTGGTTTGTGTGTTAACCCTTTATCTTATACTACTACTATTACTACTACTACTATTATTACTACTACTACTACTACTACTATTACTACTACTATTACTACTACTATTACTATTACTACTACTAATATCACTACTACTACTACTACTACTAATAGTACTACTACTATTACTACTACTATTATCATTATTACTACTACTATTATCATTACTACTACTACTACTATTACTACTACTAATATTATTACTATTACTATTACTATTATTAATACTACTACTATTACTACTACTATTACTACTATTATTACTACTACTACTATTACTACTATTATTACTACTACTACTACTAGTACTACAACTACAACTACTACAACTACCAGTATTACTACTACTACTAATAATATTACTACTACTAACTACTATTACTGCTACTGCTACTACTACTACTATTACTAATACTACTATCACCACAACTACTATTACCACTACAACTACTACTACTACCACTACTAATACTACTACTACTACCACCACTAATACTACTACTACTATTATTACAACTATTACTACTACTACTACTACTAATATTACTACTACTATTATATTACTACTACTATTACTACTACTATTATTACTACTACTATTATCATTATTACTACTATTATTATCATTACTACTACTACTACTACTACTACTACTACTGTTACTACTACTATTACTAATATTATTACTACTATTATTACTACTACTATTACTACTACTACTACTACTATTATTACTACTACTACTATTACTACTATTATTATTACTACTACTACTAGTACTAGTACTACTACTACTACTACTATTATTATTACTACTACTAATAATAATATTACTACTACTACTACTAACTACTACTACTATTACTACTACTGCTAATACTACTACTAATACTACTACTACTATTACTAATACTACTATTACTACTACTGCTACTACCACTACTACTACTACTACTACCACTACTACTACTACTACTACTACCACTACGACTGCTTCTACTACGTCTACTACTACTACTACTATCACTACAACTACTATTACCACTACAACTGCTACCACTACTACTACCACTACTACTACTTCTACTACTACTGCTACCACTACAACTACTACTAATACTACTACCACTACTAATACTACCACTACTATTACTACCACTACTACTACTACTACTACCACTACTACTACCACTACAACAACTACTACCACTACAACTACTACTACTGCTACTACTACTACTACAACTACTACTACTATTACTACTACTACAACTACTACTACAACAACAACTACTACTACTGTTACTACTACAACTACTACTATTACTACCACTACAACTACTAATACTACTACTTCTACTACCACTACAACTACTACTACTACTACTTCTTCTACTACTACTACTTCTACTACTACTACTACTCTACTACAATTTATATTACTACTACTACTACCACTACTACTAGTAGTACTACCACTACAACAACTACTACCAAGACTACTACTACTACAACTACAACAACTACTACTAATAATAATACAACTAATAATACTACTACTTCTACTACTACTACTACTACCACTACTACCACTACAACAACTAATACTTCTACTTCTACCACTACTTCTACTACTACTACTACTACTACTACTACTACTACTACTACTACTACTACTACTCTACTACTACTTATATTATTACTACTACTACTACTACTATTGCTACTACCACTACTACCACTACTACTACCCAATACTACTGCTACAACTACTACCCATTAATACTACCACTACTACTATTACTACTACTACTACCCATTACTACTACTACTACTAATAATAATACTAGTACTACCCATTACTACTACTACTACTACCACTAAAACTACTACTGCTACTACAACTACTACTACTATTACTACTACTGCAACTACTACTACTACCACTACTACTATTACTGTTACTACTGCTACTACAACTACTACTATTACTACCACTACAACTACTAATACTACTTCTGCTACCACTACAACTACTACTTCTTCTACTACTACTACTTCTACTACTACTACTACTCTACTACTATTTATATTATTACTACTACTACTACCACTACTACCACTAGTAGTACTACCACTACAACAACTACTACCAATACTACTACTACTACTACTACAACTACAACAACTACTACTAATACTACTACAACTACTAATACTACTACTTCTACTACCACTACAACAACTACTACTACTACTACTACTACTACTACCACTACAACTACTACTACTACTACTACTACTAATGCTACTACTTCTACTACTACTACTACTACTACCACTACAACAACTAATACTACTACTTCTTCTACTACTACCACTACTTCTACTCTACTACTACTTATATTATTACTACTACTACTATTGCTAATACCACTACTACCACTACTACTACCCAATATTACTGCTACAACTATTACCCATTAATACTACCACTACTAATATTACTACTACTACTACCCATTACTACTACTACTACTACTACTAATAATAATAATACTAGTACTACCCATTACTACTACTACTACTGCTACTAGTACTACTAATACTACCACTATTACTACCACTACTACTACTATTACTAGTACTGCTACTAATGCTACGACTACTGCTACTGCTACCACTACTACTACTACTACTACTATTACCACAACCAATACCTCCATCACAACCACCACCACTAGTACTACTCATCGACGAGTAGTTCCCTTAGGAAATGTTCAGATAATAAGTTCAACAATAGGCCGTTTGTCGTACTTATTATCTGAACTTTTCATACCAATGATTATTAATCATTCTGCCCTTGCATTATATGTTTTTTCTGTCTGTCGTCTGCTTTTATTACCTTAACACCATCCAAATGAATAATAGACCATTCCAATGTATAACCTTTATAACTGCATGGGATAATCACTCAAATAGAAAGGGTCAACACGCTGCATGTTTTGTTTTGAATTTATTTTAACATATGTTAATGATCATCCGATAATATAACATTAAATAAATTTTATTATTGAAACATACGATGAACAATGGGAATTGAATCACAAGGTATTACAAATTATTAAATTCTTCTTTTCCCAAAATATGAAGTCCTTGAGAAATACTGAAATAAATGAAAGTGTCAATGACACTGTAGCTCAACTTGGAAATGGGATCATGCCATATATTACAGACCATAGAGCGATAGGGAACTCGGACAGTTTATATGCTTATGTAACTACAGATTACCCTGAATATGCATAAACAGTTTGGGTTTTGATCGGATGACAAAGTTTGGCTGTATGGAGTACCAAATGATGCAGTACTACTGATAGAAAGAGTAAAATCCGAGAAGGCTTCCATCTAGAGGTCACCCCGAAGATCCATATGAAGTTTAGTGAAGATAGGATGAGGGATGTGCTATACGCTGCATGCCTCTCGCTTATTCCATAATGACCTTTTATACATAAAGCTTTGCCCACTTTAAACCTATGTATAGCGGCGATAATAATACATTGCTTACATCTATTTTAGAGAGTTTGTTGCAACATTTGTTTATGCAATTTGGAAGAGTACAATTTGAGTCGCCAAGAGAAGATTTGTATAGAAAACTGCCGTTCAGTAAATTAGCTTTTTCGTCATCATCAAATAACAGAATTCCATTAGCGGTCTTAAGTGGGATGCCAGTGTTAGATTTTTCTAAAGTTCTTTGGCCGTATGCCAGAAGTACATTGGGTTATTAAATGTAGAAAATGTGTCCGCTAACGTAGTTTCGTATTCTGTTTTCGCGCATATAACTGTTCTGAAAGGTAAAACACTACCAGACAATACTTATTAGATATCAGATAAATTTGGAAACATAGTATACTGTTATCAAACTCAGATTCCTGGGTTCGTTTAAAAACAACATGATTGGCAAGTATACGCACATATGTGACCCGCCATATCAAATCCAGTCGTAAGTCGAGATTTGTTTACCCTGTGCCAATGCATTCTCTAATATATGCGAGTCGACCATAGGTCGCCTCGCATATATAAGAGAATGCATTGGCCTAACAATTTTTTATCATTTTTTTAAATAAATGTTTCTTACAATTCTTAGGACATAAAATAAAAAACACCATTACCCTGCAGGGAGCCCCATACATATATAGAAGCATATAGAAGAGTGTCGTCTGCTCATGTTTGTCTGGGGCTCTGTATGGGTGAAATTATAAAATTGTTAAAGAATACAAGAAAAAATTATTAAAATTGTAAAAAATTGTTAGGCCAATGCATTCTCACCATAGGTCGCCTCGCATATATAAGAGAATGCATTGGCACAGGGTAAAAAAAATCCCGACTTACGACTGGATTTGATATGGCGGGTCCCATATACCTCATTCGAGGTTGTCGTGGTCTTTTCTTATTGACCCTCTGAAGTTAGGAATCATACGGTACTCTGAATTAAACCCAGGATCTAAATGAGTTTCGGCGAAACAAATAATATCATATTCATAAATTAGATGTGCAATATTATCAAGTGTATTGCGGAGACTCCTCGTGTTGGGATTGAAGATGAATAGGGAATATTCTGATTTCATGTTTTATCAGTGTTCTGTGGGCCAGGTAATGGATAAACATCTCCACACATCACCAATAAAATAGATAATACAATGGCTGCGGACACACGTACCACAGTAGCGATGGCATAGTAGGTGTGACAATTTATTATGGTGGAGTTTGGTGACAATTGGTCCGTCATAATTCTGTGCCATAGCTATCCATGTCGCCCGCTGATTTTCTGCACAATGAGTCGGCTGGACCAATTAACCATTGCTTGATCTCTACTCATTACGTTTTGCTAAATTGTATTCACGACGATATATATAATTGCACGATAGATCGTCCAGAATTGTGTTCGACTGGTGGCAATTCCTCATTGAATCACATATCATTATTGTGGTACGTTTTTATATGATCTCAATGCATGCATGTTTATCTACTTGTATTAATTTCACTAGTAAGAACAATCATGGCTGTTGAGATGGGTTATTCATTAAGTTATGGACTTGTGTGTTAGCATGCAAAATATAACACTGCGTGTTGAGTAAAGATCAACATCGACAAGACATTCAGGTAGATACATCATTGAGAGATCGACCGTCGCTGGTAGGGCTTGGTAGACTCATTGTGCGACTTTGCAGAGGGCGATATGGATAGCTATGGCACATAATTATGACGGACCAATTGTCACCAAACTCCACCATAATAAATTGTCACACCTACTATGCCATCGCTACTGTGGTACGTGTGTCCGCAGCCAATAAACAAAAACTTGAGATTTGGATTGTTAAATTCCGACCTTTTCAGTAACAGGTTTACATACAATATACTTGGATGCATCAAATAGACCGATTGACTGCCTGTGCTGAGATAGATCGACACGTCTATAATGAGGGATGTCATCAAGCACAGGAAGTCACATAATGATACAAAATAGGTATATCTCTTTTTCACGAACCAATCAAATAAATGACAATTTATAACATAATTTCAAGAAATAAAAAGAATTTGAAGAATAATCGAACTTTCTTTCGATACATGAATAAAGAAACCGATTCGCGCCAATAGGGGGGCAGTTATGTCATGATTTGAAAACACCAGCGGGCGTCACTGACGATTGATAAGCTCTGCAACATGTACTCATATGTGCCCTCTTGGAATCGGAGGCATAATAAAAACAGAAGTTCGTAGATCAACTGTTGTAATTTGGGAAAAGACCTGAGGCCAATAATATTCGCCCAATCGACATAAACTAAATTTATGTAGGGTGTATACCACCAGTATTTACTTAGATATTTTTAGGAAAATTGTTAGGAAACTTTGAGAAACTGGTCAAGCAGATTTCCAAGAACCATTCCGGGAAACACACTGATGCATATGTTAACTTTTGTAATGAAATCAGTGTCAATAATTCACACTGGTATTTTTCATGTCATTTTTCTATAAATGTGAAATTTTATGGACTTGATGGTTATTAATATCTAATTGAGATCATGTGGTTTAACCCTTTCTATACTAAATGATCATACTAAATATATTGATGGGTAGTCCCCTTTGTAAATGTTCAGATAACAAGTTCAACAAACGACCATGAACTTAGTATCTGAACATTTCCCACCAATGAATAGGAATCCTTCAGCAATTGTATTATAGTTCCGTCATACTGTCGTCTACTACTTGAGCCTGAACACCCCTCCAAATGAATAATAGACCATTCCAATATATACTGTCATAACTGACTGTGATAATCCATTTAGCATAGAAATGGTTAATGCTCAATAATCGATGTATCCGTACACATGCATGTAAACAACCTATATATAAAGATGATACCAATCCAACTATATATAGCCCTTCAGTATTCAAATAATAACATTTGACTTCAACTTAATAATTTACTTTTATTGGAGAAGAAACACAAGCAATTGTACATTTTGCGATCTGTACGCGTATAGTTGTGATCCTTAGAACATCCCACCATCCATCATGGCCATAGGGAGGAACATGTTCATCATTGATCCTCGCTGACCGCCTCCGAAACCGCCACCGAAGAGTTGAGGCATCATCATCATCATCATTGGATTCATATCCATGCGCCTGGAATAATAAACGAGCATGAATTCTAACTTCTACGTAATTTGATGGCAGGGAGCCAGGGACAATATAGGTCCATACATATACGAAGATTGATGTATACAGAAGGTATATATCGGGGGAAAACCCATAGATCAGGAACGAGACAAACGCTCTTTGTTAATGCCATATCAGGTATACTATTAAAATAACGCTCTTTTTTTTAGCACGGGTCCGAGGTTTCGATATTCTGTGGCTTGAATAAGTCTGTCCCCGGATATTTTACGTATTCGTAGACTTATTTTGACCACATGAACCAGCATGAGTGTAGTATATACATGCATTCAGGGGACGAGTGGCATAGCGGCCTTTTATATTCTCAAAGATCGGTAAGATGAGAAATAATTCATGGTATAGATTGATAACACTCCACTTTATTGTGGCGTATATCTACGCATCGTCAACTGGTGTGAATAGGAATCGGTTCAGACGTTTGTGAATTATGGCCGTTAGAAGTAGTGAGGACGTATTCGATTAGATTACTCCCTTGTACCATATTATATCAATAGCGATTCGTTTGCTAAAAAGGTGCGCTCGTTTTTAATTTAGAGTTTTACTCATTTTAACGACACGCCCCTGTGGAATTTACCAAGTGTAATCAACTTACCCAAACAAGGACATCATGACTGAAATAGAAATAAAAATGGTTTTACTTCGATGCCTAAAAATGTATGAGTGTATACCCTCATAATATAATGTCATAGCGGTAGCTATTATAATCAACCACAAACTCCAGCGGTCAGATGCTCGTACCCCGTTTATATATAACCATGGGTATATGCCAGATATAACCGTACAAAAAAAAACGCCGTTCTTTTGACCGTGTATTTATCCATGGTGTGTGTGCCTGTGGTTGTCCGTAACATGGTGCCCGGTATTATTGTTTTGAAAGGTAATCATGTTCGACTGGTGTTGTTAGATTGGTAATATGATATTAGCGGTTTCTATGTCTTGTCTGGTCATATTTACTGTTTGAACTTCGTCGGAAATAGACGCACTTTTTATACTAGAATTTGCGCAACGGGAGCGCAGGGAAATCGCACGTCGAGTTGGTTTAAGGGTTTTTAGACAAAGTATTTATATGATATAGACAGAGACGTGGCGACGGGGGGATGTACAAATTTTCAACAGTTGGAAATTTCATACCTGCCAAAACATTAGTTGGAAATTTCACAGCAACTTTAAGTTGAAAATGTTCTTGTAGTTTGATATTCAAACAATTTATTTGGCATATTTTCCTATATTTGGTAAAGATTTTGGACTGAAATGGTCATCAGTCGGAAATTTCCAACCTTAGGAGGGTTACAGGTAGGAAATTTCCAAAACTTGGAAAGTTTGTGTCCTGGTCCCTCCCCCGTGGCCAGTCAAAAAACTGCTAGTTAATTTAAGAAAAAATAGATCGGGGTGTAAATTTGTGTGGTGTTATACCACTAGATGTTAAGATATATTAATCTCATACTGGGCCGAACCATCTTTTTCACCATGCACCCCCCCCCCCTGCATGACAAGTGGCCACAATATTACTGGTTCGTTTAGAATAGGCTACCATCTAGTAGTCTGTGAGGGAACATTTGGGAAAAATTAAAGCACGGGGGGGGGGGGGGTGCAAATTGATTTACGCAAACTTAAATGGGCGTGAGTTTGCTGTGGTTCAATGCAGTTGGAAATTCCAAGGTCGAGACCACCCCAACGAAAACCCTCTAACCAAGTTCGAGTGCCAAATATTCCACACTCAACCACCTTAGTTTCTGCCCTCGGCATAGGCCTATATTTGTTTCCTATCCGAGAATGCACTTCACTGGCAGCAATGTATTGACCATACTCTGAAAGAAAACGCTTCCGTGACGATCACACGATAAAGTCGTGCTGCAAGTAAGCGGATAAATGTGGTTGTAGAAATGATACGGAAGACCGATTGTAAAAAAACTCAACATCAAAATACACAGGGCAAGACTTATCAATCCAAACTGTGGAGTGTGTTTTCGTTGTGTATTTTTCGCATATACCCATGGTTATATATAAACGGGCTACGAGCATTTGACTGCTTATGTACTATACAACCAGGAGACTATATATGAGTATATATATATATATATATATATATATATATATATATATATATATATGGTAAGATCTATCTCAAAACTGAATCACTGCAGAACATGACCATCCGGTGTCAGTGCGTGCTAGTATGACTCTCCAAACCGTTCGACGTGAAGGAACTCTATTTGTTACCCAACTCTGATTACACACACGCTGGTATATACCGGATGGAGGAATATTGTAGAAAAGTGGGCATTTTTTAAATCTCTGTAAAAAAAATCACCATAAAACTACATAATATCTGAAAAAATGAATCAGCATTGATTATTTAAGTCTGCCAGATTATTGAAATCGTGATGTTGTTTTGGTCCTTAACTCGATAAAAACATTGTCCTGCAAATGGCTGCCAAAAAATAAAATAAGCAATGAAAAATATTTTATTTATTTTCTCGCAGACAGTCATGATTTCAGACGTTAGACTGAGCGCATACCCTAGATGGGTTCATAGTCTAGATAATTCACTGTGCTTTTTTTTAATTATGTCATGTCAAACTGCCGATCGACCTATATACATGAAAAATGGCTGTTTTTATTTTTTAAAACTACTTTTTTCATAATTCGAACATATCTCTCATACTGTGAGGATAGACATGTGTTGTTATAATACTATAGCATACATTGGTTATAAAGGATAATGGTTTTTCCCATCTAATAGATTCTTTGAATTTGAGATATTTTGAAAATTCACAATTGGGGCGCCTCCTTAATTGTCCAGGCTAGCTGAGTTATCCCAGTTCATGTAACCAGCGCCTGAGTCGGATCGCCTCCTTAATTGTCCAGGCTAGCTGAGTTATCCCAGTTCATGTAACCAGCGCTCCTTAATTGTCCAGGCTAGCTGAGTTATCCCCCTTAATTGTCCAGACTAGCTGAGTTATCCCAGTTCATGTAACCAGCGCTCCTTAATTGTCCAGGCTAGCTGAGTTATCCCCCTTAATTGTCCAGACTAGCTGAGTTATCCCAGTTCATGTAACCAGCGCCTCCTTAATTGTCCAGGCTAGCTGAGTTATCCCCCTTAATTGTCCAGACTAGCTGAGTTATCCCAGTTCATGTAACCAGCGCCTCCTTAATTGTCCAGGCTAGCTGAGTTATCCCCCTTAATTGTCCAGACTAGCTGAGTTATCCCAGTTCATGTAACCAGCGCTCCTTAATTGTCCAGGCTAGCTGAGTTATCCCCCTTAATTGTCCAGACTAGCTGAGTTATCCCAGTTCATGTAACCAGCGCCTCCTTAATTGTCCAGGCTATAGCTGAGTTATCCCCCTTAATTGTCCAGACTAGCTGAGTTATCCCAGTTCATGTAACCAGCGCTCCTTAATTGTCCAGGCTAGCTGAGTTATCCCCCTTAATTGTCCAGACTAGCTGAGTTATCCCAGTTCATGTAACCAGCGCTCCTTAATTGTCCAGACTAGCTGAGTTATCCCCCTTAATTGTCCAGACTAGCTGAGTTATCACAGTTCATGTAACCAGCGCCTCCTTAATTGTCCAGACTAGCTGAGTTATCCCCCTTAATTGTCCAGACTAGCTGAGTTATCCCAGTTCATGTAACCAGGCTAGCTGAGTTATCCCAGTTCATGTAACCAGGCTAGCTGAGTTATCCCAGTTCATGTAACCAGGCTAGCTGAGTTATCCCAGTTCATGTAACCAGGCTAGCTGAGTTATCCCAGTTCATGTAACCAGGCTAGCTGAGTTATCCCAGTTCATGTAACCAGGCTAGCTGAGTTATCCCAGTTCATGTAACCAGGCTGGCTGAGTTATCCCAGTTCATGTAACCAGCGCCTGAGTCGGATTACTTGTTCCTTAGTTAGTGTAATGGTATCTGATCAAATGTAACAAGTTATCACGTATAAACTATATATACTTACGAAATGGGTTCATAGATGGTGTCCTTTGTCTTGGTGTAACTGCAAGTTAAGAAAGATAGTTTAAAATTAATTGAACACAGGAAAGTCGTCGATTATTATTGCAGTACGTGGTGGGAAACTGTATAGTGGAAAAAATGTGGCATAATCGTGTATGGCATTATTGTATTTTGTTTGTGTGCCAATTTATGCGAGGTGATATTTATGCAGATAATCAACTGCTACGTCGATCAGGGGTATGGCTTCTTTCAATAACTTTTCAGTAATTTTACATTCATGCGTTGTAGCCAAAACCAATCACACCAGTTGAAGACAAACTAACAACACTTCCGAGACAAATTTTAACCCTTTGTACACTAAATGGAATATAACATTCACTTATACAAAAGTGTACTTTGGACTAGTCTATTGTACATTTGGATGACTGTTTAGGGAAAATGAACAGACGACAGACGTATGAACATAGAATGCAGAAGAAATCATTGGTGGTTGTTGAACATTTCCTGAGGTAACTGCTCGCCCATGAGTATTTAGTATAGAAAGGGTTTACAGTAAACCAGAAAAAAAACTATATTCTTGGACGGTTTGACCGTTGATAATTATCCGTGCGCTATACCATATTTACCAACATCGACATAGATGGATGACATTAACATTTCCTCGTTTCGTTAACCCTTTCTATACTAAATACTCATTGACGAGTATTTACCAAAGCAAATGTTCAGATAATAAGTTTTTTTTAAACGAGAACTTATTTTCTGAACAGTTCCCACCAATGCATATGCGTCATTCTGATCTTGTAATATATGATTGTTCTGTCTGTCGTCTGCTTTTATTATATGAGCACCCATCCAAACTAATAATAAAACATTCCATGTACACATGTATGACTTCACGGTAATATGAATCCCGACAGCATCATTAAGATATCAGATGGTCAGTGATTTAACAAATTAATAATTGTCCGGATGAAATTTGCTTCATGTCCATTCGCTCAGATCACGTTTGTAAATTGGTGGACGGCCCAAGTTTCGATCGGTTCTATATGGTCAAACTAGTGTAAACCGTGCAATGAAGGCATATCATAGAAACCGTATTTCTTACGTGTACCTTCGGAACATATGCATCTGAAGTATGGTACAAAGCGGATTTACCGTCTCAGCATATATACGACAAATCACTACATATATTTAGCTCCAGAAATATATACATTCTATTACTTGCATTATAGAAATCGGTATAATCCACAATTATTCGAGTAAATCGAGACTAACCTGTTTGAGTCCTGGTTTGTACGTTTGGCACATACACTGGCATTGGCATTGGCATTGGTGGTAGAGGCATGGGCATTGGTGATAGTGGCATCGGCATCATGGGTGGTAGTGGCATTGGCATCACGGGTGGTAAGGGAGCTGGTGGTAGAACTGCGTTGGGGTCGATAAGTGGTGCTGGAGTACTGGCTGACGCGACAACAGCCACCACTGCACACAAGCACTGTAAATAAACAAATCACATTATATTACAACAAGAATACAAAATGCATACACTTCCAAATCCCTATATTAAAATCTATGTCTATTCATCATTAAAGTAAACTGTTCAGATTTTAGATACCCCAGTCTGATTGGCCGATAACGGAAAATATACAGTCCAGATTGTACATGCTATCAGTTAATCGTATTCACATATCCCCGTATGCGCTGTATATTGATATTTACCCCCCCCCCCCGCATCACAAATACTAGTTATCAGAGAGGGGTGAATCCTGATAACCAGTTAAGAAAATATAGATTACATAATTATAATAGTAAGCACACATTTGCTGAAGTAGCATCCATAACTTCAACATGTATTAGGCTGAATACCATAACAATACGTCATTCGGGCTGGAAACTAATCCCAATTTGTGTAATTTTGTGCAATTCAACAATTCCAATGATCGCATCTGATAAAAAGCGCCCATGTTTCTCATGTTTTCCCGAATGTTGTAGATAATTATACATTAAAGAGCGTCATCAATTATTACTTATATGATCGTTTCCAACGTATTAATTATGGATTTGTGTAATGTCTGTGTGATACGAGTGATGGTGAATATTTTTCATTTTCTATTTCCTGGTAAGCAGCAAATTGTTCAAAGTGTTCAGAACGTAATAGCAAATAATCATGCAAAAATTAGTTATTTTCTTAAATTTTACATCGAATTATAGGCAGAAAATATTGTTATAAACGGATTACATGCGTGAGGTGACTATTGTGAAAGCATTGCTGTATATTTGTCACCTAATAATTCACCCAGAATAAATTAGTAAATAATCATATTTGCGCGTTGTTCAAACACTGTGTTCTCTGAAATTGTACAATACTAGAATTTTCGACAATCTTGTAGTTGTTTGCTACAATCAACAATTTACTTTCTTCCAGTCGATACAGTGTCTGGATACTAACGTATATACGCTACCCACTGGAAGAAGTCCACAATATGTCTTCTTCCCTTTCTGTACTAAATACTCATTGATGAGTAGCCAGAGTAGGTCCCTTGGAAAATATTATAATAAGTTCAACAAACGGCCATATCTGAATCAATGAATAAGAATCGTTCTGCTCTGATATTAACTGTTTTCTGTCTGTCGTCGCCTCAAAAATAAATAATAGGTCGTTCCAATGTATACTTGGTAACTGTCTGGGATAGTCCATTCAGTATAGAAAGGGTTAGCTATTAAAAATATGTTTTCCGATAACTATAGTATGTAATTTTTCTATCGTTGTAACTGGTCTATACTTACAGCACTGTAAAATACGGTATTCATCTTTCCTGAGTCTGTATTCACCGGTGTGTGTGAGGTGTGTGTGTGTGTCCTTCGGTTTTCTTACTGATGTTGCTCTGTGCTACTCTTATATATACCCATACTGGACATTTTCCTCACGACAAAGCAGTCAAGATGCCATGCATCACTCACCTTGATGTATAATGCTATTGTGGATTGCGTATATGTTATCCAATAATGACTATATTACGGTTATTGGCATAAGCCCGGTATGTCACCCTGTTATGTCTGTGGCTACGAGTTTCGACTGTGATTGAACACGCATTTCGCAGCGTCTAACATTTATATTCATCATTTCCACCAGTCTCCACATATTTCCACAGTAGAGTTATATTGTACATTACCTTAAACGCCATCTAGCGATATCTTTAATCTGGTCGTTGAGACTCTATTTTGAGGCGAAACTAGAATAAATTGGTAACAAGCTGATAATGGTGTCATTTTGTCGTGCAGATTCTGAGGAACAATATATCCGAAATACGCTCTGGGGAAAATGTTCTACTGCTATTTCTTGGAAATATGGTCCTATTTTTTTGCTTTTTATGTCTTTTCCTGCTCCCAGCTTATTCCCATGGGTTTCAGGGAGAGAAAGTCGTTATCTTCGGGTAAACATGCAGAAAACATGTACGGAAATGGTGAAAATTGGAATTTTAGTCCGGGAACCATGTTGGTCAACCGGAAGTAGCAAAATGAGTATTTTACACTAAATTTACCAGATCATTTTCATTTATACGAAAAATATGCGTAAATGTTAGTTGTGCCACCATACATAATGTCCAATCCTACTACGATAATAGTAAGTTCGTTGTCTCAAAAGTTTTAAAAATGACGGCGAAAATGGCGATCGAAAGTCAACAATTGAACTGTTTTTGTTGAATTTTTACTAAATCGTCACATATCGAATAACTGTATAGCCAATAAGTAGTGATACATGTATATGCCATCTTACGAGTTTCCAAAGCCACCAACTAGTTTCTTAAATACACCGGTGTCCCAAACCACCTACCGAGTGCACCAGACCATATATAAACTTAAAAACCACCACCAAGTATCCAAAACCAACATGTGAGCATCATAATCCATACGACGAGCGCCTCAAAGTATTATCCCAAAATATTGCTAGGGTGTCCCAATCCACCCAATAAGGTTCCCAAACCATCCAGGTAGTGCCCAGACCATACGCATCTGTAGTCCAAATTCACCCAAACCATCCAATGAGTGTCTCGGGACACCCTATTAGTTTCCCAACCCATTCAACGAATGTTCCAGACCTCACTGGCAGTGCCCTAAAATATAAACTATGTAACTGGTGTTCCAAACAACACAGCTTGTGTCCAAAACCATCGAACATTTGTCCCAAAATTACACAATGAGTGTCCTTAACCATCCAACGAGTGCCCAGAACCACACGATGAGTGCCCCAAACCACACAATCCCTTGGGTGTCCGAAACCACACAGTGTCAAATAGGCATACACTGTGTCTCATACCATACAGCTATTATCTCAAAACACCCATTGGATCTCATACAACATACAACTGTCGTCTCAATCCATTCAACTAGTGTCCCAAAACGACACAATAAGTTACCCAATTGACAAATCAGTGTCCCAAACCATCAAACTAGTATCCCAAATCCACAACGAGTGTCCCAAACCACCCAATTGAATGGTTGTCCAAAACCATCCATGGATGTCACGAACCACCCAGAGGGTGACCCAAACCATAAAACAAGTATCGCAAACCATCTAATAAGTTCCCAATCCATCCAACTGGTGTCACAAACAATCTATAAACAGTCATTTCAATAAATCCAAAATAGTGTGCATTCTATGGCTGGTTTTGTACACTAGATTGGGACACACATTAGATGGTGTACGACATTCAGGGGTGGTTTGATGTTTTTTGAAACACGCATTGGGTGATTTGTGACACCACGTGTATGCGTGTATGAATTGGAACATGGGTGACATATGGCATTCGTTGGATAGTTTGGAACACTCATTGGGCGGGTTTGGACATCATTTTGATGGTTTTGGACACTATAGTTATGGTGAATCTTATTGTGTGGTTTGGGACACCAGTTGGCTTATGTGGGACGCCCGTCCTATGGCCTGCGACACTCGCTGGTTAATTAATTTGGTATACTATTAACATGATGGATTGAGACGCCGTTGCGTTGTTTTACGCTCCTTAGATGGTTTGAGACACTCGTTATGTGGTTTTGGACGCTCATTGGATGTATTTGGATACCAATTTAGTGGCTTTGAACACTCATCTGATGGCATTTCGGACTATTGGCTATAAATTACATTCGACATGAGAACAAATAGTTTCTTCATTTACGTTGGATTAACTAAATTTACGCAACTCAAAAAAAAAATTCCTGCAAGTCTTTTTGACTGTTTTTGCAATGAGTTTGGCTTAAAACACCTTAGAATGTCAATATTAACATAAATGAAAAATGTCATGATAATCAGACATACAGTATAGCCTGTAGCCCATGCAAATGGATTGAATTTTGAAATCCAAGATGGCCAATGACTCGTTCCTATTTACATGTCAATGTTAACATCCATTACAAATAGTATGCACAGAAATTCTTATACAGCTGTGTACAGTGAATTTTCCTCGCAAATGTCAGTTTTAGTGTTAAAAGGGGGGTGGTTGTCCAAAAAAGGTCGGGAAAAACTGTCGAAAACGGGAAAAAAATTTGGATGCGGGGGTGGGTGGGTCCCAACAAGGGTCGAAAGGAAAAAATCATCACACGTGCCTGAAATGTTTTTCCGACCCCCATGAAGGTATCGCGAAAATATAAAAAAAACATCCATCGGTTTTAGGTTGAAAATGAAAACAAAGAACCATAATTGAGAACGCTCTTGTGGGAACGAAAGCATGGACGCTCTCGATCCCTTTCATGACGGGAGCTTCCTGAATTTTTTGCGAAAACGCTGTGCCAATGCATTCTCTTATATATGCGAGTCGACCATGGGTCGCCTCGCATTTATAAGAGAATGCATTGGCCTAACAATTTTTTTATAATTGTTAAAAAATGTATGAAAAAAATTATGATAATTTTTTTTAAAGAATGTAAGAAATAATGATAAAAAAAATGAGGAAAATTGTTAAAGAGTGTAAGAAAAACCCCAAACCATAAACCCCACCGGCAGCCAAATTCACCCATCAACCCAAACCAGATAAAATTAACGACAAATCGTATTAAGTCGTTCTATCTATACCATAGTTCTAATGAAAAAGACTACATCAATATTGTCATAATTAACGTCAAGCCAACTTCACCATCATCATCTCAATATACCACAATGCTGTTACGTGTAAATAGCAGAGAGGATCATTGATATGTTTCCTGTATTAAACTTTTGATCTTATATTATCACATGTATTCTCCCTTATGTATATTGTGTGTATTATAGTATTTTATGTTGAGGACAAAATAAATGTGTGGAATTTGAATCACGGGATAGACGCAGCTGATAGACGCACATTAATATTCTGCTGCGAAATGTCTAACAGCTAATGAAATGTTTTCGCGAAAGCCGGGGCAACAGACATAATGGGGAGACATGCAGGGATTATGCCAAGAATCGTAATATAGCGATAGTAATACGATGACTATCAATTCATTATTTGACAACAGATACGCAATCCACAATAGCATT
Source organism: Siphonodentalium dalli (assembly GCA_032622095.1). Lineage (NCBI taxonomy): Eukaryota > Metazoa > Mollusca > Scaphopoda > Gadilida > Siphonodentaliidae > Siphonodentalium > Siphonodentalium dalli. The sequence continues at coordinate 64,027,306 of CP136064.1, read as the reverse complement.
ATACATCAAGGTGAGTGATGCATGACATCTTGACTGATTTGTCATGAGGAAAATGTCCAGTATCGGTATATATAAGAGTCGCATAGAGCAACATCAGTAAGAAACCCGAAGGACACACACACACCTCACACACACCGGTGAATACAGTCTCAGGAAAGATGAATACCGTATTTTACAGTGCTGTAAGTATATACCAGTTATAACGATAGAAACATTACATACTATATTTCTCTGAATGACAATACTCGCATTTAACCCTTTATATACTGAATGGATTATCCCAGACAGTTATAAAAGTATACATTCGAACGATCTATTATTTATTTTGAGTGGTGTTAGATAAAAAAAAAAGACGATAGACAGAAAACAGATAATATACGAGCATAATGATTCATGTTTTTTTTTTTTAAACATATTTTATTGTAATATAATATTACAAGAGGGATCAGGGAACCAGTTTTGACAACTTACATCAACCCGTTTCCCATTAACATTTAAAAAAATACAATGTAGTTGACGAACATAACATATATACAGGTTGTGATTGCTGTCAGTCCTATCCTTCTGCGTTTGAAATTTAATCTGAGGTAGTAATCGTTTCGTTAATGAAATGTATAAATGAACAAAATGGAAAAGAATTTCATTGCGTCGATTCGATTCTGATGATATCCCCGTGAGTAAAGAAGAAATGTTACATTATAAATTGGCGAGTTGCAATCTTGTCGAAAAATTCGCGTGTTTCGGTTACATACAGGGGGCACTCAAAGAAATAATGAAAGGCATCTTCGACTTCGTATCCACATATGCATTTAGAGGTATCAGAGATAAAATTGTTGTACATATCTGATTTAATTCATTTTCCATGGTAGCAAATGATCCGATATGGACGTTTGTTGATCTTATTAGAACATTTGCTAAGTGAACTACTCATCAATGAGTATTTAGTATAGAAATGGTTAAAGACATATCATGGACTTCTTTCTGTGATTAAAGCATATATGTTAGTATCCAGACACTGTATCGACTGAAAGAATATGCAACCAACTATAAGATTGTCGAAAATTCCAACCACATCGACTAATGTAGCTGAATGGGTCACTCTCATCTAAAAAAAAAAAGGGGGGCCGAACGCCCGCATGTTTTAATATCGGCACTAACGCAGTTACTTCAACTGTTCCTGAAAGTATGGCGTCCATCAGCAGTTTGTTTTCAGTTCATTTTAATTTTCATTTGAACGTAAACAATTAGTCTGTAACAGAAATAATGGCAGACGCGATAACGAAACGTCATTTGGAACGAGATTTCCAAACCTGTGTTCTTTTAGTGAGATTGACTCCATTCAGCATTCAGCACTACTGTACACTTTCCGAGAACACAATGTTTGAACTACGCGCCAATGTGAATATTTATTAATTTATTCTGGGTGAATTATTAGGTGATAAATACACAGCAGTGATTTCACAATAGTCACCCCCACGCATGTAATCCGTTTATAACAATATTTTCTGCCAATCTTGGATGTCAAATTTATGAAAATATAATTTTTGCATGATTATTGGCTGTTTCGTTCTGAACACTTTGAAAAAGTTTCTGCTTACCATGAAAGAGAAAATGAAAAATACTCACAATCCATCGTATCACACAGACACTAACCATCAATCGTATCACAGACTTTACGCAAATCCATAAAACCATACACTAAATCATACATAAGTAGTACGTTGGAAATGATCATAAAAAATAATTATTGATAACGCTCTTTATTATCTACAACTTTTGGGCGACACTGAGAAACATGGGCGCTCTTTATAAGAGGTGGTCATATTGGAATTGTTGACAGGCTGACAAATATTCAAACGTGTTGAATCTTCCTCTTTTAAAAGTAGATATCTGTATTTAGATATCAATACATGATAGGAGCGTGGCCACAGCGCTCAGTACCGTGTAAAATAGACAAAATTACAAAACGCGCATCTTGACCGAGAATCTGTTATCAATGAGTTGAGGACGGCGCAAGGATATATTTCACAAAGCGGGTCTTGAGTGAAATGTGACTACAGTAATGCCCAAAGTAATTGACCACTTAACCACAGCAGAATTATGGGTAATTTTTCAGGATTTAGTCGGAAATATGGCTTGTTGCCATTCATCGGAAAGCTCTGTCCGGAACGAATTCTATAAAATATTCTAGATTATGATGCACTTGTTTTCTGTATCTATTCCACACCCTTGTGTCGGATAAGATAAATCCATGACTCTAACTACCGTTGCTACTATAAATAACTACCTTTATTGCATTATTGTTGTACTGATGTAATATAATGTGTTTTGTTTATTTACAGTGCTTGTTTGCAGTGGTGGCTGTTGTCGCGTCAGCCAGTACTCCAGCACCACTTATCGGCCCCAACGCAGTTCAACCTTTAGCTCCCTTACCACCAATAGATGCATATGCAGTGCCACTACCACCAATGCCAATGCCACTACCACCAATGCCAATGCCACTACCACCAATGCCAATGCCATTTCCACCAATGACAATGCCAGTGGCTGTACCAAATGTACAAACTAGGACTCAAACAGGTTAGTCTGGATTTACTCGAAGAATTGTACATTACCGATTGCTATAGTGCAATTAATAGAATGTATAGAGGTAAATATACTTTGCACCACACTTCAGATGGACACGATCCGACAGATACACGTAAGAAATATGGTTTCTATGATATGCCGTCATTGCACGGTTTAACCCTATAGAAACGATCGAAACTTGGGCCCTCCACTAATTTTCAAACGTGATCTTAGCGAATTGACATGAAGTAAATTTCATCCGGACAATTATTAATTTGTTCAACCACTGACCATCTGATATCTTAATGATGCTGTCGGGATTCATATTACCGTGAAGCCATGCATGTGTACCAGCTTGTTATGACCTGTTTTATTTTTTAACCCTTTCTATACTAGATGGATTCTCTCATTCAGTTATCAAAATATTCGTTGGAATGGTTTATTATTCGTTTGGATGGGTGATCATATAATGAAAGCAGACGACAGGCAGAACACTCATATAATACAAGATCAGAATGATTCATACGCATTGGTGGGACCTGAAAATAAGTTCACGTTTGTTGAACTTAATATCTGAAAATGTCCTTATTAGGGAACTACTCATCAATGAGAATTTAGTATAAAAAGGGTTAACGAAACGAGGAAAGATTATTGTCATCCATCTGTGTCGATGTTGGCAAATATAGCGCATGGATAATTACAGTAATGCCCTAAGTAATCGACTCTTTAACTACAGCAGAATTATGGGTAACTTTTCAGGATTTAGTCGGAAATATGGCTTGCTGCCATTCATTGGAAAGCTCTCCCCCGAGAGCTTTCCGATGAATGGCAGCAAGCCATATTTCCGACTAAATCCTGAAAAGTTACCCATAATTCTGCTGTAGTTAAAGAGTCGATTACTTAGGGCATTACTGTATCAACAGGCAACCGTCCAAGAATATAGTTTTTGTACTGGTTTTCTGTGAGCCGTTTCTATGCTAAATACTCGTTGATATGCAGTTCCGTTCTGAGTATGATTTCTTCTGCATTATCTTTGCATACGTCTGTCATCTGCTCGTTTTCCCTGGACATTCCTCCAAATGAATAATAGACGAGTCCAATGTATACTTTCTATAAATGAATGGCATAATCCATTTAGTGTACAAAGGATTACAATTTGTCTCGGAAGTGTTAGTTTGTCCTCGGCATAGGTGATGGGTTTTGGCTACAACACGTGTATGTAAAATTACAGAAACAATTGAAAGAAGCTTCATCAATTGTTCGCTGTAGCAGTTGATTATCTGCATAATTATTACCTCGTATAAATTGCAACCAAAATTAATAATGGCATGCCCACCGTTTTTCCACTATGCAGTTTCCCACCACGTACTTCAATAATAATCGACGATTTTCCTGTGTTTAATTAATTTAAAACTACATATCTTAACTTGCAGTTACACCAAGACCAACGACACCATTTATGAACCCATTTCGTAAGTATACATAGTTTATACGTGATCACTTGTTACATTTGATAAGATACCATTACACTAAGGAACCAGTCATCCGACTTAGGGGCTGGTTACATGAACTTGGTCAACTAAGGAGGCGCCCCAATCGTGAATTATCAAAAAATCTTAATTTCAATCAATTTGAAGGGACAAATCATTACCCTTTATAACCAATGTATTCTAACAACACGCGTTTACCCTCACAATATGAGAGATATGTTCGTATTAAGAAAAAAGTAGTTTTAAAAAATAAAACAATATATTATTCATGTAGGTCGATAGACAGTTTGACAGGAAATATTTTCAATAAACACACTGAATTATCTAGACTATGAACCCAACTAGGGTATGCTCTCAGTCTACCATCTGAAATCATGACTGTCTGTGAGAAAATAAATAAAACATATTTCATTGCTTATTTTTGGCAGCCATGTGCGGAACTATTTTTATAGGGTAAAGGACCAAAGCAACGTAAAACAACATAAATATTATTGAATCACGCTTTCAATAATCATGGCAGACATAAATAATCAATGCTTGGCAGACATTATGTAGTTTTACGGTGATTGTTCCTTTAAAAAAATAGTTCTGCAAATGGCTGCCAAAAAAAAAAAAAAATATGCAATGAAAAATGCTTTATTTTCTTGCACAGTCATGATTTCAAATGGTATAGACTGAGCGCATACCCTAGTTGGGTTCATAGTCCAGATAATCCAGAAAATAACGGAAAAAAACGACCTGATAAATGTCTATCGGCCAGTATCGGGGCGTCCGTCCGGGTAGATATCTCAATCACCGGTTGTCGGATCTGAATGAAATTTGGTATGGATGTGCACTACTATGAGGGGTTGTACGGATGTGCACTACTATGAGGGGATTCACCTGGATTTTCCGTTCTTGAGTTATTCATCATCGTTTGTTGGATGTTTTGTCCGTCCGCGAAGATTTCTCAAACACCGGTTGTGGGATCTTAATGAAATTTGGAATGGATGTTGACTACTATATGAGCCCATTCAATGCATCATTATGCATGGAATGTTCAATCGTTTTTTTCCCCGGGATTTTCCTTTCTAGAGTTATTCATCATTGTTTATCTGGAAATGTTGGTTTTCTATCTGTCCGAGCAGATATCTCCACCACCGGTTTACTAATCTCAATGAAATTTGGTATGGATGTTCACTAATATGATCGCAATTAATTGAGTGTTAAATCGTTTTTTTCCGTTCTTGAGTTATTCATCTTTGTTTATTTTGAAGTGTTGGTTTGTGTCCGTATCTCCACCACTGGTTGATGGAAATCAATGAAATTTGGTATGAATGTTCTATAATATGATTGTAATTAATTGAGTGTTCAATCAATGGAACGATTTGCTCGCAGGTACTGACTGATTTATCCATAAGTTTGACAGACCAAGATAATTCAGGGAATCATGCTTGTGTTCGGTCCATTTGATTTTTGCATTGGTGTCCGTTAACTGTGTATACATGATGCTGTATATAATCCATGGGAGTCATCCACTCGACATATTCATGATTTTCCCTCAGTAATCCTGGTTGTGTATTACATAATGAGTTTATGGGAGCTTATAATAGCTCACTTTATGACGTTATCATAAATGAGGGTACACACATACACGCATATATATTTAGGCATCGAAGTAAAACATTTTTTCTTCTATTTCAGTCATGATGTCCTTGTTTGGGTAAGTTGATTATATTCGGTAAATTCCACAGGGCCGTGTCGTTAAAAGGAGTAAAACTCTAAATTAAAAACGAGCGCACCCTTTAACAAAACGAATCGTTATTGATATTATATGTTACAAGGGAGTTCACAATATCGAATACGTCCTCAAGTAATCGTTTGGAAATAACTGTCCTGATCAATGTTCAAGTTTGTGTTTGCCATCGGGTACGCTTTCCACCGAAATATGCATCTCATTGGTTTTGTTCACGTATGTGTCAGTCTGATTTTCATTTCCAAATGATACTAACAGGCTATTGTGTGGTTTCTACGGGTGAATTGTTCATACAAATTTGCCATATGAAGTCCATTTCTGCGTGACCACTGTTATGTTTATGATGTGTATATGCATAGGGCGCAACAATATATATATATATATATATATATATATATATATTTATCACATAATTTTCCCATAAAAGCAGTTTCATAATTATCGATAAGAGACACGTTTAATATCAGCGCGTGCGATGACGTCACATCGTTCTTCAAATGACTTGCGATCGCTGCGGTTTTTATCGTTGTTTTCGATGGATATTTCGCATTGCTTCGCGTTTATTTGATCATGTGATAAAAAGTATCTCACACTCGTCCTATTTTATACGTAATTTATCAACCTCGTCCACTAAATTCTATTTGAGCCTCGGTAAACCTCGGCTCAAATCGAATTTAGTGAACTCGGTTGATAAATTCCGTATAAAATAGAAACTCATGTGAGATCCTCTATATATATATATATATATATATATATATATATATATATATATATATATATATATATATATATATATATATATATATATATATATATATATATGTGGGTGTGTGTGTGTGTGTGTGTGTGTGTGAGGGTGTGTGTGTCTGTCTGTGTGTGTGTGTGTGTGTGTGTGTGTGAGTGTGTGTGTGTGTGTGTGTGAGTCCTTTATAGACTCGAAAACGGCTCCACCGATTGAGCCCAAACTTCCTATCTAAGGGTAAAAAGCCACGGGAATTGTCATCGGACCATTCGCAGGCCCATGCGACCACTCACTCACCCTTCAACTGCCACCGTAATGGGGATTGATGGATTAATCGCGTGATAATTAGTGAGCGTTTGTATATGACGCGTCGCTATTAAAGAGCGTTTGTTTACAATATCAACGCAACGTTATCGCTCGAAATATAGCATCGAAATTTTTTAATTTCTTCCATCTAAAACATAATTACGTGTTGGACTCTGTCATTTTAAGAATATATAAGTATTACAACCAGACACACCAAGTCTCAGGTTAAAAGTTTGAAAAATAAGAGTTTTATCGACATAAATCGATTTGAATGGGAAATCCTATGTTAATAAATTTTAGGGCCCTGCGAGTGTTTTCTGAGCTGCTACATATTGGCCACCAGGGTCCATATTTGACAAATTCTACCTGATATCTTTTGCTTTTGGAAACTGGGGATATCTAATTTCGTACTTGGGGCTTCCAAGGGACGGGGGAGATTTTCGTCGGGTCAGTTTGTCCGCCTGAGGTGAACTTGACCTTGAAACGGGTACCCACAAATGACCTTGGGCGATATCTCGGTCGTCAGCGGTGACGTCGACGTGAAATTTGTTAGATATGGTCAACTCGGGACGGGGAATATTTTTGTCGGGTTAGATGATATGCCTGTACGGGGTTACCTTGAAAAACAAAAATTAATTGATCGACCAAAGCCATGGAACTAATGCCGCCAGTGGCGGGCTAATCTGCTAGTATTATATATAGTTGCATTCAGACCTATATATAGTTGCATTCAGATTTATACAATTTATCAATACCATGCCAAGAACTCAACGAACTGCGGTGAAATGATCCCGTTCTGCTATAAAATGTTTGCATATCATATATATGCCTTCAAGATGGATGCCAAGGTAATTTGACCATATGCCCATATGTCTAAAGTGAGTATCTATGGTTAACTGGTGAATAATTACTTAATTACATTCAACACTAGAACAAAAAACAAACATTTAATCATATATGAATTAAAAAAAACTGTCGAGATACATAAATTAAAGTAAATCCAATATGGCTGCCAAAGTCACGTGACCCCTATGACCCTGAATGGGTGTCCACGCCGGCTGGTGATAGGTCATTACCATAGATATACCCACATGTGAACTAAAAACTCAATAATTACCTGATAGTCATTGAATTACCCACATGCCATATATACATAAAATACTTGTATTTACACCCAGAATGCTTGGCACTGGGTAGTATGTCCGTGTGGCGATGTGGCCCCCGAATAAGATGGCTTTATTTGACCGGTGTTTTTGTTTTAGAAATGAGAAAAATATTGATTCTAGGAACAATCATTGAATAAAACTTTAACGAAATCAATCAACCGATACTAAAATATGGAATCAGTTTGTGTGTGCGCGGTGAATGTATAGATTACGTCGCAATTTGATGCGTTATTTAATTAATTAATAAAGTTGTGGATTCCTAGTTTGGAACTCCATATATGTGTTCTTAATTGTCCGGTTCCTGTGGTGAAAATAAGTCGACGAATACGTGAAACATCCGGGGATAGATTTATTCAAGCCACAGAATATCGAAACCTCGGACCCGTCCTCAAAAAGGGCGTTATCTTAATAGTATTCCTGATATGTTATTAATAAAGAGCTTTTGTCTCACTCTTATGGGTTTTTTTTTCGAGTATACAACGTCTGTATATATCAATATTCGTATATTTATAGACAGAGTGTCCCTGGCTATTAAATTACGTAGATGTCAGAAGTTCCGACTCAGAACTCATGCTCGTTTATTATTCCAGGCGCATGGATATGAATCCAATGATGATGATGATGATGCCTCAACTCTTCGGAGGCGGTTTAGGAGGCGGTCAGCGAGGATCAATGATGAACATGTTCCTCCCTATGGCCATGATGGACGGTGGGATGTTCTAAGGATAAGCTACCGAAAGATGCGAACTCTTCAATAAGATTGCAGCCCACCAATTTATAATATCTAACATTTCCTCCTTACTCACAGGGATATCATCAGAATCGAATCGACGCAATGAAATTCTTTTCCATTTTGTTTATTCATACATTTCATCAACGAAACGCTTTAATTAGGCCCCCTCCGCTAACAAATATAGGCGAGATCCTCCTTTGCGTTACAAATGTTGACTACCTCAGATGAAATTTCAAAAGCAGGATAGGACTGACAGCAATCACAACCACACCATACATCATCCTGTATATATGTTATGTTCGTCATCTACTTTGTATTTGTTAAAATGTATATGGGAGAGGGGCGGATTTAAGTTGTTAAAACTTGTGCCCCGATCCCTTGTGTAATATTATATTACAATAAAATATGTTTAAACAAAAAAAGGATAACAATTACGCATACAGATCGCAAAACGGAAGCATGGATGTGGCTAGCTAATTGGCCTTGTTATAAAATATCACCGTATCCAAGGCAACTCAACTAGTTTCGGAGAAACAGAGACGTACACGAACGCACAAGTGGACGCAAATATATTATATTTTCTTCTCCAATAAATGTCTAAGATCAAGTGGAAGTCAATTGTCATTATTTTAGTACTGAATGGCTATATGGTTGAGTTGGAATCATCTTTATATATATATGTTGTTTACATGTATGTATACGGATACACCGATTAATGAGCATTAACCTTTTCTATGCTAAGTCTATACTCAGTTATATCAATACAATTATTCATTTGGATGGGTGTTCATGAAAAACTATTAGACGACAGTATGACGAAAAGATAATTCAAGTGCTGAAGGATTCCTATTCATTGATGGGAAATGTTCAGATAACAAGTTTATTGTCTTGTGTTGAACTTATTATCTGAACGTATCCCAAGGGAACTACTCATCATTGCGGATTTAGTATAGAAAGGCTTAAACCGCATGATCTCAATGAGATATCAATAACCATCAAGTCCATTAATAAGTTCACTTGATGAAATCCTGGGAATTAATTTATAGACAAATGACATGAGAAATACCAGTGTGAATTATTGATACTGATTTCATTGCAAACGTTAACATGTACATCAGTTTGTTGCCCCGATTGGTTCGTGGAAATCTGCTGAACCAACTTCTCAAATTTTCCTAACAATTTCCCCAAAAATATCTAGATAAATCTAAACAATATCCCGAAATGATCAATGTAAATATTGATGGCATACACTCTACATACATAAAGTTACTGTCGATTGGGCAAATTTTGTGAGAATGACAGGAGGTCTTCTCCTAAAACACAAAGGCTGATCTACGAACTTCTGATTTTATTATGTCGCCGATTCCCGTATATCCGTCCGTCTATGGGAGCATGTAACTCGGGCGTGTGCTATTGGATTTAGTTATCTTTGTTATGGTGATGTTAGCGCAGATTATGCATATTGGTGAAACATACATAGATGGAATACAGAATTCGTCCATTTATGTATTTATTCTAACCAATTAAGCCACTAAATGTTAGGGTTATGCAATGCCAGGTTCAGCTCTAAAATTTATCACACTGGGTCATACCCAGGGGATCCTGTTTCTCCCCCGGGCCGGGGGCCAATTAGATAATAACAGACGACTTGTCAATTCAGAATAGCATATCAGGCATGTGAGGTACCAGTTGGGGGAACTCGTACACAAAAGTGATGAAAATAGAATTACGCAAAGTTTGCGAGTTTGGTCTGGTTCAAGGCGGTGATGTTGGATATTCCAATGTGGACAAAGTGGACCCTCTATAGCCACGTCCCTGTAGATATAACACTACTATATGGAGACAAATAGTCCCACGCAAATCTGGAATTTGTTTGGGAAACGCATCATTTTAATGGACCGTTTGAACACGATTCTTGTTGTAATTGCATTTCTTAGAGTTTACAAAAATCTTGTAACGATCGGGGCTGCGACAGATGTGAATGTTGGCAAGATATATAACTTTGCATGGTAGAGTTTGTGTAGGTATATGTATTGTTGAGAAAAACAAAGACATGAGCCTTTGTAGCATTTGGTATACCGATCTTAGGTCTGGCCCATGCATGGATTATATATAGAAGGAAATTAACAAATTTAAGAAAATATGGGGGCATCTATAGGGAGGGCGTTCTTTTTGTGGAAGCAACAGTTTACAGGCATGTTTGCATGCACGCGGATTGAGTTATCGACATGCGTATCGAGGGTATGCACTGCATGTAGAACACGAATGTGCATACGATGTGTCATGTTGCGGAGATTAGACGGTTCTATTTCTACTAAAGTTGCATTTATAAAACAGAACCTGTACTTTGTAACTGATACCAGAGATATAACAACTATCAACGCAGAAGTCTGAACAATCTAATCCGAGATTCAAAATCGAAGAACAATTTTCCTTGTTGCAGCGAGATCTAAGTTTATGACCGTGGTACTTTTTTTTTGTAAATGTCTTTGGGCCACATTCGACAATACACCCATCGATTTCTTGCACAAACTATCGCTGCGAACGTCCGTATAATTCCGAACGAAAGCACCGTGTTGCCACTTAAACCGGCCTACAAATTGCTCTTGAATTACCAATGACACAGTCCTCGACACTGATAAGTTAACATATCAACGCAAAATACCGAGTACGGTTTAATCACATTTACTCTATCACCTCCTACGACACGGCCAATTACGTTTGTAAATATACACTCTAAGTGGGCGTAATAATGGGTTTTTCTTTACATAGACCGGGAATTCTCAATGAAACGCTTGTAGTCAAAATAGATACATCATAAACGGACTGATTTACCGAAACGATGGGCGTACTTAAAGTACTGTAATAGATAGATCATTGAGTTGATCGAGCCAAAAATATGATATATATGTAGGATTTAGAAGAACGATTACAATCAGGTTGTAAAATACACATACAAAGATATGAGGACATATAATATTTTAATGTTAAAATTTTCTTGCATATTATCCGATTTTTATAATAATTGGATCATCCACGAGTTTGACAATACAAGTATGTCTGTTCGGCCGTGTACCATCCATGTGGCACCATAATTTAAAACTACTATTGGTATGCGTTTTCTATACCATATAATAATTAGGTCGTATTCCAATGAAGCCATTACGCGACGTGAGTTCCAACTTGTCCGATGTGACATGTTGATACGAAAATGTTCTATACTCATTGGGACGAAAATTTCAATGTCTATCCAATGCGCATACTACGGATATGGTATACGGATTCCTGTTTGTCCGTTATTCCTGAACGTAGGATGAATTAAAAAATGCAGTACCAGTTTGTTCCATCTGTTCAAAAAAATCTAAATTTACACGTGGAACAAATTTGACACGCATTCGTTTTGCTTTTCATTTTGTTGTGTATATACTATGCTACTATACTACATAGAACAATATGGATTTAAAAATATGTTGCGGAGTCTAAATGCTTAGGCACAGGCTCTCGGTATATAATTTAGTTTCAATAATATTATGTCACTGGTATAGCCTATATTGGTATTTTAGTAATTACCCCAGAGCATGTTTGTTCAGGTGGGGGGGGGGGGGGGGGGGCTCAACCTTTTTTTCTCGAATTATATTTACAAACGCGTAACACAGTGAGTGTTTTTTTTTACTATTTGCATACTTTGTCCGAAATCTTAAACTTGCTAAATGTTTTGGGCTGCAGTCCCAGGGCCCCTGGTTCATACGGCCATTCCAACATATGATAGCTATATATACACACTGAGAAAAACAGTCAGGTCAGTATGACTAACTTGGAGAATTTGAAGTCGCTTTGACCAACCCACACCTTTCAGCAGATCACTATGACTCACTCTGACCTTAGTCATAGTTACCCAATTACACTCTAATTGCAAAACTGACGGTTAGTATTCATTGCTAAATGTTTAATGTCCATTGCATCGCAATTCTATTAGATCTTGAATCGAAAGAATGTAATGGGAGGATATAATGGCATGATACAGAAGATGCAGTCAAGCGCATGGACAATTGTTTGAAAGTACATGCACTTACTACGGTTAAGTTTTTGTCAAAGACGTCGATGGACGAATCACATGCTATACAACTCAACAGGAAATTGAACTACTCCAGAAGAAGCTGAACTGGGTACCACCATCCAGCACAACTAACGGGAACATAAATCACATGAAGCATCACAGAGCCAGTCACAACATGCTCAACTTAGCGACATTCCACCGGCATTCGGACATGTAAATACGTTACTTCTTTTAATGGCATACGGAGAAGCACTTGACCTGTTTGACCATGCCTGACTGCACGGAGAAGCACTTGACCTGTTTGACCATGCCTGACTGCACGGAGAAGCACTTGACCTGTTTGACCATGCCTGACTGCATGGTCATTTCGATCTTCCCTGTCTTATACCAATGTTAATGTGCTCATCGCGATATGTTTTATTGAATATTATACATTCTTACATCAACTTGACATACTATTGGGATTAGGCTCTTACGAACGTGTGTCTGGTCTGATATACAAATATATACACATGCCCATGACTTAAGGCGTCCAATGTTTCTAGCACCATTGCCCAATGGGTAAAATTTTCAAACACCAATGTGAATCATAGTGTGTCCAAAGCTTTTCCAATTTGCCACTATGAACCCTTATTTTTGGACGCGTTTTATGATTATATCTATCCTCTTCTTAGATTAGGTACACAACGCCCATATTAGCGCAAACGCATTGCTTGTACCATCTTACATTGAAATTTAAAGTAATAACGACGTATAGGAAACGACGAAAATTCAATCGATGTGCGTCGAGCTTCCTTTTAAGACTGGATTGCATTCTTGTCCTGGTGACACGATACACTGATAAAAGTGTTATTTGAAATGAGAATTTTGCGAATACTTTGTGTACCTTTAACTTGTGCGAATGTATCTCGAACAATAAACTAATTCGGTCTTTGAGTTACAACACTTTTTCCATAATGAAGATGGAATGGCCACTGAGGTGGTGATATGTTTTCACTCGACTTCTATATCATACACGTTTGTACATTATCGGCTGTTATCGCAAATGGTGAGGAAACTTATATTCCTTTCCTTGTATATCATGATAATTCATACCACATATATTGTGCTATTGGTGTTTCCTATGAAACACAAAAGAAGTATGTCATTACACAGCAAGAAATTTATTAACCTCGTTCACTAAGTTCGACTAAAGCTTGGCTTGAATCGAATTTAGTGCACCAAATTAATAGATTTTGTATACAATTGCGACTCATTAGATATGAGATTCTCCATGTATTTATTTATGACATCACGCATAGTAACAGTCTTGTAAGAACGCTCGGAATTTTAACGACTAAAAGTGAAACAAATCGACGTCAAGAAGCACAACACATACAATACATTTGGCAAATGGATTGAGAAGTACTATGAAGTGGAAAAGTTTGAAGTTTCCTATAAAATTGTTCGTTTCCTGAGGACTTGTGAGTAACATCGCCTATTATCGTGTAAATGAGACAAAAAAAACGATCAGAGACAAATTCCCGAGAAACTATTTCAATAACCTCTGGTGGAAATTGCGGGAATTGTGATGAGGAAATTCGAGGAACAGACAATAACTTACACTGTGGTGACAGCAAAGCTATATACCACACAAAATGCCAAAATATAAGTAATTCTGACTTTAAAGTCATATTGAAAAAGACCACATGCATAAAATGGTATTGCACAACTTGCAGAGAAAGCGATAAGCGAAGCGATCTGGATGATAGACTCAAAGCAATAGAACAAAAACTAGAACGCGGTCTCGGCAACAATCGAAATGACGAGAAAATGAACGAATTACAAGAAAAATTGGACAAAGTTCTTTCACTGATGGAGAAACAACAATTAGACCGGCAACATATCTCAGATGAGATTACCGAGAAAGTTGAACATCGCATAGAGGATGTGCAAAAAATATTTCAACATCAAATACAAGGTCTCGAGGATAAAATGAAAGAAAAATGTGGTATAAACGCACAAGAATCAATCGAGCAACAAATGACGGAACTGAGAATTGAAATGGAAGAACTAAATAAACGCAAGAGAAATATAATCATTTCAAACATCCCAGAGAGTTCTCATTCCGACGAAAAAGTGATCTACGAACAAGACAGAGAAAAGATTATAGGCATATATACTGTCAACCGTTCACAGTGACTATAAATCTACGGAAGTGGCAGAAAACTTTGTAAGACTAGGAAAACAGAAGGAAAATCAACCAAGACCAGTGAAAATAACAGTAAATTCAGAGGAAATGAGAGACACATTGATTAAAAAAGCTGTAGAGTTCAACCGAATTAGTGATGCGAATCCGAAAGATAAAAATTATTTCAACCGTGATCTGACCAAAAAGGAAAGTGAAAAACAAAAATCTCTTCGCGACGAACTTAAACAAATGAGAAGTGAGAAACCCCGAGAGCGTTTCGGTATTCGGAAAGACAAAGTGGTTAAATTCTCAAAAAATGGAACATCATCGAAATGACTTTCATCTCCGGACAACGGTAAGAAGAATATGCATATATTGGCAAAATGGAACACTAAACCAGTTTGTTTATACACACATGCTGATAATTTGGTCAATAAAAGGGACGAACTGGATATTGTTATCGACGATGTTGAACCTAGTATTATATGTGTCACCGAAGTTTATCCAAAAAACTAAAAAACAACAATAAATCCAAGCGAGATGCAAATAAAAGGCTATGACATGTTTATCGGAAAAAATCCAAGAAGAGGCGTTATTATGCACATTCACGCTTCTTTATCGGCACAATCAAGTGAAGCATTAAATGTATCTGAATTCCAAGAATCTGTGTGTTGTGAGTGGCGAGTAGGACAGGATACCGTATTAGTTGGACGCATATACAGGAGCCCTAGTTCTGAGAAAGAAAATAAAGAAGAAATGGCGACACTGTTCAAGAAAATAAAGAAGAAAAACCCTAGAAATTTGCTAATTGTCGGAGACTTCAATGAGCCGGAAATTGATTGGAGCACTGGACATTCTCCAGGTGATAGCGGTCGAAAACTTCTGGAATGTTTACGAAAGGGTTTCCTAGTACAACTAGTAACTAAGCCAACGCGACACAGGCAAGGGCAAAAATCTAATTTACTCGACCTTTGCATAACCAACAATCAAGATATCGTTAAGGAGATAATTCACCGCAACCCACTTGGACAAAGCGACCACGATACGCTAGAATTAAAATTGGATCCATGTATTTTCGAAGCAGAGAAATCACCACAGACGAATCGTTACTTGTTTAACGAAGGGAACTACGATGCTATTCGACGGTCAATTCAATATGAACCATGGGATATTCTTACTACTATGGATGTATGCACTGGCTGGGAAAAACTTTATAAAAAACTAGGGGAACTTATGGAGGAACATATACCAAAATCCACCCGACAAAATATAAAGAAACAGAAAAACAAGTGGACAACAAAAGATGTTCTTAGTGCAATCAGACAAAAAAGGCAAGATTACAAGAGATACAGGAATGCGAGGAGTGAACAGACTTACCACCAGTACAAACTTTCTAGAGAGAATTCAAACAGGATGATAAAAGAAGCGAAGCTGAACTATGAGCGGAAACTGTCTCGTGAGTGTAAAAAAAATCCGAAATCGTTCTGGGGATATGTCAGCAGCAAAACAGGAACCAATCACGGAATAGCGGACCTTCAAAACAAAAAGAATAACACTATGGCACGAAAAGACAAAGAACAGGCGGATATATTAAATTATTTCTTCTCCAGCGTGTTCACTAAAGAGAATCTGACAAACATTCCAATTTTGGATGACAAAACAAACGGAAAACACATTGTAGATACACAAGTTACACCGGCAGCTGTAGAAAATAAACTGAGAAAACTGAACCCATTCAAAAGTTATGGCCCGGACGGTATATCACCTCGGATTTTGAAAGAAACTGCAGCAGATATCAGTAAACCGCTCTGCATTTTATTCAATAAATCATTCGAAGAAGGAAAACTACCAGAGATTTGGAAAAAGGCAGCAGTTTTCTGTATATACAAGAAAGGTTCAAAATCCGATCCAAGTAACTATCGACCCGTGAGTCTCGCTTGTATATTTTGTAAGATCATGGAATCGTTTGTCAGTTTGATACTGTGCCACACGAGAGGTTTATTCACAAACTGAGAGCATATGGTATACAAGGCAGTTTGATAACATGGATTCGAGACTTTCTAAGTAATAGAATACAGCGTGTTAAAGTAAACAGTGAGTATTCAGAATGGATGAGTGTTACGAGCGGAGTTTCACGGCGATGTATTCGGTCCTATTCTATTCATAATATTCATCAATGACTTACCAGATAGTGTTAAAGGGATATGCCATATATTTACTGACGACACTAAACTGGTAGGCAACACTAATACAAGTAACATCCAAAACAATATTGATGATGTGTGCCAATGGTCAACAAATTCGCGACCTGAGTTCCAATCTGTTCTAAGTACCGTTCTGGTACCAAACGTCCGTTGGGGTACCGTTGGAACCGGAATTAAATTCTCTACAAGATGGTCGCAACACCGAAGCGATATTTCGAACAATAACGCCGTAAAACACGGTTATTTCTTGTCCGAAGTACGCGAAAGTGAGTTGTATTGAGAACTGACTTGTTCCATCTGCTTTCATGTACAAAGGGGACTGAAACCATATTGGTCTATAACTCAAGTGGATTGTAATTTCTTAGTTCCATCTTGTTCTATTTCAATATTGGCAATGTCTGAAGAATTCTACGTGTATGAGTCTTCTTCCTACTTGGAACAATGTGGATCTAAAATATGATCGAAGCCGATACCTTATCATATTTAAACTATATAGATAGGTTTATATTAAACTACTCTAATTAACCTTCGCAGTGCAAAACAGACTATAATATTGTAATGGAGTAGATGAATAACCACCCAGTTTATTGGTGGCTATATTCCGTTTCCCAAACAAGGTACATATAAGTTTTAATATGTTAGTATCCTATATTATTCATTCAATGACATAACTGGTTAATTATATTTGACATACATAGTGATTCACTGTGCATGTCTAATGTTCTGAATGTTTGCATTGGTTTGATATTTTATTTATTGTCATTCCCGCTTCTATGACATACACCACTTTCATTTACAAATAATGCGCAGATGGTTAATGGTATGCGGAATCCACTCCACGAACAGTAGCACGTTAATACTGATTTGTATGGGGCGCCATCCATGCAAATATTCGTTTTCGGAGATATCTCCTCGTAATTCGGAGATATCTCCTCGGTTTCGAGGAGATATATCCTTGGAATTGCAATTCCTAGCAGATATCTGCTTGGAATATGGTCCATTATGGAGATATCTCCTTGGATCCAAGGAGATATCTGCTTGGATTATGGAGATATCTCCTTGGATCCTAGGATATATCTCCTCGCAACTACGAGATATCTGCTTGAAATATTTCCAACGAGATATCTCCTTGAAACCGAGGAGATATCTCCATAATCCAAGCAGATATCTGCTCTGATTATGGAGATATCTCATTGAAATAGTTTTCAACGAGATATCTCCTAGGACCCAAGGAGATATCTCCATATTCCATGCAGATATCTCCTGGAAAATATTCCAAACAGATATCTGCTTGGATTATGGAGATATCTCCTTGGAAAACCGCGGCCATGAAATATTAATGATTTCTCCACAGTACATATATCTATGATCGAAATACATCCAAGCAGATATCTGCTCGGAATATGGAGATATCTCCTTGAAATAATTTTCAAGCAGATATCTCCATAATCCGAGCAGATATCTGCTTGACTCCAAGGAGATATCTCCTTGAACATATTTCAAGGATATATCTCCATAATGCGAGCAGATATCTGCTCGCATTATGGAGATATCTCCTCGGTTTCAAGGAGATATCTCCTTGAACATATTTCCGAGGAGATATCTCCATATTCCAAGCAGATATCTGCTTGAAACCGAGGAGATATCTCCATAATGCGAGCAGATATCTGCTTGGATCCAAGGAGATATTTCCGAAAACGAATATTTGCAGGGATGGCGCCCCATAGATTTGTTACTTTTCGTCACCCTTATAATTTTCGATTTGATAGCGAATTTATAGTTGAAGGACATTCAACACACATTTATTCATGAGACTTAATGCTGTTGCATTGACAGTATATATCCGTTAGTCGGCTGTGACTATGGCCATGGGATCACCATATATGAAAGTGACCAGAACTACAAATACACGCACATACATACACTCTATCAACAACTTTCTGGTGTCCACTTTCTTTATCCACCCAGTTTTGGAAATACACCAGAGCACACCTTGGGCGTCACAATAGTGGATATATAATTCAGAATAATTAGACAGTTATCGTGTGTGATGGACAGCATACTTATATGCTCAGCCCCAATTACTGACCGCTCATATCAAGGGATTCAATAAATTCAGTCGTGCCAACAGAAACGTCAACTTCAGCAATCAACTACCACCCAGCCTAGCCACCCAAACACATGATCAACCATTTTGGTGAAGACTGCTATACATGTAGCACACCAACGCCACCCTTCCCCAACGGCGTTATATATTGGCTGTTCATAAGCGCACATCAGCCGATAGATCCCATGTTGATCCAGCACAACATGCACATCAGAATAAAGTATTGTAAATGCAGAAACAGTCAGCAAACGCGCACATACATCAACGTGATCATCATCACCAACATACATCCCTCGCACCACCCATGTTAATATTAAGTCATTTCATAATTCCGTTAGGCATCTCCATCCAAGCCCCATCCATCCCAGTTCTTTCTACATAAGAACGCACCAGGGGATTCCACAATAACCATGCAGCTCCGTAATACGCGGTACATCGGCTATTGGATAGCCCAAAGGAAGGGCACAAATTTACTACACTCAGAGGCACTACATAAGCGGATTAAGCGCATGCGACAGAATGGAGCACATGGAACCAGCACCACATCATACCCATGGATGTACAATTCTATTCAGAAAGGAAATATTTCACTCTTAACACAACCACAGGACAACACCAATAAGGCATAAAGCGCAACGAATTTAAAGCCCAACTTGAACATAGCCGACAGAATAAGATCTGGACGGATATGATGTCTGGATTGGATGTCTCGAAACACATCCACCATAGGTCCCGGAGACAGCAAGTACATTCGACCGATGCATCCACAACACAGAAACAGTTGTACACGGTAACTATGTTACAACACTGCAGACAGATGCACAGCTTCGCACACCGATATGACCCAACAATATCCTCTTGCTAAAAAGTCGCACACCATCTGTGGCTTGTACATTGGTTTTAAAGACTGGCAAACACAGCATACGAAACAAAAAGCGCGTTGAGACTCGGAACCACAGCACAAAGGCCACAACACGATACACCCACGAGACAACATTATTCTGCAATATTGGCGCCTACTATATTCCCTAATACATACAACGTTTATTGACAAGTAAAATGCTGGTTGCTAAAACGCACCACGGTAGTGAACTTGTGCAGAGAGACCTCAACCAACAACGCAGAGGCTGCATACGTCAGCGTTCATGGGTTAATCTCACGAGGTACCAAACATGAACTATGACCATGACACCCAGCATATATCCACATTGAACGGCGCATCAGCCTACCGAAGACACTCGATTCCGCAGATGAGAAACCGAAATAGGCGCCATGTATGTATATGTAACAGCATGGTGGAGTGTTGTGGGTTCTGTGTTTAGCATACACTCTTATACCCATTGTGACAATTCAATAGGATAGTATTTAAACGCACGTGACTGATATATAGACCAATGAGTCATACATTTGGCACACGAAATACATGTAACATCCTAGCTCACTTATACGCTGCATTGCCGACCGCCCCAAATACACTTGCAGAGAACAGCTATTTAGACCCACCAAAAAAAAAACACAGCAAGCGACACATGGACTAATTAATACTGCGGAGCTTTGCAGACGTCGAACACAAGACATGCATAATAACCTAGATGTTTTGTTCCTTTCCCTAACCAGTGCCCATGTTATCCAATGAGACACATTTATATGAATAGCTTTCCTTGTGGTATTTGAATTTTGAACCTCACCTAAAACCGCAATAAGTTGGAAGATCCCTGTCAGCAGCCCAGACACCAGCAATATACAGCGTCCCGAGTTAGAAAATACTGAACACTGTTACATGATCATATAGACTATGGTCATCTTGAAAGTATATGGCAGTTTCCGATAGGCGTTGTTCGTGTATGTTGTATATCAGATACACGTGAAGTGTCCATAGCCCACAATGATCCACATCATCAACCGCCGACATCGCACAGCGATGTCTCCGCGCCAGTATGCAATGCTAGCATGTTTCCAAACGACTGACTCTACCATTTGCTCATATTCTGGAAACTAATGCACGGATTGCAATTTTAACCAAACACCTACTCAACTATTGTAGCAATACCATGAATTCAGTCAATCAGAGCACACCACCACATTGCAGCGAACACATAGCGGCGCTTCGTCCAGACACCACCCAGTCATTAAAATACCATAAACTGTCCATGACATCAATCAGTCTAATCGTGGGTATGTTCGCCGCAATATTAGGACCCAACGTCCGAGACATCGAATGCGAATTTTGTACGGTCCCCATCGATAGTTCTCTACGAAGTCACGTTCCCATGAAACGGCACATAAGCAGATGTACCACATAACAGCAGCGGTAGGCACACAGGAAGGGCGCGGATCGTCACTATGAAGAGGTAAAAACACAACATCAATCAATGTGAAACAAGTATTTTTCACTACCTTCAATGTGCGTTCGACAGCACATTGATATTCTTCACAATAAAGTATCAACATTGGTGCACAAACAACATACAAAGCCAACCTGATCATCACACTTTCAGGCCAGGCAATCGGAACGAAAATGAACACCGTACTAATATATAATGAACTGTCGAATCAACAAACAATGGCCCTCTCGCAAAGAAAAAACTGTATGAGAAAAAATTCAGATAACACCCCCGATTGATCTAGACAAAAAAGTTAAATTGAACATAGATTCTTACTCCAGCTTAAATAGTAGATGCGGTTACCAAGGTCTACATGCATATCCAATGCTGATGCATATGCCAGCTATATATACATGAGCGTCTACACTGGAAGCACTTTTGGCGAAACAAAACCAACGCATGTGCTCTTGGAACAATCATAGCTGCCACAAGTTGTCCATGTTCAAATTGCCATTGATCCAAACAGGGACGCCCGTAGCACAGTATATTGAGTGAGTGAACACTTCTGGATCATTTGGCCACCTGTCCTTATTAGCAACGTGCATGAATTGCGCTATGGTAACCACATATCTGTTCACGCTATTGTTGGAGGTTGTGTGGCTGGAAGCTACTAATATGGTGTTCAATGATGAACACATTGATGGTATCCAAATATTAGCGTAGCAGCTGAAACGAGTGTGTCAAAAGACCAACTTTAATGAATGGGGTGATCAATTGAGTTCATATTAAACCTGGCAATTATATATATTGCTAATTTCCAATACGCAGGTAGGACAGATCCGTTCATCTGGTAGATTACAAAACTTTTGTGAGTATACGTGAACTAATTTCCTACCAATGTTGACGCAATACATTATTATGGTCTGCACGATGTGTAAAGTCCATCTCTCGAGTAGCATTGTATTTACAGTGATGTTGGTACTCATTTAAATGCATCATACTGTAAACCAACATGACCAAAGTAGTGTACTTGGAACAAATGCGGCTTCCAGAGGTGTCGGAAATCAATTTGTTATTCTGGTGAATAGAGTGTATAGTTTAACTCTTAGTTGTCCTAAGTTCCAAAATGACATATTTTTCGGAACATAGGACAACCTGGCCCTAAAATAGTGTGTTAAAGTCTAAACTGTCATTTGCGTGTTCAACAACAAATATTTAGTTCTAGTTTGCTCTAGGTGCTAAATTTCACACCCTAGTTCTACATTTCTCAAAACTTAAGAGATATAACAGACTTATGCGAATATGTCTTGATAAAATTGAATAGCTAAGACATTAAAGAATCCAAAGATGTGAAATTTTCCACTGTAAACCATACATTTCAGTTGTGACGGCAATTCAAACTTTGAAAATCGATTTACTCAAAATCATAAAAAATGCACTTAGAACAGATTGGAACTCAGGTCGCGAATTGGCAACTTAAATTCAATTTCTCAAAAATTCACGTGCTGCACTTTGGATTCAACAACCCTCGGCATCAATACAGCATGACGGATTCGACAGAAAGGCCACCAATTCTAGTGAGCGAGTATGAAAAAGATCTGGGAGTGACTATTGATACGCAACTAAAGTTTGATTGCCATATTAACAGTGTGTGTAGTCGCCCATATAGAACTCTGGGCATAATCAGGAGAACTTTCGTCAGTTTAGAACCAGATACATTTAGCTACTTGTGCAGGTCTATGGTGAGACCAATACTGGAATATTGTAATACGGCTTGGAACCCTCATCACAAGAACAGAAGCATAACCATTGAACGGGTGCAGAGGCGAGCAACAAAAATGGTGCCGAAATTTCGAAAATTAAGTTATAGAGACAGAATGATAAACCTCGGTTTGATGTCCTTGAAATATCGCCGATTCAGAGGTGATATGATAGAGACATACAAATACCAGAATGAGTTATACAACGTGGACGAGAGTAAACTGTTCAAGCGAGCAGAGTACACCCGAACAAGAGGTAACACTATGAAATTGGCATATTCGAGATCATCGAAGGATATCGGGATGTTCTTCTTCTGCAACCGAATTGTTTGCAGCTGGAATGCCCTGCCTGATTATATTGTACAATCGCAAACGCTAGCAGAATTCAAAACTCTTTTGGACAATCACTTCCGCCCAATACGGTACGAATATGATACAGAAGGGATGGATTGCCATGCAGTAAAATAACTTTTGATATAATCCGGAACTAAGAGTCATTCGACTCGTTCTGTGTATCTTGATGTTATGTTATGTTATGTTATGTTATGTATATATTGAATATAACATTTTCTGCATGTAGGTTTATTCGTATGTTCGGTTAAAGGTACGGTTGGCCTTGGCGGTGGGTATCCTGTGAAAATATTTCCACCGGTCAAAAACCGCCACAAACAGAAAGAACATCAAAATGTAGACATACTTTGTCCGTATACAAATAAGAAATATCGCATTAACAGTATGTTATTGTCAAATGTTTGACCATTGTTATGTAAACAAAAGCATAAAAAGTTACTTTTCTGGTGTTTGTTTATATTATGATGTTAAACATAAAGAGCGTTCTTTGTTTGTGAATTCCTAATATGGAACTAATAAAGAGAGTTTATGCCATTTGTGTGTGATTAGCCAGTAGCATTGTGCTGTCTTCTGTAACACAATCAGGCTCTTGCTTAGGTAAAATATAGTAGGTCTTTATGATAACATGCTGTTTACGTGATGGTCATGGTATATATGAACGAAACTGTATGCGTTTTAATGTTTTTCTGTTTACGGTGTTTGGAACAAATATGAATATTTTCGACAATTAAGGCCTCACGTGCCTTTAAGTGATATGTGTTTATCTGGTATATATACAAACACGGTGTGTATGCATATATGTACGTCTGCACTGACATGCACCATGGATTCCAACCAGATTTGATAAAACATTGATCCAGCTAGAGTCTGAAAATATCATACTTGCAGACTTGAATTCCGACATTTATCACATCTGGGACGAGTTCTTGAATATATGTGTATGTATCCTTAAAGATAAGAATAGAGGCAGCTTCGGCCTCGTCGCCACATATTTATAACCATCTATAATTTTATATAGTTATGCGTGTCGCTTGTCAAAGTTCCAGCAGGACGAGGACTTTTGATGTTTAAATGCAAACCCGTGAATGAAGTACTCAACATGATAACACAAATGGCGTGTATCATCCTGTGTTCAGAAATATTTAAAATCAATCTTTTGAAAATATAAACTATAGCCCTCTTGGATTGTCATCATAGATCAGAATTGGAGAGGGGTCCAAAATTAGCATATGTTTAATCAAACAACGTTCTATTGAAACTAACTTTCTATAGGAAAAACCATAATGTTTATCGATGCTCTCCGAGTCTACCTGGATATTGGTTTTGTCTGGAATAGAACATCAAGCCTTGGAATTTGCGAAACACAATGACAATTCAAATTTCGAGAATGTATAGCATTTACACACTTCTGCACGCTAATTGGTTCATCGTTCTAAGGCCCGAACCAGGACTTATAACTCACGAACTCTCACGTTGACGAATATTGCACTGGGCATTCATATGTACGTTCCAATGGCTGTGGACACACGTACCACAGTTGCGATGGCATAGTTGGTGTGACAATTTATTATGGTACAATTTATTATGGTACAATTGGTCGTCATATTTCTGTGCCGTAGCTAGCGTGTCGCCCGCTGAGTTTCCGCACAATGAGTTGACTCGACCAATTAACCCATGTCGTTTCACCAAGGCTGATCTCTACTCATTACGTTTTGCTACATTGTATTCTCTACGATTTATATAATTGCACGATCGGTCGTTCAGAATTGTTTTTGACCGTGGCAATCCCTCGTTCACTTACATGTCATGCACGTAGTATCATGCACGTTTTATTGATATGATCTGGAATTAACAACGCGAACTATACAAGGACCAAAACCAGAAAAAGGCTGATTATAACGAACTTTGGAAGACTCATTGTGCGAATATGCAGCGGGCGACATCAGTAGCTATGGCATATTAATTTTGACGACCAATTGTCACCAAACTCCACCATAATAAATTGTCACACCTACTATGCCATCGCTACTTTGCTAAGTGTGTCTGCAGCCATTCTCACAGCATCCAATTATAGCATTAATGTAAAACTGATTTGGTGGTAAGCTAATGTGTTTAAATGTGCTTAGTACAGTCTAGTATGTTTTCCATTTTCGAAGGCTTATAATTATATAATTATGAATAGTACACTTCAATAAACAATGCGTTCTTGGACGAACTCATAACATCTGATGGGAGCATGGTGACCGTTATACGAATCAAATCGAGCCATATGTTTCAAGTAGCTGTAATGTTCATAAACATGTCCATTGGCGTACGATTATCGTGACCGTGTCGTATTGAATAATGTTGTGGCTTGTCAAAGCGAAACTGTTCTATGAAAAAAAGTCACGAACTTTACCTGTGTTATAGGAGTTAAAGGTACGGTTGGCCTTGGCGGTGGGTATCCTGTGAAAATATTTCCACCGGTCAAAAACCGCCACAAACAGAAAGAACATCAAAATGTAGACATACTTTGTCCGTATACAAATAAGAAATATCGCATTAACAGTATGTTATTGTCAAATGTTTGACCATTGTTATGTAAACAAAAGCATAAAAAGTTACTTTTCTGGTGTTTGTTTATATTATGATGGTAAACATAAAGAGCGTTCTTTGTTGGTGAATTCCTAATATGGAACTAATAAAGAGAGTTTATGCCATTTGTGTGTGATTAGCCAGTAGCATTGTGCTGTCTTCTGTAACACAATCAGGCTCTTGCTTAGGTAAAATATAGTAGGTCTTTATGATAACATGCTGTTTACGTGATGGTCATGGTATATATGAACGAAACTGTATGCGTTTTAATGTTTTTCTGTTTACGGTGTTTGGAACAAATATGAATATTTTCGACAATTAAGGCCTCACGTGCCTTTAAGTATCAATTTCAGTGTTTTCTTGCCATAAATTTTTTTATCTGACTCCATGCATTCTTGCACACTGTGTCACCATCTCCGCACGTTTACTCAATGATCGATAATATTATAGGATATACAATTCGTTATTGTTGCCAAGGACAAATGCCACTTTTTCTGAATTTGTATATAAAAAGCCTGCTAATTGCAACATCTCACAAAATACCCTTTCTTTGACCTTGAAATGTTCTTCTTTATAATTGGCTCCCTAATTTTGTGGAATTTTGTCGCCATATTTCCCGTGCTAACTTCGTCTACCTCAGACTGTGATTTTCTTTCTTTCTACGACCTAACCACATCGGCTATCTTTAAAATGGAAGCCCTTTCAATTGGGAAGAATTGGGAAGCGTATCAGTCTGAACATGGATTCGAATTTTGACACAGAAGGGATTTGATTATATTAGAACACAATGCTCTTCCTCCGTAATGATATATGTGATATACGGAATCTAATGGTGTGGTTTAAAGATACCTATGTTGTGCCATCCATGTCAGGGATGGGGTCGGAAGGGGCACAAACATTTACAGAACATGTTTGTGGTCGATTTCCAGCAAACGTTTATATTGTCAACTCCATAGTACAATGAATCTATGGTATTATTCAAAGTTGCCAAAGTGGCACCGCCGGAGTCAGTAGTGGGGATTAGTAAGGAACACCAAAATTGATCAAAAAAACTTTATTATCGCGGATTTCCTGCGAACTTATATAAGCACGTTTCCGTGATATAAGAAACAATGGTGGAGTTTAAATTTAAGGAGGCACTATTCGGGTCATGACAAAAAATAATCTGCGGATCATATGGCAAATTTAATTGCATATATTTTTGAATATTTCTGGATAAGATTTTGACAAGCTGTTCATTCAGGGTCATGCTTCAAAGTCTTGAAAATGTGTCTTCATAAGTTTAATGACCTCAATATGTGGTGTGTGGTAAGAGCTGTATTCTAAAGGAAGGTAATTTTCGTCTTCCATAGCGTCATCGGAACAAAATATGCATAGTGTATGTTCCAATGCCATCGGTGGCGTCCGTTTTTATAGCCAATTTATGACTGCATATTCGCAGTCAAGTAAAACTATGCTATTTTATATTGGTGTTGTGTGTGATATAATTATATGATCGATTCAAAACCATTATGCGCCGGTTGCATGCACAAAGCGTACCGATAATAACTATATACAGATTCGTGCGTGTATCTATACCACAACGTGTGTTGCATGCTTAAAGCAGGAATGAGCCACAATAACTCATACAAGATATACCTTCCAAAGTAAAGGCGGCCATAAGAGAGAAACAAACGATATAATATAATAATAAATTAGACTGTACTTGTGTAATTTTACTCCATTGAAAGTCCAATAACAACATTATGGTAAAGATGCAAGGTTTTGTCGTTACTTGATCAAAATACAGATAATTAAAACCAGCCATGTTTAGGTTGTAAGAAGATTCAATGTGGTCCATGTGAAAGACGTATTGAAAATATATGCATATGCATGGGACAAGTCGACCAAGATATTTGATATGATTTCCAGGCTGTTATATTGTTCTAAGTGTCACACAAACCAGTTTAGCCATGAAGGTTAATAACAAATCCAAAATTTACAAAAGGCTCGCAAGCTAGGCTCAGTCTTGTTCCCCTTTGTTCCAACTACGAATATTTCCACGTGATATTCATACTATTTTAAGTAAAAGAAGAAGCGTCACTGTGTCAGCAATATGGAGTGGTTTGAGTGAAAGGGTATATACATTTATTTATATATCTGATGTGTTCGCACCAGATTTTCAAACTTTAAAAAATGATTATCTCGAAAACATAAAAATAAATGCATTTCGGATAAGCTGGAACTCGTGATTAATAGGATGTTCTGATGTTCAGATAGTCAAAGTATAGGAAGATTTAACACGTTCTGAATTTTTCTCAGGCAAACAAAAATGCCATTGACGATCGTCTCTGATAGAGAACATCTATGCTTTCGTTCCCCCGAGAGCTTTCTCAATTGTGGTCCTTTGTATTCATTTTCAAGGAAAAACTTATGGATGTTTTTCTTATTTTCTGATATTTTTGACTGATTTCATGTCTAATCGGACCGTGCATGTATCGTCAAATTTAGACACTTCCATCAGGCTATAACATCAACTAGGTTATTATTATATAGATAATGGATGGCTTCGAGTTGACTATGCAACAATAGTGGTCAGAGGAGGAATAGTACACGAGCCAATGACCACTGTTTTGGCATAGTCAACGACAAGACATGAATTATTTATTACATTAAATCGAACATTCATTGGTGTCAATTCTCACACAATTTATGTGCCTGATTTTGTCACATTTTTATTTATCGTGAATTTTGGAAATCGGTCTCAGTCAGATTTTACAACTTTCGGAAATCTTTTGACGATGATAGGGGAGCATAACTATGTTATTACTACATCTAACGGCAACCCTTCATAATTCATGCATTTATTTCGATAAATACGCCATTAGCAAAGACATATTGGCGAAATTTCAGAAGTTTGTCTATGATGAAAACGGAAAAGGAAGTTACAAATAACGTTCACTGGCATTACAAAATTAAGACTGTCCGCTTGCCAGCTAAACGGGCAAACTACTAAATAAATACATTGGATACCTATGATCGGACAATAATATCGTATAGATCATTAAAATTCACCAATAAGTCTAATAATCACCGGAAGCCCAATTACACCTGGTGAACTAGCAGAAATAATATGCACGCGAAGATATAGTGCGCTATTCTGTTCTCAGTTTGTGACATTATATCGTTTGTTTATTAGATAAATACGAATTACATATTCTATTTATCGTATAACAATGTCCAAAACTATATATTTCAAGATTATAATTGCGAGAATTTCGGCATCGCGTTGATTGACGCGCACGAATTTGACCTGCATTTAGTTAGTGATGCGGCTCGGCCCCGGCCGCCATTCAGCCAATCAGAACACACTTTTTGTCAACAAACCAATCAAATTATCGGAAGGTGATGTGAACTAGTAATTGATATGAAATTGATTTATGACATACTTTCCAACGTAAATAATGATTGAGTCATATGATAAAATATTATACAATATGTATACTGTACATATAGTGAAATAGGAGCGAACTTCCTCCGATAATAAAAGCAACATTGTTGGTGGGTAATGGGTGTAACGTAACACAGAGGCAGCAATGATGTAATAGTAGTTATTATAGAATACGTTCTGTTTTATAAATGCAACTTTTGTAGAAATAGAACCGTTAAATCTCCGCAACGTGACACATCGTATGTTCTATACGCATGTCGTTAACTCTATCCGCGTACATGCAGACATGCCTGTGAACGGCTGCTTCCACAAAGAGAACGCCCTCCCTATCGATGGCCCCATATGTTCTTCAATTTGCTCATTTCCTTGCATATATATAGTCCATGAATGGACCATATCTAAAAATCGATATGGAAAATGATACGAAGGCTCATTTGTTTTTTCCCCCCTCAAAAATACATATACCTACTCAAACTCTACCAGAGTTGTCTATCTTACATGAAATATTAACATCTGTCGAAGCACCGATTGTTACAAGATTCTTGTATATTCAGAGAAATGCAAGTAAAACAAGGATTTCGACATCTATACAATGCAGACTGATCACATAATATATAAGAGTCGTCCAGATTTGCGTGGGACTATTTTGTTTACCTATACCGTAGTATTATATCTCCATGCAATGACGTGGATATAGGGTTTCTCCTTTTTCGGTGGGGTGTCCACCTTGGAATATCCAACCTCACCCTCCCCAATTGAACCAGTTCAAACTCGCTATCTTTGCGTAATTCCATTTGCACCCCTTTGGTGTACGCGCGATTTCCCCCAATTGGTACCTCACAGGCCTGTGTGATACGCTTTATTATTAACGCCATCGGTGTATAATGTTCTACAAATTTTAGAAATCTGTGGTCCCATGGGGATTTTATAAATAGATAATTGGTTTTTCCGGTTATTTTTGGGACGCGTTAAAGTTGTACTGCTACCCCGAGTCCGGTAAAAGCTGTAGTTGGAATGTCCAATTTCGTGAAAGTTCTACTGACTGTGCCGATGATTTGAGAAGCTTTATTGTTTTAGGATATTGTAGGAAGGCTAATCTGGCCTTGTCAAATTGAGCTATATCGATGGGATATCTCGCAAGACAACACATTTCGGGTTTTCGTGGGGTGTGTATTCGCTGGATGTCTTATAGTTGCAGTGTGTAACTATTATGACCGCGTTAATTGCTTTCGATGTTTAGGTATGAACAATGGCTGGGCCATGCACTCTTGGCGGGAACACAGTGCCTCCGATTTTTTATCCGAATTTAGAAGCTTTCTGGTGTGGTGAATGAGAAACCTGCAGTAATAAGCCGTAGTTTTTTTTGGTAATAATTTGAAGGATTAGTTGTTTTAACGGAATTCCGAGGCGGTGCGGTGCATTCATGTAACCAATATATTTTATAATATAATTTATATTTATGGCCAATAATATGATCTTGGGGGGGGGGGGCGTTACCATTTCTGACTATGGTTTTCTTGTTTATTTTGCCACCGGCCCAGAGATGAAACAGGATGCCCTGGGTACGGCCTAGTGTGAGAAATTATAAAGCTGAACCTGGCAATTGCACAAAACTAACATTTAATGGTCTAATTGGTTAGAATAAATACAGAAATGGACGAATTATGTATTCTATGATTGCGTGTTCCCCTAATATGCAGAATCTCCGCTATCATCACAGTTCTTACCAAAGATAACTAAATCCAATAGCACACACCCGAGTTATATGTTCCCATAGACGGATGTACAGACGGAGTCTTCAACTACATCCCGAACCTACTCCGGGGATCGGAGACATAATAAAAGCAGAAGTCGTAGATCAGCTGTTGTATTTTAGGAAAAGACCTCCGGTATTTCTCACAATATTCGCCCAAATCGACATAAACTAAATGTATGTAGGGTGCTTGCCACCAATATTTACATTGATCATTTTAGGGATAGGGTGTATGCCACTAATATTTACATATTTATTTTTAGGGAAATTGTTAGGAAAATTTGAGAAGATGGTCAAGCAGTTTTCCACGAACCATTCGGGGAAACAAACTGATGTATATGTTAACGTTTGCAATGATATCAGTGCCAATGATTCACACTGGTAGTTTGCATGTCATTTGTCTATAAATTAACTCCCAGGATTTCATTAAGTGGACTTGATGGTTATTGATATATAATTGAGATCATGCGGCTAAGCCTTCCTATACTAAATACACAATGATGAGTAGTTCCCTTTGGGATCTGTTTAGATAATAAGTTCAAAAGACCATGAACTTATTATCTGAACATTTTCCACCAATGAATAGGAATCCTTCAGCACTTGAATTTTCTTTTCGTCATACTGTCGTCTACTAATTTTCCATGAACACCAATCCAAATGAATAAATCTGACTCTGGTAATCCATTTAGCATATAGAAAGCGTTAATGCTCATTACACGATGTATCCATATACATACATGTAAACAACCTATATATAAAGATTATTTCAATTCAACTATATAGCCCTTGAGTATTTAAATAACTAAATTGACTTTAACTGGATCTTATACGTTTATTGGAGAAGAAACAAACAATATATTTGCGTACACATGTGCGCTCATGCATGCGATCTTTTATAACCAGGCCAATCCAGGCTTCCGTTATTTGCGATCTGTACGCGTAGTTGTTATCCTTAGAACATCCCACCTTCCATCATGGCGACCTGTACGCGTAGTTGTTATCCTTAGAACATCACACCACCCATCATGGCGATCTGTACGCGTAGTTGTTATCCTTAGAACATGGTTAATGCTCAATAATCGATGTATCCGTACACATGCATGTAAACAACCTATATATAAAGATGATACCAATCCAACTATATATAGCCCTTCAGTATTCAAATAATAACATTTGACTTCAACTTAATAATTTACTTTTATTGGAGAAGAAACACAAGCAATTGTACATTTTGCGATCTGTACGCGTATAGTTGTGATCCTTAGAACATCCCACCATCCATCATGGCCATAGGGAGGAACATGTTCATCGTTGATCCTCGCTGACCGCCTCCGGAACCGCCTCCGAAAAGTTGAGGCATCATCATCATCATCATCATTGGATTCATGTCCATGCGCCTGCAATAATAGCCAAACATGAGTTATATTGCTCATTTGAACGTCAACATATGTGACCCGCCATATCAAATCCAGTCGGAAGTCGGGATTTTTTACCCTGTGCCAATGCATTCTCTTATATATGCGAGTCGACCATAGGTCGCCTCGCATATATAAGAGAATGCATTGGCTTAACAATTTTTTACAATTTTAATAATTTGTTCTTGTATTCTTTAACAATTTTATAATTTTCCCCATACAGAGCCCCAGACAAACATGAGCAGACGACACTCTTCGATGTGCTTCTATATATGTGTGGGGCTCCCTGCAGGGTAATGGATGTTTTTTTTATTTAATGTCCTAAAAATTGTAAGAAACATTTATTTAAAAAACATGATAAAAAATTGTTAAGCCAATGCATTCTCTTATATATGCGAGGCGACCTATGGTCGACTCGCGTATATAAGAGAATGCATTGGCACAGGGTAAAAAAAAATCCCGACTTCCGACTGGATTTGATATGGCGGGTCACATATGTATACGTTACGTTATTTGACAGAAGAGACAATATAGGAGGGTGTCATCCCTACTGACTCCTGCATACCAGTTAATATTCGGGGGCGTATATTCAATGTCATTAGCAGAGGGGGTGAATACCGAATACCAGTTAAGAAAATAGGCGATGCAGAACACATATTAAACATTTTGTTAGTAATATGCCAACCTTAGTTTTAGTGTATGAAGGTTTCTACTCGGCAGAATGGTGAAGGGGTTTCATCTGAATAATCTACCAAAACATCTGGTTAAAACAAGGATGGTTGTCATAATGGCTGAAATGTTTGTCACTCTGAAACGGGTATCACACCCTTGGAATTGGGAAAAACACATCATTACCACAAATGGTATGTTTGATGGATTAAACTATGTATCAATGAGCTCAATGTTCGATAGTGGTTTCGAAGATGGTCATCAAGATGACGGCTTAATAACGTAAACAGTAGTTCGTAATTTTCACTAAATTTCGATAAATGACCCTTAGTATATTGAATATGACGCTACTTTGAAGTTTGTATCCAATAAAACATTTACCAAATTAATTCATCCTTGCGACATAAATATTTAAAGGCACCAAATCGTAGCGAACTTGATTGTAGCCGCACAACTCGATTGAATTGGGTTCATATTAAACACCCGAGTGTCATTCAAATTGATATCTTATTTACAGCTAGTACAGGCTTCCTATGGATATCGTATCATTCTATAACATTTCCTCTCTGATTGCTCCGTCGTAAATGTTTATTTTTCTACTTCATTCGAGAAATTTATCTAATTTGATTTTAAATTCAAAATTAGTTTAGTTTAAACATATTTTATTTGTTCATAAATTGATTTGTGACAAAAGGGATTGGAGGGCAAGTGCTATAATAACTGAGAAAATCCTCCTCTCCCTGGTATAATACACTGACAAAATTTAACACCGAAGACGAACAAACGCAAGGTGTATACATACATACATACATACATACATACATACATACATACATACATACATACATACATACATAATTATAATGACAAATCAATAGAGAAAAAAAGAATGGCGGTTACGGAATGGAATCGGAAGTAATCGGATTAGCAAAGGGTTATTCGTTGATGGTGATTTTCCCTGGAGATTAACATCTCACCTCTCCTTATATTGGCTCTCTTTTGTACTTGTTAAATATTTGTTACTTATAACATTAAGGGGAGACGCTCGTTTTGCATAAATCCAGCCAACAATGGCAAGAGATTTTCCACAAAGAAATCCTCTGGATCTATCTGGAGAAAAATCTAGAATTTCACACATGATAATCTTGTATATAGAATCTAAGCAATTATTAAGAGACGACAAAAACAATGGATTTTAATACATTTAAGAGGTTGAAATTATAATTTTTGTCCCTTTCGGCACCAAGAACTGCTAGAATAATTAATAATTTCACACAACACTCCAATCACCAAATAGCTTATGGTCTTGACTCCATGAGAGGAAGCTTCATCTGTATCATAATGTTGAGTTAGATTTTGAATTTAATAATATAGCAGCATACCCCATATATTATAATGAAGAATAAAGCAGTCACAAATATTGAACCCAATGAAAACAAATGTTGATATGCAGTGTGGTCCACTCAAGCAGGGAGCAATCAACTGGATTTAGGCCATAGTGTTAAAGTGATGTGAAACACTCCGGTTGTGTGATAAAATAGAAATGGAGAAAAATCTTGCTCAAAGTTGTTATTTCTACGAATATTAATCCAAATTGACAACACACACTTCCATTCTTATATATTAATTAAATGCAATGACTCTCAATGTCGAAATCATTTGTGTGAGTTTATCGCCGATAATGATGTGGGCATGTTATAATAACATTAGATCTTTTATAAATGTAGAAGTTTTGTACAGATGGGTTTTTTAATCGATACGTAATGAGTTTTCAATCGACGGTCTGTTATTCTCCTCTATGTGAATCTTTTGTTCGTCGTCTATTTCATAAACTGTCGAACAATTTATCCTATAATTATGTACATGTACCATATTTGTAACCATAGCGTTTACTCGATTGATTGGCGTTGGAATTTTAGGAATCGGTTCAGACGTTTGTGGTTTGTGAATTATGGCCGTTAAAAGTGAGGATGTATATTCGATATTGTGAATTCCCTTGTAATATATGTGACCCTCCATATCAAATCCAGTCGTAAGTCGGGATTTTTTACCCTGTGCCAATGCATTCTCTTATATATGCGAGTCGAGCATAGGTCGCCTCGCATATATAAGAGAATGCATTGGCCTAACAATTTATTTACAATTTTAATAATTTTTTCTTGTATTCTTTAACAATTTTATAATTTCACCCATACAGAGCCCCAGACAAACATGAGCAGACGACACTCTTCTATATGCTTCTATATATGTGCGGGGCTCCCTGCAGGGTAATGGATGTTTTTTTTATTTTATGTCCTAAAAATTGTAAGAAACATTTATTTAAAAAAAATGATAAAACATTGTTAGGCCAATGCATTCTCTTATATATGCGAGGCGACCTATGGTCGACTCGCATATATAAGAGAATGCATTGGCACAGGGTAAAAAAAAATCCCGACTTACGACTGGATTTGATATGGCGGGTAACATATTAATTATTTCGCGCTCCGAGTGTATAATGTTTCGCTGATTATTGGTATACATGGGCCATGGGTATTTTATTTATAGAAATGGGAATTTTTGGGACGGATTAAAAGTCGAACTGCGACCCGGAAGCCGAGTCCGATAAAAGGTGTAGTTGGGAATTCTGGTGAGATGCCTGAGAAACCTTCAGTGCTAAGCCGTATATAGTTGTTATAATAATTTGAAGGATTAGCTGTTTTAACGGAATTATGAGTTGGTCATTCGTGAAACCAATATATTCTATAATTACAATCATGGGTATATAATATATGATCTCGAGCGCGTTAGCATTTCTGACATTGGTTTTCTTGTTATTATATTAATAGCGATGTGTTTGTTAAAGTGGCGTGATCGTTTTTAATTTAGATTTTTAAATTGATATGTTTAACTCGTTTTTAACGACACGCGCCTGTGGAATTTACCAAGTGTAATCAACTTACCCAAACATGGACATCATGACTGAAATAGAAATAAAAATGGTTTTACTTCGATGCCTAAATAAGTATGAGGGTACACGGGCATGCATTTATATAATGTCATAACGGTAGCTATTTTAATCTCTCACAAACCTGATATGCACTATACAACCAGGAATACAATCTATATAATGGGTACATGGTAAGACCTATCTCAAAACTGAATCATCTAATACACGCTATAGGAATATCGCCCTCCCAGTATCAGTGCCTATACTTGTATGGGGTCTTCCAATCGTTATTTTTCAATGCTTTGACCTTTCCAATGTTTTACCAGGTTTTGATAAAACTTTGGTATCGTATTGGACTAATCGGACTTTGATCGGAATGTATAATGCCACTGTAACAGTAATGTGTGCATACCAATGTGCTCGATATACAGTAATGCCCTAAATAATCGACTCCTTAACTACAGCAGAATTATGGGTAACTTTTCAGGATTTAGTCGGAAATATGGATTGTTGCCATTCATCGGAAAGCTCTCGGTGTGGTTAATGAGTCGATTATTTAGGGCATTACTGTACCAAATCTCGTTATTGGATAGTTAATCTATTTTGCCATGTACTTGTTGATGATAAATATAAAATTCGTACTTGTTTGGCTCTCCAAACCGTTCGAAGTGAAGGCACCATACTAGTCCCGCAATTACGGAATATATCGTTCAGACACTGACTATGCACATTGGATTTGCACCTTTGGATATGCACCTTTACTTTTCCAACTGCAGTGTTACTGCACCCCTTGAACAAGACCAAACTCCCAGTTTTACAAAATTCAATGTGCACCCACACCACCTTGGATTGGACGTTTCCAGCTGGTACCTCAAGCTTTCGATCCGTTAGAAAATTATAACCTGATAATGCCGATGGTTTGGAGAATTTCCATGCATGTGATGGTAATTTAGACAATTTTGTTTTACCAAAAGTCGAAAATATGCTAGTGATTCAAACTAGGTGGTCTCCAAACAAATTTCTCACTAATTGTTGGTTGAGAAATTAAACAATAGGAACAATATGAACCTGTATGTGGTTTAAAATGTTTGTATCAGCCTATCAGTATGAAACTTCCAACTGTTAAAACATTTTGACAAAAGTTGGCGTGAGACACCCACCAAGGCATCCAACACCACACTCGTCACCCACCCACACCATCACCATGCCTATATTTGGACGAAATTATATGGTCATGAGACGATAAAACTTAACTATTAAACTGTTAATTAAATGTTTGTGTACAAATAATAAGGCTCAATTTTCGCTGTACTATGAAACCACTGTGATAGTTAACACAATTTTTTTCTTACAAATTAATAAATAATATTTGTATTCACAGGTGTATAATTATTCATAGCATTGATCCCAGTTCGCAAACAATTCAAATGTCATAAGAGAACCGAGAAACTGACAGTTTCCTGAGTGTATTTGC
The DNA here is from genome assembly GCA_032622095.1 of Siphonodentalium dalli. Classification (NCBI taxonomy): domain Eukaryota; kingdom Metazoa; phylum Mollusca; class Scaphopoda; order Gadilida; family Siphonodentaliidae; genus Siphonodentalium; species Siphonodentalium dalli. The sequence goes on along the minus strand of CP136064.1, from coordinate 63,989,349 downwards.
CACGAGCTGGTAGCGTGTCAAGATAATAACGTGTCAATCGTCAAGGCGTTCGTCTATTCTGCCATCCCGGATTTAGCCCCCCCCCCCCCCCCCCCCCCCCCCAACCACTACTTCAGGCGTTCGTCACTTTTTTGGAAATTGTGTGGTTATTGGTGTATCAATGCAATGACCGTTGCATGTTTGGCGACGAACATTCCAACCAATTGGAAAGTATGAGCCCTCTGTGAACACGTATCACATGGTGTGTAAATATTTCATAATTATCATAAATTTAGTTTGGCACGTCCGATTTTAAAAATGTTTTCACATGCTTTCTCACCAAGCGTATGCACACTTTCCACACATACACAAAAAAAAACAAACATATAATCAACTACATAGCCGTGACCTATATACACATATTTCGCAATCACTACATTAAAGCTCCAATATATTTTATATATAATAATATGATCTTAATGGCGTTACCATTTCTGACAATGGTTTTATTTGTTAGTGAACTGGTATGTTATCAAAATGTATGTAACAAGCGACCATGCATAAACTATATATACTTACGAAGTGGGTTCATAAATGATGTCCTTGGTCTTGGTGCAACTGCAAGTTAAAATAGGTTGTGATGTGAAACACTCCGGTAGGGTGATCAAATATAAATGGAGAATAATCTTGTTCAAAGTAGTTATTTTTACAAATATTATATCTAAATTGACAACACACACTGACATTCTTATATATTATTTAAATGCATTGATTGCCGATGGCGAAATCGTTTTCGTTAGTTTATCACCGATAGAAGCTTCCCGATTCGAGTAGTAAATATTTACAATTTAGCGTAGTTCAGACAATGTTTTCTATGGATTGGTACGGTCGATTTGCCTGAGATTTTCGGTGATGTTAGTAGAATGCTACATTCCTCCAGTTGGCATAGCACCTGAATAATAACTTATCAGTATCGCGCACCCGATTAAGTTCATCATATGTCTTTAAATCAATTTAAGACATGAAAGTTGTCGATTATTATTGCACCTAGTACATGGTGGGAAGTTGCATAGAGGAAAAACTATTATTTGTTTTTGCCAATTTATGTGAGGTAATATTTATATTTTATATTATTTAATATTTATTCAGAGAATCAACTGCTATAGCGATCATGGATAAAGCTTCTGTCAATAATTTCAGTAATTCCACTACATAAATATCGTTGTAGCCAAAACACACCACCCCCTTGAAGACAAACTAACAACCCCACCGATACAAATTTTAACATTTTCTATACTAAATGGATTCTCCCATTCACTTATAACAGTATATATTGGACTGGTCTATTATTCATTTGGAGGGGTGTTCAGAGAAAAGAGCATACAGCAGACGTATAAAAAGATAATACAAGTGCAGAAGAAATAATATTCATTGGTGTGTGTTGAACTTATTCTCTGAACACTTCCTAATGAAACTACTCGTCAACGGGTATTTAGTAAGGGTTCACAGTAAACCAGAACAAACACTATAATCTTGGACGGTTTGGCTGTTGATAATTATCCATGCACTATACCATATTTACCATCGATATAGATGGGTGACATTAAAATTTCCTCGTTTCGTTAAATGCACTATACCATATTTACTATCGATATAGATGGGTGACATTAAAATTTCCTCGTTTCGTTAACCATTAATTTATGTACTATTGTGACGTCACGTGACGGACGAGTAACGATTCAGACTACATAATCCATCATGGAATATTCAATCGCATGAATCGGCATAACTTCAGTTACGGGCGGCCTATCACAAAAATATGTTCGGCAATGTGCTCAGTTGATTAGTTGGTATCGATTGTGACTGAGAAAACATACACCGGTGTAATTTTTAAGTGCATCTGGGGTGTGGTACAAAGCGGCTTTACCGTCTCAGCACATGTAGCACAAGTCACTACCTATATATAGTGCTCCGATATTAGGCATATACATTCTATTACTTGCACTATAGCAATCGGTAATGCACAATTCTTCGAGTAAATCCAGACTAACCTGTTCGAGTCCTAGTTTGTACTGGTGGTAGAGGCATTGGTAGATATGGCATTGGCATTGGTGGTAATGGCATTGGCATCAGGGGTGGTAGTGGCATTGGCATCACGGGTTGTAGTGGCATTGGCATCACGGGTGGTAAGGGAGCTGGTGGAAGAACTGCGTTGGGGTCGATAAGTGGTGCTAGGGTACTGGCTGACGCCACAACAGCCACCACTGCACACAAGCACTGTAAATATACAAATCACATTATATTACATCAGTACAACAAGAATACAAAATGCATACATTTTCAAATCCATATATTAAAATCTATTGTTATTCTTCATTAAAGTCAACTGTTCAGAATATATATACCCCATTCTGATTGGCCGCTAACGGAAAATATACAGTCCGTATCCAACATGACGTTCCACTGTCATAAAAAAAACAAAATGCTGGAAAATCAGTTAATCGTACGCACTGTCATAGCCGTGTATTCACTGTATATTGCGGATGTATTCGCAGTAGGTCCCTATTTGCGGATGTCCCAGGACAACACATTTCGTGTTTTCGTGGGGTGTGTATTCGCTGTAACTATTATGACCGCGTTAATTGCTTTCGATGTTTAGGTATGAACAATGGCTGAGCCATGCACTCTTGGTGGGAACACAATGCCTCCGATTTTTGATCCGCATTTAGAAGCTTTCTGGTGTGGTGAATGAGAAACCTGCAGTAATAATTTGAAGGATTTAGTTGTTTTAACGGAATGCACCATTCATGAAACCAATATATTTTATATTATAATTTATATTTATGGCTAATAATATGATCTTGAGGGCGTTACCATTTCTGATTATGGTTTTCTTGCCACAACTTTGCGTACATATTTTCGTCAACTAGTGATCAGAAACCTAAGCAACAAGACGTACAGTAACTGACACGGGTGTCAAAATAAATAGTCTATATTTTCATATTATTAACACACCTGAGCCAAGGTAATGTCACTTTATGTTGCAAAAACGGCCTTTCCGTTGCAATATAGTGGGATTTCCGACAAATGATGTGTATGTGTTAGCATGACATTTAAAGAGGGAATTTTTGCGAGAAAATCGTATTTCACTGTTGCTTCTAAGAGGTACATACAAAGATCAGAAATATGGCATAAACAGTTTGTTATTGTCAATTATTTTTCCTGTTATGTAAACAAAAGCAAAAAACGTTACGTTACCTGGCCTTTGTTTAGATCCGGATATGGTAAACATAAAGAACGTTATTTCTTACTGTTTTCCTGATATGGAAATAATAAAGAGCGTTTATATCATTAGTGTGTGATTAACCAATAGAATTGCACTGTGTTATGTAAACAGAAGCAAAACTTCTGTAACACGAGCAAGCTCTTGTTTACGCACACCATCGTGCGTCTTGACGACAACATACTATTTACGCGCTGGTTATGTTTGGCATATGAACAAAACTATATATATTTTAATATTCCTTCTGTTGATTGCGATTTGAACAAATATGAATATTTCTGCAACGAATGCCGCCCGTGCCTTTAATAAGGTGCATATAATAAACAGAATACCCACTGGAATACCTACAGTTTTTTGTTTGAATACCTGCAACATCTCACTCGTGTGTGGAAAGAAATATCGAATTTTCTTTCCAGACACTCATGAGATATTTCGGTATTCAAACAAAAACTGTATGTATTCTCTATTTATTATATGGTTGCCTATAAAATAGCGGGAAATTGCCGAAACGTACTATAAGAACAAGGTCTGTCTATATTTTACTATTCTTTCTGTTTATGGCGGTTTTTGACGGAGGTAAATATTTTAACAGCATACCCACCGCCAACGCTGCCCGTATCTTTAATAGTACAGCAATTTGAAGAAATACTTCAACTTTACGCGCGTGTGATTTTCTTTGGAAAGTTTTTCGCTTGTTTTACTTCTGCCTTCTATACTTATGGGGGTTCCACTGTGAAATGACGGATTAAATTATAAGAAATAACTCTTGTTTTGAATAAGCTTATGAGTTATAACCGATATGAAGTTTGCCAAAAAAATTCTATAACGCGCGGTTATAGAATTTGTCTTCAAAGTTCTCGCTCGCGTTAACCACCCGGTGGGCTGCAGTGAATTATAACGAAACCTACAATGAAATAACGACATCGTATTTTAATTTCCCGCTATTTTATAGGCCAGCATATAATAAAGAGCGTTATAAATAAATTATTAGTTTTCATGATCGTTATCAATTATTAGTTTTTATAATCGTTTCCAACGTATTAATATGGATGCTTTTTTTGGCTTTGTGCAATGTCTGTGTGATACGATTGATGGTGAATATTTTTATTTTTATTTTTCCTAAAAATCAGAAAACTGTCCACACCGTTCACGAAATAGCAAATAATCATGCAAAAGTTTGTTATTTTCATAAATTTCACATCCAAATATAGGCAGAAAATATTGTTATAAACGGAGTAACTATTATGAAATCACTGCTGTATATTTATCACATAATAGCTTAACCAAAATAAAGTAATAAATATTCACATTTGTGCGTAGTTCAAACATTGAGTTCTCTGAAATTGTGCCGTAGTGCTGAATGCTGAATGGGGTCACCATCACTAAAAGAAGTGCGGGAGGGTACAGGTTTGGAAATCTCGTTCTAAATGGCGTTTCGTTTTCGTGTCTGCCATGATTTATGTTAGAGACTAATTGTTTGCGTTCCAATGAAAATTAAAATGAACTGAAAACAAACTGCTGGCGGGCGCCATACTACTGCTGATGGACGCCATACTTCCAGGAACGCAGTTGAAGTAACTGACTTAGTGCCGATATTAAAACCTGTGTGCCCTTCAGCACTTTTTTGTATAGATGAGATTGACCCCTTCAGCTACAGTTGGAATTTTCATCAATCTTATAGTTGATTGCATATTCTTCCAGTGGAGATAATGTCTGGATACTAACATATATGCTTTAATCGCCGAAAGAAGTTCAGAATATGCCTATAACCCTTTCAAACTATATACTCATCGATGAGTTGTTCCCTACATATATAAGTTCAACAAACGACCATACCGGAACATTTACTACCAATGAATACAAGAAAACTAAGATGCATGCATCAGGTCGGCCGTGAACTATCTACCATAGAATTGTTGTAGCTATCGATTATACATTTTGGAACACCTGTCTGTATGTATGTGTGTATGCATGAATGCATGTGTGTATGTGTTATAGACTCTAACACTGCTCGACTGATCCGACTCGGATTTGGTATTTAACGTGTCAACTTGACCTGGACCTTGACCGATCCGACTAAAAATTTGTGTGTAGGACTACTTCGATCCCGGGAGCAATATTGACGGGTCCAATTTCACGTGGGACCATGTTCTCGAACGTGCTGATGTAGGCATGTTTCTGGACTATTTGGACGGGTCAAATCTTGATCCCGACCTGACTTTGACATTCAAAAAGATCAATTCAAGGTCAAATCTGGTAAAACGAAGTATTTCAACGAAATATAATATCTACTGTTACTTTTGTCCCAGGAGTGTTTCGGGTGGGTCAAATTATGACCCTGACCTGATCTTGACATTCAAAATTGTCAAATCGGGTAAAGCCGGGCGGATTTCGACGGGTACTTTTGTCGTGACTTTTGTCCGGGGAGTGTTTTGGGCGGGTCAAATCGTGACCCGACATGACGTTCACCTTTAAAATGGTCAATTCAAGGTTAAATCGCGCAATTCTCCGAAAATCAGAGGGGAACATCCCGGACGAAGTAGGGTCCACCAGCTACTATTATATATTTCTAGATTTAGTTACAAACTAAATACCTGTATATTGTACAAAGAAATGTTTGACAAATATATCTGTATCAATATTACCATACGGGTCATTAAAATAGATACGACGAAACAAATTTTGAAGGGTGCATGGTATCAGGTAAATTTTTATATTTCAAATGATGACAGGAATGCGGAAAGTTGAAGTACCTACGTAATACTGGCTATCCGAATGAAGAGATATACATGTATATAAAAACCAAAATAGAAGATGACTGCTGGCGACAATGTTTTCCAAAAAAATTCAAAGCATTCGATAGCTCCCATCTAGTTGTCAGCCCGAAGATCAATATAAAGTGTGGTGACTATCAGATGAGGGATATGACTGTACAGTTGCTAAACAATTCAGTCACGCAAAAGAGGATCAAACAGTAAGATACCAAATTGCTGCCTGTGGTAATGTTTTTTAACGAAATTCGGGAAAATTAGATTACACTCCCCCTGGTTATCCAGAAGATCATTGTGGAATCTGGTGACGATCGGACAAGGGGTGTCGTCTGTAGGATCAACCAAATTATTTAGCCATAAAAATAGTAAAATTCAAGATCACCGCTGGCAGTGATGTCTTCACAAGGACAGCTTGAGAACAAAACATGGCTCACATCTAGCGGTGACCCAAACTATCCACATGAGAAAAAGTTCTCCAATAAAAACTGGCTGCAGGGTGCGCCAATTGATTCAAATTCGAAATTTAACAGGGTGTACTGCTTGTGGCCATGTTTTCCCCGCAAATTTGATAGACTGATGGACAAAACCACTGAATCCGTTGAATCAATATACATGTATACATGGATTAATGTATATTCATTGTTATACACAGTACTGGTATATAAAGGTACTGAAAATAACAATATTACTAGTATACACAAAATAAACCATATATCATGGCTATGGGTTCTAATATCCGAATATGACAGCTGATAACTTGGTGTGAATTGAAGAGTGGTGGTGTCTCACGCATATCTAACCCTCCATGTTAGAAACATGCCATTAAATGTCATAAGTATAATCTAGCTTGAGAACAGAAGTTATCCATAAAAACCCCCCTTAATTCAACCAGGTCCTCGCGCGATGTATGGTCGATCACATGATGATCTAGGGGGGATTAGAATTGTTGTATAAAAACAGCACTGCATGTAAATATAAAATAAAATAGTGCTACATCTTATTACAGATTATTGCCATATATAATCAGTGACTATACAGACAGTCTGACAAAATAAAGTTTCAGTGACACTCTATCCGAAGAGGGGAATAATTCCATCTGTTACAGTCAATGGAGCAATTATGAATCTGGAAAGGTGAAATTTCTAAGTAATACTAGATATCGACATGACGCGATAACATATAACGTAAATGCAATATGGCCGCTGGCGACCATTTTTTCCTATAAAATTAAAAAAATATTTGATAGCTCTCATCTGATAGATCAATATCAAGATAAATATGAAGTTTAGTGATGATCGGATGAGTGAAGTGGACTGTGCTAAACGGTTTAGTAATGCTTAAAAAGATTTTTACCTTAATATTTTTATGTTCACTTTATAAACTTCACTGAGTCATCTTTGTCATGTATTGAGTTTGATATCTGTTGTTAACAGTTTATAAATCATGTATGTCTCATGTTTGTTATTTTAATTTATGTGTTTATTATCATTAAATAAAGATGAATTCCTTAAACAGATTCTTACCTCAATGTTTTTATGTTCACTTTATAAACTCCACTGAGTCATCTTAGTCATGTATTGAATTTGATATCTTTTGTTAACAGTTCATAAATTATGTATGTCTCGTGTTCGTTATTATATTATATACACTTTATAGTGTGTTTCAGAACGAAAACAAAATGAATAAAATCAACAAATTTGTAAATTTAAAAACAATTCAAACGTTGTTGTATTCCATGTCCCAGCCCGGACATATACACCAAATTTCAATAATATTCATTGAGAAACAACGGACCAAACGCCATATAGCACCCCGTATGCATCTTTTATTCCGAGTTGGCCTTTTATTCCGAGTTGGCACGCGCCGATTGGGCGAGTTAGCCCATGGGGCGAGTACGCCGATTCCGACACCTTTTCTATTTGCAGCAGGTTAAGTTTACGCGTAATTTAATTTACAAAGTTCCCCAATTGGTATCGTAAATAGAGCGACCTTATTTGACAGAGAATGCCTCTGTTATTGGTTATAAAGTTGCTATACATTAAAAACGACAATTCACATGCTCGTTCAAGCGCAGTAGTCTATTTTCCCCATGTTAAAGGACATTCACAAATACTAAATAACGCTAACTTACTGCCGAATGTTTTACACGACAACTGTTAACATATTTGGGCTGAATTCATCTGACGCGGTATTATTCCTCAAAATAAACAACAAAACCATCGTTACTTGGAAATGTAGTTTGGGCTAACATTTACATAAATCCTCCATATCATTATTCCGACACACACGTCAGATGAAAAAGTCACATGAAGTAACCGGCCAAATTGGCCGAAATTATTCCGACACACACGTCAGATGAAAAAGTCACATGAAGTAACCGGCCAAATTGGCCGAAATGAATCATTCAGCTCTTATAGTATCTGTGTTCGGTCTGTCGTCTGTTTTTATTACCTGAATTTTACACCACTCCAAATGAATAATAGATCGTTCCAATGTATACTTTTAAAACTGTAATTCCGAGAAATATAGTATGTAATGTTGCTATCGTTATAACTGGTATATACTTACAGCACTGTAAAATACGGTATTCATCTTTCCTGAGTCTGTATTCACCGGTGTGTGTGTGAGGTGTGTGTGTGTCCTTCGGTTTTCTTACTGATGTTGCTCTATGTGACTCTTATATATACCGATACTGGACATTGTCCTCACGAATAATCAGTCAATATGCCACGTATATGTATAATGCTATTGTGGATTGCGTATCTGTTGTCAAATAATGATCGACAGTCGTCGTATTACAACCGCTATATTACGGCATAAGCCCTGTATGTCACCCCATTATGTCTGTTGCCCCGGCTTTCAACTGTGAGCGAAAACATTTCAATAGATGTTAGACATTTCGCAGCAGAATATTAATGTGCGTCTCTCTTGTGATTCAAATTCCACTATATATTTTGTCATCAACAAACAATATAATACAAATAATATAGTTATAAAGGAGAATACATGTGATTAGATCAGAAGTTTAATACAGGAAAAATATCAATATCCTCTCTGCTATATACACGGGAAAGTATTGGGGGGGGGGTCTAACACCAGAACGCTCGAAAGGGGCGATATTCCCTTTCCTCCACCCCTAATCTGCTATATACAGTAACAACATTATGTGAAATTGAGATTATTATGGCGAAGTTATCTTGGCGTTATGATAATATTGGTTTATTCTTTTTCATTATAGACCAGTGGTACAAACAGAACAGCTTTGAAATATTTCTTGAATCATACACAACACACTTTTCGAAATAACCCTGACCGAGCTGTGGATTACTTTTCATCTGTCTTCATCGATATGAACCTATTTTCACGAGAATCAATCAATCAACATTTATTTAATAAAATAATCCATGTAATCATAATAATATAAATTGAGAAAGATAACTAAGGTAAATGAGTTAGAAAATATTATTCTATGGGTTATTTGACCTGGATATGCATGACCATCTTGTCGTCTTATACATTCCCCTAATGCACGAGAAGAGAGCCCGGTACGCTGTCGAACACACTGACAATCATCAGGATATTAACAAGAAAAACATAGTCAGAAAAAATGGTATCACCTTAAAGGTAAAATTATTAGGTATATATCAAATATTTTGGAGCTTAGTGTAGTGATTGTGAAAAATGTGTATATATAGGTAACGGATAGAAGTATTTGATTTAATCGGTATTTGTTTAATCGGACGTGCCAAACTGAATTATAATTTGAGATATTTACATAATATACGTCAGGTATATATATGATATGTGTTCTCAAATGGCGCATAAGTTCCAATTGGTTGAAATTTCCATCGCCAAACATGCAACGACCATTGCATTGATACACCAATAACCACACACACATTGCCAATAAGGGACGAACGCCTTGACGATTGACACGTTATTATGTTGACGCACTGCCAGCTTCCTGCAAATACATTAAACTGTTAGTTCATCGGTTCTCTTATACGACATTTGAATTGTTTTCGGCTTGCATGTATCTTTTCTTTGTTATATGTTCTAATTTCTATTGAAATAGAGGTATGATTAGTGCATGAAATAGCATGCATAATAATAGGCCAAAGGCTGTCGATCTTAGTTACGTGGTCCAAGTACGCAAATACCGAGTACGTTTCTAATCACATTTAGTCCATCCAAGTGCACAAATACCGAGTACGTTTTAATCACATTTAGTCATCAACATTGAAAACATGGTCTCTCACAAGGGTTAATTAATGAAGTGGATGTTGATTTCGTGCGTTCCTTGGGGTTGGGATGCAAGTTGGCCTGATATTTTGTGTCACACATAAAAGGGTCAGACCAACTGGCATCCATACTCCATTTAGCCTTTTTGGCAATGTTTATTCCAATAATTCGCAATGACTGTACAGAATGTCCATCTTAGTCGGGTAGCTAGGTACACCCCCTATGGACCCCCACCCCACAGGACTCATCCGGACAGATTTTTAATGTACCTGGACACCTCTAGAGTAGAATTCCAGATGTTAACAAGAAATCAACCTGGCCGCATATGACGTAATCGAAGATGGCGCCCATGAGGGTCGGAAAATTTCGTGATTTTACCCTATGTCTATTGATATGACGATTGTGGAAAAGGCACTTGAGATATGACATTGCAATGAATTGCATTTTGTTCCTTATATATTTCTACGTTAAATGATATCAAATTTGAAAATCAAAATCCAAGATGGCCGCCAAAATATGGCTCAGAATTTGAGAAATTCGAAGTTTTTTCAACAATTTTTTAGAAAAAACACAAAACCAATCATAATATGTCACAAATATTTGAAAATTATGACGTTTATATCACCGCAACTAATCCATCAATATCATCTGACAAAAAAATATATTTGAGATATTAAATTGAGGTATTGCGTTTTGTTCCTTCTACCATTCTACGTATTGTATTATCTGTGTTCGGTTCAGATGGTATAAAACCCTCCTATCCGGCCCCACCAACGCGGAGGAATCAGACACCAGGCACGAATTTGTGACAATTTGTATGTAAACGTTACTACAAGTAGCTCCAACCTCAACATTCACCATGAACAGACGTCACGAGTAGCCTATGGAAAACAAGATGGGCACCAACTCGTATTTATTAATCCTGATATCATCGGATTCAACATCTTTCGATGTTTTCTTCGACAAGCAAATCTTGGAGCGTTGGTGGAAGAATGCCACATTCGGACCACAGTGGCTCTCAAAAATACTTCGTCATTGATCAGTCCATTCATTTTCCAATGGTGACGGAAAAGTGGGTTTAGTCACATGCGACAGTTTCAGTTGACCCGCAACAAACGGAAGTTAACTCGTTTTATGTGAGGCGTCAGCGACCTCTTACATGCATGGTGGTATTTTGGATACGTAAACTGTTGACTTGTGAAGTCTTCCAAATCAGTGACAACGTCATTTGGAACGTCCCAACTGACACCGAGTTTCCTAAATTCACTTTGGTATTTTGGAGGGTTTTTTTCTTTTTTTTTCAAAGGAATAACCTTTCCTTTTCCTTTGAATGCCAGTTACAATCTTCTCCCGCAAAGCAATGGAATCCAAGGAGGCCAGATTAAAACCCTGACCCGAGACCGTCGGCAATCTCAGTCAAGTCCATAAGGCGTCTTTTATTACCATGCCCGGTATCGAATAGTATTTTAAGTGGATGTAACTCATGTGCGTAACAATTCAAATGTCCGTGTCTGGACCTCGGACAATCGCATTCTCATACCCTTTATTATACGCGCATGTATGAGGTGCAGTTCAACCCGGGTGTCAGTTTCCTCTTGCGTTGATGCAAGCGATTCAATGGCATGCATTGAAACGTCCAGGCAATAACTAGTGAATTCCACTGCTTTTTCTTCCACAATAAGAACTGCACTCTTATTAACCATGTGGGAAGTAGCGACATCACTGCCCCAAACATTGTGCATCAGCTGGAATAGCTGTTTTTTGTTATCGGCTTTTTTGGAGGAACGATATAAACTCCGCTAGTTCACTTGTGACTGGGCCTCCAATAATTATCCGGTCACCAGGACCAAGACGAGAACGCTCTTATGCCTTGACAGATGATGGGTCGTACATATCAGTGGAAAATATAAAATTTGGCTTCCTGCTCTGTTAAGAAAGAATTTTTCAAGGCAATTTCCTGGAAAGTGTTTGGGATCTCAACCAATGTGTGAATATGAGCAATGCCGTCTTCTATGTATATTGTCTTGTTTGGATCAGGCAAATCCACATCACGGATATTATCGGTCAGGAAGCCAACAAGTGTGGCGTTGTTCGTTTTCGCCATATAACCGTCTGATGTGCCAAGGGAGTGTGATACATGTGTTATAGAAAATTACATAAGCTCATCGATGCTTAATGGTTTTGCAAGCAGTTGCGATTTCACGAGCTATTGAAATGCCACATCTCTTTGTTCACGGATTGAACGATCTTGCACTGGGTAGATGTCAATTTAACCCTCTTTTTACATTTATCCATCCTTAGAAGTTTTACCATCGTGATCTTGTCAACAAAATTTAGCGTTCTCTTTTCAACATTTTCGGCCAGTCTCTTGTTAACGAAATCATCTCTTTCTTTCATACCAAAGTATTCTGCCCTCATCACATCGAGCTATTGAAACAGGATCACCAGACGATCAGATGTACAGCCTATCCCGATCGACCATGTCGAATGGGTTCATGAAACCCACTACAGCACCAATAGCTTTCTTGACGCCACGCTCACTCTTTTGAACTTCAGATGGAAGAGTATCCCTGTGCATTCCACGTAAGGTGCAAACAGCCTCTCTTGACATGTCATGCCCGTCATCATCTCAAGTGTTACTTGGTGGAACTCGCTTCTTTCGGAGGTAGACATTATCCATCTCTGATAAGCCCCGTAATTTTGGAGAAATCAGTTAGGCCAGCTCCAGAAGATCCACCGCGATATTTGGCATATCGCATAAATGTTTCTTCCATGGTCTTGTCGACCGCACACATGCAGATTGCCTGGTATCAGGGATCGGGACACAGAAATGGTACCCCCCCCCCCTCTTCAATAAGGTTGTCGCACCAGTATGGCTTTGCTCGATGTTAGTGAGAAAAACATCAAACCATGCTAAGTAACAGACATGACAATTGGAACTTATTCCCTATTCCTTATTCCTTATTTTCAAAAATGTCCTTTTCGACCGATTTGACGGCATGGTTGGGTGGCCCGCCCCAAATACCGCCTAGAAACACCCCGACCCCCCACCCATCACCCCCGGGGGGTGCCACCCCGAGGGGGTGAACATTGGGTATGGACCATTTTCGAGAACGGTAAGGATTTCGACCGATTTGACGGCATGGGTGGGTGGCCCGCCCCAAATACTACCTAGAAACACCCCCACCCCCCCACCCATCACCCCCGGAGGGTGCCACCCGAGGGGGTGAAAATGGGGTATGGACCATTTTCGAGAACGGTAAGGATTTCGACCGATTTGACGGCATGGGTGGGTGGCCCGCCCCAAATACCACCTAGAAACACCCCCACCCCCCACCCATCACCCCGGAGGGTGCCACCCCGAGGGGGTGAAAATGGGGTATGGACCATTTTCGAGAACGGTAAGGATTTCGACCGATTTGACGGCATGGGTGTGTGGCCCGCCCCAAATACCACCTAGAAACACCCCCACTCCCCACCCATCACCCCCGGAGGGTGCCACCCCGAGGGGGTGAAAATGGGGTATTGACCATTTTCGAGAACGGTAAGGATTTCGACCGATTTGACGGCATGGGTGGGTGGCCCGCCCCAAATACTACCTAGAAACACCCCCACCCCCCACCCATCACCCCCCGGAGGGTGCCACCCCGAGGGGGGTGAAAATGGGGTATGGACCATTTTCGAGAACGGTAAGGATTTCGACCGATTTGACGGCATGGGTGGGTGGCCCGCCCCAAATACCACCTAGAAACACCCCCACCCCCCCACCCATCACCCCCGGAGGGTGCCACACCGAGGGGGTGAAAATGGGGTATGGACCATTTTCGAGAACGGTAAGGATTTCGAACCGATTTGACGGGCATGGGTGGGTGGCCCCGCCCCAAATACCACCTAGGAAACACCCCGACCCCCACCCATCACCCCCCGGGGGGGTGCCACCCCGAGGGGGGTGAAAATGGGGTATGGACCACCTAGAAACACTCCGACCCCCCGTTTAATTAGTCTGAAAAACTGCCAGATCACATGATAACCCACTTCATGACACAGTAGTTGCAAGTTTTAGTTGAATCGCTAAATATCATATATAGCACACTCGTATGGACGATGGACCTATTATGCTTTGCCAGACTCCGTATATGACTGAATTCTTTCTGATACACGTCACACTCGTATGGACGATCGCCGGTGTTCGTCCTCTTATGCATTGTCAGACTCCATATATGACTGAATTCCTTATGATACACGTCACGCTCGTATGGTCGATCGCCGGTGTTCGTCCTCATATGCTTTGCAAGACTCCATAACTAACTGAATTCCATCTGATACACATCACACTCGTATGGACGATCACCGGTGTTCGTTCTCTTATGCATTGTCTGACTCCATATATGACTGAATTCCTTATATACGTCACTCTCGTATGGTCGATCGTCGGTGTTCGTCCTCTTATGTATAAGGAATTCAGTCATATATGGAGTTTGGCAATGCATAAGAGGACGAACACCGACGATCGACCATACGAGAGTGACGCATATCATAAGGCATTCAGTTATATATATGGACTTTGGCAATGCATAAGAGGACGAACACCGGCGATCGTTCATACAAGAGAGTGACGTGTTTCAGAAGGAATTAAGTTATATATGGAGTCTGGTAATGCATTAAAGGACGAACACTGGCGATCGTCCATACCAGTGTGACCTGTATCAGAAGGAATTCAGTCATATATGGAGTCTGACAATGCATAAGAGAACGAACACCGGCGATCGACCATACGAGAGTGACGTGTATGAGAAAGAATTCAGGCATATATTTTTAGGATAATATTTTATTTCACAATACATTATACATTAATACATTATAATATAAGTGAATTTATATGTGTATTGTGTGGAATGCCGTGGCCTATGATGGCATTCTACCCGGCACCCCTGAATGACAAAATACAACCAATAATGGCTACATAAAGAATTTAAATATTTCACTATAATTTTCAGATTAGATTAATATATAAATTGGATTTAAATATTGATGTTTATTCCAGTGAATAAACAAATAAGTTTCAGTTGTGTGGATATAAATGGATATGAATGAATATGCAACGGTCAATTTTCTCAATAACAAGTTTTGGAGTATGTTTTGGCTGCATTTACTGAGGAGAATTATTAAGACTTATAAGCATATATGAAGTCTGGCAATGCATAAGAGGACGAAAACCGGAGATCGACCATACGAGCGTGACGTGTATCATAAGGAATTCAGTCATATATGGAGTCAGACAATGCATAAGAGAACGAACACCGGTGATCGTCCATACGAGTGTGATGTGTATCAGATGGAATTCAGTTAGTTATGGAGTCTTGCAAAGCATGTGAGGACGAACACCGGCGATCGACCATACGAGCGTGACGTGTATCATAAGGAATTCAGTCATATATGGAGTCTGGCAATGCATAAGAGGACGAACACCGGCGATCGACCATACGAGCGTGACGTGTATCATAATGAATTCAGTAATACGTGGAGTCTGGCAATGTATAAGAGGACGAACACACGGCGATCGACCACACGAGCGTGACGTGTGTCATAAAGAATTCAGTCATATATGGAGTCTGACAATGCATAAGAGGACGAACACCGGCGATCGTCCATACGAGGGTGACGTGTATCAGAAAGAATTCAGTCATATACGGAGTCTGGCAAAGCATAATAGGACATAGACCGGGCCATCGTCCATACGGGTGTGCTATATATGATATTTAGCGATTCAACTTAAAACTTGCAAACTACTGTGTCACCGGGGGGTGATGGCTGGGGGGGTGGGGGGTGTTTCTATGTGGGGGTGGGGTGTTTCTATGTAGTATTTGGGGCGGGCCACCCACCCATGCCGTCAAATCGGTCGAAATCCTTACCGTTCTCGAAAATGGTCCATACCCCATTTTCACCCCCTCGGGGTGGCACCCTCCTGGGGTGATGGGTGGGGGGGTGGGGGTGTTTCTAGGTGGTATTTGGGGCGGGCCACCCACCCATGCCGTCAAATTGGTCGAAATCCTTACCGTTCTCGAAAATGGTCCATACCCTATTTTTACCCCCTCGGGGTGGCACCATCCGGGGGTGATGGGTAGGGTGTTTCTAGGTAGTATTTGGGGCGGGCCACCCACCCATGCCGTCAAATCGGTCGAAATCCTTACCGTTCTCGAAAATGGTCCATACCCCATTTTCACCCCCTCGGGGTGGCACCCTCCGGGGGTGATGGGTGGGGGGTGGGGGTGTTTCTAGGTGGTATTTGGGGCGGGCCACCCACCCATGCCGTCAAATCGGTCGAAATCCTTACCGTTCTCGAAAATGGTCCATACCCCATTTTCACCCCCTCGGGGTGGCACCCTCCGGGGGTGATGGTGGGGGATGGGGGTCTTTCTAGGTGGTATTTGGGGCGGGCCACCCACCCATGCCGTCAAATCGGTCGAAATCCTTACCGTTCTCGAAAATGGTCCATACCCCATTTTCACCCCCTCGGGTGGCACCCTCCGGGGGTGATGGGTGGGGGGTGGGGGGTGTTTCTATGTGGTATTTGGGGCGGGCCACCCACCCATGCCGTCAAATCGGTCGAAATCCTTACCGTTCTCGAAAATGGTCCATGCCCCATTTTCACCCCTCGGGGTGGCACCCTCCGGGGGTGATGGGTGGGGGTGGTGGTGTTTCTAGGTGGTATTTGGGGCGGGCCACCCACCCATGCCGTCAAATCGGTCGAAATCCTTACCGTTCTCGAAAATGGTCCATACCCCATTTTCACCTCCTCGGGGTGGCACCCTCCGGGGGTGATGGGTGGGGGGTGGGGGTGTTTCTAGGTGGTATTTGGGGCGGGCCACCCACCCATGCCGCCAAATCGGTCGAAATCCTTACCGTTCTCGAAAATGGTCCATACCCCATTTTCACCCCCTCGGGGTGGCACCCTCCGGGGGTGATGGGTGGGGGGTGGGGGTGTTTCTAGGTGGTATTTGGGGCGGGCCACCCACCCATGCCGTCAAATCGGTCGAAATCCTTACCGTTCTCGAAAATGGTCCATACCCCATTTTCACCCCCTCGGGGTGGCACCCTCCGGGGGTGATGGGTGGGGGGTGGGGTGTTTCTAGGTAGTATTTGGGGCGGGCCACCCACCCATGCCGTCAAATCGGTCGAAATCCTTACCGTTCTCGAAAATGGTCCATACCCCATTTTCACCCCCTCGGGGTGGCACCCTCCGGGGGTGATGGGTGGGGGGTGGGGTGTTTCTAGGTGGTATTTGGGGCGGGCCACCCACCCATGCCGTCAAATCGGTCGAAATCCTTACCGTTCTCGAAAATGGTCCATACCCCATTTTCACCCCCTCGGGGTGGCACCCTCCGGGGGTGATGGGTGGGGTGGGGGTGTTTCTAGGTGGTATTTGGGGCGGGCCACCCACCCATGCCGTCAAATCGGTCGAAATCCTTACCGTTCTCGAAAATGGTCCATACCTCATTTTCACCCCCTCGGGGTGGCACCCTCCGGGGGTGATGGGTGGGGGTGGGGGTGTTTCTAGGTGGTATTTAGGGCGGGCCACCCACCCATGCCGTCAAATCGGTCGAAATCCTTACCGTTCTCGAAAATGGTCCATACCCCATTTTCACCCCCTCGGGGTGGCACCCTCCGGGGGTGATGGGTGGGGGGGTGGGGGTGTTTCTAGGTAGTATTTGGGGCGGGCCACCCACCCATGCCGTAAAATCGGTCGAAATCATTACCGTTCTCGAAAATGGTCCATACCCCATTTTCACCCCCTCGGGGTGGCACCCTCCGGGGGTGATGGGTGGGGGGTGGGGGTGTTTCTAGGTGGTATTTGGGGCGGGCCACCCACCCATGCCGTCAAATCGGTCGAAATCCTTACCGTTCTCGAAAATGGTCCATACCCCATTTTCACCCCCTCGGGGTGGCACCCTCCGGGGGTGATGGGTGGGGGGTGGGGGTGTTTCTAGGTGGTATTTGGGGCGGGCCACCCACCCATGCCGTCAAATCGGTCGAAATCCTACCGTTCTCGAAAATGGTCCCTACCCCATTTTCACCCCCTCAGTGTGGCACCCTCCGGGGGTGATGGGTGGGGGGTGGGGGTGTTTCTAGGTGGTATTTGGGGCGGGCCACCCACCCATGCCGTCAAATCGGTCGAAATCCTTACCGTTCTCGAAAATGGTCCATACCCCATTTTCACCCCCTCGGGGTGGCACCCTCCGGGGGTGATGTGTGGGGGTAGGAATGTTTCTAGGTGGTATTTGGGGCGGGCCACCCACCCATGCCGTCAAATCGGTCGAAATCCTTACCGTTCTCGAAAATGGTCCATACCCCATTTTCACCCCCTCGGGGTGGCACCCTCCGGGGGTGATGGGTGGGGGGTGGGGGTGTTTCTATGTGGTATTTGGGGCGGGCCACCCACCCATGCCGTCAAATCGGTCGAAATCCTTACCGTACTCGAAAATGGTCCATACCCCATTTTCACCCCCTCGGGGTGGCACCCTCCGGGGGTGATGGGTGGGGGGTGGGGGTGTTTCTATGTGGTATTTGGGGCGGGCCACCCACCCATGCCGTCAAATCGGTCGAAATCCTTACCGTTCTCGAAAATGGTCCATGCCCCATTTTCACCCCTCGGGGTGGCACCCTCCGGGGGTGATGGGTGGGGGTGGTGGTGTTTCTAGGTGGTATTTGGGGCGGGCCACCCACCCATGCCGTCAAATCGGTCGAAATCCTTACCGTTCTCGAAATTGGTCCATACCCCATTTTCACCCCCTCGGGGTGGCACCCCTCCGGGGGTGATGGGTGGGGGTGGGGGTGTTTCTAGGTAGTATTTGGGGCGGGCCACCCACCCATGCCGTCAAATCGGTCGAAATCCTTACCGTTCTCGAAAATGGTCCATACCCCATTTTCACCCCCTCGGGGTGGCACCCCCCGGGGTGATGGGTGGGGGGTCGGGGTGTTTCTAGGCGGTATTTGGGGCGGGTCACCCAACCATGCCGTCAAATCGGTCGAAAAGGACATTTTTGAAAATAAGGAATAAGGAATAGGGAATAAGTTCCAATTGTCATGTCTGTGCTAAGTATCTGGAATATTTATAGGTGACGGGAATCAAGAGAGGCGGATTGCACCATATACGTGGAATGCACAGGGATACTATTCCATCTGAAGTTCAAAAGAGTGAGCGTGCAGTCAAGAAAGATAATGGTGCTGTATACATATAGTGGGTTTCATGAACTCATTCAACATGGTTGATCGGGATAGGCTTTACATCTGATCGTCTGGTGCCCCTGTTTCAGTAGCAGTAGAGCTCGATGTGATGAGGGCAGAATACTTCGGTATGAAAGAAAGAGATGATTTTGTTAAGAAGAGACTGACCGAAAATGTCGAAAAGAGAACGCTCGATTTGTTTGACAAGATCACGGAGGTAAAATTACTAAGGATGGATAAATGTAACAAGAGGGTTAAATTGACATCTACCCAGGGCAAGATGGTTTAATTCCGTGAACAAAGATATGTTGAATTTCAGTTGCTCGTGAAATCGCAAATCCAAAATACTCGAAACTCTGTGTCAGTTGGGACGTTCCTAATGACGTTGTCACTTATTATAAGAGTTCACATGCATAATGTATGGGTTTCCTGGAACGAAGAGCGTTGACAAGGTGAGATATTTGATGCTGGCAAAGATGGTTGGGAAAGGTCAACTAATCAGCACCAAGTCATCAACAGTTGACTTATCCAAAATGCCACCATGTAAGAGGTCGCTGACGCCTCACATAAAACGAGTGAAATTATGTGTTGGTCAACTGAAACTGTCGCATGTGAATAAACCCACTATTCTGTCACCATTGGAAAACGGATAGACTGACGAAGGATTTTTAGAGGCACGTCATATGCGGCCAGGTTGATTTCTTGTTAACATCTGGAATTCTACTCTGCATATGGCATATATCAGAATCAGTCATATGTGAACGTATGTGATAATTTAGGTCCAAATGTGCGCGGAACGCATACATGACCACAGACCTATTTGTGCAGTGGCCACAGCCCCCTCCGAATCTGAATAAAGGCTCCATTCGGGAGCCTGTTTTAGTTAGTTTCAGAATAAAAACAAATACAATATGAACCTATGTGAACATTATAGGTCGATTATGAACCTATTTAATTTGCGCGAGGATATGTTGGAAAATAACGCATTTTCTGGAAACGAATACCCACAAAAATAAGCATGCAAATGTCTCCATCCTTCATATTGTTAACATTTGGGTGCTAATTACTTTGATTATATTTGGGAGAGGGGCTTCATTTCGGTATGTTGGCAAAACCTTGAACCCGTCTCCCTTTTTATTATGATACAAATATGATATATATGTTACAAGTCAAGTCATGTCGATCTGAAATGTTCGGTATGGTCAGCGGTCAATATGGTGTCTATCTGTCATGCTGCACGTGTGGCCGTTGGACGTATGATACATTTTCGATTTGACACCATATATACATATATCTATTATCTGTATTATTTCCATACTAGAAAATAATGAGATCGAACATGCAGATGCGGTCACGTGGATTCTTGTACAAAATATTTATTCCCATTCTTAAACAAATTTGAACATACTTTCGTTTGACGATTGGTGTTTTTTGTGATCTTGTCACAGATACCTTATTCGTATTTAAATTCGCGCAGCACTGTCTTTCGCTCAGTTCTAAAATCCCGTACTTTAAATTCGCTCACATACAGCTGCGCGAATTCAAAAAATTGACAAAAATAGTTTCGTAAAAGCCTTGGATGTGATGACGGTTTCAGTTCTTAGTCGTTTCTGAAGACAAATGTGCCTAGTAAACGTGACCACGACCGGCTTACATCATGTACATGTAGACCATAACTGCGTCCTCATTTTGTTGCGATGATGGACGTGTATATACTCCAAATAATTATTCTAATATGGAACTTCTGAATAGTTACGGACTGGACATCAATTAAATGAACTCGAAAGCAGAAAACCACAACCGCGAATGCAGCTGACTTCAGAAAAATAAACACTTGGCTGCGGTTGTGGTGACATAATCAACTCAGACTCTTTGGTCACGGTGTCACTCCAGTGTGATTAATAGGGGGGCGTTCGTTCATGTTATGCAACCAGGAATATGTGTGTTTCTTACAAGCATTTCAACATCGTCGAGGTTACCATGATTGATTACATATTTTATTGTATGTTTATAGTGATAAATAGACAGTATGATGAACAATGGGGATGGGAGAACAAGTAATTTCAACTTAGAACATTTTATATATGAAGCTCCTCTCCCCCTACATGATGACCAAATTAACAAATATACGACCAGGGGTCAATACTATGAACCGTTTTCTTTGTAAGATTCTGCAATTGTTTGTAAGAAATAACAATTTCTCATTCCGCTAATACCATTAAAATACGATTACAAACATAAATCACAAATAGTATATGCTCTTTGTAACTACAAACATCTCCCAATTACAACGAATTTTCGAGTACTATGAAAGTTAATTGAAAGTTATAACGAAAAGGAACGTGACTAAAAGATCTTCGTATTGTGTGTCCAACATACATTTTCAGTTTTTCACACCATTAAACCAAATAATATAGCCATCTATGATACGCAGGGACGTGAAGACAAGGGGTCGATTCACCCCCTTGTGAAAATGTTTTATCAGCTGGAAATCTCAAGTATAACCAACAGGGACGTCGCGACAAGGGGGGTTGGGTTGCGTGTCTCGCCCCTCCCCAACAAATATTTTGTCAACATGTTCAACAGTTGGAAATTTGATACCCGACACAACATGAGTTGGAAATTTCACAACAATAGGTTGAAATTGTTTTCGTAGTTTGATTTCCCAAAAATTTATTAGTGGGAATATGTTTGTTTTAGACCAACATTTGCATATTTTCCTCCTTTGGTCAAAAGTTTGGATTGAAATGGCCATCATTTAGAAATTGTCCAACCTTAGGGGTTGTCGGCTTGGTTGTGAGGTACCAGTATATGTTCTTCGTAACTACTAAAATTTCCCAATCACATCCATATCATTTTCGAGTAACATGAACGTTGAAAGTTACAACGTTAAGGACCGTGTCTAGAAGGTCTTCACGTATATAGGGTGTCAAACATAAATTGTCGATTTTCACACCCTTAAACCGGATCATATAGCCATCTCTGATATGCAGGGACGTAGCCCCCCCCCCCCCCCCCCCCCCCCTTGTGAAAATGTTTAATCAATGGAAATCTCACGAACGGGGACATGGCGATATGGGTTTTAGGGAACACGATGCCTGGCACGTTACAACTGTTCAGAATAGAGAGTGGCGAGTCCATACAAATCCCTATATATGTGTCACAACGTCTCTGACCAACGTATGGTGATTGAAATAGACGGAGTGTCCATAGTGAGTGATACTTGTGGATTATAGCAAACAGTAGCATGTTACATGTATTTAGCATAATCAACGATATCTCCAAGATTTTTTGTGTTGGTATATTTAAGTCCAAAATGGAAACAACTCTGCAAGGTGGAGTCCAATCAATCTCAACATTGCGGGTACATATATAGGCTCCCACGTTGGTTAATGTTTGTATGTATAATGGTAATACATCATGATTTACCAGAATATAATGTAAGTGGGGTACATCCTGCCTTTACTTGGAATTTACAAGGGAATGTCCTGTTTACATGGACTTTACATGCCTTTTACCAGAGTATAACTGACTTTACCACATTTTACCAGAGTAGAGCCATGTAAACCACGCGCATAGTTTACCTGGCTTTACCCGCGTATATTTACTGACATGAACGATAACTCTATTTCGCAATACATGTAGCACATTTCTCAGCTGATGTATTGTTTTTTATTTCGTTCGTTAATCAGTGGAAACAAGTGTACCCGGTGTCATACTCAACAGTTACCAGAATGGGACAAGATTATTCTTATAAATATGTAGGCTAAATCCAGAAGAGACTAACATCTTATATAATCACATGAGTGATTCATATAGCCTCCAGTCTGTCACCTCAAATGTTAAAGCTTCTGAAAGGTACCTCGGTACTGCCGTGGTAAATTTACCCTAATATCAAGGTAAAGTACCCTCGTAGAATTATTCTGGTAAAATTACAATAGTAGAACCCTACATACATCCTTGGTCAAATACATGGGGGGGGGGGCATTTTAATGGAGTAAAAATACATGGGTGGGTCTACATGCATGTGTGCGGATATTATGGTGACCATTCATTCACTAGATGAAATTTACCAGAGTAAAAAGGGTGTTTTCACTATGGTTTACCAGAGTGTTTTTTTTATATATATAAGGGACATCCAATTCAGTTCTTGCTATTTTATCTTTCCAAAAATAGTGATCGGCGTTCTCATATACTGGAACCACAAGCACAATTTGGATTAGATATCAAATGATTTTTTTAATTTGTCGACACGTTTGTCGCTACAATTATTCCGAGGCCAACACACACAGAAAGTTTGGTTCCCCGATGAACCAAAACTGGTTCCTATGTTTGTCCCAGTATAGGGGAACCAAAGGAAGAACCAAATATGTTTTGTCCTGAGGGGAGAAACAATGTGACCTGCATGCTTTGGTTCTCTATCTTATTCCGCGAATATAACCAGAACATGGAACCAAAATTAATAGTTCCTTGGGTTCCCCGTGTTGTTCATTAAATGCCTATATACTATAGGAAATAGTTTTAGTGCATGTGCGTGGAAACACTGTTCCATGACA
Organism: Siphonodentalium dalli; assembly: GCA_032622095.1. Taxonomy (NCBI): domain Eukaryota; kingdom Metazoa; phylum Mollusca; class Scaphopoda; order Gadilida; family Siphonodentaliidae; genus Siphonodentalium; species Siphonodentalium dalli. Next base: position 63,965,293 of record CP136064.1, on the reverse strand, counting down.
CTATGTGTATAGTTTATGAACACGTTTGAGGTGTCTTTGTTTCTGAATGTTCTCCGTATTAGTTCGTAAATACGTCATACCATATAATATATTACCGTTTAAAATTGATATCACACGATGTTGGTTCACCGAATAGACCCCGAAGAACGAAAAATGTTCTGACGTATATGGAGATATCGAATTATAATAATAATAAAGTTATTGTTCCATACTTCCCACCCCATGTGTGATAATAGCAATATAGTTACCCCCGCCAACAATCAAATGATCAGAGTCTACATAATACGACTCTGAACAGTCTATAGGCATGTGTGCATGCGCATTGGTATTTCAAAGGAATCCCGCTTGATGTTGTCTTTCCCATATCACGCATGGACATATTGTTAAATTTCAGACCATAGGACGTGGCCGTGTGTTCCCACAAACCTTGAATTTGGTGGGTTCTTTGAAGAACCGAACCTGGGGAACCAAATTTGGAGCTGTTTTCTTGGAGTGTACATAATAAAGTGCTGGCGAATATATATATATATATCTTTAATCCTCCGATAACGAAGAGTGGATAAACATACATATTTTTTTTACAAAGAACTCAAGAACAAACAAAAAACAATACGACAGAAAGACAAGTTTTATCAACAACAAAGACTACCAGGGGTGGCGCCAGTACGGGGCATGGGGGGGGGGGCTACACCCCCCTTGTCGGGGAGCTCTAGCCCCCTCGTCGGGGAGCTCTAGCCCCCTCGTCGGGGATTTTCTATATGTAAGTCGGTTGTGTGTATAAGATGAAGTAATCATGTACAGACTGTCAGTGTGGGAAAGTGTCAGAGAGAGAACATACAGCGGAATATATCCCACATAAAATATTCATGGCACATGTTCCCATTAAATCCGGTGGTATTCCCCTGTATTGTTACACCATCAGCGTTTTAGTGGTAATGAAAATCTATTGAAACATGTGTGCTTTATCATTGCTGGCTACTCTGGCATTCGTCACAATGGCCACATTGGTCTATAGAAGTTATAGAACCATTGAGTACCTACAGTATGGCCACATGTTAGCTATATCCCCGACAGTGAAACACCATGCTGGCACTTGCACCTATGTTATAATATATGTGTTATTATTTACATATGTGATAATGTTCATCAATCATAAGCAACTGCATGCTCCAGCTAAGAGACTATAATTACTTCAATATGGTTTTGTTCATTGGTTCGCCACACACACTATGTGCGCTCATTTCACATACCAACAGGCAATATGGTGTAATTTAGTGTAGCCCCTCTGTCGGGGAGCACAGCTCTCCTGTCGGGGATTTTCTGGTGCCACCCCTGAAGACTACCCTTCATGTTAATAACATATTTACATAGACCTAAGTGCGCACATTCGGGCCATCATGCACGTATTACATACTTACATATTTGCAACATGTATGCATCCATTCATGCACGTAACCACATTAACCCCTTACATACTAACGAACACACGCAACGGAACGCACAAGCACACCTGTCGTACATATATACTTACATGTGCATCAATCCATACATCCATACATACAAACCTATTACATACCTACTTTCCTGGGTACTGATATACAGCCACACAGACTCACGTACGTATATATACATGTATACGTGCATACGCACGGTCACCCATATATACCCACATATCCATACATATGCACATACTCAAATATATACACGGTGACACAACAGTACCCTCGCACATTCAATCAACAAAAAAAAATCAATAAGTCAATATAGAGGCCATATATGGACCAATAGCTTGCAGGATGTAAGAGAAAGTGAAAGACGTTCAAGTAACGCGATGAGCGTTATCATTTAGGAATTCGCATGCAGGGTACACAAATGTAAATTTTACAAAAGGCGCAGGTACCCAACTGAAAATTTTAAAAAGCTGGGTACCCAACTGAACGAAAGGGGTTGACAGTGACCATTACAGCTCAAGAGAGATGTGGGAAACAAAATGAGGATGGCTGATGAAATGAAAGGACAGCAGTTCCGATTTGACACCAAATTGACAAAATATCCTATCGATGTTGAGCTAACCACACAAAAGTAACATGAAAAACAAACACGATCGAATTCAGCATCATTCGTATATATGGCATATGATTTGCGAAAAGCCACACAATCATCCGTAAGTGATATCCGTCGAAGATGACCACCAAAGCTCATAATCGATAACGCTCTTTATTATTTACTGCTTTTGGGTGACATAAACATGGACTATATCATTGGTAATTTTGCTAGGCCGACAAACATGCATTAAAAACGTGTTAAAACTTTATCTTTGGGCAGTCCATATCTGGTTTTTCAACAATATTTCTTAATGCCTTATTGCGCTTAACCGCAATTAGAGATTCCTTATTGGGCTTAATCACAATAAGATATTCTATATTGCGCTTAAGCGAAATTTGATATTCTTTATTGCACTTAAGCACAATAAGATCTTCTCTTATTGCGCTTAAGCTCAATTAGATTTTCCCTTTTTGCACCTAAGTGCAATTGGGGATTCGTTATTCGTTATAAGATATTCCTTATTATGCTTAAGCGCAATTACATCCTTATTGCATTTAAGCGTAATTAATATATCCCTCATGAGATCACCCCTCTGCAAATATTAGAATCTGAATAGGCCTATACACGTGGACAGTCACCAATAAACTCCACATGCCGGCAGCGGTCAGACATAGCGTAGCAATGGGACTGAATGTTGTTTTGCAGCTTGCCCCCCCCCCCCCCCAAGATTTATCGAAGCGACGAAATAGTAATTTAGAGGCGTTAAAACTGATTATGTATCTTTAAGCAGTTTCTAGCTAGCTCGTCCGTGATATAAACTATTTTTTTTACAATGATATGATGGCTCCGAAAACATATGGGAAGCCAAATTGACATTTAATAAATAATTGAGCTTAAGCACAATAAGAAATGTCTAATTACGCTTAAGCGCAATAAGAATATTCCTTATTGTGCTTTTAAAGCGCAAATTATAGAGATTCCTTATTGTGCTTAGGCACATTGCAATAAGATATTCCTTATTGCACTTTTAGTGCAATTAGATATTCATTATTGCACTTAAGCGCAATAAGAATTTCTCTTATTGCGCTTAAGCTCAATTAGATTTTGCCTTACTGTATTTAAGAGCAATTAGTGGTTCCTTATTGCGTTTAAGCGCAATTAAATCCTTATTACGCTTTTAAAAGCCGCGTAATTAATATCTCCCTCATGAGATCACCCTCTGCAAATAGTATAATCTGAATAGTCCTACATGCAGGGACAAATTTTTGGGGACATCTGTTTCGGGTGAGAATGTCCCCATATAATTTGAGATAACACAATGGTTCTGATATTCCTTTGTGCGCTTAAAGGGGTACTGTACACTAAGATAGGCGATTTTTTTATTTACTCCAATTGAAATAACTTCAAGTTAGATTGTACGTGTTCGTGTTATATGAGTTTCGTATAAACCTAATTTAGCGAAGAAAATATTGATCTTGGAAACAAAAATATTACGATTTCAAACTACGCGCCATGTTTTTGACCTTCACCGGAGAAGACGCCGGTCGCAGGAAGAACCGGAAGTTCATTGCTCACAGCTTCGATTGATACATTCAATCTCTTCCATCGAACAATCTCACTCCCTATAAAATACTTGACGCTTTATGACTCTTGTTTCTTTCTCCTTTTTTCCCGAATCGGTTATAACGGGCCTTCTTTTGCAGGTAACGTGTTTTGTTTGCAACTCAATAATGTTCGCGAATGGCCGTCGATAAAAGACACGCAACATATGCGATTTCAAGAACGATAACTCGTAATGGCATAATTCTCCATTTTATGACTCCAGCCATAAATGAATTTATATTAAATAATTCAATTTTACTTTTACGATAGCCTGTTAACCGGAACGTTTTCAGTAGACATCGTCGACTCAAATTAGTTATTTTATAATATAATATTCATATGAGGTCGCTATTGTCACTGGGAATTTATTGAAATTGGGGTACAGTACCCCTTTAAGCGCAATTAGATATTTCCTAATTGCACTAAAGCACAATTAGATCTCCGGTCACTTATTGCGCTTAAGCGCAATTAGAGATTCCTTATTGTGCTTACGCTCAATTATTTATTAAATGTCAATTTGGCTTCCCATTAAAACAGTTATTATAATGTTATTTTATTCAATTTTATAATGCATGTTGCATAAGAGAGAAATATTCGTTTGGTGTAACGGTACGATATAAAGGAAGTACGCATGAAATGGCCGAAAAATTATCGATAGGTGGCGCTTGTTTCATTTTGTAAACACAACACCAGAAAACTTTATGGAAATCTAGAATTGTTTCCACCGTTTTCAGTTACTAAAAAAAACCGACAAGTGTCTATGTACTCTTACTACAACATATCTAACAACATCTTAAAAAACGTTTGTAGATCTTATTATGAAGTTTTAACTGAATAACCTATATATAAACTTTTACTTTTCTGCTTCTTCTCTGCTGATTTCTAATTTTCTTGGGAATGGGACTTCTGAAGTTCTGTGCTTTTTTAATTTATCAGTGTTTATCATATCACTCATCACTGTCATCAGGTCTGGCAAATGTGATAATACGGTTGCAAGTTAAATAGTTGAATTCACCTATGTCTACTATTATATCACAGGGGTTTGTCAGAATGATAGTAAATAAAAAATATAAGACTCAGAGATATATAGATATATTATAATTATATATAGATATATTATATAAGTAATAAATAAAGAATAGGGGCGCAACTAGGGGATTAGCGATTGACGTCATTTTTTTTTATTTTTAGTATCACGAAAATTAGAAACATGAAAAAAACGTTTCGCTCGTGGTGCTCTCCATATTCATTGCTATTATGACTGTTATACATCAACGTGATCGCTGTGATTTACATTTAGCATGGCATTGGCAATATCACCTTATGTTCTCTTTATATCACCGCAATGCCAGGTTTCATTTTCGAACCGTCCGCTGATTTCGTTGACACGCGACCATGTACATCCGTTGTAATTAGTTGGCGGTGTCGGGCAAAAATGTACACATATAATAAAAGGGCCGAGGAATCTGTGCCGTTTGCATCATGCTGTCCGAATATTTCCGGGGCATGTAACGATGTAACATTTAAAAGATATAGGTCGAAATATTCGGACCACTGCTGCAAACGACTTCGTCCAAGAGTGGATCAAGTTTTACAGGACACCGTACCCAGCAGCGTGTCACCGAGGGCAGCCAACGCTTCGAAAATGAAACTTGCCATTGCGGTGATTTAAAGAGAAAATAGGTGATGTAGTCAATGCGAAGTTAAATTTCAGCCACATGCGGTCATATTGATGTATAATATTTATAAGAGCAATCTGTCTGAAGATCGCTACAATCGATAACTTTTTGGCTTTCCTATTTTCGAGGCAAAAAATTTATAAATAAACATTTGTAGGTCAAATCACTAATCCCCTTGATTCATTCCTATACTCTTATTACTATTTATTATTACTACTATTTATTATTATTTGTATATATGTATTATTATTATTATTTATTATCATTCTGACAAACTCCTGTGATTATATGGATAATATGCTCTCGAACCGGCTGTTTTTCGATAATATTAATAACATAGACAGGTCGGGCACAGGTGCCAAATGAGCTAAATAGCTCATTTGAGCTCACATAGCAGCTAAATCGAGCTAAATTTTTAATGTGATTTAAGTCCATTTCCTCAGTTCAACACATGCATCAAATTATCGCATTGCGAATTTACATTCAATATGATTCATTAGTTAGACCCCATGTCAAGCTTCACAGAAACTCCTTCCGTACACTACAAGTGATTAAAACAGCAGTGGCGTGATCAAACTTTCAAAGGCAATTTGATTAACACTTTTAGGAGAATGATTAAATATCTTTTTGAACTTACGAATTGTGTTTATAAAACTGCCGCTTCTGCATATTAATTTACCTGGAATATATTTCTGAAGGTTAAGGACACAAGGTTACAATGTCTTGTCCGACTGGATAAGCCACGGGCATCGATTTACGATAAATCGTTTGCCGAACGTACACTGATCTGCCATTAAGAGAAGAAAAAATACGGAAGTGCGAGTGGTCAGTACATTCATATTTTACGCATCGTTTACTGTGTCTTCTATTGTGTCGATATGTTAAAAGCGCGTGGCTTTCCGTATCCGGCTTCCAACCAGTGAAATTAAATTAAAATCATGCTTATAAACACATAGACGGAGCCTGTTTTGAGCAGCCAATCAGAATGTTTGATTCATTTTATCTTAAGATAAGCTTAGACATAGCGGAGCGATCTGACACAGCACGATTTGCCGACTGAAAAGTCAATTTAAAACTATTTTCTCTCACGAATTTTAATGAAAACATATGGATAAATCCTTAAGCAAATGTCACGTAAAAGATATCAAGACTGTTGTGAGTAGATGAGCACACGATGTATTTGTGAAGCTCAATACTAGGTTGGTCCAGTAGAAATAAATTCGCAATGCGATAATTTTATGCACGCGTTGAACTGAGGAAATGGACTTAAATCACATTAAAAATTTAGCTCGATTTTGCTATGTGAGCTCAAATGAGCTATTTAGCTCATTTGACACCTGTGCCCGACCTGATAGAAGCTGTAATTTGTGCATCAAATTTGGGTCACCCTGGGCCAGTATCCGGTCACTTTCAAATAGGTCCTAGTACTAAACAACGAACACAAACGAACATAAATTGGGTTTGTGGGTGCGTGATGTCCTAGTTGCTGTAGTAGTTGGTGGACCCAACTATTCAAACAGAGCTAGACACTTAATAGAGCTGTGCTCTGATCATTAACGTCAGATTTGCGGACTAGTGGATGTCCATGATATGTGTATCTGGCGTTATTTTTTTAGTTATTCGCATTATTTGAATACAAAGCTACTAAACAACGAACATAACATTGGCCGTATAGCACTATATACATGTATAAGGCGTTAATCAAGGTGTTAATTAACTACCGCTTACTCAACGGTTTATATTCGGTCTCTTTGTTAATTACATAATATTGAATTGTTTTGACTTTGTTAAACTCCCCTCAGTTTTTATCTGGGCTTGGGACCAGAAGACTTCATAGAAGTTAGGCGGATTTAAAGTTATATTTATTTATTTTTAATTAAGTAGCACTGGCTCAGATGGCTGGCTCAATTTATTACTTAAATGTATCTTTGGAATTCGCTAATGAGTTTAAGATTTGCCATTGATACATGAACCGATTATGAGAAGTACTGCTAATCAAGTTATTTTTCAACGAGACGTACTTTGATCGAACAAGCATGTCGCACAAACTAGGATTTTTTCTGTAAGCTATAATCACTCGTTTGTCGAGAATCTCATGCAATTGAGAATTTAATTCTGTGCAATTGTGTTTGAAAATGCTTGCAATTTCAACATTTCTGCAATTGAACAATTGATTTTCGCGTTCCAAGCGTTTTGATTTAGTTTCATCCTCCTCGGTTAGAATTACCATGTTTCTGTACGATTGGCTGAAAGCTGAAATGGAATCTTGCATCATGGTCAGGTAAATTGAAATACTTTGCAACACAAAAAATAATTATCTAATCGAATATCTGAGAGATGGTTGGTCATTCGTTAGTCACATATTGTACACGGCATTTTAAGGGGTTCAGTAATAAAGAGCGTTTCTTAACTGAGTCAGCTTAGAATAGAAGATATGTAGGAAATTGGTACAGATGGAACAGATATATAATTATATATCACACTGCTCTTTCAGTAGAGGTTGCTAATTGTCAATCAGTTGAAGTTTGGAATTGTCACTCACAAAATGAAGAAGTCTCGTTATTCTGACGTCATGTTTGTCCAAATTTTGTGTCTGACTTTCAAAGATGGTCTGACTTTCAAAGAAGATGCAATATCTGATATAATATAAAGGTAAAATCCCCGCCACCATGGAGGGCTCCTCGAATGTCAGGCAGTTGGTCAGTCACTATTTCATTTAAATTGTCGGTCAAATCAGTTAATTATTTTGCCTGCCAATTGTTTTTAAATATATTATTTTTGTTAAAGGCACGTGAGGCCTTAGTTGTCGAAAATATTCATATTTGTTCCAATCACCGTAAACAGAAAAACATTAAAACGCATACAGACCATCGCGTAAACAGCATGTTATCATAAAGATTTACTATATTTTACCTAAGGAAGAGCCTGATTGTGTTACAGAAGACAGCACAATGCTACTGGCTAATCACACACAAATGGCATAAACGCTCTTTATTCGTTCCATATCAGGAATTCACCAACAAAGAACGCTCTTTATGTTTACCATCATAATATAAACAAAACCCCAGAAAAGTAACTTTTTATGCTTTTGTTTACATAACATTGGTCAAAGATGTGACAATAACATACTGTTTATGCGATATTTCTTATTTGTATATGGACAAAGTCTGTCTAGATTTTGTTGTTCTTCCTGTTTGTGGCGGTTTTTGACGGGTGGAAATATTTTCACAGGATACCCACCGCCAAGGCCAACCGTACCTTTAAGGCTTCACAATTGTTATTCGACCAACGTTTCTGAATTTGTTGAATTTTGCTTTCGAGTATTGAAAACTTGTACGTTTCCAGTGCAGATAAAGAGGTCCAAACAAGATACAAGAATTTATTGCAATAACACCTCAATGGGCAGTTGTAAACATATAATATAAAACATACATGTACAATAATAGCATGAATTAAACAAAATTATAATAGCATGAATTAAGCATGCATAATAGGCACTTCATTTGAGTTAGATTTCCTTAAAATTTTGGGATTTAATTTTTTAAGCTACATGTAATTATAAATTGAACTGAATTTTTTTTTAATCCGCCTGACTTCTATGAAGTCTGCTGGTCGCAAACCCAGATAAAGAATAAGGGGAGTTAAACAAAGTCATATAATGAATGAAATAAAGTCAAGACAACTGAGAGATGTGTAATTAACAAGGAGACATAGTAAGCCGTAGAGTTAGTGGTAGTTAATTAACACCTAGATTAACACCTTATAGTGCAATACGGCCAATATTGTGTTTGTCTGTGTTCGTTGCTTAGTAGGTTTGTATTCAAATAATGCTAATAACTAAAAAAAATAAGTCATCAAAGTTGGAAATAATACCACATACACATAGAATTGACATCCACGCACCCACAAATCCAATTTCACCCTTCTATTCCGCTTTTTCGACTTGTGTTCATTTGTGTTCTTTTATATTCATTTGTTTTCGTTGTTTAGTAGGACCGTTTCAAACAAATCAAAAATGTCACTTGTTTTGTGACAAAGTTTTGAAATTTATCGACACTTCGATTTTGTGTGATAACTTACTATGATGGGAGGTACACATACTAGTAAATGTTCTGGGGACTATTTTCTGTGAAAACGTGAACTAAATCACTTGTAAAACAAAGATATACCCCATCGAAGACACTCCTGTACCAGGTACGGGGTACAGTGTTCTCTAGTTCAGTCATGAATGTAGTGCGTAACCTTGGAAGCAGCAATCTGCGAAAGCAGTCATGTTGACCTAAGTGTTCTCCCGCTGCTAAAATGGAAAGGAGCATTAGAATGGTGTACATAACCTGAAGTATTTGACCTCGCACACCTCTAATGGGTTGATAGCGATACCGATAACTATTCGTAATGGTATTCAATACAGATAGTTTGCAGTGCCGGTAAGCTAAAGTGGCAAGTTGTGCTTGCTCAGTTAATCTCGGGCTAGAGATGTCCCCCTTTTTAACTATTTAATAATTTTAGAGCACCAATCAAATTACGTTTGAGCAGCACTTGATACTATTTCCGGAACTGATAAAGACATGGCATCTTCGGCATTGAATATTGTATTAAACCTAGTTTTCAAGGTATTCCGCAATGCATAAGGGAGTTATTAAACCGTTAATTATGACCGACATTGATTGCTGTAGTGAGTTTTCACACATAACCGACATCGTTGTGTCGACAAAATCCAACACTTTGTCACAAAACGAGTGACAGTTTGATCTGTTTTGAAAGGGATTGGAGAAAAAGGCATAACAAGTTTTATGTGCTAATTTAAACTTATTGTAGCTGTATTATCACATTTGGCCTGACCTGTTTATGTCCAGTAAAGCAGAAAGGGTCAGGTTACTATGTTTTCAACTTTTTGGTGAACAAAGACAAGGACCAGTCTATCGCGCGAAATTCAACAACTGTCTAAATTTCTAGTTCATGGAAGTAAAATTACATGTTAATGCTGGTTAATGAATGATTTTCTTCTCATAGTTGATATAACTGCTTAGTGAATCAAAATTGCTAGACAGCTTTTGTCGTGTCATTGTTTTTGCGACTCTCATGTCTGTTTATTTGCACACAGATTCTTTGTTGAATAGACTGGTTCCTGGTGGAAAGCTGCAAAAATCTGAAAATGTTGTAACCTGACCCCTCCAGCTCCAGTAAAATAATATAGCGGTGTGGATTTCACTCAAATAAAGGGAGTGTAACTTGTACAGTTGTACACTAATGGGTTGTGCAAGACACCCTTTTCCATACACCCCACCCGATAAAAAAATGGTTGCCATCCAGAGGGGTCCAAATAGTTTACCCATGCCTCGGCACCTTCATGCTAAAACCCGGAGGAACATAATCTTACCGCTTTGTGGGTGGCATGGCTGCAGGAGGCAGATTTTGTCATGTTGCCACCCGAGGGGTTTGTGGCTGGTTACGCACAAAGATAACAACCCAAAGTGGCTTAGAATTATTTAGATACAACAATTGTTGAAATGATTAGGGGTTTTCAGAAGTCGACAGCAGAAGTCGACTACAAGTCGATTAGTCAAACCCCATCTCCCGGGGACATGATTGGTATGTTGTTGTGGGTGCAGTACGCTGTCCAATCGCCCATGGACATTAATGGCTGAGCCTCGGTATGTGCACATTAAAGAACTCTACTGGGGTCACCACAGGGTGAAAAGTTACTCGGCTGTGGTAGCACCTGGACCAGTGTGACCAGGCACAAACATCACATCATGATGGCCATTTTTAGGTATTTGGACTGGTAACCTGCCATTCACAAACAACTACCATTGAGAAGGCATATTTGAATATACCCCAGTACTGTAATCACATAGTCACACATGGGGGGAGCAGTCATGCACAGCCATCGATGCAAATCAAAACAAATGAGCTGAATATGGTAGCTCGTTTGGTATAATGTAGCTAAATCAAGCTGATTTTTCAGTAATGTGATTCTCATAACTTTCTTCATTTTGAGCAGGCACAAAAAAGTGCAAACTGTGCATGGTTTCATTAGTTAAACACCATAAATTTGCACAATTATTCAAAATGGCTTTATGGTAAAATTTAATAAGCACTTTCTGAAACTGACCTAGTTTGGCCCCCTCATATTTGGCCAAACTAGGATGTACTCATATTCTCTTTTTTGGGCACACATGTGACTTAAGTTAGTCAACCAAGAAATGATCTGCACCCAATGACTTGCGCCACAGTCCTTCCTAACGTTAAAGACATATTATGGACTTGTTCGGGTTCGCGAAATTGATAAGTTAATACTCAGGTCCTATGCCAACATGGCGAATGTAGCATTCTTGTAACATCGCAGAAAATTTTAAAGAAATCGATCATACCACTCCCTAGAAAACATAGTCTGAACTACGCCCAACTGTAAATATTTACATCTCGATTTGGGATGCAACTATCGGCAATAATCTAACACTATTGATTTCGCCATCGAGAGTCATTGCATTAATTAATATATCAGAATGATGGTGTGTATCGTCAATTTGGATTAATAATCATAACAAATAACAACTTTGAGCAGGATTATTCTCAATTTCTATTTGATCATCCTGCCAGAGTGTTTCACATCACTTTAAGAATAAGTGCCAACATTGGCCAAAATCAAATGTTTATTACCCTTCTTATACCGGTATGTTGACTAATTACCGTATATTTATAACCTATGTTGCAAGAACAGCAGCTCATTTTCACACCTGATAGTGGTGTTTGGGCCTCTATTCATAGAAATAAAAATACATGTACATATAATTAATTACCCATAGTAGTACGAAATAGACTCAAATATGGTAGCTCAAGTACAAAAATATATAATTAGTTCATTTTCAATAAATCATTGATATATTCCCGGGTACTCAATTAACCAAAATATGCAAAAACAGGGAAACATACTTAATTTTTTAACTTAGAACGCTAATTCAGACCAGGGACCAGCCTAGTAAGCAACTTGGGAGACATCTTCTCCCTAAAATGTTCCACTTCTTCCTATTTTTGTCACAGGGAGAAGTGACTTCTCTCTCGTATACCAGTATGCATATGTCTCAATAGCATATTTAAAGTATATTTACCAGCTGTATTTACTGATTATAACAGTGTTCTTACTCACTATAATGGTTTTATAAATAGGCTATTGTGTTGCATAATACTTACATGTATTGGATCATAGAAGGTTATGTTGGGGTGTAAATTGAACTTCAGCCATTGTTACTTCTCCCTGATAACAGTCAACTTCTCCCTAATAAGCAAACCTGTAGGGAGAAGTGACTTCTCCCAATGTGTTACCTCTAGACTTGTCTTGCAATTTCCTTATGGCTTTAATAGGAAGGACTTTTAAGTCACCTCTCCTCTTACTGTATTTATAACTACATGTAATGCTTTAAATAAAAATATTGTTATTTATTCATACATGTACTTTTGGCTACAGTTTACTCATATTTGAACAAACTTACATGGGTTATTAAATACTTAAAACAAAAATAAAATTAATTTTGTTTATTTTCATATGTCTTTTAGTTTGTTCATGTACCACTGTTACATATTCAAATGATAACTGATACTTTTTATTCCTTTCAGAATGCCCCGTGTTCTGCTTTGTTTCAAAGGTGGAGGATTGCTCTATGATTATGCTTTGATCACTAAACAATTGACCGTCTTACATCTTGGGAACATTGGAAAAACTCTGCATCTCACACCCAAACGAGATGCTGACTGCGAAATTGATTTTGTTAAATATGTACCATATCATGTTGCCGTAATTCCATTTGAAGTAGTTAAGGAGGCCTATAAAGACCAAAAACAAAGTAGTGGAAGCGAATACAGAGTCCTGAACATTAACGGGCAGATAATTCTTCTCACCGGTGTGAACTTTAGTTCAATACAGAGGAAGTTAGAAGGTTGCCGGAATGTATTGGTGTCACTTGCAGAACCACCATATGAGCTATATCCTGAACTAGAACGAGACGAGACAGTATTTTCATGTGCTCATAGAGCAGAAAACATTCACCTACAAGTAATAAAGAAATGTTGTGTGAAACTTGATGCGCATGTGGCTTCTTATGCTTCAAAAGAGTTTTTACGATCCATAAAATTTAGAAGGAACTTCTTCAAATGGATCCGAAGACACTGCAGATTTGAGGAAACTGTGCGCTCAAATGACCAAACGGAAGGGGAATTTGTCATTCTGCCATACTGTATTGAAATTATGTTAGAATATCCAAAACAGAAGATGGACCTCCCATGGTAAGTTACTTATACTTGTTCAAAGTTTAGCCCAGAATATCTGAGATGAGTTCCTTTTATATAACATGGGTCAACAGCCCAGGGCTCAGACAGAGGGCTCTGGCATGTTTGTAAAATATGGCTTTTTTTTCTATCAATTATAATGTTAAAGGTACTCAATCCGATTCGATGGTTCCCACGTCATCAGATTCCAACAACAATATTTTTTTAAATGCCGCTTCAGTTATCAGAATCGATTAATTGCCCAAAAATAGTCAAAAATGTGTTGTTTTCCACATTTTGTTCAACGAAATCTGGTCGAATTGTCAATTATCTGACACACAAACCTATTTGATTTTAGAGTTATCCATCTTCATCCGCAATTTGGTCTGAGACTGTTGGCTTGAGGAATATTTGCCAAAATAATTGATATCTGATCACTCTGAGCTTTGATGCCACGGTGTGTTCCTTGACTCGAATCAAATATTTTTTACCCCCAAAGCTAAAGAAATAGTAATTTGGGAGTGGTAATTCGGATTATGGATCTTTAAATGGTCAGAATAAATTGAATAAGAAATAAAAAAAATAATAAATGAGGAGATATAGGAAATTTTAATTTATGTTTCTGGTGTGTTATTATACAATGTTGTGTACAGTATGTGTTTTTCTTGTATGAGTCCAGGTTGTGGTGAAAAGTCATATTGTAGCGTCGAGTACAATATGACTTTTCACCACAACCTGGATGAGTACAAGAAAACATATACTGTACACATTATTGTATAATGACATTTATTATCCATCTGTATGTTTATACAAATAACGTCACACGGAGTCCCGATAATTTTTATAAAAGCCATATTGGACTCGATTCGAGCCAATATGACTTTCGGGAGTCCAATATGACTTTTTCCCGGATTATCATGTGACAGCATTTGCCCAATCAGAAATAGTGTTAGTTGAGGGATGGATTATAATATCCATCTGTATGTTTATACAAATAACGTCACACGGAGTCCCGATAATTTTTATAAAAGCCATATTGGACTCGATTCGAGCCAATATGACTTTCGGGAGTCCAATATGACTTTTTCCCGGATTATCATGTGACAGCTTTTGCCCAATCAGAAATAGTGTTAGTTGAGGGATGGATTATAATATGTCTTCACATCTGCATTTCAAGTTTGAACACTCAATTGTATTTTAATGATAAATTGAACAGGCTTTGTAAGTTAAGAATATCCTGTTAGATTACAATATTATAATCAAATTGAACCATTTACATGTATTCCAGGAGTGAAAGGTTACTATTGCTCAGTACCAAGCAGGTGGTGCTGCAGAAGACATTGGCGTGGTTGAGTACATTAGGCGGTGCTTACTCTGCTCTAGGAGATTACTTTGAGTCACATGTAAGACACATTGTTAATATTGGCAGGTTTACATTTATAGGGAAATTAAAGTGATCTGAAACACTGCGGTAGGGTGATCAAATAGAAATGGAAATAATCTTGCTAAAAGTAGTTATATTATACAAATATTATATCCAAATTAACATGACACACATATTAATAAAATGTAGCGACTCTCGATGGTGAAATAGTTTTTGTTATTTATCGCCAGTAGTTGCGTCCCGAATCAAGAGGTAAATATTTACAATTGAGCTTAGTTCAGATGATGTTTTCTATGGAGTGTTACGGTCGTTTTGCTTGAGATTTTCGGTGATGTTAGTAGAATGTTACATCTCCCAGTTGGCATAGCGTCTGAATACTAACTTATCAGTTTAATGCACCCAAATAAGTCCATAATATGTCTTTAATAATTGTTCCTGTGCTAGCTTTTTGAAAAAAATGGGATCGCAAAAATCACCCTCGACAGAGGGCTCTGCGAGAACGAGTGCTAAAAGCTTTCACATGGCAATTGATGTATTTTGTCTTGATTTGGAATAATGGCAATTAATGTAATTTGTCTTGATTTGGAATAATCCAGTTGTTTTGGCAAAACAATTCAAGTTCCATGTTCCAAGTTTAAGTTTAGTTTCAATGAAGTATAATAATTAAACTACATAACCCAAATTTAAAGTTTGTATATGATGGTGCACACCATTATAAAAATTCAGAATTAATTCATGTTACAAACTCTTTAGTCTAAAAGCTGACAGCCTGTATGTTTGCTTACATTGAAAAACGAAACTGCAGGAAGCTTGTTGTTGCAAAATTTGGAATGCAAAATTTTTCACCACGGGGAAATATTGACCTCTAATATTTTTTTGCTGAAGCCTGTGGACCCTTGAGTGGCTACAGCCAACATGTCACCTTTTACGTCCGTCCGTCTGTCCATCTGTCGGTCCGTCTGTCCCGAATTTGTAAGAGTCATAACTTGAACAAATGTCAACGGATTTCAAAGATTTTGTCAATTGTCTTAGAATAACTGTGCATTTTATTTGAATCTACGTGAGTTAACCCTTCCATGACTGAAGCTTCCTGAAATTTTGCAAAAAACCAGGTGCCAATGCATTCTCTTATATATGTGAGTCTCCCATTTCAAGCCTTGCATATCGGTATATAAGAGAATACATTTGCCTAACAATATTTACCTTGACCTTGTAAGCCAGTGCATTATCTTATATATGCGAGGCTCCCTATGGGAGACTAGCAAATATAAGAGAATGCACTGGCACAGGATCTTTAATGCTGCACCAGCGCAGCTCCCATCATGAAAGGGTTAAAAGTTGAAATGCATTTCGGAAAAAATGTTGGGACTGAAACAAAAAACTTGCCGGTATGTCCTCTGCAAATTTGGGGATATAGAGAAACTATACTAAAAAAGAAAAAGAAACTTTCTAAAGAAATTAAAAAACTTGTTAATTTGATAATTAAGATACATTCCAGAGAAGATGATGCCTAAGCAGAATGATGTCACAGAGGAAGATCATAAAGATTATTTTAAAATACCTCTGCATTATTTAACCACCCCCTTATGAAACCCTGAAATGTTAAAGCACACACATCTCTGATCCGATCATCACCAAACTTCATATGGATCATCGGGGTGACCTCTAGATGGGAACGAGTCATTTTGGGGCCATTTGGCCAAACAATATGGCCGCCGTCAGCCATCTTGTATTTTACTCTTTGCATCACTAAATACTTTCACACACCCTACAGACCACAACCCTGATCCGATCATCACCAAACTTCATATTCGTCATTGGGGTGGCCCCTAGTTGGGTACGAATCATTTTGGGGTAATTCGGCCAAAAAACATGGCGCTGGTGGCCATCTTGGATTTCAAAATTGAATCCATTGGCGCAGGCTACAGGCCATACTGTTTGTCTGATCATCATAAAATTTGTCACGAATGTTGACAATAACATGTAGATTGGAACGAGTCATTTTAGGATCAATCGGCCAAAAAACATGGCCACTGGCAGCCATCTTGGATTTTACTCTTTGCATCACTAAATCCTTTGACACATCCTACAGACCACATCCCTGATGCGATCATCACCAAACTTCACATGGATCATCGGGGTGACCTCTAGATGGGAACGAGTCATTTTGGGATCATTTGGCCAAATAACATGGCCGCCGGCAGCCATATTGGATTTTACTCTTTGCATCACTAAATACTTTGACACACCCTACATAACACATCCCTGATCTGATCATCACCAAACTTCATATGGATCATCGGGGTGACCTCTTGATGGGAACAATTCATTTAGGGGTCATTCGGCAAAAAAACATGGCCGCTGGTGGTCCATTTTAGAATTTACTCTTTGCATCACTTAATCCTTTGGCACACCCTACAGACCACATCCCTCCATTTACTGTCAACCATTAAATTATTACCTTACCTAAGTTGAGCTACAGTTTCATTGACACTTTCATTCAGGATTTAGTCGGAAATATGGCTTGTTGCCATTCATCGGAAAGCTCTCACTGAGCCATATTTCTGACTAAATCCTGAAAAATTACCCATAATTCTGCAGTGGTTAAGAATTCGGTTATTTAGGGCATTACTGTACATTGTATTATATTATTTATAGGCCAAGGTTGCTGCTGAAATCTCATTTAGTCAACTGAGAATTGCCCTTGATTTGGGTGACAAGATAACAGCTGCTAAATGCCGAGTCTTCTTTGCTCAGAGTCTTCTTCAGCAAGGCAAATACAAAGAGTCACGAAAAATAGCCAAGTAAGTGTGTTTAAAACAAACAAGACGTTGAAAGCAAGCCTGAGTTTAATGTGCCTGTCATTTGCAGAATGAGGTCCCTGGAGGGTGAATTTAGTGACGCTATCCCTAAAGTGGGCTAGCATCACTAAATTCACCCTCTGGGGACCTCATTCTGCTTATGCCTCATCTTCTCTGGAAAGTTTCTTTATTATAGAAACTTCCTCACATAGATTCTATTTTGTTTTAGTTTATAGTTTCTCTATATCCCCAAATTGGCAGACAACACATTGCATAATCGAGGTTCCCAATGGGAGTACATCACAATATTCTGTTATCTGCTGCAATTTAATCCCTAGAATTAGTCTGTTGCAGATGGTTTCCGGATCATATATTCAGTAGTAATTGATGAAATTAAATAATATTTGGTATGTGAGCTTATTGGTTAGAGGCACAGGTCAAGTTAAAAATGGGTGATGTCTGCCAATTTTTACCAGAGTTATTGTCCTTGTCAACTTGGCATCAGCCAATTATTTTGGTTTAAGGATGATAACGTTAGTTTTAGATATCTGATTATTTTCAAATTTGGTATATGGATTACTCATGTGAAAATACAGGTCAAGTTATAATATGGGTAAGGTCCGCCCATTTTTAGGTCAATTTGACAAAGTTAAGTTTGAGCTATTACAATGGCTTTGCGTCTGTGCATCCGTCGTTGATCCGTCAACAATGCCTTTGGCACGTTGATCCGTCAACAATTCTATTGGCACACCCAACAGCCCTCATCCGATCATCACCAAACTTCAACTGGATCTTCGGGGTGGCTTCTAGATGGGAGCCATCAGTGTTTTCCAAAATTCATTTAAAACATGGCCATGACTCCCCCATAGAAACGTGCATCCTGGGATGTATCTTTTGTCTGAGTCTGTATTCCGTGATTTTCCTCAATTTTTTAAAAACTTGGCAGAGATGTCAACCAGCATAGGAACCTGCGCACCTGTAATTTGGCGTTCAGTCGGAGTCATTTTGGCACAGTTATTGCCATTTTTCGACATAGAAATGTACATCCTGGGATGCATCTTTGTCCGAACCTGTTTTCTTAGAATTATTTTGATATTGTGCCAATTTGAGGTTATATTTGGACTTTTAAGAGTTCTTTCAGATTGGGTTATTTGTATGCAGCTCAGTTATATGACAATGCACAAGTATTTATTCCATATAATATATTTCTATAAAGCCTCCGCTCCAAATGAAGCCCCCGTGTCGGGGAACTCATATTTTGTTTGTGAGATCTGCTCAACAATCTATTTATAGAATTTCAAATGTGACCGGCACGTAACTTGAGCAGAGTTTCAGGCCTTAATTTGTAACTTTATGTAAATTAATGCTGAGTCTGATAGTGCAATAACTTGTATAAATATCAGCTGATTATCTTCATATTTGTTATATGAGACCAGACATTATATCGATCATTTTCAAATAAACAGCCAGTTCCATCCTGTGATGCAGCCCTGATACAGTGCAATCACATCATGACATGAAGATTATTCCTTAACCAATATCATCTTATTCACATCACACGAGGTCTGCAAAGTTTAACTTGAAAACGAGTCACAATTATGGCTAATGTAATTTATATCTACATGTAAGCCCATAACTTCCAATACAGTGAAACTGCACCCTGTATCTCTGATGTAATTATACCCCCTTTTAAAAAAAAAAGAAGAGGGGTATACTGTTTTGCACTTGTCCGTCCGTGCATCTGTCTGTCCGTCCGATGTCTGTTCATCTCATAACTTGAACAGTAGTACTCGGATCTCAATGAAATTAGCTATGGATGTTCACTACTATGAGGACATTAAATAGAAGGTTCCATTGTTTTGTTTTGATTTTCCATTCTAGAGTTATTCATCTTTGTTTATCTGGAAATGTTGGCTTTTTGGTCAGTCTGGTGTCTGTTCATGTCGTAACTTCAACAGTTGTGCTGGGATCTCAATGAAAATTGGTATGGATGTTCACTACTATGATGAAATTCAATAGAGGGTTCCATTGTTTTGTTTGGCTTTTCCAATCTAGAGTTATTCATCTTTGTTTATCTGGAAATGTTGGTTTTTTGGTCCATCCGATGTCTGTTCAGGTCATAACAAGAACAGTAGTTCTCGTATCTCAATTAAATTTTGTATGGATGTTCACCACTATGAGGATATTTAATGGCGCATTCAACTGTTTTGTTTTGGTTTTTCGTTCTATAGTTATTCATCTTTGTTTATATGAAAATGCTGATTTTTGGGTCTATCAGTCATAAGTTATAGATATGCCCACACTAGTTTATATCTACATGTAAGCCCATAATTTCCAATACAGTGAAACTGCACCCTGTATCTCTGATGTAATTTATATCTACATGTAAGCCCATAACTTCCAATACAGTGAAACTGCACCCTGTATCTCTGATGTAATTTATATCTACATGTAAGCCAATAACTTCCAATACAGTGAAACTGCACCATGTATCTCTGGTGTGATTCTTTTGTTTCAATTATCAAGTCACCCAGACCCAAATAATAAAGAATATCTTTGTCAATTATTTTACTTTGTGAAGTGTCTGGTGAAAGAGAAATATATAACTCCAGAGTATAAAGAAACTAAAACAGACTTGTATTCTTGGTTTCCATTGACATGTATATACTTCAATATCTCCTCATTTTCAGGGCACAGTATATATTCGCCATTGGACAATATGTTAGGGATGACAGACTCATTGCGATGTGCATTTCTCTGTGGAATCGATTGAATTACCTCAAGAAGCAAAGCAAGGCTATTAAGAATGGAGGAGCTGGCTCCTGGTACGGATAGCTTTGGTGTGATACGATAACTCTATACAATGTGATTGCTATCGCCTTGGAAAATTTAAGCAGACATGGCTCATTTTAACCTAAAAATTATGAATACATTTAATATTAGATAACAGGAACAATATATAGAGGATCTCCAACGAGTTATGTTGTGATATAAGATTTTATGAAACAAGTTTGATAAATTTGATTCACAACGAGTTTCATAAAATCTTATATTCCAACATACAAAAATGGATGTAAAATGCATACATGCATGGCATTGGCTGAGACGCTTCACAACCTTATATGACAGTATTGTGTGCTCTGCCTTGCGACGAAACATAGAGTCCCCAAATGTGCATCTTTGTTTTTGTGCCTATTTTCGTTAGTGTTACAAAGTTGGACAATAATTGGACTTTAATGAACAAAGCAATCATTTTGCAATGTCTGGTATTGGTGTCAAGCACGACTTTTCTAATTAGTATTAATCTGCATGGTAATTTACTTGGCGTGATGCCAAGTATCCCGGAAGCACGAACGATTACTCACTAGTGAGAGATAAGAAAATATCTAATGGAGTTTTCAATAATATTATAGGGGTTTCGTGTTATATAAGTTGATAAATATATCAGATACCAATTTTATGCAAATACTCAAAATATGCATTTAAGCATTATGCAATTAACTGATGTACTCTGAAAATCTCACTGAAATTAGCATCAGCTTTTCAATTTTTTGCATAGAAATGTGATAAACGCTCTTTATCGTACAATATAGCTATATTTCATCAAATACACGCGAAAATGCCTAGGCGGTTTCCGATCTTGTATCCTGGATGGCAACAATGATATCGTGGATGGCAACAGCTGGTGCACGTGCGTTTCGACAACTGGCTTGTTTTCAAAACAAAACGTCTAAATAACCAACTAAAAGTCGTAAAATAATATACTCGTGGGCTACGAATGTAAAATAATCAATAATTAGTTCAATAAAGTTGACAAAATGTGGAGACATGGGCCCAAAAAGCTCAAAATAACCACCCAAAAATGTTTGGAAATCGAAAAAGTTTACACATTGTTTTCAGCGCGCACGAATACGGACTATTTTGACAATTTCTATTTTAGCGAAGTAGGGAATTCCCCGTATTCAGTACGGTCTTGATCAAAAGCTACTGAACGCATTTTTTATTCGATAAAATACAGAAGGGAAAATCAAATTAATTTTATCTTATGTTAAGGATATGTCGGAAAGTGTCGGAAAGTTCAAAATTCACCAAAACTCTGAATGGACAGTCATCTCCGACAATGCCTCTCGCCAACACTATCACTATCCAAGGAGATTGCACCATAAAATAAAACAATTATCCTGTTAAAAGTGACAATTATGTCGAACATATGAAACGAAAATATCGTCGCCTCTTCATTGAATCGGATTCCAGCCAAAGTGAAATTGAATAGTGACGTGAATTTCTCAGAATTTGACTTATCACAACATCGCGTGCTGAGAATTGTGTACGTTGTGTGTTGCGCGTAATAAAATAGTTCCTGTTTTAAATTGAGTTTTATTGCATTTTTATGGGACGAATTGTAAGATAAATTGGTTATCATCACCCTGTGTGTTACCGAGATCTGTATTCAAGTCTCGCTGCCTTCTCTGGGCTGTCTATCGACTCGTCCTACGGACTCGTCGATAGACTGCCCAGAGAAGGCAGCTCGACTTGAATACGGATCTCAGAAACACACATGGTGGTGATAACCTATATTTATTTTCACCATATCAGGAATTCACTGACAATGAGCACTCTTTATTGCTTCAATGATTCCATGATGTGAATAAGTATATCCAGGTCTTATAAAGTTTGTATAAAAGTATTTCATGTATATTTATTATTTATCGACCTATTAGGATCACAGAAACCGCACCATAATGTGATATTAGTGAGCATTACTAAGTATAATAATTAGAGGCTTCAGTAATGCCCTAAATAATCGACTCCTCAGTACCCAAATCATAGGACCCTATGCTCCATGTCAGCTTATTTGGATCGATTACAATAATAACACTCATTTCATGGTGTACTCTGAAATGATCAGTATAATAACACTCATTGTATGGTGAACTCTGCAATGATGAGAATAATAACACTCATTGTATGTTAACTCTGCAATGAGCATTATTAGTCCCATTATTTAGATAATTGTGTCCCGACCTTGGACAATTGATGCTTATACTAATTCAGCACTGTTAATTAGCGTTGGCTATCGGCAAATGACTAGGCAAAAAGAAATTTTGTCGGCAATATTTTAGCCAAGGCAAATTTTAGAACCTGCAAATGTTTTGTGCAAAATTGAAACAACTTGCAGCAGGCATTTTTTGTGTCGCAATTAAAATTTTAAGCCAGAACCAACCAAAGTCTGTCCCGATAATGGATCAAGTTACAATTATAAATTGAAATTATACCCTGTATGCTCAGCATGCAATTGTGCAAGTCCAAGGCTTTTAGCTGATGAAATTTTTCTGTCTAAGAAATTATTTAGCCGAGGCAAATTTCCGCTAATTATCAGGGATGCTAATTTGGAAAATTTCATTTCTTTCTGGTTCAATAATATAATTTTTTCAGAATTCTGTATGTTCCACCTATTACTAGTAAAGTGTATCATTAAAGGCACGGGCGGTGTTCGTTGCAGAAATATTTATATTTGTTCAAATCAACAGAAGGAACACCAAAATATATACAGTTCCGCTCATATGCCAAACATAATCAGCGCGTAAATAATATAATGTCGTCAACAAGTATGATGGTGTACATACACAAGAGACTGCTCATGTTACAGAAGTTCTGCTTGTGTTTATATAAAACAGCGCAATTCTATTGGTTAATCACATAAAAATGATATAAACGCTCTTTATTATTTCCATATCAGGAAAACTAACAAATAATGCTCTTTATGCTTACCATAACCGGATCTAAACAAAAGCCAGGAAACGTAAAGTTTTTTGCTTTTGTTTACATAACAATCGGGGAAAAAATTGACAATAACATACTGCTTATGCCATATTTCTGATTGGCATAAGAACAAAGTCTGTCTATGTCTTACTATTCCTTATGTTAATGGCGGTTTTTGACGGAGGTGAATATTTTAACAGCATGCCCACCGCCAACGCTGCCCGTATCTTTAACTAAGAAGAAATTATACTATTCCAAATAAAAACTCTTTAAACAGACTCTTATTCTAATTTACCCATTCAAACATTACATGGCAGCAACATTTTGTTACTGCAATCCTTATATCGGTATGTGTACTGCTGTGTATTTGCATCTTGAATGTGTGACATTTGTGTATACAATGTACACTTGTATGTGATATCACTAGTCCATATAATTATGAATTATGTTGATGTAGGGACAAACGTATGGACCCATGTGACTGAATTTTGTTTTACTGTTGAATATGCAATGGTTAAAGGGGTACTCTACACTAAATCCGGACAGTTATGGGACCATCTCCTTTTATACATGTACTCAACAGAATATATGCAACAAATGAATGAATTTGAGCCATGAATGACTCGTGTGCTCTATGAATGAGGCATAAAACATGGTAATTATAATGAAAATGAATTTATGACTGGAGTCATAAATTCATTTTTCATTATAATAACCATGTTGTTTGCATCGTTGATAGCAAACACGAGTGTATTTTGCACTGATCCATGGCTCAAATTCATTCATTTGTTGCATATATTATGTGGAGTTTTAAAGGAGATGGTCCCATAAATGGCCGAATTTAGTGTACAGTACCCCTTTAAAGTTATTTTATGTGCTTGTTGAAACCGTTTCCCACTTCTAGTCGTGCAAAAAGTGGATAAAATGAATACTTTGGATAAAAAAAGAAGGAAAAATGAATAGTAAATGTATGGTAGTGGTACATGTGTTGCTGTTTATCCCACAAACAGAAATTTATATACTATTTAGGCGATAAGACTATCTTGTTACGTTGGATATTCAGGGAATGGAGCATGAGTTTCCATGCTGAAATCCAATGGCACATGGTTCACTTATCCCCATTGTAATTCAGTCTATAACGTCATTTAAAAACTCTTTCATGATGGGGGCCGTGCTGGTGCAGCATTGTCGATCCTGTCCAAGTGCATTCTCTTTTATATGTGAGTCTCCCATAAGGAGCCTTGCATATATAAGAGAATGCACTGGCAAAAGGTCAAGGTAAATATTGTTAAGCCATTGTATTCTCTTATAGCTCCCTATGGGAGACTGGCATATATAAGAGAATGCATTGGCACATGGTTTTCGCAAAATTTCAGGAAGCTCCAGTCATGAAAGGGTTAACCCTTTATTTACTAAATACTCATTAATGAGTAGTTCCCTAAGGAATGTTCAGATAATAAGTTACCTTACTCGTATTTAAATTCGCGCAGTACTATTTTTTACGCACCCATCGGTGCGCGAATTTAAAACTGAGCGAAAAATAGTAAGACTCATAAGTTTATACAAAACAAAATACGGAAACTATAGGAGGGTTATTTTAGATAGCAAATAGACAAATATATTTACTTGCGGGCAACCATTCCCAACGTCATTATTTAACATGTAAAGTGATACATCATGTTTAGATCTTTGATGTTGAAATAATGCTTCTTAGAAATACACCCATTCCTGGCTGAAGGTGCACAAAAGCACATCTCAAACAGTGTGAGTTAGTTGTGCATTCAAAATACACGCAATCATGAGTTGATTTAATTTCTGAAGTCAGCGACGCATACGCGCGGTTGTGGTTTTACTTCTGTCGAGATCAAATCCATAATTTCCATTAATATTTATTATACATATATATCAGAATGATTGTTAGCATCATAACCATGGTCTTACAACAAAATTATGGCACATTTGTATTCTATTCGCTGTAAATTTTATTCGATATTATCTGTTATATACACATGCATGTATAACTAAGATCGAAACTCATAAGGTACACGATTTTTTCGAAAATATTATTGTCAGTTTTGATTCGCACGGCTGGGTGCGCGAATTCAAAGTGCGCGAATTTAAAACTGAGGAAAAATAGTACTGCGTGAATTTAAATACGAGTAAGGTAAACAAATTGCCATAACTTTATATATTAAATGATTGTGATCCTGAAAAAAATATTAGTATTTTCTTTCAATATACCGATAATATATATTTAAATTGTCCATTTTGCACATATAATCTAATATTTGGCCTCTAATTTTATTTTTATAATGATTAAAACCTAAGTTAGCTGAAGATGTGTTGTAGACAATATAATAAGTAGCAAAATATATATGTATATATATTTTCGGAATATTGCACCTCCAAAACAAAATCTTGCCGACTTGACACTGATGACAATTCGCTGCATGATTAGCGGCCTATCAAAGCACTCTAGCTGCGTGTTCTATTCAATTTCCTGGTAAAAAAACGCCCACGGCTGCAAGGTATTAATTTATAAATTTTCAATTCAAAAGTACTTTATTCACAACGGTAATACAATATATACAGTGTACACCTTAACCCAGCCCAACTAACATCGTCAATTCTTGACATGCTGTCATAATTTTTCTATTACACATGCACATGCTGCATATTCTGTGTTTTAAATATCACCACCCATGCTTACATAATATTGGTGACATGATATAATAGGTAGACACAATAAATGCCAACTCAGATTCCATGTTTTTAGTTTATCATCTCCTGTGTGTCATAGGAGGTTAATACACAGATATAGCCGAACAACCTGTGGAGGTATTATTATGCCCCCGGCCCTCCGAAAGAGGATTCGGGGGGTATATAGTGGAGACCTCTGTCCATCCATCTGTCTGTCCTTCCGTCCGTCCATAACAAACATTTCACAACATGGCTCAAATATCGATAGTCCAATTTGAATGTCCTTTGGTATGCCAGTAGACTAGCATTGTGGAAAAGATCTCCAAATAGTGCAGGTTTCGTCCGCAAAGTTTTCCAGAGTTATGGCCCTTTGTGGACTTAATGTAAAACAAGTCTCAACGTGTCCATAACAAATGTTTTGCTGTGGATGTCTTTATTATTGGATTTTGTTGTCCTTTGGAATTGTGATAGTACAGGTTGGGGAAAGGATATCCACATACTACGGGTTTTTGTCCATTAAATTTTACCAGAGTTACAGCACTTGTTTGACTTGGAAATTTGTGAATTGAGGCGGGGGTATATAGTGGAGACCTCGTCCATCTGGCCATCATTTTCTCTCTAAATATAGCCAATGTTGAGCATAAAATCGGAGGCATTAACCCACGCTTGGCATTGCTCTTTATTTATTTTTCGGTTTATTTATTACGCATTAGTTATGTGACTGGTCATTGTGTTGATAATTTGGAGGGCTTTCTGATAGTGCTTAGTTGTATTCTTCAGGATCACAATCCTTTAACCCTTTACCCAACAGAAGGGCCCTGTGCCAATGCATTCTCTTATATATGCGAGTCGACCATAGGTCGCCTCGCATATATAAGAGAATGCATTGGCTTAACACATTACAAATTATAAAATTGTTAAAGAATGTAAGAAAAAATGGTAAAAAGTGTTAAAAAAAGATTTTTTGTTAGGCCAATGCATTCTCTTATATATGCGAGGCGACCTATGGTCGACTCGCATATATAAGAGAATGCATTGGCACAGGGCATAACTGTAACTATCACAATGTGGTCAAGAAGCCGGTTCCAATGATATCCATATTTGTATGGTTCTATTGAGACAGACCGAAGATATTTTAGGCTGTTGAAGCTTTACTTGGCCGGTTTTGGCCGGTTTGTTGGGTAAAGGGTTAATGAATATGAATGCATTAACACTATATTATTATTCGTTCGTATGCCATCTGCTTTTATTTTCTTAACACCCTCAAGATGAAAATAGATCATTCAAGTGTATACATTTATAACTGAATGGGAGAATAAAAGAAAAGTAAGGGAAACTGTATGAAAGGTACCTTTTACTGACATTCCATATCACAAACTGAAATTTCCTTTCCACCGAAATTTTGTCTGTGGCTAAATTGGCTCAAAATCAGGGTTCAAATTCAGGGCCGGGAACCTATGTCATATGTTTGAAATGGCGGCACGATGTCTCACATCGAAGTGAGAATTCATTGTTTTCTTCATCTATCTAAATGACTGAACCAAACATGAGTTGTGTATCTTTTTTTGTTAGCTTTAAATAAATTAGGGCACCAGTCAATGCCTGTATTATTTTGAGGTGTGATTCCGCCTTTTTTGTGGTGTCTTGCCAGACGTGATTTCTTGCCATCATATTTAGGCAACTTATGATGTAGTTTTTCCATTCCTGAAAATGCGAACTGTTCAAAACGGGATTTTTACATAGAAATTTCAGTATTGTTGGTTTTCAGATAATAATTTCAACTGCTTAGCTATCCTTTTGAAATTCACTTTGAAACAGGCCAATGGGTGTATTATGCCATGCCTGGCGGCGCTCTTCTTTCAACTAGATATCGCAGGGTGCATTTAATGTCCTATGTAGATGCTTTTTGACTGACAGCATCATAACCATGCTGCTAATTGATCTGACATTCATGTATTGGCTATTGATATGGGGCATGCTAGATTCATGTATTTTATATGTGTACAGTAATGCCCTAGATAATTGACTCCTTAACCACAGCAGAATTATGGGTAATTTTTCAGTATTTAGTCGGTAATATGGCTTGTTGCCATTCATTGAAAAGCTCTCACTGAGAGCTTTCCGATGAATGGCAACAAGCCATATTTCCGACTAAATCCTGAAAAATTACCCATAATTATGCTGTGGTTAAGGAGTCGATTATTTAGAGCATTACTGTATTAACAAATGCAAACCATATACCGGCAGTATTTTGTTAATGAGAGAATAAACCTCATTGTTATTGATACTTCCATCTATTGTTATATTACCGATGTCTTCCATATTTTAACATTCTAAGGGCAAATGCAGAAAGTCCTATAACTCATACATATGTTTGTTTCTTATTCTGAATAAAATATGCAGCCTGATGGGACACACATGTAGTTTAATGCCATGACCAAAATGCTAACCCCTTAAAGATATGGTAAGCGTTGGCAGTGGCTATTGCTGTTAAAATAGTCACATCCGTTAAAACTACCATGAACAGAAAGAATATTATATTAGATGTTTTTTGTTCTTGTGCCATAATATATATATAATCGTAAATATCATGTAAATTGCATGCTATTTTCATATTAGCACTCTATGTTGACAAACGCCATGTTATGTAAGCAAACAGTACATAAAGAGTATGCGATAAGCAACACAGGGGAGACCCCACAAAGTGAACTTTGGTTATAAATGCCACCAAGGCATAGTTGTTTACAACATACCGGTATAGCACTCGCTAATCTTCGCCTTTCAAGAGGTCGGTGTTGAATGGGTCCCATGAGCTCTTCTAAAAAATTGCCATGGTGTTGACTGTTTTGCTTATCACTCACTATTTATGCGCTGTATATAAACAAAAAAATGCTTAGCTCACACAAAGTGGGTTTTGTGGATAATATCGCATTCATACTATCATTATACTATACTATAAATTTTCATAATTTGGTAACTGTTATATCTAAATTATAACCTATAGTGAAGGCCATCTGTGTATTTATTAGTGTCAAGGTTTCTGGCTCTAATAAATAGGTGATTAGGGCATGAGTCAATGCCTGTAGAAATATAAATTTAAGGTATGGTTCAATAATTTTTAGCTCACCTCGGGTTGGCGTCCGTCCATTTGTCAACAACACACCCTACAGGTCACGTCTCTCATCTGATCATCACCAAACTGCATATGGATATTTGGGGTGACCTCTAGATGGTAGCCATGAATTTCTTTCCGAAATTCGTTAAAAACATGGCCACCAGCAGCCATCTTGGATTTCAAATTTGAATCTATCGTCGCACCCTGCAGCCCTCATTTATTGGAGAATTGTTTTGAATATTTACAGGCATGTTTTGGATCACCTCTAGATAGGAGCTATCAAATTTATATAAAAAAATTATGAAAAACATGGATCCTGGCAGCCATTTATTATGCTCCGTCCATCTATCTGTCTGTCTGTCTGAACATATCACTTTGTAACTCGGGTAATAATTATGGGATTTCTTTGCCCTTTGGCATGTTAAGAGCACAAGTTGGGTTAAATGATACCCATATATTACAGGTTTTGTCCATTAATTTTTACCAGAGTTACGACTCTTGTTTGACATGGAAATTTGTGAATTTTGTGTCCGTCTCAACATATCACCTTGTAACTCAGGTGATAATTATCACATTTTGTTATCCTTTGGCATGGTGATAGCACAGCTCAGTGAAAGGATACTGATCGACTTACTACAGTTTCTGTCTATTCATTTTTACCAAATTTACACCAATGTTTGACTTCAACAAAAATTTAAGCCCTTGCTTGACTTGGGAATTTCTGAATTTTGTATCTGTATGAAAATTTCAGCTTGTAACATGGGCATGGATCATTGGATATGGTTGTGCTTTGTTGTATTGATGGCCCAGTTTAAGGGGAAAGGATTCTTGGGTTTAGAACACCCACATTTATTGGAGAATTGTTTTGACAATTTACAGGCATGTTTACTCTGGATTTTACTCTGTGCATGACTAAATCCTTTGGCACGCCCTATATGTTATATCCCTCGTCCTATCATCACCATGATTACACCCTACATATTATATCCCTCAACAAATCATCACCAAACTTCATGTAGATCTTTTGAGTGACCACTAGATTGAAGCCATCAAATTTTGAAAAACATGGCCACCAGCGACCATTTTGGATTTTACTCTTTGTTTGACTAAATCCTTTGACACACCCTATAGACAACATCCCTCATCCGATCGTCACTAAACTTCATACTGATCTTTGGGATGACCACCAGATGGGAGTCATCAATGTTTTCCAAATTTCATAAAAAAAACATGGCCACCAGCAGCCATCTTTGATTTTACTCTTTGCATGACTAAATCCTTTGGCACACTCTACAGGTCACATTCCTCATCCAATCATCACCAAACTTCAAATGGATCTTTGGGGTGACCTCTAGATGGGAGCCATCAATTTTTCCGAAATATGTTTTTAAAAACATGGCCGCCAGCAGCAATCTTGGATTTCAACACCCTGCAGCCCAAGACTATTGGACAAATGGACATAGACAAAAACCATCATCTTAATTGTCACAACTAGCCATTGACTGTACTAAATAACTCTGGTAAAAATAGGCGGACATGACCCAAATTTTAACTTGACCTGTATTTTCATACAAGTAATCCATATACCAAATCTCAAAAAAATCCTGAAACCAAAATAATTGGCAAATTCTAAGTCATCAAGGACCATAACTCCGGCAAAAATTGGTGGACCAAACCCAAATGTGCACTTGACCTGTATTTCATGTGCCTAATCCATATACCAAATTTGAAAACAATGAGATAACTATAACTAAAGTTATCACTCAGAAACCAAAATAATTGGAAAAAAGTTGAAAAGGACATTAAGCCAAAAATCGGTGGACCAATCCCAAATTCGAACTTTACCTATATTTCCATATGCATGGGTAATCCACATAAGAAATTTGAAAACAATCAGATAACTAAAACTAAAGTTGTCATCCAGAAACCATTTGGGATGGATTGATCGATGCACGGACGGACAGTCGGACACCGTTTATTTCTATAATCCCCAAATGATGGAATACAGACACTATAATCAGTATCAAACAAATCAATGAAAGGTGCATGTGTTAAATTTGCACTCACCCTATAATTAAAATTGAATAAGTATTTCCAGGACACCCCTTACAAAAAAAGGACCATGGTAAACCATGAACAGTACTGTACCATGGGATTTTGGCCCGAATCCATGGTACACTTACCATGGTACATTTACCATGGTTTATCACGGTACATTTACCTTGGTTTACCACTGTAAATGGACCATGGTAATCCATGGTAAATGTACGTTGTAGTAGACGA
The DNA here is from genome assembly GCA_032622095.1 of Siphonodentalium dalli. Lineage (NCBI taxonomy): Eukaryota > Metazoa > Mollusca > Scaphopoda > Gadilida > Siphonodentaliidae > Siphonodentalium > Siphonodentalium dalli. The sequence goes on along the minus strand of CP136064.1, from coordinate 63,933,655 downwards.
TGACGACACTGATGGTGATGAAGGGTGATGCTTATATTTGTGTTGTTTTCTGTATAGTGAGTTAATTTATCCATGTTATTTATCTTATTCTTGTCTCATGTTGCACATATTGTGTCTGAGTAAATAAATAAACTATAAAAAAAAAAATGGACCAAAATCCCATGGTACAGCACCGCATACTTTTATCGTAGTTTTATCATGGTACTTTTTATAAGGTGATGCATGGACTGGACACCGCTGATTTATATAGTCCCCCGATTTTTATGTGTACCCATACCATTTTACAGATAGCGAGAATGATGCATTGTGGGCCAGAAAGTATCCAAACAAAGCCACGTGCTTTACGGCCGCATGCATTTACTATGGGGGATTTAGGGTGGGTCTATAAAACTAATTATAACTTTGGTATCTGTCATAGTTTACGCGAGAAATTTTAAACACATATCAGGGACATGTACCCCTTCTAGAATGTTCAAAAACATTTCCAGTTGCTTGTCGTATTTTAATTGATTTTAGCGATGAAATAATGCGAAAATTCAGAAAATTGCACTAATTTCTCAATATTTTGCGGTTTTAGTAAATGCCTGATAAAAGTCGTTCTATTGAGAATTTTTACACCAAATTTTCAGAGAGTATAGAGTAAACACAGTACTATCGGAATATCATAAAGGAGTTCTGTGCATTTTGTATTAATTAACCCTCAGACTGCCGAAGCTGCCGTCAATAAATTCGCTTTTTCGTGTTCGACGAAAATGAAACTTGTCTGTTTAAAGGTCCCATTTTCGTGTCGAATGGTGATAGAATCTCCATTTGTCAAGTTCATGGATAAATTACATCACACTTAATCGGCTTATGTCCGCGGCCATAAACATGTGTTTTTATAACAATTTATTTGAGACAAACTGTTGCGCGCATACGCAGCAGCAGTCGGCGCTTATCAGTTGAAGTTAATAATCGTGAAGCCTGTGTAACAAATGTTCAAATACAACGGAAAAAAAAATACGTAAAATAAATAGCGTGACCAATGAGCATTCACAAAACAATATACATCAGTTTTGAAAACGAGTAAAAATGATTATAAATGAAAACGCTCTTTATCGTGTACCGGCGCTTTTGCACAAGAAGGTTCTTAATGGACGCAATCATTGGATTTTGTTCTAGGCTAAACAAAACAAACAATACAAAATGTGTTCAAACTTCCTCTTTTGAAAGTTGAAGTAAAACATCACGGGTGTTGTTACAGTCTATTGTGATTCTTTGGTGAGCACGCAATGAACACAAGTCATACTTTGCCAAATTCATGCCGTATATCACACATGTTTAGTATACATGACACGTCGTCACTTTCAGTGAATTGTTGAAACACAAGTGAGAACATCTAACGGAAGTTTTATGGGGTATATAAAATAGAAGCAAACAGTTATTCAGTCGGCAGATGATCAACAGAAAACGGTTAATACCCAAAAAGCGAAGTTGTTATGCCTGGAGTTTTTGTTGTCTCTTAATAAATGCTCAGATTCTACATACAACGAAGATGTGAAATTCAAGATTTTTCGCCAGATAGATCCAACGAAATCTCTTGCCATATTTTGCTGTATTTATGCAAAACGTGCATCTCCATCTTAACACATCGATGTAGATTGAAAACGACATATTTGCGGTCATGTAATGAGAACATAAACGCTCTTTATTGGTTCCATTTTATATGGTATAAAATGACCTTCCGAATTACTCTAAACTTGAAAGTTTTTTGTAGGAAATCAATAAACTTATAGTTCATGTACGAATATTCATATCAAATAGCTTCGGCAGTCTGAGGGTTAATTAATACCAAATGCACAGAACTCCTTGACGATATTCCGATAGTACTGTGTTTACTCTATATTCTCTGAAAATTTGGTTTTAAAATTCCCAATAGAACGACTTTTATCAGGCGTTTACTAAAACCGCAAAATATTGAGAGATTAGTGCAATTTTCTGAATTTTCGCATTATTTCATCGCATAAAATCAATTGAAATACGACAAGCAACTGGAAATGTTTTTGAACATTCTAGAAGGGGTACATGTCCGTGATATATGTTTAAAATTTCTCGTGTAAACTATGACAGATACCAAAGTTATAATTAGTTTTATAGACCCACCCTAAATCCCCCATAGTAAATGCATGCGGCTGTAAAGCACATGACTTTGTTTGGATACTTTCTGGCCCACAATGCAACAGTCAAAATGGTTATCTGTAAAATGGTCTATAGTATGGTACACATAGTGTCGACGTCCGGATTGACCACTCGTCATTCATCTGTCCATCTGTTTGTCTATCTGTAGACACTTCATGCATAATGCGATAACTCAAACATTTTCTATCTGATCGGAACCAAATTTTGTATATGAGTTTCTCAGACCAAAATACAGATCGAGTTCAGATATGGGTTTGATCAGAGTTTTGTTTTCACTCTTAATAAAAAAAAATTAGATTTAATTCCTTGCTCAATTTAAGTAAAGCAAAAATAAATTTTGTTTTTTTAATTTTAAATAATTAAAAAAGTTATTTAATTTAAATTGAACTCCTCGCTCAATTTAATATACATATATATATATATATATATATATATATTGTGATTGTAGATATCCATGTGTAGATTCATATAATAACTGTTGGGATTTTATCACAGCGAGGATATATAAAATGATTGATTTATTCAACGCCGAGGCCTGTCATGACTTTCCATTATCAATCATCGGGGCGTAATGATTCACCAATTCCATCCCATGCCTTTGGACTACTTAGCTATTGATAAGGCTATATTATTTTCTGATATCTCTTATGCCAATGTGCAGATAATCTGATAAAGAAAGCTATGGTATCTAATTTAAAATAAAGATTCAACAATACACATCACATGATATTAACAGTAGACTTGGACATCTGTGCTGCCTTGCACAGCTGAAGATATCACTCTACAGATGGTCTGAGGTCATTATAAATGTTATTGGTTCAATAGAGATGTCAGCTTTCAACATAAACAATTCCTGTGTTTTGTTGACAGCTCTGCTATATAATTGATATTAATGGGTCAGCAGTGAGGTGGCTTATCTTAATCTATATTGTTGGTAGAATTTGATACATTATCATTGTAAACTTAAATTGGACACTTTTTAACCCAAGTATTCCATGTCCAGGTCACCTTTCACATTTAACACAAGGCTGTGGTGGTGATGCACCATTGCATTCTCTTATATCAATGCGAGTGACCCATAAATTCCAATAATTTGTGTTATGTACATTTGTCTATAATAGTACATAACAGTATACTCTATAATTCAACACCAAAACTCTCCTTTATGATTCCGATCATAGTAATTTAATATCGTCAAGGGATGGGTTAACATCTGTCGATCGTGATCGGCCTCCCGTTTTTTTTCCGGGGGGGACATGTGCAGGAGACTATTATTATATATACTACTAGCTGGAGTACCCGGCGTTTTTTGGGTTAAGAAGATTAGAAACAAATTGAAAGTGTTTTGACATATATCTACTCAAGTTGAAAAAAAAACTTGTGTTTACACATGATTGGTGGTCTTCCCTTCTGCTGTATGTGTGAAGAGGTTTTGCGATGATCCTACACTTGAGCACACAAGCATGATAAGGAAAAGCTGGCCATGGGAGAAACACTGCGATGCTAAATTGAGCCTCTCCATTTCTAACCAGTCATAATTGTTACTTCAATCACACGTGAAAGAAGTTGATCGGGGCATGGTGTTGTAAAACAATGTGTACAGCAACATAGTATTGATAAAGAGCGTTGTGTTCCTTTATATTCCTGGTATATGGATGAAGAGCTGGCGTTCTGTTCGCTTGTGTGCAGCAACATGTTTATTAGTACCCACTGGTGTCCTTTTAAAACATCCGAGGTCAAAGGGACCTATAAGATTGATATTACCACAATCACAACTTGTCGGCTCCGATGGTTCAGCTGTTTGGACGAGTGAATTTGCCGGATTGCCGGATTGGGCTAAATGTCTCAATCAAAAATACTACCTCAACCTGACAGTGTGTTGCTTAATTTCAATCGTCCGATGAGAATCATATATAGTGCGTGTCACCATGCAATGCCGCTTACGTTAATTTATACGTAGATAGCCAGTTGTTTGCATTTTGCTATTTTAGTCGGGGGGGGGGGGGGGGGGTCGCACAAAAGTTTTATCATACAGGGCCGGGGTGGGTGGGTCCGAAGAGGCCCCGAAAAAAATGAGTTTGTGCAATTGTTTTTCTATTCACATTTTTGCCCTTGTTTTAAGTTGTTTTCAAATATATTCATTAATAATTGTGTTCTAAGGCAGGATATGGCCTTTACAGACACTTAGGAACAGGGTAGATATAAGGTATAAGTGATACAGGGGAGATCTTCCAAAAACATACCTATACCGGGCGGGGTGGGTGCATCTCAGAGGCCTGAAAAAAATTGTTTGTGCAAATTTTGTTCAACCCACATTATGGACATTGTTTTAAGTTGTTTTCACTAATAAATGTGTTCTAACATAGATTATGACCTTAACCAACACTTAAAGGTACCCAACCCGATAAAACTCCTCTCAATTACTATTTCAATGGCTTCGGGGGGGGTCAAAAATATTTGATTCGAGTCGAGGAAGTCACCCATCAAAGCTCAGATTTTTTAGATATCGATTTTAGAAATCTATTATTTTTCATTATCGGGAATACTATCTGGCCCAGAACTCAGTCAAAATTGCGTTAAAATTACCACTTGATTTTAGAGTTATTCATCCTTGTCTGTTTGAATAGATTTGGAGTACACATCCAGAGCAGATTACGGCAGTTATTAGTACTCATCTCGAGAACATAACAAATTTGAAAAATCAATATCTAATAACTCTGAGCTTTGTTTGATGGGTTCCTCGACTCGAATCAAATATTTTTTACCCCCAAAGCCAAAGAAATAGTAATATAGGACCCTCTGATCGGATTGTTGTTGTTGGAATCTGTTGAGATGGGGACCCTCTTTACGGGTTGAGTACCTTTAAGAACATATGTAGGTATAAGATAAAGCACTCTCTGGTGCCAAATAAAAGTGATGACTGAATAGGAGTGCTGGTTTGCATTTCATCTCAAATTAATATTGAATAGTGCTGGCATTTTCACTCTGGCATGTCTAATGACCAAATAATACTAGTGCTGTAGAGTGCTGGCTAACAAAATACCTCAAATTAAAAAATAAACATGCCAGCCTGTTTATTTGGCTCCAAACAGTGATACTTATATACTATATAACTGTCATTGCAGGTATGGCTATACGGTGTTCTGATATGATGGTTGGTGGCACCTTTTTGGGAACAACAGTGAAGAAGTCATTAATTAGTAACTGGACTATTTATGTAAAAATTAAACACAATGTTGGCTTATTGGCACTATAAATATTACCTCACAATATCTGTGCATACTGTAGAATAAAACACTTTTTATTTCAAAATGTATTTTTCAATGTCGAAAACAACATCAGAACCGTTGATAGTTTTTCAATTGTTTGAACACTTGGAATCTGCCAGAAACGGACCAATTTAAAACTTACCTTTGATTCTGTTTTGATTTGGTCTTGAATAGATTTAACATGATTTTTTTTTCTTATTTTAGGGGGTGGGTCCAAAAAAATCAGGCGGAAAAAAATATTTTTTTTGCACAAAAAGGGTGGGTGGTTCGCAAAAGGGCTGTACATTTTTTACGACCCCCCCCCCCGTTTTAGTGTCGATTAACGTGTTTCCGAACCCGTAACGGTTAACGCGACAGGATTATATAATTGCTGCCCGGTTGAACGTGGCAGACCGATAGTTCTGCCCCGACGTCGTAACATGTGAAATACAGCGATGAGCACTGGGCAACGTCTTTTTTTTTAATAACAGCGGGGTGGGGGGAGGGGGGTCGGAAAAATTTCCAGGCACGTACGTATGATGGGGTGGGTGTCTCTCGAGTCCGAAAAGCAGTTTTTTCCATGTGCCAAATTGCACAATGGCCAACAATAACCCAAATTCAACTTGATAGAACAATAAAACGGCGCTATCCAGTGATTGGAAAAATTAAATTTAATCAGGAGTCCATCTACTGATACAACAAAATAAGAATAACTATGCAGAACTCAGCTGAAAATAAGCAATAAAATGAAAGCACACTTGACCATATGTGACATGGAAATAAAGATATAATAAATAATGGAATAAAATAGACTTTTGACAACGTAAAACATAAAATCTTAACATATAAATTGAAGGACAGCCGGGCCAGCTTGAACAATTTCAAATTGTTTTCCAAGTTAATGTGGATCAGCTTGTAATGTTAATCACATGTGGTACGGGGGGGGGGACTACGGGACACAACGTACCGGGGGTGGGGGGGGGGGTACCTAGGCGTCAAAAAATTACACGTAATTTTGTTCCTTATTCATTTAGGAGGGGGGGGGGGGGTTGTTGTCGGAAAAAATTTGCATGTAATTTTTTTCCAAATATGTATTTTCAGACTCACAACTTCAATTTTCTCTCATTTTATAGAATATGGATTAACCTTAATATCCAAATCATATATACATGAGTAGTACAATCCACCTAAAACAATTTTGGATGACCACTGTCTTGGTTTACATGTGATATTGACACCATTAACCCTCTTAATAATGCCGACTATGTCAGTGTCTACCAGTCGAATGCAGAATTCTACCCTGCATGCGATCGCTTATCTGGCAAATTTTTACTGCAGAACTATCCCATGTATTAAACAATTTCTCCTCCAATGGTATCAGAAAACAGTTATATGCTGGTATCTCACTCATCTCATTTGCATCTTTTTCAAAGTCGAGGTAATGACTAGTTGTCATTTTTTAAAGCGCATACAAAGCGTTGCGATCACCAATATACATGTTTGATTGTTTGTACATGTCATGACATCACGAGGTACAAATCTGCGTTCTACTTGTAGACAATGACCATTTTACTCATAATAATCTAAACTAAGTTACCAATTGCGCACCTTCTCGTGAATTGTATGCTCCGGTGTTTTTGTTTCCGGTCAAACCGAGTTGCTGTCCGGCTGGGATAGATTTGATTTTTGTTTTGCTGTTTGGAGGGGGGGGGGGGGGGGGGGAGAAAACAGTTTTTTCCACCCTGTGTCTGCAGTTTTTTCCGCACCCTGTGTGGTAACAAAGATTTTATCGTCACTGATATCGTGAGCAAAAAAGAAGTGAAATTGGGCTATCCATCCATATGTTATTCCCAATTATTACGAAGCCTATTACTTCAGGCAGTGGCTACCAGCCTGCCATTACACGCTATAACATGTTTCCTCAGTTCTGGTTTCTGAGATGCCCCAAGAAGAGTCATGCGGGTATATCATGGTTATGTTTGGTATTAGCGTTATTCTTCAAACTGGGATGAACTGGGATGAACAGTTGTATTTCCACATGTTTTGATAAACAATTTGGTTCAAGCAATATATCACATAGCAAATATCAAAATATCAAATAATCTGAAATGTGTTGTACCATGTAGTCTGTAGAATACTCAAATGTGATTATATATGTGACTAGATCATGTGACTATATATTATGAAAATGAATGTTAATAAAAACTTTGGCACTCTGCCTATCCCTAGAAATGTGATTATGTTGACACATTTCTTGATTAATGACACTTATATGATAAATTCAAATAGTATCGTTATCTTCATTATTCACTGTTCTATTATAATCTCGCGCAATAAACTATTTAGTGTGTGGGTGTCCAAAACTGATCGGAAAAAAATTCATGAAACGGAAAAAAAAGGTGGGTGTCCAAAATTGCCTGGAAAAAAGGCCGGAAACGGAAGAAATTTGGTGGGTGGGTAATCCGAGCCCGGAAAAAATTAAAATGATCATACGTGCCCGGAATTTATTTCCGCCCCACCCCTGTTAACAGAGGGTTAATTTGTATCTGTGGTCGTTAGATAATTTTTACAGGACGGTGGGATGGACACTATTTTTCTCCCCCAAAGCCGACTTGAGTGTGCTGTTGTCCAGTTTATTCTAGTCAAGTACAGTGACTGTCCTCGGAAAGAAGGAATATCCGTACTGGTCTATTGGTTCGAACTGATATTTCTTTCATGTGGCACAGTGTCCAGTGTCGAAAGCTTAATGGCTGTGCAATATATGTCACCCAATTTCGCAGTCATATATTTTGTCTTAACCCTTTACCCAACAGAACGGCCCTGTGCCAATGCATTCTCTTATATATGCGAGTCGACCATAGGTCGCCTCGCATATATAAGAATGCATTGGCTTAACACATATTAAAAATGATAGCATCATCAAAGAATGTAGAAAAATATTATAAAAATTGTTACAAAATGTAAGAAAAAATTCTAAAATTGTTAAAGAATGTAAGAAAAAATTGTCAAAAGTGTTAAAAAAAGATTTTTTTTAGGCCAATGCATTCTCTTATATATGCGAGGCGACCTATGGTCGACTCGCATATATAAGAGAATGCATTGGCACAGGGCATAACTGTAACCATCACAATGTGGTCAATGAACCGGTTCCAATGATATCCATATTTGTATGGTGTTATTGAGACAGACCGAAGATATTTTAGGCTGTTGAAGATTTATTTGGGCGTTTTTGGCCGGTTTGTTGGGTAAAGGGTTAATCGCTTATGTGCATAGGCCTATATGCGTGTTTGTTTAAGTTTCATTGCGTCGCTCGGACAATTTATCACGATTGGGACATTCAGCCTGTTCAGTAGATGCTCTGGCCGGACCTGATGAACAAGAACATTCAACAACAATAATCTGAAAAGTTTGGCTATGACATCTCTGCAAACTATCATCACATGTATTGATGTTATATTATGGTATATCCATGTACATATAGACAAGTATACGACGACGCGACAACAATTGGAATACGAGTTTGAAATAATGTGTCCCATAAACCCGAGAGGGGGGGATATTTTGTTTACATGCACGAATAGGGGTTGTGGGTACCCGCGGATTGTTGCAGAAAATAAAAATCTGCCTGGTGTCTGCACATTGTTTCCTGACTCTCTTCCATGATATACACGGTAGATCATGTAGCTATGTCAGCTGCCTCTGAATAGCAATTAGTACAATATATTCAGAAAGTTCATATTAGTAGCATACAATCATGGGATACGCGAGACGTGAATGCTTTATAGATTTAATGAAAGATAATATATGTTATTGGTAATCCCAACTTTTTCACCCACACGAACAATCACCACCCCTCTAGAAAACACCCATCTAAATGATATAATAACATTAATTCCGTATGAGGGTCGGCAGGCTTCAATTTCTAGTTAGTATAATTATGAATCAACTGGCTGCCCATACAAATCGTTGGTTTGAATTGCCAAACGGTAATCGAATTTATCGAAACAAGTATTTGAGTCTAGGAAAATCCGCTTCGTTTTCCGGCTTTGTTCGTAACGGAAAATATAAAATATTCACGACAATATTCGACGTAAAATATATGCATTTTGGTAAGAAAATCAACCAAATCACATGCTACAATGTTCCATTCAAATAAACAAATATGATTACGTTTATTGAGCTGTAAAGTTCAGCATCAGTACACCAAAAATAAAAGCGTAAATTTGCAATAACTTAGAAAATTAGGATTACTATTCAGAGAATCCAGGCCCGGACTGATATTTGTTTACAAATTGAATGTACCCTATGTTCAGCTGTATGTTAGTATGTAGAGTCAGGGATATATATAACTTTTGAAACACCATCATGATTATTGGTTTGCCCGAGTTCCATGTATCTATGATTCTTATTAGATGAGCGTTTAGGCTTTCGCTTGCTTGAGTGTGACCACACTCCACAGTTGTTGGAAATTTGTGTCAAAAAACCCAAAAACAAATATCCCCACACCTACTTAGTTAGTATATAATTGACACAGTTGTTGGAAATTTGTGTCAAAAACCCCGAAAACAAAGATTCCCACCCCTGCTTAGTATATACTAAGTAGGGGTGGGGATATTTGTTTTCGCGGTTTTTGACACAAATTTCCAACAACTGTGCGTGACGTGAGTCGTAATTTGTGAGTGATATGGTCACATAATGGTGTGAGTCTGTGACTGAGTTTGAGAACTTGGTCATTCATTCATTGATTCTGTACTTCCGCTGCGGTTCTATACTTCTCTCTCCATTGAATGACTCAATTCTGTTACAATCATAATAATTAGGTCTGTAAAATGTGAAAGTTCAGCTGAGTGTTGTCAACAAAGTGATAAGCTGGGGCTCGCCATTCCACAAAATAAAACGACCAAATAAAAGCAGAATCCACCAAAATCCATTTGAAATCATTAATCACTGCCCAACTTGTAAACCAAATTATAGGCTATCGCAATGGGAACGGGTCGTTTCGGTCCGGAGACGTTTCGGCTCAGACCTTTTCGGTCCAGGGACGTTTCGGCTGGGACGTTTCGGCCGGGACGTTTCGGCCCCATATATTGTGTTAATTGGAGTTGATTGCAGGGGATTAACTCGGCTTATACAGCTTAATCACTACTTAAGCTGATTTATTTCATCACTTTATGGTGTGTTGGAGATTATGACAGATTTGACAACAGTTTTGGCGATATGGATAACAATTTATTTCAGTAAATTTAAACATAAATAAACGACATAGTAAAAGCATTTAAAAGCGATGTTAGCGATGTTATTTATTTTTATGGTTTTAGTCCGAAACCATAAAAATGAATAACATCGCTAATATATTGTGACTACAACTGTATATGAAAAACCGAACAATGTCACACAAAAGCACTTTATATACATGTTTTCAGTTCTCATCACTAGTTCTTCTTCTTTCCCATCTTGTAAATTTCGTTGCACTTTCGCAGAAAATCTGTCGTCGTTACGTTCTTCTCTCTATATTGATGCCACAACTCTTCAAGCGCCAAGTCGATCTTGGTTCTGTGATATGTCTCAAGGTCACGAGCTGCCACGGAGATCGCGACGTGGTCTGCCTCGGCATGCAGAATTGGTGCTAGTTTGTAAAAACTTAGCCGCTGACCCGCCTTGCTGTTCATTCGCCTGTGCCAAGCTACAAGTATAAAACAGAGGTTATGAAAATGGCAAAGAATAATATGAAAAAGAGGTTATGAAAAGTATAATAGAACACATTGTAATATTTTTTAATATATTTTATTATAAATATATATTTTTGTAATTTAAAAAAACAACTGTGAGGAACAAAAGTAGATATAATTTACCTTCAATGTGATTGTTCGTGCGAACAGAATGTTCGAAGATGCACCACTCGGATATCGGAAAGTTGTCGTTGTTAATCCATTGGTCAGCTACGTATGAGACGAATTCCCGCAATTTATCGGTGTTGGCTTGCGGTGATATGGCGTCGAATGTAGGTTTGATGTGTGCTGTCGGCAGAAAGGGCAGAGCTAAAAACTGCTGAAGATATTGCTGCGTGGGTTTGTTGTCACGGTAAGCAGTGGATATGAACAGAGCAGTATACCATGCTTAATATACTCTAGGAACCCTAAACAAACACTGATAGAAGTTGGCCGGTTGTCAGAAACAACATCTAATCAGTTCTCACTATGTGTCTGAGTGACAGATGTAATGCAAACAACCGAGTTAAAGTGTGAATAACATCAAACAACATCAAACAAAGTCACATTTCATTCACAAATACGCAAAGAAAATCACCGCTATAGTCACATTGTATTCAAATATCTTATTGGTATAAGTCATAAAAATACATACTGAATTACGCAACGAAAATGTCATCAAAAGTCACATTTCATAAAAAAATTCCCTCATAACAACTCATAAATGCACGAAATATTCAAAGAAAATATCATCAAAAGTCAGATAAAGTTGAGACTATTCGGCTCAATAAGTGAGTCGTTTCGGCCTAAAACTGAGCCGAAACGTCCCGGCCGAAACGTCCCAGCCGAAACGACTCTGGACCGAAACGACACGGACCCATCGCAATAACTCAATTCTTCGATTTCAGACCATATACATTTTCACTACAGAAGGATTTTATTAAAGGTACTCAATCCGATTTGATGGTCCCCATATCATCAGATTCCAACAACAACAACAACATTTTTTGAAATGCGGCTACAGTTATCAGAATCGATTTTAAAATTGCCCAAAAAATAAAGTCAACTATAGTATATAATTGCCCAAAACATGTTATTTATGAACATTTTGTTCAACAAAATTTTGCCGGTTTGTCAAATATCTGACACAAAAAAAGCCACCTGCAATTTGGTCTGAGACCGTCTTATGTGGACTGTTTACTGGACCACTTAAAATTGTCGGTCGTGAAAAATAATAGATTTCAAACATCGATATCTGATCACTCTGAGCTTTGATGGGTGGGTTCCTCAACTCGAATCAAATATTTTTTACCCCCGAAGCCAAGGAAATAGTAATTTGCGAGCGTTACATCTAGTTCAGATTATGCATCTTTAATATTGGATCTTATATGTAGGCATACATGAATAAATTTTATATGGCATAATTTTATTGGAGAGAATTTTCAATCCCAATATCCATTTTTCTCATGGCCAGACAGTCTTCGGGGACCACAACAGAAATAAGCCTGCCCATAGTGCTTTCTTGTCCCATCCTTGATGGCTAGTCTGCATGTACATGCAGATTTAATCTTGATCTTCATCAGTTACTGCTTCAAATAAAATTATTTGCACTCTTAACTTGTTTTTACAGTCGGATCGGGAGCCGATGCTATTAATGGCTTTTCCATGTGCGACAATGTGAGCCAGATGAAAGTTTTCCAGGGAATTCCCTGAATTCAGGGATTTCAATATTTTTACATGGCACTTTCAGGGATAGTACTTGAATTTCAATAAAGTATGTCTTTAAATTTAAGTTGTGAGATGAACAAATCCCACAATAAACAAAATGTAGGTGAGGAGGATATTAGTGCATTCATTAATGCAATCTAAATTGTGGCTTATTTAATGCATATGGATTTTCTCAAGATAGTTTTGAAAGGGATTTTTGTTTTGGACCACATTCATTCCGTTGTGCTCACATTAAAGAACCCTACAGTGGCGAAGAAGTTACAGTCACGGGTAAATGGCAAATTTTTGAGTTGTTGGACTCACAGGACCACGTTGGAAATAAGTCACTATTATGGCTGGATCAGGTTTATACTAACTACTAGTACATTTTCAGATGTTTGTAGTTTTAGACCAGGAACCCATCTGTTCAACAAGAGATATTGAGTGTGCGCAAATAAATAGACCTGATAGTCACAGATGAAAGATGACAGCTTGATAACAATCATTCACTACTTTTGGATCCATATAAGCATACCCATATGTTTATTAATTTTTTGGGGAAATTTGCTGCCCTTTATGGTGTTTATTTGCGCCTGTAGACAGTATGTTTATTTAAAATTGGGGTCATCAGGCCAGGTTATACTGCAGCCCTACTCTTGGGCTCCAAATAAACATGCATACACGTTATTATTTTCTTGGGAAATTTCGCCCCTGAGGCTATGAAAATTGAAATCAGCACAAACACAAAATTTCTATATGATTCTGATATCAAAATGATGAGCTTATAACTTTATGCATGTACATATTCAAGTATATGACATACATGTGAACATTTGAATATTGCATAAACACCACATGACACATACTATGTTCAAGTATGTTAATTCCTATACTTGACCAACTGTAATTTATTTAACCACAGTTACATGTATTTTGATGTTTTGCTCAGAGTTCCCCCTGCTCTATTATTTGGGTCTGCACTTTTATTAACTTTCAAAGGAATTTCCACCCTGCATTATTTGGGCCTGCACTTTTATTTGGAGCCTGAGAGTATGGAGCCATTCACTCATGTCAGGAAAAGATAGTGCAAACATATTTAATACTGGAAGTCTGTTTGGTATGACAAAAAATAGTGCCGTATTTGAGAAATATATGTATGATTTATGGCATAGAATTTCATTATATTTCAGTGGAGGTTGCTACCCTGTACTCTTATTCCACCCTGTAATTTTATTGGGTTTGAAGTTTGAACAGCAGAATTATCCACCCTGTACAATCTGTATTCTTCAATTCCGCACTGTATGCCTATTTGGACCCTGAGATTAAGCAATGATATCAACTTTGAGACAAAAATTTGTTCCTAAAATGTACTCTTACATCTGTGAAAGCAGAAACTTATTGTTTGTTGCTGAATTTCGCATATTAGACTGATCCTTGCCCAAGCCTTGAAATAGTGTGTCTGTCATTTGCAGAATGAGGTCCCCAGAGGGTGAATTTAGTGATGCTAACCCGCATAGCAGGCTAGCATCACCAAATTCACCCTCTGGGGACCTCATTCTGCTTACACCTCAGCAGAATGAGGTTAACAGAGGGTGAATTTGGTGATGCTAGCCCGCCATGCGGGGTAGTATCACTAAATTCACCCTCTGGGGACCTCATTCTGCAAATGACAGACACACTATTTCAAGGCTTGTCCTTGCCCAATTGAACAAGCGGCCCGATTAATAGTAACCTGACCATTTCTGCACTAGTTTGAGCCTTTATTGTGCTATCCCGGGCATTGGGGCCGAATAATGTCACTCAGGCTCACTCAAATTTCAAAGTGATGTCAATGACTGAATGAGGCGGTGCCGCATACATTCTGACTGTGACATATTATAGGCAAAAAAAAAACCCAGCCTGGGTCAGATTTTCTTGCCTGCCTAAATTTTTTTTTTCAATTTTCTCCAGAAGGCTAGTCAACGGTTACCTGTTCGAGTGTCAATGTGAATATTTATCGTTTTTCCCAATCCCAAAAGCAAAAATAAGTCGGTTATTAAGCTCAACGTTGGTGAAATCTTACTGCAGAGTGAATGAATTCAATGCTTGGCTCATTTTTAATACACATTGATCTATCATATTCCATGGGACTGTGACTACACTATTATATCGCTTAATTTAATGGCTGAAAGGTTGTTTTTTTTTTAATGTAAAAAAAAAAAATCCCTGCCTGCCTATCTGGAAAATTATCCCAATGTTATCGGAAACAGAAGTTTTTTGTTTTGGCCTTAGCACGGGAGTCACAGGTGCAGTGAAGACGTGATCTATCATCTGGAGCCTCCATATCATGTTGGCGGCTTGGCACAGACAGTCTAATTGAAGCTAATGAGGTCTTTGACATACAGTTATATTCCACATCTGTTGACTTCAGGCAGGAGTATAGTTTCAATGGAATCCCCAAAAAAATAAAAAATATTTCGGAGGACTCACAGGTGTCCGTCCGACTGTCCGTACATCTGTTGCAGATTGTTTCCGGATGATAACTTCAATAATAATTAAGGAAATTAAACAATATTTGGTATGTGAGATTATTTATTGGTTAGGAATTTTACCGGAGTTATGGCCTTGGTTGACTCAGAATTTGCCAATTATTTTGATACGCCGGTTTTGAAAAACTGGGACGTATTATTTTATTGGTCCGTCTATCCATTTACTTTTTGTCCCCCGAAAAATTTATTTTTGGGGGACTATAGAAACGGGGTCCGTTCGTCCGTCGAGCCGTCCGTCCGTCTGTTTGTCTGTCCGTCCGTCCGTCCGTCACACTTTTGAGTACCTTCATGGTGTAATCATCTCCTCTACAGATTTCATCCCAGAGATTTGAAACTTCAGAATATTGTTGCCCATATATTGAAGATGTGCAACATGTATATAGATGACGGAAAAATTATTTTTTTACAGAGTTATTAACCCTTTTCGACTTAGAAAATTTCAACATTTTTTATAATTTTCAGTATTAGGGTACCTTCATGGTGTAATCAACTCCTCCCACAGTTTTCATCCTAGAGATTTGAAACTTCAGAATATTGTTGCCCATATATTGAAGATGTGCAACATGTATATAGATGACGGAAAAATTATTTTTTGACAGAGTTATTAACCCTTTTCGACTTAGAAAATTTCAACATTTTTTAGAATTTTCTGTATGAGGGTACCTTCATGGTGTAATCAACTCCTCCTACAGTTTTGATTGTAGATATTTGAAACTTCAGAGTATTGTTATCCACATATTGGAGATGTGCAACATGTATATAGAGGACGGAAAAATTATTAACCCTTTAAATTTCAAAAAGATTTCTTTAACAAAGCGGCATCGACTTGCCACTTTTTCGGGGGACACTGTGGTCAGCTGACCTTTTATCAAGTTTCAGGATGATAACTTTAGTAAGTCTGAACTGAATGGAATGTGTTTTTACTAACCCAAAATACTTGAAAGTTGAAATTTTGGTTCTGCCTGCCAATTTTCCTAGAGTGACAATGTAGGCCTTTTGTTGGAAATACCACATGAGTATTTTGCCATGCCCTAGGGATGCTCTAGTTTCATTGTAAAACACTACCGATCAAATGAAGCCACCTTATTTCGGGGACATGTGGCCTGTTATTATAGGAATGTGGTCCGTCTGTCCATGATCCATCCGTCTGTCCCAAATTTGTAAGAGTCATAACTTGAACAAATGTCAACGGATTTCAAAGATTTGTGGTATATGAGTTCACCTGACCATTACCTAGAATGAGTTCGCGAGCCAGGTTTGGCCGGTTATTTTTAACGGAGTTATTGGACTTTGTTTATTATTTTTGTCGAATTTACCAAATAGCAAATAGACAACATCACAGGTCTCATTTCCACAAATGTCAACGGATTTCAAAGATTTTTGGTATATGAGTTCACATGACCAGTATCTAGAACAAGTTCGCAAACCAGGTCCGTCCAGATATTTTCAGCAGAGTTATTGGACTTTGTTTATTTTTTGTGCAAATGGACGACGTCACAGGGCTCATTTCCACAAATGTCAACGGATTTCAAAGATATAATATGAGTTCACATGACCAGTATCTAGAACGAGTTCGTAAACCAGGTCCGGCCGGTTATTTTCAGCAGAGTTATTGGACTTTGTTTATTTTTTGTGTGCAAATGGACGACTTCACAGGGCTCATTTCCACAAATCTCAACAGATTTCAAAGATATTTGGTATATATGAGTTCACTTGACCAGTATCTAGAACGAGTTCGCAAACCAGGTCCGGCTGGATATTTTAAGCAGACTTATTGGACTTTGTTTATTTTTTTGTGTGCAAATGGACGACGTCACAGGGCTCATTTCCACAAATGTCAGTCCTAAAATGAGTTAGCAAGCCAGGCTTTTTGACAAAATCCCACCTCTTGTTTAGCGCACACTGAGAACGCAAACATTATTGAGAATGCACTTCCCCAACTGCACAATTCGGCGGGGGATACCGTCGTCTGCGACTGCTTGTTGACATTCTTCCCAAGGTTGATGATGTAGTATCATGTATGTAATGTCAATGATACGCTACAGGTGATCACAGATGATTACCGGTTTTATATCAGACTTAAACCACAATATTAAAAGTAGTTATAGTATCATTGGTAGTCAGTCATGAACTTATTTATAGTTTCAGTTTTATTCCCTTATTAATTTGGGCTTCACAATTTGGGTACCCATACCTCTTTGTCCTGGATATGTATCTCATACCATTGATCCGTGAATATTCAAAAAATCAACTGCTATGTTGGATGCCAACGTATCTTGTGTTTAAACATAATTTGTTTACAGGGTATCTTGCAAACATCCAGTCCATCACAGACGGTCAAAGCCAGATAAATAATACAAGTGTATTAATATAAATATAGTGCATATATATGAATATACCAGTACTCAGCTTCAATTTCTAGTGATATATTTCTGCATGCATTTTTGAATGGTTGTGTCTGAACTTTCGTGGGATGGTCCAGAATTCTCAAGTCTATATTTCATTTTCTTTTTTTTATTTTTAAATTGTGGTAAAAAAATGTCCTTATAAGGATAACTTTGATGTATAAGTTGGCTATTTAACTTTAGAATATTTTCATATCAAAACGTGTTACTGTATGATTGCAATGAAATGGAATTTGATGAAAATTCTATCTTGATATTTTTTCTGCAAGTCAGAAGATTAGAGAGAAGATTTTGACATTTTGAAAAAGAACTTCTGGACCTTCCTTCTTAGAGTTCTGAGACTGGTAAGTAAGCTTGTAATTCATCTAAGGTTACCACATTAATTAAAAAAAAATTCAAGGGGCAGTTAGTTATATTGTTCTCACAACTTGCATTGTCAGTGATTTGAAATGAGTGGGCATGTTTAAGGGTAATTATATTGTATTTGTACCGGTATTTATATACACTGCTTGAAAGAGGTACATGTACAAACCGGTAGTTAACATTTCCAATAAGCAACCTGGTGTGCCATGCGTCAAGGCCGCACCAAGGTCGCACGTGGAATAGTTATCTGTATTCCAATGTAGCCACTATATAAATGAGATCATTCCAGTATTCACTCAAAAACTACAGGTATTCTATTCGCTATATGCTCGACAAATTAGCCGCACACAAATATTATAAATAAGTAGAAATTCAATCCCTGAATTCATTGTTAATGTTATGGTTGAACAGCTGATCGACAACTCACTGCAGTAATTCTCTTTTGAAACAAAGTGTTCACCCAAAAAAATAAAAATAGTGCCAGCTAATCCTACCTTATATCATGATGAGAACTGCCTCGAAATATCTATGATTAACAAATTTAACTTGTGAATATTTAACAATCGATATGACAAAAATTTGCTTAAATCAAAGAATTATTATTTTTAGAAACCGCAACAAATTACTTTTCTTCTGCTCAAATGACAAATGTCTGAATGTTTCATTTTTATATATGGAGAAAGGCGTGCCTTCATCTGCACAAATTTGGGTAATTCCACAGTGTCAGACATACACATCAGAGAGAAAACCATAACATATCAAATACATGTAGGCTGAGGCAGTCCTGGCATTATTTTCATATTCAAAAGCTTCCACTAAGTTTCTTATTCCAAAACCATGTAGCTATAGACCATGAAATGATGCAAATTTATGTCACCAATGCTGTAAATAGCAGTGTCGGACAAACTCAAAGAAATAAAAAGTTGACCCTTGTTCACTTTGAAGTGACATTTCTCTGAAATTTAAGAAGGAGAATTTACCATTTTAAAACTGAAAGTAGATAGTTATTCAATAATGAATATGAAAACCAATGATTTCAATACCTCTACCCATGCAGCTAACTCATCGCCAGTGTTCGCGCTGGACCGAAAACATTTTTAGCCAAAAGTTTAGCCAAATGAAAATTTTATTAGCCAAATGAAAAAAACTTTAGCCAAATGTTTTTTGGCCAAATTAAAAAAAAATTTGGCCAAATTAAATCATCGTTTTCTGGTCGGTTCACAATTAATGACTAAACGTAAAATCTAACAGACACAGGTAAAATACACAATAATTTAAATAATTTTGATGAACTAGAAGTATTTTTATATATATCATTTATAAAAAAATTATTAATCTTTATGTGAAAGAGTGATTGGGGGGGGGGGGGGGGGGGGGGGGGGGGGGGGTAACCCGGGATTGTCCTTAATGTCATTATTTTTTAATTGTCAAATTACAATCTGTCATAAAAGTATGCATATTATTTTGACTGTATCGGTATTGACGACAAATAGCCACAAAATATCTGTCGTGATTCACATTTGGCTGATTAAGCTATTGTCTTACACTTGGTGCTCATAAACCTCGACCGTCATAAATACAATGTCATCACAAACATGCATTGTGCAGGCGCGCCGTGAGTGACCAGACAGACAATTGGCTGAATGGGGGATTAGGGGATTAAATGTAAAAATTAATAATGACCTTTTGCTGCTTCGTGCAGAGTGACGTAATCTTTCTCCAGATTAAAACAGTCTGTTACGAACAAATTGCTTATATACCGGCGTCAATGCACTTTACAAAACATTGCTTTCTTTACATTGTCATAATTCAACCATGGTCGGTCTAATGTCCATGCGTCTTTGAATGTCCGACTTGTGAAAACTAAAGATGATTGCATATCACTTTGTGATCGCTTGGTTGATAGAGTTGTCGATCGGGTTTCCCTTTGTACGATATTTCATAAGTACGAAAATAATGAAATACTTTCGTCACCTAACTTCGTCTTGAATGTCGATCTATTGAGCGCTTTTATTAATTAGCTTTCTGGCTCCATGCTTTCAGTCTCCATTTGTGTTCAAAAAAAGTTTAGCCAAAAGTTTAGCCAAATGAAATTTGTATTAGCCAAATTCGAAAAAGATTAGCCATTGGCTAATTTGGCTACCGACAGCGCGAACACTGCTCATCGCTGTCAGATGTTCAGTTTTTGGTGTCTAATGTGCAGCTCTGAATTTCCGAAATATTGTAATCACTTGAAGGGTCAGAATAAAATGAGAATTTTTCATGTGTATCCTGAATTGAATTCTCCTAAATTTTTGTATCTCTACAATAATTCATGAATTTTCAAAATATCTCAATTTCAAACTATCAATTTGAAGGAAAAAAATTAAATATTTTATAACCAACAGCCCTTATTATTAGGAAAAATGTCCCACAGCAAATTTAATGCTGTGGCATGTTAGATTCCACATGTTGCCACACTATTTTATGGCATTGCTTATTGCCGTGGCCAATTTCGAGGACTGAACCAATGTATGCTATAGTACTATAACAACACCTGTTTTCCCTCACAATATTACAGATACATGTATGTTCTAATTATGTAAAAAAAAAAATGGTTTTAAAACAAAAATGTTGAGGCTGTCGTTTGAGAGTTTGGCAGGAAATATTTACAAAAAGCACGCTGCATTATCTAGCTTAGGAATCCAACTAGGGTCTACATTCTGTCTACTATCTGAAATCATGACTGTCTTCGAGAAAATAAATCAAACAGTTTTCATTGAATATTTAAAAAATTTTGGTAGCCATTTGCATTTAATTTCTTTTTTTTTAGCAAAACTCACCATAAAATAACATAATATCTGAATTGTTGAATCAGTATTGAGTGTTTTTATCTGCAAGGTTATTGCAAACGTGGTTGAATAAGATTGATGTTGTTTTGGTTCTTCACGCAATCAAAAAAATAGTTCTGCAAATGGTTACCAAAAAACTAAAATGTGCAATGAAAAATATTTTAATTATTTCTCGCTGACAGTCATGATGGATAATGCAGCGCATTTTTTGGAAAATTTTTCTGTCAACTTTCAAATGACCGCCTCAAAAGATTGCCTTTTAAAAAAGAAATCCCCACTTTTTTCCGCATAATTAGAACATATCTGTCATATTGTGAGGTAAACAGGTGTTGCTACATGTATAGTACTATAGCATACATTGATTATAAAGGATAATGATTTTTTTCTTTAAATTTATAGTTTGAAATTGCGATTTTTTGAAAATTACGAATGTGGGGCTGCCTTCTTAATCACTATATGTGCAATGTTTTTTTGTTTTATTCAAATAATCGTCGCTGATTTTGATGTCAAAAGCAGAAATATCTAAATTTTAAAATATTCTGTACTGTCTGAAAAACATTCTCGGACTTAGCTCTTCTTGGTCCTGATAGCATTTCAAAGCTCAGAATCTCACAATCATCATACGAACAAAGATTTCCCACTATTATTTGTTTTATGACTAATTTTATGCCACAAAAGCCTGTTTTTTTGCCAGAGTCACATTGACGTGAAATTTTAGGCACACCCTTTACTGGCTTAAAAGTGGGATAATTTAAAGGTCTGATATAATGTACAGTAATGCCCAAAATAATAGACTCCTTAACCACAGCAGAATTATGGGTAATTTTTCAGGATTTAGTCGGAAATATGGCTTGTTGCCATTCATCAGAAAGCTCTCAGTGAGAGCTTTCTGATGAATGGCAACAAGCCATATTTCCGACTAAATTCTGAAAAATTACCCATAATTATGCTGTGGTTAAGGAGTCTATTATTTTGGGCATTACTGTACATGTAAAATGTAAGAGAATGTTAACCAGTCATTAGTACTATTATTGAGTCCACTTTTTATTTTTACAGGATCATCCTCCATAAATGACCAAACGGGATCAGTGAAAGTTGTTGTATTCTACAATGTTATTCTCGGGTCTATATCAACACAAACAGAAGAAAAAGATGGAAACCTCTGATGATGAAAATATAGTCGGAACAGATTCAGGCTCAGATACCTCTATTGATGAGTCACCCTTAGATTTGCGAGCAACAGAATCAATAGCGCGGAGTATGGAAAACAAAGAAGAAAGCACACATTACTTGAAGGAAGAGCATTCAGAAACAGCTGATGATCGTAATATTAACCCTATTATATTGTCGGTGCCATTTTCGACTGAACAAAAAAGTATTTCATCTGCTAAAGACAGTGATAAATCTAACAACTTGTGTAATATACCCGAGGAGCGAGATACTGTTCATGACAATCCAAGATCGCCTGAACTGAACGAACATCTCCAGTCTCCATATTTCACTTTTTCTTTAGCGGCGGACAGTGGAGAACCTATGGGTGTTCACAACCAAGGAGAATATGATCAGCATGGACGTTCATTGGATGTTAGTGAACGACAGTCAGTTGAGGAAAGCACATCTCTGGGTGCTGGCAAGCTTGATAAATCTCTTATATGTGGGGTCTGTTCCAAGGTTTGTAGGACTATCGGTGGCTTGACTTATCACCTGAAGAGTCATGTTGAAGACAAAACACCTTCATGCTTCGTATGTAACAAGAAGTACACAAACTATGGCAATTTAGAAGGACACATGAGAAAGGTCCATGGCTATGATGATTTTCATAAATGTCTTATATGTTTGAAAATATTCCGAGATGAAATTGCTTTGCAAGCTCACATGATAAATCATATTGATGCTGGTTTAGCTTTTGATTTGAAGGCATGCTCATCTATTGCGAAAACTAAAAATGAATTAAGTACTGAAGACTGTGAAAAAGCGACAACTTCTAACAAGGAACCTAGTAAGAAAAAAGGAAAAACTGCATGGAAATTAACAAATGTTCTCCGATCAAAACAGTATAATTCTCGGAAAAAAGTTGGATTTTATAAGAAGTCTACATCTTGGTACAATATAACGTCAAAGCTTCCAAAGTCATTGCCGTGTAGAATATGTGGGAAGATGCTGAGGAATCCTGGGAGTTTGGTAAACCATATGAAAACCCATACGCCAGAGCGTGTTTTAAATCCATGTGACTTATGCACACGAGTTTTCACCCATCCTGCAAATTTGAGGAAACATGTTCTAACTCACACTGAAGGGAAGACCTACAATTTCAAGTGTCTTGTTTGTGCAAAGTTGTTTCGTAATGCTGGGAACCTAGGATCTCATATGAAAACCCACAGACGTAAAAAACTAGAAGAGGAAGTTTTAGATATCTTTGGTGAGGATGCCGACAAGTTACCTACTTGTGAAATTTGTTATGAAGTTTACAAACCTTTGAAGAACACTATTGATGAGACCCTGGTCGGCGTATGCTACCATAAGTGTGATCCTAAGCTCTTGAAAGAATTAGGAAAAGCTGAGAATAGTGGGACGAAACAGCCATATGCTTGCAAGATATGTCTTCGTCTATTTCATTGGAAGATAAATGTAAAGCGTCACATGCCGACGCATGACACAAATATGCCTAGGCCGACAACTTGTGAAATATGTGGGAAGACTTTCAAAAAGGCCTCTGGATTAGGGACACATATAAAGGTAATTCACAGTGGATTACGTCCCTTTGTCTGTGAACTTTGTGGAGCATCATTTAATCGCAAAGGAAGCCTTCAGCTACATATGAGGACTCATACAAAAGAAAAACCTTTTCAGTGTGAATATTGCTCAAAGCGATTTGGTCACAAGTCAGCGCTTACAGTCCATATAAGGACACACACAGGGGAACGCCCGTATCCTTGCCAAACCTGCGGGAAAAAATTTATAAAATCATCGGCTTTGAATAAACACATGGGCGCGCACTCAGACGAGAGAGATCAGATGTGTCCGACATGTGGAAAAAGGTTTAAGACGACTACACATTTGAAAACGCACATGAAGATACACACTGGCATTCGGCCCTTCGTGTGTCAAGTGTGTGATAAAACTTTTTTGCTGAATGGTAGTCTGAAGGTCCATATGAAAATACACGAGCGTGATCAGATAGCAATGTTGCCCAGTATCCTGGCACAAGATGACGAGTCATCGGAATCGGATCCTCACATGCAGGAAGTAATTATGATGGCACCAGAATCAGATGAAGACATTGGTGCATCTTTTGTTTAAACCAAGCTGACGTCATTTAAAATGGGTCTTACTGTCTTGAAGTTCATATGGGCTAAATACACATGTAACCCAATTTTGGACATGTACATGTATATCAATAGACAAAAATTCAACATTTGAATTCACAACTGCTCTACGAATAGAGGAAATGCTTTATGTGCAAGTGCTACCGTCAGCCAATAGTAAAACAAAATTATATTGATTATTTAACCAAACTTTCAAACAAATGCTTCATCAAATATGGGACACTTTTGTTGTTAATTTTTATCAAACAATGGTACTGTAGTACTGTGTCTTAACACCCAAAACATTCTACATGTACATGTTGATGTGATCATCTCTTTGAACATTTTCCATGGATTTATATATGTAATGTATTGACAAATATTTAGCCCCATATGAACTTTGCAATATACAGAGCTGTTTCAAAAACAAAACACTGATGTTTCACTGGTTTCACCAATATATATCTGCATATCAATATTCAGTGTATTAGTGAAAGGAAAATCACCACCCACCCATCCCCCACGTGCAATCCCAGATCATGCCATGAATCTATACTCTATAGCTACGCCCGTAGAGATCATATTCCACCAGATACAAAACCTAGGAGCTTATGGTGTGACAGGAAAGAGTATAACATTGAAAAAGCAGTGCAGGTAATAATATTTCTTAGTTATTACCTGTTCCTTAATAATGTACTGCACTGTAATCAGTGAGAAGAAAGAACTACATGATGAAATAGGAAAACTTTCTTTTCACTGATTCTGCGATTGTAAGTGAAGGTCCCAACTTGAAATTGCATGTTTCAATGTTATAAAGTTCCATATCAGAATGTGTCAGAACATCAAAAAGTTCCCAGGTTTTGCACTGGTGAAATATGATCTCTACGGGTGTAGCGATAGATTAGAGATTCATAACATGATCTAGTGAAATCCAATTTGTGCAAATGGGAGATGAATGAAACATCCGTTCAACCAAAATTTCGTGATCTACACAACTACATGTACATGATCAGCCCTGATAATTGGCTACGGCAATCGGCAATGCCGAAGCCATTTGCTGAAGCAAGCTGGGCCACGATAAAGGGTTGCCGTAGCAGATTGCCGAAGCCAAACAATCTGAATTAAAAGGGCTGCATGATCAAATAGGAAAACTTTCTTCTCACTGATTCTGCGATTCTAGTGTTAGTAGAATCATGGTTTGAAAAATCCAGATTCTTTTACATATGTAGAATTTCCATATTCTTGTATGTGAGACCCAAAACAAATCGGATCTGATAGTCTGCCTACTTTTTCTTGATTTTTATAATTTGTAGGTTCCCAATGGGTGTACATGTACATCACAATTTTCACCATCTGGGAACGTCAATTTGAGTCTCAGTGTATGTCTCCCATAGCAGATGAGGCCATGCAGAATGAGGTTCCCAGAGGGTGACATTGGTGATGCTAGCCCACTATGCGGGATAGCGTCTCTAAATTCACCCTCTGGGGACCTCATTCTACAAATGACGGGCATGCTATACTCAGGTTTGGTTACATCCCAGTCTGGTTTCGGAGTTCAAAATAGACCGATAAATAATTTATGTCAAATACTGTTATACAGTTGCCACAGTCGCAAAAAGACTTACATGTACAAGCAGATGCTGGTACTGCCTGGTAGCCCATTTATATACAATTGTTCACGTGGGTATATGCAAAATATACTCAAGGAAACTCACTCGATAGTTTGTATCGATAAACCATGCCCTGTGTATTTTGATGTCGCATTTTTGACGATCTGTCCATATAATTTCAACAACAGCAAGACGTTACCGCATGTGATCGCCACGGGAGTGTTTCCAGTTCGTGCATGGTCCATATATAGCTGTCCGTGCAGTGTATTCTCAGATAAAGCAAAAATATGCCGAAAGCAAAAACAAAGATGCGAGGACACCCCAGGTTGAGTCTGGGATAGTTGGTTAGATATCGGGATGTGTGTCCCGTCTATACAGCCAATGATGCCGGCGTCTTCATAAAACCCATATTTGATTCTGTTAATTTCATCTCCACTTGGCATCTCAATAAACCACACCTTAGTCCCGTAACCTCAAGTCATTCTGCTAATGGCGGGTTATGACATACTATGTAAAATCTCCGGCAACTGTTTGGAAAACTTAGTCCAAATGTAGTCCAGAGCAATATTTGATGACAGCAGGGATGGCATGGTTTATTTCCGTTAGCCTCCCTATATCGGGCTATAAGTCATAGTAACTCAAGCATTACTTCCGTCGACAATTGATATCGCCGCAGGAATTCGTCTGCGTCAAATTTTCCAATGGATTAGTTCGGTCTCAAAAACACTTAAACCCATGGACATGACGCGCGATGTCTTCGATCTCCTGTTGCTCAAATTCTAGTATAAAAAGTGTGTCTATTTCAGGCATAGTTCAAACATAAAATCTAATCCGACAAGACCAAAAAAAAAAAAAAATTCCATTGCCAATCTAACAACAGCAGTCTAACATGATTACCCTTCAAAACATTGAAAACAATAACGCCCGGCAGCAGGTTACTGCCAACCACAGGCACACACACCATGGCTAAATACACTGTCAAAAGCATGCTGGTTTTTTGTACAGTTATATTTTGTGATTACACGCATGTATATATAAACGTGCTACCAGCTTCTGGCCATTATTAAAGTGATGTGAATCACTCCGGTAGAGTGACCAAATAGAAGTGGAGAATAATCTTGCTCAAAGTAGTAATTTTTACAGATATTATATCCAACATTGACAACACAGGCCATCATTCTTATATATTAATTAAATGCAATGACGCTCGATGGCGAAATCATTTTCGTTAGTTTAACACCGATAGATGCGTCCCGAATCGAGTAGTAAATATTTACAATTGAGCGCAGTTCAGACGATGTTTTCAGATGATTGTACGGTTGATTTGCTTCAAATGTTCAGCTATGTTAGTAGAATGTTCCATTCATCCAGTTGGCATACGCCTGAATACTAACATCAGTTTCACGCACCCGAACAAGTACATAATATGTCTTTAAAGTCATAGAATGTACAATGTAGATTTTAGCATCGAACAGTAAAGAGCGTTCGTGTTTAGTCTTATCCTGGTATGGTGAAAATAAGGAGCGATTGTCTCACTTCAGCACGAAAAATTTATCAGGAAAATAGCTAGGACTTGAGCAAATTGGTTCAGAGTGTATAAAACCTGTAGATTGGTGGCATTTCACATATTGATGGACCTATCATATCCCTCCTTCCAATTATGTGGTAGATCATGCCATGAATCTCTACTCTGGCTAATGCCCGTAGAGACCATATTCCACCAGTACAAAACTTTGGAACTTTTTGAAGTTTTGACATGGAACCTTACAAAGTCAAAAAAATAATGCGGGGAATATATTTCTTAGTTATTATTTGTTCCTTAATAATGTACTTCACTGTAAGTGAATGTCCCAACTCGAAATTTCACAATTTATTACTAGTAGGTGAATTTGTGAGCGATTTTGCTTTGCGTCGCTTACAATCATGGAATTTTTCATGGGTAATTAATTCAATGTTTTTTGCGATATCGGCTCACAAAAGTCCCAGAAAAGAATGCAATTTTGAGTTGGGACCTTCACCTACAGTGAAGTACATTATTAAGGAACAGATAATAACTAAGAAATGTATTCCCCGTGTTATTTTTTCCACTTTATAAGGTTCCCTGTCAAAACTTCAAAAAGTTCCATGTTTTTGTACTGGTGGAATATGATCTCTACAGTCGTTAGCCAGAGTAGAGATTCATGGCATAATCTAATTATGTGGATATACCTGTATTCGAAGGTTAAAATGCTCTACACACATTTTAGGCTTTTAGCTGTGTAATTTAGCTTTTCCTTGCTTGCATATCTATTAATTGTATGAATTTATATCATAAAAAATAACATTATGTATTTTTTTCTTAAATATCACATTCACTTTGACATGTCTTTACTTAGAAAATTAATTATGCTTTCAACACAGGTATCTGTTATAAATATTCAACAATTTCATGCATATATTCTGCAATTTTATTTACTGCGGACAAAGGGCATAACCATGTTGAATCTGTTAGTGATTTCTTACGTCTACTTACTTGTTATCCTATACTTTATTTGTGGAAAGTTATGCAACATATTGTCAGTGGGCTTCTAAAATGTTGTAACATCCACAAATCAGAAAAAGTTTACAGCAGACACCAAAAACTTTATCTCTGGAAATAGAATTGGTATCTGCTAATTGATTCCTTTGTATGATAATCCTTTAAAGTTGTTATAACAGATATACAGTAATGCCCTAAATAATTAACTCCTTAACCACAGCAGAATGTTGGGTAATTTTTCAGGATTTAGTCGGAAATATGGCTTGTTGCCATGGCAACAAGCCATATTTCTGCCTAAATCCTGAAAAATTACCCACAATTCTGCTGTGGTTAAGGAGTTGATTATTTAGGGCATTACTGTACTTTTATATTCATATCTCTCTTAGTTGATGATAAAAACATGGTTTTATGCAACATTTTAGAACTAAACAATTTTTAAGTCATGAGATATGGCATTTAGTTTTGATGATTTCCACAGGTTCAATTAGTCTCTGTCACTCAAGATAAGAGGAAATGCCCTTTGGCGATTCCTCTTCAAAACAATTCAATCAGAGTTACATGTATCCTACCAAGAATGCTTTCGAAAATAGAACATTTTAGAATTAAAAATAAAATTTCACAGGAAACCCTGATTCTATCTAGAACATGCTTTTTCGTGAATAATGGCATTTATACTTGAAAAATTGACAAGTTATCTGAGGAACTTATGAATTTGAACCTGTGTACATGTATGCTAATTATGCAAAAAAGTGTTTTCACTCCCATATATGTACATCGCTATAGAAGCCCACCAATGTTATGTACATGTAATATTATAACCATCATTGTGACATACATGTACACAATATGCTTTAGGTGAGTCATATTGAAACTGGAATATCCGTTTCACATGGCAATCATCAACATTGCTATAATCAGCACTCTCACTTGCAAAATAGTAGTGAAGGTCCATGATATCATACCCTACATCCCTATAAACAGATTTGAAGGATAACATGCACATTGAAAGTAATCTAACGATTTTATAAAAATGGAAACGATATTGCTAGGGCAGCTGTAGTGATGCCTAAATCGAGTGAGGACGTAAATGTGAGTGCTCTTAAAACTGTTTCAATTGTTTTTCAATTATATACATGTATTCCGAAGAGTATGTTGAAGCATCTGAGATATTGCAAAGATTACAGAAAGAACTGTCATCTCTGTCAGTATCTAATGTCCTATTTCAAAGCCAAAAAACTTCAGTGAAAAAGAAAACATGAATGATTGTACGGTAACGTGTTTTTTGAAAAGTGTAAGCACTGCTCAAGATTCATATCAGCATTATTCATGGCCTGTTATCCTCCAAATCTGTTAGTGTGATGTAGGGGTTGTACACTAGTTGGTGGAATATGACAATGTCATATCCCCTATGGGGGATGATAATGGTTTACATAAAGTGCTTTGGAGCCAATTTAAGACAGAATTTGTGGAGATTTATGGAGGAACAGAGTCAGTATGAATGTTCATTACTTCAATGTGTGTGTGCAAATTCTCATTTCTTATCGAAATGGCCATGTATTGATCGGTATGGCACATTGAGATGTCCCGCAATTCAAATCAAGCTAAAAAATCAGTCCAAGTTTATAAATGAATGATTTATTATTATTAGAAAATAAATATAAATAGGAGCTGAACAAATAAATACTTTTCCCAACATCGAAATAGGTTGATTGGTACTTCAAAAACCTTTCTACAAAAATATGTTTCAGATTGACGCATTGAAGTGATAAAAAATACCACTTCGAATTGTTATTTTGCAAATGTTCATGATAATTTTGGTGTCAAAAATTTCAAAATGTTCCCTGACATTCATTTTCATTACAGGCTTCTGTGCTTGGACGAAAGATTGTGTCCTTTCTTCACATTGACTTATTTTCATGTATGTGTGTACTGCGTAGACTCATTGAAGGTTCACATGCTGGCCAGAAAATTCCTTTTGCCAACTTTTTGGTCACTCCTGAATTTGTTCAATTTTCAGAAACATTTTGTCAAATTTGAAGACCAAAATAGAAGATCATTTAAAAAAAAAACAGACCAAAACAAAAATCATTAAATAATATTTTACAGAAGGCAAAGCAAAAGAAAATTAAATACGCACAAAAATAACTGATAAATTTCAAGATTGACTTATATGAGAAAATTCACACTGCAAGTGTGCCCCTATGAGAATATCGAAAACTGTATAATAAGTGTATCGTGTATGAACATAAATATTAAACAACAATTCGTTATTTTTTAAAATATAAGTAAGGTATTGTCAATTATTTGAGAAAGGATGTCGTAAGAGCAGATAATTATTGTTTTGATGAGTAATATGATACAGTAATTCCCTAAATAATCAACTCCTTAACCACAGCAGAATTATGGGTAATTTTTCAGGATTTAGTCGGAAATATGGCTTGTTGCCATTCATTGGAAAGCTCTCAGAGCTTTCCGATGAATGGCAACAAGCCATTTTTCCGACTAAATCCTGAAAAATTACCCATATAAATTCTGCTATGGTTAAGGAGCCGATTATTTAGGGCAATACTGTAAGTTGTTATCCAAACAAACATAGGCCAGCAACTGTCAATTAACTGTTTGTGAATATAAGGTGACTTCAGAAAGGTTGAATATTTTTTTTTCAAAAGAGAATTTCTTTGGCCATTTTCATAATAATCTGGCCATTTGGCCATCAACAGAGTGAATCCTGGTCTCATCCATAATATTTCTTAAAATGTCCTAACCCACAGGCAAGTAGATTATTCTCCTGAGTATCAGGCCAAGCACCTTACATTTGACATAGCATGAAAAAGAGTTTTGGATTCTCTAATAGCAACTACACGGCGGCCACAGGCCATGCGGTGGTTGTCTTATACTTTAGGCCCAAGTGAGTGATGTCATATTTTTGTATGTATCAATCACTGATATTTTAAGATTGTGGGTGTCAATTTTGGAGAAAATATGTGACTTCCGGTTAGCAACTATCGGTAATGGACCAATGCAATGAAAATAAAATTTTCTACTTCTGAAGAATTCCCATACATGTGATTTAGCTTGGTTAGCTTAATGAAAACCAGCAAAGAAGTCATATCAAGGTTCATGACATCATTTTGGCTTTGCAGGCCAGAATACAGAGACGATTGCATAATCCATGACAAGTCTTGTGTCGTTTCCACCGGGGTCACTGCATGATGTTACATAAATTATTCTTAGCGTTATATCGCTGACAAAAGGTAATTTGAGGCACATCATGTGTGGTTGCTCCACTACAGTAATGCCCTAATTAATCGACTCCTTAACCACAGCAGAATTATGGGTAATTTTTCAGGATTTAGTCGGCTAAATCCTGAAAAATTACCCATAATTCTGCTGTGGTTAAGGCGAGAGCTTTCTGATGAATGGCAATAAGCCATATTTCCGATAAATCCTGAAAAATTACCCATAATTCTGCTGTGGTTAAGTAGTTGATTAATTAGGGCATTACTGTACATGTCCTGTAGGATTCATATTAGAATTGTATTTAGATTTTATTGCTACATATATTTTTACTGTATATTTAATTTATGTATACATAAACAAAATTATTGTAACTTCTACTGAATTGTAAGTTGTCTTTGTGAATAAATTTATGGCTTCAAGATATTTCCTATTTTGTGGAATGCCATACATGTTGGTTGTCCAGAGGTTGAACAGTACTGTTCCTCTGTGACATGTCCCGATGAGTAATTGTTATAACCAAGGCAGATAAGTTGATAACTGGCCGTGAGATAACACGATGTTGGTGCTTCGGCATCTGTAATAAATTAATTCCACGATAATGTCAAACATGTCAAATCCCAACAACTAACACTTTATTGACATAAATAAGAAGTTGATTTTGCATTACTTCAAAGACAGCCGCCATCTTTCTATTGACTGAAATCAAGAAACATGATGCATGCCATATAAGGTGTGCCTTACATTGTGTTGAAAATAGAATCTATCCTTAATGCATACAGCGTAACAGATCATTGCGGCTGTCTAATGCCTTAGTGTTATTGTCTGTAATCCAATTTCAACCCATACAACGGACTCGGCTGAACACTTCTTTAGTAGAAGAACAAATGCTGTTGAGAAAAAAGATTTGATTTGATACCTGACTGTCTCTATGAATTCTTGCCTCGCCTCAGGTTCAAAATGAACATCCAGTTATCAAATCTCGGTGTACATCCGGCAAGCCTTGAAATAGTGTGTCTGTCATTTGCAGAATGAGGTCCCCAGAGGGTGAATTTAGTATAGCGGTGTACCGGTAGCATCACTAAATTCACCCTCTGGGGACCTCATTCTGCAAATGACAGACACACTATTTCAAGGCTTGACATCCGGTGTTGCTTTATAGATCTTATATTATTATTTTTTACATCATAATATAAATCATATTCCCACTAACACAATCCTGAATGTGTTATTGCGCTCTCAGGATTGCGTTGTTGCATATCCTTGTGCGTTATGAAAAAGGTTGGTCAAGTTGTTTCTTCGGGAAAGTAGTAGGCGCCTGTAGACCTAACAGTGTGTTTTATTATGCCCCGACCCCTTTACGAACATTTCAGTTTGTAACTTGGATGTTAACCCTTTCATGACCGAGGCTTGTTGAAATTTTGCATAAAAACCCTGTGCCAATGTATTCTCTTATATACATGTATGTGACTCTACCATAGGGAGCCTTGCATATATAAGAGAATGCATTGGTCTAACAATATTTACCGGGACCTTGTAACCCAGTGAATTCTCTTGTATGAGAAGCTCCCTATGGGAGACTCGCGTATACCGGTATTTGAAAATGTACTGGCACAGGAACTTTAATGCTGCACCAGCACAGCTCCCATCATGACAGGGTTAATTATTGGATTTCATTGTCCTTTGGCATTGTGATAATACACATTAGGGGAAAGGATACCCAGATATTACTCATTTTGTACATTAAGTTTTACCAGAGTTACAGCCCTTGTTTGACTTGGGGAAATTTGTGAATTTTGTGTCCGAAAGAACATTTCAGCTTGTGACTTGTTGTAGTTGAGGTCGTAACAAATTGGGTTAGAAATCATAATAAACAAGAGTTAATGTAACTGTTTAGAGAGGAGTATGATTAATTTCTGCATCTCACTTGAGGCAAAAAATAATATGCTACTAGAAACTTTAAAGGGACCCAAGGAACTCGCAGTGGATAAATGTACAAAACATTTAAAATTCTGTAAAACATTACCGCTATGAAAAACAAGGAGAAATAGATCAACTTTGTTCTTATATTATCGATAGTTCTACAATAACAAAATGTTCTCATGTTGTTATATAAACAGTGATTTGTTAACAAGCAGCGTTAATCATGTGGTATTAAGTTCAAATATTTTAGTGTGAATATCATTTTCAGAATATTTTTTCAATGCTTTGACCTTTTCCATTGTTTACCGTTTTAATTAAACTATGGTATCTTATTGGCCTAATCTGTGATTCCACTGTAAGAGTTTTGTTTGCATAATAATAGTTTTGATATGCGAATCTCCTTATTTTTCAGATTGGAGAGTTATGTAACCCTTTCTATTTAGTAACTCTTGTCTATATATCCAACAGGATAGTTTCTTCTAGGTGATACTTCTTGGCTGAATCATATCACTTTATGCACTAGAATTTAAAGATGGTGGGTCTCATCCCTTAACATTCTTTATTATTATCTGTCTGTCTGGATTTTTCTCCCAGACTGCTGATCCAATTTCAACCAAATTTGGTTTTGGTGACTCAAAATTTTTATTTAAAAAAATGTTATTAAATAGATAATAATATTTTTATTTTTTTTTAATAAGCTCACTATGGGCCTATGTCAGAATCAAATAAGTCCAAAATGAACCTATTTGAATATTTATGAACCAATTTGCACGAGGATATGTTGCAGCACCAGATGTAGGCTCTTTATATATGTGTTTTCACTGTGGCCCACGCCATCCAACGGAATTATGGGTATACCTAAGTCCACTAGGCGCTTATTCCAGTATCAAATAATTCCAATATGAACCAGTGTCAATATTTAGGTCCAATATGAATGAACCTATCTGCATGAGGATATATTGAAGTAACATAAACGTTAGCTCTATATATAAAAGAATAGGATCTGTTTGTCATGTGCACAAAGCTAATGCACAAAGAAAGGAATAAAGAATCCCAGAGGGAGACTGTTTCATCTAGTAAAATAATAATTTAGAGTCTGTGAAAAGTTATCGGGAGCGTCTGTCACCAGAAATTTATTTTATTTCTCTATTTTTTACCACATACTGAAACAGGAAATGTTAATATTTTCAGAACACTTCAACATTTTTCACTGGAAATCTATCTTTTTTATGTTTACCCATACCATAGTATGGTAAACATAATGTCGTTGCCCGGATTGACCATTCGTCGTGCGTCCGTCCGTCTGTCTGTCTGTCCATAGACACTTTACGCATGGTGCGATAACTCAAAAATTTTCTATCCGATCGGAACCAAATTTTGTATATGAGTTTCTCAGACCAAAATACAGATCGAGTTCAAATATGGGTTTGATCCGAATTTTTTTTACGGAGTTATGGCTCTTTTTCGATCTCGAATTCATGCATGCTGTCATAACTCGAACAATTTTTATCTGATCGGAACCAAATTTGGTATGCGAGTTTCAGAGCCCAAAATACAGATCGAGTTCGAATATGGGTTTGATCCGATTTATTTTAAAGGAGTTATGACCCTTTTTTCAAAAATAAAATTAAAAAATCCGATGCTAAAACCGAAGTATATTTTGTCCGATTGTGTTCATATTTGATATGTAGGTTTATGATGACATGCCCCTAATCTGTATAGTTTTTGGTATTGATTGGTTGATCGGTTTAGAAAATAATTAACCCTTTACACACATGATATCCAATGCAATAAGTTGAACATATTTCGTCTGATCTGCCTCATATTTCTTACCTAGGTTTTTCTTAGCATGTTCTTCGTCTGTATGGTTTTTGGTATTGTTTAATTAACCCTTTTCACTCTTATGTTTAATTAGAATTCACCCAAGCTGCTATGACTCAAAACATTTTTCATCTGATCAGCACCAAATTTGGTATATGAATTTATCACCCCTAAATACAGATCGAGTTCGAATATGGGTTTGATCCGATATATTTTAACAGAGTTATGACCCTTTATAATTCAAGTAATTACTGCTGGGAATTTTAAGAGAACATATCTCACAGACCATGTGTGTAATTGAAATGAGTTAATTTATCACTATGGACATGCTATAAAGCCTGATAGTGGTACTGTTGGCTGGCAGGATTTGTTATATTAATGTCAAATTGATTGATGGCTATCTGGTGGAGTTCTGTTTTCTGTGCAATATTAAGTTTTTAAACCCCTTTGCTGAAACAGGTTCATTACTTTCATTACTAAAGTTTATGTAAACACTATAGGACACCTATTCTAAAATATTAAATTGGAATAGTCCATTGTTACTTTGTATGGATGTTTTACAGACATTGTTGTCTTATCTTAGACAAAAATTAATCCACACATTCCTCAGTTCCATGATATGATGTCATTGCAAATGATTAACCCTCTCCACACATCATATGGTTTTGATGCTTTTCATTTGACCATTCTCCTATATTATGTCCAGGTTGATGGTGATCCACTTTTGATTTGCATGGATTTGGGATTAAAATTAAACCATTCCATAGACACATATTATGCGATAGACAGATATAATATTATCCATTTCACTTGGATCCAGGTTCAGTAAGGGTTTCAATAAATCACCAATTATATATTCATCATTAGAGGAAATGTCTTATTTTTAAATTCCCTCAATTGCATTTGGGCTCCAGGGTAATATTAATGGTGCTGGTATTCTTGAGACTGACTTATTGTATGGGTTTCTAAATCCAATGACATGCTTTGTATAGACTATTTTCTGTTTATCAGTTCATTAGTTTGGGTAAGATTAACCCTATTCTATCCGATTTGATAACTCAAATATTTCCATTGATTATGTTTATACATGTAGTTCTTGGCATAGTTGACAAGAACACACCCCTAACCTGCATAGTGAGGGTCATTTGGTTTATTTGCTTAAAAATATTAACATCCTCCGCCAATCCTGTTGACACAATGTGATAACTAAATATTTTTCACATGATCACTATATTAAGTGTGAATTGTTGAAACTTTAGCACTCATGAAAAGGTTGATGTAAGGATTTATAGCTAATCGCTATCACCAAGGTATGGGTTAAACATCTGCCGATCGTGATCGGCCTCTCGTTTAAAACAGTTATAAGTGAAATATGTGCTACACCAGATGTTGATGTTGTTGTTGTTCAGCTAATAAGTATATATTTACACTCCTACATGCATTCGCACATGAAGGACGGTGGTTGGTTGAAATCACATCATGTGATGTAGGCCCCAACTTGTTTTTATAATGTATGAACGCAACTTGCAATGCAATACCAGAATACCGTTCAAAATGGGTACTAAATCCTCTTAATCTGCAAGTTTATTTTAAATATAAGAAAAGGATGTTGTTATGGTTGCATTCCATGGAGTATCCATGGATGCAAGTTGTGTACTACACAAAATGTCAAACCAACGTGCATCCATACTAAATCAACATCCATTACTTAACCCTTTATATAATAAATACTCATTGACGAGTAGTTCCCTTAGGAAATGTTCAGATAATAATTACAACAAATGACCATAGGTCATTTGCTGAACTTATTATCTGAACATTTTCCTCCAATAAAGAGGACTGCTGCTGTACATATATTATTTGTCATCTGCGTTTTTTCCTTAATATCCCATCTATTGAATAATAAACCATTCCGTTGTATACTTTTATAAGTGAATGGGAGAATCCGTCTTGTATGGAAAGAATTAAAATAAACAACCTGGTGATCTAATTTTATTAGCTGAACATCTGTACAAAAATATTCCAAGAGATTTTTCTGCCTTTTGGCTGCCAATATGATTCGAACATACATGAAGAATAGATTATCCGATTATTCAGTACTTTTAATAGTTAATGGGAGAATCCATTCAGTAAACAAAAGTTTAAAGTTATGCGAAACATCCTGGTATGCTGATCAAATATAGAATGTAGAATAATCTTGCTCAAAGTAGTTGTTTTTATAAATACTGTATCCAAATTGACAATACACATCGTCATTATTATATATTAATTAAATGCAACGACTCTCGACAGCAAAATCGTTTTCATCAGTTTATCGCCGATAGTTGCGTCCCGAATCGAGAAGTAAATATTAAAAAAACTTGAGCGTATTTCAGACGATATTTTCTATGGAGTGTTACGGTCAATTTGTTTGAGATTTTTGGCGATGTTGGTAGAATGCAACATTCCTCCAGTTGGCATAGCACCTGAATACTAACTTTATCATTTTAACTTGCCCGAACAAGTCCATAATATGTCTTTAACCCTTTCAGTGCCAGGTCCGATTTTTGTATCAACCCATATACCCTGTGCCAATGCATTCTCTTATATATGCGAGTCGACCATAGGTCGCCTCGCATATATAAGAGAATGCATTGGCCTACCAATTTTTCATCATTTGTTATTATTTTTTACAATTTTAATAAATTTTTTCTTATATTCTTTAACAGACTTATTTTGTAGGTTTAGTGCCAGGGAATCTTACGTTTTTCATGGGCATCAAAATTATTACTATGAATACTTGGTGATATTTTTGAGTTATAACATGCCCCTAAGGACTTATTATCCGGTTTGTTTTTAAATTCGCTATAGCATGCTTAAACATACCCAAACAAAATTCAACCCAAAAACCAAAAAAAAATTAGGGCCGATTTTACAGACCGTAAATTAGGGCCGATGAGATCGGCCCCTGGCAGTGAAAGGGTTAATATATCTAACTTTTTATTCTGGCAGGTGCCTGATGGATGACAGCTAACCACTCAATGGGTTAAATCACCCAGATCCTCGATGTATCCATGATTCAGGACATCTACACCAACACCCTTTCACCTCATGAGGAAACAAAGTGCTACGATGGAGGGTAGTCATTGTGAACAATGGATGACCGGATGGTGAAGAATATTGTCAAACATGCAATTCGGAAATTGTATTCTTCATCACAAGAGATGTATCATCTAAAAGCGTTGAGAACATTCTCATTCTTTCTTGCAAACTAGATAAACATTTCAACATGAACGGTGAAGATAAGGCGCTTCTCTGTTGTGGCGATTGTGAGGAGACCTTTGCTGACGTGACAGACTTGCAAAACCATATAACAGTTCACAATGAAGTGAGAGAATTTACTTGCCCGATTTGCTCATTGAATTTCCGTGATGCTGGCACACTGGGCAATCACGTCGTTGACAGCCATAGCAATCGAAAAGTTGTTAAAACTAAACCTAGGACAGTTAAAGGCATTTCAACTGGAGTAACTCAAGTTAAACTAGAACTTACTAATGTGTCTACAGAAGCTAAGTTGGTGTTTGATGGCCCATCTGTTTCTCAGAAGACAGAGCCAGAAGATGAGATCCGAACTGAAGCAGATAGCGGTAAAATCACTGGGTGGGAAATAAGATCTGACGGCCCTGGAGTTTCTCAATCTAATTGCGTAAATCCAATAGCAAGTGGAACTCAAACAGCCAGTGGTATGAGATTGAGGCTCAAAAAGACGACAGACAGATACATTTCAAGGAGTCCTACACCAGAGCTAGACGAGTCAGATAAATATGTTTGTCACATATGTTCAAAAGAATTTGACTGTAAAACAAGTTTTACGAAACATTTGAGTGGCCACAATCGAAGAAGACCAGAATCTCCGAGGAAAAGATCCAAGCGAAAATTTGATGAAGATAGCTACGAGTTTAACACCGTGGAAGGATTGGGTGGCTTTCTGTGTCCTGTATGTTCAGATGTGTTTGAATCGCCAGGTGAATTGAGTTCTCATATTAAAACTTCTCATAAGAGAAGCAATTTCAATTTTGGAATTCGACCTCCGTGGCATGCTGAAAAAGAGGTCAGCTGTGATTTGTGTAAGAAAACGTTCTATAATTTAGGCATTCTGAAAGCGCACATGATGTCTCATACTGACGAAAGAAATTATTCTTGTCATATATGTGCGCAAACATTTAAGAATGCTGGAAACTTAGGGCGTCACATGGCACTTCGACATCAGTTAAAGGCAATTCCTCAGAGGCGTGGTGCTGGAGTAGTGAAGAAACCTAAAGTTTATTTACCGGTTAATCAGGAAATAGGACCAGACTTTCCTTGCTTTTTTAATTCGGAATCAAAAACGGAAGAAACAAAATCTCCTGAAATGGAAGAAAATAAAGAATTCTCAGAGGAGAAGCAAGTGAATATAGAGTCTTCAGTAGTGAAACAGAACGCATCTGATAAAAGTGACAATTTTGAGAATGTTGTGTTTGATATGTCTGCGTCATCATCAGCTGTAGTAGAAGGTCAAGGCCATATGGATGCCGATGAAACTGGATCTGATTGTTCTGATAACTTGGATATGCAGCTAGACCTTGACTGTGAAGTTGCATCCGAAAAACCAGAAACTACTGCTGAATCGGGAAATGGCGAGACCCGAGCAAGAAGTCGCAAATCGTCTAACCCTCAAAAGTACACCCAAAGATCAATAGAAGGAACTGAATCTTCCGCTGATACAGATCTCACACTGAATGCCAATACCTTTGAAAGAACATTCCATCAAGTTCGAGAATTGATTAGCAAGCAGCCTGATGCTGTTGATCTTGGATCGACTCCACCTAATGCTAAGAAAAAACCTGTTGATCCTAAGCCTGGTGCATGGCATGGGGTCAAAGATAGGACGTTTACATGTTCGATATGTTCGAGGGCATTCTACAACACCAGCGGTTTGACGATTCATATGAAAACCCATTCAGCGAATCGGGACGTTTTCCAATGTAAGGTTTGTGGCAAGCAGTTTAACAATTCTGGAAATCTAACGGCTCATTCGAGAATTCATAATGAGAAATCCTTACACTGTAAACTTTGTGGACAGTCATTCCGAAACCCTGGAAATCTTGGACGGCACATGAATATGTCGCATAGAGAAATAACCGCGAAAATATACAAGAGTCTCCCAATGTTACTAACTGATGGGGAAGAATGCGAGGATGTAAAATCAGGCGACGATGAAAGTTTGCCGTTATGTGAAATTTGTACTGAATATTATAAACCTGTCAAGTTTGCAACTAATATATGTTTCCATAGATGCAGGGAGGAAAAACTGAAGGAGCTGGGACAAGAACTTGGAACAAATAAACAGTATGCATGTCGAGTATGTTTGCGAGTTTTCAACTGCAAAATCAATGTTGGACGTCATGTAGGAACACATTCCCGAACCAGGCAACAGCAGTCTACACAGTGTGATGTATGTCAGCGTGTGTTTACTACATATACGAGTCTGGTGAACCACAAGAGTGCTGTGCATTTAAAGGAACTTCCTTATATGTGCGAGTTGTGTTCAAAGACTTTTAACAGGAAATCTAATCTCCAAACGCATATGCGTACGCACACCAAAGAAAAAACCTACATGTGTTCGATATGCGGGAAATGGTTCGCACACAGTGGCGCCCTCGTTGTTCACACAAGGCGGCATACTGGCGAGCGTCCATTTACATGCGATGTATGCGGAAAAGCTTTTGTTGCCGCAAGTGTTCTGCAAAGGCACATGACTGTCCATTCGAGTGTGAGAAGCTATTCTTGCAAGGTCTGCGGTAAGGGTTTCAAAACTTCCAGTCAGCTTTACACACATAACAAAATCCACAGCGGAGAGCGTCCCCATGTGTGTCCAACATGTGGAAAGACATTTGTACTGAACGGCAGTTTGAAGGTCCATATGAAATTGCATGTTAGAGAGCAAGTTGAACGTGAGCTTGGCATGCAGTCGGAATATGATAGCCAGATAAAAAACGATGATTCAGATGACGATTATGATTCAGAAGTCGATTATGATTCATATGCCGAACATGGTTCAGAT
Source organism: Siphonodentalium dalli (assembly GCA_032622095.1). NCBI lineage: Eukaryota > Metazoa > Mollusca > Scaphopoda > Gadilida > Siphonodentaliidae > Siphonodentalium > Siphonodentalium dalli. The sequence continues at coordinate 63,892,191 of CP136064.1, read as the reverse complement.
GTTGAACATGATTCAAATGTTGAAGAGGATGATGAGGATGATAGTACCCATTCAGGGTCTGTGGTACAAGATACTGCTGAGCAGATTGAGGACATGATATCACAAGAGGAAGAGGAACAAGGCAACGGGGATGAGTACATGAAAGATGAAGAAGATGATGGTATGGGACTCAATATGCGTAGAGAACAAGTAGAAGCGATTCTGCAGCATATGCAATAATGAGAGATCAGCAAATTGTGCGGATTCTATTTGGTATACCAAATATACTGCTTGTAAACTTGAGATATGTTCAGGGTCCCAAACCTCCAGTTAAAACAACATCCAATTCTAATTTATCTGTTTTTGGCTTTTATTCCAATGAAATAACCAAAGAATGTCATTTTATTATTGAAAACTTAACCCTTTCATGGGAGACGCACATATATAACAGAATGCAATGGCAGTCTGGTTTGAAAACATTTTGCAGATATTAACCTTTAATATTGGTAAATATTGTTAGGCCAATGCATTCTCTTATATATGTGAGGCAACTCGAATACATAAGATAATACATCGGCACAGGGTTTTTGCAAAATTTCAGGAAGCTCCAGTCATGGAAGGGTTAAATAGGACTTTTGAACCACCCCATAACTCGGAAGGATCCCTGCCCTGCATGGCGGACCACGCAAGGATTATAGCCATAGATTTGATGGAAGCAACCACCTCTGTAATGCATATGTCGCTCATAGAAGGTGTCTTTTTCACCGAATGCGATAAGAAAAATCTTTTTCAAGAAACTGGCTATGTGATGATTGTCCCATTTTGAAGCATTTTTCGCATAGCCACTTTCGTGAAATGTGGTGAGTTTTCTTGTCGCATTCGGTGAAACACACATATCTTCGAGCGACCTGCATTATGGGGTTGTTTGTCATTAATAAATCTATGACAATAACACCTTCTTGGTCTGTCTTATGGGGCAGGAATCCCTTCCAAGTGCATGCAGTGAACCAGATATGGGGGGTGATTCAAAATTTAAGCCCTAAATTCCAACAGAGTGACAACTGGTCAAGTTCAAGAAACTCTCATGCATTAATATGGCGGGTGACACGTCACAAACACTGATCACCCAGTTAACCCATCAACACACAAAGATTTTGACCATCAAAGTTGAAAGTGTGATTTTTGAAAATGGAAAATATTCCAATAAAGCGACATTCAGAAGAAGGTGAGAAAACCATCGTGATAATTAATTGCCACAATATTCTGTATTTACCGTGCTCTACATTTGTTAAAAATTTCAAAACGAACTGATGAATAACAGGAGATATAGGGTATTATAATATGAGGGGAACTTTTACTTTTTTTTAGGTATTTATGATTCTTACATACATGTACTCCTTTTCTCAATCTGGATCTGCCTGGATTACACTTTTGTGTGTCTGTTAAAGATGGTCTATCTCTTTGTAAAAATGTGCTATAAAGTTACCGGGGTATAAATAGACAGAACACAACGCGCATCTTAATCGAGAATCTTTTATCGAATGAGTTGTGGATGGCGCAAGGATATATTTCGCAACGAGTTCGATAAAAGATTCGAGATATGATGCAAATTGTGTTCTGTATTTATTCTACACCGTTCAGTCAGATAAGTTCAATCCATGAATGTCATATCCATTGTTACTATAGCCACCTTTATTGTGATTTAAGTCTGACAAATAGCCAGTAATTATGGGGGGATCACCGGAAGCGGATGATCGACGTAATATACGTCATCTTTCTTGGTGACAACGTCAACAAGAATAGTTCCGGCTTGTATTCCACTAGAGGTATACACTACTATGTATTCAATGGCTGGGTTTCTGTTGAATACATGTACCTCACGTCAATGGGTGTGGAATAAAATATTAGATATGAATCGAAGACCCGTTTCCTGAAATGCTTCTATTGATCAATATTGATTATATTTCGAATATTTTCTGGTCTAAAAACGTGTGGTTGTTTAGCTAACTAAAACTATAGTGGTTACTCTTAACAGAGACCAGAAATTTGATTGTGTAATTTTTTTCACAAAAAATAAACTTTAATTAAACTCATTATCGGTTATTATTATGGAATAAAACAATACAAACATTTGACATTTGGAACGTAGCTATGGGAGCACCCTAATGATCTCTATGGCTATGGTATCGCCCGAATGGTCTGTTCTATAAATAGAACAATGAAGTGTCCCACTTAATCATCTCATTTTATAATAAAATATTCAAAATAAAATCAATGTTAATTGATAGAAGTTTTTCCGGACAGGGGTCTTCAATTCATATTTATCATTTTATACCCACGAAACTATTTCAAAATTGTTATATGAAGAGATAATCCATCTGTAATCTTAATGAGAGTAGATCGTTTTAGTAAATGATATGTGAATCTTCACCGTTGGCTGAAGACCTTTGAAATACTCATTGGTACCTATTTTTTTTCTGTTGGCTTTTATATTATGAATACATCATAAATGAAAAAATAGTGGGCATTAAACGGAGATGATGGATTGACCAAATAAATCACTTTATCAATATAATTACAACTCCATTATAATGTGGTGTTATGAAATTTGTATTTTTTAACTAGTATGTTTGCTTTTGAGACCTGTGATTTACAATCTATCAGCGAAGGCAAGTTTCACGGGCCTTTAACTGTGCTCAAAAGTGTGTCGTTTAGTTAGATCAAATGACTGACTGGAACAACCGTAACATGTAGCTTTGGTAAGGCTATATTTCATTAAAGCCTAGAATAGTGTTTTGCATTAATCCACTCAAAAGCAGCAAGAAAATTCCAACAAAGGAATTTTCGGGATCTATCCATGAACACTCTTGAATTTCATATATAGAGGATATGAAATGAGTGTTTCTCTCATATGATATTTATGAAACGAGTCTAAGAATTTTCAGTTTTCTCGAGCCTCCGACGAGAGAAAACTGAAAATTCGTGACGAGTTTCATAAATATCATATGAGAGAAACACGAATTACATATTTTATTTATCATATGACACCTATAAATTGATTATGATGTCCAAAACGCACTCAAATCACTAAATAGCTATATGACATCGGCAGCAAAAGGTTAATGTGACGTCACTTCATTGCACCGGAAGCCCAATTTACACCTGGTGAACTAGCAGAAATAATATGCACGCGAAGATATAGTGCGCTATTCTGTTCTCAGTTTGTGACATTATATCGTATGTTTATTAGATAAATACGAATTACATATTCTATTTATCAAATAACAATGTCCAAAATTATATATTTCAAGATTATAATTGCGAGAATTTCGGCATCGCGTTGATTGACGCGCACGAATTTGACCTGCATTTAGTTAGAGATGCGGCTCGGCTCAGGCTGCCATTCAGCCAATCAGAACACACTTTTTGTCAACAAACCAATCAAATTATCGGAAGGTGATATGAACTAGTAGTTCATATGAAATTGATTTATGACATACTTTCCAACATAAATAATGATTGAGTCATATGATAAATTATCATCTTAATTACATATAGAATGTGAATAAGAAAATAGAATTGGACACATCAATATTATTTTCTTTTTTTTGTCTCTAGGTACCAAGAACTGCTCGAGTAAAAATTCCAATGTTCTGAATTATGATCTTTTGTACTCATATTAAACATAAAACTGATGGATGCTTTTGTGGATTATCGCGATGCCTGTGCCATACAAATGTTGGTGATTGCAAGTATTTTTATTTTTCCTAATAATCTTAGGAAAGTTTGACTAATTTGGTGTCAAATCAGACTGTGGATCTTTAATTATAAAACATGTGTATGCTTCATTATAGGTGCTATGTCCTGTTTGGTGTCTTTGAAAAGGTGGACAACACATATGCTGTGGTGAACACCTGTTAATTTGCCAGTGTATTTGCCATACAGTTAATTATTAACACGGAATTACTAGTAGTATACACCTATTGACTGCCTTGGGGTGGAATAGAGAGAACTACAGTAATGAACTTTCCGATGAATGGCAACAAGCCATATTTCCGACTAAATCCTGAATAATTACCCATAATTCTGCTGTGGTTAAAGAGTCGATTATTTAGGGAATTACTGTATTATCCCAAGATGGAGTCTTTTGAACAGCAAGCAGGACTATTGACTGAGGCCAATGCTGAGTTCAATAGTCCTGCTTGCTGTTAAGAAGACACCATCGAGGGAAATTAGCTCTTGATATTCCACCCAAAGGAAGTTAATACAGGGCCCAAGCTGGCAGTTGAAACACACAGAAGTGACTTCTCCCTCTGGAGATTTTGACCGTCAATATGTGTTTTATTATATGACACAATTCTCGTCTCATGCCAACCAGCAGGCTGGTAATAATTTGAAGACAATATCCCAGGCATGAGTTCGCTTGCCGGGCAATGGTCAAAACTACTCTCTGACATGTCATTGTCCAGTCAAAATATAGTTTGACATTCTGGGAACTCTACGTATATAATAATCGTTTATATTAATAACTAGTTCTTGCCTAAGTGTACATGATTCTACTAATTTTTCCATGTGTATACATTTTCATTCATATATCTGGCTGTGCCTAAAGTAAATCTCTATTTTATAACAGATTAATTAGGCCAAATAAACACAAAATACTCTTGTTGAGAAGGCGCGATCACAGAACAAATTTACTGCTGCAGGCAGCTCTTCAACTCTGGGATCTCACCTTCTCAACTCAACATGATAGGTCAACCAATATCACTTCACTGTAGTGATAATATGTATTGATGTCACTACACATGCTATTTGAAAGATTTTTGATCTTGTGTATTGTTCTCTTTATCTTTCTGACATCAGACAGAATTGTATTTATTAATTGTTATTTATTATAGTTTACATATTTTGTTCAACCCTTTCATTGTGGGGCTGCACTGGTGCAGCATTAAAGATCCTGTGCCAGAGCATTTTCTTATATATGTGAGTATCTCATAAGGAGCCTCTTATATATAAGGGAATGTACTGGCTTACAAGGTTAAAGTAAATATTGTTAGGCCAATGGATTCTCTTATATATATGCGAGGCTCCCTATTGGAGACTTGCATATATAAGAGAATGCATTGGCACAGGGTGTTTGCAAAATTTCAGGAAGCTCCAGTCATGGAAAGGTTAAAAAGATGAAGGGACTCAAGGCCTTCACAATGGGCACATGTGAAATGTCATGAACGTCTGTAATACAACTATCATCAACCACTACATATAATAAAATATCAACCGCTAAATGTAATAAATAGACAGAACACAACGCTCATCTTAATCAAGAATCTTTTATCGAATGAGTTGCGGATGGCGCAAGGATATGTTTCGCGAGAGCGTAGCTCGAGCGAAATATAACTTTGCGCCGTCCGCAACGAGTTCGATAAAAGTTTCGAGATTATGATGCAAGTTGTGTTCTGTATTTATTCTACACCGTTCAGTCAAATAAGTTCAATCCATGAATGTCACCTCCATTGTTACTATAGCTACCTTTTTGTGATTTAAGTCAGACAAATAACCAGTAATTATGGGGGGAATCACTGGAAGCGGACGATCGATGTAATGTACGTCATCTTTCTTGGCGACAACGTCAACAAGAATAGTTCCGGCTTGTATTCCACAAGAGGTATACACTAATATGTATTCAATGGCTGGGATTCCGTTGAATACATGTGCCTCACGTCAATGGGTGTGGAATAAAATATCAACCACTACATATAATAAAATATCAACCACTACATGTAATAGATACCAATACTTCTCCAATAAAAAGATTTGCATATCAAAACCAATGTTATGTAAATATTACTTACAGCTACGTATACATTACCTATCAAATATCAATTTGTCCCATAAAAATGTAAGGGGGTAAACATTGGAAAATTTCAAAGCATTGACAAATATTCTGAAAAACAGATTAAGACTTACATATTTGAATTAATTGCATGATAGGCAATGTTTTTTTATTGGACAAATTGCTGTAACATTAATGTTTACATTAAAAAATGGTTTAAACACAGGATATATCATTATTGAAGAATTATTTATAATCAATATGAAAACTACATGTAAGTCAATCTATTTTCTCCACAATCAAGTCTGGATATAGTGTGTCTGACATTTGCAGAATATGGTCAACAGAGGATGAATTTATTGACACTATCCCGCACGGCACGCCAGCATCACAAAATTCACCTTCTGGGAACCTCATTCTGCTTAGGACTCGACTGCTATGGGAGACATAGGATCAGATTGAAATTGAACCTGGTGATGTTCACCCATTTGTCATCTCGATTATGAAATTTATCTAGGGGGTATAGAAACAGAACAGAAGGGAAAATTAACTAAAAACTGTTAATTTTACACTATAGATACTTCCTAGAAGATGAGACCTAACCTAAGCAGAATGGGGTCCCCAGATGGTGAATTTTGTGATGCTAGCCTGCTGTGCAGGATAGCGTCACTAAATTCACCCTGTGGGGACCTCATTCTGCAAATGTCAGACACTATATCCAAGCTTGCCCACAAACTTCTTGGTGATGATCAATTACAGACTTACAGTAATGCCCTAAATAATTATGCTGTGGTTAAGTAGACGATTATTTAGGGCATTACTGTATATGATTTCTCACATGTGCCAACTGTGATGGCCTTATGTCCATTTAAAGTGTCCAATTTAACCTAGCAATTACATGTTTTTGGGATCACAATAGATCATTAAAGGCACGTGAGGCCTTAATTGTCGAAAATATTCATATTTGTTCCCAACACCGTAAACAGAAAAACATTAAAACGCATACAGTTTTGTTCATATATACCATGACCATCGCGTAAACAGCATGTTATCATAAATACCTACTATATTTTACCTAAGCAAGAGCCTGATTGGGTTACAGAGGACAGCACAATGCTACTGGCTAATAACACACAAATGGCATAAACGCTCTTTATTAGTTCCATATCAGGAATTCACCAACAAAGAACGCTCTTTATGTTTACCATCATAATATAAACAAACACCAGAAAAGTAACTTTTTATGCTTTTGTTTACATAACAATGGTTAAACATATGAGAATAACATACTGTTTATGCGATATTTCTTATTTATATACGGACAAAGTCTGTCTACATTTTGATGTTCTTTCTGTTTGTGGCGGATTTTGACGGGTGGAAATATTTTCACAGGATACCCACCGCCAAAGGCCTCCCGTACCTTTAAATACATAGATTTTATGTGTATGGATTTTATATGCCCCAGAAAGTAGAAATTATCCTAAAATGAAAAACTGGGTACCGATTTCGTCTGCAGCATATAGCAATAAGCGTATTGTTTGTTATTTTTTTCCTGACATGATTAATGAGTACTCTTCTGACTGATATGCGACATGTGATAAGTTGAAAGCAATATAAATATTTTTTATCACTACATTCTTTTCAACGGATAAATAGCCGACATAGAATTATTTCATGTATTTTTGTCACCCGAAAAATATAATTCAGGAGACTATAGAAAAGAGCGGCGCCTGTCCGTCCAAAACATTTGTTTGATTTTATGTGTTTTAACGGGAGGTGTGGAACCCTAAATACATCTTTAACCCTTTCAGTGACAGGGGCCAATCTCATCGGCCCTAATTTACGGTCTGTAAAATCGGCCCTAAGTATGCTTAAGCATGCTATAGCAAATTTAAAATCAAACTGGATAAAACCTTAGTGGCATGTTATAACTCAAAACTATCACCAAGTATTCATAGTAATAATTTTGATGCCCATGAAAAACGTAAGATTCCCTGGCACTAAACCTACAAAATAAGTCTGTTAAAGAATATAAGAAAAAATTATTAAAATTGTAAAATATTGTAAAAAATAATAACAAATGATGAAAAATTGTTAGGCCAATGCATTCTCTTATATATGCGAGGCGACCTATGGTCGACTCGCATATATAAGAGAATGCATTGGCACAGGGTATATGGGTTGATACAAAAATCGGACCTGGCACTGAAAGGGTTAAGTATCAAATTAAACCTAGTAAAGTCATGTCTTTTATCAAGTTCTATGAATCAAGATATATTCAAGATATATATAAAAGGCCGCTAGAAACTTGAATAGTGTTCGACAGAATTTGATGAAACTTGGTATTTGTTATTCATATGAGATAGTCTCATCAAGTTCAAATTTGGATCCAGTCCAACCATTTCTGGTGGAATCATACCACTTTTCGACTTAGCCACCGGTCAAATAAGGCCATCTTATACAGGCGATTTGTGGCCTATTGGCCTTTTATATATATCTTGATACATGGAACTTGATAAAAGACATGACTTTACGCGGTTTAATTTGATACTTAAAGATGTATTCAGGGTTCCACATCTCCTGTTACAACACATAAAATCAAATATAACACAATTATTTTGAATTGCTCTGCTGAAAAAAAAAACATTTTAAAACTAAAAGTGATATGTAAACTAGACCTAAGAATGTCATATTGTGACAACTTTACAAAATAATTATTTGTGTGCATATAAAACATCGAAACGACATAAAATAAATGCTAGAAAATTAAATATCGACCAAGATAAATGTCTTTTAGGAGGCACTTCTCGTTCCAAATATGTTACTTTTTTTTACACTATATTCAACAGGTTTCATATAAATTGGCTTGGAGCCTGGAACACAGTAATGCCCTAAATAATCGGCTCCTTAACCACAGCAGAATTATGGGTAATTTTTCAGGATTTAGTCGGAAATATGGCTTGTTGCCATTCGTCAGAAAGCTCTTACTGAGAGCTTTCGGATGAATGGCAACAAGCCATATTTCCAACTAAATCCTGAAAAATTACCTATAATTCTGCTGTGGTTAAGGAGTCGATTATTTTGGGCATTACTGTACATCTTTAATGATCGTTAGTTATAGATTGTACAGGATACTTTCATAAAGTTTTCAGATTTGTTATTGTGAAATCCAATGGTCACACTCTAATCACTTGAATGCTGTTCGGTCACACCATGTTCTCGGTGTGATTTTTTTTAACGCTGCCAAATTTCAACACAAAATGGAGAGTATTTCAAAGTAATTATATTATTTCACAACGTTATCCATTAGGCCAGATATTCAGCATATTGTCTTCAATAGAAATGGAGCTTAGATGCTGTGTTATGAGAAAAGTTTTGCACAATAATACACCTCTTCGAAATGTCTATTAGAACACAGCAAAAAGTGTAATTATTTTCTTTTATCGTCATCACTGCAAGAATTTTTGCTTTTTACATTGTTGCGCAGCGTTAATCTTGGCCACTCGATGCAATACCCAACATATATAAAAGTGGTATTTGAAGAAGAATATTAGCATTTATTTCAGTCAAAAAATTACACCTCGGGGTGTTAAAATTCAGCAGCGTTGAAAAAATTAACACCGAGAACGTGACAAATAACTAACGAGAACGTGACATGACATAGAACCGCAATTCAGGTGATTACAGAATGTGATGGTAATATCTCTCAAAACAATCATGAAGTTATGTTTATCACATGTTTTTATTTTTGAGTTATTCCTCTTTGTTAATCTACAACTGTTGATTTCTGGACTTCCAGCCCATTGTTTGTAAATTGTTGATATGGGGCATTCATATTTTGCCTACAATCTGAACTTTATGTTGCAAATTATGAGGGATTGCATAGGAAACTCTTGTTACTGGGGACGTATCAGTCTCATTGGCCATTCGAGTACAAAGTTTGAATGTTTTTGTTTTATTTTCAAGGAATTAATTTGGTAAAATTTTAATTTATTTTGCAATAATTATACAGTATGAGGTAATTCCAGCAGCTTAGAGATTCGGTTTGTTTTTGTTGTTTTGAAAATGAGATATTTTTATTGTGATGCGAGTCATCATTGACTTTAAACATTATTCGGATATATTCAGCCTGTCTAATTAAGTGACAGCCAATAGTTTTTAGTTCAGTTTTTGTTTTGTCAAAAACTCTACTTATGGTTTGACAAGGGAGAGGATAGGCGGGCGGGCAGGCGACCGATCCTAAACCTATATAACATATGCATTTTTTTTAATGAATTTTGACAATTTTTGGTTGTGAGTTTATTGTCACAAAGAAAATCAGGTCTGGCCCAACTTTCTGACAAGGATTATGGCACTTGTTTGTATTTATAGCTATTTTATGTCAGTTAGTGCGATAACTTGAACAAACGTCAACCAATTTAATTCATATTTAGTATAAATATGGATCTTTCATAATATCTTGACCAAGTTCAAAAACCAGGTTTGTCTGACTTTTTACACCTGAGTTACGGCCTTTAGTTTGCCTAATTGTTGCAATTTTATGCACTTTTATAGTGTTTCATGATCAAATTATAATATTAAAAGTTGGCATGTCTTCATCTGACCTAAAAACAATATCCCTGCTTCTGCTAACAGAACCTTGTCTATTTAGGTAGGAATGTGGGAAAATATTTTTTTATTTTATAATTTGTTTTTCAAATTTTGATTGAAATATTATCTAAATATTACAGCTGTCAGCAAATGGTTCCAAATTTCTACATTTACTGTCAAATCACTTGTCTCCACCCTCATCGCTGGTACACCCAGCATCACTCATCAATGGGATGAAACCGAGTTTCTGTTACTAATTCCTAACCCTGAATAGTTTTGCTTAGTACTCATAAGACACCAGAATTTAACAGATATATGTTTGTTTCTTTTTTAAATAAAAAATTGATCATTTTGAAAGGTTAATCATAGAATGCATGGTGACATGTTAGTATTCAGTCATGTAAAAAAAAAATATCATGGCCGGGTAGGGTTAGCAGAAACACAGTTAATTTAATTTTTGACCTCATGCTATCCCTGATAACTGGAGAGACTGCACAGTGTATTTTCCAAGTCATCAGTTGTTACTGAAATAAGAAATATCAGATCAGGCATGAGTCAATGAATCTCAAATATTCATGAAATGTTTTACTTTTCTTCTCAAGACTAGCAGAATGAAGTTCAGTATTAAATCAATCTCTACCAGAGAGCACCCAGTCATACTCCCTTTCTCATGTCATTAAGGGACTCTCAACCCTGCATGACAGACACGTGGTCCCCGGGTGAGTATGTTTATAGTTCAAAGACTCAGACTCAAATTGGAGACATGATAAATCTATCATATATTTTGGAACTTCTGTCTGTCTGTCTGTGTGTATGTATGTATGTGTGTTATAGACTCAAAAACTGCTCGACCGATCCGACTCAAATTTGGTATGTAGGCCTACTTTGATCCTGGGAATAATATGGACGTGTCCAATTTCATGTGCGACCATGTCCTTGATTTCACTCATATATGCTCATATAGGCAATGTTTCTGGGCCGATCAAACAATAGTTTGTCCAGACGCTGTATATTCTGACCAGATGGAGGCGATCACAAAGTAATCCCTAAATAGCCTGGATGAAGTCGGGCACATAAGCTAGTATATTATATTTAATGTGCCATCATTAATATTTAACATGTCATCATGAATATTTCCCTAACAGAGAAATTGTATTATATTGTCTTCTTGATATATGTATGAAAGCACATACATTCAATAATATAATTTGTTATTGTCTTTTTTTTGTTGCCATTTTGTATTCATTACTGTTGTATATGTTAATTGTTTGGCTGTAAATCTTGCTGTTTATGTATACATTGCATATCTGATTGTAGAATATTTTCAAAATTGTTGATTCAATGTTGTATGAACATGTAATTTGTATTGTGTACTACATCATTTTGATAGATATCAAATTGGTTAATATCCTCATTCAGTGTTTTTATTTCTTTGATCCAGCTTACAATGATGCAGAGGGAAATCTTAAAGCTGGGTTATCTCTATTAAATAATTTTTTTTAGAGACTTTCCTGGGTATGAAATAATATGTAAGAGTTTAAAATCCCTGCCTGGAAACGATTCTATCAATTGATATTGATTTTATCTCGGTATTATTTTATTATATTTTCTAAATATAGTATAAATTAATGGGACACGTATTTGTGCATATATATAGAACTTTTAGATAGAGTGGTTGTCTGAACGGTTGCGAGCCGCAGACTGTATCCAATTGATGAAGCCATACTTAAATTTAAAATCACCAATAAACGCAAGTTCAAAAGACCGTCATGAATATCAGGGATCATTATTGAATGGGATAGGGTTATTTTGTATGAAAAAAACTAATTATGTATCTACTATATATTTTGGGACTTCTGTCTGTCTCTCTGTTTGTTAGCAATGGCCGGGAAAACTGCCAGACGGATTTCGACGAAATTTTATATCTAGGGGTACTTTTGTCCGGGGGTGTTTTGGACGAGTCAAATCGTGACCCCGACCTGACCTTGACCTTCAAAATGGTTAATGTAAGGTCAAATCGCGCCTTTCGACGGGATTTCGACGAAATTTGATAGCTAGGGGTACTTTTGTCCGGGGAGTGTTTTGGACGGGTCAAGTCGTGATCCCGACCTGAACTTGACCTTCAAAATGTTCAATTAAAGGTAAAATCGCGCCTTTCGACGGGATTTCGACGAAATTTGATACCTTGGGGTACTTTTGTCCGGGGAGTTGTTTTGGACGGGTCAAATCGTGACCTGACCTTGACCTTCAAAATGGTCAATTCAAGGTCAAATCGCGCCTTTCGACGGATTTCGATATTAGATCCACGGATGTTTTCAAAACCAGCTATTTGAAAATTGGTATCTGAAGTCCGGATGAAAGCAGAGGGGAAACAGCCCGGACGAAGTCGGGTTACCCTGCTAGTGGTAAATATAAGGGTGCCCCCCCCCCCCCCTTCTCATTCTAACACATGGGATTCATACCCCTCTTTTGTGTGGACAATATATTTCAGCAAATGGTCGGAAACAAACATTGTCATTTGCCATATGTCATTTGGGTCATATGATTTTAGATCATACTTTGTTAACTTGTACTCAGGATTCATATATTCATATCTTTTTTCTCCTGACCCCCCCCCCCCCCCCCCCCCCCCCCACTCGTGTTTTACAACAATAGAATATATACCCATTTTTGAAAGTTTCTTCATGGTATGATAAAGTAATGTTGAATAGAGCAGTTTTTGGTGAGACTTTATAGCACCTCGGGATTATTTATCAGTCCCTTTAGCCCTTTAACCAACAGAACGGCCCTGTGCCAATGCATTCTCTTATATATGCGAGTCGACCATAGGTCGCCTCGCATATATAAGAGAATGCATTGGCTTAACATATTAAAAATGATAAAAATGTAAGAAAAAATTATAAAATTGTTGTAAGAAAAATGCAACCTATGGTCGACTCGCATATATAAGAGAATGCATTGGCACAGGGCATAACTGTAACCATCACAATGTGGTCAATTAGCCGGTTCCAATGATATCCATATTTGTATGGTTCTATTGAGACAGACCGAAGATATTTTAGGCTGTTGAAGCTTTATTTGGGCGTTTTTGGCCGGTTTGTTGGGTAAAGGGTTAGTCAGGCAATCGTCTCAACAGTCACTGCCTGTCTTGTTTGATAACAACGGTGACGCATATCATAAATAAATTTCTATTGCAGTATCTACTGGCATCTCTGCAATTTATTGAGCCAGCATATGTTGGTGGCTATCATTTTGTTGCGAGCTAAACTCGATAATGCTGTATAGTCATCACAATGATCATATGGCATTATGATTTGCTATTTGTTCGATTCATGCGGTAATACGGTATGACTCATAGCCGATCCCATGTCTAACAGGTTGGCTCATAGACCAGACGAAAATTCAGAGATCTGCGAAATATAACCTCAGATCAATCAGAAATGTCTCGCCTCCCCCACCTCAATTGCATGTTCGTGCCAAGAAAAACACTAGCATATAGATGCGAATTCATGCCATGATACCCTTCCGGTCACAAACTGCAAAAACATCGAACAATTGTTACTGGATGTTTACCAAGAACGACCTTTTACAAGCTGTAAAAAGTTGCATGGTATTGCGATAACAAGATGAAAAACCCCAGCCCCAAAGTTTTGGGGTTGACGTCATTCTGGGATTAAGATGTGCCATTCAATGTGACACTAAACTAGTCTTAATTTTTCTGCCGATTTCCGTCTTACCAAGTCAATTCTAATTGCTTTCAATTCCTAACACAAGCGCAAAAAGACTACTACCCCCCCCCCCCCCCCCCCCCCCCCCCCCCCCCACACTCTCCCTCACACACACAAGAACTTAATAGAAATACGATGAGAATAAGGTCAACAAATATTGGAACCAGCTTTAGAAAAGTTGCAAATTCAACTCCCGCGAACAAAACCAGAACATTCTGATCAAAATCGGTAATTTAATTTACCATGGTGTGAAAAAAGAGTATTTTTTTCTTCAGTTTAAAGGGAGACTACGCCAATTTCAATAAATTCCCGATAATAACAACGATCTAATATCGATAATATATAGAAAGCAATTAATTTGAGTCGAAGATGTCTTCTGTGAATGTTCAGATTAACATGTTATCTTAAAATCAAATTTATAATTCTATATAAATTTAATGTATGGCTCCAGTCATAACCTAAGTTACGAATTTATATGTACAGCCTGTACAGTACAGGACGTAATCAAATTAAATGACGGATAGTGGCAAACTCCAGGAAGAGTTATCTCCCATCGCCCCGCTGAGATACCACTGCCATAAGGACATTTGGTATATATTTCTTACGTGTTCTTAGTTCTTATATTTTAGGATTAAAATTGTCTATGGCTGGCTCCGTTCATATTGTTCTTATCAATACCGAAAGAATTACCATTATTAGCTCAACTTTACTTTATAAAGTTTGAGCTATTGTCATGGCTTTGTCGTCCGTCGTCCGTGTGTGCGTGTGTGATTCGTCAACAATACAGGCTACACGTCGTACCTTTGGTTGGATCATTATGAAATTTGACATAGCTGTTGACATCAACATTTAGACCGGAACGACTCATTTTGGGGTCATTCGGAAGAAAAAAACATGGCCACCAGCGGCCATCTTGGATTTCAATATTTAATCCATTATCACAGGCTACATGTCGTACCTTTGGTCTGATCATCATGAAATTTGTCACGGATGTTAAAATTGACGGTCATTCGGCCAAAAAACATGGCGCCGGCAGCCATCTTAGATTTACTCTTTGCATGACTAAATTATTTGGCACGGCCTACATGTCGTACCTTTGGTCAGATCATCATAAAATGTGTCATGGATATTAACAGTGACATGTAGATGGGAACGAGTCATTTTGGGGTCATTCGGCAAAAAAATATGGCCGCCAGCAGCCATCTTGGATTTTACTCTTTGTGTGACTAAATCTTTAGCACGGGCTACAGGTCGTACCTTTAGTCTGATCATCATGAAATTTGTCATGGCTGTTGAAATTGGAATGTAGATGAGAACGAGTCATTTTGGGGTGAATCGGACAAAAAACTTGGCTGCCAGCGGCCATCTTGGATTTCAAAATTCAATCCATTAGCACGGGCTACAGGTCGTACATTTGGTCTGATCATCATGAAATTTGTCACGGATGTTAACATTGACATGTAGATGGGAACGAGTAATTTTGGGTTATTCGGCCAAAAAATATGGCCACTGGCAGCCATCTTAGATTTACTCTTTGCATGACTAAATTCTTTGGCACGGCCTACAGGTCATACCTTTCGTCCGATCATCATAAAATGTGTCATGTATGTTAACAATGACATGTAGATGGGAACGAGTCATTTTGGGGTCATTCGGCCAAAAATCATGGCCGCTGGCAGCCATCTTGACAATTTTACTCTTTGCATGACTAAATCCTTTAGCACGGGCTACAGGTCGTAGCTTTAGTCTGATCATCATGAAATTTGTCATGGCTGTTTAAATTGGAATGTAGATGGGAACGAGTCATTTTGGGGTCATTCGGACAAAAAACATGGCTGCCAGCGGCCATCTTGGATTTCAAAATTCAATCCATTAGCACGGGTTACAGGTCGTACTGTTCATCTGATCATCATGACATTTGTCATGGTATGGGTGTTAATATTGACATATAGATAGGAACGAGTAAAATATTCTGGGGTCGTTCGGTCAAAAAACATGGCCACCGGCAGCCATCTTGGATTTTATTCTTTGCATGACTAAATGCTTTGACACGGGCCACAAGTCGTACCTTTGGTCAGATCATCATAAAATTTGTAATGGATGTTAAATATAACATGTAGATGGGAACGAGTCATTTTGGGGTCGATTGGCCAAAAAACATGGCCGCCAGCAGCCATCTTGGATTTTACTCTTTGTACGACTAAATCCTTTAGCACGGGCTACAGGTCGTAGCTTTAGTCTGATCATCATGAAATTTGTCATGGCTGTTTAAATTTGAATATAGATGGGAACGAGTCATTTTGGGGTCATTCGGACAAAAAACATGGCTGCCAGCGGCCATCAATTTAACTTCTTCCCAAAGTTGAGCTACAGTGTCATTGACACTTTCATTCGGCCAAATAAAATGGCCGCCAGCAGCCATCTTGGATTTTACTCTTTACATGACTAAATCCTTTGGCACGGGCTACAGGTCGTACCTTTGGTCGGATCATTATGAAATTTGTTATGACTGTTTCTTGACATTGACATGCAGATGGGAACGAGTCATTTTGGGGTTATTCGGCAAAAAAACATGGCCGCCAGCGGCCATCTTGGATTTCAAAATTCAATCCGTTAGCACGGGGATACAGGTCGTACTGTTCATCTGATCATCATGAAATTTGTCATGGGTGTTAATATTTACATGTAGATGGGAACGCTGGCAGCCATCTTGGATTTTACTCTTTGCATGAATAAATACTTTCACACAGGCTGAAGGTCGTACCTTTTGTCAGATCATTGTGAAATTTGTCATGGGTGTTGACATTGTCATGTAGATGAGAACGAGTCATTTTTAGGTCATTCGGCCAAAATCATGGCCGCCAGCAGCCATCTTCTTGGATTTTACTCTTTGTATGATTAAATCCTTTGGCATGGGCTATAGGTCGTACCTTTAGTCGGATCGTCATGACATATGTCATGGCTGTTGACATTAGGATGTAGATAGGGGTCATTTTGGGGTCATTTGACCTTAAAACGTGTCCACTGGCAGCCATCTTGGATTTTACTCTTTGCATGACTAAATCCTTTGGCACACACTACAGTCCACTTCCCTCATCCGATCATCTACAGAATTCATATTAATCTTGATATTGATCTTACTAGATGGAAGCTAACAAATGTTTTTTAATTTTATTGGAAAACATTGCCGCCAGCAACCATTTTACTTTTATATATATATATATATATCTTCATGTTGATAATCTAGTATTACTTAGACATTTCAACTTTCCGCATTCCTAATCGCTCCATTGACTGTAACACATTAAATTATTCCCCTTTCCAAGTTGAGATACACAGTGTCATTGACACTTTCATTGCAAACTTTTGGTGGTCAAAACAAGATAATATGTGACTAAATATAGTTCCGACGATATGTAAAAATGGATTTATCGGTCCGCAAAGTACCATCCTTGTGGCAGTGCTATAACACAGTGATAACGTAGAGGGCGCTGCATGGAGTTTGGGATAGTGGTTTTAAATTGGGCAATACGTAGCAAACATCGCTGCACACCGGCATCGTGTAAAAGTTATGTTGATGCGGGGCGTGAAATCAATATACTGACTGGCTATACGTGAGTATATGGGACTATTAAGATATATGTATATAATATAAACTGTACAAAAATATCTCGATAACGAGTTCTATTTTCGCAGTCCTGCTTATATATCTGTCATCTGTAACATTACTTCGTACTCAACAGACAGTAAAATAAAGGAAATCTGGTTAGGCTACCTGATTCTACGAAGCAGATAATAGAGGGGGGCCACCCCATTTTCGTACGCCGGATTCCGGGGTTAATATAGAGTATTCCGGATGCCGAGTGTTTGTACGCCGGATGCCGAAACCTGTATATTTCGTATTCCGGATGCCGAAATTACAATGACAGATATTATTTAGTGTTGATTTTTGCATTCATAATTAACTATGGTTGTCACATATTTCATTTTCCTACCCGTCGAACGACGGCATTTCACAATAGTCCCGCGTCAATAGAAACAATGACAACAATAGTGTAGACGGTGAACGCAAAATGTATAGTACGAGACTTCGACATGCGACCTTGAAAATCTAACTTAGTAAACATGGCGCTCAAATTTAGATATTGGTCGACCTCTAGCACTGCACCCCAGGACTCAACTTCACCCCACTAATTTTCTTTCTAAATGTCTCCTCTAATTTTGTTCGGTTGTTAACCAGAAAAAAAAGTGGCCGCAGAGACTTCAGACAAGATGGCGTCCATGATGGCGTCCATTTTTTTTAATATGCACCATGCAGGTCTCTTTGGTCGCCGTTATAGTAAAGATGATATAACATGCGGTCTTGTTTTCCGCTCGATTCGTTATGCTAATATACAACCCTTACAAATTAGCCAAAAATCCGATACCAGAATCCAATATGGCGACAAAGATGGCCGCCGAAATATGAAAATATGCTATGTTTCTGACATTTCACCACCTTTCGTTTGTCTCTGACAGTCTGTGGGAACATATTGGCATCTTGGCGTGAATTTATACATTTATCGTATAGAAGAGTCATTAGCAAACACAAGGCGACCATAGTATACATTCATTGTGGGATTTTTTTGTCCGATATCACATTTTCCCAAATGCCGGTATAATAGGTCAAAGCCGAATCGACGCTAAGAACGCGATGTAATGTTTCGAATCAATGAATGTTATTGATATTATAACAACACCCATGCATATATATGTGCAGTAGATACTGGAGCTAGGATTCCTCTTATACCTGAGTTGAGGAATATTAACCCAAATAAATCCAAGATGGCGGCCAAAATAGCCACCAGAAATAGAAAAATCGCCGATTTTAACATCAGTGAGCGTTATTGTCACGACAAATCCACACATGTTTACTAGTATGAGTTGGGAACACTTAGGCGAACAAAGTTCTGTCCTTATATCATATCCAAATAAAAGTCCCCCAAAATCTAAAATGGCGCCCACAATGGCCGAAATTCCCTTATTTCCATATCATTGGGCATTATTTTCGAGACAACTGGACACATGTTGGAAAGACTGAGGTGAAGTAATTACCTTGCATCTCATGCAAGAAATTGTTTTCCAAATTGAATATGGCGGCCAAAATGGCGACCGAAATTTGAAAACAAGCTCACATTCCTTTACTTTCTTACGATGGTCCTTATTGTTACGCGATTTATGCCCACAATTACATGTTTATATGGAAAATTTATATGAAGTACTCAATTGTGTTTGGCAAATTCTCACAGTCAAGATGGCGATCAAACTGGTGGCCAGAAATTGAAAAGAAGTCGATATTATCACATACTAATTTCAACGTTTTGTCATTATTTCGATGGACAAAACGGTACATAATATAAGCCATCTATTAGTTCCAACATAATTTATGTCGTAGCCTTCTGGAAGGATGAAAACCCACAATTAATAATCGCGATGTGGCATTCGAAATCCATTCTCCACTAAGCGCCCATAATGGCCGTAACCGTATACAGGTGCGCCGAATAGTCATATTTTTACTTCAAATAATCAAAACAACAGTACCTGAGTTTATTCTGATTTGCCACATTCAGCATTATCTGGACCTGTTTCCGTCTCTTCGTCAGATTAATCTATCTCGCTCACACCAACACAGTTTTTTAAACTTCTATATAGAAACGTCCCACTAATCGGAATGTTTCAAACAATGCATGTGCCTGTGCCGGTCTCAATCTGCGTACTTTCAGCTTGGGTGACCTAATGGGGATAAAACATGTACACCTGGTGATCTTCCCAAACAGCCACTTCTCAATATATGGTTCATCAATTCACATTCTCATCTAATGCACTGACGTACCCGGAAAACTTCTGTATATGGCTTCGAATGTTGAAAGCCTGACATTTGACGGATGCCTTTCTGCTAAGGGCCTAAGGCATAGCAGACCATAATGCATAATATACCCACATTTCTTGACCGCCTACTTGACTGTGAGTATCAATTGCCAAACTCAAATGAATACATACTAGTACTTCATATCAATATTCCATATCAACATGTAATGGTGGGTAGAAATCGCGAAACAATAACGCCCATCGTAAGAAAGTAAATGAATGTAATGTGTTTTCAAATTTCGGTCGCCATTTTGGCCGCCATCTTCGATTTGGAAAACAGTTTCTTGTATGAGATGTAAGGTAATTACTTCACCTCAGTATTTCCAACACAACTGTCCTGTAAGAATCGTTGTCTAGACAATAATGTTAATGATGTGAATATGACGGATTTCGGTGATTTTTCAAAATCTGTCCGCCATTGTGGGCGTCATTTTGTATTTGGGAGACTTTTATTTGGATATGGTACACTTCTTGGCCTAAGTGTTCCCAACTCACAATAGCACGCATGTATGGAGTTGTCGTGACAATAACGCTCAATGATGTTAAAATCAGCGATTTTCGGCGATTTTTCTATTTCTGTGGCTATTTTGGCCGCCATCTTGGATTTGGGCTAATATTCCTCAACTCAGGTATAAGAGGAATCCTAGCTCGAGTATCTCATTCATTGATTCAAAACATTAGCGTCGATTCGGCTTTGACCTATTATACCGGTATTTGGGAAAACGTGATATCGGACAAAAATATCCCACAATGAATGTATATTATGGTCGCCTTTTTTTGGCTAATTTGTAATGGTTGTATATTAGCATAACGAATCGAGCGGAAACAAGACCGCATGTGATATCATCTTTACTATAATGGTTATCAAAGATACCTGGTGCATATAATAAAAATGGCCGCCATGATGGACGCCATCTCTGCGGCCACTCTTTTTTTGGTAACAACAGAAACAAATTAGAGGAGACACTAAGAAAGAAAATTAGTGGGGTGAAGTTTAGTCCTGCGGGGGGGGGGGGTACATAGGTCGACCAATATCTCCTGGACTAATCGTTCCGGATGTAATTCAGTTCATCGCGCCGCCCGGAACAGCGGAGTTTTTGTTTGTCTCTGTCAAATGGAACCAATATTTCACTATCGGAGCTAAAAAAAAAAACTCCTAATCAAAAAGTACGGTGTTACTCAGTGGGCCGCATTGTTGGGTTTGGCGAATTTCAAAACAAAAATATCATTGAAGAGGCTAAAACCCGATCCAGAATTCCCCCATGGAAGGTTTTTATGCTGTGACACGGAGACGGAATGGAGCAACGTAAAGGGATAGTTGCATAGCACTCCCACGTCTCATTCTTTCTTTGAGTATTTATGGTCATATATAGAATGAATTGTACATTTGATACTACCAAAGCGTTGCTTTAGCTATAAACGTTTGGCAACAATGGGTTAAATTGGTATAAATCGTATTCCGGATGCCACCCTCTGTTATAGAGTATTCCAGATGCCACCCCCAATTTTAGGCCGGATGCCGGATGCAAGAGGGGGGTGGCCGGGTGGGTGGTCCCCCTCATAATATAGAAACTAACACCATTTATACAGCATACAGTATCACTTTAAATAACCATCCGTATCAGATCCGTATAGGGAAAATAAAACCACAGGGTGTGTTATATAGGTACAGTTAGTGTATAGAATGTTTTTGTGAGTGCGTATGCACTATAGAGACACATTCTAATATCGTTAGCATTTGTGATAAATTTATTTAGAAATTTGTTAACTTCTATATAGCTCTCTGTTTTTGGCACCCGTCCCGTCATCTACAATGAATAGAAGTGCGAACATTAAATATCTCTTTACCCTAACAAAACGATTCGTCTTTAAAGAACGCTCGGATATATCATCATTATATCGTGTTAACGCCCTAATGACGCGTGGGAGATGCTATGAGATTAACCCCCAAACTGCATGTTGCACACAACTTCACAGTTATCGTTGGAACCAGACAGATATTGCGTTACAATCAACATTCTATTGTTCATTGTATTGAATGAAATCTTGGTCTCGTTTCAACGAGACTGGCAACTTCAATATTCTGATGGAGTGATAAGAGGGTCTCCGTTGGAACGGAGTGTCCACAAGCATTATAAATTCCATCTGCAGCCCGGCGCTTTCACCAGACAAGAAATTCCCAGGACCAGGAAATTCCATTTGCATCCTTGGTTTGGAATGTTCCATCTGGTAACTTAAAGATTTCCCACCGACACCCCTAAGATTGAACACTTTTCAACTGATAGCCATTTTCAACTCATGTTGTATATACCAGGCATGAATATTCCAACTGAACATTTTGGCCAAAAGTTGCATGTTGAGGCTGATGGGGGGGGGTGTACTCAACCACCCTGTCGTCCCTGTTGGGAACATTAATCAATGTTCCCGCTGTCACACTGGCTGTCATCAATTTTTCACAGAGAAGTGAGACGATTTGTTTTAACAAATATCGGGATATAGTAAAAAGGACGCTCTGTATTGTTCCAAGCATGATGCAGAAAATCGGGACCCTCGACTGTTCCAATTTGACAACATATTAAAACTATACCAGAAAATAATTAGATCGTACATGGACCCATTAACCCTTTGCAGTGCCAGGGGCCGATGAGATCGGCCCTAATTTACGGTCTGTAAAATCGGCCCTAAAAAAATAAAAAATAAATTAAGCATGCTATATAGCGAATTTAAAAACAAACTGGATAAAACCTTAGGGGCATGTTATAACTCAAAACTATCACCAAGTATTCATAGTAATAATTTTGATGCCCATGAAAAACGTAAGATTCCCTGGCACTAAACCTGCAAAATAAGTCTGGAACTGAAAGAGAGTAGAATATAAGAAAAAATTATTAAAATTGTGAAAAATAATAACAAATGATGAAAATTTGTCAGGCCAATGTATTCTCTTATATATGCGAGGCGACCTATGGTCGACTCGCATATATAAGAGAATGCATTGGCACAGGGTATATGGGTTGATACAAAAATCGGACTTGGCACTGAAAGGGTTAAAGACATATTATGGACTTGTTCGGTGCACGAAACGATAAACTGGTACTCAGGCGCTATGCTAACCTGGGGAATATAGCATTCTACTAACATCGCCGGAAATTTCAAAGAAATCGACCATACAACTCCATAGAAAACATCATCTGAACTACGCTCAATTGTAAATATTTACATCTGGATTCGGGACGCAACTATCGGTTATAAACAGACACAAATGATTTCGCCATCGAGAATCGTTGCATTTTATTAATGACGATGAGCGTGTTGTCAATTTTGGATTAATATTCGTAAAAATAACTACTTTGAGCAAGATTATTCTCCATTTCTATTTTATCACCCTACCCGAGTGTTTCACATCATTTTAATATGAGTCTTCTTTTGATGATCAGATATTGACTTTGAAAATAAAACGTTTTAATACGTTTGCAATTTATGTCAGGTTAGCATAATTTCATCTGATTGTCTCCGATAAAGAGCGTTCATGATTTTCTTTCCCCAAAGCTGTAGATTCTAAAAAGTGTTCTCAATTTATGATATGTTTTACTCGTTTTCACAGTAAAACTGTTGTAAGATTTTGTGTTTTCGCGTTGCCTGCATGCATGTGTCATACCAATGACAGTGATTGGCAGTTTTTTTCTCCAAATATTTCTATTGTCTGGTTAGCTGGTATAACTATTTTTGTGGCTTGCAAATTATCCAGCTCTTAATTTACAAAACAATAAACAATTTTATAGATCTATTTTCGGGCCTGGACAGGGGGTGGAAAAGAGTTTTTTCCGGGTACGTATGCCGGGGTGGGTGGGTGATCGTTAGGACCAACAAACAATTTTTTCCGCAAATCAAAAATATTTTTCCTGCAAGTCTTTTTGACTGTTTTTGCAATGAGTTTGGCTTAAAACACATCTATATATATGTCAATATTAATATAAATGACAAATGTCATGATGATCAGACAAACAGTATAGCCTGTAGCCCATGCTAATGGATTGAATTTTGAAATCCAAGATGACCGAATGACCCCAAAATGACTTGTTTCTATTTACATGTCAATGTTAACATCCATGACTAATAGTATCACAGAAATTCATATACAGCTGTTTACAGTGAATTTCCCCCCCGCAAATCTATGTTTTAGTGTTAAAAGGGAGGTGGTGTCCAAAAATGGTCGGGAAAAACTGCGGGAAAAAATTTGGACGCGGGGGTGGGTGGGTCCCAACAAGGGTCCAAAGTCAAAAATCAGCATACGTGCCTGCAAATGTTTTCCGACTCCCCCCTGGCCTCAGTCTGAGTAAACTCATACCTAAATATTCATTACAACATTGAATATAAGGTCTGACGGATAACATCGATATCTCATTTCCAAGTCCTCGGGATTCCGTAATCTGATTGATTGCGTAAATTATTTTCCGTCCAATGAAACCGTATGGGTTAATAAACAAGTGTCAGTGGGCGGAGATAATGTCACCTCTAAATATAGTAACAGAGCGGAATTTCTCCGATCGAAAGCGATGCTTGCAAATACAACAGACAGAAACAATGGCTTCGAAATTATATATTCGGATTAATTTGAAGGATGTGCTAGACCTGATAGATAGGCCTGCGCATGGTACCAACTTGGCCTCCCATAAATATAAATAGAACTCACTCACGTCCGTGTATTTGATTTACTTTGTTGTACCATGGTTTGCAAATCAAATTATTTGTCGTAAAAAAGTCATCTGAAAGTTAATACCGAGGAAATGACTTAATTTTATGCTTTTAAATAGTTCTAAAGCATCATTTTTGATGACGACCTTATTTTTTGCTCTCGGGTGCAGCTTTCCGGGTGATGCAGCGAGTTCATCTCCCGAAAAAGAATAGTCGCACACACGACAAATATTATCTGCTGTAATGTTATGTCGCGACACAGGCCATTACTATTGCGAAGCACAACAAATAACACGTGGGGACACCTGTCAATCATCGATGTATTTTTTTTAATCCGT
This sequence comes from Siphonodentalium dalli, assembly GCA_032622095.1. Lineage (NCBI taxonomy): Eukaryota > Metazoa > Mollusca > Scaphopoda > Gadilida > Siphonodentaliidae > Siphonodentalium > Siphonodentalium dalli. The sequence continues at coordinate 63,867,121 of CP136064.1, read as the reverse complement.
GACGTCATTTTGGGGAACCTCTTCGCTGAATAGAAATGATTTTGGCTACATAAGCTCCAGACTCTATATTTCAAATATAGAGTCGACGTTCACCCAGACTGCCCTGGCCTCGATGTTACAAAAGCGAATATAATTTCAGGTTCCAAAGCTAGGGGAATAACTCTATCTGATATATTGATGCGTTGTAAATTCATGCATGCCAAATCAAATGCACCTTAGAAATCCACACCATTGTCAGTGCGCGTACGTTCTGAATATAACGCTACCAGTGGCAGTGTTTCGTTGCAATTTAAAAAAGTTTACTCTTTATAAGTTCTCTAGTTAGGTTGTCTACGGACAGTCTCATTATTATCCAAGATTCTATCCCCTTCTTTTTTCGTTTTCTTGCAATATTGTCATGTTCTGTGGTAATAGACGTGTCACTCCCCCAGTCTCCGGTGGTTTCATGGGAAATACCGCACTGTCTTGACAAGGTAAAGTAATACCTTATAATTGGTGGAAACAGGTTAGCTCAGGCTAGATAACTATGGTATATATTTCTTTAAATTTCTTAACCAAAGCTATTCTTGTTATTCTTGATATCAGGAGTGAAAGTCTGAAAGACATAATATCCACGAAGTATATATCCTAGCTATGTTAAATAGTTAAATCTTATAAGCGAAAACCCTCCCATGTCATGCATGACAATTGTCATATTACGCAGAGAAGTACACGCGAGACAAAGTAAGCAGACGCTCTTTATTGTTACCATATCAGAAATATATAAAACTGAACGCTCTTTATTGTCTGTGATATAGAGAATCGGGACCGGATCAACTGACAGGACCAGGGGGGCGGGTCGCACAAAAGTTGTATCACATGGGGCGGGGTCGGTGAATCCGAAGAGGCCCGAAAAAATGAGTTTGTGCAAATTGTTTTCTATTCACATTTTTGCCCTTGTTTTAAGTTGTTTTCAAATATATTCATTAATAATTGTGTTCTAAGGCAGGTTATGGCCTTTACAGACACTTAGGAACAGGGTATGTATAAGATATAAGTAATACAGGGGAGATCTTCCAAAAACATACCTATACCGGGCGGGGTGGGTGCATCTCAGAGGCCGGAAAAAAATTGTTTGTGCAAATTTTTATCCGCAACTCAAAAATATTTTTCCTGCAAGTCTTTTTGACTGTTTTTGCAATGAGTTTGGCTTAAAACACATCTATATGTCAATATTAATATAAATGACAAATTTCATGATGATCAGACAAACAGTATAGCCTGTAGCCCATGCTAATGGATTGAATTTTGAAATCCAAGATGACCGAATTACCCCAAAATGACTTGTTTCTATTTACATGTCAATGTTAACATCCATGACTAATAGTATGCACAGAAATTCATATACAGCTGTTTACAGTGAATTTCCCCCCGCAAATCTATGTTTAGTGTTAAAAGGGAGGTGGGTGTCCAAAAATGGTCGGGAAAAACTGCGGGAAAAAATTTGGACGCGGGGGTGGGTGGGTCCCAACAAGGGTCGAAAGTCAAAAATCAGCATACGACGTGCCTGCAACTTTTTTCCGACTCCCCCCTGGCCTCGATGTTACAAAAGCGAATATAATTTCAGGTTCCAAAGCTAGGGGAATAACTCTATCTGATATATTGATGCGTTGTAAATTCATGCATGCCAAATCAAATGCACCTTAGACATCCACACCATTGTCAGTGCGCGTACGTTCTGAATATAACGCTACCAGTGGCAGTATTTCGTTGCAATTTAAAAAAGTTTACTCTTTATAAGTTCTCTAGTTAGGTTGTCTACGGACAGTCTCATTATTATCCAAAATTTAATCCCCTTCTTTTTTCGTTTTCTTACAATATTGTCATGTTCTGTGGTAATAGACGTGTCACTCCCCCAGTCTCTGGTGGTTTCATGGGAAATACCGCACTGTCTTGACAAGGTAAAGTAATACCCTATAATTGGTGGCAAACAGGTTAGCTCAGGCTAGATAACTATATGGTATACATTTCTTTAAATTTCTTAACCAAAGCTATTCTTGCTATTCTTGATATCAGGAGTGAAAGTCTGAAAGACATAATATCCACGAAGTATATATCATAGCTATGTTAAATAGTTAAATCTTATAAGCGAAACCCTCCCATGTCATGCATGACAATTGTCATATTACGCAGAGAAGTACACGCGAGACAAAGTTAGCAGACGCTCTTTATTGTTACCATATCAGAAATATATAAAACTGAACGCTCTTTATTGTCTGTGATCTAGAGAATCGGGACCGGATCAACTGACAGGACCAGGGGGGGCGGGTATCATACAGGGCGGGGTGGGTGAGTCCGAAGGGGTCCGAAGAGGCCCGAAAAAATGAGTTTGTGCAATTTTTTTTCTATTCACTCTTTGCGTGACTAAATCTTTAGCACGGGCTACAGGCCGTACCTTTAGTCTGATCATCATGAAATTTGTCATGGCTGTTGAAATTGGAATGTAGATGGGAACGAGTCATTTTGGGGTGATTCGGGCAAAAAAATGGCCGCCAGCGGCCATCTTGGATTTCAAAATTCAATCCATTAGCACGGGCTACAGGTCGTACCTTTGGTCTGATCATCATGAAATTTGTCACGGATGTTAACATTGACATGTAGATGGGAACGAGTAATTTTGGGGTCATTCGGCCAAAACAATATGGCCACTGGCAGCCATCTTAGATTTACTCTTTGCATGACTAAATTCTTTGGCACGGCCTACAGGTCGTAACTTTGGTCGGATCATCATAAAATGTGTCATGTATGTTAACAATGACATGTAGATGGGAACGAGTCATTTTGGGGTCATTCGGCCAAAAAACATGGCCGCCAGCAGCCATCTTGAAAATTTTACTCTTTGTATGACTAAATCCTTTAGCACGGGCTACAGGTCGTACCTTTAGTCTGATCATCATGAAATTTGTCATGGCTGTTGAAATTGGAATGTAGATGGGAACGAGTCATTTTGGGGTCATTCGGCCAAAAATCACGGCCGCTGGCAGCCATCTTGGATTTTACTGTTTGCATGACTAAATCCTTTAGCACGGGCTACAGGTCGTAGCTTTAGTATGATCATCATGAAATTTGTCATGGATGTTAACAATGACATGTAGATGGGAACGAGTCATTTTGGGGTCGATTGACCAAAAAGCATGCCCGCCAGTAGCCATCTTGGATTTTACTCTTTGTATGACTAAATCCTTTAGCACGGGCTACAGGTGGTAGCTTTAGTCTGATCATCATGAAATTTGTCATGGCTGTTTAAATTTGAATATAGATGAGAACGAGTCATTTTGGGGTCATTCGGACATAAAACATGGCTGCCAGCGGCCATCTTGGATTTCAAAATTCAATCCATTAGCACGGGTTACAGGTCTTACTGTTCGTCTGATCATCATGAAATTTGTCATGGTATGGGTGTTAATATTGACATATAGATGGGAACGAGTAATTCTGGGGTCGTTCGGCCAAAAAACATGGCCACCGGCAGCCATCTTGGATTTTACTCTTTGCATGACTAAATGCTTTGACACGGGCCACAAGTCGTACCTTTGGTCAGATCATCATAAAATTTGTAATGGATGTTAAATATGACATGTAGATGGGAACGAGTCATTTTGGGGTCGATTGGCCAAAAACATGGCCGCCAGCAGCCATCTTGGATTTTACTCTTTGTACGACTAAATCCTTTAGCACGGGCTACATGTCGTAGCTTTAGTCTGATCATCATGAAATTTGTCATGGCTGTTTAAATTTGAATATAGATGGGAACGAGTCATTTTGGGGTCATTCGGACAAAAACATGGCTGCCAGCGGCCATCAATTTAACTTCTTCTCAAAGTTGAGCTACAGTGTCATTGATACTTTCATTCGGTCATTCGGCCAAATAAAATGGCCACCAGCAGCCATGTTGGATTTTACTCTTTACATGACTAAATCCTTTGGCACGGGCTACAGGTCGTACCTTTGGTCGGATCATTATGAAATTTGTTATGACTGTTGCTTGACATTAACATGTAGATGGGAACGAGTCATTTTGGGATTATTCGGCAAAAAAACATGGCCGCCAGCGGCCATCTTGGATTTCAAAATTCAATCCATTAGCACGGGGATACAGGTCGTACTGTTCATCTGATCATCATGAAATTTGTCATGGATGTTAATATTTACATGTAGATGGGAACGCTGGCAGCCATCTTGGATTTTACTCTTTGCATGAATAAATACTTTCACACAGGCTGCAGGTCGTACCTTTTGTCAGATCATTGTGAAATTTGTCATGGATGTTGACATTGACATGTAGATGAGAACGAGTCATTTTTAGGTCATTCGGCCAAAATCATGGCCGCCAGCAGCCATCTTCTTGGATTTTACTCTTTGCATGACTAAATCCTTTGGCACGGGCTATAGGTCGTACCTTTAGTCGGATCGTCATGAAATTTGTCATGGCTGTTGACATTAGGATGTAGATAGGAGTCATTTTGGGGTCATTTGACCTTAAAACGTGTCCACTGGCAGCCATCTTGGATTTTACTCTTTGCATTACTAAATCATTTGGCACACCCTACAGTCCACTTCCCTCATCCGATCATATACAGAATTCATATTAATCTTGATATTGATCTTACTAGATGGAAGCTAACAAATGTTTTTTAAATTTTATTGGAAAACATAGCCGCCAGCAACCATCTTGGATTTTACTTTTATATATATATATATCTCTTCATGTTGATAATCTAGTATTACTTAGACATTTCAACTTTCCGCATTCCTAATCGCTCCATTGACTGTAACACATTAAATTATTCCCTTTCCAAGTTGAGCTACAGTGTCATTGACACTTTCATTGCAAACTTTTGGTGGTCAAAACAAGATAATAGGTGACTAAATATAGTTCCGACGATATGTAAAAATGGATTTATCGGTCCGCAAAGTACCATCCTTGTGGCAGTGCTATAACGCAGTGATAACGTATGGAGTTTTTGGATAGTGGTTTTAAATTGGGCAATACGTAGCAAACATCGCTGCACACCGGCATCGTGTAAAAGTTATGTTGATGCGGGCGTGAAATCAATCTACTGACTGGCTATACGTGAGTATATGGGACTATTAAGATATATGTATATAATATAACATTTATTTCATGCATTTGCCTGAAAACTGTACAAAAATATCTCGATAACGAGTTCTATTTTCGCATTCCAGATTACCTGTCATCTGTAACATTACTTCGTATATACTCAACAGACATTAAAATAAAGGAAATCTGGTTACCTTATTCGACGAAGCAGAGAATATAGAAACTAACACCATTTATACAGCATACAGTATCCCTTTAAATGACCATCCGTATAGGGAAAATAAAACCACAGGGTGTGTTAGGTACAGTTGGTGTATAGAATGTTTTTGTGAGTGCGTATGCACTATATTAGAGCCACATTCTAATATCGTTAGCATTTGTGATAAATTTATTTAGAAATTTGTTAACTTCTATATAGCTCTCTGTTTTGGCACCCGTCCCGTCATCTACAATGAATAGAGGTGCGAACATTAAATATCTCTTTACCCTAACAAAACGATTCGTCTTTAAAGAACGCTCGGATATATCATCATTATATCGTGTTAACGCCCTAATGACGCGTGGGAGATGTTATGAGATTAACCCCCAAACTGCATGTTACACACAACTTCACAGTTATCGTTGGAACCAGACAGATTTTGCATTACAATCAACATTCTATTGTTCATTGTATTGAATGAAATCTTGGTCTCGTTTCAACGAGACTGACAACTTCAATATTCTGATGGAGTGATAAGAGGGTCTCCGTTGGAACGGAGTGTCCACAAGCATTATAAATTCCATCTGCAGCCCGGCCCTTTCACCAGACAAGAAATTCCCAGGACCAGGAAATTCCATTTGCATCCTTGGTTTGGAATGTTCCATCTGGTAACTTAAAGATTTCCTACCGACACCCCTAAGATTGAACACTTTTCAACTGATAGCCATTTTCAACTCATGTTGTATATACCAGGCATGAATATTCCAACTGAACATTTTGGCCAAAAGTTGCATGTTGAGGCTGATGGGGGGGGGGGGTACTCAACCACCCTGTCGTCCCTGTTGGGAACATTAATCAATGTTCCCGCTGTCACACTGGCTGTCATCAATTTTTCACAGAGAAGTGAGACGATTTGTTTTAACAAATATCGGGATATAGTAAAAAGGACGCTCTGTATTGTTGCATGCATGATGCGGAAAATCGGGACCCTCGACTGTTCCGATTTGACAACATATTAAAACTATACCAGAAAATAATTAGATCGTACATGGACCCATTAACCCTTTCAGTGCCAGGGGCCGATGAGATCGGCCCTAATTTACGGTCTGTAAAATCGGCCCTAAAAAAATAAAAAATAAATTAAGCATGCTATATAGCGAATTTAAAAACAAACTGGATAAAACCTTAGGGGCATGTTATAACTCAAAACTATCACCAAGTATTCATAGCAATAATTTTGATGCCCATGAAAAACGTAAGATTCCCTGGCACTAAACCTACAAAATAAGTCTGGAACTGAAAGAGAGTAGAATATAAGAAAAAATTATTAAAATTGTGAAAAATAATAACAAATGATGAAAATTTGTCAGGCCAATGTATTCTCTTATATATGCGAGGCGACCTATGGTCGACTCGCATATATAAGAGAATGCATTGGCACAGGGTATATGGGTTGATACAAAAATCGGACTTGGCACTGAAAGGGTTAAAGACATATTATGGACTTGTTCGGTGCACGAAACGATAAACTGGTACTCAGGCGATATGCTAACCTGGGGAATATAGCATTCTACTAACATCGCCGGAAATTTCAAAGAAATCGACCATACAACTCCATAGAAAACATCATCTGAACTACGCTCAATTGTAAATATTTACATCTGGATTCGGGACGCAACTATCGGTTATAAACAGACACAAATGATTTCGCCATCGAGAATCATTGCATTTTATTAATGACGATGAGCGTGTTGTCAATTTTGGATTAATATTCGTAAAAATAACTACTTTGAGCAAGATTATTCTCCATTTCTATTTTATCACCCTATCCGAGTGTTTCACATCATTTTAATATGAGGCTTCTTTTAATGATCAGATATTGACTTTGAAAATAAAACGTTTTAATACGTTTGCAATTTATGTCAGGTTAGCATAATTTCATCTGATTGTCTCCGATAAAGAGCGTTCATGATTTTCTTTCCCCAAAGCTGTAGATTCTAAAAAGTGTTCTCAATTTATGATATGTTTTACTCGTTTTCACAGTAAAACTGTTGTAAGATTTTGTGTGTTTTCGCGTTGCCTGCATGCATGTGTCATACCAATGACGGTGATTGGCAGTTTTTTTCTCCAAATATTTCTATTGTCTGGTTAGCTGAACATTGGCAGAGTTAGACCAATTTGGTGTAAAATCGGTCCGCGCATCTTTATTTGTATAACTATTTTTGTGGCTTGCAAATTATCCAGCTCTTAATTTACAAAACAATAAACAATTTTATAGATCTATTTTCGGGCCTGGACAGGGGGGTGGAAAAGAGTTTTTTCCGGGTACGTATGCCGGGGTGGGTGGGTGATCGTTAGGACCAACAAAAAAAAATTTCCGCAACTCAAAAATATTTTTCCTACAAGTCTTTTTGACTGTTTTTGCAATGTGTTTGGCTTAAAACACATCTATATGTCAATATTAATATAAATGACAAATTTCATGATGATCAGACAAACAGTATAGCCTGTAGCCCATGCTAATGGATTGAATTTTGAAATCCAAGATGACCGAATGACCCCAAAATGACTTGTTTCTATTTACATGTCAATGTTAACATCCATGACTAATAGTATGCACAGAAATTCATATACCGCTGTTTACAGCGATTTCCCCCCCCGCAAATCTATGTTTTAGTGTTAAAAGGGAGGTGGTTGTCCAAAAATGGTCGGGAAAAACTGCGGGAAAAAATTTGGACGCGGGGGTGGGTGTGGGGTCGAAAGTCAAAAATCAGCATACGACGTGCCTGCAACTTTTTTCCGACTCCCCCCTGGCCTCGATGTTACAAAAGCGAATATAATTTCAGGTTCCAAAGCTAGGGGAATAACTCTATCTGATATATTGATGCGTTGTAAATTCATGCATGCCAAATCAAATGCACCTTAGACATCCACACCATTGTCAAAGCTAGGGGAATAACTCTATCTGATATATTGATGCGTTGTAAATTCATGCATGCCAAATCAAATGCACCTTAGACATCCACACCATTGTCAAAGCTAGGGGAATAACTCTATCTGATATATTGATGCGTTGTAAATTCATGCATGCCAAATCAAATGCACCTTAGACATCCACACCATTGTCAGTGCGCGTACGTTCTGAATATAACGCTACCAGTGGCAGTATTTCGTTGCAATTTAAAAAAGTTTACTCTTTATAAGTTCTCTAGTTAGGTTGTCTACGGACAGTCTCATTATTATCCAAGATTTAATCCCCTTCTTTTTTCGTTTTCTTGCAATATTGTCATGTTCTGTGGTAATAGACGTGTCACTCCCCCAGTCTCCGGTGGTTTCATGGGGAATACCGCACTGTCTTGACAAGGTAAATAATACCTTATAATTGGTGGAAACAGGTTAGCTCAGGCTAGATAACTAAATTAACTATGGTATATATTTCTTTAAATTTCTTAACCAAAGCTATTCTTGTTATTCTTGATATCAGGAGTGAAAGTCTGAAAGACATAATATCCACGAAGTATATATCCTAGCTATGTACACAGTAAAATTAAATCTTATAAGCGAAAACCTCCCATGTCATGCATGACAATTGTCATATTACGCAGAGAAGTATACGCGAGACAAAGTTAGCAGACGCTCTTTATTGTTACCATATCAGAAATATATAAAACTGAACGCTCTTTATTGTCTGTGATCTAGAGAATCGGGACCGGATCAACTGACATGACCAGGGGGCGGGTATCATACAGGGCGGGGTGGGTGAGTCCGAAGAGGCCCGAAAAAATGAGTTTGTGCAAATTTTTTTCTATTCACTCTTTGTGTAACTAAATCTTTAGCACGGGCTACAGGTCGTACCTTTAGTCTGATCATCATGAAATTTGTCATGGCTGTTGAAATTGGAATGTAGATGGGAACGAGTCATTTTGGGGTGATTCGGACAATAAAAATGGCCGCCAGCGGCCATCTTGGATTTCAAAATTCAATCCATTAGCACGGGCTACAGGTCGTACCTTTGGTCTGATCGTCATGAAATTTGTCACGGATGTTAACATTGACATGTAGATGGGAACGAGTAATTTTGGGATCATTCGGCCAAAAAATATGGCCACTGGCAGCCATCTTAGATTTACTCTTTGCATGACTAAATTCTTTGGCACGGCCTACATGTCGTACCTTTGGTCGGATCATCATGAAATTTGTCATGGCTGTTGAAATTGGAATGTAGATGGGAACGAGTCATTTTGGGGTCATTGGACCAAAAATCACGTCCGCTGGCAGCCATCTTGTATTTTACTGTTTGCATGACTAAATCCTTTAGCACGGGCTACAGGTCGTAGCTTTAGTCTGATCATCATGAAATTTGTCATGGATGTTAACAATGACATGTAGATGGGAACGAGTCATTTTGGGGTCGATTGACCAAAAAAACATGCCCGCCAGTAGCCATCTTGGATTTTACTCTTTGTATGACTAAATCCTTTAGCACGGGCTACAGGTGGTAGCTTTAGTCTGATCATCATGAAATTTGTCATGGCTGTTTAAATTTGAATATAAATGGGAACGAGTCATTTTGGGGTCATTCGGACAAAAAACATGGCTGCCAGCGGCCATTTTGGATTTCAAAATTCAATCCATTAGCACGGGTTACAGGTCGTACTGTTCGTCTGATCATCATGAAATTTGTCATGGTATGGGTGTTAATATTGACATATAGATGGGAACGAGTAATTCTGGGGTCGTTCGGCCAAAAAACATGGCCACCGGCAGCCATCTTGGATTTTACTCTTTGCATGACTAAATGCTTTGACACGGGCCACAAGTCGTGCCTTTGGTCAGATCATCATAAAATTTGTAATGGATGTTAAATATGACATGTAGATGGGAAACGATTCATTTTGGGGTCGATTGGCCAAAAAACATGGCCGCCAGCAGCCATCTTGGATTTTACTCTTTGTACCACTAAATCCTTTAGCACGGGCTACAGGTCGTAGCTTTAGTCTGATCATCATGAAATTTGTCATGGCTGTTTAAATTTGAATATAGATGGGAACGAGTCATTTTGGGGTCATTCGGACAAAAACATGGCTGCCAGCGGCCATCAATTTAACTTCTTCTCAAAGTTGAGCTACAGTGTCATTGACACTTTCATTCGGTCATTCGGCCAAATAAAATGGCCGCCAGCAGCCATCTTGGATTTTACTCTTTAGATGACTAAATCCTTTGGCACGGGCTACAGGTCGTACCTTTGGTCGGATCATTATGAAATATGTTATGACTGTTGCTTGACATTGACATGTAGATGGGAACGAGTCATTTTGGGATTATTCGGCAAAAAAACATGGCCGCCAGCGGCCATCTTGGATTTCAAAATTCAATCCATTAGCACGGGGATACAGGTCGTACTGTTCATCTGATCATCATGAAATTTGTCATGGATGTTAATATTTACATGTAGATGGGAACGCTGGCAGCCATCTTGGATTTTACTCTTTGCATGAATAAATACTTTCACACAGGCTGCAGGTCGTACCTTTTGTCAGATCATTGTGAAATTTGTCATGGATGTTGACATTGACATGTAGATGAGAACGAGTCATTTTTAGGTCATTCGGCCAAAATCATGGCCGCCAGCAGCCATCTTCTTGGATTTTACTCTTTGCATGATTAAATCCTTTGGCACGGGCTATAGGTCGTAACTTTAGTCGGATCGTCATGAAATTTGTCATGGCTGTTGACATTAGGATGTAGATAGGAGTCATTTTGGGGTCATTTGACCTTAAAATGTGTCCACTGGCAGCCATCTTGGATTTTACTCTTTGCATGACTAAATCCTTTGGCACACCCTACAGTCCACTTCCCTCATCCGATCATCTACAGAATTCATATTAATCTTGATATTGATCTTACTAGATGGAAGCTAACAAATGTTTTTAAATTTTATTGGAAAACATAGCCGCCAGCAACCATCTTGGATTTTACTTTTATATATATATCTCTCTCTCTCTCTCTCTTCATGTTGATAATCTAGTATTACTTAGACATTTCAACTTTCCGCATTCCTAATCGCTCCATTGACTGTAACACATTAAATTATTCCCTTTCCAAGTTGAGCTACAGTGTCATTGACACTTTCATTGCAAACTTTTGGTGGTCAAAACAAGATAATAGGTGACTAAATATAGTTCCGACGATATGTAAAAATGGATTTATCGGTCCGCAAAGTACCATCCTTGTGGCAGTGCTATAACGCAGTGATAACGTAGAGGGCGCTGCGTGGAGTTTGGGATAGTGGTTTTAAATTGGGCAATACGAAGCAAACATTAGACCAATTTGGTGTAAAATCGGTCCGCGCATCTTTATTTGTATAACTATTTTTGTGGCTTGCAAATTATCCGGCTCTTAATTTACAAAACAATAAACAATTTTATAGATCTATTTTCGGGCCTGGACAGGGGGGGGGGGGGGGTGGAAAAGAGTTTTTTCCGGGTACGTATGCCGGGGTGGGTGGGTGATCGTTAGGACCAACAAACAATTTTTTCCGCAAATCAAAAATATTTTTCCTGCAAGTCTTTTTGACTGTTTTTGTAATGAGTTTGGCTTAAAACACATCTATATATATGTCAATATTAATATAAATGACAAATGTCATGATGATCAGACAAACAGTATAGCCTGTAGCCCATGCTAATGGATTGAATTTTGAAATCCAAGATGACCGAATGACCCCAAAATGACTTGTTTCTATTTACATGTCAATGTTAACATCCATGACTAATAGTATGCACAGAAATTCATATACAGCTGTGTACAGTGAATTTTCCCCCGAAAATCTATGTTTTAGTGTTAAAAGGGGGTGGGTGTCCAAAAATGGTCGGGAAAAACTGCGGGAAAAAATTTGGACGCGGGGGGTGGGTGGGTCCCAACAAGGGTCGAAAGTCAAAAATCAGCATACGTGCCTGCAATTTTTTTCCGACTCCCCCCTGGCCTGGATGTGACAAAAGCGAATATAATTTCAGGTTCCAAAGCTAGGGGAATAACTCTATCTGATATATTGATGCGTTGTAAATTCATGCATGCCAAATCAAATGCACCTTAGACATCCACACCATTGTCAGTGCATGTACGTTCTGAATATAACGCTACCAGTGGCAGTATTTCGTTGCAATTTAAAAAAGTTTACTCTTTATAAGTTCTCTAGTTAGGTTGTCTACGGACAGTCTCATTATTATCCAAGATTTAATCCCCTTCTTTTTTCGTTTTCTTGCAATATTGTCATGTTCTGTGGTAATAGACGTGTCACTCCCCCAGTCTCCGGTGGTTTCATGGGAAATACCGCACTGTCTTGACAAGGTAAAGTAATACCTTATATTTGGTGGAAACAGGTTAGCTCAGGCTAGATAACTATGGTATATATTTCTTTAAATTTCTTAACCAAAGCTATTCTTGTTATTCTTGATATCAGGAGTGAAAGTCTGAAAGACATAATATCCACGAAGTATATATCCTAGCTATGTACACAGTAAAATTAAATCTTATAAGCGAAAACCTCCCATGTCATGCATGACAATTGTCATATTACGCAGAGAAGTACACGCGAGACAAAGTTAGCAGACGCTCTTTATTGTTACCATATCAGAAATATATAAAACTGAACGCTCTTTATTGTCTGTGATCTAGAGAATCGGGACCGGATCAACTGACATGACCAGGGGGCGGGTATCATACAGGGCGGGGTGGGTGAGTCCGAAGAGGCCCGAAAAAATGAGTTTGTGCAAATTTTTTTCTATTCACTCTTTGTGTAACTAAATCTTTAGCACGGGCTACAGGTCGTACCTTTAGTCTGATCATCATGAAATTTGTCATGGCTGTTGAAATTGGAATGTAGATGGGAACGAGTCATTTTGGGGTGATTCGGACAATAAAAATGGCCGCCAGCGGCCATCTTGGATTTCAAAATTCAATCCATTAGCACGGGCTACAGGTCGTACCTTTGGTCTGATCGTCATGAAATTTGTCACGGATGTTAACATTGACATGTAGATGGGAACGAGTAATTTTGGGATCATTCGGCCAAAAAATATGGCCACTGGCAGCCATCTTAGATTTACTCTTTGCATGACTAAATTCTTTGGCACGGCCTACATGTCGTACCTTTGGTCGGATCATCATGAAATTTGTCATGGCTGTTGAAATTGGAATGTAGATGGGAACGAGTCATTTTGGGGTCATTGGACCAAAAATCACGTCCGCTGGCAGCCATCTTGTATTTTACTGTTTGCATGACTAAATCCTTTAGCACGGGCTACAGGTCGTAGCTTTAGTCTGATCATCATGAAATTTGTCATGGATGTTAACAATGACATGTAGATGGGAACGAGTCATTTTGGGGTCGATTGACCAAAAAACATGCCCGCCAGTAGCCATCTTGGATTTTACTCTTTGTATGACTAAATCCTTTAGCACGGGCTACAGGTGGTAGCTTTAGTCTGATCATCATGAAATTTGTCATGGCTGTTTAAATTTGAATATAAATGGGAACGAGTCATTTTGGGGTCATTCGGACAAAAAACATGGCTGCCAGCGGCCATTTTGGATTTCAAAATTCAATCCATTAGCACGGGTTACAGGTCGTACTGTTCGTCTGATCATCATGAAATTTGTCATGGTATGGGTGTTAATATTGACATATAGATGGGAACGAGTAATTCTGGGGTCGTTCGGCCAAAAAACATGGCCACCGGCAGCCATCTTGGATTTTACTCTTTGCATGACTAAATGCTTTGACACGGGCCACAAGTCGTGCCTTTGGTCAGATCATCATAAAATTTGTAATGGATGTTAAATATGACATGTAGATGGGAAACGATTCATTTTGGGGTCGATTGGCCAAAAAACATGGCCGCCAGCAGCCATCTTGGATTTTACTCTTTGTACCACTAAATCCTTTAGCACGGGCTACAGGTCGTAGCTTTAGTCTGATCATCATGAAATTTGTCATGGCTGTTTAAATTTGAATATAGATGGGAACGAGTCATTTTGGGGTCATTCGGACAAAAACATGGCTGCCAGCGGCCATCAATTTAACTTCTTCTCAAAGTTGAGCTACAGTGTCATTGACACTTTCATTCGGTCATTCGGCCAAATAAAATGGCCGCCAGCAGCCATCTTGGATTTTACTCTTTAGATGACTAAATCCTTTGGCACGGGCTACAGGTCGTACCTTTGGTCGGATCATTATGAAATATGTTATGACTGTTGCTTGACATTGACATGTAGATGGGAACGAGTCATTTTGGGATTATTCGGCAAAAAAACATGGCCGCCAGCGGCCATCTTGGATTTCAAAATTCAATCCATTAGCACGGGGATACAGGTCGTACTGTTCATCTGATCATCATGAAATTTGTCATGGATGTTAATATTTACATGTAGATGGGAACGCTGGCAGCCATCTTGGATTTTACTCTTTGCATGAATAAATACTTTCACACAGGCTGCAGGTCGTACCTTTTGTCAGATCATTGTGAAATTTGTCATGGATGTTGACATTGACATGTAGATGAGAACGAGTCATTTTTAGGTCATTCGGCCAAAATCATGGCCGCCAGCAGCCATCTTCTTGGATTTTACTCTTTGCATGATTAAATCCTTTGGCACGGGCTATAGGTCGTAACTTTAGTCGGATCGTCATGAAATTTGTCATGGCTGTTGACATTAGGATGTAGATAGGAGTCATTTTGGGGTCATTTGACCTTAAAATGTGTCCACTGGCAGCCATCTTGGATTTTACTCTTTGCATGACTAAATCCTTTGGCACACCCTACAGTCCACTTCCCTCATCCGATCATCTACAGAATTCATATTAATCTTGATATTGATCTTACTAGATGGAAGCTAACAAATGTTTTTAAATTTTATTGGAAAACATAGCCGCCAGCAACCATCTTGGATTTTACTTTTATATATATATCTCTCTCTCTCTCTCTCTTCATGTTGATAATCTAGTATTACTTAGACATTTCAACTTTCCGCATTCCTAATCGCTCCATTGACTGTAACACATTAAATTATTCCCTTTCCAAGTTGAGCTACAGTGTCATTGACACTTTCATTGCAAACTTTTGGTGGTCAAAACAAGATAATAGGTGACTAAATATAGTTCCGACGATATGTAAAAATGGATTTATCGGTCCGCAAAGTACCATCCTTGTGGCAGTGCTATAACGCAGTGATAACGTAGAGGGCGCTGCGTGGAGTTTGGGATAGTGGTTTTAAATTGGGCAATACGAAGCAAACATTAGACCAATTTGGTGTAAAATCGGTCCGCGCATCTTTATTTTGTATAACTATTTTTTGTGGCTTGCAAATTATCCGGCTCTTAATTTACAAAACAATAAACAATTTTATAGATCTATTTTCGGGCCTGGACAGGGGGGGGGGGGGGTGGAAAAGAGTTTTTTCCGGGTACGTATGCCGGGGTGGGTGGGTGATCGTTAGGACCAACAAACAATTTTTCCGCAAATCAAAAATATTTTTCCTGCAAGTCTTTTTGACTGTTTTTGTAATGAGTTTGGCTTAAAACACATCTATATATATGTCAATATTAATATAAATGACAAATGTCATGATGATCAGACAAACAGTATAGCCTGTAGCCCATGCTAATGGATTGAATTTTGAAATCCAAGATGACCGAATGACCCCAAAATGACTTGTTTCTATTTACATGTCAATGTTAACATCCATGACTAATAGTATGCACAGAAATTCATATACAGCTGTGTAACAGTGAATTTCCCCCCGAAAATCTATGTTTTAGTGTTAAAAGGGGGTGGGTGTCCAAAAATGGTCGGGAAAAACTGCGGGAAAAAATTTGGACGCGGGGGTGGGTGGGTCCCAACAAGGGTCGAAAGTCAAAAATCAGCATACGTGCCTGCAATTTTTTTCCGACTCCCCCCTGGCCTGGATGTGACAAAAGCGAATATAATTTCAGGTTCCAAAGCTAGGGGAATAACTCTATCTGATATATTGATGCGTTGTAAATTCATGCATGCCAAATCAAATGCACCTTAGACATCCACACCATTGTCAGTGCATGTACGTTCTGAATATAACGCTACCAGTGGCAGTATTTCGTTGCAATTTAAAAAAGTTTACTCTTTATAAGTTCTCTAGTTAGGTTGTCTACGGACAGTCTCATTATTATCCAAGATTTAATCCCCTTCTTTTTTCGTTTTCTTGCAATATTGTCATGTTCTGTGGTAATAGACGTGTCACTCCCCCAGTCTCCGGTGGTTTCATGGGAAATACCGCACTGTCTTGACAAGGTAAAGTAATACCTTATATTTGGTGGAAACAGGTTAGCTCAGGCTAGATAACTATGGTATATATTTCTTTAAATTTCTTAACCAAAGCTATTCTTGTTATTCTTGATATCAGGAGTGAAAGTCTGAAAGACATAATATCCACGAGTATATATCCTAGCTATGTACACAGTAAAATTAATCTTATAAGCGAAAACCTCCCATGTCATGCATGACAATTGTCATATTACGCAGAGAAGTACACGCGAGACAAAGTTAGCAGACGCTCTTTATTGTTACCATATCAGAAATATATAAAACTGAACGCTCTTTATTGTCTGTGATCTAGAGAATCGGGACCGGATCAACTGACATGACCAGGGGGCGGGTATCATACAGGGCGGGGTGGGTGAGTCCGAAGAGGCCCGAAAAAATGAGTTTGTGCAAATTTTTTTCTATTCACTCTTTGTGTAACTAAATCTTTAGCACGGGCTACAGGTCGTACCTTTAGTCTGATCATCATGAAATTTGTCATGGCTGTTGAAATTGGAATGTAGATGGGAACGAGTCATTTTGGGGTGATTCGGACAATAAAAATGGCCGCCAGCGGCCATCTTGGATTTCAAAATTCAATCCATTAGCACGGGCTACAGGTCGTACCTTTGGTCTGATCGTCATGAAATTTGTCACGGATGTTAACATTGACATGTAGATGGGAACGAGTAATTTTGGGGTCATTCGGCCAAAAAATATGGCCACTGGCAGCCATCTTAGATTTACTCTTTGCATGACTAAATTCTTTGGCACGGCCTACATGTCGTACCTTTTGTCGGATCATCATGAAATTTGTCATGGCTGTTGAAATTGGAATGTAGATGGGAACGAGTCATTTTGGGGTCATTGGACCAAAAATCACGTCCGCTGGCAGCCATCTTGTATTTTTACTGTTTGCATGACTAAATCCTTTAGCACGGGCTACAGGTCGTAGCTTTAGTCTGATCATCATGAAATTTGTCATGGATGTTAACAATGACATGTAGATGGGAACGAGTCATTTTGGGGTCGATTGACCAAAAAACATGCCCGCCAGTAGCCATCTTGGATTTTACTCTTTGTATGACTAAATCCTTTAGCACGGGCTACAGGTGGTAGCTTTAGTCTGATCATCATGAAATTGTCATGGCTGTTTAAATTTGAATATAAATGGGAACGAGTCATTTTGGGGTCATTCGGACAAAAAACATGGCTGCCAGCGGCCATTTTGGATTTCAAAATTCAATCCATTAGCACGGGTTACAGGTCGTACTGTTCGTCTGATCATCATGAAATTTGTCATGGTAATGGGTGTTAATATTGACATATAGATGGGAACGAGTAATTCTGGGGTCGTTCGGCCAAAAAACATGGCCACCCGGCAGCCATCTTGGATTTTACTCTTTGCATGACTAAATGCTTTGACACGGGCCACAAGTCGTGCCTTTGGGTCAGATCATCATAAAATTTGTAATGGATGTTAAATATGACATGTAGATGGGAAACGATTCATTTTGGGTCGATTGGCCAAAAAACATGGCCGCCAGCAGCCATCTTGGATTTTACTCTTTGTACCACTAAATCCTTTAGCACGGCTACAGGTCGTAGCTTTAGTCTGATCATCATGAAATTTGTCATGGCTGTTTAAATTTGAATATAGATGGGAACGAGTCATTTTGGGGTCATTCGGACAAAAACATGGCTGCCAGCGGCCATCAATTTAACTTCTTCTCAAAGTTGAGCTACAGTGTCATTGACACTTTCATTCGGTCATTCGGCCAAATAAAATGGCCGCCAGCAGCCATCTTGGATTTTACTCTTTAGATGACTAAATCCTTTGGCACGGGCTACAGGTCGTACCTTTGGTCGGATCATTATGAAATATGTTATGACTGTTGCTTGACATTGACATGTAGATGGGAACGAGTCATTTTGGGATTATTCGGCAAAAAAACATGGCCGCCAGCGGCCATCTTGGATTTCAAAATTCAATCCATTAGCACGGGGATACAGGTCGTACTGTTCATCTGATCATCATGAAATTTGTCATGGATGTTAATATTTACATGTAGATGGGAACGCTGGCAGCCATCTTGGATTTTACTCTTTGCATGAATAAATACTTTCACACAGGCTGCAGGTCGTACCTTTTGTCAGATCATTGTGAAATTTGTCATGGATGTTGACATTGACATGTAGATGAGAACGAGTCATTTTTAGGTCATTCGGCCAAAATCATGGCCGCCAGCAGCCATCTTCTTGGATTTTACTCTTTGCATGATTAAATCCTTTGGCACGGGCTATAGGTCGTAACTTTAGTCGGATCGTCATGAAATTTGTCATGGCTGTTGACATTAGGATGTAGATAGGAGTCATTTTGGGGTCATTTGACCTTAAAATGTGTCCACTGGCAGCCATCTTGGATTTTACTCTTTGCATGACTAAATCCTTTGGCACACCCTACAGTCCACTTCCCTCATCCGATCATCTACAGAATTCATATTAATCTTGATATTGATCTTACTAGATGGAAGCTAACAAATGTTTTTAAATTTTATTGGAAAACATAGCCGCCAGCAACCATCTTGGATTTTACTTTTATATATATATCTCTCTCTCTCTCTCTCTTCATGTTGATAATCTAGTATTACTTAGACATTTCAACTTTCCGCATTCCTAATCGCTCCATTGACTGTAACACATTAAATTATTCCCTTTCCAAGTTGAGCTACAGTGTCATTGACACTTTCATTGCAAACTTTTGGTGGTCAAAACAAGATAATAGGTGACTAAATATAGTTCCGACGATATGTAAAAATGGATTTATCGGTCCGCAAAGTACCATCCTTGTGGCAGTGCTATAACGCAGTGATAACGTAGAGGGCGCTGCGTGGAGTTTGGGATAGTGGTTTTAAATTGGGCAATACGAAGCAAACATTAGACCAATTTGGTGTAAAATCGGTCCGCGCATCTTTATTTGTATAACTATTTTTGTGGCTTGCAAATTATCCGGCTCTTAATTTACAAAACAATAAACAATTTTATAGATCTATTTTCGGGCCTGGACAGGGGGGGGGGGGGTGGAAAAGAGTTTTTTCCGGGTACGTATGCCGGGGTGGGTGGGTGATCGTTAGGACCAACAAACAATTTTTTCCGCAAATCAAAAATATTTTTCCTGCAAGTCTTTTTGACTGTTTTTGTAATGAGTTTGGCTTAAAACACATCTATATATATGTCAATATTAATATAAATGACAAATGTCATGATGATCAGACAAACAGTATAGCCTGTAGCCCATGCTAATGGATTGAATTTTGAAATCCAAGATGACCGAATGACCCCAAAATGACTTGTTTCTATTTACATGTCAATGTTAACATCCATGACTAATAGTATGCACAGAAATTCATATACAGCTGTGTACAGTGAATTTCCCCCCGAAAATCTATGTTTTAGTGTTAAAAGGGGGTGGGTGTCCAAAAATGGTCGGGAAAAACTGCGGGAAAAAATTTGGACGCGGGGGTGGGTGGGTCCCAACAAGGGTCGAAAGTCAAAAATCAGCATACGTGCCTGCAATTTTTTTCCGACTCCCCCCTGGCCTGGATGTGACAAAAGCGAATATAATTTCAGGTTCCAAAGCTAGGGGAATAACTCTATCTGATATATTGATGCGTTGTAAATTCATGCATGCCAAATCAAATGCACCTTAGACATCCACACCATTGTCAGTGCATGTACGTTCTGAATATAACGCTACCAGTGGCAGTATTTCGTTGCAATTTAAAAAAGTTTACTCTTTATAAGTTCTCTAGTTAGGTTGTCTACGGACAGTCTCATTATTATCCAAGATTTAATCCCCTTCTTTTTTCGTTTTCTTGCAATATTGTCATGTTCTGTGGTAATAGACGTGTCACTCCCCCAGTCTCCGGTGGTTTCATGGGAAATACCGCACTGTCTTGACAAGGTAAAGTAATACCTTATATTTGGTGGAAACAGGTTAGCTCAGGCTAGATAACTATGGTATATATTTCTTTAAATTTCTTAACCAAAGCTATTCTTGTTATTCTTGATATCAGGAGTGAAAGTCTGAAAGACATAATATCCACGAAGTATATATCCTAGCTATGTACACAGTAAAATTAAATCTTATAAGCGAAAACCTCCCATGTCATGCATGACAATTGTCATATTACGCAGAGAAGTACACGCGAGACAAAGTTAGCAGACGCTCTTTATTGTTACCATATCAGAAATATATAAAACTGAACGCTCTTTATTGTCTGTGATCTAGAGAATCGGGACCGGATCAACTGACATGACCAGGGGGCGGGTATCATACAGGGCGGGGTGGGTGAGTCCGAAGAGGCCCGAAAAAATGAGTTTGTGCAAATTTTTTTCTATTCACTCTTTGTGTAACTAAATCTTTAGCACGGGCTACAGGTCGTACCTTTAGTCTGATCATCATGAAATTTGTCATGGCTGTTGAAATTGGAATGTAGATGGGAACGAGTCATTTTGGGGTGATTCGGACAATAAAAATGGCCGCCAGCGGCCATCTTGGATTTCAAAATTCAATCCATTAGCACGGGCTACAGGTCGTACCTTTGGTCTGATCGTCATGAAATTTGTCACGGATGTTAACATTGACATGTAGATGGGAACGAGTAATTTTGGGGTCATTCGGCCAAAAAATATGGCCACTGGCAGCCATCTTAGATTTACTCTTTGCATGACTAAATTCTTTGGCACGGCCTACATGTCGTACCTTTTGTCGGATCATCATGAAATTTGTCATGGCTGTTGAAATTGGAATGTAGATGGGAACGAGTCATTTTGGGGTCATTGGGCCAAAAATCACGGCCGCTGGCAGCCATCTTGGATTTTACTGTTTGCATGACTAAATCCTTTAGCACGGGCTACAGGTCGTAGCTTTAGTCTGATCATCATGAAATTTGTCATGGATGTTAACAATGACATGTAGATGGGAACGAGTCATTTTGGGATCGATTGACCAAAAAAACATGCCCGCCAGTAGCCATCTTGGATTTTACTCTTTGTATGACTAAATCCTTTAGCACGGGCTACAGGTGGTAGCTTTAGTCTGATCATCATGAAATTTGTCATGGCTGTTTAAATTTGAATATAGATGGGAACGAGTCATTTTGGGGTCATTCGGACAAAAAACATGGCTACCAGCGGCCATTTTGGATTTCAAAATTCAATCCATTAGCACGGGTTACAGGTCGTACTGTTCGTCTGATCATCATGAAATTTGTCATGGTATGGGTGTTAATATTGACATATAGATGGGAACGAGTAATTCTGGGGTCGTTCGGCCAAAAAACATGGCCACCGGCAGCCATCTTGGATTTTACTCTTTGCATGACTAAATGCTTTGACACGGGCCACAAGTCGTGCCTTTGGTCAGATCATCATAAAATTTGTAATGGATGTTAAATATGACATGTAGATGGGGTCGATTGGCCAAAAAACATGGCCGCCAGCAGCCATCTTGGATTTTACTCTTTGTACGACTAAATCCTTTAGCACGGGCTACAGGTCGTAGCTTTAGTCTGATCATCATGAAATTTGTCATGGCTGTTTAAATTTGAATATAGATGGGAACGAGTCATTTTGGGGTCATTCGGACAAAAACATGGCTGCCAGCGGCCATCAATTTAACTTCTTCTCAAAGTTGAGCTACAGTGTCATTGACACTTTCATTCGGTCATTCGGCCAAATAAAATGGCCGCCAGCAGCCATCTTGGATTTTACTCTTTAGATGACTAAATCCTTTGGCACGGGCTACAGGTCGTACCTTTGGTCGGATCATTATGAAATCTTTTATGACTGTTGCTTGACATTGACATGTAGATGGGAACGAGTCATTTTGGGATTATTCGGCAAAAAAACATGGCCGCCAGCGGCCATCTTGGATTTCAAAATTCAATCCATTAGCACGGGGATACAGGTCGTACTGTTCATCTGATCATCATGAAATTTGTCATGGATGTTAATATTTACATGTAGATGGGAACGCTGGCAGCCATCTTGGATTTTACTCTTTGCATGAATAAATACTTTCACACAGGCTGCAGGTCGTACCTTTTGTCAGATCATTGTGAAATTTGTCATGGATGTTAACAATGACATGTAGATGGGAACGAGTCATTTTGGGGTCGATTGACCAAAAAAACATGCCCGCCAGTAGCCATCTTGGATTTTACTCTTTGTATGACTAAATCCTTTAGCACGGGCTACAGGTGGTAGCTTTAGTCTGATCATCATGAAATTTGTCATGGCTGTTTAAATTTGAATATAGATGGGAACGAGTCATTTTGGGGTCATTCGGACAAAAAACATGGCTGCCAGCGGCCATTTTGGATTTCAAAATTCAATCCATTAGCACGGGTTACAGGTCGTACTGTTCGTCTGATCATCATGAAATTTGTCATGGTATGGGTGTTAATATTGACATATAGATGGGAATGAGTAATTCTGGGGTCGTTCGGCCAAAAAACATGGCCACCGGCAGCCATCTTGGATTTTACTCTTTGCATGAGTAAATGCTTTGACACGGGCCACAAGTCGTGCCTTTGGTCAGATCATCATAAAATTTGTAATGGATGTTAAATATGACATGTAGATGGGGTCGATTGGCCAAAAAACATGGCCGCCAGCAGCCATCTTGGATTTTACTCTTTGTACGACTAAATCCTTTAGCACGGGCTACAGGTCGTAGCTTTAGTCTGATCATCATGAAATTTGTCATGGCTGTTTAAATTTGAATATAGATGGGAACGAGTCATTTTGGGGTCATTCGGACAAAAACATGGCTGCCAGCGGCCATCAATTTAACTTCTTCTCAAAGTTGAGCTACAGTGTCATTGACACTTTCATTCGGTCATTCGGCCAAATAAAATGGCCGCCAGCAGCCATCTTGGATTTTACTCTTTAGATGACTAAATCCTTTGGCACGGGCTACAGGTCGTACCTTTGGTCGGATCATTATGAAATCTGTTATGACTGTTGCTTGACATTGACATGTAGATGGGAACGAGTCATTTTGGGATTATTCGGCAAAAAAACATGGCCGCCAGCGGCCATCTTGGATTTCAAAATTCAATCCATTAGCACGGGGATACAGGTCGTACTGTTCATCTGATCATCATGAAATTTGTCATGGATGTTAATATTTACATGTAGATGGGAACGCTGGCAGCCATCTTGGATTTTACTCTTTGCATGAATAAATACTTTCACACAGGCTGCAGGTCGTACCTTTTGTCAGATCATTGTGAAATTTGTCATGGATGTTGACATTGACATGTAGATGAGAACGAGTCATTTTTAGGTCATTCGGCCAAAATCATGGCCGCCAGCAGCCATCTTCTTGGATTTTACTCTTTGCATGATTAAATCCTTTGGCACGGGCTATAGGTCGTAACTTTAGTCGGATCGTCATGAAATTTGTCATGGCTGTTGACATTAGGATGTAGATAGGAGTCATTTTGGGGTCATTTGACCTTAAAACGTGTCCACTGGCAGCCATCTTGGATTTTACTCTTTGCATGACTAAATCCTTTGGCACACCCTACAGTCCACTTCCCTCATCCGATCATCTACAGAATTCATATTAATCTTGATATTGATCTTACTAGATGGAAGCTAACAAATGTTTCTAAATTTTATTGGAAAACATAGCCGCCAGCAACCATCTTGGATTTTACTTTTATATATATATCTCTCACTCTCTTCATGTTGATAATCTAGTATTACTTAGACATTTCAACTTTCCGCATTCCTAATCGCTCCATTGACTGTAACACATTAAATTATTCCCTTTCCAAGTTGAGCTACAGTGTCATTGACACTTTCATTGCAAACTTTTGGTGGTCAAAACAAGATAATAGGTGACTAAATATAGTTCCGACGATATGTAAAAATGGATTTATCGGTCCGCAAAGTACCATCCTTGTGGCAGTGCTATAACGCAGTGATAACGTAGAGGGCGCTGCATGGAGTTTGGGATAGTGGTTTTAAATTGGGCAATACGTAGCAAACATTAGACCAATTTGATGTAAAATCGGTCCGCGCATCTTTATTTGTATAACTATTTTTGTGGCTTGCAAATTATCCAGCTCTTAATTTACAAAACAATAAACAATTTTATAGATCTATTTTCGGGCCTGGACAGGGGGTTGGGTGGAAAAGAGTTTTTTCCGGGTACGTATGCCGGGGGTGGGTGGGTGATCGATAGGACCAACAAACAATTTTTTCCGCAAATCAAAAATATTTTTCCTGCAAGTCTTTTTGACTGTTTTTGCAATGAGTTTGGCTTAAAACACATCTATATATATGTCAATATTAATATAAATGACAAATGTCATGATGATCAGACAAACAGTATAGCCTGTAGCCCATGCTAATGGATTGAATTTTGAAATCCAAGATGACCGAATGACCCCAAAATGACTTGTTTCAATTTACATGTCAATGTTAACATCCATGACTAATAGTATGCACAGAAATTCATATACAGCTGTGTACAGTGAATTTCCCCCCGAAAATCTATGTTTTAGTGTTAAAAGGGGGTGGGTGTCCAAAAATGGTCGGGAAAAACTGCGGGAAAAAATTTGGACGCGGGGGTGGGTGGGTCCCAACAAGGGTCGAAAGTCAAAAATCAGCATACGTGCCTGCAATTTTTTTTCGACTCCCCCCTGGCCTGGATGTGACAAAAGCGAATATAATTTCAGGTTCCAAAGCTAGGGGAATAACTCTATCTGATATATTGATGCGTTGTAAATTCATGCATGCCAAATCAAATGCACCTTAGACATCCACACCATTGTCAGTGCATGTACGTTCTGAATATAACGCTACCAGTGGCAGTATTTCGTTGCAATTTAAAAAAGTTTACTCTTTATAAGTTCTCTAGTTAGGTTGTCTACGGACAGTCTCATTATTATCCAAGATTTAATCCCCTTCTTTTTTCGTTTTCTTGCAATATTGTCATGTTCTGTGGTAATAGACGTGTCACTCCCCCAGTCTCCGGTGGTTTCATGGGAAATACCGCACTGTCTTGACAAGGTAAAGTAATACCTTATAATTGGTGGAAACAGGTTAGCTCAGGCTAGATAACTATGGTATATATTTCTTTAAATTTCTTAACCAAAGCTATTCTTGTTATTCTTGATATCAGGAGTGAAAGTCTGAAAGACATAATATCCACGAAGTATATATCCTAGCTATGTACACAGTAAAATTAAATCTTATTTATAAGCGAAAACCTCCCATGTCATGCATGACAATTGTCATATTACGCAGAGAAGTACACGCGAGACAAAGTTAGCAGACGCTCTTTATTGTTACCATATCATAAATATATAAAACTGAACGCTCTTTATTGTCTGTGATCTAGAGAATCGGGACCGGATCAACTGACAGGACCAGGGGGTGGGTCGCACAAAAGTTGTAGCATACAGGGAGGGGTGGTGGGTCCGAAGAGGCCCGAAAAAATGAGATTGTGCAAATTTTTTCTATTCACATTTTTGCCCTTGTTTTAAGTTGTTTTCAAATATATTCATTAATAATTGTGTTCTAAGGCAGGTTATGGCCTTTACAGACACTTAGGAACAGGGTAGGTATAAGATATAAGTAACACAGGGGAGATCTTCCAAAAACATACCTATACCGGGCGGGGTGGGTGCATCTCAGAGGCCTGAAAAACATTGTTTGTGCAAATTTTTTTCAACCCACATTATGGACATTGTTTTAAGTTGTTTTCACTAATAAATGTGTTCTAACATAGATTATGACCTTAACCAACACTTAAGAACATATGTAGGTATAAGATAAAGCACTCTCTGGTGCCAAATAAAAGTGATGACTGAATAGGAGTGCTGGTTTGCATTTCACCTCAAATTAATATTGAATAGTGTCTGATAGTGCTGGCATTTTCACTCTGGCATGTCTAATGACCAAATAATACTAGTGCTGCAGAGTGCTGGCTAACAAAATACCTCAAATTAAAAAATAAACATGCCAGTCTGTTTATTTGGCTCCAAAGAGTGATACTTATATACTATATAACTGTCATTGCAGGTATGGCTATAAGGTGTTCTGATATGATGGTTAGTTGCACCTTTTTGGGAACAACAGTGAAGAAGTCATTAATTAGTAACTGGACTATTTAAGTAAAAATTAAACACAATGTTGGCTTATTGGCACTATAAATATTACCTCACAATATCTGTGCATACTGTAGAATAAAACACTTTTTATTTCAAAATGTATTTTTCAATGTCGAAAACAACATCATAACCGTTGATAGTTTTTCAATTGTTTGAACACTTGGAATCTGCCAGAAACGGACCAATTTAAAACTTACCTTTGATTCTGTTTAATTTGGTCTTGAATAGATTTAAAATGATTTTTTTTCTTATTTTAGGGGGTGGGTCCAAAAAAATCAGGCGGAAAAAAATATTTTTTTTGCACAAAAAGGGTGGGTGGGTAGCAAAAGGGCTGTAAATTTGTTTTGGGGCCCTGTATGTGTAAATTTTCTCACGACCCCCCCCCCCCCCCCCCTGACAGGACGGGTATAAATACTATGACTTGTTTAAGTATGTGTGTGGCATATTAAACGCACATGGCTCATACGAGTTTCCAAATTATGTCTACGTAATATGAAAGGCGGTCTAACACAGGTCAAATATACGAAATATTGTTATACCGACCTTATTTGTTCCGGGGGGGGGGGGGCGTTCGTTTCGTTGCTAAACATTCTGTCTCAATAATAACACAAACGAAAAACAAATCTACTTTTCGCTTTTCTTATAATATTGTCATGTTCTGCGAAAATATACCGGTCACTCTTTTTATGCCACTTTCCCCGCCAGGTAAATGATTGATAATTATTAAGTCAGAATTTTTACGGGGATAGTTTTATTATATTTTTGTAATTGTGGCCACCTCTATGTCATGCGGTAGTTGCACAATCTAGATATATTTTCTTTATTGCCCCCATATGGGGAGAGTATGTTATATACAACTTTATTTACAAACACATGCAAACATGGTAGAAGCCCAAGCTAGATAACTGTGGTGTACATTTCTTAAAATTTCTTAATCAAGGCGAGCTAATTTCAGAATTATAAACCACCATGGGAATTTAACCCCTACTAAATACTCAATGACGAGTAGTTATCCCTTAAAAAAATTTATTTATTTATTTATTATCATTCTTGATATAAGGAGTGAAACCATACACACGAGTTATCCTTGCTGTGTAAAATTAAATATTACAAGCGAAAATCTTACCTTTGGTACGCAGTCAAAACACATCGCAGCAACATGTTATATATATACGGACATGGCTCATATGAACGTCCATGTCTATGCAATTTGATCAGATGGACAATATATATGTTTATATAACTTGATAAAGTTGTCACACTCTCTTTATTGTTACCATATCAGGAATATATCAACAAGGAACGCTCTTTCCGTTATGTTGAAAATCGCGTCCGGACTAAATACTATGACTTGCATGTCGATATATATGGCAAGAAACGTGAGCAGAAAGTTATGGGGGTATGTTTTTGTAAAGTATGTATCGACCTATATCGATACCGACCGGGAAAAAATTCAAAAGCGAATATCATTTGTTATATTTTGGAGCGGAAACCGCCAAGTGCATGGCTTTAAGACGTTTAAGTATATACTATATATACGTATGCAAATATTGAACGTGTTTAATATCGACCTTTAGTTTCATACCGTGAACCGGACCTATAACTGTAACAAAATCGAGCATAACGTCAGGCTTCAACCGCCACGGGGCTTTGACACAGGGGTCCAGGAACTGTTTGTTATTTATGTTTTATCATATATCACATAATATATTTTTATTGACTAATAAAATGTTTCCGGACCCGTTATGTGGGCTTTGGTGTTGCGAAATGACGAACGTAGCGAGGGAAGAATAACTCTATCTTGTATGGCTTGATTCGTATTATCTCCGTGATGCAGCTTATAGCTATATATTCACACCATTATCAATGCATGTACGTTCTGTATACGAGGCTACAATTCGGCTTACACAGTTAGCAAATTATAAAAGTTTACTCTTTATATGTTATCTATAGTTAGGCCGTCTTTGAACAGCCTCATTATTCTATAGATTCAGTCCCATTTGACCCCCCCCCCCACCCCCACCCATGTTAGTATATAAACTTTCTGACATCATTATACCCTGGCCTTGAATCGTAAATGAAATATTGTATTTCTCTTAAAGGTACTCAATCCGTAAAGAGGGTCCCCATCTCAACAGATTCCAACAACAACAATCCGGTCAGAGGGTCCTATATTACTATATCTTTGGCTTTGGGGGTAATAAATATTTGATTCGAGTCGAGGAACCCATCAAACAAAGCTCAGAGTTATTAGATATTGATTTTTGAAATTTGTTAATTGCTCGAGATGAGTACTAATAACTGCCGTCAATTTGGTAACCTGCTCGAGATTTTACGCCAAAACTCTATTCAAACAGACAAGGATGGATAACTCTATAATCAAGTGGTAATAATAACGAAATTTTGACTGTCTTCTGGGCCAGAAAGAATTCCCGATAATGAAAAATAATAGATTTCTAAAATCGATATCTAACAAATCTGAGCTTTGATGGGTGACTTCCTCGACTCGAATCAAATATTTTTGACCCCCGAAGCCATTGAAATAGTAATTGAGAGGAGTTTTATCGGATTGAGTACCTTTAATATGTAAATTATGGCCATCCGAAAATTCGTTATTCTGGGAGTAAAAAGCTTGTCTATATAAATATCACAGTTGTTTAATTCTTATCAAAATCCACAGATAAATGCGCATTACTTTAATAATACTAGGGACTGAAGATAATATATATTTATGTCACTTTTATTGCTATGATTAATTTTTCGGAGTTAACCGGACATGGCTCATTCGCGCTTCCAAATTCTGTCTTCCTAATTTGGAAGGAGGTAAAAGATAGGTTGACAAATACACGATACTTTTCATGGTCACAGCTATATTCCAGCTCTTTTCAATGTTTCGCACAGAAGTGTACCGAACTTTCTTTATTGCTACCATATCAGGATTAGACTAACACGGAACGCTCTTATTTCGACCATATTAGGATTAGATTAACACGGAACGCTCTTTATTTCGACCATATCAGGATTAGATTAACACGGAACGCTTTTTCTGGTTCGATGCCGTGCAAATGGCTTTTATATTTTTGGTATACCCACATTAACATCATGTTTAAGTTGTATTGTAATGACTTCAAGTATTTATCGACCTATTTCGATACCGGGAAAAAACTAAAAAAAAAAATTGTTTAGGTGTATTTTGGAGCGCAAATAGCCAAGTGGCTTTAAAGGATAAATGCCATATAAAGAGACAATAATTAAAGCAACCTTTTTTCATGTGTTTGTCAAGTTTTTTTGTTGCTATACTTTATGAAGCACTAACCTCTGTCCCTCCAGTCCGTTTTTGGTGGAGTGCTAGAGGAACAGCACCAAGCACCTGTCTGAGGCTGTCACCCGCCCTATGCAACTATCAACCAACATTACCAACTTTATAAGTGAATCTGAGGGATTTCACTCAATACATTTATCAAACGCACAAGCCGAGTGTATTCCATCAGATGCACCAGGGACCTCCTGCTAAAATTTAATCGATTTTATGAGAGCGTCTCTGCCATAAGAGCCTGCTCATGACTTCCAGAGATGGGCCCGGTTCTTCAGATACAAAGTTCTACCATCTGTTAAATTACTGTATTACATTACAGAGAGCCGTACTCGACAACTCTATGCATACATTTTGTATCTGAGAGTGCGGGCCGGATGATAGCGGAAACGCTCGTGAGCGGTATCAATGGATTCATAGCACGTTATCGCCCTCAGCTGCGAGTGTGTACATATACAACAGTGATGTAATCGGGATAACAAACGGCTGACAACCATTCGATTTTTTTTTTTAATTCATGGATCTATTGGCTATCGCCGGGAGTTGGATAATAATTGAGTCATCGGAATATTGTAGTGTTTTCGGATTATAGAAGCTTTCGTGATTGTTTACGTTTTGAATTTCACACCTTTGACAGAAGAGCATGCGGATTAACATTAGTGTAAGTATGGGTGGTTATGAGTTATTTACACTTGGATGTCCAGAAAGTCCATAGGTCGTTCTACTTTGCATTATCCGCCAATATGGTCAGACATTTCTCTGAAGCGGGCGACGTTTAGAAAACATCAAAGAAACGGTGTTGTATACCTGGGACCTGCCTATAGTATATATAGAGTCTCTTCGTTCGGGTGTATGTCCACATTTTAATTGAACTGCACCCCTGAACCAGACTATATGTTGGACTCTTTAAAAAAAACTGCCACACACACGCCAATGACCAAACATATTAGTCTTCGAATATACACCCTCTCCAACCTAACATTTAAAATGACAACCTTTACCATTGGAGATATATTGTAAATCTATTGTGGTTCAGTTATGTTATTGTAATTTACCGTCGTTCTAGTCACTATATAGGCCATATCACGACGCTGTTAATTTAACTGGTGAAGGTATAAGACCGCGCAAAAGTTTAATGTCACCAGTAAATCGGAACTGAAAGCAACTGACAAGCTACTGCATGTGACTGTTGGCCACTCAATAGACCAAGTCTTCTCCGCAACAGGTTGGTGCTGTTTTTTGGATCGAGTCCCACCCGTTGCTCTTCTAAAATAGAGGATTTCATTCAAAAGATGTACCACATGCACACTTGGGTCCCGGGTATTCATGTAAACCCATGAATGTGATTAATCATCCGACATTTCCGCGATTAATCTGTCTTCAAAAATAATTTACTGTGATAGAAAAAGCTACATTGATGATACGATCGTTTAATGTATCGTTTACATGCATTTTCTGATAGCGCGACAAATCAAACTTCTCTGGAAAACAAGGCTTTGTTTATTTATAAATCTCGTTGCTTTGACATTTAACGGACCTCTGATATATGCATGTTTGTTATATCATCATGGTTGGGAAAGGCTGTCCTCAATCTATATATGTTCGTATACGCAAAGCCTCCATTTGACCTTATCCGAATACATACTATATATAGCAAGATAATTCCAGCCCACGATTCTGGGCGTGAAGTCCAGTATAGAAGAGTAACGGGGTGGGACTCTGTCCAAAAAAACAGCATCGTCCTAATCGATATCTCAAGCTTTTGTGGACCGAAAAGACTTGGTCTGCATGGCCACTCAGCTATAATTTCTGAAGATCTCATGGATTTGTTTGGACCACGTTCGGTTAGTCATTCTAATATATAGAGTGTTTTGAAGGAATTAATCCTTAGTTATCTTCTCTTGGGAAAGACTGATACGCAATACAACCACAATATAACACGAATATGATATGTTCTTGTGGTGCTATTGAATCGATCTGAGACTGGTATGCATGGAGAATTATACACATTGTACCATGCTGATTTAGCACCCGTTGATATGACAAGTCGGCAACCCAACACACACCCTATAACTGTGAGTCTGTGCCCGATATTTAGCTGCCTATACAGTTAATATTGTTAGAAATATACCATGCATAAGTATATACATGTAAGTCAAGTTTGGTGATCTACACACAAAATTCACGATTTTACACATGTGTACACCTACCCAACTATATATTTAATTTTCAAATCAATCGATTATTCTCATAACATGCATATTAACGATGTCATCACACCGAGAGACCATATCATCTGAATATTACGCCGCTGGGTTGTAAGTTTATTGCAGTATTAATGTATTATTATTGGACCTAATTGTTTTGTCCAATATTACACAATGGATCGGCATATTAATAAACCCATTATTTCCGTCTAGACACACACAACGTGTTGCAAATTTGACATAATGAAGTGCATCCTTGATAAGAAATCCCACAGCTCAGACACTCTATCGTACTCGTTAATAGAACATATGTGTCGAAGACATATTGTATTTCACAGTCACACTAAGATGCATACACTCATTACACTACACCACGCAGGGCATCAGCTTTATAACTTTGGTTAAAGAGTTTCCAAGAGTTATGACCAGATGATTTATCAATAAGATTCAAACCATCTGATTTTACTATATAAGGTATATGTATATATACGGTATTTGCTAGTTTCCTAGTTAAAGGCACGGGCGGTGTTCGTTGCATAAATATTCATATTTGTTCAAATCGCCATCAAAGGAATGAATATTAATATATATATATATAGTTTTGTTCATATGCCAAACATAATCAGCGCGTAAATAGTATATTGTCGTCAAGACGTACGATGGTGTACGTAAACAAGAACCCTCTCATGTTACAGAAGTTTTTCTTCTGTTTACATAACACAGCGCAATTCTATTTGTTTATCACACACAAATGATATAAACGCTCTTTATTATTTCCATATCAGGAAAACAGTAACAAATAACGCTCTTTATGTTTACCATATCCGGATCTAAACAAAAGCCAGGTTCTGTAACGTTTTTTGCTTTTGTTTACATAACAAAGGAAAAAACATTTGACAATAACACACTGTTTATGCCATATTTCTGATTGGCATAAGAACAAGGTCTGTCTATATTTTACTATTCTTTCTGCCTGACAATGTTATATCCCGGTCCGGCCCCACGGGGACCAAAATAAGTATACATTTATTAATACGTTACAAATCGTATACGGACTCGCACAACGACAACTGTATTCGTAAAATTAAAAATAATCTCGACTGTTCGCCAGCATGGAGCAATAAAGAGCTTCCTTAGTATGCTTTTCCTGATATGGTCAAAATAAAGAGCGTTTATCTAACTTCCCTGCGAACAAATGGAAATTGATATGTATCTGACAAGGCTTAGCGTTTCTGGGCAAATGTAACGCGTAGGTCAACATTACGTGAATTCATCGACCACTTTATACCCCTCTTGCCACGTTAGTTTAAATAATTTACAAAATCCTGTGCCAGTGCATTCTCTTGCATATGCGAGTCTCCCATAGAGAGCCTCGCATATATAAGAGAATGCACTGGCTTACAAGGTCACTGTAGATATTGTTAGGCCAATGTAAACCTTTATATATGCGATGCTCCATATGGCCGGAAACTCGCATATATAAGAGCATGCATGCATTGGCGCAGGTTTTCGCAAAAGTTTAGGAAACTCCAGTCATGCATGGGAGAGTCATATCCGTATGTACGTTTAAGTAAATAAACCCGAGATAGCCAAAATCTATGAAGGATACACAGCAGACCAGAACAATAAGCCGATAAGGCAACATAAAAATACCATTTGGGTAAAATCATGTATATTTATTTGAATTTTATATTTGAAGGAACTAAATGCTTTCATGGGTTTATGCGAAATAACATGAATGTCTGTAAACAATTATCACCAATAAGTACATGTAAAAATAGATTAACTTTGTTCTTATATAACGATATTTCGTTATGCACTCAGTGTAGTAAATTCCTTCTCTCGAAATGTCAATGGGTTGGTTCAAACATATTTTATTAAAGTTACTCAATCCGAACAGAGGGTCCCCATCTCAACAGATTCCAACAACAACAATCCGATCAGAGGGTCCTATATTAGTATTTCTTTGGCTTTGGGGGTAAAAAATATTTGATTCGAGTCGAGGAACCCATCAAACAAAGCTCAGAGTTATTAGATATTGATTTTTGAAATTTGTTAATTTCTCGAGATGAGTACTAATAATTGCCGTCAATTTTTAAACCTGCTCGAGATGAGTACACCAAATCTCTATTCAAACAGACAAGGATGGGTAACTCTAAAATCAAGTGGTAATAATAACGCAATATTGACTACGTACTGGGCCAGAAAGAATTCCCGATAATGAAAAATAATAGATTTCTAAAATCGATATCTAACAAATCTGAGCTTTGATGGGTGACTTCCTCGACTCGAATCAAATATTTTTGACCCCCGAAGCCATAGAAATAGTAATTGAGATGAGTTTTATCGGATTGAGTACCTTTAACTTCAACATAATGCTATGAGGGATCGGGCACAATTTTCTCTCCTATATATATACATGCAATTTGTTCACCATTTACATAATGTGGAGTTACGATTTGTGCCTGAAATAAAGTATAGTTATACGTATATACAATGTGCATGCAGGAGTGAATATTGAATTATGTAATGTTGGACTGCTTTGGATAGAGTATAGATTATGTGATATCGATTGGTACGCCATAATGGGCAGTTGAATTTAAAGGCATATATATTGAGGGACAACTCGTCCGCCATTCCGAAGGATACATGCCGGCCATTTCGATAATTTCTTCACGCTCGCTGAAGCAAGCACATTTGAAGCAACAAAACTCTCAACGATGAGCACTCACATTGAGTCCGTGCCTCCATAAATATGAGACACATATATGTATATAATATAGTTTAAAGGGACATATAAATGCCCTCGCGTTTCTTCAACCATCGTCATTAAGTAGAACATGGAAGAATAGGCCGCGTTCTTATGTTATTATTGATAGCTCTTCAACGACAAGACATGGCATGCTAAAACCATTGTTAAATAAACATATACTGTCATAGTACCAACCATGTTATCAACAAAAAGTTGAGCAAGTTCCGGTCAAAACATAAATGTCTATATTACAAAAGGTCAGAGAAATTAGACATATTCCAACAACAAAAAAACACACACAGATTTTCAACAAAAACATTTGGTTTGCAATTACTGTAACGATAATGTTTACATAACAGTGGTTTCAAAATTCGATATCTCTTCACTGATAAGTTATCAATAAAAAAAACTAAGAACGCAGTCTATCTATATATTTATGTTCTTCTTAGTACTGATAGTTTTACCAACCTTTTTGATTTTTTTTTAACATTTATCCCAATGTGAGTGTCATATGTCCCTTTAATCATAACTATAATAATATACTTTAGGACTATAATGTTAAACATTTCCTTAGTTCAATGAGCTAATCCCTGACGATGGTACTTTTATACCGAATACACCTTTTGAGAGTATGCTCAAAGGAATTAAGTATCCAAACTTATATACCACGCAGAAGGCAATAAATGAAGCTATACACATTTGACGATTAGTCAGGATTATTGCATGACTTTATCAGCATACTTACTGTAAGGTCATATATACTGCGTATAGGAATATGTACGGTATGTATGTATCGTGGGAGTACATCGTGTACTGATGGGATGACAGAAAGCGCGACTCGGGAGCTAATCGATATATATGGAAGAATATACGTGAAATCCATGCTTAAACAGTTACGATCTCATACTCCTGGAGTCTTGTGTGGAGTAATCGAGTTTTCTTCGATATTGTGGGAATTGGTGTCCGCGGATTAGCTCTGCTATATGGGTGGACGGGGCTCCCTGTGGGTTAGTCCATAGTAGAGGTGTTTTCAGGAGCCCGTTGTCTGTTTGATTCCAATAGATTATTAAGGAAGTACATTGTGTATACGATTTGCAGGTACGTACATGTTGTCATATTCTGCAAACTAAATTGATTCTTCTGAATATTAATATTGACAATAAATCTATGGAGTAAACAATTTCATTAATAACAAGTTGTGGACACCGGAACCACTGACCGGAAAGGGGGCACAATCTTCAGAAGAACACTCTGCTATGTAAATACATGTAAATAATGTTTCTCGGCCTGCCATCTGCTTATACCACAACATACATGCATATTAAGAATAGATCATTCTTATTTTAGAGCTGGATGTGGGAATCCATTAACACAATCAAAGGTTTAAGAAAAAATGTATTTATTCTAAACTAGACGATTTAACTAGCAATCTAAGAATAATCTCCCCACAATCGTAACTTCGTGGGGGTGGGGTGTAACCCTCCTAGATATTTTACAAAGCTAGACGTGCTATAAAACTTAATCTGAATTAATGCCTCTAATTGTGACATTAAGGCCGACGAAGGTTACTTCCTTTTTATTCCTTAATTCGATATTTTTTTATTTCGGTGAAAGACAGAGTTGTTTAGTGCGCCTCTCAAAATTCAAATAGACATGCATGGTTATTTTATATTCACATTCTGTTTTACAAAGTCCTGAATCGGTTGCAGAGTTTGACTACATATTATAGTGTATAGTTCGATACGTTTGTGCACAGACACCGAAATATAATAGATCATACAATGAATCTCTACTCGCGGGTGGCGCCAGGATTTCCCCGACACAGGGGTTCGGGGGATCTAAAAAGCTACCTGGTTGACCATTGCAGATCTCCCCGACGAGAGGGAGCTAACCGACAAGCACCCCCTGACACATCCCCTGGTGCCACCCCTGTCTCTACTCTGCATGGCTATACCCGTAGAGATCGTGCTCCACCAGTACTATAAACATGAGGATTGTTTAATGTTCTGACGTAGAGTTTTATAACATTGAAGAAACAAAGCATGCCGCAGTTAGGTAATGTATTTCTTTTTTAGTCAATATAATTATGTTACTTTATAATGTATTTTACCACAGGTGAAGGACCCAGCTCGATATTGTGTGATTTGTGATCTGCATCACTTACCATCATGGAATTTCTCCCGGGCGATAAATTCAATATTTATTGCGATTTCGATTCACACAAGTCATAAAAATCACGCAAGCTCGAGTTGGGACCAGCCCTAGCTATGTGAAATAGATTATTAAGAAACAAGGATTAACAAATAAATATATTACCTGTGTTGTATGTTCAGTGTTATAAAGTCAAAACAGATCAGAACATAAAAAAGTCCCCATGTTTTGAACGAGTGGAATGTGATCTCTATCTGCGTAGCCAGAGTAGAAATACATGGCACGTTCTATACATGTACATGATGTTTTCATAAGTGACATAGAATTCTCATAACATTTTCCCCATTACCATGCTGTGGCGGATTAGACGTTCCAAGCCCATCCTATCAAGTGAATTTTTTTTATTTTTTTTACAATGCAGTCAGCAGTAATGATTTTTGTATTGGTCCCTGCTGGACGCTGATTATTTAACAATGTGCAGACGGTGGTGCGTCACTTTGCTACCATAAAACACGCATGTTCTGAACATAAACAACATCCTATCAAGAGCACGTGACACCCTTAATTATATCCCAGGGAGGTGCCCAGATAAATACAGGGTTCCATATTGATAGGCACGCCGGAGGCATTTTATTGTTATCGTAGATTCTAGTTTTACAGCAGTGATCTGAGCGGAAACTGACAGTTACTTGATAAATGAAATTATCCACAAGCTACCTTGATTCGCCTTGGAATATATCCTGACACACACATTGACCGATTTTGCCTGGCTAGATTCGATCAATAAGGCTACGTTCATACGATAGCATATCCGACTGGCAAATATTCAGTATATGTGTCGCAGATTGCGGATGAGTGTGTAATACTTTCGGGGAGAGTTCAAATGTACAATCACTTGATTGACCGATATCATAATACTGCTCACCCAGTTCAAACTGCAAAGTATTGTTATTCTTCAAAACTGTATTATATATACAGTGCTAAGAAATACAAAAACGTATAACGTTGGGCCGGTCTTCTCCCAATACAATATACACAATATACAGTCCATGCATAACATTAAACGTGATGATATGTGACAATGCAAAATATTTTATAACATAAAGATACATATATGTGATCGGAAGGAGATCGGTCCGCCGATATAATCACAACGCATGCGCCGGTTTGATAATTTTCAACAGAGAAGTTGGAAAAATGATTAATTATGGGGGAAGATTCGTCCCCAACAAGTACAGCGAGGAACTAAAGGGGGTAGTCCTCGTCCGACAATTTGGTCGGAACTTGGCCATGATGGTAGGGGCTCGGGGGGGGGGGGGGGGGCTCCGTATAATGATACGAGTAATTAGGAACATGTCTCGATTAACGTACGATTCACCAAGAGAAGGAACTTACATATATGATGCGCAAAACTACCGATCGTTGCATGGCTGTTCATCATTTGAGACATTTTCCTTGTCGTATATAGGATTAATATATTTCCGCTTGTCCTCTTCTAATTTATCGCATACTAATAATACATGAAATTCGTCACCGACTGCATTGTTGCATAGTGTACAAAGTTTATTATTCATATCTATATCATGCCAATCCCCAACTTCTATTGTTAATCGATGATTGCGTGTTCGGAATTTTGATAAAACTTCAACTTCTTTATGGTTAAAGTATTATTCACATTCGAATGTTGTCTTCAGTGTACGGTAAAACGCATATTTGGATGAACTAAAAGATCCATATCATTCCTGGAGGTATGTATCACGCCATTTCAGTTTAGTAGAAGGTCTGAACCACTCAATGTTTGGGATAAAGTGTGACGCAAACAAAAAGCTCATTCCAATATCATCTAATATGTTTTAACCCGAGTAACCCAGTCCATTCGACCACGTCTTTGATTACCAGTTCGTCGCTTAGAACTGTACAATGACCAATAAATCATAAAACATATTTTTGTTTGTTTGCCAGTTATAAGTTTTGCCCAAAAATTCTAAATCCTTCTTTATTTTTCTTTCATTGGGGACCAAATCGAGTTCACCTTATACCATACTCGCATATAGGGGTAGTTGTTTTGAGACGAAGAATATACTTCAAGAACCATAGTTCCACCCGACTTATCAGGTCCACATTGCCGACACCCCAATTTGCAGAGCCGTATAATAATATTGGTTCAACCGTTGTGTGATAAAGTTCTATTACAGTTGGGATCGATAACATAAGTTTTCGCATTTTGCATATGAGACCAAACATTGCTTTCTTAACCACATGCCCGGACTTTTTAGACACAACTTATGACAACGTGAGAGAAAAAACTGGACACAAAAAAACCCCACTCATATATAGCACACTCTGTACAAAACATTCAGATCTGTTTCCCTGCTTAACTCTTTCATCCCTGAATATACATATATAGATGTCCCAGAACCCTGGATTATCAGCTTGCCTAAGTAAAATTATGTGTCCCTGGTGTATTGCTGCAATACTACCTTTTGAGTGATGTCGGGTATGTCAAACTGGATGTTTTATGACTGTTAACAAGTTACGTTCACTTTGTGTTAGATATCAGTTGGGGCGTCACATCTAAATAATATATCAGGTGTGTGCAGTTGAGAACCGAGAAGGGACATTGAACCCCAATATATGCTATAGTCGCATATATCACCTGTAACTGGGATATCAACTTCGCATATCAATGTTTCCCCCACAAATACATACATACTAGCCGATGAGCCCGACGTTGTCCGGGCTATTCAAAAACCAAATTTCAAGTCGATAGCTCTACCCAGTCCGACGTTGTCCGGGCTATTCAAAAACCAAATTTCAAGTCGATAGCTCCACCCGTTTCCGAGATCTGGTCTGCTCATGCGCGAAGCTGGCGTCGCACGGGCTCGGCGATCCGATAAAATTCGTATCCGGGGCAAGATACATTCACATACCAAATTTCAAGTCGATAGCTCCACCCGTTTCCGAGATCTGGTCTGCTCATGCGCGAAGCTGGCGTCGCACGGGCTCGGCGACCCGATAAAATTCGTATCCGGGGCAAGATACATTCACATACCAAATTTCAAGTCGATAGCTCCACCTGTTTCCGAGATCTCGTCTGCGCATGCGCGAAGCTGGCGTCGCACGGGCTTGGCGACCCGATAAAATTCGTATCCGGGGCAAGATACATTCACATAGCAAATTTCAAGTCGATAGCTCCACCCGTTTCCGAGATCTCGTCTGCGCATGCGCGAAGTGGGCGCCGCACGGGCTCGCCAATACGACAACGTCCACCGCCTGGTCAAACTACACACACGTACCAAGTTTCGTCCCGATCGGTCGAGAATCGTAGATTTGTATTAATGACAAACAGACAGACAAACAGACAGACAGACAGACAGAGGTCTTCAAAGTATATATGAGACTAGCCGATGAGCTCGACGTTGTCCGGGCTATTCAAAAAACAAATTTCAAGTCGATAGCTCTACCCGTTTCCGAGATCTGGTCTGCGCATGCGCGAAGCTGGCGTCGCACGGGCTCGGCGATCCGATAAAATTCGTATCCGGGGCAAGATACATTCACATACCAAATTTCAAGTCGATAGCTCCACCCGTTTCCGAGATCTGGTCTGCGCATGCGCGAAGCTGGCGTCGCACGGGCTCGGCGACCCGATAAAATTCGTATCCGGGGCAAGATACATTCACATACCAAATTTCAAGTCGATAGCTCCACCCGTTTCCGAGATCTCGTCTGCGCACGCGCGAAGCTGGCGTCGCACGGGCTCGGCGACCCGATAAAATTCGTATCCGGGGCAAGATACATTCACATACCAAATTTCAAGTCGATAGCTCCACCCGTTTCCGAGATCTCGTCTGCGCATGCGCGAAGCTGGCGTCGCACGGGCTCGACGACCCGATAAAATTCGTATCCGGGGCAAGATACATTCACATTCACATACAAAATTTCAAGTCGATAGCTCCACCCGTTTCCGAGATCTCGTCTGCGCATGCGCGAAGCTGTCGTCGCACGGGCTCGGCGACCCGATAAAATTCGTATCCGGGGCAAGATACATTCACACACCAAATTTCAAGTCGATAGCTCCACCCGTTTCCGAGATCTCGTCTGCACATGCGCGAAGCTGGCGTCGCACGGGCTCGGCGACCCGATAAAATTCGTATCCGGGGCAAGATACATTCACATAGCAAATTTCAAGTCGATAGCTCCACCCGTTTCCGAGATCTCGTCTGCGCATGCGCGAAGCGGGTGCCGCACGGGCTCGCCAATACGACAACGTCCACCGCCTGGTCAAACTACACACACGTACCAAGTTTCGTCCCGATCGGTCGAGAATCGAAGATTTTTATCAATGACAAACATACATACAAACATACAAACATACAGAGATCTTCAAAATATATATGAGATATATGTGTCATTCTTTGCAAGTGTGGTGTATAATAAACGTGGTTGTGATGACCCTCCGCATGGTTTCAAATGTTTACCACTTGGTTCATTGAGCATAATTGCTTTATCAAAGGCAAGAGCAGACCAGTACTAACCTAGCTAGTATGCCCAAAACGCAATTTGACCGAAACAGACATATACTCCCATATTTAGCAATTTTAGACCCACAGGGATTTACTTGTCAGTAAGTTGAAGAATTATGAGTAACATTCCACAGAAAACAACTCCCAATGTCCTGATCGGATTCCCAAAATGATTATGAATATCGATGTGATGTTTATAATATGCACGTGCAGCTATTATTATTAAAGTCGCGCCGTTGTGCGGCACGGTGATGGCCGTCAATGTTGCGTCGAAAATAAGAGACATTGGATGGATACCACAAATAAAACATTGTTAGAAAGGTCAACATTATCTTCTTTATTTCATAAACGTAATACTAATAATGTTATCGGTATGTTTTTGTGATAAACAATAAACCAAAATCGAAATGAGACTCAAAATACCATACCT
This sequence comes from Siphonodentalium dalli, assembly GCA_032622095.1. Classification (NCBI taxonomy): domain Eukaryota; kingdom Metazoa; phylum Mollusca; class Scaphopoda; order Gadilida; family Siphonodentaliidae; genus Siphonodentalium; species Siphonodentalium dalli. Next base: position 63,824,916 of record CP136064.1, on the reverse strand, counting down.
ATCGGCAGTATTGCGTCATCGATTTTTAGGAAACCCCAAAATAGTAATCGTGACGTCATACAGATGCTGTCTATATTTAGGCCCGGAAATCCTCTTAATGGCGTACATGTTAGGTATTCGTGCGCACCAATAAATTAGTATTGATACCGAATATCACCCAAAACATATACAAGTCGCTAACCAATAAAATCATTTGTATATCTCTGGAAATATTGCATTATTCCCGACAATTGCGCTCTGCCCGCTAAAGCGGGCTGCCGGGTTGAAAGAGTTAAATACACAAATTTCATCCTGTCATCTTGTTTAAATGTTATGTTACATCTTTTGTGTGGGAGAGAGACGTCACTAAGTTGACAAAAATTGTGTCCCAATCCCCATGTATAATTATATATAATTGATATACAATAAAATATGTTTAAATCAACTGCAAGGCAGAATTCAGTCCTCTGCTTCGGTGGTCTGAGCACTCTACACAGAATGTGAGGAAATCACTAAAAAAAAATATTGAAGCCTTTTGTCAGTTACTATTCATTTTTGCATTATTCAGAGAAATAGAACTGTTCATATTCATTGAGAACTTGGCTAGATTAAACCAGAATGAATTGTAAGCAAGAAAACTCTTCAACAAAAAATGTTAGATCTAATTGCTTATCAAACTCCATGCGTCGCCCTCTAAGTTAGCACTGCGATATAGCACTGCCACAAGGATGGTACTTTGCGGACCGATACATCTATTTTCACATATCGTCGGAACTATATTTAGTCACCTATTATATTATTTTGACTACCAAAAGTTTGCAATAATGTTAATTCTTTCGTTATTGATACGAACAATATAGACTGAGCCAGACATAGACAATTTTAATCCTAATACATAAGAACTAAGAGCACGTATAAGAAATCTTTACCAAATGTCCTCATGGCAGGGATATCTCAGCGGAGCGATGCGAGATAACTCTGCCCGGAGTTTGATTACGTATGTATACGCAATTGCAATGGTCAGACCAACGTAGCATGTAACTGGACTCTATCTTTCAGTTTTCATGCAGTGTGATAAACTGCTCATGCATATTGTAAACATTTTCCATCCAATTCCCAGAACACCATAACCCATGCACTGGGGCATTAAGCAGTTGCCAGACAAACATGCCATTGGATGAATTTGGTTGTGAAGTGTACCGCGACAAGGTTTTTGTGAAACGTGTACGCGCTGGATCCAGTACAATTAGCACTAATCACAAGAAAGCAACTTTCATTCCAGGCTAAATGATGCTGAGTACTAGTACATGCATTGGTATTGCTTGCTCATATTATTACGACAAGCCATGGCGTGGGAGCACTGAAGCACTATATGACACAGTGACTGCAAATTGCATTTCAATTGCATTGATCTCAAATGACATGGAAGAGCGTGGCTAGTCAAATATCCCTTTGGATATATGTTTTAGTTGGTATTTGAATTGGAAAATTCCAGCTAGCGAACCCCCATATATGGGACCATTTTCAACCAAGTGCCATTTAAGTCTAAATTTGCCGGTCGTCAGGTTTCTGCAGTGTTTGTGTTTTATGTCAACACTCAACATCTCCGACTAGTCCGAAGAAGATCGGAGTTTATATCGCGTCTGATATGATATTCTCTGCTTCGACTACACGAATTGCACTGCGCTGGGCTGGAATCAATATATACACATGAAGCCAGAACATATCTGAACTTATCCAAACAATACGCGATATCGGTGACCTGAAATCATATAGATATCAATATTGTTTGGGTTAAAGATACCTCACGGCCGGTATAATTATATTCCCGAGATTAGCTTGTCTACTCGTGTAGCGGGTGTGCTCCTTTGTGGTTCGGTATACCCACATGAAGCCAGAACATATCGGAACATATCCAAACAAAACGTGATATCAGTTACCTGATATCATATAGATGGCACGATAAGATATGTGCAGTTTCTGTGGTTGTTGTCATCAAATCTCACCATAACTTTATTTAACCGGGTATCATCTGTAGATATACACGCGGCTATGGATATATAAATAAAGTAGCTGGCATCACGTGACTAACAAGTTCTCCATCCGTTGCATGGATGCTATAGACCATCCTGGTCGTATCCTGCTGATTTGTCTATAATGTTGGTAGAGCAAAGCAATATAATAATGTCAACCCTTCATATACTTAATGGATCCTTCCATTCAGTTATAAAAGTATACACTGGAACGGTATATTATTAATTTGGAGGTGTGTTCATGTATACAAGCAGACGACATATAAAACAAAACATATAATACAAGAGCATGATGATTCATATTAATTTGTGGGACATGTTCAGATTATAAGTTCAACAGATATGTGAGGTGAGAATACATAGTTATCTGAAAGCATATTACTTATGGTTATTGTAAAAGGTTCTCAATAAAGAGAACATTGTTGTAGTTTTGTCGCAGCCATTATTAAATTGTTTTAAATACATTTTTTTTCATTTTCCTCATACAGACAATGGCTTTCTTCGAATATAGTCTAACACCCGAAATGACAATTCGAGAAAAATACAGGGACTTTTTCTCGTAACACCATCGTTTTCCTAAACCAACGGTACCAGTCTCAATCAACATCTGATTCATAACATTATTCAGTTTAAACCAGAGTTTTGTATTTGCCTCCAGTGCATACATTGCACCACGCATGACTGGAACCAATAAACCCTAATAAAGCGCGAACATGTCCAGACAATCCGTGATATCCGTGGTCTGGAGTCATAACAATCTTTACACCCCTGGTCAACTGATTCTCATGTGAGTTATTGTTGTGCCCTGTTGATTTGTGTGTGATGTTGGTGGATTAAAGATATACTGTTCAAAAAATGTATCGTTATAATAAGCGAGATAACTGAGTCGCTACCATGCATATATGGAATTCATGAATATTAAAAAGCTCCAAATATGGAATGCTAATCCAGAACTTTGACCTGTATAGTACTGAATGCTCAGAACGAGGCTGGGTGGATCCAATATATGGTAGCGACTCGGTGATCGCGCTTGGTCTCAACTTCTCATGTGTGCCGTGTTGGGGAAAATCAGAGTGATTCAAGACCACACCATCAGCTACATGGAGCATATTAATACACATAAAAATGTATATCTGAAAATAAAACATGCATATTAATTATGGTTGCACGAGTTGTGACAAAATGTCTTCTCTGAAGAGAACTGTTTGTGGTTATATCGCACCAATTGTTGAATTATTTTACTATTTATATTATGGACTGCTCCGTGTAGAGAGATGGTTTTCCTCGAAATAGTCTAAACACACCGAAATGACAACTTGACTTTTCTTTTAACAGCATTGCTTTTCCCTCACGAACATCATATATGTATATAGCTGAATCAACGGGACCAATCACCATCATATAACAGTATACAGTTTAACCCGAGTTGTGTATTTGCCTCCATGCAGCGCATACATTGCACCACGCAGGGATGGAATCAATAAACCCGCACAAAGCACGAACATATCCCAAACAATCCGTGATATCCGTGACCTGGAATCATAGCAATCTTTATTGTACTTGATAATTTATAAAACAATTAATGGCGATGGTGATTTCTCGAAATTGGTTCAATATGCCTCAAAATAGCCGCCAATTAGGCAATTATCAGTCTGGCTGGCTGTCGGATTAGCGTGATGAGCGATTAACTGCAGATCAAATGAGATAAAATACCACCGACGCAGGTATAACCTTTCCATAATTAACCCAATATTTATAGAGTTGGCTTACATTGTGGAAGGATATTTATCCATCTGCTCTTATACACAAAGCACTATCACATTTCAACACAGTCTGGTGAAAATCCAGATTGTGTATCTCCCATAATTGTAATGTAGATAATATAGTCTGCAATAATTACCATCTGATTCCAATCCTGTGTACATGTGCAGATTCAAGATGTGTCACAATTAACTGTGACACTGTTGTCAACCTTTTTCATGGGCTAGAAAATTGTTTTGACATTTTGGCTAGTGTAACCGTACTATTACCATGCAATACCAGACTAAATAACACATTGCACATTCATTGTTTTTCCCAAACCGGGGTGCATGTGTCGCGCACTGCATGAGGTCATGCCTCAACAATCTCTTAAAGAAATATCTCTTAAAGAGATCGACAGTTCGGGTGTTTCTGTAAATAGCACCCGAATACATCTTATGAATTTATATCCCTGTTTTTTCTTTGAATGAATGAATGAATTTATTTATTGCGAAGCCACAGTATATGTGGAACAAGCAAATTATATATACATTGTATACACAACGGATGACAGACATGATTGTAACCAAACTCCAGGCAGAGTTATCTCCCATCGCTCCGCTGAGATGCCACTGCCATAAGGACATTAATTGGTAAGGATTTCTTACGTGTTTTTAGTTCTTAGTTTTAGGATTAAAATTGTCTATGTCTGGCTCAGTTCATATTGTTCTTTAAAAAAAAATTGGTGGTCAAAACAAGATAATAGGTGACTAAATATAGTTCCGCGACGATATGTAAAAATAGATTTATCGTCTGCAAAGTACCATCCGTGTGGCAGTGCTATATCGCAGTGCTAACGTAGAGGCGTGGAGTTTGGATTGTAACATGGTAGGTAATGCCACGAATCTCTACTCTGTAGCTTTGCCCGTAGAGAGATCATACTCCACCAGCTCAAACCCTGGGAACTTGTGTTGACAGGGATGTTTATCCCGGGTAATAGATTCAACGATTATTGCGATATCGGATCACAAAACTCACAAAAACATGCACTACTATACTGTGACGTAGATTATTGAGGAACAAGTGTAAACAAAGAAATATATTTCATTCCTTACTTGTTCAATGTTAAGAAGTTCCCTATCAGAAAGGGTCAGTACATTAAACAGTTCCCAGTTTTTTACTGGTAGAACAAGTTCTCCATGGACGAAACTAAATGTAGACTTGGTTTCGTGACTTTCGTCCCATCTCAATTCGTCTAAACATCGTGCGCACAGGTGCATGGGAAACATTTTCAAATTAAGTTTTTGTCAATTGTTTTGGGGGGGGGGGGGGGGGTCGCACCAAATCTACAAATGCAAAATTCGTGTTCAATGCCGAATCCACTCAGCTCGGTAAGCCTTGGTTAGGTCGATATAACATTGTTTTCATATTTGCTATCCCTAGAAGCCATTAGCATGCCGATGGTCCATTCAGGCATGTGTGTCTGTCCATTACGATAGTGATCTCAAAGTAAACCCCGCCATTTCGTCTTGATGAAGATAAGCAGATCACAATAAACATGGAATGGGTGTTCAAAGACTTCTTCCGAACGATTGAGTTTGCTTCGAACCGCTAGTTATCAGGTTGTAAATCTCCATGCTTTCGGAATGTTTGGCGTTGTTGGCCGTCTGAGGCATCTTAATTGATATATTGTCTCGATTCCCATAATTTAGAGCGCCGATCCCGTGTTCGGCTACATCCGACATTAATAGGATAACCCATCACGAGCACAGTCGCTCCCGTAAACCATTTGAGATATACGTTGTACGTATATTGTCTTGATCGATTTTCGATCTATATCTAAGAATGCTACCAAAGCAATATATCTTTCTAGATTATTGCCGTAGAAGTAACTACAGTTTCTATTGACATTCGCTTGAGAAGGGAATGTTAAGATGTATATCGAAAAAGTCATTGTGGCTCAATGTATTATACGTGACACTATCGTATTCCTTATCGATAACACAACGGAACGTCGATTGTTCTGAATACGCCTCCCGATCACTGGTCTGAGTACAGGGTCACGGGACGTATGTAATGAATGTATGTTTTGTTCATGAATCTTGGTATCAAGTTCTCAATGGTATATTTATCGCATACGGAGTCATTGTTTGGAGGCAAATAGTGTTCTCAATTCGACTGTTGATAGGTTTTCCCCAAGGTTTATTCTTCTCGAAGGTTAACTCGATTTTCTCGCGAGAGAAATATAAATTAACTTTGGTATATATCAACACGCTCTGTGGAAAGGAAACTAGTTGGCTAGCTGGGTATGTTTTTCACTAATTTCCAGCCGCTGGGACTACTGTTAACATTTTCAACAGAACAACATTAGGAATTGCCAAGCGGTTTACAACCACTTCATTAACATATGCATTTATATCGCCCACTCAAGCTGTTAGTAAAACAATGTAGTTGAGCACTATGTACTAGCCCATAAACCAATCACTTGCAATTGACAAAATATGAAGAAAATCTTGCATGTTGATCCTCATGCTGAAATCAAACGTTGGAAAGTCGGACTTTTATAGAGAAGTTTCTTCGGGACAGGGCTACCGTTGCATTTGGAGATGCTATACCAAGTACATATCTATATAGAGGAAGCAAGAGAGACGAAGAGATAGAGATGGAGATAGGGGAGAGGAGAAAGCGAGATATATATATAGAGAGAGATGGATGGAGATATAGATAGAGAGGGTGATTTGAACAAATCAAGCCAAGTCTGGACACACACGACAACCCGTGAACGTGTTTTTGTTGCCAAGTCTCTCCGCTAACCAAAGATACATAATATTCTCTCCCGATCATTCACCCAAACAAAAGAATTTTCTGCTGATGACTCGAAGGTGAATCGAAGGACTCGAGTCATGTATTATAAACAGGAAACATTAATGATTGCAATCGTGCACAACAGTGCCAGCATCATGGTAAGAAGGTTGACTCATCACCATTGCATACCTGCGCTTCTCTGAGCACCTCATAATACGCGTCGGCGGACTCACATCACCTTCAAGACTCTCATTAAATAGATTGCTCAATCAGGAGTTTACACTCGTCTCACTGTTTCATCCTCACCATCTGGCACACATTTCATAGCCTTTGTTTTTTGCGCTAGCTTTCCAGACGATACACATCTTAAGCAGTCATATGTTTGTTATTGACACATGCACAAAAAATCACCCTTTTAAATTGAAATGATGGGCAAAGTGAAGGCTGTAGCTATTACCATCTGTCGAGAACATCTGGCTTGAAGATGGCACCGCTAATTATACTGCAGTGATAAATACCCCGTTCTGTTTACAAAGCATTATGGAGAATAATGATTGCATAATGGCGTATCGTCTATGTCAGATCCTGGTAGCCTTGAAGTCACGCTATTTTGCGAATACATCACATACGTGAGCAATACATGTGCATGTATCATCCATATTTGAAAATAGGCTGATTCTTTTACACAAATTATCTATCCGAGTATACTTGAAACATACACATCAAAGGATTTAAGTTAGTTATAACACGAATGTCGGGTTGCACCTGATTCAAACAAGTACAAAGCGACTCACTCTTAACACACAAGGTTGTATATCCCATATCGGACATCCTGTATAAAATTCTGTCAGTAGATTCATGATGCTAAATTTTCTATTAATTCAGAAAATGTTGAATGCCAATCTTCTAAATATATAATACAGCTTTCTCGTATGACTGTTGTTATACAGTGCTGATCGAATTAGGCATCAGATTTAGTATTTAGTAACTTGTATATACACTCTTAGAACCAGAAGTCCTTCAGAGAACCCAAAAAGGTTCTTCACCTTGTCACAATAGGAGCACCTTATTTGGCGCTTCAAAGGACCCCATCATAAGGTTCTACCGAAGAACCATATCATAAGGTTCAACAGAAGAACCTCAAGATGGTTCTTAAGAGAACCATAATATGAACATGGTTCTTCAGGGAACCTTTATAAGAACCCCATATGGTACTTCGGAGGACACAATCATAAGGGTCACACGAGGTTTCTCCAGAGAACCGTTCATATATCAGAACAGAGTTCTTAAGGGAACCATAATCTACCCCAACAGAGAACTTCAGAGAACCTGTAAGATGGAATAGCGTACGATGATACTATAGTATGTTTACGCTCTTGCGTATATCGCGACGTTCAGTACACTTTGAGGTGTTTTATAATAACTAATAGATTGTAATAATATTGAAGCATTTGGGGAATGATATATACAAGGCAGCTTATACCTACACGTTCCATATACAATTCGCTTAATTTTGGTGTGATTCATATTCTTGAATACACGAAGGTGGTGAATTAGTCTGCACTTTAACATATATTTATGTGTATTTTACGATTATCACACGAGGGTTCTTCAGAGAACCTTTCATATATCAGAACATGGTTCTTAAGGGAACCATAATCTATCCCAACATGGTTCTTTAGAGAACCTTTATAAGAACTCCAGATGTAATAGCGTACGATGATAATATAGTATGTTTTCGTTATTGCGTATATCGCGACATTCCGTAAACTTTAATGGTCTGAGTGAACAGCCTGTGGTTTTCACCCTTAGATAGCAAGTTTTGGCTCAATCGGTCGAGCTGTTTTCGAGTTTATAAAGGACACACACACACGGAAGTCTCAATATATATAGTAGATTACTCACCATTTTTGGTTAGTAGTAGGCCTACATTATTTGCTTTAGGCTACGCGTGAAAGTCTGCATTATATAATTGTTGTGCAGTACACACTACTTTGCATTACTTGAGAAAATGTAATGCATTGCAATGCATTACTATTATACATTACTATTCCCCAACCCTGCGAACAAACACACACTCCTCCTTTCTCTCTGGTTGATGTTTTATTCATGTTAATCACTCAATTCGGCTCCAAGGTACATGTAACAACTGCATTATTGTCTGATCATGAACCCTTCAACATCCAAAATAACCCTAGTCAAACACCGACGAACCCTATCGATTACAGAGAACCTTTTCTGACACCGATGAACCTATGGGTTCTTACAGAGAACCCTTGAGTTCTTCAGAGAACCCAAAAGAACCCTTATTTCTTAGAGTGTACATGTAGCCTGAATTAAAGTCGTACATGTTACTTTATCTAAGTCAACTACTACCTGGGGTCACATACTTTTATGCGTGTACCACCAAATGGCACGGATTAAGTCAACTCATGTATACGACCGGAATATTATTGATTGACTCAAGTCGTAAACTGAGTCATAATTTTCACAGTCTATATATAAGTCAAATAATTTTATACGTGTTTGTAAAGTGTCATATCAGGTTAAGGTGTATATATATTCGCTTGTATCGTAACTAAAAGTGGAGGTTACGAGAATACGCATGCAAGATGTTACGAGTTGACTCATATCAAGGTTACTAAAAATAACATGGTCCGAGTTGACTTTTTCGGAGGGTACGAGCTGACTATGGTCCGGACTCGATTTAAACGGAATCATTTGTTTACTCGACAAGCTCTGCGACGACAGAAACGACAACATGAAAAATTAAAGTGATAGGAAACACTCCGGTTGGGTGATCAAAATAGAAATGGAGATAATCCTGCTCAAAGTAGTTATTTTTATGAAAATTAACCCAAATTTACAACACACTGTATAAATTTATATATTTATTAAATGCAATGAGCATCGATGGCGAAATAATTTGCGTTAGTTTATCGCCGATTGTTGCGTCCCGAATCGAGATGTAAATATTTAGAATTGAGCGTAGTTCAGGCGTTGTTTTATATGGAGTTGTACGGTCGATTTCTTTGAGATTTTTGGGGATGTTAGTAGAATGCTACATTCCCCCAGTTGGCATAGCGCCTGAGTACTAAGTTGTTAGTTTCACTCACCCGAACAACATGTCTTTAATGATTGTACAACCTTTTTATAAAGTAACTTATTTTTCACTCAAGCTTTCGCAAAGTCCATCGAATTGTTTTTGTGTAACTCGTATACCATTATTTAGGTGCGGCAACTATTTACGCTGCACTGGAATACTCCCTGTACGAATATAGGAAAATACAACAATAATCCCTTTTATCGGAGAATTTAACCCATTCTCTTTCACCGCAGACCCCCTGTATTCTGATGACTGGTATACTATAGAGGTATGGCATCCCCAAAATTGAAATACAAAAATTGTATATATCAATCTACATACACGATAACAAAGGTCAGCGAACGTTTCTCTGAACTGTTCCCGACAAAAGTACAGACGTTTTTCCTTCTGGTTCATACAGTTAATGACATTTTGGCAAATTACTGTGTCTATCTCAGCCATATTCATCGACCCAAGCAAGGAGCCTATTAGCTTAGATGACTTCGTCTGGACTTTTGAAGTATTGTCTAATAGGCTGGTAATGACATCAGACTCGGTACCCTAGGGACTGGGATCTGTCCTGGCACGGATATCACCCGATGGTCTTCAGTAAACTTTGGAAGCCGGGGATACAGAGATAATGAGCCAGCTATAATTCTCTTTGTTAATTCGTTCGCGAAACCGTCACAGACTCGAGTCTAGCCACTCATTAAAAGCATGAATCCTAGAAGTTTGTTGGAAACTATAAAAATCGATATTTTTGTGTTTTAGGAATTCCATTGTTTGGAAACCCAATATAGAATTAGAAATTGACACAAAGAGAAATGACTCTGATGGTTCCATCTTGCCAGTGGATATCTGATCGACGTCGAATAAACAAGGATTCTTCACATAACGGGTGAGTTACGTATAAGTTATAGTAAACAAGGATTCTTCACATAACGGGTGAGTTACGTAAAAGTTATAATAAACAAGGATTCTTCACATAACGGGAGAGTTACGTAAGTTATAATAAACAAGGATTCTTCACATAACGGGTGAGTTACGTAAGTTATAATAAACAAAGATTCTTCACATAACGGGTGAGTTACGTAAATTATAATCTCCCTCCCGGTAAGATTTTGCTTTTATACTTTTACAATTAACTGATCTTGATTAACCCAGATTCTTGATGACTGGGGTTCCGCCTATACACCCGCTAAATTTCGACGAATTCGTTGCAAGGATTACATTTTAAAAAGAAAAAATAAGTGATCAACTACTACTTATGAACAACAAAACACAGGCTTATTTTAGTTTTTTCTAAATGGTAGGTCAGCATTCATACAGTTAGTACCCTTGAAGTTGTAACATTCAACTGAACAATGCGGGAAACCGCAGCAACGAGCGTCAAATATGTTCAAATCGACTTTCGATTTTACAATGCAAACGAACACTTACCCTCCCATTCTGAATTAACCCTTTCTTCACTAAATACTCAATGACGAGTAGATCACTTTAGAAATGTTCAGATCATAAGTTCAACAATCGACCATATAGATCGTTCGTTGAACTTATTATCTAACTATTTCACATCTATGAATATGAATTCTTCAGCACTTTTAAAATCTATTTCTTTGTCTGTCATCTGCATTTGTATCCTGAATTTCTCTCCAAATTAATAAAACATTATACAATATACACTCCCACGGTGCTTTTTCCCAACGTAGTACGCCAGTAATGTATCAATGGTGAATCAACTCCCGCAATTTCATTGCTCTCGTGAGTGAGGCACGAGACGTGTTTCCACCGTTCAAATCGTGTTTTACTGACAATATTATTCAAAATACATGCTTCATACCAGATATGTTAACTGTGGTTTACACCAATATCAGTTCCATGGGCATGATGCACCAACTGTATAACTTTGAAACCCCAAGGCGACTTGAAGCAGGAAATTTGCTATAGTTCGCACCATCCCTGCCCTGGAATCAAAGTAAGTCGATACATTTACGGTAAATACTCGCATATACGGACTGTGTGTAGCACATGCATACTTACTCAAGTTATGGTATCTCAAAGATCGGGTCAAACTGAAAGATAGAGTTCAGTCCCCTCACTACGCTGGTCTGACCAATGGCATCACGTAATGGAATGTACGTAGGAATATAAAAAAAATGTATTTAACAGTTTTGTCAGTTACAATTCATTCTGGCTTGATCTAGCCATTTTCCAAATGAAATTGGAAAGTTCTGTTTCAGATTATTAAATGCAGAATGAATTATAACCGATAAAAGTCAAAAACGAGAGATTTCCTCACATTTTATGTACGTGATAGTAGTGGTCAGGGCAGCGTAGCAGGGGACTGAACTCTGTCTTGAAGTTTGAGTTCGGGTCCCGACATTTTAAAATAAAGAACGTTTCTGGTTAGTGTATTCCTAATATGTAAAATAAAGAGCGTTTATCCCACTTCTTTGCGAAAAAAATTAAACAGAATAATGATGGAGATTTGCTACGACTTTGGCAAGTTGTTTTTTTTCAGCGTATACAAAGCGATCGGTATTTCGCACATGTATCTTATCCCTCCTTCCAAAATTACGTAGAATAATTCGGTTGATTAAATGAGCAATGTCAGTTTGAACAGTATGTCCTTTTGGGCATATCATCCTGCGTGGGCGTTATACTCTGAACAGATCAATATGGGTATACTAAACACATGCTCATTGGTATATATGTTACAGAATTATCTCGGAAATGAGTGCGAAATTTTACGAAAACCCTGTGCCAATGCATTCTCTTATATATGCGAGTCGACCATAGGTCGGCTCGCATATATAAGAGAATGTATTGGCTTAACAAATTTTATATTATTTTTTTATAATTGTTAAAAAATGTAAGATAAAATTGTTAAAGAATATAAGAAATAATGAAACAAAAATGATAAAAATGGTTAAAGAATGTAAGACAAAATGATAAAAATTGATAAAGAATGTAAGAAAAAATTATTTTAAAAAAATGATAAAATTGTTAGAGTGTAAGAAAATATGACGAGAAAATGATAAAATTGTTATAAAATGTAAAGCCGCTTTCACACATGTCCGTTTCTCCGATGCGTTTCCTTGCGTTTCTAATATTTTAACGCATCCGGAAAACGCATCGGTCAAAACAGTGATAATATCACTGGGTCTTTCACACATGTGCGTTTGCCGGATGCGTTTCTTTTTTTTCATGTCTCGGACTTGAAATGCTGCGTTTCGCCTGCGTTTCTAAAAAAAAGCATACACAAGCATGTGTGGCTATAGCTTCACTATTTCGACCGATGCGTTTTCCGGATGCGTTGAAATATTAGAAACGCAAGGAAACGCATCCGAGAAACGGACATGTGTGAAATCGGCTTAGTGATTTCGACAAGTCAGTACGTTTCTTCTTCGTGTCAGAAGACATCTTATTACCCGCTAAGTTCAATCTCGCTGTGTTAGACTCTGCATTTACTCCGCAAAGTGCTTTGATAATGCTAAAACTATTTGGCTCGTTCCCAGTTTTGATGTCTTAAACAGTTATTAAACATTTTAATACTGGATATATCTGATGTAGCCTTCGCGTCTGTTCTCCGGATATTAATATAGCTAATGGATGCTCGGCCTTCTATTAATGGATTTGGACCGGTATCTAAGTTACTAGTTCGGTTGCTTGAGTGCGGGTGGATTTTATTTTAAAACACCTCTGTTTTTTTCATTTAGTATGTGTGTATCTATATTAACCCCTTAATAAAAAAAATAGCATTGAACACGACCCTTGGACACACCGGGTCCAGTAAAAGCATATATAGAGGATCTCAAACGAGTTACTATTTTATACGGATTTTATCAACCGAGTTCACTAAATTCGATTTGAGCCGAGGTTTACCGAGGCTCAAATAGAATTTAGTGGACGAGGTTGATAAATTACGTATAAAATAGAACGAGTTTGAGATACTTTTTATCACATGATCATATAATCGCTAAAATTTTATCGAAAACAACAATTAACTGCAGCCAGCGATCATTGTCCCAAAGAGCAGCGTGACGTCATTGCACGCGACGATATTACATGCACGTGTCTATTACGCTCGAATATTACATCGGAATATAGTGCTAATCATGTGATAAATAGAGGATCTCACATGAGTTTCTATTTTATACGGAATTTATCAACCGAGTTCACTAAATTCGATTTGAGCCGAGGTTTACCGAGGCTCAAATAGAATTTAGAGGACGAGGTTGATAAATTACGTATAAAATAGGACGAGTGTGAGATACCTTTTATCACATGATAAAATAAACCCGAAGCAACGCGAAATATTCATCGAAAACAACAATCATAAACTACAGCGATCGCAAGTTATTTGAAGAACGCCGTGACGTCATCGCACGCGCTGATATTAAACGTGTCTATTACCGATAATTATGAAACTGCTTTTATGGCCAAATTATGTGATAAATAACTATATGAACTATTTCTTTGTCTTTTTTGAACAATTATCTCCTCTAAACCAACTAACTAACTGCCAATCTTGTAACATTTACAGAAACTAGCGCTCGTGTCTAACACATTCCACTCACCCGACAACACCTATCGAGCGGGACCCGGCATAAAAACCGACCCAGCACTTAGCTTGGGGTGGGGTGCAAGGAAACTTCAGACCCATAAGTGGTCATCAAAGCTCTCATCGAGTTAGGCCGGACATATACCTACATATGTTCGGCTCGCTTGCTGCTCTGCGTTTTTCTTCGGGAGGCCAGGAACGGCCCTTCAAGAATACATTGTAATTATCAATTTGTACATTCATAATTTTACATAATACAAATAAAATAACCCAAAAAATCATATAAACCAAAAAAAAAATATGTTCACTGTACAATAATTATATATATAGATGTATATCATGTCCTGTTCATTATCGTTCAAAATTACTTCAGCGAATAAAAATCTGAATAAACACTGTATATGATTGTTAAGAATATGCTTTCACCTACGCCCGTGCACGATATGGGGAAGGATGGGATAGAAAAATGCATCAACATTTCCGGGTAACTCACCAACTCCAATCTCCTCACTTCTCTCTCTCTCTCTCTCTCTCTCTCTCTCTCTCTCTCTCTCTCTCTCTCTCTCTCTCTCTCTCTCTCTCTCTCTCTCTCTCTCCTCTCTCTCTCTATATCACATCGATCATCTCGGGTGTTCGCGCCCTTCTGCTTCTGCTCAACATCACATGCCATTCAATACAGCAGTGTTCAAACATGCAATTGGAATTAAAATCTCTTTCACTGCAATACAATAGTCATCGCTGTTCAGATTTATTTCAGCTAATAAAATCCTTAATTAACACTGTATATGAAATTGTCAAAATATGTTTTCACCTATGCCCGTGCTACGGTATGGGGGAGGTAGGGTGGGTCATAATTACGTAACAACATACCATTACTTGTCGGGCTCTCTCTTTCATATGCGGGTGTCGCGCCCGCCCTCCCCTTGTTTTCCTGACAACAAAAAACTGCTTGCTTTTGTACACATGAGCTTATACATATATATATATATATATATATATATATATATATATATATATATATATATATATATATACATACTAACATCGGGGGCCCCGTTCTCCATTTCAGCGCACCACTCCAGGCTCGCTCAGCAGCATCATCAACGATATCAACCTCGTCAGGGACTCCCTGGGCACCCTCCACCCCTTATTAAAGCTCGTGGGCCCAACCCAATCAATAATTTGCCACGGTCAGACATGGTGAGACTTTTGGTGGGCTTTTGTCATGCAAAACAACACCAAAACATCAAATTGAGGGTGAAGGAGAAGATCTCTCGATCTTTTCGACCATCCTGGGCGCTTCGCGCCCTCCTACTACCACGTGCAGTCTTTGTCTTTTGTTAATTAATATAAACGCTCTTCTTTAAAACTCATCGTTTTGGTTTTATCAAACATCTATATTAACCCCTTTGTATACGAAATACTCATTGACATGTATAGTTCCCTTAGGAAATGTTCAGATATGTTGTTTGTATTCTTTCGTCTCTGTCGGCTGCTCATTATTCATGAAAACCCCATCCAAATTAATAATAGACAATTCTAATTTATACTTTAACAACTATGTGGACTAATCCATTTTGCAAAGAAAGGGTTATAGCCATTTATACACGAAGCAATAATATGGTCCCTGTTGGTCCATCGTACCCATTAATGCCATGTGAAGCCATGTCTATCCAATGCACACACAAAACAATCTTAACGAATTTAGTGAGAAAAACTCCACAAAACATTATTATTAATCATTTATGGGCGTGTGTGTATATGTAGCGGTCGGGGTGTATAGCTTCCCCAAACACAGCCAAATGATCTGAATCAGATGGGCTAAAGCTGTGTAACCAATACATGCATACGAATTCACAACTGACAGGAAATATCTCAATATCATCCAATGGAAAGGGGAAATATTTTTGACAACGTTCTGAGCGTTTTACATTAGTATTGAGATCTCCGCAATGTATTTCACTGGAATGTGGTGAATGATAAATTTGTGATTCTGAAAGGTTATCCACTGCGCTTGACGTGATCTGATAGTTTGACATCGGAATCGATCGGAATCGATCGGAATCGATAGTGTATATGGTACTTGTGACCGATAAGATAGCCCTCAATTACATGGGTATTACACTTCTCTCGGGCGATTGGATTTCCCAATTTCGCCTTTATGGAAATGACATATTTCTTAATTTCCCATAAACCATGAGAAATAAAACATAATGGTCCAATTCGATGACCCAAATACATGTACTAAGTGCTCAACAAAAATAACAACATGCAGTCCTATTTCATATTACATGCATATAGTTTCTAAGTGACATAAGTCATCTAAATTATTAACAAAAAGCTACTAGTATTCACTTCAAAGTTAAATTCTTGCTGATAACTTTTTTGAAAACCATGCAAAGGTTATATATCTAAAATGTGGTAATGTGTATAGATTCCGGGTCATATTTTCACCCATGTTGGAATCTGATCGCCTCGTCTATATAACACATACTGTAAAGATTACCACATCGTCATACGTGGGCATACTTAAAAGGAAGCCCCACCATCTAGAGTTGAGTTGCGTATCTAGTATGAACAGTATAAGTAGCCTGAATAATTTGACTTTGCCTTTACCCATTACAACATGAAGATTACGAAGTGCGTGGCAACAAACTCCTTTTTTGAGATATCGTAATCTGGGCGAAAAGTGGTACAGTTGCTATATTGTTGTTGCTTGGTGGGTGAGTTTCTGTGACATGTTAGATGTAGCCTAAGGCCAAAAAAAACCAAACTTGTCTGTTTCCGATTTCTTGAGCAAAAAATCCAGGTAGGCAGGTAGGAAAAAAAAATGTTTTTTTTCTTTTTCAAAATCCATCTATAATGCACAATATTCTAAAAATAAGATAAAAGTCAGTATTCTCAATACCTTTGTATCCAGTTGCTGAAGTTTCTGACAGAAAACTAGTTTTATATCTGACAAAATACCCCGAATATGCACCAGAATGTTTGGAGTGATCTGAGCTCCAAGAAGGGACACGAAAATGCTAACTCCTGTGGCTTATTGCACCGTGACACAATGTTGCGCAATACTGTACATGACAACATTGATACTATCGGCATTGCTAGCAAAAGTCTAGACAACTTCTGTGCCATCATGTTGACATCGAATTTTCACCTGGCCGTCCGACTCTCAGAACAGAACAGGTTTATTCCTGAAATTGGGATTCATCTGCAACCACAAATACTGAATTTCTTTAGAAAACAATTAAATCAATTGCAAGATTTTGTGTTGTAGTTCTGAGCGCGTGACTTGATTATGATAGCTGAAGTAGCCATGGTTTATTTTGCAGCTTTTATATATATAGTAGATAACAAATGTGATGGACAAAAAGCGATATAGATGTGTTTTACATGTCAAGTACATGCATAATAAAAAAAAAATAAAAAAATTAAAAAAATTGGAAATTAAATTTTTTTAATTTTTTTAATTTTGGAAAACAAATCCAGGTCGGCCCAATTTCGGCAGGTAGGTCGGGAAACCGGAAACACAGATGTTTTTTTTTTTGGCCTAAATTACCCAGGAGAATAGTTGTGACTGACGGAGAATCAAGCACAAACTTCGTACCTTTTGTCCCGTGGTTATATTTGTATACACGCCATTTACTGATATCTTGTCTTTCATCTATAATGATGAGAAACATTAAAAAATAAACGATGAAGTGTGACACAGAGCGGTTCTGCTACCATATTAACAAGAGCATGAACCTATACCAAACCTGATTATACGGTGATCGTTCCAGTACACGCACTGATGTATACACTGCTAAAAATAATTACCCATAAACATGTTTAATTAAAAACACCTGACAGACACACTTATGAGACATGTGATATGTTTTAGTAAAAACACACATGTTTTATAATTAAATCACCAGTGTTTATATAAAAACATGTCACAGTGTTTTAGAATAAACACTCAATCCAATTATGAATAAACACTAGTGTTTACATAAAAACATGTCATGGTGTTTTATTATAAACACTCCATCTAATTATCAATAAACACTAGTGTTTATATAAAAACATGTCATGGTGTTTTATATTAAACACTCCATCCAACTATGAATAAACTCTGGTGTTTATATAAAAACATGTCATGGTGTTTTTAATAAAACACTCAACATGTTTATTTTCCAGACACACTTTATAAACACTATGACGTGTTTATTATTTAGAAAATAAAACACCTGATGTGTTTTAAAAAATTTATTCTCAAAAACTTAATAAAATAATATTTCAACATAATAAAATAATATTTCAACATATAAACAGTTTTATATACAACATTTTTATATACTACATACTTCACAACAAATGATGGTGATATATCTATAATAACATTAGTCCAGTGCATTTTATATGGTTTTACTTCAAACTAATAGAAAAACAATGTTTCTTAGCAAGAATACAGTAATGCCCTAATCAATCGACTTCTTAACCACATCAGAATTATGGGTAACTTTTCCGGATTTAGTCGAAAATATGGCTTGTTGCCATTCATCGGAAAGCTCTCGGTGAGAGCTTTCGGATGAATGGCAACAAGCATAATCCTGAAGTTACCCATAATTCTGCTGTGGTTAAGAAGTTGATTACTTAGAGAATTACTGTAATTACATTGACCCATTATAATTAACATTTTAAAAATCAAAAAGAATCAAGAAATGTGAAATTGGTGAATTTTGATGAATAAATTTTCTGAAAATTTGGTAAAATCTCAATTTGTGGTATTTCAAGGACATTATAAAATATTCCATTTCATGAGTCCATTCATTTTTATAACCATTTTCTACACCTTCACAAGTTTATCTAATATTGGAGCTTCATTGTTTGAGAATTAGCTGAAATCCATATTTTGTGGTCCATATAGTATTTTAAAACTAGAGAAATGAATGGCTTTTTCTATAAATGCACTGGACCAGATCCACATGAACCATTAAATAGCAATGGTAATTTCACAACAGAAAACCAAAATCCAAAATTGTTGTCTTCGCAGTTTCAAATCCAAACATCAAGACATATCTTGAAGAAATATGTTCATTAAAGGGTTACTCTACACTTGATCGGTCCATTTTTGGGACCATCTCCTTTTATACTCAGAACATATGCATCAAAAGAATGAATTTGAGCCATGGAATAGTGCAAAATACACACATGTGCAAACAACATGGTAACTATAATGAGAATGAGTTTATGACTTGCATTTTGCACTAATCAAAGGCTCAAATTCATTAATTTGTTGCATATAATATGTTGAATATAAAAAGAGACATGTGACTTAACACATACTGATGATAGTTGAGGATGATGATGATAGCGATGACTATTACGATGATTCTGATAAGCCTTCTAATGATGACGTGATGACAACGAAGACGGATGATGATGATGATAATAATAATGGATAATGATATCATAATAAAGATGATGATTATAATGATGATGAAGTCAACGATGACGACAATGATTATATAGAGTAATCAATTGGTTCCGAGAATGACGTTAAATAATTCACGAGAGGCGAGAGACGTCGGTAAGAAACGAGTGCGCGTTAGCGCACGAGTTTCTTACCTAAACGTCTCTCACCTCGAGTGAATTATCTAACGTAATTCTCGGAACTAATTGATTACTCTATTTATTACACTTCGGCATCAATTTGGTTCGCCAAATATGATTAAAACACACAGAATTAATGGATGAAAGTCCCGATGTGGAGAAAGATTAACAACCGAAATTTTAGCCATGATTAGTAAGCGATGTAACGTCAATGACGTAACGAGAAATGATATAATTCACAAGTGACATTACCATATTTAGTTAACGGCGTTTTCAGTGGAAATCGCGTGTAGGTGTGTAATAAGATGACATATTGAATATTTCATGTTAATTCATAGTTAATTTAAGCGATTGATCCACAATTTTCGACTTCAGAAAAGCACGGAGGGAACCATATCCACTCAACAAATCAGAACGTTAATATATTTAGTATGTCAACCATATTTAGTATGTCAACCATGGTGCGATAAAACACTTCTCATTTCTCAGTTACGCTCAAACAACAATACCACATCACTAATATCCATATTTATAAGATCATGCCGTCACAACCCCACTTCTGGTGTTACTCAGCCTTAGTACAGATATTTATAAAGGCTATGACTCTAACATCATTTTGGCAAGTTTGTGAGTATTCTGTGCAAAATCCAAGCAATATTAAAGACATACATGTATTATAGCCAGAAATGATTTCCTTTATAATTTTGAACAATTAACTTATATTCAGTTAATGGTCACATAACATTTGAATTTGAAAATATCGGAAAAATTCACATGACTTCTGTATGTGCAAATACGACAAACAAATAACCTTTCGGGAATTAAACTTTTGGGCTCATGTATATATTAAATTCGGATGGGATTCGATTAGCGAATCTCACCCCGATTCGATTCAATTCTCAGGGGCCTAACGTTGTGCATGTTACATCTTAAAGATGCCCTGTCTGATTTAACACCTCTAAATTACTATTTGTTATTAAAATGTGATAAGTCATACAACAGGGTTCACTGCTTGATAATAAACATGTAATTACTAACATTTAGTCATTTTTCCAGTGGGGAGACCCTTATCAGACATGTATAGGCCATCGAATGGATGTAAACACAAATGTCAACACGTATGTGTTGTGATTGTCAACGAGGATTCGGTAAGCAGACATTACAACAAATTATACCAAAGATGCCAGACACTGTGGCCCGATGTCATCTCGTGAAGGGCAATGGAGCTACCTGCAAGTTTTGACCATCGCTCATTGTGTATGTGGGAAACAAAATAACACTGATGCATATACATGTATGTGGAAGAGTATTATAGTATACACATATTGACTGCTTTGGGGTGAAATAGCAAGAAGGGTTATATAAATTGAGTTCACAGAGGATCATATGACCCTCTTTGAACTCAATGTATATACCGGTACTCATACTGTCTGGTGCGATCAATCGTTATGTTTGAGCATAACTGAGAAATGAGAGTTATTTTATTACATCATGGTTAATATACTAAATATAGTAAGTCTGATTTCTATTAGGCTTTCTTTTTCCCTATAACCCTTTACCCAACAAAACGGCCAAATAAAGCTTCAACAGCCTAAAATATCTTCGGTCTGTCTCAATAGAACCATACAAATATGGATATCATTGGAACCGGCTCCTTGACCACATTGTGATAGTTAGTTATGCCCTGTGCCAATGCATTCTCTTATATATGCGAGTCGACCATAGGTCGCCTCGCATATATAAGAGAATGCATTGGCCTAAAAAAAATCTTTTTTTAACACTTTTTACCATTTTTTCTTACATTCTTTAACAATTTTATAATTTTTAATGTGTTAAGCCAATGCATTCTCTTATATATGCGAGGCGACCTATGGTCGACTCGCATATATAAGAGAATGCATTGGCACAGGGCCCTTCTGTTGGGTAAAGGGTTAACTACAATTAATGAAATTATCAGTGCATTTTGGACATGAGGTGAAACATAGCACAGTATACTCGGCTGAACTATATTGCATAAAACTCATCTGCATCATCTTAGCACAGTTATTTATATATAATGTTGTTTGTTTTGTTTTCCATACACACTATGAGCCATGATCAACGGTTGAAATCTTGCAGGCAGCTCCATGCTGTAGTGCCAAATTCTTCGCACTCACAATATATCATCAGTTCAACTACGTCATGTGACAACAGAACATACTCAAAAATTCAGCAGAAGGTGCAAATAAGACACGTGCAGGGTGGAAATTTTCATTGAAATTAATAAACATGCATTAACATTTATTTGCAAAATTAAGAGTACAGGCTAGATCACAGGAGCATGTCATTGAGAAATGAGTAAATTGATGTATAATTAGATATGTCAATAAATGTAAAGCACAAAAAGGGAGTTTTATGTCAATAAATTCTCTGTTTAGAATAGACGGTATGTTTGCTAGTGTCCAACTAGCAGGTGCTCAGCACAAATATTTTGTTTATCGCTTGTGTCATGAGTTTTTAAAAAGTATGTCAGATATAACTTTTACTCGAGCGATTGGCATTGAAATTTTGGTTCATGTGTTGGGAATTATGGGTCAATTTATGGCCATAAGAATTGGGACATATTTGAAAAACTTCTTTGAGAAGCATTATATCCATAGAGATGCGTTTGTTAAAGTGGTGCGCCCGTTTTTAATTAAGATTTTTATTTATATATTTTACTGGTTTGCTTAATAACAAGCTGCTGAGTCATGTAATATCACTAAAGGGAAACTGTACCTAAATCCAGCCATTTATGGGGCCATCTCCTAATATACTCAATATAGAAAATATCCAAGACAAGAATTAATGAGTCAAGAGTGTGAGTTAAATACAAAGAACCACGTACAACAACTTGATAACTATAACAAAAATGAGTCAACGCTTTAAGAAATTTACTTATTTTCTTAATAAATCATTGTAATTACCATATTTTACATAATTCGCTGAGCACAATAGCCTATTTAGGTACAGTTTCCATTTAACAAGTAACATCAGGACATTTTAACATTTCATTGCAGCATCTATGTATGCACTGAATTTTGAAAATTTTGCGGAAGGCTTCCCATCAAATGCGTCACCTACAACATACTGCTGCAGTAAACCCATAAGTTGGGAATACTTCCTCGGATATTCCAAGTCCGTGGCATAATAGAAACAAAGAAGATATAATAAGGCAGGCAACACCTGTCCTACTTTACAAAATACATGAACCCCATCGCCTACTATTGCTGCCTCTTGTAGATTAGAGTCCTCTGTAATGAACAGCAGCAGATGTGGCGGAGTCTTCTCTTGTGTTTTACAGCAGTTGACTATATCCTTATCTGCAATACCCTGCAAACAAAAATGGTACTGTGAAAATCTGATAGACAAGTGTGCTTAGCACAACAAAATGTTACAGATAAATAATGAGGCCCATGCTATGGGAGATTCAAAGATCATATCAATTTTCTGAAAAAGACTAAAAGTAACTGGATATAGGTTTATCCCAGTGACCTTTTGTTTGAGAAAAACCCAATTTATGATTATATTATGGGCACAATTACTCCTGATTTCAAATAAGTGATCTCGCTGTGTTTTTGTTCCAACAATCGATCGAGCATGAGGTTATCATTGGTTAAGTATGTTATTCCAGATGGCAACTTGCTATTATTAATGTCAATGGTGTGATACATTTGTGATACCCATAGGGAGCCTCACATATATAAGAATGCACTGGCTTACAAGGTCAAGTTAAACATTATTAGGACAATGCATTCTCTTATATATGAGAGGCTCCCATTGGGAGACTCGCATGTATATGAGAATGCATAGGCACAAGGTTTTCGTAAAATTTGAGGAAGCTCCATGTCATAAAGGGTCAATTATAAGACTGATGACAGTTTGAAGCTAATATGTCAATCACAGGCGAAGACTAATTTTCTGAAAATAGGTGTACTATCAAGGTCCTATCCAATGAGTATATAAATTAGTACTAACTTAACATGATTTCAGAGCATTTAGATATGTTAAATTGTTCTGATTAGTACCTTCTTGATTGTAACAATAGTGCTACTCTTCATCCCCTTTCCTTTCGAAAATGCTGTTGTCTCCTCCAATGTTCTCACTAAAGAAAGTTCTTTATCTGTGTCTGTACCCTGTATAAATCAATTATAGTTTTATAAGATCTGCCTACATAAAATAGAGTATGATGTCTAGATGATCATGCCTTTATCTGTTCTGGATAAGGTCAGATAAAACTTAAATGCAGTGACTGTCGATAGCGAAATCGTTTTCGTTAGTTTATCGCCGACAGAAGCGTCCCGATTCGAGTAGTAAATATTTACAATTTAGCGTAGTTCAGGCAATGTTTTCTATGGAGTGTTACGGTCGATTTGCATGAGACTTTCGGTGATGTTAGTAGAATGCTGCATTCCTCCAGTTGGCATAGCACCTGAATACTAATTTACCAGTTTCACTCACCCGAACAAGTACATAATATGTCTTTAAATAGACAAGACGTTTATCTCGCATATTTGATAAAAGAGCACATGAAAGTGCAGTTATTTCATTAGAGTTGTATAGCCCCATATTTGTTGAGTTCTAGAGTAAAGAATTACTAACTTACCTTTAGCTCTGATTTCATTGAATTTGCCACCAATTCGAATAGCTTTTCGAATTTCTTTCCTTCCCCATCCAAATTGTCCTTCCCTTTCATGAGTTGGTATTCATACAATATCTGCAGAAAAGAAGCATGAAGAAATTTGAAGAGTAAACACAACTTGGATGGCCATCTTAATATTGTACATTTATTTTTTATAAACCGGTTCACACCCCTCGGCCAATCACATTGCTCAATTTATGAACAATATTTCTTGTATGAACCGAGGCCAAAATACTGCGTGGGTGAGCTGAATAGAACGTGAACGCAGCCGCTTCGCGGCCTTGGTCTATATTTCTTGTACAGGTACCCAAGGGGGTTATAACCTATACATATCTATAAATGTAACTAACAAACAGATCCATATAAGTTTCCTAAAGCATGACTAGTTTAGCAATATGTCCAGGATGGCTTTAATCAGTGCCTATCTTAAATTGTAATTCTTAATATTTGTTTCAACACATTTGTTGCATGGCTATATTAGAGAATATTAGAGATATTAGAGAATAGACATTTATGGCAAAAATTGCATTTAATTTTAAAGCTCGGGTACATGTACATGTACATAATCAGGGGTCGATCTAAAAATTTTAATTTGTATAGCATTTTGCAGCACTGAGTAGTTTTAAGATTATTCACTTACATATTCAACATCATTAAAGCATGGAAACTCCTCAAGTATCGATGCTATGGCACCTCCTTCCAGTCCCTTCAGCCATTCTCGTCGTTTGGTGAAGGACTCCTTCAATAGCAGCTTTACGTGACTGGAAGAAGGTTTCGTTTTTTTTAACTCTGTCTTCATTTCAGCCAAGTGGTTGGTATAATCCTCCTGGCTGATGAAACAATGAGACTGGATAGATCGCCTTTTAACAGAAGACATCTTGATTTTGGATTGTATGATGTCAACATCCATACCGGTACTCTTTCGCTTGTTTTTGAGACGCATGTTTCTGACCTTGGCACTCAGTCGATCATTGAATACAGACTGAAAAAAAACACAATTGTTAAATAGTAACTGGCCTTTCACAATACAGTCTTGTCAATATTATATTGGTAGAGTGTTCAGTTCACTATGCTGACAAATGTCGAGATATATGGCCTAGCAGCTGAAATGATGATAAACTCCAATCAAACACAAAATCAGATGTTTCAATTGGGTTCAATAAATCTTGAAATATTTAGTTTGAATAGCAACTAAAGCTGAAACAATTAATCACATAATCGATAAATCGTTGATTAATTCACTAATGACTGATGAGATAATTGATTAATCACCTGAGTTGAATCCAGGCCTACCACAGCCTACCATTATGATATTTTGATGATTCTAAAATTGATAAATTCTGTTTGGAATATTATTTATGTACACGGAAACGACTCTACTGAGTAATTATTAAATAACTACTTGCTTAATTGGGACAGTTTATCTATTATCAAAATAGCTAAACCTTTCAGATCTAGTTGCGACATTGTGATATGCTGTAACATTAATCTAGTAAAAATATATGCTACATGTAGTCATGATTCCTAATTGTGGCCCATTAACATACCGGTATTTTCCTTTGCACTACGACTAACTGATTTTACCT
Organism: Siphonodentalium dalli; assembly: GCA_032622095.1. Taxonomy (NCBI): domain Eukaryota; kingdom Metazoa; phylum Mollusca; class Scaphopoda; order Gadilida; family Siphonodentaliidae; genus Siphonodentalium; species Siphonodentalium dalli. Next base: position 63,798,869 of record CP136064.1, on the reverse strand, counting down.
CTATTTAGTTTTTATGTTAAAAACCATCAAAACTGTGAGATAGCGGTCATTTGAACAGGTGATTTTAATGTATTTTAGACCAAAAACTGTTAAGAGAGGCACATCAGTTATTGATAGCGCATTGTGTATTCAGCACATACATGTAGATAAGACTCTTGGATTAGAGTCTATAACTTGGACTACTATAGACATGTACCACATTTATCACACACAAAGTTCAATGTGACTTTGAACATCTGCTTTTAAATCAGCAAAAATTTGCTACTGCTTACCCATGGTTCTGTACCAGTTGGCATCCGAATGCATGGGTACTTCAAATACATTTGTTCTCCAACCTGCTTGTACTCTGACGACTCCTTGATAACACACACATTAATATAAAAGCTTGCACATTCTGCGATCAAGTGGTTAAATGATGGCAAAATATTGCCATCTCTTAACGCTTCCTCCAGTCCCGATGAAAAGGTGGGAATCGGAACTGTGAATTTTTCTGGAAAAGAATTCATATGAATATTAAATATTTGTCCTTGGTGTTGGTAATGCATACAATAAATTTGAGTCATTTTATGGCTTTTAAAAGGAAACATTCAGAGCAGAGCAAGTGGAAAAAACTTTATATCTATCTGAGATAGCCTGAATAAGATAATCCATCTTTAAATCAGTTTGTATTCAAAATACAAGAACATACTAGTACACATGTAGATTTAGCTTCCATCTGCACATATGGCAATAGGCATCAACAGTACATGTTCGGTAACATTCATGAGAAATATTAAGATAATCATTGTGAATGCCTGAATGGTTGCTGAATTAACAATACCAGTACTTCCACTTATTGAAGTTACTAGTAGGCTAAACAAATTTTGTTTGGTACATACTCTGTGCATGTTTGGCTGGTGATGAAGATGACATGATTGACTCATCTGGCAAATCAGCTAGGCTATGTCTATCTGCATTTACTGGTACTTCTTTGGCAGAATGTTGTTGTGTCTGTTGTTGTTCTTGTCTAGATCCCCATATCTCACCACCCTCCAGACAACAGAGGACTTCACCACTAAGAACCAGAAGGATTTCATCATCATCTACATCTATTCCCTCTTTCTCTGTTACAAGCTTTGCAGCTTGTATAGACAAAAGCGCTGATGCTGTGAAGAAGTAAATGAGTGGAAATTTGTGCAAAGTACAGTAATGCTCTAAATAATCGACCCCTTAACCACAGCGGAATTATGGGTAACTTTTCAGGATTTAGTCGGAAATATGGCTTGTTGCCATTCATCGGAAAACTCTCGCCAAGAGCTTTCTGATGAATGGCAACAAGCCATACATGTATTTCCGACTAAATCCTGAAAAGTTATCCATAATTCTGCTGTGGTTAAGGGGTCGATTACTTAGGGCATTACTGGAGATAATTCAAATAAAGTGCCTGATGGTTCCGTAAATGGCTGGATTATTAATAAAGTGTACAGTACAACTTTAAAGTAAAGGTGTTACTGTGTCAGAATAATGAAATGACTCATATGGTAGTGTGACTGACTTAAAGGGACCCAAGGCTCTCAATGGGTAAAGGAACAAAATATATCAATCATGAGATTCCGAGTGAAATAATTGTTACGTAAACAAAACTGTTACAGTGATTTGTCAACAAACATCGCCAATCATGTGGTTTAAAATATGTTGGTATGAATGTATTGATTTCAGAATAATTTTTCAATGCGTTGACATTTTTCAATGTTTACCATCAACGTTTGATTACACAATTTGTTATCTTATTGGACTAAATGGTCTTTTATAATTACTGTATCAGTAATTTCATTGTACCAGTAATGTTTACATAACAATGGCTTTAACCCTTCCATGACTGGTGGTGGTGGTGGTGGTAATGATGATACTGTTTCGAATGGCGATGATGATGATGATGTTGATTGTGATGCTGCCGATGATTATAACGAAACCGACGATGATGTTGATAATGATGATGATAATGACAGTGGTGGTGAAGATGATTAGTATGGCGATGATGTCTGACGGCGATAATCACGATGATGATGATGATGATGGTGGGGACGATGATTATGATATATATGCTTGAGATGATGATAGCGATGACGACGACGATGACGACAATGATGACAATAACGACGATGATGATGGCGACGACGATGATGAAGATTTTGATTATCATGATAACGATGTTGATGGCGATGATTATGACGATGATGTTATGATGATGGTAATGATGATGATGGTGGTGGTGGTGTGGCGACTATGACGACGACGATGATGGTAATGATGATGATGATGAAGACGACGACGATGATGAATATGAGGATGAAACGACGATGATGATAATTATGAGGATGATGGTGACGATGATGATGATAATGGTGATTATGATGATGATGATGGTGATGATGATGATTATGATGACGATGATGATGATCATCTTCATCATCATTATGATGATGGTGACGATGATGATGATAATGGTGATGGTGGTAATGATGATGACGACGGCGATGATGAATATGAGGATGAAACGACGATGATGATAATTATGAGGATGATGGTGACGATGATGATGATAATGGTGATTATGATGATTATGATGATGATGATGATGATCATCATCATCATCATTATGATGATGGTGACGATGATGATGATAATGGTGATGGTGGTGATGATGATGATGACGACGATGATGATTATGATGATTATGATGATTATGATGATGATGGTGGTGATGATGATGATGATGATGATGATGATGATAGTACAAATATGCACCTCTGCCATATGAAAATGGCAAGCCAGACAACAGTGGCCCCCTTTTGTAAATATATGTATATATGTTAATTATTTAATACTCTGTATTCGCCACTTAATTGTGACATTGAGTGAAATAAACAATCAACAATAAAAAACAATCAGCATCCTGAAGTTTTGCGAAAACCGCATTGTATGAGTAAAAGGCACGGCCATTAAATGTACTGGTGACGCCATCAATGAAAACGTCATATTGATTTTGCTACCAGTGGATAGAGTATTCAAATGCCTCAAAAATAACATATCACATGTTAAAATCAAATCACAATGACATCACTCATTTGGAATTAATGTTTCCCCCACCCCATCATAGTCGGAAAAAAATGGTAACTGAGTAAGGCTAAACTTTGACCCAGTAGGTACACTGGGTCCCAATAACATCATTTTCCCTGACCAGTATACACTTTATGGTGCATGCATAATACCAAAGAAGTTAAGTAGTGGGGAGGGTGCACGAGGGGTCCTACCACCCATGGACTATAAAAACAATTCTCATTTCAACGGAATAATTTGGCCATAAATGTATCGATCGGTACATTGACTCCGAGACCTCCACCAATTCCTCTGATCAAGTCTGAAATATCGATATTGTCCCTAGCGGGGTTAAAACTAGTTGTTTTGATGCGAATAAACTATCATACGGCTTTGTTTCGATCGAAGTCCAGGTCGATAGCGGTATTTCGGCGATGATTAGAGTCGAGTTTGTAGAATGCATCAATCAACAACGTGAACCGATTAATAGACGAACGAAGACCACGGAAACGCCACGAAGTCAAATGCCAATTCGTGTTCCTTGATTAGCCTATACATTTACGTTCGTTAACTGCCCACAAATATGATTAGCATATACGTTTGTTGCGGTGAAAGGCTGACAAATGAACTAGTGTTCAAGGCTTTGTTAACGAAATTATGGCCCATTAACAACCCATATATTTCTGCTGCAATTTGATAGTTAGTACTCATCTTTTTTGCCGATGTAAGCATTTTATACCTGAAAAGAACGCGACCGACTTGCTTCTCTGTCACTCTGTGACATTTAGGGTTCCCATACCATTTGATATTATGAAGAATCGTTGCACTTACATGCCCGAGAGCGATCGGCGATTTCAAAAGTCCCGTAGGACCATAAATCAATGGAGGTCGTTAGCGCGAAGTTACCCCTTTGTGGGTTTCTGTGTATCGCATTTTCAACGATGATTGATCCGTAGGTATATGGGTCCTGCGACTCATGCCATGTTGGTAATGTAATATCATTAAGACAGATTTCATTAACACCCCTCTTGTTTTAGTGGTATATCAGGTTAGGTTAAGCATGTGTCAACAGATGTCAGTGCGAACAGCGATAGGGTTGAATGCAGGTGTTCGGGTATAGCGTCGAATATATATAACAGGTATAACATATTCTTTGTTTAGCATACTCTAAGTTTGGCCAAATTTTAATATAAATTTCGGATCGTACACGTATATGGTACACGCGCCTATTACCAGTTGCTTTTATTCTTCGAAATAAATGTTGTTATTTTTAGTCTAATGCATAAATTAAATTTGCCATATATAGTGAGAATGTGGTATGGTTCAAGGCTGAAATGGGAAAGTCTAGAGCTGACACCAAGGGATAAATACTGTACTATATGTAGCCAAATACGTTTGTTGGACGAACACTACTCGCTTCTTTTTAACCTAGATGTCGAACGTGTGCAGTTGGCAGAAGCTTTATTTTTCATATATATTCAGGTCGACGCATCGCATGCTGTATATATAACAAAATGGACTTTTATTCAGTAGCAAGTTACTTGTGTTTGCAAACAAATAACACCTATATACAGCGGTGCGCAGTTACACAAAGCTCAAGTAATATAAAGTTCAGTGTGTGCGTTCAGTTTGCGCCACTTGTCGATAACAATATCCGACATTTAATACCGGATTAATGATATATTTAATCGACACTCGTCGTTCAATCAATACACCCGGGTATACCCTACCGGCGATCGCGACGGTTTCTTATGAAGTACCTCTAGTTCACAACAGTGTATCTAAAGTCGTTGTTTCGCGTGTTTGCCTAAACAAGAACGGTGCGATTCGTACCTGCAATTACACTCCAGTGACAAATTTGTAGTCGTATTTTCGTATCTGACGCCTCGGTCCAACGAGTCTTTAGATTGCTCTGTATAAATTTTATATGTCACCGCATTCATTACAGGTAGAACAGCCCACGGAGAATGTTGATGGAACGTGTGACATAGACTGCATGCTGTTGTGGAGTCGGCAGCTGAGAGTATCGTCATACGGATGCAGAGCTGTCGATCATGTAACATCCTCTCATACGGATGTGGCCACCGTGAACGAATCCTGAGTCGTGCCACAACGTTTCGGGATGGGTGAATGTTCTATAGGAGTTGAGTCCGGAGGGGCTCAACCGAATTCGAGCGCTTTACTCATGTTGGAGACCAAATCATTCAGGGAGTTTACGACGAAGGATGAATACATGGTGGCAATGAAAGAAGATTTGGCGGAATGGTTTTATAAGTTATATAACAACGATATTCATGTCGATAATTTCTTTGAAGTTTTGGAAACAGGCGTGTTGCTATGTGAACACGCTAACGAAGTAGTCGGCGTGGCACGGGTACGTAAACTCGAAACGTCGTCAACGTTCATTCGCAACATTCCGGATCAGCGAATTGCGTTTCGGGTTAACGTAAAACCGGGAACGTTCATGGCGCGGGATAATATTTCTAACTTCATCACGTGGTGTGTGGAATTGGGAGTCCCAGAATGTCTCAGGTTTGAAACGGACGACCTCGTGTTGAGAAAGAACGAGAGAAGCGTTGTGTTATGTTTGTTAGAGATATCGCGTGTTGGTTCTAAGCTGGGGATGCTGGCGCCGACTATTGTTCAAATGGAGGAAGAAATCGACGCTGAACTGGCCGGTGACCCACCACCGCAGATCATCACATGCGATCTCAAGTCACTTGACGAAATGGTAAGTCTCTGCATATATATACAAGTAGAAATTAATTGCAACTTATTCATGTTATCAATTGGTTATCGTGACAGAACTTGTTATTAGCCAATAACTAAAGTGTCGACTTCAGTTATTGGTTTTGGACATCGGAAAGTTCATGTTGTTAACCGTATATATGACGAAACGAACTGATTCATTCGAGAGCTATAATTGTGTAGAGGGTGTGGGATTATATATACGTAAAAGGTCTTTGATAACATTGATATTGCAGTCCCCCAATATAGCAGAAATGACATACTTTTTCTCTCTTAATAATCATCCATTGTTGAAGAAACTGTGAATTATTGTTAGCCATACACCATTCCGCATACATGTGCCACATTTTTATCAGCCAGCAGACTTGCATTCATCAACCTGCTTCGTTGCCGTAGAGAGCTATTAATTGTAGCTTTTCACTTAATTATACGAATATGTGGTGAAAAGTTCAAAGGCTTATACATACATCACCTTCAGACAAACAAAAAATAAATTTCTATACTATTGCAACAGGGCACACTGCAGGCTACATGCACTGTGTGCGGTGCATATGGACTTCTAGTTTTTCGCAAACTCTCACACATTCCGTTTACGGGTGGTGAACTCGAGTGTTTTAGGTTTACACTCTGATAAACTTAGATGCAGAGCATCCAATTATCCCATTATTGGTGACTAACAATTTGTACCTCAGAATAAAGGTGTACAGTTACGTCGCTGTTATTGTGACTGTCACATCAACCGATGCGCGACGTGGTGTTTATCATATCACATCTGACCATTGAAAATTATCATTCAGTTTAGTACTTATTCTCCAATGCATTGATCAATGACGGGATCCTATAACACAAACCTATTTATATAAACTGTACACTGAGTCATCATAACAGATACATTCGACTCGGTGATATGCCATCGTGCATATGTGTCAATTATTTAATTTTGTTCACATAGTATTTAATTGCTGGAGTTCATCGAGTAATACACATGGTTGTCAATTAACCCTTCCATGGCAGCAGCTTTCTGAAATTTTGTGAAAACCCTGTGTCAATGTATTCTCTTATATATGCGAGTCTTCCACCTGTAGTCTTGCATATATAAGATAATACATTGGCCTAACAATATTTACATTGACCTTGTAATCCAGTGCATCCTCTTATGTATGCGAGGCGCCCTATGGCCCATAGGGCGCCTCGGATATATAAGATAATACACTGGATCACAAGGCTATATGGGCGACTCGCATATATAAGAGAATGCACTGCCACATATTTAATGCTGCACCAGCGTAGCTCCCGTCATGAAAGAGTTAAACGGATATGAATGGATGAATCAGATAAGCCGATTAATACACCAAATGATGATATGTACAAGCTTTATATGTTCTCAAAACTATGCCAAATTTATAGCAATTTCCAATTCTTTACATGTTTTCTTTCCGGATGTGAGACACGTACTCTTTCATGTTACCATATTAGAGATATAATATTAAGAAAAAGGCCGCTTTTTATGCCTCACGTCACCGGAATAATGTAGTTTTCTTTAACAGGTGGCTTTTTTTTTTTGGAAATTAAAAAAAAATTATTCAGATAATCATTGAATAAAACTTTGCTTCCAACTGTCTATGTTGTTAACATAATTTAGTTGCACTTGATTAGTCATCAGAATAATCAGTAAATGCTATGTCTCCGCATCCATATTCGAACAGGACCCGCACTGTAATGTGAGTAATCCGTATATCAAATTTCAAAACAATCGGATGATAATGACAAAAGTTATCATCCGGAACCATGGCATCTGGGACGTATGCACGGACGGATAACGGTCACCCGAAGACAATTATCTCTGTATTGTTCCATGCTGAAGAAATATGGCGAATTGACTTATCAAATTTAATGACTTGAATAAGTCTATTTGTACCTTTCTGTACATTCTGAGTTTTGAGCATCTTTAATTATGTGTAACAGTGAAAGTCAAACGGAGATCTCTCATAAAGAGCGTTTGTCCCTTCGTCATCGACTACGACATGTATAAAGAGCGTTCTTATAATTGGGAATATGTGCTATATGAATAAAGCTGATTGCATGGTAACGATTTCCAGTTTTGTCTGCTTGTTAAAGACACGGTTGGCCTCGGCGGTGGGTATCCTGTGAAAATATCTCCACCCGTCAAAAACCGCCACAAACAGAAAGAACATCAAAATGTAGACAGACTTTGTCCGTATACAAATAAGAAATATCCCATAAACAGTATGTTAGGGTCATATGTTTGACCATTGTTATGTAAACAAAAAAATAAAAAGTTACTTTTCTGGTGTTTGTATATATTATGATGGTAAACATAAAGAGCGTTCTTTGTTGGTGAATACCTGATATGGAACTATTAAAGAGCGTTTATGCCATTTGTGTGTGATTAGCCAGTAGCATTGTGCTGTCTTCTGTAACACAATCAGGCCCTTGCTTAGGTAAAATATAGTATGTCTTTATGATAACATGCTGTTTACGCGATGGTAATGGTATATATGAACGGAACTGTATGCGTTTTAATGTTTTTCTGTTTACGTTGTTTGGAACAAATATGAATATTTTTCGACAAATAAGGCCGCACGTGCCTTTAAGCCGAAATGTTTTAATAACTTCGTAAAAATGGGATGTATGGTTTTTATTTGTTGATAGTCGTGACATTATGAGACTTTCAACCAAATAAAACATAGTGGTTCTATATGCGTCAACATTGTATGTGCATGGTCCCGACTTTGTGATATTCGGGCTATATTAATAATCATATATTAGCCATATAGTGGTTTATATACTTAGTACCAAGGGAGGATTACCACTGGGTAATGGGGCAGATATAATCTTGTTATTAAAGTTCGTCACACAAAAGCTTAAAGGATTTCCATTGTTAGTCCAATTTAATGTGATATCAAGAGTGAAGTGGTTTACAAAATAATACAAGACGGTCCATATGAATGTTCTCTGGTGCTAATAAAGTTCAGACTGTGAGATATTTTGTCACACAATAATGGGAAATGTACAAATAAACTGGTGGGAGTCATATCATGCAATGCTCTTGGTGAATAAGCCTTGCAACGTGGGAATTTGATTCCATATCGGGTCACCGCATGTGTCAGATGTGTGTTCTGCATTTGTGAACGTCCGAAGTGGGCGCATATTATTATCACAAAATCAACTTTTGAAGCGCATTAGGACCATCGGAAACACCACCGCACCCCCAAATATACAAATACACACCCCGTTATAACGGCATGCATGTCGTTTTTAACGACTTCCAACAACTTATAACGACTTGTAGAAATAAAAACAAGTCATTACGACTTGTAGAACAATTTACAAGTCGTTATAACGACTTGTTTTTATTTCTACAAGTCATTATAACGACTTCCAACAACTCGTTATATAACGAGTTTCAACTCGTTATAACGACTTCCAACAACTCGTTATAACGTCTTGCAACTCATTACAACGACTTACAACAACTAGTTATAACGAGTTGTTGGAGGTCGTTAAAACGACTTGCAATTCGTTATAACGAGTTGTAAGTCGTTATAACGAGTTGTTGGAAGTCGTTATAACAAGTTGTGTATTTGTTTATTTGCTGGTGCAGTGAATGTGTTTCGGATGGCCCTATAAATGCGCTTCCGTAGAAAACCACTGTTTTGTTACACATAATGTCCTGGTCAAGTGACCCAATTTCTCAGAATAAGTTTTATATATATATATATATACGTTTTGGTCGTCTGTTTATGTCGGTTATTTATTCCTACTTATCCACATCATTATCTGCGCATGAGACCGTGTCATCCCCGGTAATATACACATACATCTATTCATATAGTTTGTGTATATTCCATTGTTTAAATAATTGAATAAATAATCAATCAATCGGTCACTACGTCCTATAAACCAGGGGGGGGGGGGGGTCGGAAAAAAATTTCAGGCACGTATGGCATTTTTTCCCTTTCGATCATTTTTTGTACCCACCCACCCCCACCGCCAATTTTTTTTCCGTTTTCGGCAGTTTTTTCCGACCATTTTTTTACCCCCACCCCCCTTTTAACACTAAAACAGAGATTTGCGGGGGGGAATTCACTGTAAACAGCTGTATATGAATTTCTGTGCATACTATTTATCATGGATGTTAACATGGACATGTAAATAGGAATGAGTCATTTTGAGGTCATTCGGCCAAAAAAACATGGCTGCCAGCGGCCATCTTGGATTTCAAAATTTGCAACAAAATACAACACGATAACTGCCTGCAGTCAGTTTACAGTTAGAATTACATTATTTCTCTCATTCAAAGTGGGTTTGAAGCCCAACTCATTGCCAAAACACTAAAAAACAAGCAGGAATTTTGTTTTTTAGTTGCGGAAAAAATTGCTTGTTGGTGGCTTTGACCACCCCCCCCCCCCTGTATAAACCGGAAAATAATGACATGCATCGACCCTAAGAGCCTAATCACAGATGTGATGATGGTCAGACATCGGCTCTCACAAGAGGTACAGTAATGCCCAAAGTAATTGACCACTTAACCACAGCAGCGCCGAGAGCTTTCCGATGAATGGCAACAAGCCATATTTCCGACTAAATCCTGAAAAATTACCCATAATTCTGCTGTGGTTAAGTGGTCAATTACTTTGGGCATTACTGTACATGTATCATTATGATGCTGGACAATACAATATGATTCTGTTCATAATCTCGTCGGACTTTGATATGTCAAATCAGAACAGTATGCATTAACCCTTTCATGACTGGGGCATCCTGAAATTTGGCGAAAACCCTGTGCCAATGCATTATCTTGTATATGTGAGTCTCGCACATATATATACGAGAATAATTTGGCTTAACAATATTTACATTGACCTTATAAGCCAGTCCATTCCCTTATATATGCGATGCTCGCACATATAAGAGAATGCACTGACTTACAAGGTCAAACATATTGTTAGGCCAATGTATTCTCTTATATATGTGAAGCTCCCTATGTGAGACTCGCATGTATAATATAAGAGCATTCACTGGCACGTGATCTTTAATGCTGCACCAGCGCAGCTCTCGGCATGAAAGTGTTAAGATGGTGCTCACCAGAATAGTTCTCGGATACCCGATAATTTGTTGGACTTATATTTGCTGAACACTTTACGAATAACAACTGACAAATCAAATAACTAAAAACACCACCTACTCTCCGTGCACAAAAATGGTTAGCCATTCCTATATATAGATGAACAACATTGGAAAGAGACATGCATAATGCTTCTAGTTTTGTAATTACTTGATAACTTTCCTAATGTCACTAGTTTTTTTTATCATTATACAATCATGTCGACGGTAAACGTTTTTCGTTGTCCACATTGTAAAAATCCTTTATAGTTTATATAGCTTTTGGTGTGTCAGTTGGGAAATACCTTATCTATGTATGATTTGGCTGAATATATATTGCGTAATTTCCAAATGTTCCATATTAAGCCAAAATAGATATATATCTAATTGTATGCGTCACCAGATGATACGAACGTCATGTTTTCCCGAGCTGTTATGTTTGCTGTCATTTGGGTGAATTAGTGTACTTCAGGCACAGCAGATGTGCCTTTGTGTGAACGGAATACAATGCACATATCGTATATCATCCGTGGGAATCGTATACGTGTCCATAGAAATGCCACATGCGACGTATCTATATTTTATATGATTGTTATCTATATGGGAGTATCGAATGTACAGCCTGGTGTATAGCAGCTATTGACAACTATTGTCAGATTATACATGAATATATATATAGGATATATCAGTGTGAGAGTATACTGGGGCACCGTACCTTGAAGCTGCCCAATCCGATTTGGCACAACACGAAAACAAACTGCAAGGCAGAGTTAAAGATACGGGCGGCGTTGGCGGTGGGTATGCTGTTAAAATATTCACCTCCGTCAAAAACCGCCATAAACAGAAAGAATAGTAAAATATAGACAGACTTTGTGGCATAAACAGTATGTTATTATCAACTGTTTTTCCTTTGTTATGTAAACAAACGCAAAAAAAACGTTTCAGAACCTGGCTTTTGTTTAGATCCGGATATGGTAAACATAAAGAGCGTTATTTGTTACTATTTTCCTGATATGGAAATAATAAAGAGCGTTTATATCATTTGTGTGCGATTAACCAATAGAATTGCGCTGCGTTATGTAAACAGACGCAAAACTTCTGGAACACGAGCAGGCTCTCGTTTACGTACACCGTCGTATACGTCTTGACGACAATATACTATTTACGCGCTGATTATGTTTGGCATATCACAGGAGCTTGGAATTTATGGTCCCGGGTGGTGGTTCTGCCAATAAAAGAAGGGTTTTGACCAAATTCCAAGCTCCTGTGGGCATATGAACAAAACTATATATTTTTTAATGTTCCTTAATCTGTTGATGGCGATTTAAACAAATGTGAATATTTCTGCAATGATCGCCACCCGTGCCTTTAAGTCCCCTCGCTATACGCCGGTCTACATGACCACTGCCATCACATTATATACACATAATTTAAGGAAAGATTTTTATTTTAAGACTTCGCTCGGTTACAATTTATTCTGCATGCAATTATATTCTGAGAAACCGAACTGTCCACATGCCTTTGGAAATTGGCTACACCAAATCAGAATGAATTGTAACGGACAAAACACTGAAATAATAGTTTTTCGATTTAATTACGTTCATCGCTTTTTTATGAAGTGTCGACTTCAGTTATTGCCTGATGAACGTCGGAAACGTTTGTGACCGTATCGCGATCTGTACGGGTTCTTACGGAAGCTAATTGTTCGACTGCAGAGGGTGTGTGATCATACTGAATTATATATAATTTAATCATAAGCTGTCAATCCACTGAGTACTGCAAACAAATTGGCTGTCACACACTTTGACATTAAGGTTATTTCTCGATAACCTAAGTTTCTTTATTACATTCCGCCACGGAAATTACAGCAGCATCGAGTGATATGACCACGTCCTGTCCATAACCGTACTGCTAACCATCAATGCACAAGTACCTGGAGAGAAAATTAACATGACTCTTGCTAATATTTGCAAAGAAATGAAACATGGAAATTGAAACTAATAAATGTCATCACAGTCGAATATCAAGAACACGAACACCCCACTGGCCACTGCGTGTTAAGTTTCCACCAACCAATCAAAAAACGACGAATTTGCGACGCCACTTGATCAATCGATAATAGATGTCTGAGTGGCAGCGTGTCTCTTTCAACTTTATGCGTGGTTTTCTTCGGAAAGTGTTTTGCTCATTTTTGTTCTACCTTCTACTTATGGTTTTCTTGAGAATTAAATTATAAGGAATAACTCTTATTTCAATTAAGGTTACGAGTTTGAAGACAAATTTACTATAATGCTACGCGCGTTATAGAATTAGTCTTCAGATTGTTGGGTTATAACTGCATAACCTTAATCGAAACAAGAGTTATTTCTTAAATATCCGCTACACTATTAAACAAACCAAAACTAGATTAAATTGATTTTGTTCTGTTAGTTATAGGAGTTTCCATCCAATACTGAATATTTAGTGCTAAATATGTCGATTTTAGATTAAGAGTGGAATATGTTATTAATTTCTATATATATATATAACAACAAATTTATACTGAAATTTCCAGCCATATAGGGTGTGTTATGTTGACATTTTCAGAAAATAAGAAAGTTTGAGATACCATTAGAAAATTCCAACTGAATTTGGTACAAATGAAGTTTTCCAAAGTTGTAACTTTGGTACGTACTGCGGGGTGCATTTGGACATTCATAGTTGGACATCCACCAATAAAGAACCTCTATAGCCACGTCCTAGACTAAGCCTTCTCGGACAGCAACAGCCTGGGATATTGATTGAATTGATGCTGTCTTGGACCGATTCCTGTCCCGTTACTCTTCTGTGACATTACGCCCAGAACCGTAGGGGGAGTTATCTTGCCTATTTGTCTTTGGATTAGGTCAAATGGACGCTTTGTGTATAATATGAACATAGATGTCCTCCTTTCCCAAGCATGGTGTATCAAACATGCGTATATCAGAGGTCAGTTGAATGTCAAAGCAATGAGATTTATAAATAAACAAAGCCTTGTTTTCCAGAGAATTTCGATAAAATGTATGTAAACAATATATTAAAGGATCGTATCACCATTTTACCTTTTTCTATCACGGTAAATGATATATCATTTTTCGCGGACATGTCAGATGATTACTCACATTCAGAGGTTCATGCTCCACGTGCAAATACAGTAGGTCTTTATAATGTAAGTATATATGTCATAGAAGAGTACCGGGACGGAACTCGGTCCAAAACAGCATCAACCCAACCGATATCACAAGCTGTTTTGTGACGAGAAGACTTGGTCTAGTCACGTCCCTGGTTGTATATGCTGGTTCCCAGGTAACTGTGTAATGGACATTTGCAGTGCCACCAGAGCCAAACGAAGAAATAAACAATAAATATAATTGAAAAATGGCCTCGTGTACGTGAGGTCGTGGCGTGTAAACAGGTATAGAAACAAATCAATCAGCGAAGAGTGTACTAGAAACGTACATACCACTTAAGTAAATTGTGATTTATTCCGGGCCTATATTATCAGCGTTGTTTGACCACTTCATCTCATAAAAAACCGGGTTGGCTGAAAGCTACAAACTCCATTCGTTGTACGGAGAATTATGTACGTCGTTATCTTATATTCGTTCCATCTATCACGATGATTTAGGTCGCGATAATTCCAGGATTGTTGTCATGTTCCGATTGCTACTTAACGTGTTTCCACACACACAAAATATTTGGAGTAATGCTACTGAGCTGTATTTTTTCGCCCTCTAATAGCCCCGTTCAGGGGAATGGCAATGTGGGGGTCTTCTTTTTGTGCAACTTTGAATTTCCAACTCCCCCCCCCCCCCCCCCCATTTGAAGCAGATCAATCAAATTCGGAATTGGGAATTTGAAATTCCCAACTCTGGACAGTTTAATTTGCGCCGCCATCTTTTGGGTATTTTCTGAGCTTGATGCACATGTTGACAAACTCGAATATAAGGGGACAAAGGGGTGCAAATGAATCTCCACAAAGTTGGTAATCTTGGTCTGGTTTAAAGACACGGTTGGCCTTGGCGGTGGGTATCCTGTGAAAATATCTCCACCCGTCAAAAACCGCCACAAACAGAACGAACATCAAAATGTAGACAGACTTTGTCCGTATACAAATAAGAAATATCGCATAAACAGTATGTTAGCGTCATATGTTTGACCATTGTTATGTAAACAAAAGCATAAACAGTTACTTTTCTGGTGTTTGTATATATTATGATGGTAAACATAAAGAGCGTTCTTTGTTGGTGAATACCTGATATGGAACTATTAAAGAGCGTTTATGCCATTTGTGTGTGGTTAGCCAGTAGCATTGTGCTGTCTTCTGTAACACAATCAGGCCCTTGCTTAGGTAAAATATAGTATGTCTTTATGATAACATGCTTTTTACGCGATGGTAATGGTATATATGAACGGAACTGTATCCGTTTTAATGTTTTTCTGTTTACGTTGTTTGGAACAAATATGAATATTTTTCGACAATTAAGGCCGCACGTGCCTTTAATGGATAGTAGAAGGGTGAATTTTGAAAAACTCTGTAGGTCATACCCGTACGAAGAGCCCATACTGTTCTGTTTGTTGGTCCATGTAATCATTACATGCATATATATGACTCGAATTTGTAGTGGTCAATAATATACCTTTAGAAAGCCATCAATTGATTAAACTCATTCTAGTCACGTAGTGTATACGCAGCATTTACAAATCGATCAATTGAGATAGCCAGCTATTGTGTACCATCCTTCATCGTTATTTGCATTACAATGCCACCATATTTGTCCACTACACCACCATTGTCTATGGCACACTGTAGTATACAGGAAGCCAGATGGTGATGGTTATATCTAATGAGAACTTACCAACTTCTTAAAGATACGGGCGGCGTTGGCGGTGGATATGCTGTTAAAATATTCACCTCCGTCAAAAACCGCCATAAACAGAAACCATAGTAAAATATAGACAGACCTTGTTCTTATACCAATCAGAAATATGGCATAAACAGTATTTTATTGTCAAAAGTTTTTCTTTTGTTATGTAAACAAAAGCAAAAAACGTTACAGAACCTGGCTTTTGTTTAGATCCGGATATGGTAAACATAAATAGCGTTATTTGTTACTGTTTTCCTTATATGGAAATACTAAAGAGCGTTTATATCATTTGTATGTGATTAACCAATAGAATTGAGCTGTGTTATGTAAACAGAAGCAAAACTTCTGTAACATGAGCAGGCTCCTGTTTACGTATACCATCGTACGTCTTGACGACAACATACTATTTACGCGCTGATTATGATTGTCTTATGAACAAAACAAATATATATTTTAATATTCCTTCTGTTGATGGCGATTTGAACAAATATGAATATATCTGCAACGAACGCCGCCCGTGCCTTTATTGTTGACGTCTTCAATAATAAAACTGATAGCTAGTACCTAGACACTATCTGCACTGGAAAAATGTAGCAATCAACTGGGATTGCCGAAATTCCAATGACATGGACTGTGTCATTTCAGGAAATACGTCGTTTGAACTGTATACGCACAAATGTAAATATTTACTTCTTTTTTTTGGGACGAATTAGTGGGTGATAAACGCAAGACAATGATTCCGCCAACAATATTCACTTCATCTACCTCGTTTGTAACAATGATGCTGTTTTCGGCCTATTTGGATATAAAAAATTTAAAATAACTAATTTTGGCAAAATTATTTGCTACTTTTATTCTGGACGTACACCACAACGGAGTGTTTCACATACCACTTTAATTTATGTAATAAGATGTATACTTGTTTTGCAAAATAAAATATCGGGGTATATTGGTGGTCTTATCCAGTGATATTCTGGCCACATGCGTGAGTAGGCTAATAAGTGCTTGTTTGGTGTTGTAGTTACTACTTTATTTACTAATGAGTAGTTGGTTAGTAAGAGGAATTATATTGGTGACTGTAAGGCAGTTCATTGGAAATCGAGCATCCTTACATGAATGTCCTCGTTAAATAACTTCCAATTCTATATTCCCATATTACCAGGGACGTGGCGACAGGCGGGTGTCTACCCCCCCCCCCCCCAGAACTTTGATCAAATTTGGAAAATTCATGCCTCTCACAACATTTTTTGGTAAATTTACATATTTCACCAAATAATTAGTGTGGAATTTGTTGTTTTTAGACCAACAGTAGCATATTTTATATATATTTAGTCCAAATTTTGGGTTGAAATTGTTATCAGTTGGAATTTTCCAACGTTATGGGGGTGTGTTTGGTTGGAAACTTAATTCTAACAGTTGAAAAGTTTTAGGATCATTCCAACCCAATGGGAAGGGTGAAAATGAGTAACATGTCAGTTTGGTCTGGTTCAAGGGGGCAGGGGGTGCTGTTGGATATTTCAAGGTGGGCACCCCAATCGAGACCTTCTAGCAACATCCCTGCAAAATAACATACATGACATCCATCATCAACATGCTATATATATTCCAATCAGTTCTACATGTCACTCGGTGTGCGCTTTTGTCAACAGGTTTACATATTTGACCGGCAGCAAGAATTTGTATATTCAGCACACTTGATGATAACGATTGGCTGGTCGATTCTGCACTCCATTACTGCATGTTATCGATAACCCGGTCACTCGATCTTTCATCAGCAGCCCTTGGTTATCGGTATAGTGTAGAGAGGCAAATGTACGGTTTGGTATGCAACACTAATGCTCAAACAAGTACTATAGTATATCCCGTGCTTGATGAATTTCCCAGCCACTATTTTAAAAATATAACCAACAAAGACATGCAAGCTTTCAAGCAGCAAACAAGATTGAATTCATGGCAATCATATCCACATGTAACAATATTACCATAATTATGGAAAAAGTTCTATTTCGAATTAGGTCAACCGTTGACCGTAAAACTATATTATTCCGGTATGGACGTATATGTGCAATGATTTATAATCAAATGGTCATCGATGTCTCCTGATTTCGAGGCACGATCAATTATAGATATATGATGGTGGATATACAATTTAAGAAAAATAATCTTTTTACCATGAACATCTATTTCAATACATGTTAACATCAACTTTTTAGATGCATCTTTGTTGTGGTCTCTGAAATGTATTAAATGGACGCTATGCACGTGATCTTACTTGACTCAAGAGAGTTCCTCACTGGGTAAAACAATATAATTTTTGGTTTAAAACACTTATGTTCGTGGTATACTGGCGGCCATGTTGATTCGTTTTCCTGATAACATAGCGGTATATACGTGATTTGAAACAGGTACCCTCCGATCCACAACCGATAACGGGGCTAACGGTATAGGATCGATAACAGAATTATCAGCCCCTGACAATGTGGAGCGCCACATAAATATACTTTTATTTGTTCAGACTGATAACCCTGAGACGCTCCTGTAATATCACAATTATATGACGGCGTAACTTCTATGTTCAAGATTAAAATGATTTATGCAAAATCTCGTAATACACTAATTCGCTGTGGCTTGGCTCAACTTCAAACGACCAAACCTGGGCAATTACTGCAATTTTCTTCACATATATCCGTTATATCGATTCAGATCATTGTGATCCGTCAAGCCATAAGAATTATGAAGTGTGAATCGGTTACACAAATGTGTTGGTTGTACACCTCGCGTGTTTTTAAATAGCTGTACGGACAAACTTTGAATGGAAAATACCCAGCCAAATTGTTGCGACAGTGGTTTTCCTGTTATATTGTCCATATGCAGTTATGCACGAATCATATCAAGTATATAATGTAAAATCTGAATCACCATTGTAACAACCATTCAAGAACATCTGTAGACATGATTTTTTATAAATGCCGAATTATACATATAAAAAAAAACAATTACTAACACATGCGTTTTAGGTTCGGCGTTTCAGCAAAATATCAATATGCATGCAGCATACATTGGCTGGAAATCCAGAGTTATTTATTATAAACGCTATCTATACCACTTTTGTGCAGCGTAGTTGCGCTGCCTCTTTTGAAAGTCAATATCTACTTCCCATACATTTATGCCCTCCTGAGTTGGATCTAAATATTTTCGGGTATATAAACTGTACAAACGGTGGCTTCATTGTGTCAAATCTGACAAATATTTGTTGTAAAATTTAATTTTAGTGTCACGTCTCGGGATGACGTGCGATATTACTAAAGATTTCGGAATTCGTGTATTTATTTAAGTATACACGTACGGATCTAACTCGGCCTGTGACTCATTTCCTCATCTTTGTTCCCGGCACGCTTCTTTTGAAAAGAATCTAAACTCTGGGTTTAAATACCCAATCATATACAACCCATTTAAATCTTGAGTTATGATTGATGTGTTCACAATGGTCCCATGTTAACGAGACAAAGGACCTAATATCGCAGGTCCCCACATGGCGTACCCGGTGTATTACCCCGTTTATTGATTATGATTCTTATCTAAGAACATAGTATTGTAATCTGACACCATGATCAAAATAAGATCGACGGGCCGGTGTGCACCCGTATATATGCACCAATTAATATATAAAGAAAACATATACCTCGTTATATAAAGCCTCGTCAACTGGTCCTATGCATGAGACTGAATTATTGTTTAGAAAACGTATCTTTATTTAATTAAAGGCCCATTTAATTTGCGAGTCACCGATTATTTTGTATAGTGCCTTGATGTACGGTTTTAATAACAATCTATGACATAAAATATGATTAAAATACTATAATTCATTAGCATTTGGAACGCGTGTGTCTCAGAAGATGCCCATATATATAGAGTAATAGAAAATAGCTCAAATCATAGAAACATTTCCCCGTCTCGTTCCCAGAATGCAGCAGAATTCAAATAAAGATATAGAGTTATTCCCATTATATTGAAAATAAAAGATTTTGCACTACACTCCAGATGGAACTTAAGCACAAAAACACGTCGGTATCTCAACAAAAATAACATGTTCACAGTTTATTACACCGGATAAGTTGATAAATCAATGTTTTGGAGTTTCCTCTTTCAAATTATATCTATAATATGGCATATATTTCATATAATGTGATCTAGGGGTTCGAAAATTAAGTGAGCCTTAATAATCTCGGTTTCCTAATGTAATTAAAAGGGTTAAAGGCATCGTCCCGAAGAGTTTATAAACATGTTGTGATTCGGTATGGTGCTTTTATTATGGACTTGTTCGCATGAGTGAAATTGAAAAGTTAGTACTCAGGCGCTATCTCAACCTGGGGAATATAGCATTCTTCTAACATCGTCGAAAATTGCAAAGAAATTGACCATACCAGTCCATAGAAAACATCT
This sequence comes from Siphonodentalium dalli, assembly GCA_032622095.1. Taxonomy (NCBI): domain Eukaryota; kingdom Metazoa; phylum Mollusca; class Scaphopoda; order Gadilida; family Siphonodentaliidae; genus Siphonodentalium; species Siphonodentalium dalli. The sequence goes on along the minus strand of CP136064.1, from coordinate 63,778,587 downwards.
TCAGAACTACGCTCAATTGTAAATATTTACATGTCGATTCGGGACGCAACTAACACAATTGATTTCGCCTTCGAGAGTCATTGCATTTAATTAATATATATGGATGACGGTGTGTGCATTTGTCAATTTGGATTAATATTCGTAAAAATTAACTCCGGTGAACAAGATTATTCTCAAGTTAGATTTTATCACCCTACCAGAGTGTTTCACATCACTTTAAATATATTAGCATTTTAGAAACCAATGCAAAATACTTTAGAAAATGTGCGTGTAATTATTTAGCGAATAACTATTTTCACGTATTGCATCAAGCAATGTTTGTCTCATATAATGGAATCACCCATATGTGACCCCCTCCCCCATTGCTATTTACTAAATTAATAAAGAGTTAGAGAGGCTTGCGCACTGCATGGTCATTCACGTTAATCCGGCAGCCAATGAACCACACAATACAACCGGATGAGAGTAATGTCACGTTACTTGTATCTTGACCCTTTCTGCACACAATCACCATAGACGAGTAGTTAGTTACCTTTAGGAAATGTTCAGATAAAAAGTTCAACAAACGCCTAAACATTTCCCTCAATAAATGGGACTCCCTCTGTACTTTTGTTTTTCTGTCGTCTGCTTATTTTACCTGTACATCCCTGAAAATCAATAATAGATCATTGTGATGTACACTGTTTGACTGACTGGGATAATCTATTAAGTATAGAAAGGTTTAGAGAGGGAGTGGTCAAACGGTAGGGTACAACCGTGCCCTCGGGGACCCCAATTTATTCTCTATTTATACAGTTGGTGTCTTTTTCCATATCATTGTTCACAAGAACAATAAACATGTCTGAGACTGACACTTTTACTATTGGTATACTACGTGATGATAGTTTCGAGAAGCCATGCTGTGCAAACATTTAATAACCATGCATGGCAATTTTAGTACTCGTACTAAGTTTAGATCGATGCTTAGTTTTAGTATTAATAAAACGTAGGCTCACGTGGGACATATATGGTGCTTTCATCGCCATCGCTCAAAATATAACCAGCGAATATATGGTACCACGAAAGCAATATACATGGTATTATTAACCCTTTCTATACTAAAGCATCATTGATGGGTATAGTTATCCCATAAGAAATGTTCAGACAATAAGTTCAACAAACGACTTTATTATCTAAACATTTCCCGCAATAAACAGGGATCCTTCTGCACTTTTATTTATATGTCGTCTGCTTTTATCACATTAACATCCCTCCAAATCAATAATAGTCAATTCCGATGTATACGATTTAAATGGCAGGGAAAGTCTAGAAAGTATAGAAAGGTTTAATATTGTAGCATTGCAGATTAGTTCACTTTATTCCACAATGGACAGGCAGGTTTGGCGATCTGGTGACTGGGATGTGGAGATACCTACATGTACCAAACTATGTGAAAATGGTATAATTTAGGGATTATTTACATTTCAGCATACATGCTTTACAGTCTAAACATGTCGTCATTAGATGATTGAACTAAATTACCATATTATGACACCCGATTACATCTATTCATCGAACCCAAACATGTCCCATGTACTAATCATATACACCCACAATAAGCAATATACACAGCAAATAAATGCCATAACCAAGCCTGGTTGGAGGCGAGGTATATATAAGCGTTTGTGCCTTATCATTCGCATTCAAAGCTACTTACTAGGTACATAACTAATGCTCTCCTTATTGCGTCTTGAGTGTTTCGCTCCCGTTGACACAAAACACATTGTAGATTCACTAAGTGTATGCCTCAGCTTAATGTATTTGATCACAACGGAGTTTAATGAATATTGAAATGTCCACAGGACCCCAACTGGGAGGTCTTACAAATAGGAAGATTAGCTTTCCAAAACATTTATTCTGGTAAATGGCCTTGCAATTAGCGCGCGTGACCCCCTTTGTTGGTTCTCGGCGATATTAGCAACTTGGCGACTTGACTGATTCACATGGTGTATCAGATATTAAACTGAAGAATCGATTCATTGTTGGAGGTGTCTGAATGCGGTCAGTTGATTCATTCTCGAACATGCTATTCGAAACCACAGGTATCCCCCACAGCAAGTATGTAGACCGTGTAATGTGTGCCTGTCCTAGTTTCCGTCGTACATCAAATGGCCATATAATATTCTAGTTCCCATCGCATGTTAACCCATTCATGAAGGAGCTGCGATGGTGCAGCATTAGGTAGCAATACACGAATTCCAGCAATTTTGCCAACCTGGGAGGGGGTATACTGTACTTCAAATCAATGCTGAACCATTATCTTTGACATATGTCCCATCAACCATGTTTTAATGTCGACAGAAAATTTAGGTGTAATCATATATGACTGTACCTTAGCTTCTGTAAAATTTGTCATTGAGTTATGCCCCTTGGTTTCCACACATAACAACGCTCAATTTTAGCCATTTTTTAACTCAAATTGACCATTTTCAACCCAAAAACAGACCATGACAGAGCGAATGTCATGTAAATAAGCTTCCTTCAACTGTTAGAGCTATATGTTAGAGCAGAAAAACAAATGTCTTGAAATGGCAGATGACATAATTCAGGGGAGAGAAATCGGGCTATTTTCCCGTAACCAATAACACAGAGTTGGCCTTTACTGAATACGAAAATCCTCATATTGTTTTAGGATACCTTCATGCAGATGTGAACATTAGAATGGGATAACAATTTTGTGAAGATAATGTCTGAAATATCACCATCACTTCTTATAACTTATGGTTTGGTGAGTGGCTGCATGCTTGATCAGATACCAATTGAATGGGTAGAGTCGGCTTTCCAAAAATATCTAAATCACTGGGTTCATCGAGATGGAACATTTTCACGTATGCTGGACATTTGTTCATTTTCAGATGTCACAATTCTCGGTTAACGACGGTTGGGCCCCTTCTTGTTGACTCATATGACTTCGAAATGAGCGAACAGTCTAAAACAAGTGAATAATGACACTGAACGATATGACACTCCTCATCTAAACTGCAAAAAGAATCCTGCTGATTGCTATGTTTTTGGTGTGTCCTGCTGAGTTGCCATGATGCTGGTATAGGGCAAACTGATGCTGATAAGAATAATAATATTAATGGCAGTCTCATATCAGAATTGAATCCAGTTTCAACTCATTATAATGAGGGCACACCGGCACCGTGCCTCCAAGACTTGTAACATGGGGGGGGGGGTCAAATGTAGAACTAAGCTGTAAATGAGGTTACTGCCCTCATAATAGTTTTGTTACTTTTGAGTTCAGCACTACCTCCGCATAAACAGTGATTACTCAAGCATGCAGGCACTCAGTCGCAAGCCTTGAAATAGGGTGTCCGTCATTTGCAGAATGAGGTCCACAGAGGGTGAATTTAGTGATGCTACCCGCATAGCGGGCTAGCATCACCAAATTTACCCTCTGGGGACCTCATTCTGCTTACACTTCAACAGAATGAGGTTCACAGAGGGTGAATTTGGTGATGCTAGCCCGCTATGCGGGGTAGCATCACTAAATTCACCCTCTGGGGACCTCATTCTGCAAATGACAGACACCCTATTTCAAGGCTTGCTCAGTCGGTCAACGTTAGCTCACGTCATCAGTCCTAATATACTCAATATACATGTACAATTACCAGACAAACGGCCTCATGATTATCAAGATACAGTGTGATATGTCAGGGGGACACTTACTTATTTTGAGGGGTTTATATAGCTTCGAAAATTTAATAAATAAACAATCAGCCACCATTGATCCTTGTCCGGGAAGACTTAACCATGATTTATACGCGTCACTCTACTAGCAGTTATACATATAGATCGATCTTTATAGAGCGTACTTTCGGTGATGTAGAACCTTCAGATACATGTTCCAGTTGGTACATTCCAATGGGAATGGAATTTCCCAGACTTGGGTATATAATTGGGTCTGGTTCAGAGGCGGTGCATGGGTACCCTGGTGCGACAACACTACCGTGACCATGAGTATATACCTGTATTACAAACCGCCTGTAACATGCATCTCATGTAACCGTACCGACCACTGGCCATGGCGCACCCGGTCTGCCGATCAAGCATACTCGTGTAAGTGTAGGCCATGTTTATTTTCATTGGAAATAAGTTGATGATCTTTCCTTATCTAGAACATACAACATCAAAGCTTTGGACAATCGTATGTTTCAAGGTAGCCAGAGTTTAATAGCCCCATCTGAACGAGCATTCCACACATGATGAAGACAGCTTTTCATCGAATAAGCAATACATACGATGGATGATCCGCAGTGCGGCGTGGTATCGGGCATGCTCACCCCTGGGGCCGGTTAAATGGCCCTGCTGATTTGCTATGATGCTGGTATAGTGCACAGAAATGCTGATAAGAAAAATCTATATATGTGACCCGCCATATCAAATCCAGTCGGAAGTCGGGATTTTTTTTACCCTGTGCCAATGCATTCTCGTATATATGCGAGTCGACCATAGGTCGCCTCGCATATATAAGAGATTGCATTGGCCTAACAATTTTTTACAATTTTAATAATTTTTTATTGTATTCTTTAACAATTTTATAATTTCACCCATACAGAGCCCCAGACAAACATGAGCAGACGACACTCTTCTATATGCTTCTATATATGTGTGGGGCTCCCTGCAGGGTAATGGATGTTTTTTATTTTATGTCCTAAAAATTGTCAGAAACATTTATTTAAAAAAAATGATAAAAAATTGTTAGGCCAATGCATTCTCTTATATATGCGAGGCGACCTATGGTCGACTCGCATATATAAGAGAATGCATTGGCACAGGGTAAAAAAAATCCCGACTTCCGACTGGATTTGATATGGCGGTCACATATATACGACATGCAGTACCATGCAGTAATCGTATGGTCACAGATACAATTTCGGAGGAAGTGCATTGTGTTGTTCCAATATATAATGCATGGTAGATCCGTTCTGTGTCAATATTCGAACCCAGCATGTTCAGTATAATACGCTTCCCAACTCTCCATGAAAGTGATTCCTATTTAGTGTTGTCCCCGTAGCCCACGTGGTTAGATCGTGCATGAATAAGATAATCGCAGTTTGGGCTAGACGATGTTGCGGGTTCAAACCCCGAGTGTCGGACGTGGGCGAAAATCTAGACCGATTTTCAAGCTTTCCAAACCATATCTTTTTGCATGTGAACTGCTGTTCTGATATTTTCAGGAATGCATACATGCAACATTTATATATGTTATACCTTTTCGATACTTTGAGGTGAACCACCGCGAAAAAAAGTCATAGCACAGTTAATGCCATATAAACGTATTTCTAGATGTTACATGTATTTGAAGCAGGCCGCGGTTACCACACGATTCACACAATGAGAATTTTGAGATTGACATGGTGGCAGGCGGTGCAAGGGTCGGAGGTTTTATACCATCAGTGCAAATTCCAGCTATTCTCGTAATTTTTACCCGTGAATGTGATTCCGACGATGGTTCTGGTATATTCTGTTGACATTGGCTAACATCGAACAAGACAAATCACATTCCGGATTCATTTTATTTACTCTCTATTTTAGCTTTGTTTGGTCCTCTTTGTGTACTGAACCAATTAGCCAGTTTCCGTTTGATGTTTGCGTTTGACATTTGCCGTCATCATCTATCGTAACAGGTGCATAGGTTATCGTTTGCGCATTTCACTCTTTACTTGAACTTGTTTCTGGATTCCGTGAATTCCTAACTTGGTCAGCAAATCATTTGATTTTATAAGAGTCCGTAACCAAAAAAAAAAAACGCTCAGTTTTCGCTTTCGATGCACCCGTTTCGCATTTTTCATTTCTATATATAAAAAATGATGAGCGTCTTCCATCGGTAACAGTGATACTAATATCCGGTTATAAAAAAAACACATTAGGAGAGACCACTCCGCGTATTGGTGTTTTATTGAGGGTCAGTGAAGGTATTCAGGCGTTGTTGGTATCTGATTAAAATTAAAATGACACGGGAATAAGTACCATCACGATAAAACTATAACTTCCGGGATACCCCTTTCAATTTTCACATAGTTCCGAAACTTTTTGCAAACTTGTCCAAATATTTTCGCGACTATTCAAATTGTTTTTTTTATTACCATTTCACTATTTTAGCATGGATCAAATTATGATATTTATAGTTTCAATAACTTTCCGTGTTTTCGCGTCCGATAAGACTTAACTCTATATCCCTATATAGGTCATGCCATGAATCTCTACTCTGGCTAACTTATGTAGAGATCATATTCCACCAGTATACACAACCTGGGAACTTTTTGAAGTTTTGACAGGGAAACTTATAAAGTTGAAAAAGTAACGCTGGGAATATATTTCTTAGTTATTTCCTATATTTGTACTTCACTGCATGTCGGTGAAGGTTCCAACTTGAAATTGCACGATTAAAGTGACTTTGTGAGTGATTTTGCTTTGCGTAGCTTACACTTATGGAATTTCTCCTGGGTAATGAATTCAATGTTTGTTGCGATATCGGCCCACACAAGTCACAAAAAAGCATGCAACCTCGAACTGGGACCACATCCTAAAGTTCCTAATTATCGAGGAACACGTATTAACAAAGAAATATATTTCCTTCCTTGTATGTTCAATATTATAAAGTCCCCTGTCAGAACGGGTCAGAACATCAAAAAGTTCCAGATTTTGTACTGGTGGAATATGATCTCCAGAGTAGAGATTCACGGCATGATCTATAGATACCCTACCACTGTCACATCTTTGGTGGACTGTTCGTCATTTTGATATATAGAAATGAAAAATGCGAAGGGGGGGGGGGGGGTGCAACGAAACTTGAGAAACCATATTAATACAAAGATCAGATCTGATATATTATTGAACACCGGTATGATTAGCGATACTTGTATTGTTGAAATTGAGTTTAAAACCCACCACTTGCTGTCGCAATAAGCACAATAATATACATATCTCGGTTTGTACTGTAGAGTTGTTTCTCCTGATCTTACGTACAATTGAGTGTTGTGTTAATAGCGCGTATTAGAGTAGTTCCCCTTAGTATATTACATAGCCACATTCTCATTCCATGTCAGGAATAATATGCGAATATTTTGTGATGTAGCTTGTTTTAGGTTTCACTGCCCGTTGTAATGGTACAAAATCGTTTCCTCTTTTCATTTGTTGGATTGAAAAATATCTAAATCCATAAGTATAAATGTCTATTCAAAGTTCACCAACTAAGGCTTGGTTAAAATGTGACAAAATAGTTAGTGAAACAAATAGTGTCATCGACTGATATTTAGTTGACCGGTCATAAACCATCCAACAATGGCAAATATATATAGTGTATATTATATACTTGTTTGTACTTATATGTAACATATCAGAATGTTTTGTCTTGCAGGTCCGCTGGCTGGTCGGGCGATGTACATGTCCAGTGCAGTTCCCGCTAATCAAAGTCGGCGACGGAAAGTACAAAATTGGCGACTCACAAACACTCATATTCGTGAGGGTAAGTCCAGATAGCAAGTACATTTATCCACAAGAGCATCGATAGGACGTGGCAAAATACGCCCATTTCAAATTGCACAACCGCAAAATAAAATAATAATTTGAGCTTACAAAGAATATCTGATATATATAGCCCTAATTTCAAAGCCAAAATTCGGCCAAATTCTAAGTGAAAAATGGCCGTAACTCATGTGAAAATAATTGGACAGAACCCATATTCGAACTTGGCTAGTATTTTAGATAGGAAATACACATACCAACTTTGGTTCAGATCAAATAATCCAAACTAGAGTTATCGATCGGAAACCAAAAATGTTAATAGACGGACAGACGGACCGACCGACTATTTACATAATACGACCTTTTTCAAAAGGGCGCATAAAAAGCAAATAAATTATATTGAAAGTAGTTTTTAAATAAAACTCGTCTTGATGATCATATTGTAATGGTATCCCCTGAAACTTGTGTGAAACATAGGGTCTCACACATAAAGGGACGTTACTAGGGGATTCCAACTGGGTGGGTGAGACCAGAAAATTTCCAACTGTATAGGATTTGGTCTAATAACATTTCCAACTATATAGGATTTGGTTTTGAGTAATGTAAAATACCAATATTGGCTTAATGGCTTAATAATTTGTGTTTCTATATGTTCTTTTTAAGAGTATGGACTGTGTAACTAAAGACACTGACACTAGTAACAAGACTGACATAGCATTGATCCATGTTTTATGTTTGAGTACACTGTGCATGCAGTACATTATACATGATATTAATCAGAATATGGTTGAGTAACGAAAACGAGTTTAAATACATGTATTCAAATTCAAAGGAGTCACAAGTTATAACACACAATGGTATCAAGTATGCACGGTGAATGATTGTTATATTGTTAAAGCTGTCCTCAGAAAGATATGGAGGTTTGACATTACTAATAGACTAGTGACCATGAATCTATGGTTGGTAAAACACGCCAGTCTGAATGTGAAGGAGATGCTTTGCTTTCAATTTCATATATGTGTTCAGATAATGAACATTACTGGAATTTATTTACTCAAATTACTGTGTATTCACTTGTAATATTGACATTACATTGCTACCATGCGGGACAAATTTAAATAAACTGATTAATATACTGCTATGAGAGCAAGTATAAGTACAACTATTGGAATTTGAGTCATGAAATTTCCAACAATTGAAAATTATGGTCATCATTGGGTGTGAGACACCCACCACACACCCCCTGCACACATAATCGACTTAAAGAGTCTAAGATGTTCCATCGAAAAAAATGACACATGCACGAATCACCGCCCAACAGTATGGTGTTCAAAAATAGTGACATTTGTTGTCCCACTTTCTGCGTTAGTGTGTACAGAAAAAACTTGAAAATTTGGTCTGGAATTATTATAGCCCGAGTCAACATCCATCATAAATAGCGTAACTGTCATCCTAAAAATCGCCTTGAAACTATGTTGATAGCATGCATGTACATGTATTGGATAGAATGCTTTTGATTTTCGCAGATTCTCCGGAAACACGTCATGGTTAGAGTAGGAGGAGGATGGGACACTCTGGAACATTACCTGGACAAACACGACCCATGTCGATGTCAATTTTCAGGTAAATTTATAAACGATAACCCCCTTGGTAACATGATTTAACATCCCACCCAGATCTAAAAGTGTGTTTTGAAGTGGTCCATTCCTCTTTTTGTAATGTTCAGATACCATCAGCAGACGACCTACAGATAAAACAGTTCAATGATTAATTTGTGTATCGATGTTCAGTTGATAAGTTCAACAAATAATGGCTATGCGCGCGCCACTTCAATTGAATCACAAATTGAATGGGGAAATTAAGTAACTGCTCATCATTTGAACTCGTCAAGATATTTTGGCCTTTTGTTGAATCTGGTATTTTCCTTTGAAAAGTTAGTGGAATGAACTGATGATTTTAATTCAAAATTCCCCGACGATTTAAAGGCCCACTTAATGTTCATATTATATAAAATATATGCCATATTATTTGCCATTTGAAAGAGGAAGCTCCAAAACATTCTATTTTCAATTTATTCGATGTACTAAACTGTGAACATGTTGTTTTTGTCGAGAAACTGAAGTCTGTTCTGTGTTGAAGTTTCAACACAAAGTCTATTATTTTCAATGAAAGGAGAATAACTCTATATATTTAGATTTAGATATAGAGTTATTCCCCTTCCATTGAAAATAAACTATAGTTTGAATTCGGTTGCATTCTAGTAGCTATAACGGAGGAATGATTTTATTATTTCAGCTACTTTCTATTACTCTGTGGGCACCTTTTGAGACACATACGTTCCAATTGATGATGATTTTAGTATTTTAATCATATTCTATTCATAGCTTGTTATTAAAACCGTATATCAAGGCACTATAAAAAATAAAACGGTGACTCGAAAATTAAGTTGACCTTTAAAACGAGCATCTGACATGCTTATGTTCGTCAAAGTCTTGTTCTATATATACGTCGACATGGAGAAGTTGTTGATGTCGAGAGAAAATCCATTTACATGTAGCCAGATAATGCAATATTGGAAAACAAAACATTATATCTACACCAAAGACATCTGGAACAATTCTGAGCCGTACATTGAATTCATATGGATTTATACTTATCCCTGTTATTATATAAGGCTATGTGAAATAAACCAGAACAATGGAAAATGAAAAGTTTTGCTAATCCATTCGGCCATTGTAGCTCATATCAATAGAAGAGTTCCACTGGGTGTCCGTCAATATCAAAGTTCTCTCGTACAGTTAATCTGAATACACGACAGAGTATACACAATATACTTATACATTATAAACACTGCGCACACACACGACAAGACAATGCCAGACGCACGTGTTCATGCACGTTTGCGCTGTTGAGAGGCTATATTGGTATTTGATCGGCAGAACATTCCTATGAAGATCAATATACAGAACGCGCACATACCGAACTGTCGATTGTTGGTCATTCATAGGACGAAGAGCCCCAAGGGGACACCTGTATATCTCAAGAATGGTCACCTGTTGGGGTGGAACCATTGTGTTTTCAGATATGCAATTCAGCTGGATGCTCTGTAGCAATACGCCAGCAAGCGCTTTGGAATGAAATATCGTGAATGTGTTTAACTGCAATTTTTCTTGGACTAATGTGTTTTGTATTTGGAATTATTCTTTAGCTTTTAGGATTTGAGAATCACATTTCCGTGAGTATATAGAAATACCAAAAAAGCATTGTCTTCGCATAGAGCTGTACCATTCCTAAAACAGTGTTCTATGATTCGTTATCATTTATATTGACCATGCAAAGCGCAATTCATATAATGGTCCTCGATAAATTCCGTCAGCTAATATATTTTGACTTATCTTTTGGTAATTTCTCATGCAGAACATTGTGTCTGCTGTGTAAAATTTGGTATCCAGCTCATACGAAGCTCTTATACCCAAATACACTGTCCACTGCCATTGTGTTACATTTTTCGATTTGTTTGAAAAGTGGCAGCTTCGCGTTAGATATGATCCATATCTTGAAGAGGCCCATGGCGTTCGAAATGGGTGAACATGCACAAATTATAAAAGTCTGTAAAAACATCATGCACCAAGAAGAACACGGAGAAATAGATAAGCTTTATTCTTATACTAGTTATTGATAACTCTCTAATAACGAAATTTCGCGGGTTGAAACCATTGTTATGTGAAAAAACTGTTACAGTAATTTGTCAACGCTAATCGTGTAGTAAGTTAAATTATTTAGTCTGAATATGATTTTCAGAATATTTCTCAATGCTTTGTCCTTTTTCAATGTTTACCTCCAAGGTATGAGTAAACTTCGGTATCTTATGATTGGTATTGCCAATGTAACAGCTAGTAACGTTTGCATAACAATGGATTCGATATGCGAAACTCGTTATTGGAGAGTTATTGATAATGATATAAGAACAAAGTTGATCTATTTGCATGCATGTACTTGTTGATAGTGGTTTCACATACTATTTTTAAATTTGTGTCGATTCGCATGAACCTACTTTGAAGGCATTTTTCCCCTTTAAGGGTAATTGCGGTAAATACTGAGGAATTTTCGTTATTTTCCTTAAATTTGCGTCTTATGCGCGTAAAGGCATTTGCTGCACTAAACACCATGCATGTACGAACGCATTTTGCAATAAAGACACCCATTTGATCAGAGGTGTTCCTTTAACAAATGAAGGCAACAACAACAATCCAAATCTATGTTGAAGGTTCTTGTGCCCGTGTTATGTCACCCTCCCCAGTCTATCTATTTATATATCTCTCTCTCTCTCTCTCTCAGTCTCTCTCTCTCTCCCTCCCCTCTCTCTCTCTCTATCTTGCGCTGTCTCTCTCTCTCTCTCTCTCTCTCTCTCTCTCTCTCTCTCTCTCTCTCTCTCGCTCGAGCGCTCTCTCTCTCTCTCAATCTCTCTCAATCTCTCGCTCTCTCTCGCTTCTCTCTCTCACTCTCTCTCTCTCACTCTCTCTCTCTCTCTCGCTCTCTCTCTCTCTCTCGCTCGAGCGCTCTCTCTCTCTCTCTCTCTCTCTCAATCTCTCTCAATCTCTCGCTCTCTCTCACTATCTCGCTCTCTCTCTCACTCTCTCTCTCTCTCACTCTCTCTCTCTCTCTCTCTCGCTCGCTCTCTCTGTCTATCTTCGGTTTTTTAGGCTGATATGAGGTTAACTCGGGTTGATATCGGGCCTATTGTCAAACAAACCAAGTAATATCCTCTAAATACCATCTATATATATATCTTTATCGCTCTTTCTTTCTCTTTATATATTTCTCTCCATCTCTCAATCTCTCTCAATTTATGACCCTTTTGTCATTCTTAAGAAAAACTCATTAGTCCTCCAAGACTAGTATATGTGTAGTATAGTAACAACCACCAATGCCACGGGGAACCACAGAACAAATTCATGTCAATCGATCATTACAACATCAAGGATTAACTGTTTGACCTTATTATATTGATACTCGTATGTCTACATCGTTGAGTTTGTTCGCGGATATGCTGAACAGGTAAATGGAAACAGTCAATATATAGGGTACTCAAGTGTGCTCTATAGATGGTCACGACAGGTAAATATCCTTTGTCTCTGCGTCTCTGACAATAAACTGCTATGTGGGTACACCCATTTAACCCTCTCATGACTGGAGCTTCCAGACATTTTTGGAAAATCCTGTGCCAATGCATTCTCTTATATATGCGAGACTCCCACAGGGAGCCTCGTATATATAAGATAATGCATTTGCCTAACAATATTTAACTTGATCTTTTAAGATCTTTTAAACCTTTGGGAGACTCGCATATATAAGAGAATGTACTGGCACATGATCTTTAATGCTTTACCAGCGCCGCTCCCGTCACGAAAGGGTTAACCCTTTCTATACTAAATAGTCATTGATGAGTAGTTATCCCTTAGGAAATGTTTGTTGAACTTATTATCTGAACATTTCCCTCTAATTAAAATTAATCCTTCTGTACTTCCATTATCTTTTCGCCTGTCTGTCGTCTGCTCATTTTATCTGAACTCCCCTCCAAATGAATACTAGGCAATTCCAATATATACTTTTATAGCTGAATGGGGAACTCCATTTACTATAGCAAGTGTTAATGACCTCACATTCGCGTTTAGTTTTGTTTGGTGTATTAAGGTTTGTTGTCGTCTCAGCCGTTAGGTCGAATAACGCCGTTGTCAGTTTTACGGGTGGAGGAAATACCACAACGGGTGTTTCAACACGAAATTACTCTATTGCATGTATAAAATACTGACTTCCGGAAAGCAACCGAAAAACGTGCTCATGCAGATAAACGAGGCATGTTACCTCCCGTGTGTGCGAATCACAAAGCCGCGCTTATCGGAATTAGAACCAGCTTCGCCTTCGGTGGAAGGTTTATACGCCATGCACCTTACCGTGCAGGGACCATGTATACGTCCGTGTTTATGCAACAGGGAACACAAATATGGCAAGAGGACCCAGCTAGAAAACATCCATGCACACCAAAACTTCCCTTTTACATATATAATATGGTCGGAGTAGAAATGCTGATATGTTATAAATATATTTGTAATAACAGTCAATTCAACAGAAACCATATAGATCTTCGCCCCACACAGAAAAACGTTTTGTTCAATGTTACACAGATTTTCGAACAGATATTCTTTCCTTCTTCTGTTCTTGTTATGAAATTTATCCGTGTTACGACTCCCAGGTTACAACCCCTGGTTAATTAGTCCTGGTAATTTGTTATGATGCTGGATCGGGCAAACTGATGTTGTTTTAAGCAACATTTACCGTTATATTTTTCTAAATTTGTCATTTTGCCGTGGTTGGCTAATACGAGCCAATTGAGAGAAAAAAAAGCTAGTGTCCTTATGAAATATTCATGAACATATATATATATATTTAAATAATTTAATAATGGCTGCTGTGGTGTTTGCAAAACGACATGAATAGCCACCTTAATTACGGTCAGTTTGCAACAACCAACATTGTCATTATTTAAAGACATATTATGAACTTGTTCCGGTGCATGAAACTGATTAGAATTCAGTCGCTATGCCAACCTGGGGAATGTTGCATTCTACTAATATCGCCAAAAATCTAAAATATATCGACCATGCATACCGCTACATAGAAAACATTATTTGAACTACGCTTAATTGTAAATATTTACATCTCAATTCGGGAGGCAACAATCGGCGATAAACTAATGCAAAGGTTTTTCGCCATCGGGAGTCATTGCGTTTAATTAATATATAAGAATGACGTTGTGTGCTGTAAATTTGGATTAATATTCGTCAAAATAAATATTTTTAGCAGGATTATTCTCGTTTCTATTTGACCACCATACCGGAGTGTTTCACATCACTTTAAATATTTTACAATATATATGTTTTTGAATGTTTATAAACGTAAGGGCCTTTCCTCCATTCGTCCAGATTAGTAAAAGGCCGTGAAAATGACAACTCTAGTAAATCCGTGCACTTTCTTAACAACATCAGTTTGTCCTGCTAGCATCATATCGATTCAGCAGGGTGAGCATGCCCGATATCACGCCACATTGCGGGGTAATAATGTTAAAACACAAAACAAGGTGTTGTGGTATGTCTGATCCGTAACTCGAAGGCGTTGTATGGAATGTTGAACTAACGCCAAAAGTCTAAAGTATCGATTCATCACGGGCTTTGAACACTTCAATATCCATTGACAATGGCACAACAATGGATTATTCATATACACTTGACTCTTGTATTATAACTGAAAAATAATTACCTTCCGTTAAGTGTCGAATATATATTACGATATTGAAATGTGTTGTAATTAATTTAATAGAGGCTCCAAACAAATAGCATTCCTCAGCCATTATGTATTGCCCACCACTGGAATAATCATATAGGTCCTGTGTAGTTGATATATGGGTGTTTCACAACAATTCCACAATCAATCCGAATGAATCTGACTATATGTTGGGATTCGAGTGACGCTGGTCTGGGTGCACATTCGATCCAAATCTCTTTTCACAGGCGGCAGCACACGGAAATTGCCTGTTTGTCTGTGTTGTTCCAAATCAATTCGGCTTGATGACGTTGTCATGGCGGAACGAATGTTCTGATGTAATTAATTACATTGCGTGGTATAAATGAGACCTGGGACATGATCTATATTACATACAATATATCACCTATATATGCAACAACACAATTATGGAAACCCAAGATAAAATTCACGTGTACACACATTATATATAGTATGCAGTATAAACGGCATGACCCCTTTTGCATTCACCATATCAACACAGCATTGGTGGATTAGTATTAAACTTGTATGGCACCCATCCCCTTTCCAAGTTACTCACAAAACATGGATAAGTGGAGGGGAAGTTGCGTTTGAAAGAAGTTGCGTGTCCAAACAGAAGGTGTATAAGTAGGATTGAAAGTCCTCCAACGCCTATACTATATAATTGCCAAAGTATAGCTGGTCTCGGATCAACTGTTTCTCATACAGGCTTGTACTCATGTTCCAAATAAACATTAACAGCCATTATGATCAATCGAACTCAGAAGGTTCATTATGCTAAAAGAATCTATCAGCCATCACGTGAACACCAGATACATGTACTGCACGGGGCACATATAAAACGGCCTCGTAGATTTTGCAGGGTGTGTGTGTGTGTGTGTGAGGTACACTTGCCATACATGTATGTGTTGCGTGTACAGCGATAATAGATTTACCAGTTGATGTGGTTGTATGAAACCAAAGCTTGCTCAAGGGCGAAATGTACTCCAGACGTCGACATAGAAAGCCCGTATATAGAACTAGAACAATTATTATAAATTTTAAAAGAGATCTCTACCAAGTAATCGCCTCTGTGCATGCTCACTGTTGTCTCTTGACATTACCGTAAATGACGTCAGAACTCGCTCTACACCAACGGTATATTAACTTACTATACGTGATGGCACCTTTGCCATTTGTGCTGCAGTTAGTTCAGGGTTCAACCCTAATTCGCCTGTACAATGTGATATGATGGACGAGAAAAGATGCTTTGTGTGTAAGATACTTACCGTGGAATAACAATCAATCATCGATGGGTCTATGGTAATTTAATCTCCTTTGTTTCTCATCATGCGTGGTCTTTCGATCTTATCAGGAAAACTTTATCCGATTCCTTGTTTTTCAGGCCATCGATCGAACACCGGTAAATTGGGTCGCAGATCAAGCACACCGGGTCAGTCTACTCAAGTACCCACAAAAAGCCCTAAACCAACCAGAAGAATGTCTGCTGTGACGTCACCGTCGAACAACTCCAATCAACGTTCAATGAATGCACGGAGCGTATCCCCTGGTCCAGGTCAGAAGAAGCTTTCAATAGCGAACCCATCACAATATAATCAGTATGCGCGACCGGAAACTGTCTTAGAAGAGGGTCAGTCGCGACAGGAGTCAAACGGTCGAGGAACTAGTCATAGGAGGAGCATATCGCCGGTGCCTGGAAAGGAGAGGAGCCAGTCACCAGTCCCATCAGCTGTGTCCGCTAGAGTGCGCAGCCAGTCCCCAGTTCCGTCTGCCATTCCTTCCAGACTCAGGAGTCAGTCCCCTGTACCAGGGAAAGTGATCTCAAACTCGACGTGTACGTCTAATTACTCTTCGAACAGTCAGATGTCGCCGATGAGGACCAACAAACCGGATGCTAACAATCACAGAGTGTTGAATGGTCAGAGGTAAGTTGGAAACAGTTACATTTGCTTGTATACTCGATGGTACACTATCTGAAAGTGAAAGATATAAATTTGTTCTTTCGCTTCCCGGACATACTTGACGACAACTTGTTGTCGGTATTTTCATTCTGGTTTTCTTGACTCATCTGGTCCTAGTTGAACAATTACCTAGAATTCGGGTCCTGTTAATCAATGAGCGCAGTCTAAGCTAAAACGACGAATTCTGCATAACATATGTTTCGTGCTTTTAAATCTTGGCCATGAATTTTCTGCATGTATAATTGCTCAAATAAAACAAATATTCTTTAAAGAAAATTGTGAAATCTGGAAGTTCTGTACAAACTCTGCCTAAGTAACATGTCATTGCATGTCGAAACCAGGAATATGAATAGAAAACCTAAATTTTTTGGAGATCCTAAATGGAATTTACAACTTAACCCTCTCCATGAACCAGACAAAATTCTCAACTCAGGTGTAGCGGTCGCGTTGTAAATATAGAAGGCCGATTAATCAACAGCTTCAAACGGAGCATGCTTCTTTGGTCCAGTGGTTAAGACGCCTTGTCTCGTCACCGAAGTTAAGCAACGTCGAGCCCGGTTAGTACTTGGATGGGTGACCGGTGGCCTGAGATTTCGGGTGCTGCTAACTTTCGGTGCGACTCCCGCATTCCACCCTTCTCCCGTTACACTGGGGGCTCGTCCGTTCCTCAGAGTCTGTGTCATGGTGCGACCGCTCCGAGAGAGGAACTTGGTTGAGGATCACTTGGTGGTGAACCTCAAAACGAGGAAGGGAGGAATGTAGCGGTCGCGTTGTAAATATAGAAGGCCGATTAATCAACAGCTCCAACGGATCATGCTTCTTTGGTCCAGTGGTTAAGACGCCTTGTCTCATCACCGAAGTTAAGCAACGTCGAGCCCGGTTAGTACTTGGATGGGTGACCGGTGGCCTGAGATTCCGGGTGCTGCTAACTTTCGGTGCGACTCCCGCATTCCACCCTTCTCCCGTTACACAGGTAAATTTCTTTTGCAACTTTTCCCTTTTTGGATTAGAACATCATAACTGCTGGTAACTCAAGCTGTCAAAATATACAAAAGAAAGCTCCGATCTATTGCCCTCATGGTTGGAAATTTTCCAACTGATGTCGAATTTGGTCTAAAATTCGACTTAAAGTATGTCAAACTTTTGGTCTGAAAGAACATATTTTACACTAAATATTGTTGCACAAACACAACAGTTTAATTCGAGTCTGAAATGTCAAACTGATGTTCTTATAATCATTAAATTTACAAATGTTGGTAAACTTGACCAGAATTTTGGGCGAGGCACAGAAAGGGCCTCTGTCGTCTGCCGGCCGATAATAGAAAATGAGGGTATGAGAAAAAGAAAATCAATGGATCGCCAGTCGAATTCATCCAGGTTCTGAAATTATATAATGTAAGAACCGGCATAATATATGTTATATATTTTACATAGAATTTATTCTTGTTTCTGTTTAATAATCTAACTATTCTTTGTTGTTTGTCATTAGTATTTAACATACTAAATACTCATGAATCTTCTGCACTTGTATAATGTTTTCGTCTGTCGTCTGCTCATATTTTTCTGAACATTCCCCCGATGGATAATAGACCATTCTGATGCATAGCTTTATAACTGAATGTGAGAACCAATTTAGTATAGAAGGGGCTAATGGCTCCAAGCAATATTTTAAGAAACCTATTTTCCTTCTTGTAAAGATTCTAGTATGTGTTTAAACGCCGCCAACTGAGAGACACTATCCTTTTTAAATTGAATTTCCATTAATATATTTCATTTTGATTCGATCGATAATTTAGAGGGACAGCAAGCATTATATTATTAATTATACCCCCACTCTCGAAGAGAATGGGGTGAATGGGGTGGGTACTGGATTGATTCAAACACCAGTTGTCGGATCTGAATTAAATTTGGTCTGGATGTTCACTACTATGAGGGCATTCAACGGAGTGTTCAATCGTTTTTCCGTTTTTCCGTTTTAGAGTTATTGATCTTTGTTTATCTGGAAGTGTTTTTTTGTCCGTTCGAGTAGATATATCTCCACCACTGGTAGACGAATCTCAATGAAATTTCGTATGGGTGTTCACTACTATGAGGGCATTCAACAGAATGTTCAATCGTTTTTTCCCCGGATTTTCCGTTCTAGATTTTCTCATCTTTGTTTATTTGGAAATGTTGTATTTTTGTCCGTCCGAGCAGATATCTCCACATCAGTTGACGAATCTCAATGAAATTTGGCATGGATGTTCACTACTATATGAAGCCATTCAACTCAGTGTTCAATAATTTTTTCCGGATTTTCCGTTCTAGTTTTAATAAGAATCGTTTGTATATATAGATTATAGTTTATACATTTAGTTTTCAACATTATTACAGCGGTAAAACAACAAACAAACAAAAAACTGTGTTAAATTAGAGTTTTGTTTGTTGTCATTGGAACTGCAGGACTTGAAACCTAAATACATCTTTAAAATATCATCTAAAGTCCATCTGAGAAAAAAACATGAAAAACTGACGTGTTCCTGTGTACCCTGTGCCCGAATTCTTCTACATTGTGGGTGTTTAACTATTGATATATCGTCCATTGTAAGTCACCATTTAAACCAATTTACCGTGCTCCCCCGTCATTATTTGTACAACCACACAATGTGCTGTCTTTGTGTTCAAAGCTCTTGTGAATGATAACATTCACTCTATAAAGTCTATACAGAACACTACGCCGGAAGAGCCCTTCATTTGAACATATTCAGAAAATATGCGACACCTAAGCTTATTGTGAATATTGAATGTGGGTGAAATATATTAAGAGTGTGACACAGTCACCGATCTTACACAATAAGTTGGACGCTCTCTCGGCATTATGATCCGGTTTCTTCCAGACGTTAAATTATTTGTCTTGGATTAATTCTGTTTTTCAAATGTTTGAGGTTAGTTTTTGTTTCCGCAACTATATGTAATATCTAGACTGATATATTTTATGCGCGGACAGATATCCAGGTTACAAATACTGATATAGATATCGAATCTGGCGGGAAAAGTCACATAATTTGGAGCAGCAAATCTAGAAATTAATACGTTTAGACCAGCTGTGTAGCGATAGGTGTAAAATGTTATTCTCTGTCAAACACTGTTTACCGGTCGTTTATATTGGTTGATAGTCGTATGTCATTGTCTGCAAAGATATGCCAAACGAAAACGGACATATTTATATCGGTATTATACTGGTGGAGAATATATAGTGATTGTAATAGTTAACGTCACGTGATTCTACACGCTCGTTGTAAATAAACGACTGACTTGCGCGAGTGTGGCTATATGTATCTAATATATGTTTTGGGACCTCTGTTTGTTTGTTTGTTAGCTATGGCCGGGAAAACTGCCAGACGGATTTTGACGAAATTTGATACCTAAGGATAATTTTGTCCAGGGAGTGTTTTGTCAAGGTCAAATCGGGTAAAACGGGACGGATTTCGACGAAATTTGACACCTATAGGTACTTTTGTCCGGGGAGTCTTTTGGACGGGTCAAATCGTGACCCTGACCTGATCTTGACCTTCAAAAAGGTCAATTCAAGGTCAAATCGGGTAAAACGGACGGATTTCCACGAAATTTTATACCTAGGGTGACTTTTGTCCGAGGAGTGTTTTGGACGGGTCAAATCGTGACCCGACCTGACATTGACCTTCAAAATGGTCAATTAAAGGTCAACTCGCGCATTTCGCCGGGAAGCAGACAGGAAACAGCCCGGACGAAGTCGGGTCCACCAGCAAGTACTATATATAGACACGCGATATAATTTTATTTTAAATATCATTTTACAAACTGTGTTTATGCATGCATTTCATGTTGACTAAAGATTCTTTTAATGACAGCTGTTTCTCTTTTGTAAATATAAACAATGTTGGTGTTTTTGGAATAACTGATACAGTTTTGATGTAATCGTAACTAGAACACCTCGTTACAATAAGTTATGATCACGATTCATACACGAAACCTGCAACGGTTCGTGCTGGATTAAAGTAATGCCGCGTCTGCATCAACAATTGTGGAGGCATACAGACGGATTTGTGTCCATAGTTCAACATTTGCATTGCTTTCATCTTGTTTTATTGAAAATTGTGGTTCGTAATTCACATGTATTACAAGTAACATTATCGACGTCAATAGCTACATCAACCCACATGATATACCCAGGAATATCTACGTAGTACACAGTTACCAACGATGAACAACAACGAAACCCTACAACGTAGAGTCGATAGGAATCTCTCTGCATAATTTGTCATGGCATACAAAATACAGAAATTGCGCTTGATGATTTTTCAGGTTGAGATATTGCATTATTCCCAACTTCACCAGACTTCCCATGCATTTTGTACTCGTTTCGTTACAAAAACAGACTCAAAACTGTTGTAACCCAATGACTGTTTATTATATGCCCCCGTCTCTTTAACCCTTTTATGATGGGAGCTGCGCTGGTGCAGCATTAAATATCATGTTCCAGTGCATTCTCTTATATATACGAGTCTCACATAGGAGCATATATAAGAGAATGCACTGGCTTACAGTATCAAGTCAAATATTGTTAGGCCCATGAATACGGGGAGACTCGCATATATATAAGAGAATGCATTGGCCCATGGTTTTCGCAAAATGTCAGGAATCTCCCGTCATGGAAGAGTTAAAAAGCCGACGATAATCTTAAGAGATGTATGTCTCTGGAACTCCGATTCAGACTTGATTTCGAGGCTGATGGGACTTTCCGAGATGACGTAATAAAATGTTTCCAAATATGGAACACAAACCTGGAGTAGTAAATGTTTGTGAGAATCGTAGTATTTAATAGCATTTAAACAAACTACAGGATGCTAACGAATAATCAGCAATAAATATCGTTGACTGATAAAAAAAAAATCGAAGATAATGTCTCCTAGATTGTGATGAGAATAATTTATTATGAACATGTCGCCTGTATTCTATATTATAAGATTGGTTTTGTTTCGCTATTCGTGGGAAAATTGTTAATATGCTATTGCCCCCATCACCCCCCCCCCCCCGATCTATAATTTAGCCAATCAGTAAGATGTGCATATGTTTATAATGTTACCGACTTTATAAAGAGACTGTAAACAACCTTCCACTGAGTTGTTGCGTGCGTATATAACCAATGGAATAGCACCCAGTCTGAGACATAACCAATGAAAATAGCACCCGGTCTGAGACATGACCAATGAAATGAAGGGAATCCCATCAATACAGAAATGAAATCTGAATCAAGGTTCCAGACATAAATCTGATTATATATTCCCCATATTTTAATGTCATAGATCACCCCCTCTCACTACACTCTAAATCGTGTATACCGCCACCTGATTACTTGTTCCTTTTGGGTATAATTACACATAAAGCAAAGCACATAAATTTAGCTTGGCCCAAGTGAGCCTAGTAAATACATCATAAAACTATGGCAATTACTATCGTAGTTCATACTTTTACCCAATACGCTCGTAGCACACGACTACCATGGGAATGAAATATTCAGTATAACTGTTTTATGGTAAACATGTTTGTTCAAACTAAATTCAACTTCAATGGGACTATAAAATATTCATGTACCAAAATGACCCAATATATAAACGACGTAGTTAGTTTATCAGCGAATCGTTTCGAATCGCTGAACATAACAGAGTCAAGTCAGTTAAATTACAAAGTGACAGACATCCAGTCATATGTTATGTTCTCTGTTCTCTGTGTATATTTAGTAGCTGATAGGTTATTACAAGGTTGTATGGCTTATTTCCAATGAGGGCATTATATCCAGGTGTTTATCTGTTGAGGGTCAGACGCACGTTTTGGCAAACTTTTCCTGATATTTCAAAATAAATTTTCTAGAAATCTGTTTGGAATTTCTTTTTTGAAATTTGGAGCAACCGAATATTGTGATACAGTATATGAATCGGCAACTCGTTTGAAAAGTATAACCCCATTTACTATACTTTGATGACATGAAAAATATAAACATTTCGCTGTTTTCAGGTGTCGATAACTGCTATGAGATAACCTTTTTAAAAGTGCAATTTATATATCCATGATATACTTCAATGTATTGCATGTGGGCATGTTAAAACATTATGCAAATGAAGCTTCATCTCATATATAGAGCCAAGGCAATAAACTGTTTGGTTATTGGAATGTTATGTGAAATGAATAATTATTCTAGCAGTTCTTGATATCTAAACAGACAACAAATAAACTGATATTTTCAACCTCCCAAGTGTATTACCATACATTGTTTTGTCTTCTCTTACTAATTGTTCAGATTATATGTACAATGAAGATAAGGATATATGAAATTCAACATTTTTCGCCGGATTGATTCAGAGAAATTCTTTGTTGAAATATCTTGCAATTTAACCTGGATTTATGCTAAACGCACGTCTTGCTCTTAACCCTTTCAGTGCCAAGTCCGATTTTTGTATCAACCCATATTTCCTTGATCATTTTTCAAATGTATTGATTATAATAATGTGATACATTGATGGAAAGAGCTCTTAGAGCTTTTTCCACCAATGTATCACATTATTATAATCAATAAATTTGAAAAATGATCAAGGAAATATGGGTTGATACAAAAATCGGACTTGGCACTGAAAGGGTTAAAAAAAAATTACACCTCCTGCAATTGTGTGGTTGTACGTGTAGTTCTGAGAACATGGGAATACTGGACCGTTTCTTGTCGTTTACGTTAAGTGGCAATAAATTATAAGCAGAGTGAATTCATTAGTACATAGAGCCAAATTCATATTGCCGTCACAATGTTTGCATATATGACACGTACAAATGAATTTGTCTAGGACATATAGACCCCGGAATTTTAAGTGTGGTTATGCATTGTCCATCAAAACTTGATTTAACAAAGGCTCTCGGCAGTTGACATTCTGGATTCATAATGTGACGATTATATTCTATTGTAGCCGAAACTTCGTCGTCTTTTATAAAAACACATCTTTGGGTTTTGTTTCAGGTCCTTTGACAAGCAGAGACCCGCCGACGACAGGACAATGAAGACACAGCTGTCACTCGGACCATCTTCGGATAACTCTCACAATCAAGGCGCGATGGACACGGACGCTATAAATATGAAAGAAATCAGCACGATGACATTGGATGAATTCAAGAACCTATTGAGCTCTTCTCTCAAGGTTCCTGGTGAATCACAGGATGACGTCGTTGATAACGCTGGTGGATATAACGATGACGTCACAGACAACTTGAGGTCCAACAATGTAAGAAGTAAGACGCCGAATGGGAATAGGAAACAAAATGAAGCAAGTTCTTCACCGGCGTACGAACTCATTAAACGGAGGCGATCACTTCCTCAATCGCCGAATATGAGCACAAGACCTAAAACGCCAAATAAGATGATTTCGTCTCGGACTGATTCGAACTTCCAGCGACCGAAAACCCCAACATCTAACATTGCGCGCCCGAACACTCCGACGGCTACTCAGTCTACGCGACAGCAAAGCATGTCGTTATCTCGGCCAAAAACTCCCACCACAGTGAGGAAGAATACGACACCAACAACACCAATAACTGTTAGGAAGAATCAAGCTCCAATAACTCCAAAAAGCGTGCGTAAAAATACGATAAACGATTCTAAATCTGATCCGAAAAGTTTTTGCGACAACTGTTGCGCAAAGATGACAAGTGTTTCGTCTACGAAAACTAATTCCTGCGTCCCATCTGTGAAAAATGCATCGGGTTTTGCAAATCTCTCCAGAGTCCCCAACAGTCAAGTGTACAATGGTTGTTCCAGTATATCGTCTGCATCTTCCGAGGCTTCCCTTGTTTCCGATAGGAAGCTATCGAACTTGCGAGACGTGACGCAGGCGATGGATTCTCTCTGTGATAGTAGTGATAGTGGTGTTATCATCCCTAGCAATGTTAAGTACGTCGAAATGTCTCACGTTGATGATGACATGGAACAAAATGATCTTGAACTTGAATGTTCGTTCGAAAAGCCGGCGCGGAATGCTACTCCCGAAAGGCGTTCTGTGTTTATTGAGAGACCACTTACTCCGAGTCGACTTCCACGTCCCAGCACTCCGAAACAGGAGAATAATTCATACGCGATCAGTATAGCGGATATAGATAGAAAAATCCCATCCACCACAGTCGATAAACAACATGACATCGAGACATATTTGGAAACATGCAATGAAGTGATGGCAACCGGGCAATGTGAAGGTGTTTTTAAGAATCCTTCGTTGGACAATATTACGATAAGAGATTTCGACGAACTGAATGATTTTTCAAGTGAAACATTGATTTCTGGGAAGCAGGACCGGATCGCCGTTCTTGCATCAAACTCGAGAAGTCTGAACTTCGATTCTTATAAAATTAGTGATAATGCAAGACAGTCAGGTAGTCAGCGTCAACGGATACTTGCAAAATCGAACGGAAAGAGACAACTTCCAGACACCATTCCGCACAATAATTCCGAGAGGGAAATAAAGTCTATAAACATTGTAAATATTGACCAAAGTGCATCTGACGTGTCTACCGACTCTTCGCAAAACGACCACGCAAGTTCGCGTGTTACATCACGAGACATCTGCCGCTCTATTTCGATGGAATCTACACAAGTCAACAACAAACCGCAAGACGAGAATCTTCGTAGATCTCAATCAACATGTGAATACCCGAATTTACACCAAGATGGTGGCAGTGATCGCTCGACTTCAAGTTCTAACAATACTATTCAGCCCAACAAGAGTAAGGCTCTGCCCAAAGATAAAGACGCGGTATCTTCACCCATGGTATCGAGGAAGATTATCAGTTCACGAGATCGAACTGTTGATCGGACAGCAAATAAGGGAAGATCAACTCCGAAAGACAATGTTGTTGTCGACGTTGAGCGTCCATCTACACCAACCCGTCGATCATCTACACCTGGTTTGTCTTTGATTCCACGGCCGTCTACACCGACACACATTCCATCGACTGTCGCACCATCTGTGGACAAAAAACAACATCCAACTACTCCAGTGGCGGCAAGGCGCAACATACAGACATGTCGCCCAACGACTCCAGGGATGACTAGGAAGACGTACGCAACCAACATGTCACTGCGTGATTCCGTCAGTCCCGAACCTAAATCTCCCCGAACGCCAACGGCTTCTGGGCGACAAATATCGCTCACTAAAAACGAGGATAAAATAGAAAAGAGGATTAAACCAACAGCATCAAAGCCAGAATTACCAGCAAAGCCCACTCTAGGCAGAAGGTCGAACAACAGCTCTACGTCTGACGTTACACAGTCTAGTGATTTAGGTATTACAAGTCCTTCAGTTTCACGGCGTCTGTTTGCGAAAACTCCGACCAAAGAGGTTGATTTGGCAGACGATACTGTCTTGCTTATATCGCGTAATGACCGCGGATCTCACGACATCACTTTGAACAAAGAGAAATCGTCAACACAGTCACATATCAAGCCACAGAGAAAATTATCAACCCCGACTACTCCTCAGAAGTCTTTCACTTCTCCGAACGACGAAGTAGCCAGCTACACTGCGAAAATTAAGAATGCATTTAACGAAGTTGGAAGTTCGAAAGGACGCGCTAAAAGCTGCGATCCTGTTTCGAGATCGACGTCGAATTTTAGTCTCAGTAGCGACGAAGGTCCGACTTCAAATCAAAAAAATAAGCCCCGCCAAGTGCTCGTCAAACGCTCAAAGGAAGCATGGACTTCAAATAAATCAAAATCCGTTGATTCCGGATCTGTGCGGTCTAGTCTCAATCGACGACGAGCTGTCACTCCAAACCCACGTGACATCGACGAGAAGGAACTTGAGCCACGCCCTCTAAATGAAATAAAGGCTGCTTTGAGCTTGCCGCTGAAACGTGTCAATAGCATTACTAATTTAAATGTGGACACCCTGGACGCTCTACCAGGAGATGCAGCAATGTTCAAAAAGATGGACAAGTTGTTCGTGAAATATAAAGAGATGGAAATGAAAGCGTCAACCGATATCAATAGTAAGCGATCTGACATACAAAACCAAAAACACAATCTGGACCAAAACATGAACGTAAAACGCAAGTCTTCTCCCGCAACAACGGACGAAACTGTCTTCGTGAAATCCACACATACCTCACAATCTAGTGCTAAAATGGGTCAGCGCGATGTGCAACACGACGCTGTTGCAGATGATCCAACAGAACTGGTTGTTAAAAAACTTCAAGAGATCTCAAAAACAAAACCTCGAAAAGAAAGCGGCTTGGTGTCTCGTATTCCTGCGCCAATGAGCAGGATTCCGAAGCCCGCATCCAATCAGAACTATAAAACTGGAGGGTGTTCTGGTACTAAGCGGTCGATGTCTGTTGACAGTTTTGGGAGTTCCACACATACTTGTGACAACGGCACATCTGACACTGATGATTTTATGAACGAGTTCGCGCACTGCAATGGCTACAGTGACAATTGCCCGTCTTCCGCTAGTAGCTCGGCTAGCGATCGTGATCGATGCAAAACGCCTGTTCCGAAATTGGCGTTGCCATTGACAACCGGACGGTCGACATTCATAAAGAGTGGTTCAGAGGAGCGGGACTGCAAGTTAGTTCGGTCTATGTCAGTTGAACAGATCCAAACAGGAACCAATCAGTTGCATTTCTTTGATTATGAAGGTGCCGATTATGTGTGACATGTAGTTTAGTGTCCAAGATGTATCTCAAAACCTGCAACATTATCAAGAATTAAATATATTTTCCGATAGTAGCATGTTGCCATAGTCATATAGAGTGCCCATTTAACGTATCGCATTGAATTTTCGGCGGGATCGAAATAGGTCGATAGATACCTGAACTACCATTCTACGAGCATGACGCATTGATGTCATACAAATATGAATAAATTCGAACACAGTGTACGGGACTCCGACAAAAACTGTGACATGATCATTTACCGGAATGTCCGGAAAAGGTATATCGCGTTATCTTAACATGAAACTATTTAAGAACTTCAAGCACTACTTTCTCTTCGTTTTAATCATTACAAAATCACACACATTGTGTAGAAGCGTAAAGGTTTCAGAGGGACGTCAGCTCTAGATTTACCTTCCATGGTCTACAGTTTGACTTTTTACGCGACCGCTGACTAAAATTGAAACCGGCAAAACGGAAACGATATCAAATTTGTCGACAAATGTAAGAAACAAAACATGTATTTTCAGTGCTACAGTAATGCCTCTATATAATCGACTCCTTAACCACAGCAGAATTATGGGTAATTTTTCAGGATTTAATCGGAAATATGGCTTGTTGCCATTCATCGGAAAGCTCTCACTGAGAGATTTCCTATGAATGGCAACAAGCCATATTTCCGACTAAATCCCGAGAAATTACCCATAATTCTGCTGTGGTTAAGGAGTCGATTATTTAGGGCATTACTGTATATCGACGACTTTGTTCGGAAATCTAACACGTAGCAGAAAACTTTCCGGTGGCGCAAATCTTACGCGTATATGTATGTTTTGAGATACCTCTTACCAAATTGAGCATGTATACATAATTTTGGGGTTGGAACGTACCATGTCCGTTTAGGTCAGATATGTGTGGCAAAAAAAATTAATGTTTTTTTTTTTTGGGGTAAGTTAATTTCAAAAGTGTCGTCAAGTAGAAGTGTTGCTGGAAAAGAGAGATCACATCATTAAAGGGGTACTGTATCCTAAATCGTGTCAACACTCAACACAATATATGCAACAAATGAATGAATTTGGGCCATGGAATAATGCACAATACACTCATGTGCTCTATGAACGATGAAAATAACATGATACTTATAATGAAAATGAATTTATGACTCCAGTCATAAATTCATTTTCATTATAATTTTGTTTGCATCGTTCATAGCGCACGTGTGTGTATTTGGCATTAATCCATGGTTCAAATTCATTCATTTGTGGCTTATATTCTGTTTAGTGTAAAAGGAGATGATCCTATAAACGACCGGATTCAGTGTACAGTACCCCTTTAATCCCCTCTATACTAAAAGGATTATCCCAATCAATTAAAACAATAAACATTGGAATGGTCTACTCTTCCTTTTGTTTTGGTGGGGTGTTTTTATAATGCAACTGTAGAATACTGTCCTGTTTAGTCATTTGGAGAGAATATCCAGATAAAACGCTATCTGTTTAACTAATTTTCTTAACCCTTTACCCAACAGAACGGCCCTGTGCCAATGCATTCTCTTATATATGCGAGTCGACCATAGGTCGCCTCGCATATATAAGAGAATGCATTGGCTTAACACATTAAAAATTATAAAAAATTATAAAAATTATAAAAATTATAAAATATTGTTTTTTTTAGGCCAATGCATTCTCTTATATATGCGAGGCGACCTATGGTCGACTCGCATATATAAGAGAATGCATTGGCACAGGGCATAACTGTAACTATTACAATGTGGTCAATGAGCCGGTTCCAATGATATCCATATTTGTATGGTTCTATTGAGACAGACTGAAGATATTTTAGGCTGTTGAAGCTTTATTTGGCCGGTTTTGGCCGGTTTGTTGGGTAAAGGGTTAACTAATTTTCTTAACATTCCAAAAGTAAAGGACTATTTATACATTAAAAGGTCAATTCAATACCATACGTTTATTCAATGGAATCGGGTCGTTTTTTTTCCATGGTGTTGATACCTGGGTGTGTCCTGTTTTGGCAGGCGCGTGTTTCCTATTCAACACCATGTACTAGTAGTGGTGCACATCTAATATGGCCGACAACATATGTTGTTTGCTAAGGGGTTTCCACACCAGATATATGCCAGGAGGTGGAAAGTTTAGATAGATCTACGCAGAAAACTCCATAATTGTTTAGCTAGTGCAACAGCTGAAGGAATCTATGCTTTAATCATATTATTAGAAGATAAATTTTGTGAACAGCGTTCTCAACAAGTACAAACACATATGTGACCCGCCATATCAAATCCAGTCGGAAGTCGGGATTTTTTTACCCTGTGCCAATGCATTCTCTTATATATGCGAGTCGACCATAGGTCGCCTCGCATATATAAGAGAATGCATTGGCTTAACAATTTTTTATCATGTTTTTTAAATAAATGTTTCTGACAATTTTTAGGACATAAAATAAAAAAACATCCATTACCCTGCAGGGAGCCCCACACATATATAGAAGCACATAGAAGAGTGTCGTCTGCTCATGTTTGTCTGGGGCTCTGTATGGGTGAAATTATAAAATTGTTAAAGAACACAAGAACAAATTATTAAAATTGTAAAAAATTGTTAGGCCAATGCATTCTCTTATATCGCATATATAAGAGAATGCATTGGCACAGGGTAAAAAAAATCCCGACTTTCGACTGGATTTGATATGGCGGGTCACATATTAGAAATAATTAATTGCCATAAAAAGTACATGACCTGAACTAGTGCAAGGTTCGACTGAGTATTTAATGGAGAGCGATACTGTTTCAAGACAGTTAACAGAATATTAGTGTGTGCTGGAAATTTGTTAGCATCCATTTTGCAAATCTGTTACCTTGACGATCTAGTCCAATTAATACATATGTTGCTATGTAGGTCACAGTGTCAGATATAGCTGTCAGTTTGGATTTGGCTATGGGCATATCAACTAAAAATCATCTTAGCCCAAAGGTTTATATTAGTTCTTGCAAACTGAATGCTTACAAATTTCCAGCACAAACTAACATTATGTTAACTGTCTTGGAGCAGTATTGCTCATTCGAGTCTTGCATTAGATCAGATTATATTCTTGTTATGGCAGCTAATGATTTCCAATAATGTTTTATACTGCACGATAACGCTATTCCCAATATTTCCCTTCGAAAATAGGATTAAAGTCACCTTTTTGATAGTTTTTTGTTGTTATAATAATATACTTGGTTTGTTCTTCAGATAGCATAGATCCCTTCAGTTGGTGCGGCAGCTTAACAACTAAGTATAGTTCTCTGTGAATGTTCATGTAAACTGTCCACCTGAAATAGCTCAGGCGTGGAAATCCCTTGAACTTATTATCTGAACATCCAAACGATTGAATGGGAATGCATGTTTGGGTCCCCCTACCTGTCACCTGCATAATGTATGCATTGAAGATGGCAGCAGAATGAAGATTAGATCATTCCACCGTATAATTTAGATAATTTGAGAATTGAAGGGAGATTCATTCATACCTGAACCACCTTCGATCAATTAGTAAAATGTTTACCTAGTTTTGGACATTTAAAGGTACCCAATCCGATCAGATGCGCCTAAATTACTATTTCTTTGGCTTCGGGGGTAAAACAAATATGAGATTCGAGTCGAGGAACCCACACATCAAAGCTCAGAGTGATCAGATATCGATTTTTGAAGTTTGTTATTTCTCGAGATGTGTAATAATATGTGGCCCAGAAACACGTCTCTGACAAAATTGCGGATTAAGGTGGATAACACTAAAATCAAGTGGTAATAAGGTCAAATTTCGTGATACTTAAGTGATAAATACGGCTATATTTTGTTGAACAAAATGTTGATAAATAACGAGTTTTGGGAAATTTGATACTTTAGTGGACAGTGGTTAGCATTATTTTGTTTAAAAAAATCGATTCTGATAACTAAAGCGTATTTTGAAGAAATTTTGTTGTTGTTGTATATTGATGGTATGTGGACCGTCTGATTGGATTGAGTACCTTTAAACACGAATCATAAATAATTATTTGCCAAATAAAAACAATTGGATCCGGCGTGCAAGTAACAACGTATACATTTACAATAAATATAGTTTGTATATGTATACAGTAATGCCCAAAGTAATTGGCTACTTAACCACAGCAGAATTATTGGTAATTTTTCAGGATTTAGTCGGAAATATGGCTTGTTGCCATTCATCGGAAAGCTCTCGCCGAGAGCTCTCCGATGAATGGCAACAAGCCATATTTCGGACTAAATCCTGAAAAATTACCCATAATTCTGCTGTGGTTAAGTGGTCAATTACTTTGGGCATTACTGTACTCATTACTGTATTCATCGGAAAGCTCTCGCCGAGATCTTTCCGATGAATGGCAACAAGCCATATTTCCGACTAAATCCTGAAAAATTACCCATAATTCTGCTGTGGTTAAGTGGTCAATTACTTTGGGCATTACTGTACCCCACAATCCCAGTTCCCATTGTTGTAGATTGAGAATCGATCAACAATATATCTTATCGTTGAATACATATACATGGTTGAATGGTTTTCCGCTTGCGTACATACATGCATCAACTGCATAATTGTTTTGTGATATTATTTATTTGATTTCGTTAATATATAAATTATTGCAAATATACCGCAACGTTATTTTTGGTTAATTGTGTTAATTGTTCATGGCTATATTGACATCATGGTTTAAGGTGTTCAATTTCTCTGTTTAATTTTTTTATTTTTAGGGAAGGAAAGATATATTGCATTGAGAAACCCTCTTGCATTACATGGACCAACAAGTCCATGCTCTGCATACCACGACCACGAACACAAAGTGGACGTGGCCAGAAATATGATTCTTATAAACAACTGTGTAAATCACCCCTGTTTAAATGGTCCTGCTAATTTGTTATGATGCTGGTGGGTTCTGGTGAATTGCTATACTAATCGATCCATTTATATAGCGCGGTATAGTATACGGCGAGTTTTAGTGCACTTTACATCAATTATTTCATCGGTTGTAGGGCACGTGACACAATTTTCACTCCCATCCTCCAACGAGGAAGCAATCCCAGCTAAAACGAAGTCGTGCGCATTATCAAGGTTAACATACTGACAAGATATATCGACACCCGAACCGAGCACTCTTTAACGCATGCATGGTGTGAGGCAGTCACAATACGAGCAACCTTTCTCATGTTATTTTCGCAGTGTTTGGCTAATCCGATTAATTTCAGAAAAAGCCAGAGTCTATATGAAAATTCATGAAGCTATATTTCTAATATTTCAATAAAGGCTGCTCTGGTGTTTACAAACTACAGGAATGGTCACCTTGATTGAGGTCAGTTTACAACAAACAAAAGTGTCGTTATTCAAATAGTTTTCTCTATTCGATCAGATTAGCCAAAGGTCGCGAAATGACACCTTTAGAAAATAGTACTGTACATTTTCTTAAATGCATCATTTTCTCATCAGCAACACGGAAATTCAACAGGATCCACCAGCATCATAGCAAATTAACTAGGGGAGTAAACGTCAATATGCATGTGCATTACATGGAACATCCGGTCATTTCTCCAATAGAAGCAAACCTCGTCATTATCCGTACCTTGTCGTAAAATCAAATATCGAAGAGTTCAAGTCATAAATAAAAATGGCGGATTTGGAAATTATATACATAAACACTAATTTATTTTATATAAAGGTCCATGGCACAGTAGTTACATATGATAAATTTATTCCGAATACGTTGGTACAGATATTCTTTGAAATACTCGATATTTTTCTCTAATATTCTTATCAAACTTCTCAAATGGAAGGATATGGTTTGTATGTCATTAAGCAATCTTATTGTTGTGATATGGGGGACGCTTATCCTGGGGGGTCAATACTATAATTCTTCTACACGTGTAATTTACAAGACGCTAACATTTCGAGCGCTATAATCCGCAATACGCTTACACGTCACGTGTGTTTCCCTGTGATGGGATTCGTATAGTACTATGTAAAGTTTTTATATAGAGTACTACCACCCTCATCAAGTGACCCTGCTAATTTGCTAATGGGACCATCTCCTTTTATACTCAACAGAATATATGCAACAAAATATGAAGAAAATAGTACCGTTATTTTTCCTAAAGTGGTCATTTTGGGGTGTTTGGTAAATCCGAGAGTTTTAAGCAAAAGCCAATGTCTGTATGAATCATTCAAGAACATATATTTAAGAATATTTCAATAATGGTGGCGCTGGTGTTTAAAAAAATACTACATGGTAGCCTCCTCAATTATGGCCTGTTTGAAACCACCCATTATTAAAATATATCACAATTACACATATATGGCGTTTCCTGGAATTGTTCAAATCAGCAAAAATGCAAAATTGACAACGGAAATTTTGCTTTAACAGGAAATACCATCCCAGCATCATATCAATTCAGCAGGACCCATCAGCATCATAACAATTCATCAGGACCCACCAGCATCATAACAATTCATCAGGACCCACCAGCATCATAACAATTAATCGGGACCCACCGGTATCATACAATTCATCAGGACCCACCAGCATCATAACAATTCATTGGAACCCATCAGTGTCATAACAATTCATCAGGACCCATCAGCATCATAACAATTCATCAGGACTCACAGCATCATGTCAGATTTACAGGACCACTTAAACAGGGGTGACTATACTACTAATATTATTTAATACCCGAATGTGTATCTGAGGTGTACATGCATGTATACAAGACCGTCAGAGGGTGGCAGACACGTTACATGCCCCATGTATGTCTCTGTCTATGCATTCCTTGTACATGTTTCTCTCGTGTTCAAAGTTTATTTTGGAAATCGTCATGGGCATTTTAATGTTATTTACCTGCGATATGAAGCGAATTAAATTATATTAATTTTATCATTTAAGTTTTCTATTCACTATAATAGGATCCCACTGAATGTATACTTGAACATGTGCTATTTTGGGGTTTCCCGTGTATTCGGTTTATGACTGATGTACATAACCCCGGCAAGGAATGCAATACATTTTACCAACGACTTTCTCCAAAAGTATTCAAAGAGTCTTTATATTGTCATCGTTTATTGCAAATAATTATATTATAAAGCGTGGACTTCGAAGAATAGAGGTTGAAAATATTTCATACATTTGACAATTATGTGGTACCAAGAGCTCATATATAACGAAATCATATATCACCAACAAAGAACCAAAGCACTGAAATAACCTGATGTCTTGTTTATTATATACGTGAAAGGGACATCCGTTCGTTTAGAACTTCTTAAGATAATAGTTAAACACGTGTTATAAAACCAGGAAGCATTCACACTTTGGCAATGTTGCCTGACAAATTATCAAGCATTTCGTCACAGATGACAATTTATGAAATATTTCAGACAAAAATAATCCCATCCCATGCACTGCCCATGGACAAGTATACACGAAAGCTATTTGACTTCAAGTAGTGTGTGAAAATTCCTCTAACATCATATATTATATGATGTTAGAGGAACTTTCGCACAATACTTGAGGTCAAATAGCTTTCGCTTATTCTTGTCCAGGGTAGTGTAAAGGAACCAGTTTCACATTGGTAATTTGTCATTGCCAGCGGAAGTCACCAGAACTTTTCGCGCAGGCAAATCCCATTCGCCCACTGTCTGCATGGCGTTGGTCACTCATTCGGTTATTAGACGATTGGATTATCATTCATGGCTTCAAGTTTGCATGCTAAAACGTTGGGCACAAAACATCTAAACGGAATCACCGCGAACTTGTTGACGAGATGGACGATGTAGTCAGGTGACGTTCGTTGCATAGCAATTCCAACGCACGTTACAAGTTATACGTACATGTAATTCAATTATTAGGAATTACATAACGATCATTGCATGGTGCATAGCTTTCAGCCAGAGGCCTTCTTTGTTGCAACAAATACAGTTTAGTTTACAGGTTGACATTAATAATTTGTTGCCAATTTTGATACAACGTTTATGAAAATACCTGAGTTGGGCAAGTTCATTTATTATCCGCAGTTGAAGATGGCATTGGATTGTCTCACTTCGCTTTGTTTTACCCTTTGTTTACTAAACTTATTCTCCCATTCAGTTATACAAGAATCCACTGGAAAGGTAGAATGGTCAATATATTGTGTTCATGAAATACAAACAGACGACAGACAAGCTAACCCATAATACGAGCGCAGAAGGATTCCTATTCATTCGTGGGAAACGTTTGTGGAACTTATTATATTGACATTTCCTAAGGGAATTACTCATTAACGAGTACTTATAGTAAAGAAATGGCTAATGGTTTGTTGAACTTATTATCTGAACATTTCCCACCAAATAATATGAATCCTTCTCCACACGCGTGTTGTATCTTGGTGTACGTCTGTCGTGTGTGATGTGGGAATCCATTTAGTAAAGAAAGGGTTAATATACAGTTTTTCTGACGATCTATGCTATAAAATAGGAGCAACGCGTATATACCACCAAGATGCGGAAAAGGTCCAGAACTGTCCCACCAAGTGATATAAGATATATCACCCCCCCCCCATGATAACAGCCAAGCTGCAAAACGGATTTCAGTCCCCACGCTACGCTATGTCTGATCGACCGCTGCCGACATGTGTATTTTCTTAATTAAATCAAAACATTTTTTATTGAAGTGGTTTTTTTTCAGTTACAATTCATTCTGGCTTGATCTAGACAATTTTCAAATGAATATGGACAGTTCAGCTTCTCAGATTAATGCAGAATGCATTGTAACCTGCAAAAGTCACAAATAAACAAATGTGACATTACGTGTAGGTGTGGGCATCAGTAAGTCTTTGCGTAGGGGACTGAACTGTATGGAGCTTGAATGCCAGCATCAAACTCCAGGCAGAGTTATCTCCCATCGCTCCGCTGAGATACCACTGCCATAATGACATTACTTGGTAAGGAATTATTACGTGTTTTTAGTTCTTATGTTTTAGGATTAAAATTGTCTATGTCTGGCTCAGTTCATATTGTTCTTATCAATACCGAAAGAATTACCATTATTGCAACTTTAAAAAACATTTGGTGGTCAAAACAAGATAATAGGTGACTAAATAGTAATTAATACAGTTCCGCGACGATATGTAAAAGTAGATTTATCGTCTGCAAAGTACACTCATTGTGGCAGTGATATATCGCAGCGATAGCGTAGAGGGCGCTGTATGGAGTTTGTGCCAGCATATCTTGAAATGCTAACTACAAGATAGAGTTGTCTCGCTTCGATAACAAGAGTATCAAGTTCAAACTCCAGGCAGAGTTATCTCCCATCGCTCCGCTGATATCGCAGTGATAACGTAGAGGGCGCTGTATGGAGTTTGTATCAAGTTGCCAACTGTTACTTAGCACAAACTCCAGACAGAGTTATCTCTCATCACTCCGCTGAGATGACACTGCCACAAGGACATTTGATAAGGCTTTCTCAGTTCATATTGTTCTTATAAATACCGAAAGACTTACCATTATTGCAATCTGTTGGTGGTCAAACTAAGATAATATGTGACTAAATATGGTTCCGATTGTACATAAAAATAGATGTATCGGTACGCAAAGTACCATCCCCCCAGCAGTGATCTATCCCAGTGATAACGTAGAGGGCGCTGCATGGAGTTTTCTGTTAGCCTTTATGAATGAGTTTAATGCGAACAGCCACAAATTAATGTGGAACATGCATGGAAACTTATTTACACTATGCACATTGGTATAAACATATATACTATAAGCATGTATATATATATATATCAGAATGTCATGTTCGTACAAAATAACATTTATGTAAATATATAATATTGATAGTGTACACATAGATATTACACTCCGTCTCATAACAAGTACCGAATCGCAGCAAACAAACCGTAGTACTTTGACAATAATCAAATATATTCAAATTGTTCTACCGGATAACTTACACATATCTGGTTTGGCCCTTCCACTTTCTCATTCTATATAATATATATAAAATCTAATATATAATGGAACTCTCACGGTTGAATTATTAAACATTTAAGTGACGAATCGACACAATGGGTACGTTTTCATAATGTGTAATTGACACACGCGTTGGGATATCTGTGTGTGACAATTGGATTTCACGGCTATCCAACCGTTGGATATCACAAATATCCCGTTGGATTATGGATATCACAAATATCCAATTGTTGAATCTCAAAGAGTGATGCTTGGGTGGATTCAAGTCGCCGCGATTCCTATAAAGTATTAATGTATGGTTGGGCCTGCTCTTTGGTCTCATTATTTTATGGACAAATTTACAGTTAAAAGAAAAGTAAAAAAAACACTGACGACAGTGAATGTTGCTGCCTCCCACCCGTCCGCTTTTGATTGCCATAATTCCTGTCACTTGCCGGCAGACAAATCACACTGTCGCCCGCTAATATTGTTTTGTCGCCAGCCTGATGTTATATTGCAAGAATATCTCCCAACAGACACAGCGCAGTAACTCGGCAACTTCACATCACAAACAAGAAAACCATACAGTCAGAAATGGTCAGAAAAAGATCATATTATTATAGGCATATATCAAATATAATGGGCTATAATGTAGTGATTGTGAAAAATGTGTATATAGGTCACTGCTATGTAGTTGATTATATGTAAAACAAATGTTGTATGTGTGTATAGAGTGCGCTTGGTGAGAAAGCATGCGAAAACATTTTTAAAATTGGACGTACCAAACTAAAGTTAAGATAATTATGAAATATTTACACACCATACGCCACGTATGATATGTGTTCAAAAGGGCTAATACGTTCCAATTGGTTGAAAGGTTCATCACAAAACATGCTACTGCCATTGCATTGATACACCAATAACCACACACCCATTACCAAAAAGTGACGAACGTCTTGACGATTGACACGTTAATATGTTGACGCGCGCTGCCAACTCGCGGCAAATACACTAAACTGTTAGTTTCTCAGTTCTCGTATATGGTATTTGTATTATTTTCGGCTGGCATGTATCTTTTCATTGTTATTTGTTTTAATTTCTATTAAAATAGCATACAGAATAATAATCAGGCCAAAATTGCCGATCTTTATTACATGGTTCAATTACGCAAATGCCGAGTACGTTTCTAATCACATTTAGTCCACCCAAGAACGCACACAAAAATATACTGGTTCGCGATGAATATATTAAAAAGAACAAATTTACTGACAGAAGTCCACCTATGGTGGCTGAACACTGAATGTTTTACAAACAATCTCGAGAATCGTTATCAATTATTTCCGACAAACTTCATTCAACACCTATTAACTTAATGATTGAGAGAATCCATGGCTTCCGATTATTGGAGACTAATTATTCATAATTCCTTCAAGGATCCATGAATGCACCTCCTCAGAATTCCGTTAAAACAACTATAATCCTTGAAATTATTACAACATCTACGGATTATCACTGAAGGTTTCTCATTCATCACACCAGAAAGGACTTTAAATACGGACCAAAAGTATACTAATCGGATCAAATACACCCCAGATACTTCGCAATACGAATTTGGTCTACATTCCAACTGAGACATAATTAAGCAATCTTACCTGTTATATTATACATTGCATTCCCGCAATAAAGTCTTCAAATCTTCCAGCCATTGTTCACACCTAAATACCGAAAGCAATTGACGCAGTCATAAAAGTTACATACTGCAACAATGAGACATCCGCGAAGTTACATCCGCGAATACATACATCCTGCAAAAAGTCAAACCGGTACGCACATAGCGAATACGTATTTAATCATATTTACTCCATAACTCCTATGACACAGCCAGATCAGCCTGGCAGTAAATACCCTAAATAGTGCCTAATAAGGAAAACAAATCTTATATACCTCATCGCACGGTTTTTAAAAAAGCACAAGCTTTGATGTTGGTTAAATTGCATATATTTAGTTAACAATAAAACTGGTAAGTTGTCACTTTTATTGGAAAAGCGTTATTCTGCACTGTTTACGTTGAAATATCTGGGTAATTCAATATCTTCATGAAATTATGGTGCTGTACGAGTCGATCGTTTAAGGTTGGTTGGTTATAATTTTTTTGCTGTCATACAAAGTACTACATACGTTTGTCGTGCATGAACTTTCCCGTATTCTTGTCCCTGCATGATAACACACTACTTCGTTGTGTCTGCGTTGTTATTATTGCAACATTATACAGTTGTCGCCCGCTGTCAAGGGAGACATTGAGATGTGTCAACCGGCCAAGAATGGAATGTCTCCCGATGAGAACAACGCCGAAGGAGATATTCCGTTCTCGAGCGGATGACAAATCTCAATGTCTCCCGAGAAGAAGGGTAACAACTTTTTTGTTTTATCCGATTACTGAAGATGTTGAACCGAGTCATCTGGTGTACGGGATAAGCGTAGAAGTCGAATTTATTCACGACAAACGTACCTATTATGTTTGACACCAGCAAGAATTTATAACCAACCTACCTCACGCTACCGACTCTTTCAATATCGCACCATAATTTCGACAAGAATATATTGAATTACCCAGACGTTTCAGTAGCAACTTAAAAGTTATGATATTAGTTTTAACTAAATATATGCAAATTAGTCAACACGACAAATTACTATCTTTGGTATGTGAAAAGCTGAGTTACATGTTGAAAGCAGCGGAGTAGGAAACGCTTATCGTACCCGTGGTATTAGCCATCGAGTAATTATCTCCTTCAAACAAGTTACAAAATTGCTTATCTTGTAACATTATCACAAATCACAAAATCAACTAGTCCACATACCCTCAATTACAACTGCATAATACTAACACTAATATCAATATATCGGTTACCATGCTATGCACTAGTTGGCTCTGGGGGCATGCATGGTTGGAAGATGCCCGGTTTGGCGAGGACACACTAGCCGTACCTACCTCCTCAATGGGATTGGATAATACCGGGGTTAGCCCCATCCCCAAATCGCGCGCGCGCGCTCTCTCTCTCTCTCTATCTCTCTCTCTCTCTCTCTCGAGTTCCTCTCTCTCTCTCTCTCTCTCTCTCTCTCTCTCTCTCTCCTCTCTCTCTCTCTCTCTCTCTCTCTCTCCTCTCTCTCTCTCTCTCTCTCTCTCTCTCTCTCTCTCTCTCTCTCTCTCTCTCTCTCTCTCTCTCACCTCAAAGTACTAACATAATATATGTCACAACAACATATGCGAAACATACATACAATATTGATATCACACATACCCTCAATCACAATTTACAAATCATACTCACACCACATACAATCGGAAATAATACCTATATAACACGCACATACTAAAATATCACAGTCTACATGGACTGGGCTGAGCCATCTGATCGAAATACACCACCATCAAGAGATGAGGAGACCCGACCGACCGTAAGTCAACTGGTGGTATTGCACCCTCTTCGTAGTGTTGAGCCCGTATTATAAACCCGGAATATGACTATGACTATAAGTGTCGGCGCACACGATCCCGATTGTGCCCGGTTAAATCCGGCTGCCGGATAAATCGGGCGCGATAAAATCGGGGGGGGGGGGTCAGCGCACACGAGTCGGATTTTCACTCCGGTTATATGCATGCTATGGCCACTGTAGTATATAGCCAACTGGTGTGGTCAGCCTATCTAGACAGTTACTATATAGCTAGTCATGGTGGTTTATATAAATATGTATTTCTAAAGACTAATATTTATTAATAATAAATATATTAATTAATTTAATATTATTATTTTAATAATATATTGAGGTCACGAGCAATAGCCGTAAATTGGCGTAATATACCTTTCCACAGCTGTCGCCCTCTTGTTGCGATTATTATACAGGCACTCATTTTCTGCCCACAGGTCTACCAGCCGTTGTTCCTTGTCGATCGATCAGAATTCTTGATTTCATTTCGAATAGCGGTCGCCGCTAACTATTCCGACATTTTTAATGAGGTTTTGGTCATGTGACGGTCATGTGACAAGCAAAACACGCGCGTTGCCATCGTCACGAGCCGGATTTTCCTGATGAAATCAAACTCAGTTTGATCGGTCCGATTAAATCGGATCCGAAAAAAACCACTCCAAAGTTAGGCGCACACGATCCCGGTTGTCCCCGATTTATCCGGCAGCCGGATCAATCGGGGACAACCGGGATCGTGTGCGCCGACACTAAGGCAACGGGGGTCTACACAAGCACCAATCAGGCCACTAGATAACAATTCATGACTAAAACCGGTAACAAAACATATATACACACAATTCACAAAAAGAAAATAAGGTAAGTCACAATCTCCAGTCCATGTTCGCAATTGGGGGTGTGTGATTATGGCTATGGTGACGTACACCACACACAGTAGGCAGACACCTTTTCTGTGTATGGGCAGATATTAATTTACTCACAAACTTTAAATACGCTCTTCAGCTGGGTTACAGCATAACCAAATTGGGTTGTGGGGGGAGGGGGCAACAACCCTTTCAATCTTTCCAGGTATCATCCCCAAACTCAGAACTTCTAGCTGAGTTACTGCGCTGAGTGTGCTTGGTACGAAAGCGCATTATGGTCACCCGAAACACCACCAAATATACAAATACACATTCGTTACAACGACTTCCAACAACTCGTAACAACGACTAACAACTCGTTATAACGACTTCCAACAACTCATTATATAACGACTTCCGACAACTCGTTATAACGACATGTAGAAAAAAAATACAAATTCTTATAACTTCCGACAACTCATTATAACGACTTCCAAGTCATTATAACGAGTTGTTGGAAGTCGTTATAACGAGTTGTAAGTTGTTATAACGATTTGCAAGTCATTATAATGAGTTGTTGGAAATCGTTATAACGACTTGGAAGTGGTTATAACGAGTTGTGGGTGGTTATATCGACTTGCAAGTCGTTATAACGAGTTATGTATCTGTATATTTGGGGGTGGTGGTGTTTCGGATGGCTCTTGTGCGCTGTCGTAGCTTGGGGTATGCTTGAAATATAACATCAGGCGGGTGACAAAAACAATTTCACACTGGTCAGCGGGCGACAATGTGATTTATCGCCCGTCACGTGAAAGGACTTGCGCCAATCAGAAGCGGGTAAAATAACGAGGAGGGTAACAGAGATGTATTTTGTATGGGGATGTGCTTGGATCTAATTGCGTGCAAATTCCTCATACAAGACGACATGCCGTCCATGCATATGCAAAATTGCAGAAGAGGATAATGTACTTATATTGCCTTTGGTTTTCATGGACCGATTTTGACGATTTCGCCACCAAAATGATGATTATCAAAATCCAAACGCCTTGATTAACTTATTATATATGGAATCTTCACAAGTAAACTATTTGAACCGGGAATATTGAACATATCAAGCATTACATGAAAATATTAGAAAGTGTGGAAATCAGCATGTATTTGCAATAGCAAAAAGAAGTTACAGTTGTAAATATTAAGTAATGTGACACATTGTATCAGAGCATCAAACTAAGCCTAGTTATTAGTTCCATTGCTCCAAGTATAGGTCGAAAAATAACGAAAATATAAAGACCTCCTCATATTGAGACTGTATTCTCTGTAAATATCTAGATAAGTGATAGGGGTAATATTAGCTGTTCTTATAAGTGTCCAATGCGCTTTATTTTTCACCATATTAAAACAACCA
Organism: Siphonodentalium dalli; assembly: GCA_032622095.1. Classification (NCBI taxonomy): domain Eukaryota; kingdom Metazoa; phylum Mollusca; class Scaphopoda; order Gadilida; family Siphonodentaliidae; genus Siphonodentalium; species Siphonodentalium dalli. The sequence goes on along the minus strand of CP136064.1, from coordinate 63,735,373 downwards.
GAAACGCTCTTTATTGTTAGGTACAAATGGAATTCCCTCACCCAAGAAGTAATATAATTGCCATACAATATGATATGGAACGGGAGCCACCCAATGTGATACGGAACGGGAGAAACCCAATATATGGAACGGGCCAATTATAAGTGGCAACACTTGTGCCCTTAGCCCTTTTGTAAATTTTGTAAGCACTGACAAACAAATGTGTTTGAGCAAATCACAATCATTTTTTTAATTCCTAAGTTGGCTGCTGATGGGGCAGTTCAAGAAAGTTGTCAATTTGATAACCCGAACCACGACATATTTTAATCAGCAAACGAGTATTAGAAAAAGCTCAATAATTCACTTCAATATTCACAATTCATTGCGCATGTCTTATATCTATCAAAGTGACCGAAGAGACTTTATATCTCATTGTCCAGGCAATGTCAATTAGGTAGCACGCATGCATGATATACTATTCTCTTGTGTTTAACTAAGGCGAACATTGGCAGTAGACTATATCATTGTGACAATCGTTAAAGACTTGTGAAATATTTCTCGTATACGATTATCACCATAATATAAGTTATAACCTACACATATTCAAACAATTTCTTTGTTGTGAAATCATAATGTACGTCTTCTGAATATTTCGATTTGTGCAATGATGTTGGAAATATATGTCGCAGAAGCCTTGTCTCCTAGCAACCGTATAACCTCTTCACACATGGATGACAATGTTCTAACTGGATCCGATGCAACTCTCAGAAGAAGAATGACACTCGTTCGCCCAATACATCACACAAACACATCATATCGCATCAACTGATGGTTCCCATTGACGCCGGTGTCATGGAGGAGAAATCTTCTAGAAATACACGGGCGTCGTGAGTGGCACTTGAATTTCTCTCTTGAACACTCCAATATTCCGTTCTGTTTATCGATTCCAACCTTAAGTTTCCGTTCCAAACTTGAATTTTGATACGGGATATATCGGTTGTATATATACAATGATATCATTGATAGTCAGCCACAACGAATCCATCTATACTCTCCACGACGACACGGTAAACCACGATGCTTCTGTCAACTGGGATCTTTGTTGCAGCACTCGTAACTGTTGTACTTTCAGTTACAGGTCAGTATAACATATAGAAATATACACGGTATATAGTACACTCAGTAACACACGCTGCACGGGGATGTGGTAACAGAGTATATCATTCTAACATTGTCAATTTAAACATAAATAATCCGAATATACGCTCCTAAATTACTATTTATTTGGCTTCTGAGGTAAAAAAAAATGTTGGATTCGAGTCGAGGAACATGTCATCAAAGCTCATATTGATCAAATATCGATTTTTGAAATCTGTTACTTTTCACCACCTGGAATATTTGGCGGCTTAGCAAATATTCGACGAGTCCACCGACATACTCTCGATACCAAATTGCGTTGAACATAATATTGATATATAACACGTTATGGAAAATTGCATACTAGAGTATAATTAATCGATTCTGATAACTAAATCGTCTTTTGAAGAAATGTTGTTGTTTTTGTTGTTGTTGTTGTTGTTATTGTTGTTGTTGTTGTTGTTGTTGTTGTTGTTGGAATCGGATGATACGTGGGCCATCGAATCGGATTATCTAGGCCAATTTGGCCTCCGACAGCGCTCACTGATTTGCCTATTATCTGGCGTGAGATGACATTATATTATAGGAATTGATTGCTAGCCAAACGTTTGGCCAAATATAATTTTCTTTGGACAGTGTTTAACATCTAGATCAAACAAGTCATTAACAGCTCGAACCATACTGTATATATACAGCCTCATGCGTGTGCAGCATTAAACGTTCGGTTCCATTTAATAATCTCGGATTTTCACACTGCTTGCGCCAAATGAATCGTGATATGCTATCTAGTATAATAATATAATGTAAAATATTGGAATTCAGTCACAGAGTCCAGCTACCCTCCACAATTACGACACGGTCAATCCTGAGTTTAGTGTGGATGTCATTTGCAGAATGAGATCCCCAGAGGGTGAATTTAGTGACGCTATCGCGCATAGCGGGCTAGCGTCAATAAATTCACCACCTGGGGACCTCATTCTGTTTAGGCGTCATCTTCTCTGGAAAGTTTCTTTATTATCAAATTTATATAGAAACTTCTTCACATAGATTATATTTCTTTTTTAGTTTAGTTTCTCTATATTCCCAAATTGGCAGACGACACATTGCATAATCGAGGTACCCAATGGGTGCACATCACAATATTCATCATTTGGGAACTTCAATCTGAGTCTATGTCTCTCATAGCAGATGAGACCATTGCACAACGAGGTTCCCATAGTGTGAATTTGGTGATGTTAGCCCGTTAAGCGGGATAGCATAAATAAATTCACCCTCTAGGGACCTCATTATGCAAATGACAGGCACACTAAACTTAGGCTCGGACTCTGTATACAATGGTCAGGTCGGGCACATCCTGAATTCCACTATTATAGCGATATTTCACTATTATAGTGATATTTGACTATAACATATTCGTCGTGTTTCCTTTATTTGCGTCGGGAATAGAAGACGGCGCATACCAGTGCACAGCTAAATGTCACTCATAACAATATCGCAGCAAATGAACAGTCTTCCGACAAAATTCGTCGTGCAATCTTTTGCGCCAGATTTCATATTCAATAATATTATACTATTACTAATATATCTCGTTCTAAATGGCTATAGCAGGATGACTCAATCGCTCCTTCATAACACTATTTCAACTAATTACATGCTAATTGAATTTCTTATCGTGTGCCGTCTGATTAATAATTCTCCTGGACAAACTATATGCATGGTATCGAGTTAGTGCGATCTGATTTTAAATAATATTTGTGGTAAATATGATTTTGGATTATCCCTCTTTTATCAAATTAACAAAACGGTAATGGCCCAAATACCACTATAATAGTGGAATTCAGGATGTGCCTGACATGATGGTGTTTCTGACCACTATAATCATTGTTGCATCCTTTTCATTTATCCCTTTCTACACTGAATGGAGTTATGAAAGTTTATGCGTTGGAATGGACTAATACTCATTTATAGGGGTGTTCATGTAATAAAAACAGACGACAACACAAACAAAAAACCCAGATAATACAAGAGCAGTATGATTCACATTCATTGGAGGGAAATGTTCAGATAATAAGTTCAACAAACTCGTTTGTTGAACTTATCATCTGAACATTTCCAAATGAATAATTAATCATCAACGCGTATTTAGTATAGAGAGGGTTACGATCAGTACTGTATGACATCAACTTATCTGGTAGACCCTCCTCGGGTCGAATTACAATGTTTACATACGAAATGACAGGAAGATCGATTGGTTTCATTGGGTTTTGACCGGCTGAGTAATTAAACAAAGTGTGAAGGGATTCACACGAACTGTGTTTAATTACTCTACCGGTCAATACACAATGACCCCGATCGATCTTCCAGTCATTCCTTGTAATCATATACCAGCATATATACTGCAAATACAACTGAAATATGTATATCGCAACGAAAATGAGCTCAAAATAAAATCACGCACAAATATAACATACCGGCGTCAAAACAGCTGGTTTTAAAGCCCGACAACTAGAGTTGAAAGTGCGGTTATTGTTTGATAAATCTTGGAAACATTCGTGTAAACAGTATCATGATTTGGCCAGTTACATACGCCGCACTTCCATATAATTGAATACAAGACAGTCGCGCTTTCGTCGTATCGAATACAAAAGAGAAGTTGTATTGACAAGATATTCGTCGTGTGCGGTGACGTATTACAAAAACTGAACTGTCCAAAGCACTTCTGATGTCATGTTGACGCAAATTATGGCGCAAACTCTATTTAAATGTTGTTTGTGGCAGATGTATTTCCACTAAAGCTTTATTATTTCCATACCTTCAGTCTCACTATATATATATATATATACTCAAGTGTGCATATATTTTCCGGTCGGTCATTTAGTTCTACACAGACACAACACTAATTAATTAACCCAATTAGTCTATGTGCCACTATATAATATGAGCTCGTTGGTACCAAACTGCTTCTTGTCACCAGTTCATACTAAGTACCGGTACCTTTCCAAATGTGCATTAATACGACGACCAAAATGGGATCGTGACAAATTTAAACTAGAACTCGAGCAATATATTTTGTGAACAACTATTGATGAATTGCCCTAACAGAAAAAAAAATGCATAACAATTAAGCAATATGCGCAGAATTCGCCACTTCTCAGGACAACCCTATATCTGAACTGAACTGACAATGACGTCATCTTTGTGACGTCATAATTCTCTCCAGTCAACCGTAGTTAATGCTTTTTGCGTAAGGTCATGACATTCAGCTTTTCATGAAGGTCAAATGTCACTAAAGAATCGAAAATACCCATTTTTCATGACTCATTCTGCGATATCTAGACAAAATTATTTTATATATACTTCTGATGAAATACATGACAATAGAAGCACTGGTATCTAAATGGACCAATAAAAATCGCCACATGCAAACGGCATGTCATTCCAGAGCTCATTACTTGTGTAGATACTACTTAAACGCCCATAGTCCAAGCACATTAGACATGAACGTGGAAATCGCGTCATTAACGTGATATTAAACGTTCGTTTCATAACAGGAAATAGTGCCAAGTGACATTTTACTTCCGGTTTGTCTGTGTTTACATTCCGCACGCTAGGTCTCAAAATACTATGCATGGCTTCCAATAGTTTTCCAACAAACTCTAATGAGTGAAGTGTTTGAAAACTTATTTCATTAAATATACGCCACTAAATACGTCAAAAGTTTTTATTTGTCTGGGACTATTTCTTTACGCGGAGAAACAACAACAAAATCCGTTATTGTTCCGTTTCTTTGCGCCCAAAAAGTCCAGATTTAACCGTTGTATGAGACCTTGCTTATGCTTGCTCTCTCGTAAGAAATATTAGAGAGAATTCGTACATTTCTGATCAAAATGTTTCTCTTGTATTCTGCTATCATTCTTCCTCACATAATTCGAGCGTGTTATCACTCTTATGGGACTAGCTGGTCGTTTTTGCGCAAAATGTAATTTTCATTCGAATTTGTCCATTTTAGCGGCCATTTTGGGACATACATTCTACGTTTATGGTTCACTACTAAGAACTATTTCAATGCATTATCAATTTGGTATTAATTGATCTACACATGACTGTATTCGCATATGGCTAAATGGAAATGCTTCAGAATTTGACCCAATCCCAAAAATCAAAATATCTCAAAAAGCTCAACTCGAAATCTAGGGAACTTTTGCCACAGTTTTCATAAACTTGTTCTTATTAAAGGCACGGGCGGTGTTCGTTGCAGAACTATTCATATTTGTTCAAATCGCCATCAACAGAAGGAATATTAAAATATATATAGTTTTGTTACTATGCCAAACATAATCAGCGTGTAAATAGTATAGTGTTGTCAAGACGTACGGCGGTGAATGTAAACAAGAGCCTGCTCGTGTTATAGAAGTTGTGCTTCTGTTTACATAACACAGCTCAATTCTATTGGTTAATCACACAAAATGATATAAACGCTCTTTATTATTTCCATATCAGGAAAACGGTAACAATTAACGCTCTTTATGTTTACCATATCCGGATTTAAACAAAAGCCAGGAAACGTAACGTTTTTTGCTTTTGTTTACATAACAAAGGGAACAAAATTGACAATGACATACTGTTTATGCCATATTTCTGATTCGTATAAGAAAAAAGTCGGTCTATATTTTACTATATTTTACTATTCTTTCCGTTTATGGCGGTTTTTGACGGAGGTGAATATTTTAACAGCATACCCACCGCCAACACCGCCCGTATCTTTAATCCCTGAAAAAAAATCAGCTTTCCCCGACCCCCCCCCCCCCCCCCCCTTAGTGAAACCTAATGTGCCTGGACTATTAGTTGGAAAGATGGATGGGCTCTAGTTCATGTATATAACTATAAAAAAGTTAAGTGAATGAAATATTGCCCCAACAAGGAGGGATGTGCGGTGCCAGTGGATATTCCACAAATAGAATAAGTATAATAACCTTCTGGTTTGCTGGCATATATACGTATACGTGGTTTCCGATTGCCGAGGTGTCACTTCGAAACCCATACCGGACTATACTGTTCTAACTGCTTTTAGTTTCTAGTAGATTCAAATCACACACTCTTACTCTGGTAAGTAATCATGCTTTGACAATTGGTCCAAAATGTTCACGCCTGGGACACTATAGTGAATGGTTTATACTGTTTGATAAATTCTTATATTGGCTAATATAAGGCTCGGCTGAAAACGAAAAATTGGATTTTGGGTGATTTATTTGTTGGTGATTATCTCTTTTCCTCACATTAGAGACCTTTCGTATTTTGACGACAGATAATTATTACGAATAGCTATTTGTTGTCGTAATTTTTTCTGACGGTCCATAAACCTTTTCGCGGAATTGCAACAACGAGTCCGTTTGTGGGACAATCGTGCTTGCTACGTAATGGTTAGAGCACCAGAATTGTTCTTTACCAGAATCAATCGAGTCGGAGACGAGATTTATTCTGGTAAAGAACAATTCGCGTGCTCTGACCGACTTAGAGCACAATTGGTCCCACATAATGCAATAAACTGGAATGTGCCGTGCGCTGGCCGCGATTGGACACAATAGCCGGTTAGCCACGCCCAAAAACGTGATTAACATCAACTGAATGTGAATATATATGTCCGAAACAACACGGACTGTTCCCACTTTGAAGCGCCCGTGCGATTTGTCTGTTATGAGTTGCGGGTGCCTAACAATGGGATAATCATTGAACTATTCCTTCGCCAGCCTTGGGAATTGGTGTACATTACCAAACATCAGGGAACGATTGTAACAATGGGATTGTGCTCTAATCACAGTAAAGGAACAGCCTATCGTGATTATATTGTACTTAATTATGCTGTTATCGTGTATTGCTTTGCGCTTTGTGTAATTTCGCAATCGTCTCGTATTTCACGACGACGAATGGTTTGATTGCCACTAATAGCTAAAAATTAAATTAAGGCCTCAAGAGAATTACAATTTAAGGACATAATCTCAGAGTCATATCCCAAATTGAGGAGCTGAGAAATGATCGCAAACTTATTACTATATCATGTATTTGTGAGATCTGTTGAAAATCCGAACCTGTCGTGGTAACAACAAATAGAGAAAACGACAACGAATATAGAGAAAACAAACTCTAGTGACGTATTACCACATTCGTACTAATTATTTGTCGTCGTTCATTATGCGAAATGTCTCTATATAGCTAGGAACAACAAAATACATTTACATGTATAGCGGAACTATTATCCGCTTGATTGCCGACACGACAAGGGTGATCACTGTTAAGCACTGTTGTGGTTTACTTATAAATATGAAATGTGTTGATTGCTATGCGATATTTTGGTAAGATCAGGTATGATAAGATTATATGTACCATACAAAATTATTTCATTTGCATCCCATTTTTACTGCAGCATGTTACTAGATACTTTGTCGTTTTATGGGAAGTCTTGATTCGGACTAAGTCGATTTCTGACAATATTTGTATATTGTGGTTGCTATAGTTAGTACAGAGTGGACCCCTAATTTGATTGGAACCAAACTTGCAGGTGTTGATTACTCTGTACAGACAACCAGAATATTGCTCATGTTCTTGTCTGTGAAATGAATAGTAAAATTTAATGTACCACGTGATCTCAAATTCCAAATAACAAGGGCTATTGGCCAGAACTATGTGGGGTTGTTTTTTTTGTTTTTTTTTTTACATATTCTCCATTGACCAGCACCATGTTGGTATAGCCATGTTGTGTGAGTGTTGTATGAGTGTTGTATGAATGTTGTGTGAGTGTTGTATCACTCAGGTGCTGTTCAATATAACACATTGCGCAGCAGAAAACAAGGAAGTCCATGTTGGACGCAATCATATGCCAGTCATGTCTACGTGGCTACCTTACTAGTCTATATCGCTATGATGGTCACACATACTGGATAGTTTAGTCTTCGTCGTGGTGGTAATGATGACTTGTTGGTGAGATATGCCAATTGTCATCTTTTTCTTTTTTTTCATTTTATTCACCATTTTGGCAGCCATTTTGGGATAATTGAGACTATGGTAAGCCATTGGTCTATTTCTATTCATTTTGCACCCATATATTATATAGAGAGTAATCGATTGGTTCCAATGCTTACGTGAAATAATTCACAAGGGGAGCTGGGGCCTGGTAAATTTAGATGGTTTGCCAGATGGGCCATCGTCTTGTCACAAGTAGAAAATGGTCTGAAAATACCATTGGTGATTGGTAGCTATAAATGTTATATAAGATCATATATCTCCTCTCTTAATCTCAGTTAGGTTTTGTGGTCCAGACCCATCGATGGGCCGATGGCATCCAGTAATGGTCATTAATGGTAAACCAACAACATGTCATATGTGGTGGAGGAGCTATATATAGCGGGAAGGAATAATGCCATAGTATCCTGGTACTGGCAATTAATTGCAGGCCATTGATGGTATGCCATCATCGCCATTGGATAATACAATCGCTGGGCCATTGGTGTCTGTCACAAATGACCTGATATGACTGCCACCAATGACCTTTAATGGCATGCCATCACTGGGCCAATGGTGGCATGCAATTGATGGGCCATTGATGCCATGTCATCAATATACCAATGACGGCATGCCATCATACATGTTGTAAAAATACGTTCTAAAAAACAGACGATGTACATACATATTTTGAATCAAACATTAAATGCAAACTGTATGCACGAATTTTCACAGCATCAATAGACTTGTAGTGTATGTATGTATATCTGTTCGCCTGCATGTGTCCGCATATCTGCCAATCGACATATCTGTCTGCGTATATGCACATTGTATGTCTGTCTGTCGCTCTGACTTTGATTTCTGTCTGAATATGTATTCATTTGTATATGTCTTCTTCACCTGTTCATCCCACTTGTGTAAATATTTGTATTATGATGTTTAATGTTTGATAAGCTCTTCGTGTAACGGAGGAAAATAAAGGATATATATACATGTTGTAAAAATATGTTCTAAAAAACAGACGATGTACATAAATATTTTGAATCAAACATTAAATGCAAACTGTATGCACGAATTTTCACAGCATCAATAGACTTGTAGTGGGAAATGGCCGATCACCCTATAGTGGATTTAAGTACTCTCAACGAGAGTATGTGACTATCCAAGTTAGGTTCCAATCAGATTATGGATTCGTGTTGTGTACATTACATCTTTTACGTATATTGTCAAAAAACGACAGTCCGAATTTCAAACAAATTTCTGACTGGACAGCTGTAGTAAAAATCAGGAACATATTAGAGTTGTTCTTACAAAAGTGGTCAATTATACCAAAAGTTATAATTGTTTTGTAATAAAGTCGACCGGTATTGATAATGATAACTGCTGACCAGGAACTCTTCATGATTTATTTGTCAACATGCAGGTGGTCAAACTGAACAAATATCGCATTGTAATATTTTATGCACTTACTGATCTTAATACAATTGTAGCATCAAAGTTCACTCAATATAGGCTTATAGAGGGGACACCGTTAAGCCATAAACTGGGCGGTCGGCCTATATGGCGATTTTTATACACCCTACGAAAGTGTATACATCACCCTGCGTGCAGTTATATCACGGGTTCGCGTTGTACCCTCTATAGCTTTCACTAAGTTCGAAACAGAGACTCTCATAAAATAACAAAGTATATATCTATAGTGTCATGTATAGTAAACCCGGATTATCCGCGATAGGGTCCGAATTTCAAACACACTGCTTGACTACACTGTATGTATATTTTCGCCAGGTTTTGTAAGAATTTTGATTTTCACAATTTGAATCACAAAAAAAGAGGCTAAAATTCTTACGAAGTGGTGAGCGTGTTTTTTCTTTTAAAATAACCTGGCGAATTGTGGAGATTCTTACAAAAGTGGCCTTTTTCAACCTGGCTTGTAGCGTGGGAGATGAGTTGTTCAATATATTTATATTTCAGTTTATGCCCGTGATTATCAACAGTATAGTGCTGAACGATGTTTTTGGTGGGAGCTTTTGCTTACATATGATGAATGTAAAACGAGATGTCGAAGTATTCAGGGTGACGTTGGAATCATTGAGAGCCAGGACGTATCAGACTTCGTCAGAAACATGTATGTATGCTCATAACTAAATACATAAAGGGGGGGGGGGGTCTGCAAAAAATAAATCCAAACACATGGAGGGGCTGGAGGACGGTTCGAGGTCGGAAAAACCTGTGTTGCAAATATTGTTCCGATCAACGTTTTTATCAAAGATTAAAAGTACTCAATCCGATCAGACGGTCCCCATATTATCAAGTTACAACAACAACAACAAGGCGCGCTCGAATCCCACCCAATCCCAAAAAAATTTGCACTGTCTCAAAAATGACATTTGCTTTTTAAAAAAATAAGCGCCTTGTGTGTTGTATAGTCCGAGACAAGTTCAAAGAGCAAAGCTCGGCATGTTTCGGAGACGTATAAATAACATGCTACTGTGTCATATCTGCTATATATATAACAACAACAACAACATTTCTTCAAGATACGATTTTGTTATCAGAATCGATTAATTACAACAAAATAATGCTAACCGCTGTCAACTATGGTATAAAATTTCCCAAAACGAGCTATTTATCAATATGTTGTTCAACTAAATATGGCCCAAATATACAAATATACAACTCCAACAAATCGTTATAACAACTTGAAAAGTCGTTATAACGAGTTGTTGGAAGTAGTTATAACGACTTATAGAAATAAAAACAAGTTGTTATATAACGACTTGTAAATTTTTCTACAAGTCGTCATAACGACTTGTTTTTATTTCCAAAAGTTTTAAGTCGTTATAACGACTTTCGCAACTCGCGACTTGTTTTTAGTTCTACAAGTCGTTATGACGACTCCCAACAACTTGTTGAAACTCGTTCTAACTAGTTGTTGGAAGTCGTTATAACGAGTTGCATATTTGTAGATTTGGGGTGCGGTGGTGTTTCGGAAGGCCCTAATGCGCTTTCGTAAAGAAAATACTACAATAAGTAATCAGACATCGTATTGTACACGTGAGTCTGGTGCTTACTGGGGCTGTGCGAGTTGATCGGTGTAGATTTATTGTTTTACTTCCAGGCGAGATGCACCGCTAAAGTTCACTTGGATAGGAGTCCGACACAAGAAGGGTATTCTGATTGACTGGCAGAATAACACACTAAGTTTTGCCCCCTGGAGGCAGACACCTAACAAAAATCCGACAAACGAGCAAGAATGTTTGTTGCTTATGATGAATAAGATGGATTGGACCGACGACACAGCGTGTACATCAGAAGAGACGTGTTTGTGCGAAGGCACTTCTGCAAGTAAGTGGACATGCAGTCTGAATAAACCCATATTATAATATAGCAGCAAAGGTCAGGTTACTATGAATATGGCACAAGGAATTTGGCTACAAGTGTCTACGTTTCTACTTCATGCATGGAAGTAAAATCATGCACATTTTAATAACATAGTTTCGTCTCAAAGTTGATATAATTGCATAAGTTAATGGAAAGTTGTATCTAGCTGTCGTCTGCCATTGTTTCTGCGACTCTCGTGTGTTTATTTAAGCGTACTCAATGTCTCTTGTTGATGTGACTGGTTCCCGGTCAAAAACTGCAAAAATCTGGATTTGTAGTAACCTGTCCCTCCAGTTATCCTATATTAGAGGAGCGGCCAAATCCAAAAAGGGCCTTAGTTTTCGAGATACCCCTACCCTCGGTAGAACAAGTCGAAATCAACTTTTTCTGGAAGGTAAATCTATATTGTTGACGAAAATTATTCTTGGCCTTGTCGGAACTGGTGGCAGCTATTTATGGTATGACTATTTATGAAGGTACCCTATCGAAAAATTAGCCTATTTTCAGCAATAGACAATTGGTTAAATGACAATCAAATCACAATAAGCAGAACGATATATTTATCATTATGGGGCAGATGGTGATACTAGATGGAAACGTTCTTATTTTTTCTGGTTTGTTTGAGATTTTGCGACGTCATTGTAGAAAATGTAACGTTATGCGTCAAAATATCATAACGATTCAGAGAAACTGTCGCCTGCCAACTCTATACAAAACTAACATGCACGTAGGACCTAACCCATATTGTCATATATTTTTAGGACTGTATTGCCATGAACCTATATACTTTGAAATAATAGGCAAAAACTTAACCCTTCCCAATGTCATAAAAATCTAAATACAGCCATCGCCTGGGATTGGATCCAAGAATGATAGAATAATGTGTATTATCTTACAATATAGCTATATTTCATCAAATACACGCGAAAACGACTAGGCGGTTTCCGATCTTGTATCCTGGATGGCAACAAGGATATCTTCGATGGCAACAGCTGGTGCACGTGCGTTTCGACAACTGGCTTGTTTTCAAAACAAAACGTCTAAATAACCAACTAAAAGTCGTAAAATAATATACTCGTGTGCTACGAATGTAAAATAATCAATAATTAGTTCAATAAAGTTGACAAAATGTGGAGACAGGGCCCAAAAATCTCAAAATAACCACCGAAAAATGTTTGGAAATCGAAAAAGGAACGAAGTTTCCACATTGTTTACAGCGCGCACGAATACGGACTATTTTGACAATTTCTATTTTAGCGAAGTAGGGAATTCCCCGTAATTCAGTACGGTCTTGATCAAAAGCTACTGAACGCATTTTTATTCGATAAAATACAGAAGGGAAAATCAAATTAATTTTATCTTATGTTAAGGATATAAAACAGAATACTTACGAAAAGTCCGTGATTTATTGCATTTCCTCTAAATGGGTTATTTTAGTAGTGCGAGTCAGAACTCGATTGTCGAAGTGTCGGAAAGTTCAAAATTCACCAAAACTCTGAATGGACAGTCATCTCCGGCAATGCATCTCGCCAACACTATCACTATCCAAAGAGATTGCACCATAAAATAATACAATTATCCTGTTAAAAGTGACAATTATGTCGAACATATGAAACGAAAATATCGTCGCCTCTTCATTGAATCGGATTCCAGCCAAAGTGAATTTGAATAGTGACGTGAATTTCTCAGAATTTACAACGTCGCGTGCTGAGAATTGTGTACGTTGTGTGTTGCGCGTAATAAAATAGTTCCTTTTTTAAATTGAGTTTTATTGCATTTTTATGGGACGAATTGTAAGATAAATTGGTTATCATCACCCTGTGTGTTTCCGAGATCCGTATTCAAGTCTCGCTGCCTTCTCTGGGCTGTCTATCGACTCGTCCTACGGACTCGTCGATAGACTGCCCAGAGAAGGCAGCTCGACTTGAATACGGATCTCAGAAACACACATGGTGGTGATAACCTATATGTATTTGCCTTCATTTAGTGTAGAATACCAATAAAAACTGTAAAATGCGAACTTTCCATCCATACTCACTATTAGAAAATTATCAAAATCCATGATGGCATTCAGTTTTAATTTTAAGACATATAGTGAAGCGACATACGAAAAATCCAGAAAAGGAACGACCCCGGTGGTAAAATCTATATTATTGTAATGACTACATAGAATAACATTTCATATAAAAAATTAATTTCACCATTAATACATCTTTTCAATTTTTGTAAAATAATAGGTAAAAAATTATCCTTCCATCCAATGTCATAAAATTCGAACTAAAGTTATCGCCTGGGATTGGAACAACGAATGACCGCATAATGCGCAGTATTTGTTTTATTTAGTGTAGAATACCCATACGATTTGACAAGAGAAAATTGTCATCCAGATTTGTTATTTAGAAGAGTATTATAATCCAAGAAGGCGTTCAATATAGCGGCCAATTTTAATTTTGAAACTTAGTGAACGTGCATACGACAAATACAGAAAAGGAAAGTCCCCAGTGGTATACATGTTATTATATATCATTGTACTGACTACATAGATTATTTCAGATCAAACATTAGATTCACCATTAACACTGTCGGATACCCGTTTAGGTTCGGACATTCCAAGATGGCTGCGCCCACTAAAGCAGATAAACGGTAAGTGTATATATTGTCTCCAAGCAGCAATCAACGACATCTTTCGGTGATACACCTTGAACCAGTTATGTAGGAATGTGTATGCCCAACACATACGTAACACGCCTTTCGCATGACAGGCATGTGAATTGTTGTATTTGGCGTGTCAAGTCGTCATAATTTTTCGAAATTTTATCGAGGCGGCGAAATGTCCGCTTTTTAGTATTTTTTTGGCCCTGGGCTCATGCATCCGCAAATTTATGTATTGTTGTGGGTAGATTAGGTCACCACACATCTTCGGAATGCAAAACCGGCGATATTTTTATTGTCTTAACTCCGAAAAACAACATTTGAAAATTTCAAAATGTTCAGGTTTGGATTCGCAACATTCGCGATGATTTTGTTCAGGTTCAGAAACAATTTTCGTTCAGGTTCGGACAAATTTGGTTCAGGTTCGGACGCATCAAAAACTTCGCATAAAAATGACACGCCGAGGTACAGTCGCGTTCTTATTGCGTTTTTGTGCATTTGGTTATCTTCCATTCGTAAAAGAAACGATAAATGGGGAACACGAGGCATGGTTTTAGCCCACTCGTGAATTTGGGCGGACTTTCTTATTTTATGCGTGTGAGATGTATGCGATCACGTGATTCCCCTCCACATCCACATACGATGCAACGACGGTCGCCGCATGTAGATGAGCAGATAACTGTCCATAATATAAGTTACACGGCTTTTTGAGGGGGATACTGTGTGGTATGCCCCGGTAGAGGCTCGTATCCCCGAGGCGATCCCCCTCAACAAGCCGTGTAATGATGTATTTACCCCCAGTCTCTATTAACAATATATTCCCAGACAAAAAGCGCAGAAACGAGCCACGAACAGTAACTCTATTTTGTTAGACTGCTTATACGATGAATGTGATTACTCTCGTCGGGGTCCAAATGAGCATACGGTGCGGAATAAGAGTACAGGGTGGACAATTCTGCTAAATCCAATAACAGTACAGGGTGGAAATTTCCAACATGGAAGCAAGTCCATCTGAAATGCTACATGTATATAAGGTCAATCATATATATTTCTAAAATTTTGCACTGTTTGTTGTCATAGAAGTTACCAAACAGACTTCCGGCAACATGTTTGGACTATCTGTCCCTTATCTGAATGAAGGCTCCAGCAATTCTGATAGGCCTGTAGTATACATTTCTTGACAATCCCACTATATAAATAAACATACGGACCCAAATAAGCACCATACAGGGCGGCAAATTTTCCAAAAATTAATAAGCATACGGGTATGCTTATTTGGATCCCAAGAGTATATAGCTGTTACCACAATTTGCCCATAAATACTTGCTGGCCTCGCTAACTTTAAAACAAATAACTGTTAGTGGATATAAAATGGGGCAATATATTTCACAATAATAATGACAAATAAGTCGGACATCCTGAGTAAATGAGTCATGAATAACACGATAACCAGCACACCATAAATTAACTTGGCTTTGCATGATGTACTTTTGGACGTTCAATTTTTGTGGGCTAATTTCAGTTTCACAAGGGCGTAAGAGATTGTTTTTACCCTTGTATATAGCGACGACATTTTGTGCAGGTTAATACGATATAATTGTTTCCTGTTTAGTTAACATAATTATGTCGAACAAGAACACCGGGATACTTACAATTCTAGATTACAATCAATTTCAGCTGACATATTTAGATATAACAAATTAACAATGCATGTTCGTTAATAACACGCACAATAAGATCGCGACTGCACCTCGGCATGTCATTTATAGGTAAGGTTTTGATGCGTCCGAACCTGAACTAAAATTGTCCGAACCTGAACCAAATTTGTCCGAACCTGAACGAAAATTGTGTCTGAACCTGAACAAAATCATCGCGAATGTTGCGAATCCGAACCTGAACATTTTGAAATTTTCAAAGGTAGTTTTTCGGAGTTAGACAATAAAAATATCGCCGGTTTTGCATTCCGAAGATGTGTGGTGATCTAATCTACTCACAACAATACATAAATTTGCGGATGCATGAGCCCAGGGCCAAAAAAAATACGAAAAAGTGGACATTTCGCCGCCTCGATAAAATTTCGAAAAATTATGACGACTTGACACGCCAAATACAAAAATTCACATGCCTGTCATGCGAAAGGCGTGTTACGTATGTGTTGGGCATACAAATTCCTACATAACTGGTTCAAGGTGTATCACCGAAAGATGTCGTTGATTGCTGCTTGGAGACAATATATACACTTACCGTTTATCTGATTTAGTTGGGGCCGCCATCTTGGAATGTCCGAACCTAAACGGGTATCCGACAGTGATTAATCCATATTATCAACTGATGAAATAATAGACAAAACACTTAACCGCCCCTATATACAGTTACAAACTTCCACACACATGCGCCACTGAGGATTGTAGTACAGGCCAAAATGAATTGAGCATACATTTTGGAATTCATTTGTGCTGAATACGATAAAGAAACAAAAAGGTTTGAAATCACATTCACTATAGCGCCATAATGGCAGCCAACATGGCAGTTAAATTTATTGTCAACACTTTGTGAACAAATAATACGATATGCGGGCAAAGAACTTATCATATGGTATTACTTATGCGATGTATTAGCTGGAGTGTGTGTTTCCATTATTAAATGGCCATTTATTGTTTGCGCGATGACGGAGTTCAAAATATGGCGGTCAAGTATATAAAAAAAATCAGATCATGGATGAGCTTTGTCATGTCTCAAATTTATAACACTTCGTGGAAACAAATACGGGAAAACGGGACAAATGACGTCTCCAGTGGTATATATTAAGGCGATTCATTACATTCATTTAATTACATTAGTCATATGAAATCGTATTCTGTCATTACTCAACATTCCTCATCTCTAAGAATCGTAACCAAGAATAAAACAACAAATGCGCAGATGTAGATGTCATTTTGTGCGACATAATTATGTGACAACCACACTCGCTATCAGGGGTGGGGTATTAAAATACAGGATGACACCATAATATATGGATGTCATTTCAATTTAGCGAAGAAGTACAACGGCCAGAGAAGAGACGCCCTGTTGTGATGCTTTGCGCTGGATTTGTTGTTGAAGTGCCAGAAGTTTTCAATTTCAACAACCGTTCAAATGGTTTGTTTGTTCGCTCTAGTGTCGGTAGTTGATTGTAGGTATCACGCGATAAGTTAACTTTTCAATAATAATATTTTGAAATGGAATAGCATCAACATATATTTATCTACATATAGATGAGCAACATTTGCTTTTCTCAATGATAAGTAGCCAACCATTCAATTAGCGTTCAGTGACTAAAGGTCAAACATGACTCTAGTGACGACATGTTTATAGAGACATAAAAAACAGGAGGGATCTGAGAAATACATTTCTAATTTACACATTTTCATTGAATATGAGTCATACGATGTGAATCTATGCATTTACAGCTATTGGGCACTTGAGCGTGGCACTTCCAGGTTTTCTGAAGAAACTCAAAGGACTCTACTGCGTAAACAAAAACGCAACGTTATATGCATGTAGTTTTGAGTTTATCACATCACTCTGACTTACACTCAGTTACTTGTATCTCCCTAAAACACTACATCAATGACGAAGATGTTATGAATCCCGATCAGCAACACTGATATGAGGTCCGTGTTAAGTGAAAAATAACTTTCGAATATCTTCTCAAAAGAATCGTGGACAAAACAATTTTTTTCAGTGACATTCTGGTTTGCTAATGAGTTGCCGTGCTTATGGATATAATCTAATGGCAATTATAAACGGAACGCCAACGTGCATGTTCAGTGGAGATTATCGCACTGTCACGTATGTATCAATAGAATGTATTAACATGCGAGTTATTACTATACATGTACATGTAGTCCGCACCCACGTCCCTATATAAGAACTAATACAGATATGATATCCGCCGGAGATATAGAAGATTCAAGTTTTATTAGTCTAGCCCGAAAACTCAATATCTTCTGTTTGTGACATGTATGAATCTGATTGACAGTCACAACAATTTAACGCACATATTACTCGAGACTAAAATATAAATATACGGAAAAACATCTTATATGCACAGGTGAGCGGTGTTGTTCTCTTGTTGGACGCTGGGTCGAAACTCGGACGATTATACAAAGCAGCAAGCTCTCGACCAATTCATAACGCTGATTGCATTATATGGACATTGTGGTCCCATGTTATGTCATTAAATGCGTCACACCTGCGTCATAGCTACGGGTGTGACATTAAATTTGGAACCTGATGTAGGATACTGCCAAACCAATGACAACATGAACGACGCGGTTAACCCGCCCGTACGGAGCTGATCGACGGTTTAAGGAAGTTAATTTGAGACAATTATGTCAAAGCTTTATCTGAAAAAAATGTATTTCCTCCATCACTGAAACACAACATATCGCCGTTTAATATAAACACACAATCGAAACAATATATCGCTGCAAACTGCCCTATATATGATACATTTGACCGGCTTTCGTATACATTGTTCGCAACGTGCTGATATTAGAATTAGCCGTTATTTTGGGCACCATCTTGGATTTTGATTGTCTCCTAAGACCAGATGTGGATGCAAGTTTTACATTTTATCTCTCTTCGTTGTATTCAACAGAAACTAATTCCAAACGATTTGCTTAATTCTTTGCATTCTGGACTATATAGGGTCACAAGTGCCGCCATTATGTGGACGTTTGTGATTGTGTGGTGGTTAAGTTGTTGTTGACTAATTATCCAACAGTTACTGATGAGATGGACTAATGGTGAAATTACTGTTCGATATGAAATATCGTCTATGTAGTCACTTCAATGATATACAATATACAACAGGTGACGTCCCCTTTATAGTTCGTGCGTATGTCCGTTCGTTAAGTGTTACAATTAAAATTGGACGCCATATTGGACACCATCTTGGAGTTTTAAACTCTTCCAATAGTGAATATGGATGAAAATGCATACCTGTCACTTCATATGTGTGTTCTACATTAAATAAAACAATATTCTGCGCACCATGTTACCATTCGCGGTTCCAATCGATAACTTATTTCGAATTTTATGACATTGGACGGAAGGATAAATTTTTACTTATTATATTACAATTGAAAAGATGTATTAATGGTAAAATTAATGTTTGATATGAAATGTTATTCTACGTAGTCATTACAATAATATAGATTTTACCGTTCCGGCCTTTTCTGGATTTTTCGTATGTCGCTTCACCAAGTCTTACAATAAAACTGACAGCCATATTAGAGGCCATAGATCTTGGACTTTGAAACTCTTCTAATAGTGAGTATGGTTAGAAATTTTACACTTGTTATGTGTGTTCTGCTCTAAATACTACCCATTATTCTATGATTCTGGGATCCAATCCCCGGCGATGGCTATATTTCGCATTTTATGACATTGGGGGAGGGTTAAGTTTTTTGCCTATTATTGCAACATTTGTAGGGGCAGGGTAATAAAGTTAATACATTCCGGTAGAAAATACACCAGTAATTCCAAACATATATGACAAGATAAGCTAGGTCCAGTGTACTAGTTTTGTAGAGAGTTGACGGGCGACAGGTTTTCTGAATCATCATTATTTTTTGACGCAGAACGTTACATTCTCTACCACGTTCCGATCTAGTATCACCATGTACCCCATAATAACAAATAGAACGTTGTGGTTTTTTTGGTTATGTGATTAAGTTTTAACCAATTGTTAATGCTGGTCAATCGATGAAAACAGGCTCATTTTTCGTTACCTTCACAAATAGTCATACCATACATAGCTGCCAGCAATTCCGACAAGGCCAAGAATCATTTTCATAAATGATATAGATTTACCATCCAGAAAAAGTTGGTTTCAACTTGTTCTACCGACCACTTTTGGCATTTGGCCGCTCCTCTAATATACGCATTCGATAGTCTGAAACAAATATCCCCATCGCTTTCAAAAGTGAATACGTCAGTATCAGCGTCAGCCAACCACAAATCTCGGCAGGACTCCACAGCCAATCAGAAGATAGTCGTCTAATTTTGTTAATTGCGACATGTGGGTGGTGAGTTGATAGTCATACTAATGGTAAAGTCCAATGTAGGGATGGTAATAAGACGGATATCTTAATGTTTCAGACTATCAAAGGATCAGCTGTTCAATAGTCTGAGTTCACTGATAATGGCGAGGAATATGCGCATTGCATGCATATGATCATACCGGCATTTGAATTAAATTATAGTCCTGGCGATTGTACAGGAACTGACTCCCAGAGTCATAATCATTATCTTCATTATTACGTCACTCCATTTTTAAGTATGTACATGCAGTGGCGGCCATTTTGTTCCATGTTAGCCGCTCCATGAACGCCGTTCCCAGTTCCAGTTCCCAGTTCCCTATACTCAGATGATAATTCATTTATCATTTTTCTGACCAGAAACATGGCGGCCACCCGGGAATTATTGCATTTTCATGCGGTGCCAACCAGTGGGCATCTATAGGACAGGGACGCGACCATATGGCCCTTTACCAATTTTCGAAAATTGGGCTGAAATTAGCACTTTTTGTTACTAAATCGGCTGCGTAACCAGAACCATAGCGGCCACCCGGGAATCCTTGCACTTCGTGCGGTGCCACACAGCGAGCATATATAGGACAGGGACGCGACCATATAGCCCCTTCCAAATTTTCGAAAATTGGGCTGAAGTCGTGCATGGAGCTCAAAATTGCACTTTTTGTTATGCACTGAAATAAGCATTGCTTAAAGTGAGACAAAATTGAAGAAAATACGTGACTGAAGCAATTAATATAAGGATGAAGGGGTATCATATTAGCTCCCAGATTAAAACGTTCTTCGATCTGAACAAGCTGTCTTGCTGAGATAGATAGCCGAGGTACAAGTCTCAGTGAGTGTGAATTATAGGCATGGAAATTGTGTATTGGAGTATTGCATATATATATGTGCATATACATGTGTGCATGTGTCCACCCCTTTTACTCAATTAGCTATTTGTGAAACTCTCCATGGGAGTGTTCAGATCCTCGAATCTTGTTTATGTACAATGGTTATTTTCACAACCATGAGCCCCTATTTCAGATTTTTCCAATGGCATGTATTTTTTCCAAATCCATGTTTAAAGGCAAACTAATATTACATGTACTACTAAAATGAATATGAATGTTCAGGCTTGTAAACTGGACCAAAGTAGAGCATTAGCGCCAATATATTGGTCTTTTATATACAATATCATGGGGGTGGATCCGGAAAAATGCACTGAAAAAAAGAAGCAATTCCATTAGTTCTCACAGGACTTCATTGTTGTTGTTGACCATCAATTATCCCTGTTATGTCAGCTCATATCATTCTTCTGGTGACTGCGGTTTCTGCCATTTCATAGAATACATGTATTTTGTCGGTGTGTTCTTCAATATTCTGCTTGTTATTTGTTATTTGAAGAGACTGCAAATGGAATAGTAGTTAATTAAAACAGAAACGGCGACCATTTAGTCGGGATTTTCTGCCTGGTCATCGTTGGAGTATGCCCTGATGTGAATACACATATTTGTAGCATACATGCTGACATGTGATTCGGTACCTTTGGTTATGAATTCTGATTCTTTTTTGACAAGTTTGGAATTTCATCCGCATGTTTAGTTGAAACAATACATACTCTTTGTCTTTCTTATCCTGATATTTTCACCATGTTTTATAAAACTTTTGGGTGGGTCCCAAATTGTCCTTGGGGGGAAAACACTTGAGATGGAGGGATGGGTGTCAGAGATCGGACCTTTAACTGATAGTTAGCAGTGTCTGACACAAACAGTCTTGGCCAGTTACACAAAATATATATTATCCACTAAATCTGTCAACAGAGGGACATTTTTTTCTGTATCATTCTATCGCTAAAATATTTGTATACATGCATCAATTAGCATTAATGGAAATGTCTAAACGTTCCAATAATAGGCCAAATACATTGGAATGATTTGTATTAATAAAAAAGCAACACATATTGTAAAATTCATAGGAAAGGAGGTGGTGTCCCCAATTTGTTGCAGGACATTTCCCTGGTTACGCGGAATTTTTATTTTCAGGCCTGTGAGCGGAATTATTTGGCAGAACACCCCCCCCCCCGATCGGACAGGAAAACACGTCCCCGGAGTGGTGGGATCCAAATAAATTCCTGACCCTTCCCTGATTCACCAAGTGCGGCTACGAATGCCTTGACGGCATTTAAAGCACCACTTGTTAACAACGCTTTTAAACGCATATGGTGGATAATGGCAGGGCAATTAAATTATCAAATTTATTCCACACCCATTGGCGTGAATCACATGTATTCAACGGAATCCCAGCCATTGAATACATATTTATGTATACCTCTAGTGGAATACAAGCCGGAACTATATATTCTTGTTGACGTTGTCGCCAAGAAAGATGACGTACATTACGTCGACCATCCGCTTCCGGTTATCCCCCAATAATTACTGGTTATTTATCAGACTTAAATCACAATAAAGGTTGCTATAGTAACAATGAAAGTGACTTTCATGGATTGAACTTATTTGACTGAACGGTGTAGAATAAATACAGAACACATTTTGCATCATAATCTCGAGTCTTTTATCGAACTCGTTGCGGACGGTGCATTGAAGCGTCATTATTGTGTTCTCTAATGCTGTATATAACAGTTTGAGAATAAAATATTATCTATCAAAAAGTAATATATCCTTGCGCCATCCGCAACTCATTCGATAAAAGAGTCTCGATTAAGATGCGCGTTGTGTTCTGTCTATATATATTCAATGATCCGATAACGGCAGACAACGAAAGAAGCTACTTCCCGACTAGCCTGGTTAGTATACATGTCTCAAGTATCTCTAGATTAGACGCTGGGTCTGTTCCATTTAATAGATACAAGAAGCTTTCCACTTTCTTTAACAGATGCTTGCTGGAAAGATTGGAAACCACCGACCGTGGTCATCACTGAGCTTGTTACAACAGCCGAGAATCCGCTCAGCGGTGTAACCGACATAACAAAAACAGCCACAACCACAACGGGGAATGTAAACACCGGTGCACCCGACGCAACAACAACAACAGCAACAATAACAACAACAACATCGGAGAATGTAAACCCCGGTGAACCCGACACAACAACAACAACAACCACACCGGAGAATGTAAATCCTGGTGAACTCGATGCAACAACAACCACACCGGCGAATGTAAATCCTGGTGAACTCGATGCAACAACAACCACACCGGAGAATGTAAATCCCGGTGAACTCGACGCAAAAACAACAATAACAATCACATCGGAGAATGTAATTCCCGGTGAACTCGACGCAACAACAACAACAACCACCTCGGAGAATGTAAACTCCCGTGCACCCGACGCAACAAAAATAACCACATCGGAGAGTGTAATAAGCGGTGCATCTGATGTAGCAACGACAACCACAACAATACCAACCACAACGGACAATGTGATAAGCGGTGTACATGAAGCAACAACAATGGCGAACATGATCAGCAGTGAACCTAATGCAACTTCAACGGCGAATATAACCAGCAGCGCATCCGATGCAACAACAACTGCGATCGGGATCAGCACTGCAACAACGGCAAACATAATCAGCAGTAGAACAACAACGGCGAATAAGATCAGCACTTCAGCTGATGCAACAACAACGGCAAATGTGATCAGCACTTCAGCTGATGCAACAACAACGGCAAATGTGATCAGCACTTCAGCTGATGCAACAACAACGGCAAATGTGATCAGCACTGCACCGTATGCAACAACAACGGCGAACATGATCAGTAATGCACATTATGCATCAACAACGGCGATTGTGGGCAGCAGTGCACCTTATGCAGCAACAACTTCAAATGTGATAAGTGGTGTGTCTGATGCAGCAACATTGCCGATAATGACTAGCAGTGCACGTGTCAGTGCCAGCACAACACCGGCGAACATGATAGGAAGTTCACCTGGAATAACCAACTACGACCCGAGTGTGACTACAACACATGATGTAATCACCATCGTGCAAGCGAGTGATACAAGTAGTATGACAACTAGAACAAGCAGAAGTTCAGAAAATAATTTGGTCAACAACAAAACAACCCAAACTAATACAGCTGTTAGCCCGGTTATCAACAAGAACAATAACTTATTAAAGCAATGCGGGTGTCTGGACTTTAAAAAACTGGAAAATGTCCACATCAATGTGAAGAATTTGTGGCTGAAAAAAAACGAAACTTCAAGATGGAGAAGAAGACATTTCAGCGCAAACGACGGACGGTATTCATCTTTAGCTATTGGTGTTTCTGCAATTGTATTTATGTCTTTGACCGCCGCACTATTGTTTATTTCCGACATCATCGGGTACAGAGAGAGGAGAAGAATAGTTGTTGTTCAACCTCGCGGGTGATTACACTTTGGAAAGACAAACCAAATGGCAGCAAGCACCTTATATTATAGAACTAAGTTCCAACAAGCGATCCTAGATCTAACGTTGTCTGGACACAAGTCCCCGAAAATGCTGCTTTTGTGTGAACTTTTGGATTTTTATATTAAGGATTTTTACATAAATAGTTTCTACAAAAATGTTGCACGTTGGTGTGGTGATATTGTTTTAGGGGAATGATACTGAATTCCAATTTTAAATATCATAAATAAAACATCTCCTATATATTTTGGAACTTCTGTCTGTATGAATGAATGTATGTATGTATGAACGGGTGTATGTGTGTATGTGTGTATGTATGTATTATGTATGTATGTATGTATGTGTATGCTGTGTGTTATAGACTCGAAAACTGCTCAACCGAAACGACTCAAATTTTGGTATGTAGGCCTATTTTGATCCCGGGAACAATATGGTCGGGTCCAATTTCACGACCGTGTCCTTGACCTTGACCTCGCTCACATACGCTCATATAGGGATGTTACTGGAACTCTACCGATCCGACTCAAATTTGGTATGTAGGCCTACATTGATCCCGGGAACAATATGGGCAGGTCCGATTTCACGTGCTACCATGTCCTTGACCTTGATCTTGACCTCGCTCATATACGCTATTATAGATATGTTTCTGGACCGATCGAACAAGAGTTTTCTTTCTTTCTCCTCAGACGGAGGCGATCACAAAGAAATCCCTAAATAGCCCGGACGAACTCGGGCACATCAGCTAGTATTGTGTATTTATATGTGCCTAATCCGATTATATATGTGTATGCTATATACAATGAAGATACTGATATATGAAATTCAAATATTTCGAAAGAAATTATCTGCTTAAAGGCCCAATTAATTAACCCCCAGATTACATTATATAAGATATATGCCATATTATATACCATTTGAAAGAGGAATCTCCAAAATATTATTCGATGTAATATACTGTGAACATGTTGTTTTTGTTGAGAAACCGACGTCTTTTCTGTGCTGAAGTTTCTACACAAAGTCTATTATTTTCAATGGAAGGGGAATAACTCTATATATTTAGATATTGAGTTATTACGGCCCTTCCACTGAAAATAAACAATAGTCTGACTTCTGTTGCATTCTGTGAGCCATAACAGGGGAAATTATTTTATGATTTAAGCTATTTTCTATTACTATATGGGCACCTTCTGAGACACAGACGTTCCAAATGGTGATGAATATTAGTATTTTAATCATATTTTATGGCATAGATTGTTATTAAAACCGTGTATCAAGGCACTATAAAAACACTCGATGAATCGAAAATTAAGTGGGACTTTAAAATGTCTTGCTATTATTGCCTGGATTTATGTAAAACGTGCATTTGACCTTTAAATACATGTAACATTCGTTAGGGTGGATTCCGAGACAACGTCAGCATAGTCCTTAAGAAGCAGTATGTACGTTCGTAAATTACATCTATATATAAAGGGTTGCCATGTTCAAATTATATTTACTGAAGGCGATCATGATATATAACTTATTGCTCCAACACAGTTACTGTCAGACTGGTTGATAAAACCTAGGTGCTTACACGAGTTACCTGCGCGGGCTATAAACAACTCAACACAGGATGTAACTCTGGTCGTACAGACTTTGTTTACTGCTATTAAAGCCTACCAGCCACTGGATCCACCCAGGAGTTTATTTCTTTGAGGCTATTCTTCAGTCCGTGCACAGGCTCTTGCATACGTTCCTTGTTAGCATTGAGGCAAGTATCATCATTATCACCATCATCATTTATTTGACGGAACGAGTCAATCAGAACGAGTCAATCCGGTAATTACATATCAGAATTGTACTTATATTTACAGACGCCATAATTATATTCCAGTTTCAATTATTTTTGCCAAAGTTTAAGATGGGTACATTTTCACATATATAAATCACACATTTAATATGCATGCTCTTTCGTGGAATTTGGGTACTATAATAGTTGGGAAAATGGGATTGAGGCCTAATAGAATATGTACAATCAGAACAGACGCTCCTAAATTACTATTTCTTTGGCTTTGGGAGTAAAACGTATTTGATTCGAATTGAGGAACCCGCCCATCAAAGCTCACCGTTATCAGATATTGATTTTTTAAATCTATTATTTTTCACCACCTGGAATATTTGGCGGCCTGGTAAATATTCGACGAATGCCGACCGACATAGTCTCGATACAAAATTGCGTTAAACAAAATGTTGATATATAACACTTTTTGGGAATGTTTATATTATAATTGACAGTGGATAGCATTATTTTTGGTCAATTAATTGATTCTGATAAATGAAGCGGCATTTAAAGAAATGTCGTTGTCGTCGTCGTTGTTGTTGTTGTTGTTGTTGGAATTTGATGATATGGGGACCATCGAATCAGAATGTGTACCTTTAAACTCTTATATTGCTGTTGCGCACATTTGTCTTGTCATATATTGTCACCACATCCAATAGACCTCAAATAAGAATCACGTGTTGTGAAATATATGTTGCAAAGTTGCGCATCTTGCTTCTGATCAGACGACAGCATCGGGGTTCAACGATTCCTGTGGTTTTGGATCTAACACAATTTAAATGTTTTGTTTTTAAAGAAAACAACTGGAAAATCGTGAAAAATGATAATTATTAGTGCGATCTTCTTAATTGGCTGTTTATATTCCTTGTGGAATCACAGTGTGTAACAAGCAAAATGTCGATCATTTGGCACCAAACGACGATTGACGCTATTATTATGCTCAATCGACGCCTTAATCGGTAAAGAATTCGCGGGACAAAAATCAAACTCCCAACTCCAGCAAATGTCTTAGAGTGAAAATAAAACTCTTGAGGCACCAAATATAGTCAACATGCAATGATCTATGAAACTCCATTTTTGAAATACCTGGAAATTTTGGTAAAAACATGCGTCTGGCCCTGAAGAGAAACAACATACGTATGGTAATACCGTAGTCGGCACATTAAGAGTTAAATCGAGCAGCCTTGTTTCGTGATGATTCACAATATATTTCAAAATGGTCACTCCTTTACATTTTGATACACATTCCGGCTCATATAATCGTAGCCAATCGAAGTGAGAGCGAAAATAGTGCGAATATAAATAGTTGGTTAGATCCTGATCTTAACAATGAAATCGGAAAAGAGTCGGAGTAATTTCTTAACTACGGAGTTTCTGGCCCAATAACCAAAATATGGCGATTATTGTGGTATGTGAGGAACAATGAAGTCATCACGCATCCATTTACAACCACCTTTCTGTCAATAAATTTCTGTTCTTTTTTTTGCTAAAAGGTAAGCAAACTTTATAAAAATCGGAATAGAGTCGGGTCCTATCCAAAAAGTGCCGCAGTCAACATCGGTTAGATCCAAACCTGCAGGAATCGTTGTGAAATATTCCAGCCCAATAACAACAAATGTTGAATTGCAATGCGGTCCACTCAAGCAGGGGGCAATCAACTGGAATTAGGACCACATTGTTAAGATATATGATGGTCAGCTTTAACTTGGTTATGAACCCATGACCCATAACTCATCTCAGCCCAATTTTCCATCGATCAACAGGCATGACATGACAATTCTCAAATACTTATAGGTAGTTGCCTTTCTAAATGAAAATAATCATTAAATTTTACGAATCAAGAATAATTAAAGGCACGTGAGGCCTTAGTTGTCGAAAATATTCATATTTGTTCTAATCACCGTAAACAGAAAAACATAAAAACGCATACAGTTTCGTTCATATATACCATGACCATCACGTAAACAGCATGTTATCATAAAGACCTACTATATTTTACCTAAGCAAGAGCCTGATTGTGTTACAGAAGACCGCACAATGCTACTGGCTAATCACACACAAATGGCATAAACGCTCTTTATTAGTTCCATATCAGGAATTCACCAACAAAGAACGCTCTTTATGTTTACCATCATAATATAAACAAACACCAGAAAAGTTACTTTTTATGCTTTTGTTTACATAACAATGGTCAAACATTTGACAATAACATACTGTTGATGCGATATTTCTTATTTGTATACGGACAAAGTCTGTCTACATTTTGATGTTCTTTCTGTTTGTGGGGGTTTTTGACGGGTGAAAATATTTTCACAGGATACCCACCGCCAAGGCCAACCGTACCTTTAAGTCTCCTCTCATGATCTTCAGATATGATATCATGGATATATATGAACTGCACTTTTGAAAACAAATATCCATTTTACAGAAGTTCTTGGTATCTGAAAACAGTGAAATTTTAAATAGTTTTCATGCCATAAAATTAATATAAATTAGGTTATAATATCCAATTGTTCGATGGTTCTTAAATATTGTATCACAATAATCGCTTTTATCAAATTTCACAAAGAAATTCCTGACAGATGTTGAGAAACTCCATTTTTGAAATACCTGGACATTTTGGTAAAAACGTGCGTCTGGCCCTGAAGAGAAACAACACACGTATGGTAATGCCGTAGTCGGCACATTAGGAGTTAAATCGAGCAGCCTTGTTCCGTGATGATTCAACTGGGAACAAGCACGTGTCTCCAACACAGGGATTAACATCGCAGTCAAAACCAAGGTAGTGTTTGTACTCTGCGAGTTCACAGTGCATAGAACAGGAGAACATCTTGGTGTTCACACTGAATATTTGTGACCCGCCATATCAAATCCAGTCGGAAGTCGGGATTTTTTTTACCCTGTGCCGATGCATTCTCTTATATATGCGAGTCGACCATAGGTCGCCTCGCATATATAAGAGAATGCATTGGCCTAACAATTGTTTATCATTTTTTTTAAATAAATGTTTCTTACAATTTTTAGGACATAAAATAAAAAACATCCATTACCCTGCAGGGAGCCCCACACATATATAGAAGCATATAGAAGGAAGAGTGTCGTCTGCTCATGTTTGTCTGGGGCTCTGTATGGGTGAAATTATAAAATTGTTAAAGAATACAAAAAAAATATATTTATAATTGTAAAAAATTGTTAGGCCAAATGCATTCTCTTATATAAGAGAATGCATTGGCACAGGGTAAAAAAAATCCCGACTTACGACTGGATTTGATATGGCGGGTCACATTTTCTCTCTTTGTGACAACTTCGTATCATAGCATATTGTAACGAGCATCCTATATCCTCAAGGTTTCTAGCATTTGAGAATATTGGACCCAAACTAACGGTGTTAATTCGGATTTCGGACATTTGCTACAAGAGTAATACTAGCACAAACAACACATCACAGGAATAAATTGTGAGCCCATATTAGTTTTATAATATTGCATCCTGTAATAAGGAGGGGCTTAAATATGTTCGGTCTCTTCAGAAAAGTATGTCAACATTAGTATTATTTCTATTTAACTCTTTCTCAAGACGTATTTGCAGTATCATCAGATCATTGCATAAATAACACATGGGACACATATGCTGTCAAACATATTGTCATTAGAGTTGTTTTAAGCAGATTTATTAGGTAGATATTCAAACAAGATGTTGCAATATTTTGAAAGTAGTTAAAGGTAGCCCAAGTTGAATTGCCTTTACTCATTTGACACAGGATTGCTATTTTCAGCTCTGAATTAACCTGGACAGTTCAGGGAGAGGCAGACCATCTTATAAGCATTTAGTTCCTTTTTTATATGTCGTGGGTAGGCTAATTTTCACTTTGAATTTAAATTTGCTTGTCGAGTGATCCTATAAATTGAATATTAGGTAAGAAAATCTATGAATACATATAACATATAAATAAAGAAACAGAGAATCAGTATCCAATATTGATTCCACATAAATAATTGTCTTACAGACATAAATTCTTTCCCTGGATTTGTGTAACCCGATGCCCGAAGTGCTTGGTGTGCTTAAGTAATGGAGGGATCATTGTAAAATATCCTCGAGTCAAAACACAATATAGTTTTATAAGATAAATGTTTGAGGGGAAGGATTTACATTCTTGCTGCATGTGGTGCTTTTGGTATGTTTAGAAGGTAATCATGATAAGGTAATTATGATAAGGTAATTATGGTAAGGTTATTGGGACACTAAACATACAAAAAATGGAAATACATGTAGTATTATGGACAAGGACATTTTAATTTATTGTAAAATAAGTCAACCTTAATGTGCCCATTGATATTAGTGCAGTAATATAGCTAATATATGGGAATTAACATGATACTGGTGCATATGAAGGTTACATATATTAACATTAATAATAATAGTTACATAACCCGCATGTGTTACGTTAAGTCATGTTCGGTGATTGGTCATCCGCCAATCCGGTCACCCGTTTCATAACCCAATAACACACAGACCGTAACACGAACACGACGTCACAAATTGTTGACCTAATCTGACCTAATCACTAAAAGTGGTCAGCAGAATAATTGGGCGTGATTTTCAAAGTTCAGCAGAATTGCATCTGGGGCCGTTATGTTTATCGATCATTATCGTTGATACCAGTCTGGAGAAAACTACATACCCACATATCAAATATGTATCCGTGTGAATCTTAGTGCACGTTTACAAAGACTGCGTTGTTTTGTGCTTGGACATGTTATATTGGGCTGACCCAATGTGCTGCGTGGGCTAGTCTCAAATTATCGGCATATTTTGTGAATATATATATAGAATATGTTTGACGAGATACAAGGTTTATTTTCGGGAGTATGACTCAGCCAATTGGGGAACTAGCTTTAGCGAGTTCCTCTATTTGCTGAATGATACGAGCGAAAATAAGCCTTGTATCTCATCAAACTATATGGGTATTGTTTTTATCCTTCGCCAAAGTTTAAAAGTCATTAACATCTATTATATATAAATGTGTTTAAATGGGATAACAAATTAAAGGGGAATTTCTTTAGGAAACATTTAAATCGATTGCAAGATACACTCAGCCTTTTTTGTGGGAATAAATCATCAAAAAACTATATAAATATAAGAAATGAAGGTAGTTGGTGTGTCCTAATGGAGGATACGGCACACTCAATGTGCCACAACGACCACAACGCAGTATCACACAATAACACACACACACAAAACTATGTTCATTTCTTAAAATCATAGATTACCATATATAACAAATTGCAATGGTAGTTGTTTATCATGTATAAATCCATGTAAGAAGTCAACATTATAGATAAATATCCAGCATTGAATCGGTGGTATCATTGCTCTGAGATTTGTTTAGGCTATATGGTACACATTAAACTCCTGCTTTATGTTGCTGTGGTGGGTATGGTGTTAAAATAATCGCCTCCGTCAAAAATCGCCATAAACAGAAAGAATAGTAAAATATAGACATAATTTGTTCTTATACTAATCCGAAATATGGCATAAACAGTATGTTGTTGTCACTTTTTTCCTTTGTTATGTAAACAAAGGCAAAAAACGTTACGTTACCTGGCTTTTGTTTAGATCCGGATGTGGTAAACATAAAGAGCGTTATTTGTTACTGTTTTCCTGATATGGAAATAATAAAGAGCGTTTATATAATTTGTGTGTAATTAACCAATAGAATTGCGCTGTGTTATGTAAACAGAAGCACACCTTCTGTAACACGAGCAGGCTCTTGTTTACGTACACCATCGTACGTCTTGACGACAATATACCATTTAAGCGCTGATTATGTTTGGCATATGAACAAAACTATATATGTTTTAATATTCCTTCTGTTGATGGCGATTTGAACAAATATGAAATTTCTGCAGCGAACATCGCCCGTGCCTTTAATAATTTAAATTTGTCATTCAAATTGGGATTTATAAAATAAAAGGTGATGGCCAAGAACTCAATTGTTATTTAAGTTCCATGCGAAGTTTTGGCAATCCATATGGCAGGTAAATCCCAATTAACTAAACCGTTTTTCATTTCAAGTAGAGATATGGTATGATGTAATAAATTTAACACCAAAACTGTTGACAAATAAGTTATAACTAAGCACGATTTACCACAATCAATCGTTGAAATCATTCATCGTTGAATTGACTAGAGCCACCAGTGATTACTTAATTTTTCACTATATTTTTCGTGAACATTAGATGTTTTGTGTTTAAACATATCTGATTTCAACTTGTTCTACCATGTGTAGGGTATATACCGGACCACTATTGGTATTTGGCCGCTTAACCATTACTTGAAAATCATATCTCGCATATCAAAACTATTATATAGCGGGTTTCTGAAACCAAAATCTGCACGTCTGTCACTACAATTTCGACGAAAACGTATAGTCGAATTACAAAGGAAATAATTATACTGCGCATCGGCGTGTATACAGTACAATTTGACCGCAGAAATTGATTTTAAGACTCCTCTTCGCGTCGTCATACAATCTGTGAAACTCTACTTTACATACATATGTGCGGTGTGTTTATATAAGTAAACACCGTGTCACTTACTCAAAGTAAGGTGGGGTTGGGCAGTCGAAATGCATTGCTATGTGTGCTGATCAGTGGCCCCTTATCGGGTTTTGAACTGCAGTGACATGCGATTAGAAATGACCACGTTTTTTATTTCCTCGAAAAACTCGTCGCAACCTAATTGTAACCAGTTTTCCTTGGCTTCTTTTTCTATAATATTTATAATCCGTAATACTAATCTGGTATTTGAGTTTCTGATAATTGTCAAACCTGCTCTGGATTAGATTGAACTCATCGTCCTAGATGTGATCAGATGTTATTACCCGCCAAATCCTTCGAAATATGATTGTTGATAGTGTTCAGCACTGCTGTCTGGTATATTTTCGAGGAGTATGCATGGTTGCTCTTTTGGCAGTCATACGACAATTCAAAGATGTACTATAAGACTTATAATTGTCTCGAGACTATACATTTCAAATTACCTATTTCAACCCCCATCTAGAGGAGACCGCGACGACATCATCAATATCGAATTCATTATATGCGCCATTCAGATGCTCGACCCATGGCTCTGCTGGCAATATCATTAGAGGCGGGCTGTCTGATTAGATCGATGGGCCTATCATAGTTTTGTTTTTATATACGAGTAATATCAGTCTTCAAATGGGGTGCGTGTCTCCAATAACTGTTGCAAAACAAACGAAATCTTTCGCTTAATTGTCTCAGTCTTTCTGTAAAGCTTGACACACAAAGACTCCGAACTATACATCGAATACAAATAGGGCACTCTTTGTTCCGTTGCCTTGGTGACTGTAAAACCACCACCACAGCAGGAACCGACTGACGTCACCCAGCTGCTCCTGCGATGGAACAGTCCCATTTTGAGTTGGGGCTGGATTCTCCACCAGAGTCATCCCAGCCACAGAGGGGGGGGGGGCTCCTTCGCAGTCCCGAAGACGCCGAGTTACGACCCGGAGTCATCACCACCCAGCGAGAGAGAACCACCGGACGTGGATGAACTCGTAGAAGAAATAAGGTGACGTGTACTCGCTGCTGCGGAAGACAAAGAAGTGTACAACTTCACCAAGGTAGAACGCGTACTGGTGTTGAACAGGAACATCTACACTGCAGCAGACGCAGAGGCGTTATTTCGCTAAAATCCGATTCAGATTCTGGATTCAGATTACAGATTTGTCCCCGTACGACTTGGTTCGGCAAAAGAACAGACCAGAAATTGGCAGAATCAGTGAACGAATTTCGTGGTAATCCGATTGGGATTCGGATTCCGATTACGGACTCCAATGTTCGTAATGTAAACAAACCGAGATTTCGCCACCTCAGAGTTTAAAAACACAATAAAACATAAGAATCCGTCTCTTGTGTACAAATTATTGCAGAATATAAACGATCTATATCAAAGAATTTTAAATGCGGAGACAAATTTGTTTTATTGAATGTAAACTGGGAGAATATTACTGAAATTAGCCAAATAATAACGCTATTGATAGTAACGCTGGGGGAGCACTTCGGTTGATGGCGAAGCAATTGCAAATCATTGTTGATTGTCACTTTCATATGTCCATTTCATAATTACATCCTTAAAATACCGCCCGATCGCATGTCGATTTCGAATTCGGCGGATACGTCACCATTGACCGAATTCATATGAACCTGCATGGATATGTCTTCTGCTGTGTCCGTTATTATAATGTTTCTTCTTATTCAAGAAATAGTAGGATTATATGGTATCGATGGATTATCAGATACACGTATGTACTATCATCTAGTCTTAAAGTTATGGCAATTTCATGTTTAACATGTTTTGTTTCGTTAAATGCAGTCGTTTTGCACAATAGTCTCTGTATAGACAACAGACACATGTTCTAGGGACGTGGCTAGAAGTTTCCTCAAATTTCCGCCCATTGAACCAAACATCAATCTCACACGTTCGCAGAATTCAATTTGCTCCCCTTGGAAATATCCAATCTGACAAACACTAAGATTGGAAAATTACCAACTTTTACTGGTTGAAAAAAATCAAACAATGAGAACAATGCCAACCTATATATGGTGTCAAATTAATGTCCAACTAATGTTGTGTCATGCATGAAATTTCCGACTGCTGGAATGTACCGAAGTTTAGTTTAGATATATTTATTTCAAATATATGTCAAATTTAGATAACACATGATATATAACACATACATTTGTTTATACATACAAAGGAATTGGGGGACAAGTACTGACTCACTTAAGGGTACACCCTCTCCCATATGTTATTACACTGAAAAAATAAATAATTAGTAATGGCAAAGCAACATGACTACCAAAACAAGTTGAACATATATACAGATCACTGGACACCCCCTCTCCCGAGTTAGTCATAAGTTTGTATATGTATTTATTTAAAATCGGGTTTGTTTGTTGCGTTTGTTGGCTTGTACGTATCATTATTTGAAACAGTTAGTCAAAAATAATCCTGATTTTCCTCACGTATGAATTACTGCACAGCTTAGCAAATTGTACCAAAGTTCGGGGTGGGGGTCGAGACACCCATCAACCCCTGTCGCCACGTCCCTGTTCAACTGACAAGTTTCGTGTGTTCTTCACAACATCTTCGGAATTTGATTCAGGAGGCCTAGAGCTGTCACGTTTACATATGCTTGCCATCATCAATAAACACACTTTAACTTGAAAAAAAAAATTCGATTCAGTCGGATTGGCAGCAAATTATGTGCCGTGTATATACACATAGAAGAAAAGCATGACTTTCACAACAAACATGAACTTTATAAATATAAGATACAAATGATACTTCTGTCAAATACATGAGCCATGTTTGACGCTGGGAGAACATTAAACATAGTTTCGGAGACCACGTGGATTTCAAAATCTGACCTAGAATCGGGAATTAACCCCGCCCCCGTAATCGGCTTCGGATTCTCAATCCGGATTTTAGCGAAATTACGACTCTGGTGACCCGGTCAATTAGATATACAGAATCAGGGTCACGGTAGAATTCAGATACGACAGCAACACCTAGGATGCATCTTCGCGGCACCACCACCGGCGAAGAGGAAGAAGCAAAAGAAGAAACCACGAAATTTCATCACAAAATGCTTTTTTCTCTTTTTGTTTTATCTTTTTGAATAATTAAAGGCAAAAACGAGGATTATAAGGGGAGGACCACTCAGTCCTTCCGAGAATCCCGGGGTTAGCCCCTCCCCCAAACACTCCCTAGCCTTTCCGTAGCCACATTTATGGCGTGGGTGTGAAATTAGCCTTCCCCTTCGTTGCTTCTTCAAGTGGACCTTGCATTAAATGTGCATACACGAGAACCCACAACCAACTGTTTCCACACAAGTCCCATGCACATTCCTGAACGTTGTTTGCATAAGGAACCTCATACGATAACAAAACTCTAAATACATATGTTATAATTCATGTGTAAAAAGGTATAGTTTACATAACGCATGATTATCTTCGATAATGAAAACGCCCATGTGATGTATGTGTGTCATTGGTAGATTGTATCTCGTCGAATAAGATATAGGTGCTTCAAGTCGGTGATCAACTTCTGTGAGTTATGCGATATCCCCCATGAACGCCTACACAATATAACTGGGGCACAATCAATCTTGAAATTATTCGAGCACGGAGAATCACACCATGCTGCTATGATGCTGGTCTTATTGTTAAATCTTGAAAACGAAGGTCCTTGATTTAAACATATTTATTGTCATGTATAGTGAATGTATTAATACATAAATATAAGGGATTGCAGGACAAGTTCTGGAAACTTAGGTGGACCTCCGCTCCTACAACAAATATAAATTCAAACACAAATGAACAGAGTAATATTTATAAACAGTTTTGGTATGACGGGTATGAGGTGTCAAATGTGTCTAATAATTCTAACTTGGTTAAGTATGATTTTCGTAAAAGATTCGAAGAACGATGACGGGTTTTTAATACACATTAGGGAATATTTGGATGGGTCATGACTATAGAGGGTTATTAAATATAAATTAGGGGTGTTGTCACGTTGGGAGGACAACTATAGATGGGAGCGGTTGATCGTGTTAAGATGGGTGGACGGTAATATACGGTGTGTGTGGTCATGACATGGTGTCAAACGTATTGGTGGATTAACGGGAGGTCATTCGCAACAAGTCGCAAACCTACAAGACAATTTGATAAACATTAGAGCTGCTTCTATAATAATAAATAAACGAAGGGCGTATGAGCAAAGTACTTTTAAAAAGCAGATTTGAATGATATCCTGTAGCCGAGTAAATCAATCTAAACCACTTTCACGCCAAGATCTTAATGGAATATATTATTCAGAATCTTGTCAAGGAAACCTCGAGTCCAGATATTTATCAGGAGTATCTGGGCGTCGACGAGTGTTTCTGGTACCGTACCATAACTAGCAATTGGAAATGAGTCGAAATGCCCGCGAAGTATATGTTTCATGAGAAGGCACCTATACTCGAGACTGGGGCATTTGATCGGATGAGCACCGTAGCAATTTCGACTCTTTTCAAACGATGTCACTTGTGAAATATGATAAGACCTGTGGTCTGGGAGTGAGCAATTCGATGTGCACGCGCCCGAATCAAAGGAATACGATTGATGTGTATTAATTGTAATTAGTCATACAAGTTCCCAGTGTAAGTTATCTCTGTTTGATAACATGACAAAATGTACAAAATTTTCAGATAAAACATCACAGAAACAGTTGGTTCGATAACATTGAGTCATTTGGAAAACAACTGCATTGAATGATACGGGTGGTGATGGCGGTGGGTATGCTGTTAAAATATTCACCTCCGTCAAAAACCGCCATAAACAGAAAGAATGGTAAAATATAGACAGACATTGTTCTTATTCCAATCAGAAATATGGCATAAACAGTATGTTATTGTCAATTTTTCCCCTTTGTTATGTAAACAAAAGCACAAAAAAGTTATGTTTCCTGGCGTTTGTTTAGATCCGGATATGGTAAACATAAAGATCGTTATTTGTTACAGTTTCCCTGATATGGAAATAATAAAGAGCATTTATATCATTTGTTGTGTGATTAACCAATAGAATTGCGGTGTGTTATGTAACAAAACTATATATATTTTAATATTCCTTCTGTTGGTGGGGATTTGAACAAATGTGAATATTTCTGCAACGAACGCCGCCCGTGCCTTTAATCTCACTTTATCTGTCTTAAAATACGGCTTATTGTAGATGACTTATTTTCTCGGTTAAATTGTGACCCTTGAGCAAGGTCGCTCGTACTGTAACTGTTTCACAGAAATGATATGTTAATAGAGTACTCAGTTTGGTGTCGATACAGATTTGTTGTTGAATATATACGCGAATGAGTTCAGACCTTAACTCTATTTTAGGGCAAGGTTTTCCCGTGTTCCGAAAAATATGTCATTTTGGAATTTAGAACAACGAGTTAAAGGTACGCAATCCGAATAAGCACCCCTAAATTACTTTTTCTTTGGCTTCAGGGGTAACAAATATTTGATTCGAGTCTAGGAACCCACCCAACAAAGCTCAGAGTGATCAGATGTTAATTTTTGAAGTTTGTTATTTCTCGAGATGTATACTAATAATTGCACCAGAAACACTTATTCAAACGGACGAAGATGGATAACTCTAAAATCAAGTGGTAATAATAACGCAATTTTGACCGAGACCATACTTTTGCATGATGGTGTATTTCTGGGCCACAAACAATAGAAATAAAAAAAATTAACATCTGATCACTATGAGCGTTGATGGGTAGGTTCCTCGACACGAATCAAATATTTGTTATCCCCGAAGCCAAAGAAATAGTAAATTATGAGGGTCTGATCGGATTGAGTACCTTTAAACTATAAACTCTATTGATTTCGACACTTTTGGAGGCCACATTTGTCACACACTATTTTGGTCAAGTTGGTCTCCAGTATGATGTATTTGAATGAGTACCAACATGACTGCAAAACAATACTACTCGAAAGATGGACTTTATATATCGTGCAGAGCAGCCTAAGTGGATCCACACAAGTTTCGTAGTATAATCTGGGGCAATGGTTGTATACAGTTTCATCTTTATTCCTTGTAAAGGCGTACGCCATTCTTATAACGTATATCTAGACTTATGTAAAATATATGGCGTCATAACATGGCTTCTTTTCTTTTTCCACAGGGCAAAGGCTGTGTGGAAGTATTCCGATGGATAACAGTAAAATTGATTGCGGGAATGATTCCGTCGACGACGTCGAAGTTACGTCGAACCAGACTGAGACTGCGGAAGCTGGCATTGTTCACGATGTAGTCAGCGATAGTTCTACTTCTGGCTCAGAAGATGTTCCAACTACGGATATAACCACGGAAGAAACGCCGCTGACAGACGATATTAAAGAACTGATCAAAGTTCACAGTAATGTTTTGTTATCTGATGTAAAGTCGTGCGTGATGAAAGTCCTGAATATGTGGCCAAATTTTTTCGGGTTTGAATTAGCGCTAACAGGCAGCGGGGCCGACGGGACGCTGATATACACGGATAATTATCAAAGTGATGGCGATATAATGTTTGTCCCCATGGACACGGAAATAACAGAAGACTCACTAGAGTACATAGAGGAACTTCCATGTTATGTAACTATCAAGTCAAATGGACTAAATTCAAAGCTAAACCAACATCTTACAGAAGACGGACAGTATTTGAATGCGACAAGAATAAAGACACTACACAAACCTGTCATAGAAGGATTATTACAGAAAATGAACTTTTTCGAAACTAAAGTTGGTTTAGTAGTCGGCGAATCTGCTGAGGTTGAAACGCCTAAAGAAGACGAACATATTTCTTGTTCGAAAACTGACGCTGCTAAGGAATTGAATTTTACAAAACTTCATGTTGATCTGGTGCCTCAAATCAAACTGAAAGATTGTCCACGGATCGCTCAATAATTCTTCTCACGTGAAGGTAGAACTTGGCCGAAGAAGAGTGTTTTGGACGAAATTAGGGCAGGACCTTTCCATGTAGTGCCAAGATTGTCCCCTGTGTATCACAACGATGAGCTCGATTTTTGTTTGTCGTTCACAAAAGCTGAGCTCAAGTTGGCCGAGAGCATGGTTCCGCCGCAAAAGTCCTGCATGAAGGCGTTAAAATTAGTCATTCATTCATTCGAAGATTCTAGCGATATTCTTACAACTTACCACATTAAAACAGCTCTTTATTGGGTGAGTGAGACAAGTGATATTTCTATCTGGAAATACGACAGAACCCTGAGAAATATCAGAAAGGTCCTTCAATTTTTATTGGAATGCATATCAAGAAGGCACCTTTCTCATTTCTTTGTTAGGGATTCAAACCTGTTCTATGGAAAAACTGATGATGACTTCTCTGACGTGAAGCCTCAAATTAATGAGCTTATCAACAGCGAAAGCGCAATAATTCAAGTTTTGATGCGACATTGCAACAGTAAGACTGTCTCCCTTTTGACCGACGAACCAAATCTAGATTATCTTTGCAAATCTAAAACAGGCGAAATGATGTCCATGCTGCGGACAGCGAACACTTGGGTCGAGTCGCTGAAGGCTGATTTGGCACCGTTTCTGTTTTCAGATATGCTGAGATCCCATCTTACCCAGTACATCGAGTTACTTTGTGTTCTTGGGCGTGGCATCGAAAGCTCTGTCGAGGAAGAAATCCATGATATTCAGCTCGAACCTGGAGACCTTTTTTATTTCATGGACAGAATGTACAAAGCTTTCAATGGAGTTAGGGAGTTAGATACATCATCGAACGTCGACTCAATCTTGAATCGAGTTGTCGAGCTTTATCGACGACTCGCCACTGCTGTATTCGAGCTGTGCGGTCACTTGTTGCTTCTCATTGGGGAGAGAGACCTTTTGTATAGATGGGTAAATGTATTCGCGGATGGGAAATACTTGACTTGAAACATAATTTATTTGTTTAATACAAACTGGATTCGGGAACAAACTTATGAAAGCCCTCTCCTATACAACATACAACACAATAATGTTGACAAGATAACAAGTTCTGTAAATATTGACGTTTAGTGAACTTTAGTCTTGGTCTCTAAAGTTTGTTTTCATTTCTTTGCATGCGGAATATATCTGAGCTATGACGCTATAGAGATGTTAAGAAAAGTTGGTTGTTTGTTTAACATACAATGTGGCCTTATTCTAAACATCACATGTATTACGTGTAAGCAGCTTATATCAAAATGCTATATGACGAATTGAACAATGTTCTCCTGGGACCATGTTTTAATTTGTCCTCATGGGGGGGGGGGGGGGGGGGGCATATTTTAATTAGTCCACATTGGACCATTTTTAATTGGGCTTCGTGCGAGTATATTTTATTTACCCCCCCCCCCCCCCCCCCATGGGACCGTAGTATAATCAACACTGATTACACCATATTTTTATTTTAAAGGTACTCAATCCGATCAGACGGTCCTCATACCACCAAGATACAACAACAACAACATTTCTTCAAAATGCGCTTGAGTTATCATAATGGATTTATTGCAACAAAATAATGCTAACCACTGTCAATTATAAAATTTCCCAAAACTTGTTATTTATCAACATTTTGTTCAACAAAATATGGCCGTATTGTAACTAAAGTATCACGAAATTTGACCGTATTTTAGAGTTATCCATCTTCATCCGCAATTTTCTCCGAGACCCTACGTTTGACCACGTGTTCCTGTGCCACATATTTTACACATCTCGAGAAATAACTAACTTCAAAAATCGATATCTGATCACTGAACTTTGATGGGTGGGTTCCTCGACTTGAATTAAATATTTTTTACCCCCGACGCCAAAGAAATAGTAATTTAGGAGCGTCTGATCAGAGTGGGTACCTTTAATTAACCCTCATATCGGGACCATATTTTAACTTTATTTAACCCTCATGTTACCATATTTTAATTGACCTTCGTGTGACGATATATCAATTAACCCCATGGATCCATATTTTTATAAAAACCTCAATGGGCCATATTTTAATTGGCTCTGGTCAGTTATGGGACCATATTTTAATTAACAATCATGGTACCGTTTCAATTAAACATCATGGGACCATATTTTTATTAACCCTAATTGGACCATATTTTAATTAACCCTCATGGGACCATGTCTTCTTTAACCCTCATCTGACCATATTTTAATTTACCCTGATCGGACCATATTTCAATTTACGCTCTCTGGATGTTACCATATTTTAATTAAACCTCATGGGACCATATATGTATTTTAATTAACCCTCATGAGAGACCATATTTTTAAAGTTGATATCAGGATTGCATTACCTGAGGCCATTCTGAGGGCATCATTACGCCCTCGTAAGGTAATGTGTAGATTGGCAAGTATGTCTGGCCATGTCGTAGGAGGTGACGGACTAAATGTGCTTTAAAACGTACTCGGTATTTGCGTACTTGAATTGACTAAATGTGATTAGAAACGTAATCGGTATATGCGTACTTGAACCATGTATCGAAGATCGAGAGCTTTTGGCCTGATTATTATTCTGCATGTTATTTCATGCACTATTCATACCTACATTTCAATAGAAATTAGAGCAAATAACAAAGAAAAGATACATGCCAGCCGAAAACAATTCAAATGTGGTATAAGAGAACCGAGAAACCAACAGTTTCGGGTATTTGCCGCGAGCTGGCAGCGCGTCAACATAATAACGTGTCAATTGTCAAGGCGTTCGTCGCTTTTTTGGCAATGTGTGTGTGGTTAATGGTATATCATTGCAATGGCCGCTGCATTTTAGCGATGAACATTTCAACCAGTTGGAACGTATGCTCCCTTTGTGAACACATATCATATATGACGTATGGTGTGTAAATATTTCAAATTACACTTTAGTTTGGGTCGACGATTTTAAAATTGTTTTCACATCCTTTCTCACAGTATACATGTATGTATATACTTTTGTATGTCTATGTGTATGCATGGATTTGGATGCAAGCTGGTGAGATTGTGTGACTGTGCTAGATGGTTTGGATGAGTGCTTGTGCTTCATGGTGGCGGGAGTTATTATCTATTTTCCTTTCTATATTATTGTGTTATAATTTTGTAAACTATACTCTCCTTGATGGAGGAAATAAAGATATATATATCACTACATTAAAGCTCCAATATATTTTATATATGCATGGGTAATCTTGTGGGCGTTAACATTTCTGACTATGGTTTTCTTGTTTGTGTATTATACTACAATTATTGTCGACGTCACCGTCATCCGCTAATGCCATGGTCAGAATTCGAAAGTATTTGGTACTTTTAATTTTACTCACACTTTTGTTTACAGCACACATTAATGCACATGCATAACGTCAAGTCATACACTCTTTGGCATTCAGACAACAGAGTCGTCTCTTTCTGTGCAGATATTTTACCACAGGTCTGATTAGCACCATGATTTCCATAGGAATTTGGAACGCGACTGGAATAATGTCGTCGGCTTCCTATATCTCAACTACTTTCTCCTGGGTCAGAACCTAGATATTCGTGGCATTGGTCAGCACTGGTTACCTCAGAAAGATCTCCATTACTTTGAATCAATAAACACGCTGTTCATCGTATAATCTCCGCTCGGGCAGTAAACCCCGGTGCGGGCGTCAGTCAACCGCACATCGGGCTAAAAGCCTATAACAGTTATTTTTTGGTAAGATGGATAATTCTAAAATCAAGTCGTTAGTTATTAACAATAATAACCACTTGATTTTAGAGTTATCCATCTTACACCCGCAATTTGTCTGTTTGACCACGAGGCAGACTTAATTAGTGTCCCAGATCCTGAGAAATTAA
This sequence comes from Siphonodentalium dalli, assembly GCA_032622095.1. Classification (NCBI taxonomy): domain Eukaryota; kingdom Metazoa; phylum Mollusca; class Scaphopoda; order Gadilida; family Siphonodentaliidae; genus Siphonodentalium; species Siphonodentalium dalli. The sequence goes on along the minus strand of CP136064.1, from coordinate 63,691,527 downwards.
CGAATTTCAAAAATCGATATCTGATCACTCTGAGCTTTGATGTATGGGTTCCTCGACTCGAATCAAATATGTTTTACCCCCGAAATCAAAGAAATAGTAATATAGGACCCTCTGATCGGATTGAGTACCTTTAACTGAAGGTGTGTACAAAGGATTGTTTATGGATCGGTTGGTTCCCGAGATAGTGTGGCACTTTACAAAAAGCGGACGCATGGCTATGGTATTATAGGAATGGCGATTGTTTTATTTTTCGAAAACACTCCACCCGATTTTAAATCTTGATAACAATACAAACTAAATCTATATGTTCTCTATATTAACCCTTTACCCAACAAACCGGCCAAAAACGGCCAAATAAAGCTGCAACAGCCTAAATTATCTTGGGTCTGTCTCAATAAAACCATACAAATATGGATATCATTGGAACCGGCTCATTGACCACATTGTGATGGTTACAGTTATGCCCTGTGCCAATGCATTCTATTATATATGCGAGTCGACCATAGGTCGCCTCGCATATATAAGAGAATGCATTGGCCTAAAACACTTTTTACCATTTTTTTCTTACATTCTTTAACAATTTTATAATTTTTAATGTGTTAAGCCAATGTATTCTCTTATATATGCGAGGCGACCTATGGTCGACTCGCATATATAAGAGAATGCATTGGCACAGGGCCGTTCTGTTGGGTAAAGGGTTGACTGAGAGTGTGGACAGAAGGTAGTTCAATCAGGGGATATATAATTTATATGGGTGGCTTGTTTCCCGAAAGCTTGTGTCGCTTTACACAAAGCGGCTGATAAATAAGAAAGACGAATCTGTTATGTTTTCAGTACCCCTACCCAATTGAAGTGTTAAAGTTGAACACATCACGAACTGAAAGGATTGCTCTCAATATTGAATGAGGGTGTGGGCAAAGCTAGGTTAGTATAGCATCTGGGTATACACAATGTTGTGGATTGTTGGTTCCCGAAAGCCTTTGGCAAATGACATGCAAAGGCGAATATGTTTTGTTTTGTGGGAACCTTAACCCATTTAAACGCTTGAACACACCATGTACTGAAGCTATATACTCTTAATGTTAACTGACAGTGTGAACGAAAGGTAGTGCTATCATAGAATATACAATTTATATGTGCAGTTTGGTTCACGAAATCCCAGGATACCTTACAAAAAAGTGGCTGACAAATACTAAAGTTGAATTGTCTTTGAGCCCCCCCCCCCCCACCACATTCAAAGTCTTAAACATACCTCGAACTGAAAGGATATGCTCTCAATATTAACTGAGGGTGTAGACAAATGGTAGTAAAATCAGGAACTACACATCGTTAATGGATGGGTTGGTTCCAGAATGTCTGGGATACTTTACAAAAATGGGCTAGCAAATGAGAAAGGCGAATTCTCACTGTTTTGGGGGACCCCTTAACTCATTTGAACTCTTGAACACACCACTTGAAACTTAAGTTATATTCTCTCAAAATTAGCTGAATGAGTGAATGAAAGCTAATGATATCAGGCAATTATCAAATGTTATGAGTGGTTTGCCCCCCCCCCCCCCCCCCCGAAACCTGGGGCACTTTACAAAAAGAGGCTGGCAAATATGAAATGTTTTGAGGATCACACTTGAAGTCTTAAACGCGCCATGAACTGACACGATATGCTCTCAATTTTAACTCAAGGTGTGGACAAATTGTAATGTTATCAGGAAATACCCATCTGTTATGGAAAAGATGGTTCCCAAAAGCCTATGGCACTTTACAGCAAGCGGGTGGGAAACGGAAAAGGGTTAATTTTCACTGCATGTCTTAAGGGACCCCAATTCCTATTTTAAGTCTTGAACACACCACTAGCTGAAGGGACATGCTATCAATATCGCCAGAGATTGTGGACGAATGGCTGTTCTGTCAGAAAAGATGTACTGTTTAATTATATGTTGGATCACGAAAGCATTTGGGAAAAATCTACAAAAATCAGATGGCAAACGATAAAGGCGAATTTTGACTGTTTTGGGGGACCCCTACCACATGTAAACTATTGAACCCATCATTTATCACTGGGATAAAAAAAATGCAAGTGTATTTTCTGTTGGCCACGTTTCTTGCCATATATGTGGACAAATGGCTATTCTATTCGACAGCCAGGGTCACTATAAAAAGCGGCTCGCAAATAACAAAATGCGACTGTTCCCTGTTTTAGGACCCCCTACTCAATTTCAAAACCAGAACACACCACGAACTGGAAAGATATCCTCTCAATATTAACTGAGTGTGTGGACAAAGGATAGGTTTATAAGGAAGTATACAATTTACATAGATGGATTGGGCCGAGAAATCATGACCACTTTACGAAAAGTAGCTGGCAAATAAGAAAGGCAAAATTTCTGTTTTGAGGAACCGTACTCCATTTGAAGTCTTGAAGACACCACATGCTGAAAGGATATGTTCTCAATATTAACTGAGAGTGTGACCAAAGGTTAGTTTTTATCAGGATATGCACACCATGGATGTGTTGGTTCCAGAAAGTCTGCACAATGTGGCACTTCGCAACAAGCGGCTGGCAAATAACAAAGGCTAATTATTATGTACTCCTATACCCTATTTGAAGTCTTGAACACATCACATACTGAACGGATTATGCTCTCAATATCAACAGAGGCGGTGGTCGAATTGCTATTCTATCAGGCACTACACGATATATAAGGCTGCACGTGTTGTTTTCCGACAGTCTGGGACACTTTACAAAAACAGCTGGCAAATTAAAAAAAATGCAAATTTAACTGTTTTTGTGACAGAGGATGTGGACAGACGGAAGTTCTATCAGGACGTACAATTTGCGAATGGGTTGGTTCCTGAATCCTGACTGTGACACTTTACAATAATCGGCTGGCAAAAACGAAAGGCGAATTGTCACTGTTTTGGTACTCCTACCTATTTGAAGGGTATTCTATAAGGATACATATACAATTACTATGGATGGTCTCGTTCCCGAAAGCAAACGGCAAATCAGAAAGGCAATTTTTCGATTGTTTGAAACCATGCCACGATGCCCCTACCCTATTATAAGTCATGAACATTCAACGAACAGAATAATGACAACATTCTCTCAGCTACGCATCACACTATTTTGCTTTTGATTTAGATATACTGGTATATAAAACTGCCACCTTGGCGAGACTATCGTGGGGATTCATCTGAACATAATATTTATTTTCCATATTTCTAATTATTTAGAGGGACACTAACAATCACTTTGGCCACAAAAGTTATTTTATTTGATATGTGTGAGACTATATGTATACATTGTGTGTCATGTGTTATTTATAACAAACATTTCTGTCCTACAAAGTCGACGCCGATGCATGTTTATTTATAGCTGTTATCAATAAAATGTGTTGTTGTTGTTGTTGTTGTAGTAACTGTGGGGTCTTGAAAAATGAACACGTCTTTAATTACTAAACAAAGGCCACCGGGCAAAGGTTTCAGCAAATGAGTCATGCTGTGTCGCATTGATCAATTGGGAAATTTGGTTGTTATAAAAAATATGTAATGTGTTTACAAAAAAACGTGTTTGGGGAGGGGTAGCTTAAATTCAGTGTCCCGCAAACAGTTCAAAATGTTTGTAAACTTCGTTCTACATATGCTTGCCAGATAACTGCTACACCATATTTATTAACTATTTCGGCAATATTAGAATATCCAGTTTAATAATAATGTTTGAAAAAAAAAAAAAATTCAGCAAAAAAAAAATGTTTCGGCCCCAAATAGCAGGAAAATCCAAACTAACCAACACGTTTTTCATATGAAGTAGAGATATGATATGATGTAGTAATTTTCGGTACACAATTCATTTTAAGATCAATAACAAAAATCTTGTAAAATCGTTAAAAAGATATGTAATTTTTCGACCAAAAACCTGTTTGGGGATGGGTAGCTAATATCCAGTATCTCGCTAACCGTTCACAATTTCTGTTAACGTCTTTCTACATATGCTTAGAAGATAACTACTGCACCATATGGATTAAATATTTCGACATTATCGCAGTATCCGTTTGAATGATAATGTTTGAAAAAGTTATTTCTGTGAAAAACAAAAAAGTAGAATTTTCAGCAAAAAATAGATGTTTCAGTTCGAAATGGCAGGACAATCCAAATTGACCAACACTTATTCCCTATCAAGTAGAGATGTGGTATGATGTACTAATGTTAACACCAACAATGTTGGCAAATAAGTTAGGACTTAGCCACAGAGCTCTGTCCCATTATTGCCTAATTATATTCCATACGAGAAACAACCACCAATACCACTATTGTATGTTTTATCTCATACACTGCATGGGTGCGAACTACACGTGAGAAATTGTTCGCTTCCGATAAATGCTACGGTTCCGGTACGAAAAAATGCTATGGTTCATAACCGAAAGATAGCAAATAAAGTCAACAAAAGATACAATAATGGTGAGTTTATGGATATAGAGCAGTTCTCCTTATAGGATTTTGTATATTATATGTTTATATTCAAGAAAATTGGAAACACGCACATATTCCTTTATTTTCTGGCAATGGGTATTATTGTTACGCGAATTCTACCCTTATTGACGTACGGTTATGGAACATTGATAGGCAGTATTCGTTTATGTTGGGCAATTGATACTCACTGCCAAGATGGCGGACAAATTGGCGGCCAAATACTCAAAAGTCGTCGATGTTTTCACATATTAATTTTCACTTGGGTCATACTATCGATATGTATAGACGAACCGGTACATAAATCATATATCGGTTCCTACTTAAAACGACTTAAAATACATAGCATGACTAGTAGCCACCTGGAAGGACGAAAACATAAAATTAATAATCGCGATGTGGCATTTCTAAATCCATTCCCCAGTATTTAAGCGCCGATAATGCATGGCCTTAACCGTAATGTGCCGAATAGTCATACATGTATTATGACTTGCAAGAATCAGAACAATTACATGCGAACCGATTCTGATTTGGCACATTCAGAATTATCAGTACCATCTTCCATCTATTCGTCTGATTAATCGAGCTCGATCACACCAACAGTAATCAACGCTTCCTGTGAGAAGGGTTCCTCTAAGCAGAACGTTTAAAACAATCCATTTGCCGATGTCTAGCTCACGGTTTTGCTCCAAAAGCGGCCGATTCGTTTTTTTTTTGCAAGCTTCCCCCATGGTAGCATATGGTTTAATTCGTCTGCAAAATATGGGCGTTCTTGAACTAGAAAGGCATACGATCGATTATACTAGCTTTTAGTGGGCCATATATATCTACGTCTTTATCACTTCTCTTGGGGCTAACCACGCCTGGCGAATTTCCAAATAAGCGAGCCACGTCACAACAGATGGCGAACGCATTGACGTATGTGGCAAATCAGAATAAGCTCAGGTACCTTTATAGTTGTTCTTAATCTTGCAAGTCATAGCATGACTATTCGGCGCACCTATACGGTTACGGACATTGGCGGCGTTTACCGGAGAATGGAATGGTCTCATTGGTGAAATGTCGAAACTTGCATTTTTTTCACATTTCGGCCGCCACCTAAGCTTGTCCACCATATTGGATTTTGGTGTCGGATTTTTGGTTTAAAATATAAAAAACACAGAAACCAATTCGTTGGTAGCATCCAGGCGATAATTGAAGCCAAGAAACCGGCGAAATAATGTATTTCCTTAGTGGACTTATCCATAAGAGAGTAAAAAATTGTGGACGCATTTCCTCTCTCACTGGACGACCTATCCATACGTGCACGCACCCCATCTGTAAAAGTGCACAATAAAACTGTTTTCGATGTGCCAATCTCACTATACGATTGTCGAATAATCTTCGATTATAGTCTGTAGATTTGTGGGACATGCGGGCACGGAGCATCATTAATCATTACTAAACATGAGGCCTAAAATGAAAATTAGTTCCTGAAACTGCAAATGTCGACAATAAATTGAAGAATAATTAACTAATACGCAATATGACGCCGAAAACATGGACAACACATGCATAAAATATGCACAAACCGACCCAGTGCCGCCAGTATTTGCTACCGACATTGACCTTTGTTGCTAATTTTTTTTTAATGTGTCCGGTAAACAATGTTTGCGTCAAAAATTGACGTCTGGACGTCCTATCATTTGTCTGGACGAGTTGGATACCCCATGTGATTATATATATATATATATCTTTATTGTCCTCCATAACTAAAGAGTTTATCAACATACACATAACAACTATTTACCGCGCATATCTATAGCTGTAATAAATGGACGCGGACCAGTCTGAAAGCGCGGGAACTTAACTTTCTACTATATGGGTGGACTTATGAGTGTTTTATGAATCGGATTCGTGAAACGTCAACGAAACATCATAAGATCCACCTTACGTCTTAGATTAAGTCCATCTTAAGATCATCTTAAGTCCTTGCTTCGTCTAAACTATGGTTTGGGTGAAACCCGGCCGGTCCAGACCAGATACAAGAATTTGGCCGTCAGCCTTTCCACTCCGACAACAATGGACAGACGACACGTGCATGAACTCGAACTTGACATATTAATTATGTGTCCCAACCAAAACCTGGTTTACCACAGTTACAGTATCTGTATTTCATGCCAAACATGATCTTCACTTCACCACACTGAAGATATCACCCGAAGTCCATCCAACGTTCGGTTCCGTTTATTGATTCCAGCTTATCACACTTCTTGTTCCAAACGTGAATCGTGGTATTCTATATCTAGTATATACAATGTAAAGATATCGATAGTCAGTCACATCGAGTCCAGCTGGACGACACGGTATATCATGATGCTTATATCGACAGGGACGGTTGTTCTAGCACTCGTTGCATGTGTAGTTTCAGGTTAGTATAAAACGCATACACACATAGTACTAAGGCTCACACTCAGAACGTGGCGACAGTCACTGTGGTTTTGGGGTATCTCACCTCTAACTTTTGTAACAGTTGGAAATTTCATACCTGACACAAAATTAGTTGGAAATTTCATACCTGACACAAAATTAGTTGGAAATTTCATATCTGACACAAAATTAGTTGGAAATTTCACACCTGAAAATAGGTTGCAATTGTTTTCATATATAGAGGATCTCCGACCAGTTATATTGGTGTATAAGATTTTATCAAACGAGTTTGATAGATTTGATCGTTTGATAAATTTGATTCACAACGAGGCGTAGACGTGTTGTGAATCAAATTTATCAAACGAGTTTCAGAAAAATCTTATATCCCAACATAACGAGTTGAAGATCTTGTGTATCACATGAAAAAAAAACTAGAGCTTTATACTTTTTTAACAAATCAAAATCTTTAAAAGAAGCATAAAAATGCATACACGCAGGGCGTTGACTGAGACGCTTCACAACCGTATACGGCAGTATTGCGTGCTCTGCCTTGCGACGAAACATATAGTCCCCCAATTTGCCTTCTTGTTGTTGTGCCTATTTTCGTTAGTGCAACGCAGTTGGACAATAATTGAACTTTAATGGACAAATCAATCATTTTGCAATATATGGTATTGGTGTCAAGAGCGGCTTTTATAAATAGTATTAATCCGCGTGGTAATTTACTTGGCGAGATGCCACGTATCCCGGGAAGCACGTGGCCATTACCCACTAGTGATGGATAAGGAAATATCCTAATGAACTTTTCAATGATATTATAGGGGTTTCATGTGATATAGTTTGATATTCCAAATAGTATTTAGTGGGAATTATTAGGCCAACAATCGTCACATATATTCCAACTTTCGGTAAACAAATTTTAACTGAAATGGCCATCAATTGGAAAATGTCCAACCTTAGGGTGGTGTCAATGTTGGAAATGAACAGGTGGACAGCTTAATGTATTTGTTGGAAAAGTCAAATCAAGAGATGCAATGGAATTTCCCGTACTTGGGGGTATGGTTCAAGGTGACAGATGGAAATTTAAAGGTGGACACCCCACCCACAACGGAGACCGTCTGGAATTAGCCATGTTCCGGACACTGCTCAGCAGATTCGCGACCTTTCGGTGCAAATGCAGGCCTCTCAAAGTTTCACATATGCATACATATCAGTGCAAATTAGCTCTTTTTTGACGAACTATAAACACAAATATATAGGTCCATACTTTTGGCATATTAATCATTTCTATACTGAATGAATTCCCCCACATAAAAGTATATATTGGAATTGCCTGTTTTTCATTTAGATGGGTGTTCGGGTGATAAATTCGGACGACAGAGATGCGAAATGATCATATAAGAGCATCATGATTAACATTGATTGGTGGGAAATGTTCAGATAATAAGTTCAACAAATAGACGGACAATGTGACTCGCGCTTAAAGCAGAAAATATAGCGTTATCCAACTCTTAGGGCCATGTTATGGTGCGGTCGAATAGATTTATTGCGAATTAAGATACCATTGGATATTATTACCTCATTTACTTCACTTCTATATATGGCATGAAAATATTTAAAATTTCACTGATTTCAGGTACCAAGAACTGCTGTAAAATATATTTTTTTCAAAAGTCCAGTTCATGTATCCATGATATTATATCCGAAGATCATGAGAGAAGACTTAATTATTCCTTCTTCGTGAAATTTAATGATTATTTTCATTTAGAAAGGCAACCAGCTATATATCAATTTCTATATTTGAGAAATTGCTAGTCATGCCTGTTGATCAATACAAAATTGGGCTGAGATGAGTTCTGGGATTGGGTTCATAACCAAGTTAAAGTCTACTACCATACCATATCTCTTAACAATGTGGCCTTCCGGTTGATTGCTTACTGCTTGAGTGGACCACACTGCATATCAACTGCATGAATTATGTTTCCATTGGGCTGGAATATTTGTGACTTCATTATAATATATGGGGTATGATGCTACATTATGCAATTAAAAATCTAACTCAACACTAATGAAGCCTGCTCTCATAGAGCCAATACAATAAGCTATTTGGTGATGGAATGTTGTGCGAAATTATTAATTATTCTAGCAGTTATTGGTAGGCCTACCGATATAGGGACAAAAAAGGAGAAAATAATCTTTTCAACCTCTCAAATGTATTAAAATCCATTGTTGTGCCGTCTCATCAAAATTGCTCAGATTCTACATACAATGAAGATGATGATATGAGAAAGTCAAGATTTTTCGCCTGATAGATCAAGAGAAATTCTCTTTTGAAAATATCTTGCCAATTTTGCTGGATTTATGCAAAACGTGCGTCTCCGCCTTAAAACGTATATGTTCGACGTCCGGTTTTTGAAGTATCCGCGATCAGTTATTGGGAGATCTCATTAGACCAAAATATAAATTGCTGATAACTTTGGAAAATGTAGGAAAAAAACGAATATTAAAATTAAGAGCAGATTATGACGTATGTCCCTGACCCTGGCACCGCGCTGCCAAATTTGAACCACATCATTAGACTCAATGGGGTGTCTATATATACATGTACATCTAATTTTCGCAATAATTGGCAAACAAAAAATTATCCCAGCATTCTGTTGCTCTCCTGTGCCCAATATATGGCATCTGTTACACCGCATTTAACCCTTTCAGTGCCAAGTCCGATTTTTGTATCAACCCATATCTCCTTGATCATTTTTCAAATTATTTATTATAATAATGTGATACATTGATGGAAAGAGCTCTAAGAGCTCTTTCCATCAATGCATCACATTATTATAATCAATAAATTTGAAAAATAATCAAGGAAATATGGGTTGATACAAAAATCGGTCTTGGCACTGAAAGGGTTAAGACCACACCATTAGATTATTTGTATAGATGGTGATTGTGTAAGTTTGGTGAAAATCGGCGACACAATTTTGTTCATGCACTTTTTGTGCCCCTCCCCTCCCTCCCCATCGCTGCCTCGTATAGGGCCACTTTGGTTAGGCTCATTGGATTCCTCGTATCATGGAATCATGGGGATGACTATAATCACTATATATAGTGCAGCGGCCAAAAGTCAAAAGTGGTCGGGTACCTCTACCCACAGCAGAACAAGTTGAAACAAAATTTTTTATAAAGGATAAATATATATTGTTCACGAAATTGATAGTGAAAAATATCGGAATTGGTGATGGCTATTGTCAAATCGACGATGAACGACAACTTTTTTTTTAATTAACGATTTTTGTCAGGTGAACCCTGTGGCGAAGTTCTAACTTATTTGCCAACATTGTTGGTGTTAATATTAATTACTACATCATACTATATCTCTACAAGTGTTGGTTAATTTGGACAAAGGGTAGTTATATAAGGAAATACACCATGTTTATGGCTGGGTTGGTTTCCGAAATAGTACACGTGGCACTTTACAAAACTTTGCATGGCAAATAGGAGAGGCGAAATTACTATTTTAAAGAACACTCTACCCGAGTTAAAGTCTTGAACACAATACGAACTGAACTTATATGTGACCCGCCATATCAAATCCAGTCGGAAGTCGGGATTTTTTTACCCTGTGCCAATGCATTCTCTTATATATGCGAGTCGACCATAGGTCGCCTCGCATATATAAGAGAATGCATTGGCCTAACAATTTTTTTACAATTTTAATAATTTGTTCTTGTATTCTTTAACAATTTTATAATTTCACCCATACAGAGCCCCAGACAAACATGAGCAGACGACACTCTTCTATATGCTTCTATATATGTGTGGGGCTCCCTGCAGGGTAATGGGTGTTTTTTTTATTTTATGTCCTAAAAATTGTAAGAAACATTTATTTAAAAAACATGATAAAAAATTGTTAAGCCAATGCATTCTCTTATATATGCGAGGCGACCTATGGTCGACTCGCATATATAAGAGAATGCATTGGCACAGGGTAAAAAAAATCCCGACTTCCGACTGGATTTGATACGGCGGGTCGCATATGCTCTCTATAGTAGCCGATAGTGTGATGCTCTATCAGGGACTACATACTATATATGGGTGGCTTGTTTCTCGAAAGCAGGTGTCACTTTATACAAAGCTTTACATAAATATAAGATAGACGAATATGCTGTTTTGGGGAACCCTATCCAATTGAAGTGTTGTAATTGAACACACCACGAACTGAAATGATTGCTCTCACTATAGACTAAGGCTGTAGACAAATGATAGTAATATCAGGACAGACACAATGTTTATGTGTTGGTTGGTTTCCGAAATCCTTTGGCACTTTACAAAAAGCGGATGGCAAACGACAAAGGCGAATATATTTTTTTTTGTGGGACCCCTTAACCCATTTAACCTATTGGTCACACAATGCACTGAAACTGTATGCTCTTCACATTAACTGATAGTGTGGACGAATGTTAGTGCTATTCGGCAATATACAACTTATATGGGTAGTTTTGTTCCCAAAAACATATAGGGCACTTTTAAAAAGGCGGCTGGTAAAATACAAAAGTTGAATTTTCTTTGTTTTGAGGGCCCCCTACCCCATTTAAAGTCTTAAATACACCACAAGCTGAAAGGATATATGCTCCCAATATTAAATAATAAATTATAATAGCCGCGAGCTCGGACAGGCTGTGTGGTTCGACCTCTCAGGAACTCCGAACTGGATACATTTGTTACGCTAATAGAATGTCAGAATAGCCATCCTGATTTATTTACCGAATTTTAAGCACTTTACTAGTCGGATGAGTAAATAGTATAAACATGTCATTTTCGAGTGCTGTTTGTAAGAACAATATAATCGCCATAAATTTGCTAAATTTATATACTTTCTTGACATGTTCCATCATATTAATATGGTTGCTTGACATTTCTCATGATTAGAATGGCTTCATTGGAGGGATATATCTACACTCGTGATCATCTCTAAATAGTCCCCGTAACTGTATACATACGACTGGCGGAATAATCGCTAACACGAGTGTACCGCATGGCATGCACAGTCGTATTATTTCATGTGAATATTTTGTGAACTGTTTGTCAAATAAATTTCAAATGATTGCCCACAGTATATAACGTATATATTTCCCACTATATCGTTCAATCCTTGATGTTCTGTGAATGTTGATATAGGTGTGTGCATTTTATCCCTTTCGTGACGGGCGCAGAGCTGGTGCAGCATTAAATAGCATGTGCCAATGCACTCTCTAACATGTGGATCGCCATAGGGTGCCTGCACTGGCTTACAAGGTCAATGTAAATATAAGAAAATGCATGGCACAGGGTTTTCGCAAAATTTCAGAAATCCAGTCATGGAAGTGTTATACATCGAATTGAACTCGGCACAAAATATGGAAGTTTAGCTTGAAGACTTATATACATAACTTCGCCAGTGAACGTAATATAGTGCTGTCGTGAATTATATAGAATTTATATGGGTATTTTGGTTCCCGAAAACCTAGGGCACATTACAAAAGGCGGCTGGAAAATACTAAAGGTGAAGTTTCTTTGTTTTGATACCCCTACCCCATTTAAAGTCTTGAACACTCTATGAACTGAAAGCATATGCTCCCAATTTTAACTTCGGGTTTAGAGAAGTGGTCTCTATATCAGGAAATACACATCTTTTATGGATAGGTTGGTTCCTGAATGCCTGGGATACCTGCCAATTCTGACTGTTTTTGGATGACATCCTAACCTATTTAATATTTCGGACACATCGTGAACTGCAGTTATATGTTCTCAAAATTAGCTGGGTGTGCGAACGAAATGTGGTGCTATTGGGGAATTAGGGAACACCCAATTGATATGGGTGGTTTGGTTCCCCCGAACGCGTCTGACAAATACGAAAGGCGAATGTTCTGTTTTGAGGACCCCACTATCCCATTTGAAATCTTAAACACGCCACGAACTGAAAGGCTTTGCTTTCCATATTAACTGAAGGTGCGGAAAATGTATTATTATGAGGAAATACCCATGTTGTATAGATGGGATGATTCATGAAAGCCTATGGAACCCAATCCCTATTTGAAGTCTTGAACACACGACTAGCTGAAGGGATATGCTATCAGTATCACCAGAGATTGTGGCGGAATAGCTGTTCTATCAGAAACGGTGCAATATTTAATGATAGGTTGGTTCACGAAAGCTTATGACACCTTACAAAAAGTGGATAACAGACGAGAAAAGCGAATTTTCACGGTTTTGATTGACCCTCTACCCCATGTAAACGTTTGAACCCATCACAAAATGAATGAATGTGCTCTTCGTGTCAAACGACGATGTGTTCAACTGACTATTATATAAGGAAATACACAATTGTTATAGATGTATTGGTACCTCACAGTCAAGGACACTTTTCAAAAAGCGGCTGGCAAATAAAACATGTGATTTTTCACTGTTTTGATAACCCCCTACCCTATTTGAAGTCTTGACGGCACTACATGCTAAAATTATATGCTCTCAATAGTTATTAAGGGTGTGATCAAAGGTTAATTTGTAACGGGATATACACTGCATGGATGTGTCGGTTCCCGAAAGCCTGCACCGTGTGATACTTCACAACACGCGGCTGGCAAATAATAAAGGCGAATTTTCACTGTTGTATGTACCCCCACCCTATTTTAAGTATTGAACACATCACGTGCGGAAGGGATTATGCTCTCAATATCAACAGATGGCAATATATGATATATAAGGCTGTGTTGATTTCCGACAGCCTCGGATACATTAAAAAAAGCTGTTAGCAAATAAAAAAAATGCAATTTTAATAGTTTTTTTTATCACCTACGCTAATTTAAGTCATGAAAACACCACGAACTGAAGGGGTATGATATCATACATCTTTAAATACATCTTTAATTTCATCCACCATCCTTTATGTTTTAAATATCTCCATACAGGGGCAGCAGGAAGACGACCAACCGTGATCATGCTGTTCCGGCCTTTACCATACGTATGATCTACTTGTCCATCATTTTTTGTTGTTATATATCATTTGTTGATTTACAAATAAAAATTAAATCAAGCAATCTCAGTTTTAACTGAGGGTGTGGACAGAGGGTATTGCTCAGGAAGTAAACAATTTATATTGATGGGCTGGTTCCTGAATCCTGGGACACTTTGCAATAATCGGCTGGCAAATACGAAAGGCGAATGTTCACTGTTTTTGGGACCTACTACCCTATTTATAGTTTTGAACACTCTACGACTTAAATTGATATGATATACGTTTTAACAGAGAGTGTGGATAAAATGATATTCGATCAGGAAATATACAATTACTAATGAATTACTATGTATGGGCTCGTTCCCGAAAGCCTGCGGCACCTTACAAAAAAACAAACGATAAATAAGAAAGACAATTTAATTTTTGTTATGGTTTGGAGATAACCTACCATATGTTAAGTCTTGAACGCCCAACGAACTGAATATATGACAAGGTTCTCTCAGCTACACACATGTGGGTAACTAGCTATGGTTCGATGGGTTCGGATGAACCCGCCCTGGGAAGGACAATGTCCGACCATGCACTGTACACACTATGTACGTTATCGCAACATTCTTGACATTGTGTGTTACCAAAATGACATTAATTTCGACCTTATTCGAAAAGGGTAGCAAATGGCGGTTTTATGCAGCGCTTAACATTGATCTAAGACGCCTTTAAACATTACACTATTATCCCAGTCATGTGTACAAGCCAACCAGTGAACCGGCTGCAGCCATTATATTGTGTACATGTGCTGCTATAGTTTGATCAAAACGAGATCTGATATACTCAATGGGATGACAAGCTGACTGGTACTGGTACTCGTTTAATGCACGAATGGTGCGAAGTCGACACAGTGCGAGCGAGCTTGCACGTCGCTCAAAGCGGCCAAGCCACTTTCACAATAAACCACAGGCGGACTGCGAACTCATATCTCTGTGTTGACAGCGAAGACACTTGACCACCGTGCTCCACGTGACATATTTTCGATTTACAGAAGAGACAAAAACAGTATCCAATTAAATTTCGAAGCAGTTTGAGTCTACTCTTATGAAGCTTACGCTCAGTAGGGAATCGCAGCAGGCGATCAGAACCTTTCGTACTGTACTATTGGGGGAAGTATCCAAGATAGAACATTTGAAGTCTACCACTGTGGCGCTTGCGCTTAGTGGGGAATCGTGCTATTTTGTTTTCGAACTGAAGAATCGGTAGGCGTCCAGAACAGTTCGTACTGAACTATTGGCGTTAATACACTTAGACAATATTATACTTGCTTAGTATATACATATGTCGTACACGAACCACCCGTGCAGTGGTTCGATTATAGCTCCCGGAAGGGAAATGAAAGTTAATGATTCATAATATTTGTCATGATGAAGTCTGAACGTTTTGCTGTGTGGTCGGTCCGTCACCAGATCATGCTGTGCTAATATCACCCCGTCCAATGTGCTCCCCGCATCAATTATGCCGTTGCAATCACAATCATGACGAACCCGCCTTAGGGAAAAACTGGCTACGCCTAGGGCTACACATCATACTATTTTGCTTTTGATTTAGATACAAGAAAACCATAGTCAGAAATGGTAACGCCACCAAGATCATATTATTAGCCATAAATATAAATTATAATATAAAATATATTGGTTACATGAATGCACCGCCTCAGAATTCCGTTAAAACAACTAATCCTTCAAATTATTACAAAAAAACTACGGCTTATTACTGCAGGTTTTTCATTCACCAAACCAGACAGCTTCTAAATGCGGATAAAAATTGGGTTCCCGCCATAAAATCTTCAAGTGTGCATGGCCCAGCCATTGTTCATACCTAAACATCGAACGCAATTAACGCGGTCATAATAGTTAAATACTGCACCTATAAGACATCCATCGAATACACACCCCACGAAAACCCGAAATGTGTTGTCCTGCGAGATATCCCATCGCTATAGCTCAATTTGACACGGCCAGATTAGCCTTTCTACAATATCCTAAAACATAAAGCTTCTCAAATCATCGGCATAGTCAGTAAAACTTTCACGAATTAACTTGGACATTCCAACTACAGCTTTTACCGGACTCGGGGTTGCAGTACAACTTTAACGCGTCCCAAAATAACCGAAAAAAAACAATTATCTATTTATAACATCCCCATAGGTCCACAGATTTCTAAAATTTGCCCAACAGTATACACCGGTGGCGTTAATAATGGTATATGAAACTGGGCGAACTGCCATCTTGGTGAGACTACAGTGGGAATTCATTTTAACATGATATTTATGTTCTATATTCCTGATTATTTAGAGGGACAATAACAATCACTTTAACAAAGGTGATTTTGTTTGACATTTATGAGAGTATATATGTATACATTGTGTGTCATATGTTGTTTAAAACAAATATTTCAGTCCTACAATGTCGACGTCGATGCATGTTTATCTTAACTCTTATCAATAAAATGTGTTGTTGTTGTTGTTGTTGTTGTTGTAACTGGTGGCCTGGAAGACTGAACACGCCTTTAATTACTCAAACAATGTCTCCGAGCCCAATTTTCAGTAAACGAGTCATGTTGGGTCCCATTATGATCAATTAGGAAATTTGGTAAAGTTGTTATAAAAAATATGCAATATGTAATTATTTTTTACCAAAAACGTGTTTGGTGAGGGGTAGCTCAAAAGCAGTATATCGGAAACTGTTTAAACATTCTATTAACATCTTTCTACATATGCTTGACAGATAACTACTACACCATATTGATACAATTTTTTAAGTAGAAAATAAATGTTTCGGCTCCAAATGGCAGGAAAATCCAAATTAACCACCACTTTTTTCCTATAAAGTAGTAATTTTAACACCAACAATGTTGACAAATAATTTAGTACTTAGCCACAGGGCTCACTTTACAAAAATCGTTAATTTCTGGGGAAAGTCACCGGTGCGTATCGCTCATCGTCGATTTGGAAATAGCCAGCACCAATTCCGTTATTTTTCACTGTCATTTTCGTGAACAAAATATATTTCTTACAAAAAAAAGTTGGTTTCAACTTGATCTACCTTGGGTAGGGGTATCTCGAAAACTAGAAGCTCTGTTTCGGTTTGGCTGCTGCATTATTGAGCAATCGGCATCTCACGAGTCGGCAAAATATCAAACATGCTTGATATGCGAGTCCGATTGCTCAGCAAAATAACCCGACAGACCTTATCAATCGGACTCCCCAGCCCGATTGCGCAGCTCGATTGCTAAAGTGTATATTTATCTAACTTATATACTCCCCTAATGGACTACGTTGATATTGTCTGGGACTGTGCGCCACAGCAACAGACTGAAAGACTCGATCGCCTTTATAAAGATGCAGCAAGAATTGTCACTGGATTAACGCGCTCTCCCCCCATTAAAGATTTAATGCTTGAAGTTGGCTGGCCCACACTGCAAATAAGACGGGAATTTCACAAAATAATAAATGCTGACGCACCTAGTTATCTAACCATACTCCTACCACCACGAGCCGGTGAGGTATCGGGTTATTCCTTCAGAAGACCTGGCGACTTCTACGCATATTATTGCGAAACTGAACATTTCAGAAAATCGTTCATGCCAAAAATGTGCCTAACTTGGAACAAGCTGAAAGCCTAGATGAATTCAAGATAGTCCTCAAAATTATATACTACATACCCAAACCCCCAAACTACTATTATACCGGTTCCAGAAAAAAACAATATAATACATACCAAATTGAGAAATAAATGCAGCGACTTAAATCATGACAAATTCGAAAACCACATAGCTCTTAGCCCATTTTGTGATTGTGGAAACGAAATCGAAGACGCCCACCATTACTTTTTCTTATGTCCCCTATACCAGACACAACGCGTACGGCTTTTTAACAGGCTTAGAACAAAGGGTATCACTGTATACAATATCGCCGACCTCCTTAAAGGCACGTGAGGCCTTAGTTGTCGAAAATATTCATATTTGTTCCAATCACCGTTAACAGAAAAAAACATTAAAACGCATACAGTTTCGTTCATATATACCATGACCATCGCGTAAACAGCTTGTTATCACAAAGACCTACTATATTTTACCTAAGCAAGAGCCTGATTGTGTTATAGAAGACAGCACAATGCTGCTGGCTAATCACACACAAATGGCATAAACGCTCTTTATTAGTTCCATATCAGGAATTCACCAACAAAGAACGCTCTTTATGTTTACCATCATAATATAAACAAACACCAGAAAAGTAACTTTTTATGCTTTTGTTTACATAACAATGGTCAAATATATGACAATAACATACTGTTTATGCGATATTTCTTATTTGTATACGGACAAAGTCTGTCTACATTTTGATGTTCTTTCTGTTTGTGGGGGTTTTTGACGGGTGGAAATATTTTCACAGGATACCCACCGCCAAGGCCAACCGTACCTAGGTATAACAAACATTAGTAATAACAAAAACAAATTAATATTTCCAGAAGTTCAAAAATATATAGTCGCTACTAACCGCTTTACCAATTAACACATTCACCACCTCTGGGTCAACGTCACGAGCGAACGCCATCTTCTTAGTACCCCAAAGCTAAAAGTTAATACTAAACTGACAAACACATCTTCTCTATGTCAACAACCAGTAATCAAACTAAATGAACTCACATATCGAACCCGGATCTGGTAACACAACAAAAAAACAATTTAAAAATATACATGCCATCTTGTTAATATAATAACGTGTGTAATTGTATGGGGAGAGGGGCTATCTAAGTTGTATAACTTGTGCCCCAATCCCAATTGTACATAAACGATACAATAAAATATGTTTAAACTAAGTGTGCCGGGCAGTGATCAGAGATCACCTGCGAAAGGGTGTTTGTGGTGACTCATCCCCCCCCCCCCCAACTTTGGTCAATATTTTCAACAGTTTTCAGTTTTCAACATTTCATATCTGCAAAACATCAGTTGGAAATTGAAAATGTTCTTGTAGTTTGATTTTCAAACAATTTATTGGGAGGAATTAATTGTTTCTGGACCAATATTTGCATATTTTCCTAATTTTTGTCAAAATTTTGGACTGAAGTGGTCATCGGTTGGAAATTTTCCAACCTTAGGGGGTGACAGGTTGGAAGATTTCCAACACTTGGAAAGCTTGTGCCTGGTCCCTCCCCTGTGGCCAGTCAAAAACTGCTAGTTAATTTAAGAAAACATTATTGTCATACATTTGGTCAACATTGTCATTGTCGTTGTTATCATTTGGAAATTTAAGGTTTGAAATGTCCAACTCTATGAGGAAGGCTTGAGGCTAGTCTAGATGCTAGGATTTTGCGATTTTCTTGTTCAGATTTCAATATTTCCCCACACCGGGCCGAACCATGTCGGCCGGTGTGTCATTGCACCCCCCCCCCTCCCCCCGTGGCCAATACAAAACTGCCAATTAGTTTAACAAAACATTATTTTACTACATTTGGTCAAACTTTCGAACCTGATGGGGAGCATGAGGCTTGAAATTTCCAACACTATAGGAAAGCTTCAGTTGAGACCAGTCTAGATGCTAGGATTTTCGATTTTCTTGTATAGTTTTCAAAATTGTTCTGGTTAAAGTATCTGAATGTTCTCATACCGGGAATATAGAACCATGGTTTATGAATATATATATGATATTAGGCCTGAGCACTGAGGTGGAAGGGGGTGCAAATGGAATTATGCAAAACTTGTGTTTGGTCGATTCAAGGGGAAGGTGGACACACCCCAACAGAGACCCTCTAGCCACGTCCATGGCAGTGATACTGTAAACCTTAGCACACCACCAATAGAAGCGGCCATTATATGTCTATGTTGGACACTGATTGGACGCTGTTTGCACTGATAGGTTGGACAGTGTGAATATTGGGTTATGAACCACTGACTTTCATTTTTAAAGTTGTGTAATTTACACTGCGACGCATCCGCTCACAGTTATAAATTATGGCGAGCTGAGAACTGATTCTGGAAGAGATTGGTCATTTACACGTACATGTATATAAATTTGTTGCGTGGCATGTGGGTCATATTCACGAAAGTATCATATAAATGGAGGCACTGAACAATGGAGCGGCGTATCTGGCACAGTTTAAAATGTGTTTCACAACATGTTCGATTTATCACGAGACATATTTTGACGTGTGCACAATGACAATTTGTTATCAAGTATTACAACCACTATTCTGAGAATCCATAACTATTATCTAGCAAAGACGTTGAGTGTGATCGCTACACAATGTTTAAGCGCAGTGGATATATAATTAATACGCATCATGTTCATTCCCGCGATAGCTATCAATATTTTCAGACGCTTGAACATTCACTGTATACATCATTATTGACCTTTATGTTTTATATATATATCTGCCTTTTCAACTTTTTCTCGACGTCTATTAAAACTGACGGGAGAATCCATTTAGTGAAGGATAGGATTAAGTGGCATGGAATACTCCTCTGAACAGGGTGATCGAATAGTAACCATTTCTATAATAAATACTCATTGACTAGAACAATCTAAGAATTCATTGTAACCAATGGGTTCCGCACTTTGTCCTCAGTGTTCAAATCAAATCAATAACCAACTGGTTCTTCGTGGAACTGAGAACCATTTGGTTCTTCATGAATAACCCCAGGAAGAACCAACACAAATTGCGACATGTTGGTCTCCATAATGCATAATTTGGTTATTCAATCTCATTCCTCGGAACCAAATCCCTCGGATCCCGGGGTTCTTAATTTTGTTCCCATGGTGCTACCAAATAGTTCTTCATAAATTGTTTTGGTTCATCGCCAAGAAGCAAACAAAGACCAATACCGGGGTGCTTTTACTATAGTTTTTTGCTGCATGTTTTTGGGTTTTACCATATAAGGGTAAGATTTTTCTATGTGTGGTGTAGTTGACATGTGACTGTTATTAGCATACTCTACTTTCTACATTATTATACAAATTTTACACTCGACAACGGTGTCACGCATTGTAATATACTAGAGAATTGACTATAGTAAAATAGTAGCTATAATATAATGAAAGCGGCTTGTATTTATTAATGACGCCAACAGAAATAGAGTTATCTTTCGTGTGATTCTGATCATTTCAGCGATATTTGTATCTTATATTCATGATGTTCGTGTTTGTGGTGAAAGTCATACATTTCTTCGGTTTTTATATACATAATGGCACCTAAGTAGAATTTCTAACAGCTCTCCTGAATCAAATTCCGAAGACGTTTATGAGAACACTCGAATCTTGTCAGTTGCATATGTGGATATTTAAAATGAATTAATTAACAAATATTTCAAACAACTCGTCGAACTTCTCGTCTCACCCCCGGGATTCGCGACTCCGGCGCCCGATATGCTGACACAACTTGTATTCTTTCTGTTTAGTGGTAAATGCAATTAATGCGTATATAACAAACAATGCGGTATCCACGCACCCCGGTTATCTCCTCCAACGAGGCGAGAACCCTGGGTACCACCCCACCCCGGCCTTGCCCAAAATATTGTGACCCCCACTTCTTTTTAGCTTCCGCCGCCCCTGTACGTTTCATTTCAACATGTATCAATGACCCATCCAAACTTATTGTATTGCATATATGTACTTTAATTTTGCTTAACGTCACGTTACCACGAGTTCGCATTTCCACGTGCATTCTCGACGCTGTCAGAGTTTGTTCCATGTGTTCATAATTCGGCCTTTGTTTATTTACATTTGACGTCTATTAATTTTTTAAAGGACTTATGTTAAGTTGGAACTGACTTATTGGATGTGATTCGGCATTTACTATTTTACATTTGACGTATATTAATTTTAAAAGGACTTATGTTAAGTTGAAATTGACCTATTGACAATTATTCGACAGATTTTTCTTTTCATTTTACTTCTATTAAGTTGGAATTGACTCATTGATTAATAGTTAACGCCAATTGATTTTTATTTAACTTATTTTTTTTTTACCAAATGGCCCAGCTGAATGGTCACCCATAATTTGAGATGAAATATAAAAATATATGTGAAATTAATACATCGGAACGGCGAATATGACTTTTGAATCGGTTTGTGCCCTTTCAACCACGACAATTAAGTCATACAGACGAACAAGAAAAACGATACGTTATATGTAATGTAAGTCAAATCATCGCAACATGATATAGAATTGTTCCATATCATCGACATATCTTAAACTAAATTTAATTTGAAATCTCTCTCGCTGTATGTTTCTTGTTATGTGGATCACAATAACAGCAAGTCATTACGTAATATCCCTTAAAGGGGTACTGTACACTAAATCCGACCATTTATGCGACCATCTCTTATTATACTCAACAGAATATATGCAACAAATGAATGGATTTGAACCATGTATTAGTGCAAAATAAACTCATGTGCTCTGTGAACGATGCAAACAACATGGTAATTATAATTAAAATTAATTCATGACTCCAGCCATAAATTCATTTTCATTACCACGTTGTTTGCATCATTCATAGATAACATGTGCTCAGTAAACATAGAATTATAAAGTACTCAACGTGCAGATTCCCTGACAGCTCTCTAATGATTCCCTAACACATTAATTTTGTAAACCCCACTGTTTCGTAACAACCGCGAACTGTGGTGTTTGGTAATTTGCATAATTCTTTTTAATTTGCTATTATAACACGCTGTGTATAAATGGTGTTATCACGGAGAAAAATCCGTTATAAGGTGTAATGTTCCTATTGGACCTTCTTTTTATCATTAATGAATACCGTGGATCAAATAGATAAACATTATTATACAGTTGGTATTTACAGCAGACAATTGCACACACGATGTTGATACGTTACAAATACGTTTCTGTACTAAGCTCTGATGGCCACTCTTTATTAAAAATCAGTTGACAATTTGCTTTCGGCTTTACATTCCTCCGAATTCACAAGAATAATTATCCTTAGATAGATAGATAGATATATTTATTGCAATACACCAATTTATGGCAGTTGCACAATTGAAAATAACGAACATATATATCATAAACAACATAATAACAAACATAATATAGTTAATTTCTAATATTGATCATGACACATTTGCAATTGTCAACTACTAATGAGCTGTTTTCTCCGAATGTTACGTAACAGTCTGTAACAGTTATCCATTTCATTTGCACCACTAAAACTTGTTAGTTTCACATTTTAGCGTTCTCGAAATTAACACGCCTGCGCTCATTTATAACGAAACCGAACGTTTGCCGCATGGCTACTGAACTTCGAAATTGCTTTACTCCTATTTCCGTGAACCGATTCCCAAAATGCCAACAGAAAACTGATAGGAAAATAACTGTGCAACTGATAGAAGTGGTAAAGGTACTCAATCCGATAAAACTCCTCTCAATTACTATTTCAATGGCTTCGGGGGTCAAAAATATTTGATTCGAGTCGAGGAAGTCACCCATCAAAGCTCAGATTTGTTAGATATCGATTTTAGAAATCTATTATTTTTCATTATCGGGAATACTATCTGGCCCAGAACTCAGTCAAAATTGCGTTAAAATTACCACTTGATTTTAGAGTTATCCATCCTTGTCTGTTTGAATAGATTTGGAGTACACATCCAGAGCAGATTACGACAGTTATTAGTACTCATCTCGAGAACATAACAAATTTCTAAAATCAATATCTAATAACTCTGAGCTTTGTTTGATGGGTTCCTCGACTCGAATCAAATATTTTGTACCCCCAAAGCCAAAGAAATAGTAATATAGGACCCTCTGATCGGATTGTTGTTGTTGGAATCTGTTGAGATGGGGACCCTCTTTACGGATTGAGTACCTTTAATTGGTCGAAAATTTGAACTTTTTATTTTCTAAAAAGCGAAGATTCCAAAATAAAATCAACTCTTCTAACTGGATGTGTGTACTCCTTTGTCAGCATGGTCAGATGAAAACAAAGAAAAGTGGTCACCCTTGTCTTCGTGAGATACGGGGATTTGTCGCGGATCTCTACCAACTACATGAGCTAGGTCTCGAGCGGCATGCAAATTCCCGTGTCTCACTCAATCGCGGGCGATAACTCTATATTGCAAAATGATACATCGTGTTGCAGATCATGTTATAATCATGATATATCATGATAAATTATGTTAAAGATATTGTTGTGTGTGATGCTAGAGGGTATCACCCCTCCCCCCTTAATCATGAATACCAGTTAATTTTGGGGCGTGAATCCTGAATACATGTCAAGAAATAATATGCGATAAATGACACAAATTGACAGAGAGATACAAGCAGAAGTTACATAGACACATTATGATCCATTATACCTGACATGATATTGGAGTAGAGTATTATGGGCGTTATGAGGCCGTTATGCTACGATTAATGATACTTTATGATGGCATGGTGGTCGAATATGCACAAGAAGCTATTCTACCCACTCATTCACACAGATAACTAACAGAAAATATTATTTTGCGCCATCAAAACCTGCGTCTAAGATGTTTTGCTTGAACCCGAATACCAGTTAATTCCGGGGTATGAATCCCGCGTGCGGCTTCAAAACACCCTGAATCCCGCGTACCGAAAGGGGGGTGATACCCTCATACTATATATATTTTTGGGATATGTTTACTTTTAGACTTGAACATTACATGTCGCTTTAATTTTGTTGTTGAGAAAGCTATATTTAACCACTGAAGATGTCCACTAAGTAGATTTTCTTTTAAAACTTTTCTTATACTGATATTTACCGTTGCTCTTCATTTGTTGATCGATCAATATTTTCACTGGTGTAACATTGCATGAGCTGCAGTGTTATTGATATGTATGTTTTATTGTAGCTCAGAACCCCAATTACCAAAATTTCGACAGCGACCGTTGTTTTTGGTGGGATGGCTTTGGGTTCTATGGAAAAACTTACAACCAATGCAGAATTCAATGCCAGGCTAACGGCGGTGATCTTGGAATCATTGATAGCCAAGCTGTGGCCAATTTCGTGGACACAATGTAAGTAACTTATTATATGCGAACTCTCCACCGTTGCTCGGAAATGAAGCTGTCACGTGGAACGCTGGGGAAGCTTTACAAACAACACTATTCTGGCGACCACATGACAATCCAGAACTTCTAGTTCTAAACAAACTATATTAGTACGATAAGTACACGTCGATAACGAGCAGTCAGTCATGATTATAAATTAGTCATTAATTATTTGCCATCTGTGCAGATAGCTGTTTAAAGGTACATAATCCGAATTAACGCTCGTAAATCACTATTTCTTTGGCTTTGTGTGCAAACATATTCTATTCGAGTCGAGGAACCCACACAGCACAGAGTTATAAGATATCGATTTTTGAAATCTGTTATTGTTCACCACCTGGCGTATTTGGCGGCCTAGCAAATATTCGACGAGCCGACTGACATACTCTCGTTATACCAAATTGCATTGAACAAACTGTTGATATATAACACTTTTTGGGAAATTGTATACTATTGTAATTAATCGATTCTGATAACTGAAGTCTTTTGAACAAAAAAATTTTGTTGTTGCTGTTGTTGTTGTCGGTGATAAGGGGACCATCGAATCGGTCTGTTTACCTTTAATAGGGACAATATTTCGGATATTGAATTGAATATATTTTCAAACAAGACAGAAAGAACAACACTGAATTAAATATGGTGGAGTTAGATCTAGATTCTGAAAATTGGGTATTTTCCAAGTATTGGCTCAACATGAAATCTGGCTTCGCTCAAGACTTTTCCTAAACTTACAATACTGAACTGCGCTCATTCATTCTGAAGCGGTGAAATTCCATTTTGTTTTGATATCAAAAGAGTGTAGATTACAAACCTATTTCTCGTTTCTAAATAGTGGTTTTCACCTGCATGTAAAGCATCTGTCGTTCGTTGAATCGCCAGGGTTGCGTTTATTTAAGAAATGAATGTAGAGGCTGTGTGTTATTGGGGGATACGGCGCTGTCGTTGTGGTCGTTGTGGTACATTAAGCGGTTTACACTAAATGTGCCCCAAACGACCACAGCGCCGTATTACACAATAACACACACCCACTGCATTCATTTCTTATATTTATATAGCTTTTTGATGACTTATTCCCATAAAAAGCCAAGTGTATAATATTCTTAATTATTTTCACAAAATCTGCCGATAATTTGAGACTAGCCCACGCAGCGCATTATGTCAGCCCAATATAAGATTTCGAAACTCTTAGCTACGATAACGTGATCGATATAAATAACTGGCTTCAGATGCAATTCGGCCGAACATTGAAATGCACGCTCAATTATTCTGCTGACCGCTTTTAGTGATTTGGTCAGATTATGTCAACAATTTGTAACTTTCTGTTCGTGTTACACTCTCTGCATTATAGGGATGTAAACCGGGTGACGCAGTTGAAAAATCACCAAACAGGATTTAGTGTATACACAGACGGGCTATGAAAATATTATGAATATCATGTCGAAGATATGGGGAAATCGGTAGTTTGTCTGCTAAATGTAAATATGGCAATATGTAGTAAACCTCTGCCGGTCTGAGAGAACTTGTCGCTGGACACATAACCTCTATCAGTTTTCTATCTATTCATAGAACCGTCGTTTCAGCTATATATTAGGCCATATTGCACACCACAACAGTGTCGGATTTATTGATAGCGCGGAAAGACCGCACAGGTGGATAATTTAATTTGAAAACTAGCTACTAACACATACTGTCAAATAGATCTAAACGGCCTATACGCCGGCCATGCAGCAAACTTACAAACGTTTACGCGAATCAGGTTTCCATCCCATAAATGTACATGGAGCACAAAGCTTATTTGAAATGGACATTTCCACAGCTGTCAATCTAATAATTTTAAACATATGTGACCCGCCATGTCAAATCCAGTCGTAAGTCGGGATTTATTTACCCTGTGCCAATGCATTCTCTTATATATGCGAGTCGACCATAGGTCGCCTCGCATATATAAGAGAATGCATTGGCCTAACAATTTTTTATCACTTTTTTTAAATAAATGTTTCTTACAATTTTTAGGACATAAAAATAAAAAACACCCATTACCCTGCAGGGAGCCCCACACATATATAGAAGCATATAGAAGAGTGTCGTCTGCTCATGTTTGTCTGGGGCTCTGTGTGGATGAAATTATAAAATTGTTAAAGAATACAAGAAAAAATTATTAAAATTGTAAAAAATTATTAGGCCAATGCATTCTCTTATATATGCGAGGCGACCTATGGTCGACTCGCATATATAAGAGAATGCATTGGCACAGGGTAAAAAAAATCCCGACTTACGACTGGATTTGATATGGCGGGTCACATATCTGTTTTACCAATCAGCGACTGAGTGGATCGCTTGCTGATATGAAAACTCTTTGTTCACACTAAATTTAATATCCCAGCATACTTCCAGTGTTAAATTGCCTATTTTCAAACAACTTTCTTGTTGTCAAATTGGGCCTAAAACTCAAATTTCGATGTGTGCAATGATGTTGGAAATGCATACATGATTATAACAATGTTTTTCCTTTTGCGTGACATTCGTCATATTTTTCACAATTAAAGACGAAAATAAGGTATGTTCTCTGTGCATTATAGCATATTGGCAGGCGCTGTAAAACTAATTGAACTATTTATGCAGACGACTTGTCAGGGATGTGGCTAGAGGGGGGGGGTGTGGGGGGTGTCTCACCCCCCCCCCAGCAGAGAGCTATATTTTCAATAGTTGGAAATTTCATACCTGCCACAACGAAATTTCACACCAACAATAGGTTGGAAATGTTCTTGTAGTTTGATTATAAAACAATTTATTGGGGGAATTTATTGTTTTTCGACCAATATTTGCATATGTTCCTATTTTTGGTCAAACATTTTGACAGAAATGGTCATCAGTAGGAAATTTTCCAACCTTAGGGGGGTGACAGGTTGGAAATTTCCAACACTTGGAAAGCTTGTGTCCTGGTCCCTCCCCCGTGGCCAGTCAAAAACTTCTAGTTAATTTAAGAAAACAATATTGTCATACAATTGGTCAACATTGTCATTGGAATTGTCATCAGTTGGAAATTTTCCAACCTAAGTGTGGGTGTAGGGTTTGAAATTTCCAACAGTAGGAAGGCTTGAGGCTAGTCTAGATGTTAGGATTTTGCGATTTTCTTGTTCAGATTAAAAAAATTTCGCACACCGGGCCGAACCATGGTCGGCCCGGTGTGTTATTGTTCCTGTGGCCAATAAAAAAACTGCTAATTAGTTTAACAAAACTATATTTTACTACATTTGGTCAAACTTGTGGACTGAAATGGTCATCAGTTGAAGAATTTTCCAACCTGAGGGGGAGCATGAGGTTTGTAATTTCCAACACTAGGAAAGCTTCAGTTGAGGCCAGTCTAGATGCTGGGATTTGTGATTTTCTTGTATAGTTATCAAAATTTTCTCACACCGGGCCGAACAACCATGGTCGGCCCGGTGTTTCCTGGTCTGTTGTCGGTAGCTGTGTGCATTTGTCTGGAATTAGATCACTAGTTGTTTTTTGGGGGGCAATTTTCAGGTTAAAATATCTTAATGTTCTCATACTGGGAAAATAGAGGCATGGCTTATGAACATATAGGAAATTAGGCCTGAGCATGAGGTACGAGGGGGGGGGGGTGCAAATGGAATTATGCAAAAAGTTGTGTTGGTGCGATTCCGACTCAAGGGGGGGAGGTGCAAATGGAATTATGCAAAAAGTTGTGTTGGTGTGATTCCGACTCAAGGGGGGGGGGGGTGCAGTTGGAAATTCCCAAGGTGGACACCCCCCCAGCGGAGACCCTCTAGCCACATCCCTGCGACTTGTCTCCTAGCAACGGTATGTTCCTCTCACTAATGCCACAGCTATTCATTCGCTTTATGTATCATGTATGTGGACGGCTTAATCGGTGGCGTAATGTGAGTTTCGCATTACCGATTGAGCAACAGAAGGGTCATATCAAGAAGCATGAACTAGAAACAGGGTGCTGAAGATAAACCAAATAGCCTTTTAATTAATGTGACACACTCCGTGCATGGGTGTGTTCAGAACAGAATACCGAATAAGCATAGGAGAGAATAGAATAGACACTGGGCCCTGATTGGTCAATAGCCTTGTGTGCTTTTTGCATAAAAAAAATCATCACACCTCTTCCCTATGGTTTCCCACTGGTAAAATAGCCATTGGCACAGGAATTAACCCTCTGTAGTGAAGTTTGAATTTTTTGTTGTGGTCTAAAATATGACAGTATTTTTTTTATGCGGTTCTGACACTAGTTAGGAAAACACAAAATTTAAAGGCGAATTCCCTGCCTGTCGTACCTGATTTTTTTGTGCAAAAAGTTTCCCAAAGTGTCAATTTTTCAGATTTAAAGAAAATTTTGGACCCAATGTTTATATTGCCAATAGTATACGCTAAAACGTTAGCACTGAGGCCTATGGAAAACATTTACACTTGTGTAACCTATACGCCGGCCATGCAGCAAACTTACAAACGTTTACGCGAATCAGGTTTCCATCCCATAAATGTACGTGGAGCACAAAGTTACGTAGAAATGGACATTTCCACAGCTGTCAATCTAATAATTTTAAACATATGTGACCCGCCATATTAAATCCAGTCGTAAGTCGGGATTTTTTTACCCTGTGCCAATGCATTCTCTTATATATGCGAGTCGACCTAAGAGAATGCATTGGCCTAACAATTTTTTATCATTTTTTTTAAATAAATGTTTCTTACAATTTTTAGGACATAAAATAAAAAACATCCATTACCCTGCAGGGAGCCCCACACATATATAGAAGCATATAGAAGAGTGTCGTCTGCTCATGTTTGTCTGGGGCTCTGTATGGGTGAAATTATAAAATTGTTAAAGAATACAAGAAAAAATTATTAAAATTGTAAAAAATTGTTAGGCCAATGCATTCTCTTATATATGCGAGGCGACCTATGGTCGACTCGCATATATAAGAGAATGCATTGGCACAGGGTAACAAAATCTGATATGGCGGGTCACATATCTGTTTTACCAATCAGCGACTTAGTGGATCGCTTGCTGATATGAAAACTCTTTGTTCACACTAAATTTAATATCCCAGCATACTTCCAGTGTTAAATTGCCTATTTTCAAACAACTTTCTTGTTGTCGGGTCTATGTGTGTGTCGGGTCTATGTTGTACATCTCCGTTAACACTTTATAAGTTTCGATCATGTCTGCTCTAAGTAGCCTGTATTTAATCGAAGTCCAGTATTAGCAGTCTAGCATGAACTAGAAATAGGGTTCTGAAGATAAACCGAATAGCCTTTTAATTAAAGAAATCTGACATACTCCGAACAGAATATAGTATAGCCTGTCATTTGTAACAAAAAAATGGGTTTCGTAAAAAAAAGAGGGATTTTTAGCAACATATTTTTTCTTAAAGCCCATATACTGGAGGCATTGGAAACCAATGTTGACAAGATTCTTGTCGCTTAGTTGCCTCAAAAGTGATGGTATCATAGCAACGTTATGTAATTTCTGAGAATTCTGGAAAATGACCATATTAGAAGTATATTAGTGATATCGGTGGACTTATACCGAATAATCATTCCAAAAATAAGTTATTTTCATAAATTTTATATATAAATAGTCAGACAACAGCGTTATTGTTATAAAGGAATTACACGCTGTGACTATCATTGACGCAATCACTGTCGTCATTTTAACGCCCAATAATGCGTCCCGAATAAAGTAATAAATAATAACATACAAGATACAAGATTTTATTGCAATAACACCTCAGTGGGCAGTTGCAAGCATATAACATATAATATAAAACATACATATACAATAATAGCATGAATTAAACAAACCCCGACTAAGTCAAAATTTATATTCAGTATACTCACTCACAAGTTGTTCTTATAATTATTATGCACTTGATAAAATCTGCCGTTTTTCAAAGAAGGACCGGATCATGTCGCATATGATATTTATGGTATCAATGTGCCTATTTTCCATTATATAATTAAATTTATTGTCTTCTGTCATTCTGTGGAAATCGGTTTTATACTCGCCTATTGCTGCGAAACAACTGATGCGAATGTTTTCGTATGCCGAACAATTCATAACAAAGTGTGATTCGGTCTCAACCGAGTTTGTCCTACAGACAGGACATATTCTTTATTGTACATAAAAATTATTGTATTACTAGAATATAAAGCATTTTGTAAAGAAAATGGTTGATGGCAAACTCTATCATTTCTTGTTCTCCTTTTTCTTATTTTTTCAACTGGGTAGAAATACGTATGTACGTAGCTCAACCGCTGTGTTCTCTGAAATGATAGTGCCCATGTGGTTGGAACTTCCGACCATCTTAGTTCATTGCTACATTATTCCAATTGGAAATATTGTTTGGATACTAACTGATTATATTCAATGAAATAAGTCCCCAATATACAGTAATGCCCTAAGTAACCGACCTCTTAACCAAAGCAGAATTATGGGTAACTTTTCAGGATTTAGTCGGAAATATGGCTTGTTGCCATTCATCGGAAAGCTCTCGCCGAAGCTTTCCGATGAATGGCAACAAGCCATATTTCCGACTAAATCCTGAAAAGTTACCCATAATTCTGCTTTGGTTAAGAGGTTGATTACTTAGGGCATTACTGTATCTTAAAACGTAAAATATTTTTTTTGTATATTCTAGGTTTCAACCATCGGGAAGTAATATCAAGTGGGCGTGGATTGGAGTCCGAAACATTGGCGGCACGCTTTATGACTGGGATAATAATATCCCAACTTTTAGTGGGCCATGGAAGTGGAAAACGGATGAACAGGAGTGTGTGTATGTCGTTATTTCCAAAATGGAATGGGCAGATTCAGCAGTTTGCAGTACTCAGTACGCGTGTCTATGTGGAGGGTATACGTCAGGTGAGTTCTTTCGGTGATACATTTGACTCCTACATCCCTGGCTCATTTTGGTCGTGCTAAGATGATATGATGTTGGTGGGCCATGCTAAGTCGATATTATGTTGGGGGACTTGCTTATTTAGCTATGATGTTGGCGAGTAACTGGCAACTCCAATATATAACGATTTCGCTTTACAATGTCCACGATGGAAACATGTTGATTTGAACCATTAGTTCAAGGCGGATTGGAGTTGTACCCCTTACCGACCGAGCCATCGAGGCCCCTGATATGATGTTTGTGTGTCCTGCTCATTTAGCTATGATGATGGTGGGTCCTGTTAAGTTGATATGTTGGTTGGTCCTGCCAAGTTGATATGATGTTGGTGGGTCATGTTGAGTTGATATGATGTTGGTGGGTCTGGATAAGTTGATATGATGTTGGTGGGTCCTGCTGTGTTGATATGATGTTGGTGGGTCCTGCCAAGTATCTATGACGTTTGTTGGTCCTGCTAAGTTGATATGATGCTGGTGAGTACTGCTAAGTCAACATGATGTTGGTGGGTCCTGCTAAATTGATGATGGTGTTGGGGTCCTGCTAAGTTGATATGCTGCTGGTGGGTCCTGCGATGTTGATATGGTGTTGGTGTGTCGAGTCCTGCTAAGTTGATATGATGTTGGTGGGTCCTGCTATGTTGATATGATGTTGGTAGGTCCTGTTAAGTTGATATGATGTTGGTGGGTCCTGCTAAGGTGATATGTTTTTGGGTCCTGCTAAGTTGATATGATGTTGGTGGATACTGCTCATTTAGCTATGCTGTTGGCGGCACAAAGTGGTGCAGTTAATAAAATTTGCCATTCAAGATAATATATATTCTAAAATATTTAGTGATTGCTATTCTTGTTGTTGAAACTTAACGATAAGCCATATCGATATTGATTATGGTCGCTATGCAGCTAATAACGCTGACATTATTAAATTATGTTAACCTATATAATAATATGTAGGTTTTTGAATGTATCAATTCGATTAGCTAGATCCCGCTAAAATATATAAATCAACACTTACATCGTAGCAAAGTAGTAGAACCGCTTGACACATGGCGTCCTAAATATGTTGCATATATATTCAAGTTGACGTGAAAGCATATTTGGATATTTGCATTTGATTTTGGTACTATCTGCGACTAATATGGGCGTTGCTATGGCAACGCCCACACATAGAGTTTCTGTTGGGAAATTTCCTATTCTACCATTGGTTGTACACCACCCCAAAGCCAAGCCGAATGTCTCAAGTTTGGCAATTCCATTTGTGGCTCCTTATATAAGATGGAAATTTCAAACTGGTACCTCAAGATTTCCAACCTATATATTATCTCAGTATGGGCGGAAATTTCGCAACTGATGACCAGTTCATTCCATAAATTTGAGTTCTAAAGTAGGAATATATTCAACTTTTTTGTGCAAAAACAACAATTGCAAATTAATTTCCAAACTAGTGATAGGAAAATCAAACTATCAAAACCTATATATATACTATTGAGACCTTAAAATGTGCATATAGTGTCCCACGTGCGACGTCAGAATACAGCGGCCAGTCGAGCTTTCTTTTTTGGGGTCGCTTCGGTGGCCGTGTGGTATTGACGTCGGACTTTGAGTCGCTGGGGGCGCTCGCCGTCATGGGCCGGGGTTCTAATACCACCCAATCCCAAAAATATTTGCACTGTCTCAAAAATCAAATTTGCATCTATCAGCACCTATTTTTATCAACCTATTTTTGGAATTAATTTTCTAACTGACGTCGTGACAGGAATGAATTTTGCAACATCAACAGGGGTAGTCGGAAAATAATTTCAGACACGTATGACATTTTGTTTATTTGGCCATTTTCGGGGACCACCATCCCACGACATTTGTTCGACCCCCATCCCTAGAAACACGAAATCAATTTTTTTCGGAAGAAACCCAACTGTGTATTTCAGTTAATTCTGTGTTCATTAGATTAGTAACTATAGCAAACTAATACAAAACAATAGAAGGGGGAGTGCCAGGATTTCCCCGACGTAAGGGCTACGATCCCCCGACAGAGGGGCTATATATAGCTACGGCCGGGCTGACCACTACAGATCTCCCCGACAGGGGGGGGGGGTAATCCTCCCAACAGGGGGCAGTAGCCCCCCCCCGACACCACTTATGATAGTCATACAATATTATTCCAAGGACAGGGATAATAGTGTAGCGACCAAACGCCAAAAGTGGTCCCCCCCCCCCCCCCCCCAAACACGTTTTTGGTCGAATAATTACATATTTTTGATAACGACGTTACAACATTTTCTAATTGATCTTAATGGGACCAAATATGAATCGTTGATTGAATTGTTGGTCCAGATACCGTTTACAGAGTGATTACAGATGTGTTCAGGCTCCCAGACCTCCAATTACAACAACATATTTTATTGATAACAGATAATTCTGCATTAACGTCGATTTCGTGGCACTAATATTTTTGTTATATACACAACGCATGGAAAACACATATCAGATATTATCGTTTCATCATGTGTTCGGAGAAAGAAGCTATTATATACACTAAAAATATATAACAATATCACTGTACTATGTACATATACCTGTATATAACAACATGTATGTCGATTAAAATTACACAAGAAATATGTTTTCACACTATAATTTGTGGCATGTTCAATCAAAATGTCTCTGAGAGCATATAATAAGACTTCGCATTATGTTGGTATTACATATATTATACACTAGCAGGGTTACCCGGCGTTGCTCAGGTTAATGTGATGTGACACCCTCTGTGGATATTGTGGAAATAGAGAATGGCATCACAAAACATGATACTTAAATATGGAATATAAGTAGTGGCTCACCTTGTCAGGTCGGAGCGATTATCATTTTGTTTATCACCTTTAATCTGTCCCACCAATAAAGAAGTATTTATTTATTTACAACTGCGTATACTTCAGACGTTATAGCATGAAACATGAACATAATAAACACATTAGTTCGAAAAAAATAAAAGACGACAATTGTGTTTTACATAGAGATGTATCAATCAATCAATCAATCTAGTCTATCATATCTGCATGAAGATACAGATATTTTAAAGATATGTCCAGGTGCCCCTCTATTCTGGTGCTATATATATGAACCATTCTAATATGCAATCCTCTGACGATTCAAGGTCCTTCAGTTTGAATGAATATATGTATCTCTTAAATGGATTGATATAAATATACTGGTAATGCTTTCTTCTATGTAACTGTGTTGCTAGATCACATAGGAATGCCCTGTTTCATCCCCATATAAATACAAGAAAACTAAGATGCATGCATCAGGTCGGCCGTGAACTATCTACCATAGAATTGTTGTAGCTATCGATTATACATTTTGGAACACCTGTCTGTATGTATGCATGAATGCATGTGTGTATGTGTTATAGACTCTAACACTGCTCGACTGATCCGACTCGGATTTGGTATTTAACGTGTCAACTTGACCTCGCTCATAGGCATGTTTCTGGACCTTGACCGATCCGACTAAAAATTTGTGTGTAGGACTACTTCGATCCCGGGAGCAATATTGACGGGTCCAATTTCACGTGGGACCATGTTCTCGAACGTGCTGATGTAGGCATGTTTCTGGACTATTTGGACGGGTCAAATCTTGATCCCGACCTGACTTTGACATTCAAAAAGATCAATTCAAGGTCAAATCTGGTAAAACGAAGTATTTCAACGAAATATAATACCTACTGTTACTTTTGTCCCAGGAGTGTTTCGGGTGGGTCATGACCCTGACCTGATCTTGACATTCAAAATTGTCAATTCAAGGTCAAATCGGGTAAAGCCGGGCGGATTTCGACGGGTACTTTTGTCGTGACTTTTGTCCGGGGAGTGTTTTGGGCGGGTCAAATCGTGACCCGACATGACGTTCACATTTAAAATGGTCAATTCAAGGTTAAATCGCGCAATTCTCCGAAAATCAGAGGGGAACATCCCGGACGAAGTAGGGTCCACCAGCTACTATTATATATTTCTAGATTTAGTTACAAACTAAATACCTGTATATTGTACAAAGAAATGTTTGACAAATATATCTGTATCAATATTACCATACGGGTCATTAAAATAGATACGACGAAACAAATTTTGAAGGGTGCATGGTATCAGGTAAATTTTTATATTTCAAATGATGACAGGAATGCGGAAAGTTGAAGTACCTACGTAATACTGGCTATCCGAATGAAGAGATATACATGTATATAAAAACCAAAATAGAAGATGACTGCTGGCGACAATGTTTTCCAAAAAAATTCAAAGCATTCGATAGCTCCCATCTAGTTGTCAGCCCGAAGATCAATATAAAGTGTGGTGACTATCAGATGAGGGATATGACTGTACAGTTGCTAAACAATTCAGTCACGCAAAAGAGGATCAAACAGTAAGATACCAAATTGCTGCCTGTGGTAATGTTTTTTAACGAAATTCGGGAAAATTAGATTACTCTCCCCCTGGTTATCCAGAAGATCATTGTGGAATCTGGTGACGATCGGACAAGGGGTGTCGTCTGTAGGATCAACCAAATTATTTAGCCATAAAAATAGTAAAATTCAAGATCACCGCTGGCAGTGATGTCTTCACAAGGACAGCTTGAGAACAAAACATGGCTCACATCTAGCGGTGACCCAAACTATCCACATGAGAAAAAGTTCTCCAATAAAAGCTGGCTGCAGGGTGCGCCAATTGATTCAAATTCGAAATTTAACAGGGTGTACTGCTTGTGGCCATGTTTTCCCCGCAAATTTGATAGACTGATGGACAAAACCACTGAATCCGTTGAATCAATATACATGTATACATGGATTAATGTATATGCATTGTTATACACAGTACTGGTATATAAAGGTACTGAAAATAACAATATTACTAGTATACACAAAATAAACCATATATCATGGCTATGGGTTCTAATATCAGAATATGACAGCTGATAACTTGGTGTGAATTGAAGAGTGGTGGTGTCTCACGCATATCTAACCCTCCATGTTAGAAACATGCCATTAAATGTCATAAGTATAATCTAGCTTGAGGACAGAAGTTATCCATAAAAACCCCCCTTAATTCAACCAGGTCCTCGCGCGATGTATGGTCGATCACATGAAGATCTAGGGGGGATTAGAATTGTTGTATAAAAACAGCACTGCATGTAAATATAAAAAAAAACAGCACTGCATGTAAATATAAAATAAAATAGTGCTACATCTTATTACAGATTATTGCCATATATAATCAGTGACTATACAGACAGTCTGACAAAATAAAGTTTCAGTGACACTCTGTCCGAAGAGGGGAATAATTCCATCTGTTACAGTCAATGGAGCAATTATGAATCTGGAAAGGTGAAATTTCTAAGTAATACTAGATATCGACATGACGCGATAACATATAACGTAAATGCAATATGGCCGCTGGAGACCATTTTTTCCTATAAAATTAAAAAAATATTTGATAGCTCTCATCTGATATATCAATATCAAGATAAATATGAAGTTTAGTGATGATCGGATGAGTGAAGTGGACTGTGCTAAACGGTTTAGTAATGCTTAAAAAGATTTTTACCTTAATATTTTTATGTTCACTTTATAAACTTCACTGAGTCATCTTTGTCATATATTGAGTTTGATATCTTTTGTTAACAGTTTATAAATCATGTATGTCTCATGTTTGTTATTTTAATTTATGTGTTTATTATCATTAAATAAAGTTGAATTCCTTAAAAAGATTCTTACCTCAATGTTTTTATGTTCACTTTATAAACTCCACTGAGTCATCTTTGTCATGTATTGAATTTGATATCTTTTGTTAACAGTTCATAAATTATGTATGTCTCGTGTTCGTTATTATATTATATACACTTTATAGTGTGTTTCAGAACGAAAACAAAATGAATAAAATCAACAAATTTGTAAATTTAAAAACAATTCAAACGTTGTTGTATTCCATGTCCCAGCCCGGACATATACACCAAATTTCAATAATATTCATTGAGAAACAACGGACCAAACGCCATATAACACCCCGTATGCATCTTTTATTCCGAGTTGGCCTTTTATTCCGAGTTGGCACGCGCCGATTGGGCGAGTTAGCCCTGGGGCGAGTACGCCGATTCCGACACCTTTTCTATTTGCAGCAGGTTAAGTTTACGCGTAATTTAATTTACAAAGTTCCCCAATTGGTATCGTAAATAGAGCGACCTTATTTGACAGAGAATGCCTCTGTTATTGATTATAAAGTTGCTATACATTAAAAACGACAATTCACATGCTCGTTCAAGCGCAGTAGTCTATTTTCCCCATGTTAAAGGACATCCACAAATACTAAATAACGCTAACTTACTGCCGAATGTTTTACACGACAACTGTTAACATATTTGGGCTGAATTCATCTGACGCGGTATTATTCCTCAAAATAAACAACAAAACCATCGTTACTTGGAAATGTAGTTTGGGCTAACATTTACATAAATCCTCCACATCATTATTCCGACACACACGTCAGATGAAAAACTCACATGAAGTAACCGGCCAAATTGGCCGAAATGACAGTTGAGAAGATATAATTGTTCAAGTGACTTAATTCTGTCACCATTTGTCGAGATTGTGAAATTGGAATGCCAAAAACTCCTTAGAACGACATGGGGAAGGCATGGGAGATGACTATACATGTATATAACTTTGTTGGATATCGGCGAATTGAATAATCTTATAAATGCTAGTGAATCTCCTCTCGCCACCAATGACACAAACGACCCCAAATGTGATTTAATTCATCATATCTTTAGAGAAAAACGTGCATGAATTTGGTGGAATCAGTACTAAATATATTTGTATCAACGTTGGTGCAACTCCACTCATGCATGACTTGAATCGCGCCACTTTTGTCACATTTAAACCACATTAGGCCCGTTCCAAACGACGGATTTTTGTCGACTCGAATCTAATTGTATTAAATCCGTCGGTGATGCGTCTGCGGTCAATTTTGTTTCAGACGGACGCATCTTTGTCGCGTCGAATCTAATACATCGGTCGATTTATTTAAAGGTGCACTCCATGTTACCTTCACAAAATGGTCACGCGTAGATATAGAGGCCTATATATACCGGTATGTTATACATATATATACTAAAATACAGTATAAATTATGTATAAATATATGCGCGATTGCAGCGCGAATATATGTGCATATGTATATGAGGATGTATATAGTACATATAGTTATATAATATAATATAATATAATATAATAGGCGCTACAAATAAATGTTAGATCGTGCAACCAATTGCCATAAATGTGTATACCATGCATGTAAATGCATGTATACAAGAATT
Source organism: Siphonodentalium dalli (assembly GCA_032622095.1). NCBI lineage: Eukaryota > Metazoa > Mollusca > Scaphopoda > Gadilida > Siphonodentaliidae > Siphonodentalium > Siphonodentalium dalli. Next base: position 63,652,298 of record CP136064.1, on the reverse strand, counting down.
ATTATAAATCAGAGACTACCACCCCTACCCTTATAATATATAAGGAACACCGAAATATATGAATTATTATAAATAAGTGGTTACCACCCCTATACCCCTCATAATAAGTAATGCCGGTATATATGAATTATTATAAATAAGATCAGTGGTACCACCCCTACCCCTTATAATGAGGAATACCGGAATATATTAATTATATATTATAAATCACAGGCTACCACCTATATATCCTTTATAATAAGGAATACCGGTATCTATGACTTGTTATAAATCATAGGCTACCATCCCTACCCCTCATAATACGTAATACCGGTTTATATTAATTATTATAAATATGAGGCTACCACCCCTACCCCTTATAATAAGGAATACCGGTATATATAAATTATTATAAATCATAGGCTACCACTCTGCCTCTTATAACAAGTAATACCTGAATATATGAATTATTATAAATAAGAAGTTACCACCCCTTTACCCACCATAATAAGTAATATCGGTATATATGAATGATTATAAATCAGTAGTACCACCTCTGCCCCTTATAATAAGTAATACCGGTAAATATTAATTATTATACATCAGAGACTACCACCCCTATTCCTTACAATAAGGAATATCGGTCTATATGAATTATTATAAATAAGTTGCTACAACCCCTACCCCTTATACCGGTATATATGGATTATTCTAAAACATTGATACTATATCCATTATAAGATGTGAGTCAGTGACATGCCATGTTCGTTGAGGAATCAAACTATCAAAATAATTACAATTTGCACAATGTTACCTAAGCAATGCTTATAGATATATCTTTCTTTATGACAAAGAGAGCGTGCGACAAATGACGTCATGTGGGTATTTCCTCAGATAAGGGGAGCCCCCTCATTATTATACCATTATCATATCATTATCATATCATTTGCATTCGTTCTTCGGCAACTTTCGGCTCTTCTCGTCACATGTATTAGATTCGAGTCGTCAAAAATCCGTCGTTTGAAACCAAGACGGATTTCAGACGCATCACCGACGAAGATTCGTCTGAATTGGACGGAGATTCGTCTGTGATGCGTCTGACACGGATCTAATTGTTTCAAACGTCGCATTTTTGACGCATTTAATACAATTGTGGGTCTGGTATTAGATTCGAGTCGACAAAAATCCGTCGTTTGGAACGGGCCTAGACTCATGCATTATATACTGGAGATGAGTATATATAAGTTTGGTGGTAATCGGCAACTAAACAAATTCCTATCATAGTTATTACCGCCCCCCCCCCCCACAATCTCTCACCCAAACAGCACACATTTTCCGTCTTCAAATCACACGTTTATATTCCTCGTATCACGGAGAAGAATAATATATCAATTTGGTCGAAATATGTGCTATAATATCCCCTCCCCTGACATCAACAACGTCACTTTAGAAACGTTTAACCCGCACCATTATCTTACTCGTAAAAAGTTACCCCTGTTACACCGCCTTGGTGCCATCTCGCTCGTACCCTTAAAGATGGATTATCTCTTTAAATAACAAATTTTTAAAAAGTTGCGTGGGTATAAAATAATAGATATGAACTGAAGACACCTGTCCGGAAAAGCTTCTATCAATTAATATTGATTTTATTTCGAATATTAAATCGGGACCGTTTATGTGTCTATTTTTAGAACAGACCATTCGGATGATACCATAATGCGATATAGAGCACTAGGCTGTTCCTATGGCTACGCACCGAAATTCAAATGTCCCAGGTTGATTGTTTGTATTGTTTTGTTCCACATATGACATATATAAGCGATAATGAGTATAATTAACGTTTATTTGTGACAAAATTGTAGAATAAAATTTCTGGTCTCTGTTAACAGTAACCACTATTGTTCGTTAGCTAAACAAACAGACCTTTTTAGACCAGAAAATATTCGATTATTAATCAATAGAAGCATTTCCGGACAGGAGTCTTCGATTCAAATCTAATATTTTATACCCCGGTAACCATATAATACATGTTTACAAAGAGATAATCCACCTTTAAAGTTATATATGGAACACAGACAAATATTCGCAAATATTTGATGCGGACTCAAGCGGCGCCACTTTTGACATCATTAAACCACACACTTAGACTCATTATAGAGATGAATATAAATATACAATTTATTAAAATTGGCGAGTATACCGTACAAATTCGTGTGAAATTTAGAGCCACCATTGTATATCTCTCACCCAAAAGGCACCAACGTGGCGCATTTAAACTACACGATTAGATTAATCGTATCACGGACAAGAATATGTATCAATCGGACGGAAATCGGCGCTAAACATATTATTTATCAATGTTTGTGTCCCTCTCCCCATCTAAGCACCCCTGACTCGAATGGCCCCACTTTTTACATCTTTAAACCACACAATTAGACTCCTGATATCATGGAGATTATTATTTGTAAATTCGGTGCTAATCCGCTAATAAACAAATTTTTATCAAATTTAGTGTCCACCCCACCCCACCCCATGCATCTCTCACCAAAGCAGCACTAATATGACGTCTTTAAAATCACACGATTAGATTCCTCGTATCATGGATAAGAATGTATATCAATTTGGTGGAAATTGGCGCTAAAGTATCGTGTATCAATTTTGGTGCCCCTCTCTCTTTCAGTGCACCCCTGACTCAAATGACGCCACTTTTGACAGCTTTAAGCCACACCATTAGACACCTCATACCATGGGGATGAATTTGTATAAGTTTCGTGGCAATCGGCGACTAAACCAATTCTGATCAGATTTAGTACCCACCGCCCCCCCCCCAATCTCTCACCCCAACGACACCAATTTGGCATCTTTAAACACACACAATAAGATTCCTTGTATCATAGAGAAGATCTTAGAAGAATGTGCATCCATTTGGTGGAAAAATTATTTTGATCAATTTTGGTGCCCCTCTCACCTTCCGGGCATCCCTGACGCGAATGGCGCGACTTTTGACAAATTTAAACCACACCGTTAGATTCCTCATATTATGGGAATGATTATATATAAGTTTGGTGGCAATCGGCGACAATTTAATTTTCTGCCCCTCCCCCTTTTTTGCCCCTGACAAAAACGGCGTCACTTGAGAATATTCTAACCCTCGCCATTATCTTTCTCGTAAAAGTTAGCCCTAATAGACCCCTTTTGTGCCATCTAGGTGGTCCCCTGTGCATTTCTATAGAACACAGACAGACAGACAGACATTCGCAAATATAGATATAGATGTACAGAGATATCATGTTATCATTTAATTGTGACATTGATATACTAATATGATTACGTCAGTACGTATGGACAACCCAAAAACACGTACGTCCATCTATGAAATGATAAATGTATGTTTCATAGGAGTGCCTGTATTTCTGGCCAACTTGGGATATATACCATCACGCCAGTACGTATGGACCGTAGGACGGCGACGTGTCACTCTGTGTCCAAAGGTTCGCTATTCCCAAGGTTCATTATACCGAAGTTTCGCCATTCCCAAGGTTCACTATATTCCTCGTTATTCAGAAGGTTTTTATAACTTGTTATTTTGAAGTTTCATTCTATATTCTGAAGTTTTGAGAGGGTTCTTTATCATAAGACTCTTTTTATGAAGGAAATAACTTAAAGGTACTCAATCCGATAAGACGCTGCTAAATTACTCTTTCTTTGGTTTCGGTGGGGGGAAAAATATTTGATTAGTGCCGAGGAACCCACCCATCAAAGCTCAGAGTAATTAGATATCGATCTTTGCAGTTTGCTATTTTTATTGTTTCTGGGCCTGATCGTGCCAGAAGGACGAGGTCAAACGGGCGGTCTTCCAGATAAAGATGGATAACTGTAAAATCGTGGTAATAATAACTACTTGGTATTAGAGTTGTCCATCTTTTCTGGTTAAATACGCCCAGAATAGCAAACCTTCAGAATAGCGAACCTTCGATGTCTGAATAAGAACCTTTGGAATATAATAAATAATAATAATAATAATATTTATATAGCGCCTATCCCCCGCAAGGGGCCCTAAGCGCTTTACACATTATATAAATACACAAGAAATGCACATGGAAAATAATCAATAGATATGTGGAATTATATATAATCAGATTTTGTTAGTTTTCTTTGTGTCGGGGTAGCGTCGTCGGAATATGTGAGTTTTTAAAGCAGATCGAAAATCGGTTAGCAAGCAAGATTGTCGCATTTCATTTGGTAGAGAGTTCCAAATGTCGGGACAGACTACAGAGAAAGCTCTGTCGCCGACGGTCAAAAGATTTGCACCTTGAGGGCAGAGAAGGGACGATTCACCGGAACGAAGTGTATGGATATATCAGACTGTTAATATATTCGGGAAGGGATTCAGAGACAAACATCCGACGGAAACCAAATGTTGCTATTTTGAATTGTATCCGATCTTTGATAGGTAGCCAGTGAAGGTCGGCGTGCATGGTTGTTACGCTACAGCCTTTCCTTCTTCGGAGTACAATTCTGGCGGCGGTGTCCTGCAAGCGTTGAAGTCTGTTGATTTGCGAATCGGGGAGCCGGAATAATAATATGTTACAGTAGTCTAGACGACTCATAACAAACGAAGCAACAAGTTTTTTTGCTGCGTCAACAGTGAGATATTTGCGGACCTGGCCAAGGCGTCGCAGTTCCAAAAATATAGACTTGCAGAGGTGGTCGATATGTGTCTCCATAGACAGTGTTTGATCGAGATGGACTCCTAGATTTTTGACACACGAAGAGAAGATAATAGTGTCACGATCTGCTTGCAGTGATGTAATGCACAATTGGTTGACAATGGATGGTTTTGCAACCCACATGGCTTCAGTTTTGTCGTTGTTTAACATCAGTTTATTGGAGGTCATCCAGGTTTTAACAGAGGAAAGACAGCTCTCGATCCTATTCACTAGGTATGAGTCTTGATCGGGTCTGCCGGAAAGGTATAACTGTGTGTCGTCTGCATACATGTGTACACATATGCCTTGAGATCGTATAACAGCACCGATAGGTTTGGTGTAAAGCAGGTATAGAATTGGTCCTAGAACTGAACCCTGGGGCACGCCAAAATCAAGATTGTAATACTTTGATAACAGATTGCCAATTTGTATTCTCTGTTGACGACCAGTTAGGTAAGAAACGAACCACTGTAGGACAGTACCGGAAATGCCGAATGATCTTTCTAGTCGATGTAGCAGAATTTGGTGATCAATCGTGTCGAACGCTGCGCTAAGGTCTAACTAGTTCAAGTATTCTTGTACTAAAACCAGCTAAGATATTGGGATGGCGATGCTGGCGTTTAGTCCAAGACCGCCCTATATGCTCGCTTATGACACGGCTTAAGCGTTAGTGACCCGCTCAAATAAAACCACAATTATATGAAATAAAATATCACAATTGCGACAATAAACGGATATTTTCCGCAGAAGACATGCTATTTTATCTGAAACCCACATCAGTTGTGAATTTAAAACGGTAATTTAATGCGAAAAGAGACATTTACCTCAATGTTTACAATTTTTTAAAAGTATGCGAACTCGGTTGACCTCGCGAACTGCGTTCGGCATTTTCCGTTGAAAATATTCCGTAGATTTTGGACAACAACGCAAATTACGATGAATTCTCCATTGTAATCGTAATTATGTGTGTCAATAAATAAAATAATAAATAGATTAATTAAACATTGGAGATATAAATGTAATACACTAAATAAATTAACCTTAAGTTTGAAAAGTCCCACTAAAACGGAAGAACTATATTTCGAAACTGTGTGATTCGGTTCTCCGATTATTTTATCAACACAGATGTCAAAATGCACACCACACGCATGGCAAGTCAGACACAAGAGATCTAATTTGCTCCAATTTTGACAAGTTGCTTGCGATAATTGTCAACAAAACTACCGTTCTGATCCTCCATTATGTCATTAAGTTTTTAGTGCGGGAATTGTTCTGAAAGCACATAGAAAACTGGACTTTCGGGCGATCGGTTTTCGCCATTTTTGTTCGGAAAACCCGCGCTATATATAGAAACGGAAAGTAGAATTCCCAGAACAAACAGCGGATTATGCCGAACTTATTCGGACCACTTCGGCTTTCGGTTAAAACGTAAACAAACAGAGAAACAAATCGATGTTTGTGGCAATCAACCGGAATATTCTATGTGTAATTTAACATTAAAGTTAGATTATTATACACCATTATGACCATTAGATGTAAGCCTTTCCGATGTATATAGCATCATGTATTGATTTGCTAGGTAAATCGAGTAAAATACACTACAAATTCCCGCCACAGATCGTGGGCGTAACTCATGTGGTAGGATTGGTATGCAAGCGGGCTTGGACTAAACGCCAGCATCGCCATCCCAATATCTTAGCTGGTTTTAGTACAAGAAGACTTGGACTAAGGTCTAACAAACACAGAATAGAAACGAGACCTTCATCAGACGCAACAAGAAGATCAGATGTTATTTTCAGCATCGCGGTCTCAGTGCTATGCCCTGTGCGATAAGCAGACTGGAAAGGTTCCCATAGTTTATTATTATTGAGGTGCGTTTTGAGTTGAAACAGAACAATTTTCTCCAAGACTTTTGATATAAACTGCAGGTTAGAGACTGGTCTGTAGTGATTTAGAGTATCAGGATCGAGACCCGATTTCTTCAAGAGAGGAATCACAATTGATTCTTTAAAACAGGCGGGAACCGAACCACTAGAAAGTGACGCATTAATCAAGTTGGTCAATGGCTCTATCATGAAGTCGATATGTTTAATTATGAGGTCTGTAGGTATTGGGTCCAGACTGCACGATTTAGGTGAAGACGAAAGAATAATTGTCCTAACGTGGTCGCACGTCACTTCCTCGAATTTACTGATTGAAGTTCCAGTGAATGATTCAAACTCAGGTTGGACGTTGCTCTTGTCGAGCATAGATCTTAAATTATGGATTTTATTAATGAAATAGTCACCGAATGCATCAGGCAATTCCGAATCTTGTACGTTGGTAGGTAAGACTGGCTTAGTTTTCTTCCCATTCAGCTCGTTGACAATTGAATAGAGTGTTTTTGATGATTTGGAGCTCGTGATTTTGGAGTTATAGAACTCCGTACGAGCGTTTCTGGTTAGTGTGTCTACTTGATTGGACTTTTCAACGAAAATTTGGCGATGAATTGTGAGTCTAGATTTGCGCCATCTTCGCTCGGCCTGTCTACACTGTACTTTCGCTTCCCTGATAACGTCTGAAAACCAGGGGACGACGGGTCGACTGGAAACAGTCCGCGTAACCGATGGTGCATGTTCGTCCAGAATGGAGCGGAGATTCAAAAACCATTCCAATGGAGTTTTTTTTGGGGTGCTGTAAATACTACTAACAATGTCTCCAGCAAGTTTCAGGTGATCAATAGATTTGAAATTCCGTGTAGTAATCGTTCTCTTTGTACACGGTGGGCACGCGATATCCATCTTAAATGATATAACATGATGATCAGAGAAAGCAACATCACTAACGGTGAGGTCCTGGATGGGCGGATCACTGTCGCGCGTGATAACCCAGTCGAGAATGTGATTGTGCCTGTGCGTCCGCGAAGACACAAGTTGTTTCATGTCAGAATCGTGTATCAGAAACTTTAGAGTGCCAACGGCTGTGTTAGTGTTAGAATCATAGTGGAAATTGAAGTCCCCAAGTATGATGAGCTGGAGTTGGTATCCTACATATTTATCAATCAGGTCGTTGCAGTTTTTAGTTCATTCTTCTTGTTTGGTGGCGGGCGGTATATACATAAGAAACATGTAGTGCGTCCAGAGACTGTGGCTGTGACTTCAAAGAGTTCGAACGATTTGAAATCAGTTATCTTGCAGCCTTTAACACGTATGGAATCACGGTGAAGTATTCCTATGCCACCACCTCGGCGTGATGTTCGAGGGCATGAAAGAAACTGATAGCCCGGTGGGGTCAACTCACGAATCAGTGGTTCATCACCGGACGAACTGAGCCACGTCTCCGTTATGAAAGTTATGTCTGCTGTGCTATCGATAACCAAGTTCAAAATTTTAGATGTCTTGTTACGCACAGACTGTGCATTGAACATGCCGATGGATAACATGTTTGATTTCGGCGGGACGCCGATTTTGATAAGGTTGCTTGGATTTGGACGGCTAAGAGATGGGATATGGCATCGTTGGGGTCTTCCGAAGTTGACGACATGGATTCGCCGATGCTTGCGACGACCGCCCCTTTTGCCCCGCTTACGCCGGCGTTTCTGTCTGCTAACAGTCAATTCGTCATTGGGTTGTAAGCCAAGTAGAGCTATCCTAGATAGTGAACTCAGAGTCAATGTATATCCTTTGTTCAACTGTTTCAGATAATCACTGTCATAGCGAATACTCATGTTCGGTAAGTATAACATTGTGTCAAACGGGTGCTGTGTTACAGGTGTGAAAATTGATTTCCTCAGGTGGACAGTCCAAGCGCTGGGCGGGAATGACGTGCAGCACAACAACAACAACAACAACAACAACAACAACAACAACAACATTGTTGCTGTTGCGCCGCCACCGGCGGCGGTTGTTGTTGTTGTTGTTGTTGTTGTTGTTGTTGTTGTTCCTCTTTCTCAAAAGTTACGAACGATTAATAGAATACCAGCATCGAATGAAAACATCACCCATACATAACATGATCATGAAGAAAAACTTTGAATTGTTTTTTTTAGAAACTATAGTCATATGGATAATTATTATCTGTACCTGACTAGCGACGATTCGATTAATAAATATCCAGATAATCGATTTTTATAAGAGGCGATAAACTTTCTAAAATAAAATGCAGAAAAAAGAGTGACTTGTACACTACATTTGAAGAAACATGTCGATCCCGTATATTCCAGCAGATATTGAAACGTGGATAATAAGGGTCGATACTTTATTGACAGAACTAAAAATAGTGATAGTGAAGAAGACGTTCTAAAACCACATATTAACGTAGTGACGCCCATCTCTCAAGCGATTGAAATGGCTAAGGCCGAAGTTGCAGCAAATAAGTTGACAAACACACGTAAAGCGTCCAAACAAACCAACAAGAGAGTGTTAGCTGGAGGTTTGTCTAATATATAATAAGAAGAAAATGAAAAGAAAAGTGTCATACGATTAGCCAAATCATGAATGAATACATAGAGTACCATACTGATAAATTGGCATTAATTGAATCACCGGCGGTCAAAGATCTATACCCTAGACCCGGGACGAACGCACTCTTAACGTGAGGGTTGTATACCACACCTTATTCTCTCTTTTTATCGCTACTTATAAGAGTGATCGTTCTTCCAATAATTCGCGATAATGCACGGGTGTCATTTATGCGGAATTATTTTATCGACGAACTACAATCTACAAAGACATAAACAGATTAAACACGGAGTTATGTCCGAGACAAAAACAACTCTCGTCGGAGAAGATACCGATGACCTAGAATCTGACGAAGCGGTTCTAGATTCAGATGAAGATGAACGGGGAACGATATCAGATTCAGAAGATGATAATGTCGTCGGTAGTAGAACGGTATTCGGTCTTAAGAAATATGCGCGATGTGTCAACGAGATGGACACATTCAAAAGTATGATGAAACGCGTCACCAGTGATGCGAAAGGAGAAGAGAGCATGTCGGGAGATGAGAGCATGTCGGGAAAAGAGGCTACCATCGACACAGAGTTTGCTCTGTTTCTCAAAAGTTATAGACGATTAATAGAATACCAGTATCGATTGAAAACATCACCCATACATAACATGATCATGAAGAAAATGGTCAAACTGACCAAACACGGATATAATAATGAATGGGCTGCAGATGAAGCGATGAGAAAATTCAAGAAACTCTTAGAAATAAATCTAACGGTCGAAGATTCAGACAATGATTAAATTTCAATAAACTTCATCAACATGTTATTCTCGTCTTCGTTATATATCTATAAGTGGGGAGGGGAGATTGTAGAGCGAGAAACGATACATAAATGGTATATTACGAGCCATAAAATTTGAAGTTTAAATATTGTTCTGTGTCTTTTTAACTTTTACCCACTGCGTGTGTATTGTGTTTCTTTAACAATCATTCAAAATGAGTGCAGTGTGTCCCTTTAGAGCGCATTGTGCTCCTTTAATATTCACACACCAATATTACATAACGTCCCTTACCTCGTGTCACTTTAACATTCCACACCGTGCGTGTATTATCCCCCTTTAATAATGTCATAGCGTTGGTACATAGAAGACTGTATAACACTATGTCTATGTCTGTATATGTTGTCACATCGTGAGTGTATTGTCCACCTTTAATGGTGTCGTAGCGTGTGTACATATAAGACTGTATAACACTATGTCTATGTCTGTATGTGTTGGAACATTTAAGAAAGATGTGAAATATAAATGTCAAGACTCAGTTCATTCGTGTAGTAATTTCGTATCAGTTAAACGCTCTTCATTCGTATGAGTAATTACCAACAGGTAAGTTGCACTATTTTTTGAAAGCAATCAAGCTGGCGTACCTCGGTGTGACATTTTCATTAAATTACAATAACCCTCGGCTGTGTTGTGTGTGCATGCATGTAGTCAACTAACCCAGAGTGACTTAATTCACAATGAAGTAGACTGCTGCAGATGCGATTTGTATTATTTATCCAGAGCTTAAGTGTGTAAACATCACATTTTGCTCGTCACGCTACGGCGGCGGTTGTTGTTGTTGTTGTTATTGTTGTTGTTCCTCTTTCTCAAAAGTTACGAACGATTAATAGAATACCAGCATCGAATGAAAACATCACCCATACATAACATGATCATGAAGAAAATGGTCAAACTGACCAAACACGGATATAATAATGAGGGGCTGTAGATTCAGACAACGATAGAGCGGTATTTTAGCTTCTGCTCTATGAGCGGTACTTTAGCTATGTATCTGCCCTATGGGGACGGTACTTTAGCTTTGTATCACAATCGATTTCATCATGTCACCAGGTTACACATATCTATATAATAGAGTGCTCATATTGAAATCACTCATAATTGCATTGACATTTGGATAGGTAGGTTGTATTGTAGACACACGAATTAAATTTGTCTGGCCATGAATGTCAATGCACCATGATAGTCTTCGATGTCAATAATGCGTTTCGTTGAGATCTTGATTGAGTTGATGACAATATTCTGACAAAATTTCTTTTCGATCTATAAAAATGCTGCTTTTTATTATCGACATGATCACTTGCTCACTTGCTCACCTCTTGCTCATTTGCCCATTTGTATTGCTCATTTGCTCATTTTCTTGCTCATTTTCTTGCTCATTTGCTCATTTTCTTGCTCATTTGCTCATTTTTATTGCTCATTTGCTCATTTTCTTGCTCATTTGCTCATTTTCTTGCTCATTTGCTCATTTTCTTGCTCATTTGCTCATTTTTTTGCTCATTTTTATTGCTCATTTGCTCATTTTCTTGCTCATTTGCTCATTTTCTTGCTCATTTGCTCATTTTTTTGCTCATTTGCTCATTGATTGGTGCATACTCAAGAGTCATAGACCTAACATCCAATGTACGTTAATGGTGTCATAGCGTGGGTACATAGAAGACTGTATAACACTATGCCTATGTCCGTATCTGTTGTCACACCGTGAGTGGATTGTCCGCCTTTAATGATGTCATAGCGTGTGTACATGCAAGACAGTATAATACTATGATTATGTCTGTAGCTGTTGTTGGTAAGATGTGAAATATAAATTTCAAGGTTCAATTCAATCGTGTAGTAATTTCGTATATGTTCAACGCTCTTCATTCGTGCGCTCGTATTATTAACATTCATTCATAATGAGTGTCCCTTTAGATCGATAAATAAGTTAAAGGTCATTATATTCCACAGTCAAATCTATTGGTGATCGAATTTGATAACTATTTTATTGGAACAACTAAGAGTATTATTTACGTGAGATCAATGAGTCCAATTATTATAAATAATACATTGCAGGCATCGGTGGATACCCGATTGCCACATTTAGTGATCACGTGATAAACTGATAAAATGTCCAAAGCGTAAGTATGAATGTGGGGCGATAAGTTGTTATTACGTAATGTTGTTATAACAATGACACCGAAGTAACTTCAATTATTGAGTGTCTCATGACCTGTACGTATTATGTATGCATATTTTTTTGGATAACTAATTATCGCGTTAATGCTAACAATGACACAGTTTATCAACCTTACGTGATAACAACCCGTTAAACAACTAATGTTGTTCAGACAAGATATCGGTATTTGAACGAGTCGGACCACATATAACTGTGAACGGGATATAATAGAAGTCATTTGGTAAACCAAGGTGCGACTCTTTTCGACATTGTTACCCCCAATGTGGCGTGGGATTATGTGTTCATACTTGAAAATTTGTTCCATCGAATATGTCAGTTCATTCTGAGGGTTGTAATTTCGCATTACCCTTTTTTCGTCCGCTCGTGATTCAACATAGTACATCTCAATACTTCCAATAATTCGCGATAATGCACACCTGTCATATACTCAATAACTTCATCGGGATAGAGAAGTAAAGAATAAACGCTCTTTATTATTCATGTAAGAGTAATGGTGTCAAATTATTTCAGGTATGACAATTATATGATGCATGGGTTGTGTCTGATTGATAAACACTGGAATGTATGCATTCATACCGATGGTCACAATGTCCAAAATTACAGCGACTCGGACCTGTCCATACACATATAATTGGTATAAAGCTATTTCATGAAAAATATTTAAAATTTGGTTGAACCAAAATAACAAAAGATATTACACGCAAATAATTGAAAAAATTTTAATACCGAGATTATCCGAAACCGAAAACTCATTATAAATTTTTTGAGATTAAAATTATTTTTTTTTTTAATTTTGAGAAAATAAAATTTGGGTTTTGAAATTTTTTTTTGGGAATATTTTAGTACAAACAGTTTTACCCCCATAAAATCTATTTTTAGATGTGGAGGTAACGAGCCTCCCATACTACTATCCTGTATGAAGAGCCCATGACACGTCCATCAATAAATGTATACATGTTTCATGGGACTGTTTATATATACATACATATATAAGACTGGAGTAAAGTTGAGACCAACATGTCTTTGTTAATTTTGGTGCCCAGATTTCAACGAAATTTGGTGTGGTGCCCTGGCAGAGTGTATAATGGCGTTAGTTTTTCTAAATTTTGATTTAAACAAATTTAAATGAATAAAACAAATATGAACATATGTGAATATTTAGGTACAAATAAACCTATTTGCACGAGAATATGTTGCAGCACCAGATATAGAGGAATGTGGACCACAGTTAGACATGCATGGGTCAGAGTGAGATATTGCCTCTAACATTTCTCTAATTTCCAGACCAATATCCATGGCGCCAGTCAAGCGATATTAGCCATATAGCACATTTTACTATATTTCTTCAAAATGCAATCATCAGGCGAAGGTTGAATCTGGCCAAGCGACCAATTTTCAAGGCAAAATTATTTAATTTAATTTTTGCAATTTTAAAGGTACTCAATCCGAATTAACCCTCGCAGATTATTATTTCCTTGACTTCGGAGGTGAAAAATATTTGATTCACTTCGAGGAACCCACAACATCAAAGCTCAGAGTGATCAGATGCCGATTTTTAAAATCTATCATTTTAATTTTAATTGGCCCAGCAAACAGCAGACGAGAATACTTTTTCTGACCAAATTGCAGATGAAGATGGATAATTCTAAAATCAACTGTTTTTGTGTGTGTGTGTCAGATGTTTGACAAATCAGCAATATTCGTTGAGCAAAAAGTTGATAAATTACAAGTTTTTGTCAATTTTATGCTATAATTGACTGCAGTTTTTTTTCGAGTAATTAATCGATTCTGTCAACTGAAGCGGCATTTCAAAAAATCTTCTTGTTGTTGGAATCTGATGATATGGGGACATTTGATTCGGATTGAGGACCTTTAAGGGAAAAATATCTTTATTGGATAAATTTACATATAATACTGAATACATTTTTATGAAAACGGGTTACGTGGATGGGGCACAATGACTCAATGAGACATAATTTATGGCCTGTGGTAGGATCCAACTTCAGTAGATGATAGGCACTTCAAAAAGGAATGAGATAATTTGCCAAATGACTATTGTTTTTGGGCTGGAGTGGATAAATAATTTAGATCAAACAAACTGATGTCATTGTGCAATAGTGGTATGTTCGGTGCATTTCCTATATGGTTACTACTTAGGGGTGACCCCTTCTGTGAAGTAGATGATACGAAACAAGTATTAAGGGTGGTCCCAGCTCGAGATTGCATGCTTGTTCGTGACTTTTGTGAGCTTTTATCGTACTCTCAGATGTCTAATCATTGTGATGGTCAATAATAGTGATAGCGGAGACCTAGACTGAAATTAACAATATTGATGGAAATTTAATTCTATTTTAATTTAATTCTATATATGTCTCTTTGCCAAAAAACTTAATGATCGTTGAGAATTTTATCTAAAATTACTAATCATGCGACACATGCTGACAATATTGGTAGGCATCTGATAGTGTATAAACATTTTAATAATTGCCCTGGAGGAATGGCATTATTCTTGACAGGCATAGATACATAGATGTTCATGGCATGGTCTGAGAAAATGCTACTAGATTAAACATTTATATGATTGCCTCATTAGTCATGTACATGTATAACTAAAAGGTCGTGACAGTTCAATTAAGTTGGCCTGGAATTATAATGTTTAGCATACATATTATTCCAATCCCAATGTGTCAAGTCGACAATAGCAAGTACGCAGTGCTATATTTAATAATTTTTCCACAAATAGCCACTAGTTAATATATATGCTAGCCATGCTGATCAAGCTCCCGCTTAATGCTTAAGGTTTAAATCGAGAACACAATGTTAAAATCATGAATTATTTAATATGTGAGAATGCTAAAATTAATCACCGTGCAATATAATTATTAAATTTAACTTGATGTGTGCATCACAGGAAACAGAATTCATACACACAGATGGAAAGTTGGCCCGGAAGCATATCCTCTCACCAGTCACTGCATGAACTCTTCAGTGTGCCGAGACCAAGTGGGATTGGGAGATGTTCTTCTTTTCCTTCACCCAACAAGAAGATAAATGACTCACTTTGTTAGTCACCAATTCACTGGGTTTCACATGTTTGTTACATCTATGTGTCGACTGTAGATGGCTAGAATTGTATTTTGACCTGAGTCACGGCATTCACAGTGAGTGGGTGAGGCTGAGCCTGAAGTCGTTGATAACTAAATTTAGTAATCTGTAATCACTAAATTGACTAATACAATCCTAATATTATTAGATTAGTAAGCCACATGAACGCTTTCACCGATTACTGCGTCCACAAGTTCCAGCTACGCGCTACGTTCAACGGTTCACGACTGAACTATACTGTCTATAGTAAATCAGTCAGCTCTAAAATGTCCATTTTCTGATTTCCTTGACCCAAGTTGAGGCTTGACCTGACAGTGTCAGATATTAACAATTAAATTTACTATTTAGAGAAGTAGTTAGTAGATTGAACGATTTGCCGCTTGCAGATGCAACTCTAAGCCTAACCACTAAACCAGTCCAGGTGAAAACAGACTTAAAATTGAACAATAACAGAACAAGTCAAATCGCCGTGGTGATCAGTCTGCACAGACCAGTCCACATTCCATTCCAGTGACCTTCATTTTCATATTTTTTTCAGTCACAGATTCGTCATTGAATTTCTTTCCGACTGACTGATTTTCACTTTGAACACAGTTCGCTTCAACTTCAAAACAAGTTGTTGTTATTCTTCTTCTTCTTTTGACTGCTTTGACTCTAAAGTCATTCCAGTAATGGGCTCGTTGTGCTATCTTCGCTTGTGCTTTCTCGTTTAAGCGTAATTGTGACTACTATCTAACCTACCCATAAACTATTAACATGACCTGGTGTATTACCTAGCAACACAAGATGAGCATTGGGCTAATTTTGACCTGTACTCAACAGTCAAACTGTGAGTATGTGTTCAACAAGGAGAATCCCCTAATTACATATTATCAGCATCCCTCTATCCAAAGAATTGATGTCGCCTTCCCGGAACTCTAGTAATGTTTTGTATGATGTTTTTAATGTATTTTTGCACAGATTTTAGCCTTTACTATGGTAATATCCTATACATGCATGCGGTGTCACTGCATGAGAGCTTTCTTACCTCATACAGTAATGCTCTATTTAATCGACTTCTTAACCACAGCAGAATTATGGGTAACTTTTCAGGATTTAGTCGGAAATATGGCTTGTTGCCATTCATCGAAAAGCTCTCGAGAGCTTTCCGATGAATGGCAACAAGCCATATTTCCGACTAAATCCTGAAAAGTTATCCATAATTCTGCTGTGGTTAAGGAGTCGATTAATTAGAGCATTACTGTATGGTTTACTTATTGACTTAAATCAGGAGGAAAAAACCCTATTTTCATATTATCAGCTTCCCTGTCCAAAAAATGGTGTGTAATTACTGGAGCTTTGGTGTCTCAGTCCTGAAGCTCTAGTTTTTCTTATTAAATCAGTAGCTCTTGCACAAATCTATAGTATTTCCATGATCATATTATTTGTTTATTAACCTCCAGTAATGAAGAGCATACACAACTTATAATTATTGTGGTACAGGCACTGTGTCGCCTGCACACACAAACTAGACAATATATATATACAAAATAGATTACATACATGTTACTGTTCAATGGAGATGTAGAAATAGAGTCAAAGAGAACAGAAGGAGAAATAGATAATGTGAGAGGCAGACACTAAATGGATGAATGTGTTGTTAGGCATAACACAAAGAGTTTCTGTCAACTGTGAGAATATTTTCAAGTCATCACTATTTGCTTGGATTAGCATATGTCACACGCATATGGTCATCTGGTCGTGGCTATGGTGTAACTGTGGGTATTGTCTCGTGTGTGTGGGCGAGTCAGTCAGACGACGTTATGAATGGTTGTTGGGCCTAACTAGAAGATTTCCTTTATACAGGAATGTGGCTGCAAATATTATAATGTCTGGCCAGTTATCCGCGACAGGTCCAGGTGGGTCGAAATTAATTCCTCCTAGTAGGAATTCTTGGAGACAATCGTATTGCATAGAGTCCAAGAACACAAAACATTCTATACCAAAACGATCCAAGAGAATTGTCCAAAATTGGTATCGAAGAAGATGCATTGGGTAAGCGTTGCATGAATTAGTTATGTGTTCCATCTCATTGTCAAATGAAAGTCCACATAAGCTGCAACTGGAATTGTTTTTGAACAGTGTTCTGTTCAACAGCAGTGCTAAGTGTTTCAGTTCTTTTGATTTGTCAGGTCGAGTGGACAACAACTTCCAGATACTCCAGGTGGCGAGTGGGTCGCTATGAATGGTACGCAACTTTCTAGTATGGTTTTCATTATTAACAGAAGTGTCCCAAAGATCAGCGTAACAAGACTTAACCGAAGAAGTGATTACACGCTTCCATGAAGCTTTTGATGGGAATGTTCCATGCTTGAGAAAATCAGAGAGATATGAGTTTAGCTGATACAGCTCGAGTATGTCCGTCACATCCTTCACAAATCCTGTTATTCGGGTGCTGAACAGTTGGTGTTGGTATAACGTGTACAGGAATATTTTCAGTGGAGCCTGGTGCGCAGCAGGTAAATTCACAAGGTCTCCTAGGAATGCAAGTTTGCGTATGTGTATCTGTCTCTGGATAGGTAAGTGACCCAGAAGACTGAGTGACATATTTGTGCTAGCTCTGCTGGGGAGAGACTGTATGTGTTTGACACATGTCCGAAATTATTTTTCAAGTGTATACTCTGCCTCCCTGTTCGGCGAGTAGAAAAGTTCTGAACCGTATAAAGCTCTCGGAAGGACTATACTATATAGGAGCTTTGACATTGTTAGCGGGGTACACATTTGAAGAGATTTCTTTCCTGCTGTTGATAAGTAGGTTTTCCTCATATAATTGGATATCTCATTGGCGCGATTGGACGAGTGATTGAATTTATGTTGAGTAATACCCAGATGACGACATTCTGTTGATTCTGACAGCACCTGATTACCTAGGTACCATGTGCGGTTAACACGACCGTGATGGCGTTTTGTCTCGTTGAAAACCATAACAGTGGTTGCTTTTATGATTTCTTAAAAGCGGTAATGTTCTGGAAAAATGAGAACGCAATCCATCTTTCTGAAGTTCGAACATGTGCACGACTCCCGAGGCTTTGCGTATCGGGGCTTTCCATTAGTCAGTTATTTTAGTTCACCATTTCCAATCCAATCAGAATCGGCTATACGTCATAGCTCCTCCTTACAACAAAGACGTTGATTGGTCGTTTTTGTTGATAGTAGTTACGTCTGACTTCCGTCCTAATTACAGGTAATAATTCATTCGAATTTTGAGCGACAAAGCGCGCGAATCATTTCTTTGATTTGATTTGATTTGGAAAATCATTATCATGATGAATTACATTCACATTGTCATTGATGATTGAATATGAAATTAGTTCAAATTACAATTGATTGTATTTATCAAATTATTATAATTGGGGAGCGTAGCTCCTCAATTTACTTTTGGCAAAATAAATATAAACCCCAAAAGTTCTTACGTTCTCTTTCCGTGAAGATTGCTTTTAGATATTGAAAAGCAGAATCTCCATCTAACACTGTAGTTATAACATGCTTCTAGTAGTTTATCAAGACCTAGCTTGTGCATGGATATGACACAAATATCATCAGCCGTTGTTGGGGATGTGCAGTTCACGTTGCCAATGCGCATACCATAACTAGAAGATTCCAGTTCCTTAAGCAAATCGTTTATAAACACCAGGTAGAAAAATGGAGATGTTACGGCTCCTTGTCGATTTCCTTGGCATATTTGGAATGATTCCGACAGCATTCCGTTAAACAAAACTTGACTGAAGCAATTATCTAGCATGTTTTTAATGACGCGCAGAATTTTGCCTTCAAATCCCATGTGGCTCAGTTTAACCAAAAGACCTTCGTGCCAAACTCTGTCGAACGCCTTTTGAGAGTCCAGGAAACATATGTATGCCTTGGAATCCTGGTCCTGAGCATACTTAATAGCTTCTTGGACTACAAACGAGGTCATGTTACATCCTATTTTCTTCTGGAAACCAAACTGAAGATCGTGTGGAAATGTATTGTTGGGTAAGAAGTCCATGAATCTTGTTAAGAGAATAGCCTCAAATAGTTTATATACAGGAGAGAGTAGCGTTATGGCACGGTAACTATCAGGGCATTGTTTCTGCTTCGGTTCGCCCTTATAGAGGGGAATATTTTGTATGATGTTTTTAATGTATTTTTGCACAGATTTTAGCCTTTACTATGGTAATATCCTATACATGCATGCGGTGTCACTGCATGAGGGCTTTCTTACCTCATACAGTAATGCTCTATTTAATCGACTTCTTAACCACAGCAGAATTATGGGTAACTTTTCAGGATTTAGTCGGAAATATGGCTTGTTGCCATTCATCGAAAAGCTCTCGAGAGCTTTCCGATGAATGGCAACAAGCCATATTTCCGACTAAATCCTGAAAAGTTATCCATAATTCTGCTGTGGTTAAGGAGTCGATTAATTAGAGCATTACTGTATGGTTTACTTATTGACTTAAATCAGGGGGAAAAAACCCTATTTTCATATTATCAGCTTCCCTGTCCAAAAAATGGTGTGTAATTACTGGAGCTTTGGTGTCTCAGTCCTGAAGCTCTAGTTTTTCTTATTAAATCAGCAGCTCTTGCACAAATCTATAGTATTTCCATGATCATATAGTGTGAATGTGGTATCACCGAGGGCTTGCTTCCCTCATATGGTGTGCCTGTATACTCGAAAATTGAAGAAAATCAATGTCGCCCCGACTAATACAGAAAGTAATGCTATTGCAAGTAGCCCCAACTAATATATACCGAAGATAATATAATGCTATCACGAATCGCTCCAACTAAAACAGAAGGTGATACTATTGCGAGTCAGCCATTTTGATAAAGAAGTTGGGCTAGCTCCCTACCCATCCAAACCAATGAAACCAAGAAGTGACATGTCAATAGGAGTTAATGCTAAGTTATGGAGAAACCTATTTATTCACCAGGGGTGTTTTGTTACATATAACCATGAATTGCGCTTAAGCGTGAGCGCAATTGATTGCGCTTAAGCGCAAATAATTACGCTTAAGCGCAATTGATTGCGCTTAAGCACAATTAATTATTAAATGTGAATTTGGCCTCCCATACGTTGTACATTTAAAATACGAGCGATAACAAGCAATTCAATTTCAAATTTCGCAAACAAGAGAGCGCCACCATTTTGTAACGAAATTACGTCATCATTTCCAACGTTGCTATGAGCCACCATTTACACATTTTAAAATTTGGGCAGGGCCTCAAGCCACTATTTACATGTTATAATTTGGGCAGGGCCTCCGGCGACTATTTACATATTTTTAAAGTTTGGACAGATCCTCCGGTCACTATTGACATATTTCAAAAATTTTGACAGATCCTCTGTCCACTATCCATATTTTAAAATTTGAGCAGGGCCTCCGGCCACTATTTACATATTTTATAATTTGGACATGAGGCTCCAGCCACTACATGTTTTTATGTTTACCCATACCATAGTATGGTAAACATAGTGTCAACGTCCGGATTGACCACTCGTCGTTAGTCTGTCTGTCTGTCTGTCTGTCTGTCTGTAGACACTTTACGCATGGTGCGATAACTCGAACATTTTCTATCTGATCGGAACCAAATTGCACCAAATACAGATCGAGTTCGAATATGGGTTCGATCCGAGTTTTTTTCACGGAGTTATGGCCCTTTTTCGACTTAGAATTCATGCATGCTACCATAACTCAAAATTTTTTTATCTGATCAGAATCAAATTTGGTATCCAAGTTTCTCGGACCAAAATACAGATCGAGTTCGAATATGGGTTTGATCCGATATTTTTTAATGGAGTTATGGCCCTTTGACATAGAATTTCTGCATATTTTGATAAATCAACCATTTTTCAACTGATAAGAACCAAATTTGGTATGCGAGTTTATCAACTCAAAATACAGATCAAGTTTGAATATGGGTCAGATCCTGTTTTTTATACCAGAATTATGGCCCCTTTTAACTAAGAATTGAACAGATTTGAGATTTGCTTACAATATATAACTGCAGCAGCTTACAACTCTGGTATCAGTAAGAGAGACTAGAGATAATCTCTATTATTGATACCCGGTAATGAAATCTGATATTCACTGCTGCACTATAATAGCTATCTGTTGTTTGTTGCATTTCCATAGTGTGTGGACAGTGACTTCTCAGGATTTATCAACTCCAACATAGCTCTCTGGTCTTGCATGGATTTTGGGATTAAAATTAACCCATTCCATAGACACATGATATCTGATAGGCAGATATTAAATTATATCTTTCACTTTGAGCCAAGTTCAGTAAGGATTTCTAAAAACATTAGAGGAAATGTCTTATTTTGAAATTCCCTCTATTGCATTTGGGGTGCAGGATAATAATAATGTTGCTTGTATTATTGAGACTGACTTATTGTGTGGGCTTCTAAATCCATATACATGCATTTATAGACTATTTTGATCAGTTCATTAGTGTGATTAAGATCAACCCCTTGCTATCTCATTTAATAACTCAAATATTTGTCATTGATTATATTATATTTCAAGTCATAGTTTATGATAACACACCCCTAACCTGTATAGAGAGGGTCATTTGGTTTAATTGCTTTAAAATATTAACAAAATTAACCCACCCATTCCATAGACATACAGTATGCTATCCAATGTAATAAATCTAATATCTTCAATCTCATATCCCACCTCTAGTTATCTCATAATTATGCATTAAAGGTACTCAATCCGATCAGAGGGTCCCCATCTCAACAGATTCCAACAACAACAATCCGATCAGAGGTTCCTATATTACTATTTCTTTGGCTTTGGGGGTAACAAATATTTGATTCGAGTCGAGGAACCCATCAAACAAAGCTCAGAGTTATTAGATATTGATTTTTGAAATTTGTTATTTTCTCGAGTTATTAGATATTGATTTTTGAAATTTGTTATTTTCTCGAGATGAGTACTAATAATTGCCTTCAACTTCGTAATATGCTCGAGATGTGTACACCAAAACACTATTCAAACAGACAAGGATGGATAACTCTAAAATCAAGTGGTAATAATAACGCAATTTTGACTGTGATCTGGGCCAGAAAGTATTCCCGATAAAGAAAAATAATAGATTTCTAAAATCTATATCTAAAAAATCTGAGCTTTGATGGGTGGCTTCCTCGACTCGAATCAAATATTTTTGACCCCCCAAAGTCATTGAAATAGTAATTGAGAGGAGTTTTATCGGATTGAGTACCTTTAAAGTATGTTATATCCAATCATTATCAATCATATTTTACTAAATTTCAACTGTTATGTATGGTTCTTCTGCCTGACTATGGACTGAGCTCTATAAGACTATATATCTATTTTCAACTGACTTAATAGGTTGGAATCAAATGCCATATCCATGTTCATATGGAATGTGCCCAATAAGTCTTATGCCACTTCCGCTTCTGTTATCAGAATCGATTTATTGCCCAAAAATAATGCTAACCACAGTCCACTATAGTATAAAATTGCCCAAAATCTGTTATTTATCAACATTTTGTACAATGAAATTTTGTCATATATCTGACACAAAAAAAGCCACTTGATTTTAGAGTTATCCATCTTCATCGACTTTCATATGGCCACTAAATATTCCAGGTGGTTAAAGATAATAGATTTAAAAATTGATATCTGCTTACTCTGAGCTTTGAGGAATGGGTTCCTCGATTTGAATAAAATATTTTTTACCCCCGAAGCCAAATAAATAGTAACTGAGGGGTGCTTAATCAGATCGAGTAGCTTTAATAGTAAGGTGTGAATTGTTGAAAAGGTTGGTGTAAGGATTATATGAAAATAGCTAATCGTTATCGCCAAGGTATGGGTTAAACATTTGCCGATCGTGATCGGCCTCTCGTTAAACTTTGGATAGATCCTCTGTCCATTATCCATATCTTGAAATTTGGGCGGGGCGTCTGGCCACTATTTACATATTTTAAAATTTGGGCAGGGCCTCCGGCCACTATTTACATATTTCAAAAATTTGGACAGATCCTCCGTCCACTATCCATATCTTAAAATTTGGGCAGGGCCTCCGGCCACTATATACATAGCTTAAAATTTTAAGATCCCCTCCCCCCACCATAATAAGCATGTTCATCATATTCATTAATATCTTTGTTGTGTTCTAATCATTTATTGTTAAACTGATTTATAATCCTATTAATTTTTATCTAAATTGTATTGATGAACATCTATAACTTTTCAATCATCTATTGTTATACTGATTTATAATCCTATTAATTTGACTAAATTGTATTGATGAACATTTATGACTATTAAATGTGTTAATACAATGTCGTGTCTCTATACCCTACATCTACTTGTATATTACTACCCATACCATTCAGCGAACGGGGTTGAAGAATTAAAGGGACCCAAGGCACTCACAGTATTGTCTTGAAATTACATGTGTCTGTACACACTAAATTACTAATGTGGTGGGAATGGATACAAGATAGTATGACATTTAATGTGTATAAGACTCCCAACACAAATGTCAGACCAACTTGCATCCATTGGCTAAATGTAGACTCCGCTATGTACTCTCATGTGCCTAATAATTATAATATCAGCACGTTTATTAATTTTGTAGAAAAATCACTATTTGGCATTGAGGCCATCACTTATTAATTTCAACCGAAATCACCACTGACCGCCCATCACTATTATTAGGCCGTCACGATAGACACCTGAGAGTAGTCAGTGTGATCGAAAATAGCCTGGCAAGTTTTGAAATTAACTGGGGTGGGATGGGCAGGTGTCATATAAATGTTTAAAACTGAACACGCCTCCACTGACCAGATAATTCAGCATTTAAAATGCATTTATCTTCATATGGCTATGCTATAATCTCTAGGTCGTTAGCCTCGCTCAGTTAAGTTGCTAATGTATGGAAGGCGCTTTTCACATTTATTAATTTACGCCCAAGCGCAAATTATAATATGTAAGGATTCTCCTTGAATTATTTTTAAATGGCACAGGCCTGAACACATCACTAGTTTACAGCCCTGGGAATTAGCCTAGGCAATGCCTATGTAAAAGCAGAGGCAAAATCAGTTTGCCTAGGCAATTATATTGCCTAGGTAAAACAAGTTCATTGGGTTACTAAAATTGATTTGTGTCTTGTCAGAAATAGAACCTCTTTAGCCAAAATGACTTCATTAAATAACTCTTTACATATATTGTCCTAAAATTGTTTCCATGGCACTGGGCCATTAACTAGCTACCCATAACGGCACTAGTTTTGGAGATGATTTGTGGAATGTATATATATGATGAGTATAAACCACTGTTGGAAAATGAACCATCTGCCAACATTAACTCCATTTCCTGAGAATTAATTATTATGACCAATGAGGAAAGCTGGGAATTAAGGAAAATTTGCCTAGGCAATATTGCCATCTCAAATCAATATGATTCAATAATAACCTGAAATGCTTAGTTATTTTAGAGAACATTTCCAGGCCACTATAGTGGCCTGGAAATGTTCTCTAAAATAACTAAGCATTTCAGGTTATTATTGAATCATATTGATTTGAGATGGCAATATTGCCTAGGCAAATTTTCCTTAATTCCCAGGGCTGAGTTTATATAGCCCCACCATGTGATGGAAACAATCCCCCAGTAACCCCAAGATGTTTTATGGAAATGGTATAGATCTGTGCAGGGTATGTCTTATAAAATATAGGCCTACTATATCTCTGGGATGGAGACACAAATTCTTGGTGACTGGGATGCAGATATTATGAAATTAGGGCCCCCCCCCTCGATTTCAAGTCCATAAGAATAAGTACACCATATGAGGGAAGCTAGCCCCTAATTCCCTATTTATGGAAATGGTGTACATCTGCAGGAGATGTCGCTTTAATAAAATATACTTCAGCTCTGCCAGGGAGTGAGGCACCAATTCTTGGGACACCATGGACAGATGCTGGTATGCATATGTATGATTTTTTTTCTTCAACTTTCCAGTGTTATGGGGCCACTACTAGGGGCTCATGAGATGGACTCAATCATTCACATCAGAGTGATATAACTTTATAAGGTAGTCTTCGCCTGTTATGTATTTGCGCTTAAGCGTAAATGATTTTCGCTTAAGCGCAAATAATTACACTTAGGTAATTTTCGCTTAAGCGCAAATGAATAGATATACATATTTGCGCTTAAGTGCAAATGATTTACGCTTGAGCACAAATATTTGCGCATAACTTAAGCGCATTTAAATAATAAATGTGAAAAGGGCCTCCCATATATACATGTAGGGTAAGGCCTATAATTTACCTGGCTCGTCATGTTCAAATAATGAAATCCTGACAAACAGATATATGATTAAGCGTATGAAATGCATTCATCTTCCCATGCTACTATTGCTAGGGCGATCAATCAATCGATTCAATGTTAGCCTCAGTTAAGCTGCTACATATATATTGTTTTCCAATGTATCATTGTATGTCTAATACATTTATTAATATAATAGTGATAATTTTGGAAATGTCTCCAAAGATTAATATTCATTAATTGTGCTGACAGTAATCAGTTTGTATTCAATAATTTAGCCTTTAGCTAAATTAAGGCTTAACTTCAAGCCTTAACTTAAGTCAAGACGTTAAGTTTAAATGGCTTAATCACCAATTAAGTGGAGAGTAAGTAGCTTTAAAGTTTAAGTTTAATAGTGAATAATGTTCGTGGGCTAATTTGGCCTACTACCAGTACACTGTAAACTACAGTCAGAGTACTGGTACTACTAGAACTTAGTAGAAGTAGAACTTAGACCGAATTAGTCATATTCATAGTTTGAATTTTTGATTCATTTTGGATTTGGGACTGAGAGTGTGGCACCTGTATTTCCAAAATTCACATCGCTGTGAACATTAGCAAATATTGATTTGCTATCTCTTTGGAATTTTTCTATATGTAGAAGGGCTTCATCTTTCGAGCTGAAAAACATCGTATTGAATAGATATTGGCTTTCCGAATAAAATATTGAATAGACGGTTGTTGACGTTCCGTAAGGTAAAGTTGTGACGTCTGCTGGTTCTAGACTAGATCATAGATGGACGCTGTCGGTATACATGTATATTGATTTCAGTTATATTTGAAACATAGTTATAACTTTAAAAATATTATGAAATATGCTATGTATTTTATCATAAAAGGATTTTATGGGATTAAAAGTGCTAAAATAAACGTTTTGGCGATAATTGTCCAATGGGTACGCTCATTTTAAGTACAAGTTTCTAATTTGACGCTTAGTTTCATCGCCCTGACAACACATCCGGTTGAATGTGCAAAGGTGAAAGGTCACAGCCAAACCTTCCTAAGCCGGCCCAGGGAGTATAGATAGTATAGATAGACGGGAGATGGAAGCGACGTAACGAGCCATGTAACGTCATAAGGTAGTCGCCATTGGACAAGCTGGCGGTATAGAAACTCCGTAGCGTCGTTGGTAACAACACAAAAAGCACACAATTTTTCGAGACGGGCTTCGAACAAATTGATCTCATTGAAAACAAACTTGATGCAAAGCTATAATTACTTCACAGTTGATAATGGAAAGCACTTACAAAGTCATTCATAGGAAAATAACATTTTAAAAAACGTAATTTTATTGTCGGAATTGTGTATTAAAATGTACATACATGATACAGGTTCCCTATTTTCGAGATAAAAAAACGGACACGCCAGTCGGCATTTTGTCGCTTACATTGGTATATTAAGCTTGTCAGAATGTCAGTGTGATATTTGATAGATTCTTTTATTCCACATTTGCTTGACTCGGCCCTCCAGCTGAATATACATATTCAGGAGAGCAGCATTACCGGTACTCCATTAGTCTCAACACAATTTGATACTGTCTTTATTCTGCAATTTTCTGGTCACAGAATCAGAGTCCGAATATATCATGTTTTATCAAGTGGAATTTTGGATGGTGACAGCACACCTTACAATATGATCACTGAGATAGACATGAACCAGCTTGGGGGGGGGGGGGTTGGTGCCATACTTGTTATTTCCACAAATAGTTAAAGCCAATAAAGAATAATTTGTAATGACTATAGTAGTATTAGTACTGTACTTACCACAGACTCTTATTTTGGTGTTTGATTCCTTTCAACTGAGTTGTGTGCATGTATACCATTATACTTACAGTAGGCCTACAGGGTACAGCATATCAGCAAGCACACAGCCATCAGACATAACCATCAAAATGATCTGTCAAAATAGTATTTTTTTTAAATAACAAGTTCAAAGGCAGAGTCTGCATGAGAATTGTGAACTTACTTTAAATAAGTACCCGTACATGTAATGCTGATCGATGAACCAGCATGTGTTTTTGATTCAGCCTGCTTCAGCTGAAACTTTAATTCTCGCTGCATGCATCAAATATTAATAAGCTGAATGAGAAATATATTGATTACCGTACTTGTAGTTCTATACGTTACCAGACAAATTACAAACTCTTAGATAAAAGTGTGGCCTACACACTTTTATCTAAAATATTTACTGGCAAATAATCAGCAAATAGAGTTTGGTAATAGACTTACAGGTGCGGTTACATTCAATGCCGGCATCAATTTAATCATTGAAGATAATTTCAAACAGGACCTTTTTATTATTCTCTTCAACTAGTCCTATCCAGACCAAAATCGTTTCTAATCAACAAATGGAAACTACATCTCTTTTGAGCACACAATTCAAAGTCATAATTAAATATATCACACATCAAAGCTCAGAGTGATCAGATATCGATTTTTGAAATTCGTTAATTTGTTATGCATCTTACACCCACAATTTGATAATAATAAAAAGGTCCTGTTTGAAAGGTGTAAGATGGATAACACTAAAATCAAGTGGTTGGTTATTAACAATAAATCGGAAGAAAAAAATTCTGTACCGGTACTGGATTTCTTATCAGATTTTATTTTAATTTGGGCATGCCGCTTTTTCAAATCTATATCCTGAATTTAACATTTTTATCATAGACTCAGCAATTAATGTTTGGCCACAGATGGCACAAGTATTAAATATTACATCAGGTCTAGAAACTAGCTATTCATACTGAAAGTGAATGAATGGAATTCATGACAAATTGAAATTACAAAACTGCTGAAAAATCAACAAACATAAAGCTATAAAATAATAAAATGAATCATATGCATCAATAGTTCATCTTTTTACATCCGTGTGTAACCATAACGCTGAGTTATTGACTTAATTTTCACTGAATTTAAGATGAAAAATTGAATGACATTACAGATGACTTTCGATTTGGTGTTGATATTTTGGCGGAAACGAAGCGGGGAAATCCTTCCCGCCAGCGGCATTCCAAACAAAATAACACCATCATAAATATCATAAATCTCACAAAATACGGAGTGATCAGACTATTCCACTCCATGGACATGTTCAGAATTGATCATTTTATGAATGCAACATAATTGACGGTAATTTTAAATCGAAGAAGCGAAAATATTGAGTCACAAAAGTAACCAAAATAACACTGACAGGTATGCGGAAACAGCTGATGATACCGCCAGGAATTCTCCAGTCGGATTTCCGGAAGTGATGAGGAGTTACGTATCCCGTTTATTTATAATCCCTGCAACTGCCTACCAATGTTCTAACTGTAACGGTACGGAATCTGGCGAGGTTTGCCGAATGCTATGCGCCCGCGTCAGCTAAATCCACATTAAGCATTTAATTTTGAATAAGGTTGATTTTGTTTTTCAAATTTAATAGTATTGCTATAGGGAGGCTGATCGAAGAAGAAAAATAAATTCGTTTTATTAATTTGTCAATCCTATTCCAACATGGCGGCCACCATAGGGGCCCATAGGTCTGAATCGCCCGGATGTAAAACAAGAAATTATGGCATTGAAATCCATGTAAAAAAGGACGACCGTGCAGTCACGACCTGCACTACTCAGACTAATATGTGTACTTATATGAACGTCAAGATTTAATTAACTATAAATATTTCTTATAACCAATTACGTACACGAAGTTAACTATACATATTTCTTATAACCAATTACGTACACGAAGTTGGTTGCTTGTGGTAAGGGGATTGGGTCTGTACCTCATAATTATCATATTATACTCATACATGTATCTTCCAGCCTTTCGATCGTGGCTCCCCGGGGCCATTTTTTTGACTGGCACATATGCCCATTCTCAATTTGGATGAAATATTAGTTGTACTCGCCTCCACAACCCTTGTCCTTGGTTGGAAATTGGGGTTATTATGAGTGAGAACTTGGGTTTAAATTACCCCCTCATAATTTGGGTTGTTTGTTTGTTTCAAATCACAACCCAAATCATTAGAATATAAGTAAGGAAGAACATTCAATTTCCAAGAACATGATTTATTTGTAGGCCTACCTTGAGCAGTAGGCTTACCTGTATATATTCTATAGTGATTTTATAGGTTGTGATTTGATCAGTTTGATTACAATTGCATGGAGCTACATTTATACCAGCGCGGACTCGGACCCATGCACTATGAAACAACGTCAACAGGTCAACCCAACCAAACCTAATGCGAACCATGCCAACATTATGCCTGCTTTGTGTGCTATGTCGCGTCGCTGTCACAACGTCAATAACTTTCGCGGGAAAATGCGCGTGCCAATATGACGTCGCTTTGGATACAACATATGACGTAACCTAACAGTTTACAGAACATGCTTCTACTAATTTACTAAACTAAAGAAAAGTTTATTTAGTTAGGCCTATATGATAAACATTCAAAATATTTACGATATGAATTAGGCCTATGTTGTTTTCGTGAGGTGGCTCAGGAAAATTTGCAGTTTTACGTAAATTTCCGACATTTCCCGAATGGCATAGCAACCCGAGTCCGGTCGACGATTTAAGTCATGATTATTGTTCAAAGAATAAACCGTGTAATGCCTTAACGCAATGAATACTGTTATGTTGGCTATATGAAAAGTAACATTTTGTAGTTTTAATTTAATTGCAATGACGTTTCAAGATGGCGGCCCCTCAAATTCAAAATGGCGGCGCCCCTAATTCAAGATGGCGGCGCCCATGTTCGAAAGCGAACTTAGTATAAGGACGACCTGCTGCTGGCAGGTTGTGTATAGCACAACGTGATGCGACTGGCGTATTGTGAGAAACCATTGGCAGATCGATCTTCTGTAAAAGCTTGGATCCTTTATACAAGCAACCAACACCAAGCAGGTACAGCTGTGAGCACAGTTATAAGAACCACCATGCATAAGAATTAGGCACAACATTGTAATAAAATCTGGGGTTCTTGTCTTCTTTCTGACATTTTGTAAAACGCTGTTTGAATGACGTTCGCCCAGCGTATATATAGGCCTATAATATACCGTATAAGAACGTGTTCTGGTCATTTCAACTGATATTCCGTCTCATTTTCTCCCCCAAGGTGGTTGTGGGATATCGACCACAAGCAGCATAACAACTATTTTCGACACCACAACGAGCAGCAGAACAACTAGCACAACCGACAAAACAACGGCAATTACCTACAGCAGAACAACTAGTACAACCGACAAGACGGCGGGAATTACGTACAGCAGTACAACTAGCGCAACCGGCAACAAGACGGTAATTACGAGCAGCAACACGACGGGAATTACGAGCAGCAACACGACGGGAATTACGAGCAGCAACACGACGGGAATTACGAGCAGCATCACGACGGGAATTACGAGCAGCAACACGACGGGAATTACGAGCAGCAACACGACGGGAATTACGAGCAGCAGTGCAACTAGCGCAACCGGCAACACGACGGGAATTACGTACATCAGTACAACCAGCAATACGACGGGAATTACGAGCAGCAACACGACGGGAATTACGAGCAGCAGTACAACTAGCGCAACCGGCAACACGACGGGAATTACGAGCAGCAGTACAACTAGCACAACCGGCAACATGACGGGAATTAAGTACAGCAGTACAACCAGCGCAACCGGCAACACGACGGGAATTACGTACATCAGTACAACCAGCGCAACCGGCAACACGACGGGAATTACGACCAGCAACACGACGGGAATTACGAGCAGCAGTACAATTAGCGCAACCGGCAACACGACGGGAATTACGTACAGCAGTACAACTAGCACAACCGGCAACACGCCGGGAATTACGAGCAGCAGTAGAACTAGCACAACCGGCAACACGACGGGAATTACGTACATCGGTACAACCAGCGCAACCGGCAACACGACGGGAATTACGAGCAGCAACACGACGGGAATTACGTACAGCAGTACAACTAGCGCAACCGGCAACACGACGGGAATTAAGTACAGCAGTACAACCAGCGCAACCGGCAACACGACGGGAATTACGTACATCGGTACAACCAGCGCAACCGGCAACACGACAGTAATTACGAGCAGCAACACGACGGGAATTACGAGCAGCAACACGACGGGAATTACGTACAGCAGTACAACTAGCACAACCGGCAACATGACGGGAATTAAGTACAGCAGTACAACCAGCGCAACCGGCAACACGACGGGAATTACGTACATCGGTACAACCAGCGCAACCGGCAACACGACAGTAATTACGAGCAGCAACACGACGGGAATTACGAGCAGCAGTACAACTAGCGCAACCGGCAACACGACGGGAATTACGAGCAGCAACACGACGGGAATTACGTACAGCAGTACAACTAGCACAACCGGCAACATGACGGGAATTAAGTACAGCAGTACAACCAGCGCAACCGGCAACACGACGGGAATTACGTACATCGGTACAACCAGCGCAACCGGCAACACGACAGTAATTACGAGCAGCAACACGACGGGAATTACGAGCAGCAGTACAACTAGCACAACCGGCAACACGACGGGAATTACGTACAGCAGTACAACTAGCACAACCGGCAACACGCCGGGAATTACGAGCAGCAGTATAACTAGCACAACCGGCAACACGCCGGGAATTACGAGCAGCAGTATAACTAGCACAACCGGCAACATGACGGGAATTACGAGCAGCAACACGACGGGAATTACGAGCAGCAACACGACGGGAATTACATACAACAGTACAACTAGCGCAACCGGCAACACGACGGGAATTACGAGCAGCAACACGACAGTAATTACGAGCAGCAACACGACGGGAATTACATACAGCAGTACAACTAGCGCAACCGGCAACACGACGGGAATTACGTACAGCAGTACAACTAGCACAACCGGCAACACGACGGGAATTACATACAGCAGTATAACTAGCTCAACCGGCAACACGACGGGAAGTACGAGCAGCAACACGACGGGAATTACGAGCAGCAATACAACTAGCACAACCGGCAACACGACGGGAATTACATACAGCAGTATAACTAGCTCAACCGGCAACACGACAGGAATTACGAGCAGCAACACGACGGGAATTACGTACAGCAGTACAACTAGCGCAACCGGCAGCACGACGGGAATTACGAGCAGCAGTACAACTAGCGCAACCGGCAACACGACAGGAATTACGAGCAGCAGTACAACTAGCGCAACCGGCAACACGACGGGAATTACGAGCAGCAACACGACGGGAATTACGTACAGCAGTACAACTAGCGCAACCGGCAGCACGACGGGAATTACGAGCAGCAGTACAACTAGCACAACCGGCAACATGACGGGAATTAAGTACAGCAGTACAACCAGCGCAACCGGCAACACGACGGGAATTACGTACATCAGTACAACCAGCGCAACCGGCAACACGACGGGAATTACGACCAGCAACACGACGGGAATTACGAGCAGCAGTACAATTAGCGCAACCGGCAACACGACGGGAATTACGTACAGCAGTACAACTAGCACAACCGGCAACACGCCGGGAATTACGAGCAGCAGTAGAACTAGCACAACCGGCAACACGACGGGAATTACGTACATCGGTACAACCAGCGCAACCGGCAACACGACGGGAATTACGAGCAGCAACACGACGGGAATTACGTACAGCAGTACAACTAGCACAACCGGCAACATGACGGGAATTAAGTACAGCAGTACAACCAGCGCAACCGGCAACACGACGGGAATTACGTACATCGGTACAACCAGCGCAACCGGCAACACGACAGTAATTACGAGCAGCAACACGACGGGAATTACGAGCAGCAACACGACGGGAATTACGTACAGCAGTACAACTAGCACAACCGGCAACATGACGGGAATTAAGTACAGCAGTACAACCAGCGCAACCGGCAACACGACGGGAATTACGTACATCGGTACAACCAGCGCAACCGGCAACACGACAGTAATTACGAGCAGCAACACGACGGGAATTACGAGCAGCAGTACAACTAGCGCAACCGGCAACACGACGGGAATTACGAGCAGCAACACGACGGGAATTACGTACAGCAGTACAACTAGCACAACCGGCAACATGACGGGAATTAAGTACAGCAGTACAACCAGCGCAACCGGCAACACGACGGGAATTACGTACATCGGTACAACCAGCGCAACCGGCAACACGACAGTAATTACGAGCAGCAACACGACGGGAATTACGAGCAGCAGTACAACTAGCACAACCGGCAACACGACGGGAATTACGTACAGCAGTACAACTAGCACAACCGGCAACACGCCGGGAATTACGAGCAGCAGTATAACTAGCACAACCGGCAACACGCCGGGAATTACGAGCAGCAGTATAACTAGCACAACCGGCAACATGACGGGAATTACGAGCAGCAACACGACGGGAATTACGAGCAGCAACACGACGGGAATTACATACAACAGTACAACTAGCGCAACCGGCAACACGACGGGAATTACGAGCAGCAACACGACGGGAATTACATACAGCAGTACAACTAGCGCAACCGGCAACACGACGGGAATTACGTACAGCAGTACAACTAGCACAACCGGCAACACGACGGGAATTACATACAGCAGTATAACTAGCTCAACCGGCAACACGACGGGAAGTACGAGCAGCAACACGACGGGAATTACGAGCAGCAATACAACTAGCACAACCGGCAACACGACGGGAATTACATACAGCAGTATAACTAGCTCAACCGGCAACACGACAGGAATTACGAGCAGCAACACGACGGGAATTACGTACAGCAGTACAACTAGCGCAACCGGCAGCACGACGGGAATTACGAGCAGCAGTACAACTAGCGCAACCGGCAACACGACAGGAATTACGAGCAGCAGTACAACTAGCGCAACCGGCAACACGACGGGAATTACGAGCAGCAACACGACGGGAATTACGTACAGCAGTACAACTAGCGCAACCGGCAGCACGACGGGAATTACGAGCAGCAGTACAACTAGCACAACCGGCAACACGACAGGAATTACTAGCAGCAACACGACGGGAATTACATACAGCAGTACAACCAGCGCAACCGGCAACACGACGGGAATTACGAGCAGTAGTACAACCAGCACAACCGGCAACACGCCGGGAATTACGTACAGCAGTACAATTAGCCCAACCGGCAACACGACG
This sequence comes from Siphonodentalium dalli, assembly GCA_032622095.1. Lineage (NCBI taxonomy): Eukaryota > Metazoa > Mollusca > Scaphopoda > Gadilida > Siphonodentaliidae > Siphonodentalium > Siphonodentalium dalli. Next base: position 63,617,488 of record CP136064.1, on the reverse strand, counting down.
GGAATTACGAGCAGCAGTACAACTAGCGCAACCGGCAACACGACGGGAATTACGTACAGCAGTACAACCAGCAATACGACGGGAATTACGAGCAGCAACACGACGGGAATTACGAGCAGCAACACGACGGGAATTACGAGCAGCAACACGACGGGAATTACGAGCAGTAGTACAACCAGCACAACCAGCAACACGACGGGAATTACGTACAGCAGTACAATTAGCCCAACCGGCAACACGACGGGTATTACGAGCAGCAGTACAACTAGCGCAACCGGCAACACGACGGGAATTACGTACAGCAGTACTACCAGCAATACGACGGGAATTACGAGCAGCAACACGACGGGAATTACGAGCAGCAACACGACGGGAATTACGAGCAGCAACACGACAGGAATTACGAGCAGCAACACGACGGGAATTACGAGCAGCAGTACAACTAGCACAACCGGCAACACGACGGGAATTACGAGCAGCAGTACAACTAGCGCAACCGGCAACACGACGGGAATTACGAGCAGCAGTACAACTAGCACAACCGGCAACACGACGGGAATTACGAGCAGCAGTACAACTAGCACAACCGGCAACACGACGGGAATTACGAGCAGCAGTGCAACTAGCGCAACCGGCAACACGACGGGAATTATGTACATCAGTACAACTAGCACAACCGGCAACACGATGGGAATTACGAGCAGCAACACGACGGGAATTACGAGCAGCAACACGACGGGAATTACGAGCAGCAACAAGACGGGAATTACGAGCAGCAGTACAACTAGCACAACCGGCAACACGACGGGAATTACGAGCAGCAGTACAACTAGCACAACCGGCAACACGACGGGAATTACGAGCAGCAACACGACGGGAATTACGAGCAGCAGTACAACTAGCACAACCGGCAACACGACGGGAATTACGAGCAGCAGCACGACGGGAATTACGAGCAGCAGTACAACTAGCGCAACCAGCAACACGGCGGGAATTACGAGCAGCAGTACAACTAGCATAACCGGCAACACGACGGGAATTACATACAGCAGTATAACTAGCTCAACCGGCAACACGACAGGAATTACGAGCAGCAACACGACGGGAATTACGTACATCAGTACAACCAGCGCAACCGGCAACACGACGGGAATTACGTACATCAGTACAATTAGCGCAACCGGCAACACGACGGGAATTACGTACAGCAGTACAACCAGCAATACGACGGGAATTACGAGCAGCAACACGATGGGAATTACGACCAGCAGTACAACTAGCGCAACCAGCAACACGGCGGGAATTACGAGCAGCAGTACAACTAGCATAACCGGCAACACGACGGGAATTACATACAGCAGTATAACTAGCTCAACCGGCAACACGACAGGAATTATGAGCAGCAACACGACGGGAATTACGTACATCAGTACAACCAGCGCAACCGGCAACACGACGGGAATTACGTACATCAGTACAATTAGCGCAACCGGCAACACGACGGGAATTACGTACAGCAGTACAACCAGCAATACGACGGGTATTACGAGCAGCAACACGACGGGAATTACGAGCAGCAACACGACGGGAATTACGAGCAGCAGGACAACTAGCACAACCGGCAACACGACGGGAATTACGTACATCAGTACAACTAGCACAACCGGCAACACGACGGGAATTACGAGCAGCAACACGACGGGAAATACGAGCAGCAGTACAACCAGCGCAACCGACAACACGACGGGAATTACGAGCAGCAGTACAACCAGTGCAACCGGCAACACGACGGGAATTACGAGCAGCAGTACAACCAGCGCAACCGGCAACACGACGGGAATTACGAGCAGCAGTACAACCAGCGCAACCGGCAACACGACGGGAATTACGAGCAGCAGTACAACCAGCGCAACCGGCAACACGGCGGGAATTACGAGCAGCATCACGACGGGAATTACGAGCAGCAACACGACGGGAATTACGTACAGCAGTACAACCAGCGCAACCGGCAACATGACGGGAATTACGAGCAGCAGTACAACAATTTCTCGATTTCCCAGAATTACCCTGTATACCAACAATACTAGGTTATTGCAGGGATGCAGGTGTGTCAACACACATGTAACATCTAAACGCCTGGAAGAAATTGAAGCGAATGTGACAAAATTGTTGGTGCTAAAAAACGAAACGTCCAGCTGGAAAAGAAAACATGTGAGTGCATGGGATGGAAGAGTGTTTTCTACAACGATTGGCACCTGTGGAATCGCTGTTCTCTCATGGGTAGCTGTACTATTTTTCATTCTAGATTGTATTGGCTACAGAGAAAGGAAACGAAACAAGATACTTTGAAACTTTAATTACTCACAGAAGAGTAATTACTTGATCCTCATTGTTGAACTTATTAGCAGGCAACTCCCATAAATGAATCATTGAACGTTTCTTTGAAGATTAGTTGAAGGTCCCTAATAGTGATTATGTTCAGTTAGATTGTCGAAATTAATGAAGAAATTCTACACAGTAAATGAAATGAAATGCCATTTTGTTTAAAACCGAGTTAAAAGATGAACTACTATTATACTTCATAAAATATGAAGTGTTTCTTTGAGAAATCTGCAGAATAACCCTTCCATGACTGGACCTTCCTGCAATTTTGCGGAAGCCCTGTGTAAATACCTTCTCTTATATATGAGGGTCTCCCATTCATTGGGAGCCTCGCGTATATAAGAGAATACAGTGGCCTAACAATATTTACCCAGCCAGTACATTCTCTAATATAAGCAAGGCACGCTATGGGGGAGACTCACATATATACATTGGTACAGGATCTTTAATACTGCACCATCGTAACTCCCGGCATGAAAGGGTTAACTTAATACCCCAAAATGGAGAGTAGTGCATCAACTGCTTAATATGTAGATATGGCAAGAAACTTGGTCAATTTTTTTTTGGTACTCATATTTTGAGGGGCTAAGTGCATAGTGCAACTGAATCAATAAAAGGGCGTATCAAACTGAATTCTAGCAGTGCTTAGCAGTGCTATGCTACTAAACTGCTAAGGAATGAAAATATTAAAAAAGAGAGTTTCAAACTGAATTCTAGCAGTGCTATGCTGCTAAACTGCTAAGGAATGAAAATATTAAAAAAGAGAGTTTCAAACTCAATTCTAGCAGTGCTATGCCCCTAAACTGCTAAGGAATGAAAATATAAAAACAAAGAGAGTTTCAAACTGAATTATAGCAGTGCTATGCTGCTAAACTGCTAAGGAATGAACATATTAAAAAGGAGAGTTTCAAACTCAATTCTATAAGTGCTATGCTGCTAAACTGCTAAGGAATGAAAATATTAATAAAGAGAGTTTCAAACTGAATTCTAGCAGTGCTCTGCTGCTAAGCTGCTAAGGAATGAAAATATTAAAAAAGAGAGTTTCAAACTGAATTTTAGCAGTGCTCTGCTGCTAAACTGCTAAGGAATAAAAATATTAAAAACGAGAGTTTCAAACTCAATTCTAGCAGTGCTATGCTGCTAAACTGCTAAGGAATTAAAATATTAAAAAAGAGAGTTTCAAACTCAATTGTGATAAAACAAGCCATAGATTCACATGAAATAATGTCGCCATTAATACTTCTTTTGAAGTTCAGTTATATAGGCAGAATGACTATAGTGAAGTTTTATTGGTATAATCAAACTTTGAAAAACAAACTTGGTAAAAGTTGACAATCAAAGGAAGTTTTACATGGCTTATTGTTATGTTTTATCAAACGAAGATATCTAGTCTAATAGTGATGCCAAATACTCTATGTCCTGTTATCACAGTGTTTACTTTTTTATTTTAAAGTTTTATTTTTAATCAGCCCAGCTGAGCCCAGTTGCTGTTTCATAGTTTTATAGTGATGAGCATTCCTCTTATTATTCTTTTATACCTTTATGCTAAATGTTATTTGTGTTTGTTTTATATGCAGATTAATCTAAAACAAGATAATTTTGTTATGATAATGGTTGTTGTTTATATGACAATTCCCTTAGTGCTGTTCAGTGTATAAGATATAACTTATCAGCTGCACCCTCCTGTAATACAAAACTGAATAAGTCTACAGTCAGTATATTTTATTACAAGTGTGTATATTTGATTAGCTCGGTTTAACATCAAACGGCAGAGTTTGCTTTTTAAAAATCGCTCATGCAGGATCACGTTCGAATTTCCCATGGACTAATACCCATTTATAAAATATACAACTGGATAACTGTCTGCAGTCAGTTTACCAGTTAGAGTTACATTATTTCTCTCATTCAAAGTGGTTTTGAAGCCCAACTCATTGCCAAAATCACTAACAAAACAAGCAGGAAATTTTGTTTTTAGTTGCGGACTTTGGCCACCCACCCACCCCGGCATACGTGCCCGAATTTTTGTTCACCCCCCCCCCCCCGGCACTGGCTCAAATTTGGGATTCCGGCATCTAATTTGAATATCGGGAGAATAGTTTACTTAGGTTACACCTGCACGGGCTCAAATTTGGGGTTCACCATTTTAAGGACCCATCATAGAAAATTGTTATGTGCCTATATCTTTGGATTCTGGGCTATAATATGAATATTGGGTCACATCTGGACCATCCTGCATCTGGACATGACTCGGGTATAGTTGACATAGATTTGGCATATGTTTTCACTGCACAATCTCAACTTTGGGATTCACAATTTTAAGGGTCCATCATAAAAGATGGGTATGTGACTATATCGTTGGATTCTGGCATATAATATGGATATCGGGACATATCTGGATCATTCTGCATCTGGACATGACTCAGGTATAGTTTACTTCGGTTTAGACGGCTCAAATTTGGAGTTTACCATTTTAAGGGCCCATTATAGAAAATTCTAATGGCCTATATCTTTGGATTATGTAATAAAATATGGATATTGGGACATATCTGGACCGTCCTGCGTCTGGACATGACTCGGGTATAGTTGACATAGGTTTTCACTGCACGGGCTCAAATTTGGGGTTCACCATTTTAAGGACTATCATAAAAAAAAATTATGATTTAGGGACCTTCGAATATTCGAGATTCGATTCGATGTCGATATCGGGCACCCGATTCGAGATCGACACCGAATCGGCCTGCTGATTCGGATATGTTCGAATCGGTGTTACTTTGGTGTAGTCTCGTTTTTTTGCGTCTAGATAACATATGCAAATGATATGAACTCACAAAAATTGAAGCACAAGGTTGCCAAGTTAGCCAACATAGGTAATTTTGAATGTATGTCATTCAGAATAAACGTGCATGTTGGTGTTTGATCCATTGTGGTGTGAACAGTTTATCAGATAACTATAACTACCATTGGTATCGGACTACAACAATTATATAGCTGTAATTGTCCGAGAGCCTGCTGGGTTCTATTTGCACAATTGCGTATGAAAGATTTGTTGCCCCAGATTTGTTCGACCCCAGGAACGTTTGAAGAAATCCGATTTCTTAAGTTCCGCCTTCCTGGCGTTTTGGGGTCGGAGACCCCACAAAAATGACTATTTGCACTTTTGAGTAGAAAGCTGATTTGTTATATTATTAGTACTCCAGCAATCACTGACCAATAATACACAATTTCTGAAACGAAATTTCCTGGCGTTTTCATTTCAGAAGGGGATTTCTGATCGTACCCATAAAACCCCAAAAATCACTTCTATTTGCATTTTTGAGTACAAAGCTGATTTTTATATTAATAGTGCTCCAGCAATCACTGATCAATAATACACAATTTCTGAAACAAAATTTCCTGGCGTTTTCATTTCAGAAGGGGGTTTCTGATAGTACCCCCCAAAACCACAAAACATTACTTCTATTTGCACTTTCGAGTACAAAGCTGATTTTTTGTATTAATAGTGCCATAATCATCACTGATCGATGATACACAATGTCTGAAATGAAATTTCCTGGCGTTTTCATTTCAGAAGGGGTTTCTGAATGTACCCCAAAAAAAAATTACTTTTATTTTCATATACTGTCGAATACAAAGCACAATTTTAAGGTGAACCTGGAAAAATTTATATAAATATACAAACCTACTGACCACAAACGTTCCGCGCGTTTTAGGGAGGAAAATTCTATTATAAAAAAATGTAGTAAAACATGTAAGAAAACGAAAATTTAAATTTTAGTCCGGGAACCAGGTCGATCAAACGTGCACACCCCCCCCCCCCCCCCCCAGGATTAAACTTCATTCATTTTTCGTAAGGATATCTACTCAAACTATTTAAACGTCAAAAGGTGACAGTGTATGTTCCGGGCAATATGGCGGCGATTTCCGGGAGTATACCCCACTCACTACATACATCTTCAGCAAAAACCTATTGTTCTTGATTCCATGCCATATGCCTGTCATTTCCTGCATAATTTGACTGAAAAAAAGAGTCCAAAATGGAGGACAAAATGGCAACCGAAAGTAACAAAAAGAGCATTTTACAGTAACTTTCACCGTAGGTGCCAGTTGCGCCACCATACATGATGTCCAATCCTAATACGATAACAGTAAGTCAAAACCCGAGTTTTCAAAAATGATGACAAAAATGGCAATCGGAAGTCAACAGTTGAAGTGCTTTACACAATGAGTATCACATGCCATCTAAATTACCACGAGAATTGTCGTAGCCATGCAACGATTGTTCCAAACCACAGCGCATGGTAGTGCCCCAAACAATTCAACGAACGTTCCAGGCTACACAGGTTTTGTCCCAAACTACCAAAAATGAGTGTCCCTAACCATCCAACGTGTGATCCAAATCATACAATGAGTGGGCCAATCCATCCAATGAATGCCCCAAACCACCAAATGAGTGTCCCAAACAATCCAGCGAATGTTCGAAAGGAAAAGAGTGTCCCATATGCACCAACAATTTTGTCCCAGGCCATCCGAAGAGAGTTCTATGTCATACAACGGGTGTCCCAAACCACCAACTGTCGACTCAATCCATTCCATGGCCCAATCAGTGAACCAGTCGACAAATGAGTGTCACATTCCACCATTCGTGTGTCCCATATGCACATCTAGTGTCCAAAACCACCCAATTGGTCTCAAACTTTCCAACGGGTGGCACAAACAATTAAGTAGTGCCCTGCACAATATGCACCTGATTCACGACCAGCACAGATAGTCCTCCAAACCATGCATCTGGTACCCTAACCCACACAATGGGTATCACAGGCCATCCAAGGAGTGTCTCATTCACCCGATCAGTGTCGCAACCCTGCAACTGTTGTTCCAAATCACAGTGCATGTTACTAGTAGTGCCCCCAAACAATGCAACTGGTGTTCCTAACCAAATTGGTTCAAACCACCAAAAGTCGTCTCAATTTATAAAATGGCCCAATCATTGAATAAATCGACAAATTTATGTCACATTCAACCACACGTGTGTCCCATATCCAAGTCGAGTGTCCAAACCAATTCAACTGTTGTCTCAAACCATGCAATGGGTGTTACAAACCACCTAGCGAGTGACCCAAACCATACAACTAGTATCACAAACCAGCCATTGAGTTCCCAATCCATCCAAATGGTGTCATAAACCATTTACTAACTTGCATCTCAATACATTTAAACAAGTGTACAAAACCCTCCTCCGAGTATTCAACCGTTTCATGGCGGGTGATGTGCTGATATACAGCATTAATGATCCTGTGCCATGCATTCTCCCATATACATGTATGCGGGTCTCCCATAGGGAGTCCTGCATATGTTATGAGAATGCTGTGACTCACATGGCCAAGGTAAGTAATGTTAGGCCAATGCATTTCCTTATATATGCGATGCACCCTATGGCACAGGATTTTCGCAAAATGTCAAGAAGCTACGGTCAAGGATTAAGACCATCAAATGAGTGTTCCAAACCACCCAATGGGTTTAAAATCCAAACCAAGAGACACTCGCTGGGTTGTTCGAGATATCCGATGGATGATTTTGTATAATAGTTGTGACAATCATTCGATGGTGTGGGACATTCTGCATGGGGTGGTTTTAGACACCAGGCGGATTGTTTTTAGACATTCTTGATCCGGGTGGTTTGAGGCAATCGTCATGTTGCATGGGACGGCCATTGGATGGGTATGCACACTCATTGATTGGTTTTATTGGACACACATGGGATGGTGTGGGGTTCTCAATTGATGATTTGAGATGCTCGTTGTGAGGTTTGGAACACCGCGTGCATGATTTGGGACATTCTCTGGATGATATATGGTGTCAATCGTTGGGTGGTTTGGATTACTCATCACGGCGTGTTTGGGCACCATTTGGATGGTTTGCGACACTAGTTGGGTCGATTGGGATGCGTATTGGGTGGTTCGCGGGACACTGGTTGGCAATTGGCAGTGCCCGTTCTATGGACTGTGTTGGTTTGGTATACAAGTTTGGTGGCTTTTGACACTCATTTCATGGCATATAGCACTATTGGCTATAAATTATATGAGAAGATTTAGTTACAATATAAATTAATGAAAATAATATGTTTTTATTTTTGATGCCATGTAAACAGTCTGGTGACCTTTAGCCGAACTTGCCCAATTTTGCTGCTGCCTCTGGCCATTTTGTCCCTATTTTCGCTATTGATGCCATCGTTTCTGCTAAAATGGGCGGTTCATGTCTGCCATCGTATTGGTATTCAGTATCCAGTACACGTGTGAGTTCAATTACCTTCTGGGCATTACAATAATAATTGATTTTTCTTCGAAATTGTATTTAAAATCTATTTTGATTTGATGGACACTGAAGGGCCAAATCATCGTGATATGGCTCATTACTATCAGATATCGATTTAGCATGGTACATTTTTTTTTTTAACAAAAAAATGGAAATTATCTGGTAAAATGTAGCGAAATTTGCACAATTTTACCACTTCCGGACACCATTTTGTCCGCTATTTTGGATTTTGTAATGACAACAATAATAATATATTAATAATTTCACAAGGAACGAAATATCAAACAATAAAGCTATTCACGTAAATAGGACTTTTTTCAAAGAACTCCATAAAATTCCCCCCAAAGCGGATTTTGAAAATGTTGTTCCCCCGATTCTGCCCGAACAAATGACAAAAATATTGCATATTATAGATTTTCCATTGTTTTATCTGTTATATGAGAATATGAAATGCTAGATGTTACTTCACCATTGATTCCGACCAAGAATAATACAGATCTTAGCTAAAGGGCTTCTCCACGGCAGAAAGTAGTTCTCAGAAAGTATACACGACGAAAGTTTTTCTGTAAAATCAATTAGAAAACTGGTCACGGAGAGTTGCTCGCCCACTTTTGAAAACACCCATGACGTTGGATATCAACTCATGAATAACTCTTGAGTTGGCGCCGATAGTTGAATGACACTACTTCAATGCGAATGTTGTTCAGCCGGGTTCTGACACCAGCAATCAATTCTGCCCGTGTTTATACTTGACATAAATCTGTCATCGTCCTCGCTTCAAATGTCTATATAGTTCTGCAGCTTTCGAAGAAATTCCCAACGCGGTCATACTTGACATTGATTCGCGCGAACTTGTTTTCCCCATTGTGCAGGATTGTGCCCATGATAGGGACACATCATTTATCCTATGGGGTGAGTCCGGTGTTTAGGTATCCTGTTATATAGCAACAACATACTTTCAAATAAATCGAATCATAAATTGGAATGTCCCACCTGAAAGTGTTCATAGAATACAGGCTTCGCATAATACATGATTGTACAGCTTAATAAATACCTAACAAAGTCACGTTTAATTAAAAGGAATATTGCATTGTTTTATCGCTTATATGAGAATATGAAATGCTAGGTGTTACTACACCATTGACTCTGACCAAGTTTTTTTTTTACCATTTGGTCTCTGAACAATGATGATAGTGGAGATAGTATTAAGAAAAAATATTATCTGTGCGCACGGCAGTGCAAATAAAACAATTTTTCGGGTTTTCGTTGGGACTTAATACGAACCCACCATCTCCTTAACACATATCCACCAGCACAAACATTACCCACCCCAATAATACTTACTCCTATATAATTAAGTATTATTGGGGTAGGGTCAATTGTTTCACGTGGCATGTGCTTCTTAAATGAAAACGCACGGAATTTCGTTTCTTAAACGAGGTTATTATGACTAGCGATAGCAGGATAACTATTGAGGAAATTAATTTTCTAGTTTTTTGGGGGCACTTTAAAAAAACCCATTCAGAAATGAAAACGCCAAGGAATTTTGTTTCAGAAATTGTGTATTATTAATCAGTGATGACTAGAGCACTATTAATATGAAAATCAACTTTGTACTCGAAAGTGCAAATAGAAGTCATTTTTGGGCTTTTTGGGGATACTTTCAAAACCCCCTTTCTGAAATGAAAACGCCAGGAAATTTCGTTTCAGAAATTGTGTATTGTTGATCAGTAATTGCTGGAGCACAATTAATACAAAAATCAGCGTTGTACTCAAACGTGCAAATAGAAGTCATTTTGGGGGTTTTGTGGGGTCTCTGGCCCCTAAACGCCAGGAAGGCGGAACTTAAGAAATCCGATTTCTTTGAACGTTCCTGGGGTGTAACACATCTGGGGCATCAAACCTTTCGTATGCGATTGTGCAAATAGACCCATCAGGCTCCCTGATTATAACGATGTACCCATTTCCAAGTGTGTCAAATTCTGTGTTATCTTTATTAAATAATGTAGACAAGTTACTTCAATTCCATGGGGTTGGTGATACGTTGATTGAACTACATGTCTTTAAATGTCATACTGTCACTTCTTGTGTAATGGTCGCCATGACACAGCTAGATAGAAATTCAATGCAACATATCCCAAACCCCCAATGAGACCGAGAGTGACTTGCCTATGTCATGATTTCCCTAAAAAAGATGCAAGTTCCAACTGCTGTTTAAGAAGATTAACATTTTTATATAGTATCTAGTGAATTTTGCAGTTTTTGTAATGAGACACCGAATTACACACTGGTAAACAATGTCAACCACTAGCTGATTCGATTCGAGATTCGATTCGATTTCGATATCAGGAAGGAGATTCGATATCGAGATTCGATTCGATGCAAAATCCCCGATTCGCAGACCCCTATTATGATTGTGCTATACCTTTGGATTCTGGGCATAAGATATGGATATTGGGACTTAGCTGGACCATACTGCATCCGGACTTGACTCATGTATAGTCATCTACATTGGTAGATATGCTGGGCAACTTGTTGTTTTCCCCACAGGTATTAAAGTTGTCATGTTTACAACCAAGTGGCATATGTTTTCACTGCACGGACTCAAATTTGGGGTTCGGGTTCGCCATTTTAAGTGTGCCTATATCTTTAGATTCTGGTATTTAATATGGATATTGGGACATATTTGGACCCTCCTGTATCTGGACATGAATCAGGAAAAGCTGACATATGTTTTCACTGCACAGGCTCAAATTTGGGGTTCTCCATTGTAAGGGCCCAGCATAAAAAATGGGTATGCGCCTATATCGTTGAATTCTGGCATATAATATGGATGTTGGGACATATCTGGACCGACCTGCATCTGGGCATGACTCACGTATAGTTTACTTAGGTTTAAACTTGAGGGGCTCAAAATTGGGGTTCACCATTTTAAGGGCCCATCATAAAAAATTGGTATGTGCCTATATCTTAGATTCTGGCATGCAATATGGATATTGGGACATATCTGGACCCTCCTGTATCTGGACATGAATCAGGAAAAACTGACATATGTTTTCACTGCACGGGCTCAAATTTGGGGTTCTCCATTGTAAAGGCCCATCATAAAAAAATGGGTACGCCCCCATATCGTTGGATTCTGGCATATAATATGGATGTTGGGACATATCTGGACCGACCTGCATCTGGGCATGACTCACGTATAGTTTACTTAGGTTTAAACTTGAGGGGCCCATCATAGAAAATTGCTATGTGCCTATACCTTTGGATTCTGGGCATAATATATGGATATTGGGACATATCTGGACCATCCTGCATCCAGACTTGACTCAGATATAGATGACATGTTTACACGGCACAGGTTCAAATTTGGGGTTCACCATTTTAATGGCCAATCATAAAGAATGAGTGTGTGCCTATATCTTTAGATTCTGGCATATAATATGGATGCTGGGACATACCTGGACCATCCTGAATCTGGGCATGACTCACGTACAGTTTTCTTGGGTTTAAACTGCACTCACTCAAATTTGGGGTTCACCATTTTAATGGCCCATCATGGAAAATTGTTATGTACCTGTATCTTTCGATTCTGAGATATATTTATTTTGGGACAAATCTGGACCATCATGCATCTGGACATGACTCATTTATAGCTGACATAGGTTATCACTGCACGGGCTCAAATTCAGGGTTCTCCAATTTAAGGGCCCATCACAGAAAATTGTTATGTGCCTATATCGGATTATATATATAGTATGGATGTTGGGACATTGCTGGACCATCATGCATCTGGACATGACTAATGTATAGTTTGCCTAGGTTTAAACTGCACAGGCTCAAATTTGGGGTTCATCATTTTAAGGGACCATCCTAGAAAATGGGTATGTGCCTATATCTTTGTATTCTGGCATATAATATGGATATTGGGACATATGTGGACCATCCTGCATAGTTCTGGACTTGACTTAGGTTTAGGTGACATAGGTTTTCACTGCACAGGCTCAAATTCGAGATTCAAGGATGTGTGAACTATTTCATTTTCCTAGTTGGAGTAATTCCCTGATAAGCATTTGTAACTATGTAACAAAAAACACGTATGGGTGAAATATTTTCATTTTTCTAGTTTGAGTAATTCTTTGATTTCCAAATGTAACTATGTAACAGTTTGAAACTCTTTTTTTTTATATTTCCGTTGCTTAGCAGTTTAGCAGCATAGCACCGCTAGAATTCAGTTTGAAACTTTCTGTTTTAATATTTTCATTCGCTAGCAGTTTAGCAGCATAGTACCGCTAGAATTGAGTTTGAAACTCTCTTGTTTAATATTTGTATTTCTCAGCAGTTTAGCAGCATAGCACCGCTAGAATTGAGTTTGAAACTCTCTTTTTTAAATATTTTCATTCCTTAGCAGTTTAGCAGCATAGCACTGCTAGAATTGAGTTTGAAACTCTCTTTTTTAATATGTATATTCGTTAGTAGTTTAGCAGCATAGCACTGCTAGAATTCAGTTTGAAACTCTCCTTTTTAATATTTTCATTCCTTAGCGGTTTAGCGTCATAGCATTGCTAGCATCGAGTTTAAAACTCCCTTTTCTCCCGGAAACCAAAAAAGGAAACTGCTTTTCCGGCAATAAATATCTTTGACTTTACTTTGATATAGCAGTTAGCACCTAAAAATACGATTACCCAAAAAAATTTGACCACGTTTCTTGCCATATATGTTAATATAATGCTGTCTGCTTGTAATGCTAGCTGTATATCAAGGTAATGTGTTTTGAGGACATGTGTTAGAATGCACCATCTTGTTCGCAGCTTCTCAAAAAGAAGATGAGATTGAATGCACAAGACTTAGTGTCATCCGAGGGTAAACAATTCTGGAATCAAAACATCTTGTGCTGGTGGAAGTAGTTGCAAGCAAAATCCAGGCCTGAGAATGAGGTCCCCAGAGGGTGAATTTAGTGACAATATCCCTCATAGAGGGCTGGAATCACTAAATTAACCCTCTGGGGGGATCTCATTCTGCTTAGGCCTCATCTTCTCTGCAAAGTTTCTTCATTATAAAATTTCTATAGAAACTTCTTCACATTCTATTTCTTTTTTAGTTTCACTATATCCAAAGTTGGCAGATGGCACATTGCATAATCAAGGTTCCCAATGGGTCTACATCACAATTTTCACCATTTGGGAACATCAATGTGAATCTATGAGATGAGGCCATGCAGATTGACGTCCCCAGAGGGTGAATTTGGTGATGCTAGCCTACTATGCGGGATACCATCACTAAATTCACCCTCTGGGGACTTTGTTAGTACTGCAAACGACAGGCACACTAAACTCATGCTTTGCCAAATCTAAAACTTATTCTCTTATTTGTTTTTTGTCATGGCAACCCTACGTGAATGTGTCATACACATAAAAAGGTTAATTCTATTGAAACCATTGGCCAATCTGAACGTAACTCAATAGCAGGGTTCTTCCAGATATTCTTTAAAATGACAAATAAAATGTGTTACTCATATCATGTTAGTTCAATAAGCTATGAAAAGTTTCGATGCTATTTGATCATAAACCATAAAATAAAGTAACAAATAATAATCAGCAAATTCTAAGTCGTAACGAGATATAACTCAGAAATGATCGGACTGGACCCAAGTTCGACCTGACCGGGAATTTGTCAAATGTAAAGTAGTAGAACATAATATATTTCACAAAATTATGTCAAATATTCATGATGTTATCATCAAGACAGCAAGCTTTTCAACAGACAAATGGGGAGCAAAAATAGCCTTGTGGCCATTTTATTCTCGAGGGAGATGGAGAGAGAGAATATAGAAAGCACAATACTTTGTTCATATTTTAATCATTCTTCGTGCTGTGAACTACAACATCAACAAACACGTACACTGTTGGGGATAATGTATTCATCAGGATGTGGACATGCATCAGCGTCTGCTCACTAGTATTGAGTCTTCACCACTGGTTAAGTGGTCCTGCTGAATTGCTATGATGCTGGTAAGGCTTAACGAAAAAATACCGTTATGTTTTCTAAAGTTGTAATTTTCGCAGTGTTTGGCTAATCCGATTGATTTGAGAAAAAGCAAGTGGCTATATGAAATCTTCCAGAACATTTATATTTTTGAAAAAATAAATAAAGGCTGTGCTTGTGTTTGCAACATGACGTGAATAGCCATCTTGATTATAGTCAATTTTCACCAACTAATACAACCAATATTAATATATTTCGCAATATATATATATGTTATTGAATGTTTAATACACATAATGGCTTTTCCTGGATATTTTCAGATTTTCCAAACACTGCGAAAATAACAACTTGAGAAAAAATAACAGTACTCTTTCTTAAGCGCATCAGTTGGCCCATAACAGCATCATGGCAATTCAGCAGAACCCACTAGCATCATAGCACATTAGCAGGAGCCCTTGATCAGAGGGTGGTTTTGAGTGACAGGAACAGTACAAATTCAAGAATCCCTCAATTCAGACCTATTAGAAGCCATTTTAAGTATTCAGGGTTTTTCCAAGGGCCTCAGTTTGAAAATTCAAGCCCATTTCTAGGTAATTTCAAGATCTTTCATGTTTTTCATGATCTTCAATTAAACATTCAGTGAACTTTCCAGGCTTTGAATTGTGATTGATCAAGTCTGAGGCTATATACAGGAACCCTAATATTAAACTATAACCAAAGATGCCAATTCTGATTTGAGTCATTTGACACCATAGTTATTTCTATGAAAACCAGTGAAAACAAGAAAATAATTGTTGGATGATCTCTACATATCAGATAACTCAGAAGAGTTAATCATCACAATGGCATGGAAGCATATGTCAAGGTTCACTTTAACCTATACGCGGGTTACGTTGTTTGTTTTTAGTTAACCCATTGTTTGGTCAAGTCTGGTCACCCAAAACCTCAACTTGGAGAGGGCTGAAAAGCATACAGAAGTATTTAGTGACACAGAGAGTAAAATCGTTCAAATTTGATTCATTATAACAGGGCCAGGAACCTATATCATAATTTGCTTGAAAATGGCGGCAGGACGCCTCACATCAAAGTGAGTAGTCATCGTTTTCTTTACCAAAATAATTTACTCAGCCAAAAAAGAAAATGAATGAGCTATATATAAATTTTTGCTCGCTCACTATGAATCCCTTCCCTACATAAAGATGAATATTGCAAAGATATATAGGTGTTCAAGTAACTTCGTTTTAAGAGGTTGTGAGATTTGACGACAAAACCTCTTGGAAAACAAAATGTTTGATATTCAGTTTTTGCAGTATCTGAGATGAGGTTTGTTGGGACAGCTTATTAGTCTTAATAGATTGCTGATTTCAGGCTTTGGAAAATAAAGATATAACAAATGTTGGAATTGCCAGGTGTTACATCTTGCAGCCTTTCGAGCAAATTACGACATACAGTAATGCCCTAAATAATCGACTCCTTAACCACAGCAGAATTATGGGTAATTTTTCAGGATTTAGGCGGAAATATGGCTTGTTGCCATTCATGGGAAAGCTCTCAGTGCTGTGGTTAAGGAGTCGATTATTTAGGGCATTACTGCAGGTTTCCAGCCATGTAAAAGAGTGTCATAAATTCAAAATGCAGGATCAAGCAACAAGGTTCAAGTACAAGTGTATGTGTTCATTTCACCAGTGTTCACGTACTTGCAACAAAATCTAATTTTTGTCTAGATTTATTCAGAATGAGAGAGTTGGCAGGTCTGTTGCTAGCTAATGGACCAGAGGATAACACATCCACCATAATTAAGAAACATTACCCACACACCACAACTGGAGTGATCACAGAAATCCCACAAAACTGGGATACACAACAAATATCTTCAACAATATGCTACACAATTATACAAGATACAGTAATGCACTAAGTAATCGACCCCTTAACCACAGTGGAATTATAGGTAACTTTTCAGGATTTAGTCGGAAATATGGCTTGCTGCCATTCATCGGAAAGCTCTCAGCGAGAGCTTTCCGATGAATGGCAACAAGCCATATTTCCGACTAAATCCTGAAAAGTTACCCATAATTCTGCTGTGGTTAAGGGGTCGATTACTTAGGGCATTACTGTACATTACAGAACTCTCCCCTCAAATATACAATCAACAGAGAAAGCGAAATGATGGGGTAACTTCCATCATATGTCTCCATATCATATTATAGAATTCCAAAATCATGATAGTTATATCGGATATATCCGGAATTTCCAAACTAAGTAACATTCCATCGGTCTAAAACCACATCGATAAATCTTATACCTAATTTTAGCTAATACATGTACTGTAAAAATGGTAACTTGTATCTACCTTTAACCCTTTCATGATGGGAGCTGCGCTGGTGCAGCATTAAAGATCCTGAGTCAGCGCATTCTCTTATGTGAGTCTCCCATAGGGAGCCTCGCATATATAAGAGAATGCACTGGCTTACAAGGTCAAGGCAAATATTGTTAGGCAAATATATTTTCTTATATATGCGAGGCTCCCTACGGTATACATAAGAGAATGCATTGGCACAGGGTTTTCGCAAAATTTCAGGAAGCTCCATTCATGGAAGGGTTAATCTGAGTATTGATAAAAAGAGCATCATTTACACCCATTGAAAAAATAGCAAACACAAATTAATTTATTTTCATGGAGAAATTTTTGGGCAAAAATATTTTTATTTTGAATATGGGTGAAATTCTACTTAAATTAAATGAGATGATGGATGAGCTATCCAAAACAATGATGAATGAAAATGTCCAACAATGAAGATAAAAAGTACATAGAGAAAAATATAGCCTATATGTACAACTGTCATAGTACGGGTCGTTTATAAAAATATGAGAGCTTAAAATGCTTGGCCATTTTATACACAATATATACAAAATTATGATGTGTGTGTGCGTATAATGATTAACGAGTAAATGAAATTCACGACATGAAAAATATAAAATAAAAATAAATTACAGCTATGAAAATGTTTTGATTTGCGATAACTACCAGTATTAGGAAAAAATAAGAATTATTGTTTTGTTTCAAGGTCCATGGTATACTCGATATGAACCTGCATGTTGTAACATTTTATTCACCATCGCACGCTGTGTCGGAAAGCAACTTTGCTAAATCACCTGCACAAAATTTCCAGTGAAACAACACAGAGATTTTTTTTTACCTGAAGGATACCAGATGTGGTGATTAATGAACTAATTACAAACTAATGAGACTGGAATGGCATTAACAGACAATATAATGAATGCTCTATTGCCACAAATTTACATACCACATCCTTAAGACTTAAATTAAAGGATATCTACAAGTATTTCTAACAAATAGTATGGAACATATTTCATATGTAGACCAATGTAGATTGCTAATTATAGCACATTTTCAGTGCCCATGTCTTATTTACTTAGATCTTTAGAATTCTGTCAAGGCATTTTGAATTTCCTAACATAAATAAACCCATCAATGATAACGGTAAAGTAATGTGTATACTCTTGAACTCCTGAACATCCCTCCAGATGAATAATAGACCATTCTGGTGTATACTTTTATAACTGAATGGGAGAACCCATTCATTAAAGAAAAGGTTGATATATGTCTAAAATAGCACCATCTCCAAGAGAAATTTGACTTTCAGAATGTAATTGGAGTTGAAAGTGACACATGCCACATTAACACAACTTTTAATAAAAGTCCCAAATTTAGAGATGGTGTCGTTATCTGAACAAAACCATATTAACCCTTCCATGACTGGAGCTTCCTGAAATTTTTACAAAATCCTGTGCCAATGTATTCTCTTATAAATGTGAGGCTCCCTATATATGCATATACAAGAGAATTCACTCGGAACAGGACCTTTAATGCTGCACCAGTGCAGCTCCAGTCACAAAAGGGTTCCACAATTTTTAATAAAAGTACAAAATTTAAAGAGGGTGTCTTTATCTGAACAAAACCGCATTAAGGAACATTGATGGGATGGGATGAGAGTGTAATATTTTTGTATGACTCTTAGCAACAACATCACACACTATTTTATTGGGATTTACGTGTCCTGGTTGGGTACGGTGACGCCCTGATCTGTGACTGAGTTTGAGTGACAGCAGCAGCAACAGTTGGAGCCTGTTGTGATGGCGTCTGAGGCATCTGTGCCGTGACAGGCTGAAGCGTCAATGGTGATGATGCAGCCTGCGTTTGTATGATCTGCGGACTACCAACAGGCAGCGTTGTTTGCGGAATTGTCACTGTACTCACAGATATCTGTGGCGTCTGTATCTGTGTTGACGGTGAAACCTGAATCTGATGAATTTGTGGCGATATCATATTTTGAGCGACATTAATTTGCGACAGAGGTGATTGCTGAACATGACCCGGTTGAGAAACTTGTTGAACTATCGTAGCCTGTTGAGCGACAGATGTTTGTGGTTGAACAAGTGACTGCTGAGTACATTGAACAACAGTTGTATGTGGTTGAGCAGTTAAAGTCTGAGACAGAGTCTGCTGAACAGCTGACGTCTGCTGTATGATGGCACCTTGATGACCGGTTGTCCCATGAGCAAGGGTTGTTATTTTCGGCTGCTGCGTCGTTGCAGATATAGGCGTGATATGAACAGTGCTCGATCCGTCAGGAGTACATGTCGTAGTTAATGCCATTGTTTTCACGATACTTGCGGCAGATAACTGCGCAGCACCCGACACATTTAGCGTTGTGACTAGACTCTGGGAATTTGACGCCTGCGGAACCTGTGTCACAGTTATTGGCTGTTGCGCAGAAGTCAATGTGTGAACGTGACTAGGAGATGCCGTTGATGCCAGCTTGGTTATCATCTGTGCAGTGGGCTGGGCCTGAGTGACAGCTATGATGGTGGGTTGGGATGAGTGGGCTATGATTTGTTGTATAGTCGTTGCCTGACCAGGCTGTTGCTTGGCTAGCTGTTGTAGTTGTACTGTTATAGCTGATGGCAGAGGTTTCTGTTGTTGTATTATCTGTACAGCATTATATGGAATTTGGGTCTTGCTCACTTGTGCCTGCCCTATAGCTGAAAAAGTATGAATTTGATATCAAATTGGATCATGTTTTACACATATCCGCAAGACCATTAATTCTATTTAGGTTGAAAGCCACGGCATGTACTGTGAATGGCTTTGGTTTCGTCGTCATCAATTTTTGTTGTTCTCATAAAAAGGTCATTTAGTGGGAACGTGATTTCATGTATCAGATATCATATTTATCCACATCAACAGGTCCTACTATCACAGGTAAGTAGTCACGTCACTATTGAGAAATTGGAACCAAGTTATTCCAGTGCAATTTGTGCACTAATAGCTACCGGCATCATTTCACATGCTGGCGAGGTAGTTACTAATTGCTATATGCATCCTGTGTAAAATTAAACCATTATCATTTATTAAGAGATCAATTTAATTGAGCATTGTTTGTACATGCTATTACAGAAGGGATAAGATGATGTAGTATTTAAATATTCTTTTCCATAATAATTGAAATTTTATCTAAAATGATCGTGTTTCATTCTGTCTGCTGCGTTTCCCCCACCCATATTATGACATGCCAAAAATGTAATTCCCAATCTTCGTTTCCATCTCTTGTATTGATATTTTCTCTACCAACTCAGTCTCCAAATTATTTCGTTGGATCTGGTTGGATGTAGATTTTGTGGTTATAAAACCATGAAAGAAACGAATAATAGAACCCCATGAATTAAAAGGAGTTCATAGTATCACATTTCAACCTCTTTGGGGCAGAAAAATAGCAAACCTAAATTTAGCAGCTGTTGAACGGTTGAATTTACTTCTTACTAGTAATTTTTATGCTGCTATGGTGTCACTGAAATTTCGGATACAAGAGTGTAATCAAAAGTTTGGCGACATGAACAATTTGTTTTCGTCACCGCCGACTATAGAAAATATGACAAGTAATTTATCAATTCCTTGTGCCTTACATTGTAATATTTTAGCTGATTATACTGGAAAATTGAATTGTAAACTAACACAAGAGTCAGACTGGGATGTGTACAACTCAACAATGCTGCATCCTCTTTTGGTGCAAGGGGAGTAATCCAATGCGTTTCACATGACGCTCAGATGCAAAAGAGAGCAATTAAATTTTCAGTAATTGTCAGATTTAATTCACTTGGAACTTAGAATAATCATTGCAATTGTGACTATATGAATCTGAGAACAATTTCATTGAATCACTATTATTGGTCTTTAAATTAAGCCCCACATACCAGCTAACTCATGCATTCTTTGATGGGGAGAAGTGGGTGGCAATAATTAGATACAACTAAATGATGAATTTCCATCAGGATAACTTTTTTTTTAATTTCATATAAAGTAGAAAATTAGGGACGTCCTTAACAGAAAATCAACACCATATGTGTGCTATACTCGGCTATACAATCACAAATCTTTATAATAATGTATTACGGTGCATTTATCGCATTATCAAATGATTATCAGAAAATAAGGCAAACAATTTATTTTGTATGATTATGCCTTTATGATAGACTCAATCTTTTGTTTTATCTTTGTTTTATTCACAGAAAAAGGTATTTGAAGTCAGGTTTTATAATAATAATTAACCCTTTCAGTGCCAAGTCCGATTTTTGTATCAACCCATATTTCCTTGATAATTTTTCAAAAGGTTTTTTTTCTGAAAGGGTTAATTGTTGTAATTGTGTCCTGGAAGGGATACACTAGCTTTAACTTCAGTGATCAAATAAGAACCCGATCACAGCAAGCTATCACCAATCAAGATCTATAGGGACTGCACTATTTATACTCACTTGCCACTTTTTGCGTCTGCTGAATCTGAGCTTTACGCTGCTGTAATAAGTGTATTTGTTTGAGGTTCTGTTGCTGTTGAAGCTGACTAACTGTTGTGGCTTTGCCTGCAGGAAAATCACAGTTGTAACAATGAACAAGCTATATATACACCGTTAATATGTTCAACTAGCTGAAACAGGCTCCCTTTGTGAGCCATTTGTCAGCATCAGAGGGGCCTGTGGCCCCCGGGACAAGAGGCATGCAGCCCATTTGTGCGCAAAGCGCACATGACAGACAGATCCTACTGTTTTATATATATAGATAATATTTATTATGCTAGTTCAATACATCCTCGTGCAAATATATTTATATTGGACTTATTTGATTCTGGAATAAGCCCATAGTGGACTTATACCGGTTATTCCGTTGGATGGCGCGGGCCACAGTGAAAACACATATATAAAGAGCATACATATCTGCCAAAGCATATCCTCGTGCATATAGGTTCATATTGGAATTATTGATTCCGAAATGATAGGCCCATAGTCAGCTTATTTAAAAATTTGTGTTTTTTATATTTATTTAATAACAAATTTTAAATCAATATTTTGAAAAACTAACGCAATTATAACCTCCGCCAGGGTACCCCGTGTCACCACACCAAATATGGTTGAAAGCGGACCAGCAGTCTAGGAGAAAAATCAGGATGGACAGACAGATCTGACTCTTTTATATATATAGATGTCTCTTTTAAAGGCAAGGATGGCCTTCATGGTGGCTATTGCTGTTAAAATAGTCACTTCCATTAAAACCGCCATAAACAAAGAATATTAAAATATAGAGACTTTGTTCTTATGCCAATCATAAATATCGCATAAATAGTGTTACTGTCAAGTTTGTATGCTTTGTTATGTAAACAAAAGCATGTTTATGTTACATAAAAAATGTTTACATAAAAAAAAGCATACAAACTTGACAATAACATACTATTTACACAATATTTATGATTGGTATAAGAATAAAATATGTCTATATTTTAATATTCTTTCTGTTTATGGCAGTGTTAATGACTATTTTAACAGCAATACCCACCTCGAAGGCCATCCATGCCTTTAAGAAGCCGACAATCATTTTTACATCTCTAGAATTCCTATTGGGAGCTAATTGCTCTATTAATTGGATACTCATGTAACCATTGGTCCTGTCGGCTAATATACACAATTTTCATTGTTATAGATGTAACAGCTCATTACCAGGTGAGATCCAGTCTCTTTAAAAAGCCAACAACTTCAAACACAGCTTAATGATTGATATATTTAAATTCTGAGATCAGAGGTCAATGACGTGTTGACAACTTTCCCATGCATAGCATGACATGACAAATTCTATAATGAAGAATACAGACTGTAGATGCATAACTGATGCGATAAAATTATAAATCACAATCTGGGAGACAATTTCCATTTTTGAGCCAACAATATTTATTACCGAGTATTTAATAAATACTACTAAATACTACAATTCTCGCAAACGTTTACGATAGAACTCACTACATATTTAGAAGCAATTTGTTACGTCATGAATTCTTAAGAGCATTTATCTGCCTGGCGTCTACTTGCAGCATATTACCATGCACAATTTTGTAGAATGAACCAAACCAAATCGAAGGGTTTAACACGGATATGGCATTTCATATCAAACATTGAAGTGATGTGAAGCACACCGCTTTGTTGATCAAATGAGTATAGAGAATAAAGTTATTTTCAAGAATTCTATACCCAGATGGGTAGAATTCAATGTCATTCTTATGAATTATATGGGAAAAATCAGGAAAAATGGTAAGCTCCCATCTAGAGGTCACCCCGATGATCCATATGAAGTTTTGTGATGATCTGACAAGAGCTGTGACCTGGGTGTGGCAAAGGAAATAGTTGATAGAGGGATGGACAATGGACAACCAACCCATGGCAACAGCTCAAACATGACTTTGGGCTAATGAAAATGAAATCACATTAGATTTTCATCAGACAATACTTTACCTAGAGTAGTTTTCTGAGGCAGGCTAGTAACATTGATGTTGACTGTACTGACAACTGGGAGAGTTACATTAGGAATGCTTGCAGCCACCGTCTTCACCAGTGTAGCTACAGGAGTCTGTGATGTGGCAATAGTCTGACCCTGTGATGCAGATTGAACTTGAGCCTGTGCTATTATCTGTGCTGTCTGCAACTACAATAACAAAATTACACATTAATTGTTGAAAATAAAATTATAATTCATTCTGTTCAAAATACGAAATGTCTTATAAAAGACACATAAAAAACATAAGAAAATAAGTCGAAAATGAGGTGTAATATTACGAAAAACAGTTTGAGCCAATCCCTAGCCGCATCATGTAGAGAGGCTATTGAAATAAGTCGAAAATGAGGTGTAATATTACGAAAAACAGTCTGAGCCAATCCCTAGCCGCATCATGTAGAGAGGTTATTGAAATCGGTTCATATTTGTTAAAGTTATTAAGTCGGAAAGAATTTTCTAAGTTAAAATAAGTCGAAAAAGAGGTGTAACTTGAAAAAAAAAAGTCGGACCGAACCGCAATTAGGCCAAAAAAAAAAAACATGTCTGTTTCCGATAACATGGGGAAAAATTTTCAGGTAGGCAGGCAGGGTTTTTTTTTTTTTACACTTTTTTTTTTTTTTAACCGACCATTTGAAAGTGATAAAATAGTGTAGTACACCCTTTTAACATGTATTATAAAATTGGCATGCTTTTATACATGCTAACTGGTAATATATTATGCAGCTTGGTGGACTATTATGTCATGTATTAGGTGTTAAAGATATTTTCTGGCTCTAGTATGTGCTCCAGTGTGAAAATTCAATGTATTAGGCTATGGCCATGGGTTTAGAGTTATTCCTCTTACATACATGTAGTCCATGCATCTACCAGCCCACAATGCAACAGTAGCATCTGATACCTTTATTTACAAATTACATGTGACCAGAACAATGTTACTGACTGTTCTTGGATATGCAGGAATAAACATGTTTTGTTCCAATCTTCCCCTGAATATCTCAGGTGTAGATTGGGCCTGAGGTTACACATTTTATGCCATTCTATTCATCACTGCCGATGCAATTTTACAGGTGTTGGTGTTGACAGAGATCGTTTTAAGGAATAAATACTTGCCATTTCAATAAAACCTATTGTATTTTCATCCCCTCTTATTTCTCTTCATAGATGATCATTATTTTTCAGTGACAACTTGTCCATATTACCAAATCACTAACTAGTATTGTGGTTTAAAGTCACCTATTTCCGACTTATTTTGTTTCAATCCCGGAAAGTTTTAAATAGCAGAATTGATTACCTGCCAACTTTCAGTGTAATTAACAGCAAGTTATCAAATAATCCTTACATGCAGTACATGTATGCACATCAGATGATCAGAAATGTGTTTAATACTTTCATACAGTGCGAGTTGTTTCTTCAGTGGTATCTGCTGCTTGGTCGGAAAACATCAAAGAGAGTCTGTCGTAAATAGTTACAGAGTTTATTCACGTGACCCACTGATGCGTTTGGTTGGTGACACAGTGACCCAGTTGTTGTGTCATTCATAACAGACAGTTGTTTATTTAAAGTGGGTTAAAATCGGGTTTATGTGAATATTCAAGGATGCCAATGCATTTTAATCTTTGATGACGATTTCGTCTTGTCAATGGTGATGGTGATTTCGGCTTTTGATGACGCTAATTTCCAGGACTGATAACGTAATACGGACTGTCATTTTCCCGCCAAAAACGCACATGCTTTTCACTGTTTAATTTTGTCGCGAACAGATGGTCTTTCAGGCAAGTTTTGCCCCCAATTAGGCGAAGGAAGTTAAGGGAGCTACCGGTATAATACATTGTACTTTTAAAAATACACAGCAGTGTACACAGCCCACAAAAGACGGGGGGATTTCCGTAGTGACTCGTCAGGGTAAAGTTTGATTTACGCGACGGTATTAACTGCGTAGCATGGCCGACCTAGTTGTCTTATTTTTATCAAGAATGCGCGATCGCGCACATGGCCTACACATGCGTCAGGTGTGTATGCGATTGGTGGTTAGTTCTGCTGTTGGTATTGGGAAAACCATAGACATTAACTCAGACAGACAGGTTAATTACTATGGACTTCGTGAAAAAAAAATAAAAAATTTGAGGCCGGCAAGAAAATCTCAGCCAGGCCGGGTACCGGAAACAGAGACGTTTTTTTTTTTGGCCTTAGCATCATGCGGAGAGACCGTCCTAAGGAGATTGCATACAAAAAATTATTGAAATCGGTTCATAGTTGTTCGCGTTATGAGGTCGGACGGATGGACAAACGGACGGAGAAAGCACGACGGACGGACGCAGTCAATCCAATATACCCCCCATTTTCTTCGAAAGTGGGGGTATAATAAATAAAAGACCTCGTGACCCAAGAGTCAAGACCACCAACAAAGGTATCTATTTTTTGGAATATTGGAATTTGGGGGAAAAAATACTTCTTTTTTTCATTTTGGGATATCGGCTACTTTTTGTTTGAACAAACATTTCAATTTTCTAAGTAGAACTGATTGAAGTAAAAATATGGAAACTAATATAACATGTAATAGAGGAATAATAAGAAGTGAATCTATGACAGGTAATGTTGAAGGAGAGGCAAGCAATTGTCTTCTTCTTTGAAATTATATCAGCAAGGGAAAGATGACAATCGTCTTCCACATTCATGCACACTGTCCTGGACAGAGAGGTCGAGTTATGCTATAAGTAACCTGTGTTTGTGTAACCACCTGGCCGGTTTGATCAGCATTCATGCGCACTGTCCTGGACAGAGAGGTAGGGTTATGATTTGACTAACCTGAGCTTGTGTAACCACCTGTCCGGTTTGACCAGCATTCATGATCACTGTTCTGGACACAGAGGTAGGGTTATGATTTGACTAACCTGAGCTTGTGTAACCACCTGCCTGGTTTGACCAGCATTCACACTCACTGTCCTGGACATAGAGGTAGGGTTATGATTTGACTAACCTGAGCTTGTGTAACCACCTGCCTGGTTTGACCAGCATTCATGATCACTGTCCTGGACACAGAGGTAGGGTTATGATTTGACTAACCTGAGCTTGTGTAACCACCTGCCCGGTTTAACCAGCATTCACACTCACTGTCCTGAACAGAGGTAGGGTTATGATTTGACTAAACGGAGCTTGTGTAACCACCTGCCTGGTTTGACCAGCATTCATGATCACTGTTCTGGACACAGAGGTAGGGTTATGATTTGACTAACCTGAGCTTGTGTAACCACCTGTCAGGTTTGACCAGCATTCATGCTCACTGCCTTGAACATAGAGGTAGGGTTATGATTTGACTAACCTGAGCTTGTGTAACCACCTGCCCGGTTTGACCAGCCTGTGCTTGAGCCTTCTGTTGTTGTTGTAACACCCGTTGTCTCTGCAGCAGAATGAGGTCAGCTTCTGTAAATGTTCGAGCCTGTCCAGCGGGCTTCAACTGTCCTGTCTTCTGAGCCTATTGAAACAAAATGGGCTTTTGTTATGTACTGAGTTATATGACATAAAACAATTGGAAAAAAAATGTAATAATAGTTTGTAAGTTAAGGGGCTGCTTTGTTTCGGAAATAATTATCTTCACATCCTGAAATGGGACAGTATTTTTCAATCGGCTTTCAAGTTTATATTGTAAGATATCGTATGTCATGTTTATTTGGATTATTTCCAGCTTTGTATAATATACATGTATTTGATGAGAGGGGTTATCATTTGATATGTGCTTACAGTGAATAATTAATGGGGTGCTGTTCACTAAAACAAGTTATTTATGGGACCATCTACTTTTATACTCGACAGAATATATGCAACAAATGAATGAATTTGAGTGCAAAATACACTTGTGTGCTCTAGGAATGATGAAAACAACATGGTAATTATAATAAAGATGAAATTATGACTCCAGTCATAAGCTTTTAGGCTCTTGCAAGTAATTAATTCTGTTTGACCAAAGCTCTATACCTGGGCTTGTCATATCACTAACAAGTTCCCGCAAATATATGTTGAACATCAGTTTTGACTTTATACTCAATAGGCAACCAATTTAATTCTTTTAAGATTTGTGTTATATGATCATGCTTCGATGTTTGGCAAACAATTCGGGTGTTGTGTTTTGGACTCTGTAATTTATAGACAAGTGAATCTATTTATGCCATTTTAACTGTTATGAGTGAAGCGTATATTTTTCTTCTTGTTTCTCACAAAAAGGCCATTTCGTGGAGATGTGAATATGTGCATCGGAGAGACCACAGCATGTTTAACAATACTAGCCATTATGACAGCTTTGAGTAGTCATTGTTGAAGCCTTAGACCTCCAGTTAGTCCAGTGCAGATAGGGCATTTGTTCATTCAGTGTTCTAATAGCTACATATTTATTTCACTTGCTGACAAAATAGTGTTATAGAGTATGAAATTCATTGAGCCTTATGTGCAGAAGAAAAAAATACAGAAGGAATTAGAGGACATAGTATATAGACAATAAACAATATGTTCATCTTGCCTTCCACATTTTAATACAACCATTTTACAACATGCCAAAAACAGACAAAACGTCCAACCTTTGTTAACCTATCTCTTTCATTGGTTTGGTGTCCACCTATGTATTGTTAAAACATTTCATTTGCTCTAGATTTCTTTGTTTGGCTATACCACGAATTCAATGAATAATATACCTAATTATTTTACAGTAATTATGGTTTAAACAACAGGCCTCAACTATATGGTTGAGTCACCTACCGTGAGACTGAGTTTCTGTGGCTGTCCCCTGAGTTGCTGCTGTTTGAGTATCGTCTGCTGTTTAAGACTCAGTGCAGTAATTTGTTGTTGAGTTAGTTGTTTGGTTACTGCTCCTTGAGCAAGCTGCTGCTGCACGGTCGTAACTACAAATGTCAAAGAGATACATGTGGATGGACATTTTTTTTATTATTTTCTAAATCCAAGAAATGGGTATCCTTTCCCCTTAAACTGGGCTACCAATACACCAAAGCAAAACCAAATCTGATAATCCATGCCCAAGGTACAAGCTGAAATGTTCATAGAGACAAAATTATGAAATTCTCAAGTTAAACCAGGTCTGTAACTCTGGTAAAAATTAATGGATGAAAGCTGTAGTATGTGGATTTCCTTTCCCCCATCCTGTGCTATGACGACGCCAAACGAAATCTAATAATAAAGACATTCATAGCATGTTTAGGCCACACAAAAAAGTTTTTCCAAAAAACCCAGCAGGCAGGCAGATTTTTATTTTTATTTTTTTGGGCTGAATTTTACCGGCAGGCAGGTTTATTATGCCGAATTTTTATGTATAAAAATGATGGGCAGGCATGCTTTTATGATTAAAGATTGACTTAAGACAAGGTTTGGCTGTTCGTAACATGGTGTGTAATGTATATTTACCTTGTTTGTTCATGATCATGATCTGTTTTCATATGTTGTTGGAAAATGAAGCTGTTTATTTTATATATATGCAAAGTTATGTACATGTACCCTATGGATGCTGTATTAAAATAAGAAGATATCTCATTTATAGTATTAAAATTTATTGCGAATAACAGATGTTTAACAATAACAAGAATATTTTGGTTTAAAACAAATCCAGTCTACCTTATTCACAAGCTTATTCAGGAGATCCTTTACGCCTCACCAATTTGGTTTTTGTATGAATGGTTGTTCCATTACAGCAACAAGTTGTCCAGAATATTCTAACATTTTTGAAAGTTCAAGCACCGGCAGTTTGTGCTTACTTTTTCTGGGATCATTGTATCCAAGAAAAATTTGAAGTCCATCCGGAATGTGACAACATCTCTCAGTTAGTTTATTAACATGAGGGTCCAGATACTATTAAAGCATGTTGCACACAAGCTGCAAAAAATTCCTGCCTACAGGCCTTAACATTCGACGAAAATCACCTAATCGATTCTCGTAATGATTCTCGTGAAACTTTTCCATTTTCAGTGCTTTATGACGAACATGATTCGGCATTTGATTCTTGCAAAATGAAATGTATTTTGAGCCCTGGCCTATATTTTCAACAGTATGTGGGGAAAATCCAAGGTGTTTATCTTCAAGGAGATTGATGAATTTTTTTATCATTTCGTCCTTGCTGTTGTTTTGTTTTGAAATTGAGTAAAACAGTTTTATTGTTTGAGTACATGAGAACAGAAAATGCGTTTTTCCCACCGTTTTCAACAGACACTGGTGTGGCATCTTCCAATGTAATCCGCAAATAGCGGCCGAATCTATCTGCAACCTGGACCGAATTTAGATTCTGGCAAACGAACTGAAAGTCCTGTGAATCCTGCGACTTTCCAACAGAAATCCCACTAATATACGCATCACAATTAGCAATAGTTTCACAGTGGTTCTCTATGAACCCATTGCCACGTCGGGAAATGTTGTCAGACGAATTAACTTCCGTAATTGTCCATGGACAAACAAATTTAAGTCCCCTTCTGACACATACATATCAGCGCCATGCTGGTTATTTGTTTACCGCGTGTTCGCTGGCGCGTTACGGGTGAACTCGATGGGCAATTCGGAGCATGCAAGGAATGCTTTCATTTTAGAATTACTGCCCTTGCATTGCTGGCGGAGACGACTTGAGCTTATTGTGTTGTTTGCGGTATTATATCGACATCGCCAAGATTTTGTGCGGCGGCATGATTTTATATTTTAATTTGTTGTAAGCTATAAAAAGTAGCCAGCGGGGGGTATTTTGCGGATGCGGCGATACTTGAGAAACATATAATTTTTTTTATGTGGCCTTATTGTTGATGCATTTTACACTAAGTCTAGCAAAGGGCCATAACTGTGGAAAAAAAGTGCGGACAAAACCTGCACTATGTGGAGATCCTTTCCACAATGCTGGTCTACTGGCATACCAAAGGACATCCAGATTGGACTATCGATACTTGAGCTGTGTTGTGAAATGTTTGTTACGGATGGACAGAAGGCGTGTTGACGCATTTTACACTAAGTCCAGCAAAGGGCCAAAACTCTGGAAAAAAAGTGCAGATAAAACCAACCACAATGCTGATCTACAGGCATACCAAAGGACATCCAATTTGGACTATCGATATATGAGCTGTGTTGTGAAATCCACAATATACCCCCGAATCCTACATCGGAGGCATAATAATCTATCCATTTATTACACGCATTCTACAGGTACCCCGTTTCAATGCGAGGGACAATTTGAATTTTGAATTCTTTGAATGTTTGTGAAATAATGTTGGAGTGGCACAATTTCCTATTTTAAGAATTCATTCTTCAGCTCAACTAAAAATCCAAAACCTTTTCTGGAAGTTGTGACCCTCTTTACTGCCTCTGGCCAGGTCTGAAAATATGGTGCTGGACATTTGCAGAATGAGGCCCTCAGAGGGTGAATTTAGTGATGCCACCACGCAGTGGGGTAGCATAACTAAATTCACCTTCCGGTGACCTCATTCTGCATCTCTGGAAAGTATCTTCTATATCATCAAATTAACAAGTGTATTAGTTTCTTTAGAAACTTCTTTAAAAAGTCACTTTTTCTTTATAGTTTAGTTTCTCTGGCAGTTGACACAATGCATAATCGAGGTGCGCAATGGGTGAACATCACTATCTAGATCTCCCATAGCAGATGAGGCCATGCAGAATGAGGTACCTAGAGGATGAATTTGGTGATGTGCTGTGCAGTAGCGTCTTTAAATTTACCATCTGGGGACCTCATTCTGCAATTGTCAGGCACAATATTTTCAGGCCATCTCTTACACCCCTGAGTATGAAACGTACCTCCAGAAACAGCAGGAGATGTGGTTACAGCCGATATCCTCTGTGCAGCAAGCTGTGTTGCCGTTAAGTTAGTAGTGAGTGGAGAAGAAACAGCGACAGTCATTCTTGGAGCAGCTTGTCCGAGTAATTGAGTCACCTGCGCCTGAGTTTGAGCAGCGACAAGGTCCTGTACAGTCAGCGTAGCACCTGGGGTTCTCTGTGCTCTAACAGCATGTGCGAGACTCCCTGTCAATGCCTGAAAATTCAAACACCGTCATTTAATTTTGGGCTAATTTGAATACTGAAGCCAAGTGTTTCAATTGAAAAGTTATTTGTACTTTGGTTGATAACTGTGGTTGATGAGCTTGCAATCTGAATACTGATAACATTCAGTAAATACTCATCTAATCAATCTTAATCTCAGTAGGATAGATTTGAATGTTGTTTGGATCTTGTTGCAAAATTTAGAACATTATTGGTAAATTACGAAAATCCCACAAAATACCTGAACTCTCAACTACAGCTGTACTTTGCTGGTGAATATCAGCTAATTTAGAACCCTTTCTATACTGAATGCATTCTCCCATTTAGTTATATTAACAGTATACATTTAAACAGTCATTTGGAGGACTGTTCAGGTAATAAAATCAGCTGACAGACAGAAAAACAGATAATACAAGAGCACAATGATTCATATTCATTGGTGGGAACTACTCATCAATGAGTATTTAGTATAGAAAGGGTTAACAATTGACTGAAAAATGAAAGCTCTAGCTAAAGTTGAATCAACAGACGGGCGACATGGCTGATTCCAATATACACACACCTACAAAGAATCTGAATGATCTCTTGTTAGCCTCAGAATTGATAATTGGATAATAATTCTAAATTCTCAATCAGGTTCTTAAGTTCTCTCAATGGATCAGGAAGACTTACGACAGTAGCTGGCTGTCCAGCATTGTTGGCGGCCTGGCTGAGTCGTTTGTTGATAGCCGCGAAGGCATTAGGATTAATACTGCCCGTTCCTGCTGTATTAACCACTATATTGCCAGCAGTAACAGCATGGGATATGGTAACTCCCTGAGTAGTCACAGTCTTCTGTAATGTACCAGGTTGCTGAAAAATATTTGTGAAATTTATATAGAGGATCTCCAAAGAGTTATGTTGGGATATAAGATTTAATGAAACGAGTTTGATAAATTTGATTCACAACGAGTCGGGACGAGTTGTGAATGAAATTTATCAAATGACTTTGAAGATCTTTTATATCACATGAAATAAACTAGAGCTTTTTAACAAATCAACATCTTTTTAAAAAGCTGAAAAATACATGCTGCATACTTACACGGCATTGGCTGAGATGCTTCACAACCTTATATGACAGTATTGCACGCTCTGGCTTGTGCCAAAAAATATAGTCCCCCAATTTGCCTCTTTGTTTTTGTGCCTATATTTGTTAGTGCAACGTAGTTGGACAATAGTTGAACATTAATTTTGCAATGTTAGGTATTGGTGTCAAGCGCGGCTTTTTGAAATAGTTTAATCCGCGCGTTAATGTTGTTGGCATGATGCCAAGTATCCTGGGATATACGCGACTATTCAACACTAGTGAGATATAAGGAAATATGTAATGGCTTTTTAAATGGATATAATAGGGGTTTCATGTGATATATGCATATTACTGGTACCTAGGCTGCTATTATTAAAATCTTTGTTTACCCATTCCCTACCCAATGTAGAAAGTTTTGGTAGGTAGGTCTGATATTTTAATTTTTTTTATTTTGACATTCTTTGTTTTCAACCTGAAATTTTTTCTCGCAGATAAATGTATTATCTTACACATTACAACCCAATTGATAATGGTATTTTTCTGGTCTTCGTAATAAGATTTGAAAAAGTAAGTCCATGCAGAATGTCTAGACTCATGACCTACTATTTTACATAAAACATGGCTCAAGAATTAGCTTTACGTCAACAATACCAATTGTTAAAGAAATATATCTTTTCAAAGACTTAACTTTCTAACACATAATATAATTTCAAGGTTTAGAAATGCATGATGGAAAATATCACCCAGTAATTGATACAGCTATGTACTTATTAGACTTATACTTATTAGATAAACATACTCTGTGGAGTTTGATATTCTGAGAAACAATTATTTAATGCCATTCATTGGAAAGCTCAGTGAGGTGTTACAGGTGTTACACAGAGTTTATCGACAGACTATAGATAAGCTACCGCAAGACAGATTTTCCTGCCCAGAATGTTATAGTCTTGATGATTGGTGTGTGAAGATTGATGTTCTCCAAGCTAAACCTGACCACTAAATACATTGGTAAATACATACTATGACAGCAGTGGTTCCAATTGCAGCAGTGACTATTGGCTGAATTTGTTGGGTGACTACAGGCTGCAGACCCTGTGAGGTGACGACAGATGGAGTACTGACAGTCGCTGTAACCTGTGTTGTCTGCTGCTGCTGTTGAGTTGCTGCTCTCTGTTGCTGTTCGGCAGCAGCCTATAATTAAAAAAAATACTATAAGTAAACCAATTTTTTTTCACTATTTTGAGCCCCCCTCAATTATAATTTGCTTGAATCTGAAATGAAATAAATGTGTAGGTGTTATAGGTGCGGTTTACTTTGTTTTTAGATTACCGCAAATTTCAAAATACTATAGTTTAATTGCATTTGAGAGTGTGTGTGTGTACAATGTCTAGTGCACACAAAGTATGACAATGTGTAAGTGTTGGTCGCCGTGCACCCTGAGTTCTGATCATCCGACATTAGACAGGAACTAATTAGATCAGACGCACAGTGACATATTCTATGTGTTGGAAGGAAATATCAAAGTTCCCGTTCATAATGACGTCTATGATTGTGTGTGCAGTTATAATGATCTGTGTTTAATTTGATTAAAATTAAACATTTTATTGATCCAAAATATTGTTGTCAGACTCTATACTCCAAGAAACTATTGATTTCTAATATAGTGGAACAATACTAGTACTAAAAATCATTTTAAGAAACACATACCTTCTTTTCTCTCTGAATTCTCTCTGCTCTGTTAGCTGCGACCTGAACAGGGTTAATAGGTTGATCATAGTTGATACCATTTTCTGCAAGCACGGCTGCATGCTTCGGATTCTTTGATGTAGGATTGGTCGGTGTTTGCCGAATTGGTGGCTGCTTTTTACTGGAGATGCATTTGACAGAATCAAATCGCAGTGAGTATAGCATGGTCACGGATGAACTACTATCCTGTAGAAAAAGTTGACTAGTCTTCATCGGTCTGTTATTCTTGGTCTGTAATAAAGCACAAAATATATGTCATTCAATAATGTAACATTTCATGAGTCCAAAATTACTGCTTTGTTGAGGCAATATAAACGAATTGATGGCTACACAAATATTACTTCCAGGCCTGAGAATATGGTGCCGGACATATGAAGAATGAGGTCCCAAGAGGGAGAATTTAGTGACGCTACCCTGCATAGAGGGCTAGCATCCCTAAATTCACCCTCTGGGGACATCATTCTGCTTTATAGGCCTAATCTTATCCCCAGAGGATGAATTTGGTGACGCTAGCCAACTGTGCAGCATATTTTTAGGCCTTGTTACTTCATCACTAATTCTCTATATTCAGGCTTATTTTCAAGAAATCTCATGTCATGCTTAAATTCAAAATGTCATAGGAATAAAACATCATAATGAATCAATAAAGGCAGAATCTTAAAAACTCAAAGTAACATTATCAGAGCAAATTGGAGCAATTATACTTTTGTCAATCCTTTGCTTAGTTTATATATACGTTCAAAGTTTAAATCCATGACAATGAAACAGTTCATTTAACCAGATCTTTTACCAAGCAATTGGGTTCCTTTAAGCTGTAGAATTATTTCTAACTGCAAGATTGTTTTTATTAGTATTTCACTTGTGATTTCACCAGAATTTATTTCAAATGTTTTAGAATAATAATAGCATAAATGAAGCTGAAGGGTTCATTCTCATCCAAAAAGTGCTGAAAGGTGGGCAGGTTATGAAATCTCGTATGAAATAACGTTGTTTAGTTGTTTACATATGTCACAATTTCTGAATACTTTTTTACATTTCTATAAAAATTAGATTGTGTACTGAAACAATTTGTTGATCGGGTTTCAGTAACACTGTACTAACACAGTTGGCATAACTGAGTACCCTTCAGCACAAGTTATCAAACCATGTGAACCTTCAGCACATTTTAAATTAAAAACCTGTGTACCCATCAGCACTATTTTAGGCGAGACTGACACCTTCAGCATAACTAAATGAAGTGAAAAACTATGAACATGTACCTGTACCTTATATATACCCTTGGTCTTCTTTGACTGTTGCTTGCGTGGGTTAATGTCATACAGTATTCTGCCCTCCTCCCGTGGAATGATGACGTTCTCGTACCTCAACCTACAGTGTTTGGGGGACCTATAAACTCTACTACATATGTTCACCACGTCTGATACCAGATCCCAGTTAGGAATATGACCAGGTACGACAACCATGAGGTTCAGAGGTAAATCAAGCAACTCCTGGACAGCCTGTAAAATAGAAATATTAATGAGCTAATTACGAATTAGCACTAGTGTTGAAATGATTAGTCGATTAGTTGACGTCGATGAATTGTTCACCAAAAGTCGACACCAGAATCCCAAATCGATTAGTTGCATTAAATTGAGCACTATGTTTTAACAGAACAGCGTTACAATAAAATATTCCAACAACCCCAATAACAGTGTTAAATGTTAAAACAGAAGCAGCGCTATTTAGTAGAATTACTTACACAAACACCAGTAATGAAATTGAAAATGTGGCTAATAAATATACATCGTTGGGCGATGGCCAATTAAAGATAACGGTACCGTGCTTTGACAGCCTTTGGTGTACTTTCAATTTGTGTTGTGTCATGTCACGTGCACATATTATGGATGCAGTGTGGAATTAATTCAGTATGAAACTATGAGTATGGACTAATGTGTCCAGATATAGTATGGTGAATGTATACCTATACAAAATCAAACGTAAACCAAACACGGGATATTAATTAGCTGGATACAAATTTAGTAGCACCAGTTTCCGAGAGCACAGCTTCTGAGTCTCAATGTAACTACCGCAAATAATGGGAACTTGTTAA
This sequence comes from Siphonodentalium dalli, assembly GCA_032622095.1. Lineage (NCBI taxonomy): Eukaryota > Metazoa > Mollusca > Scaphopoda > Gadilida > Siphonodentaliidae > Siphonodentalium > Siphonodentalium dalli. The sequence continues at coordinate 63,580,987 of CP136064.1, read as the reverse complement.
CAGCAGTGATTTAATTCAGAAGAATTCATATGTGACCCGCCATATCAAATCCAGTCGTAAGTCGGGATTTTGTTTTACCCTGTGCCAATGCATTCTCTTATATATGCGAGTATAGGTCGCCTCGCATATATAAGAGAATGCATTGGCCTAACAATTTTTTACAATTTTAATAATTTGTTCTTGTATTCTTTAACAATTTTATAAATTCACCCATACAGAGCCCCAGACAAACATGAGCAGACGACACTCTTCTAAATATGTGTGGGGCTCCCTGCAGGGTAATGGATGTTTTTTATTTTATGTCCTAAAAATTGTAAGAAACATTTTTTTTTTTTTTTAAATACAAAATTGTTAGGCCAATGCATTCTCTTATATATGCGAGGCGACCTATGGTCGACTCGCATATATAAGAGAATGCATTGGCACAGGGTAAAAAAATCCCGACTTACGACTGGATTTGATATGGCGGGTCACATATTCAGTGGTGGAAAATGTTCAGAAAATAAGTTAAACAAATGACCTACAGTTATGCTCTAAATAATCGACTCCTTAACCACAGCAGAATTATGGGTAACTTTTCAGGATTTAGTCGGAAATATGGCTTGTTCCCATTCATCTTCCGAGAGCTTTCCGATGAATGGCAACAAGCCATATTTCCGACTAACTCCTGAAAAGTTAACCATAATTCTGCTGTGGTTAAGGAGTCGATTATTTAGAGCATTTCTGTATCTGAACATTTCATAAGAGAACTACTCGTCAATGAGTATTTAGTACAGAATGGGTTCATGCTTGAGATGCAATCTGGTTTGAACCACTAATCCTACTTTACCTGTAGTAAGGCCCAGTCCTCATGAATCAGCCAGTCTGGTGATGGGTCGTGGCTTTGATCCATGAGCGGCTTATGAGGCAGTGGCATCACAGATGGTCGGATTGATGGTTTGGTCATTAGGCCTTGTTTTAATTTCTGTAACTTGGCCTCCCGCCTCATCTTGAGTAAAGCTGCTGTTGGTCGATCGAACAAGGACCTTGGAACTCGTGGTTGTTCTTCCTTTCTCTGCTTTTGTCTACGAGCTTGAAATACAGTTAAGCTACCTTATCAAAAATCACACTTTCAACTTTTGACGCTCAACAAAATTTTGTGTTGATGGGTAAACTGGATGATTAGTGTTTGTGAAGTGTCACCGGCCATATTACTGCATGAAATTTTCTTAAATTTGACCAGTTGTCACTCTGTTGGAATTGAGGTTTTTTAATTTTGAACCACCCCCATATCTGGTTCACTGCATGCACTTGGAAGGGATCCCTGCCCCACATGATGGACCAAGCAGGTGTGAGCTCCATCGATTTATTGAAGACAAACAACCCCGTAATGCATATCGCTCGAAGAATGTGTGTTTCACCGAATGCGACAATAAAACACGCCACATTTCAAGAAACTGGATATGCGAAAGAACGCTTCAAAAGGGACAATCTTCACATAGCTAGTTTCTTGAAAATGATTTTTATTATCGCATTCGGTGAAAATAAAACCCATTCTTCGAGCGATCTACATTACGAGGTTGATTGTTTTCAATAAATTGATGGCGATAACACCTGCTTGGTCCATCATATGGGGCAGGGATCCCTTCAAGTGCATGCAGTGAACCAACTTTGTGGATGGTTCAAAATCGTGTTCCTAAATTCCCACATAGTGACAACTGGTTCAGTTCAAGAAAATCCCATGTAGTAATTAGGCCGGTGACACTTGGCAAACACTGATCACCCAATTAACCCATCAACACAAATGCTGTTGAGTGTCAAAGTTGAAATTGTGATTTTTGTAAATGGAAAATTTTCCAATCAAGCTACAATCAGAAGATTAGAAAACCATCAGGATATTTAACTCCCAGAATGTTCTGCATTTCCCATGTTCTCAACTCGTTAAATTTTTTGAAAAGATTGGGTGAATAACATTGGAGATACAGGGTATTATAAGAGAATAAATAAGAGAATTCATTGGCACAGGGTTTTTGCAAAATTTCAGGAAGCTCCAGTCATGTAATTGCTAAGCTGTTATTTGTCTGGAGTTAGCCTGGTTTCAATATATTTTCCTATTGTTGAAAACAAAGTTGGAAGAAAGAAACCATAACTAACAATAATACTAATATTTACTTGTAATGGTTTCAACTTTGACCTTCTTGAATTCCTTCTTAATGTAAATATGTGGAAGTTGAGACTCGGGCATGGTTCCAAAATCATACAAGCCGAACTGTGTCTGGTCAATATAGACATCATTGTCATCCTGTGGTGGAGTCGGGGGAGCCCATAGCTGGAAAAATTAATCAATTGTAAGTCAAAAATCAATCGTCAGTCAACAAAATATTCCGAGTTAGGGAAAGTTGTAGGTTATTATAAGCCAGATTTTTTTTTACAAAAATCAATTAAGAGTTGTGACTTTACCAGTTTAAAAAACAATCGATAGAATATTAAAGGAATAAATAAATCAAGGTTGTCGTTATAACATCTATGCTGATGACTTTATTTACTTCACATATTTTATCTCTATGATGCCAACTTTGATACTTCAAATTTGATTTTTAAAGTTCAGATGTAACATAAGCAATATAATGTTTGTAACATAACAAGGAAAGGATCAATATAACGATAAGTTAAAAGTGTAGCTTACAGGCATTTCTTCTTGATCAAAGTCACTGATGAATATCTGAATAAATAAAACAATACTAAATCAGGACAAGAATAGCAAAATTATACTAATATTTCCACAGCGGATTACAGGTAGATTTAATATTATGATATTGTCGTATATAAATACATAGACCTAAAAATATTTTACATATCTGAATCACAATGATAATAGTGAAGCGTTAAGGTAGTCTTCTTTCTTCTGTCTTCGTATCTGTGTTGATCCATCATATTGCTGATCACATGAGAAGATTTCATCAGGAAAAATTATAGAAATGTATAAATCGATCTGGTAGTGACTAAACCTTGCATGAAACATTCCATTGCGTGTTCATGTGCTAGTGATTAAAATGACTCAGAATGGTATTATTGCCAAAATTTACATCTAAATTGGCAAAAGGCAAACAAATTTCATATATAGTTTGCATGTGACTAGTGGCAGAATCATTTGAATCAGTGACTAATTCAGTTCGAATGAAGAACTAAATGTTTATAGCTATCATTATTACACACATATTGCTACCTTTTGGTTGATTATGTCACTTCAGTCTGTGTGGTAATTTCACCCAAATGCACTAGAACGATCACGATAGCTTGCGTGACGTAAATTACATCAATCACAAAAACTCAACAAGTACTACAATAACAATTCAACCTCGTAATGTGCTGAGTAGATGTCTAACTAGCTTGGAAACCAAACAGAAACAATTATTTGATACTAAAGAATATTGATCGATGGTATGTTAGTGTGGGTGTTAGGCTGCAAGTTACAACTCGAGCCCGACAGCTCTCACTGTCACATTGTGCCACAGCCAAATCATGCAATGACCTTCAACCGCTTGTGTGGTTCTGTCAATTTATCTTGATCCAAAATGGTCCTTTGTAAAATGTTAAGATTATAGACTAGTTTGATCACAAACAAAAAAATTTGCCTCATAAGGTTCGGCGTATGGCTAACTATAAAGGCAGATGATTAAATTTTGAGAGGGAATCATGAAGTATGAACAATTAATTGATTTGATATACTTGTTTATACTTTACAATGTCCTGGAAAATGTAATCAACAGCCTAATACATAAAACTTAAGGTGGTAAGGCCAAAACATACTTCAATCGAGTTTCAATCATACCATTAATATTTAAATATTGTGGTGTAGTTAAAGATGGATTATCTCTTTAACCCTTTGAGTGCCAGGGGCCGATCTCATCGTCCCTAAACATACAAAATAAGTCTGTTAAAGAATATAAGATAAATATATAAATTATTAAAATTGTAAAAAAAAAATTGTTAGGCCAATGCATTCTCTTATATATGCGAGGCGACCTATGGTCGACTCGCATATATAGGAGAATGCATTGGCACAGGGTATATGGGTTGATACAAAAATCGATCTGGCACTCAAAGGGTTAAATAACAAATTTGAAATAGTTGCGTGGGTATAAAATAATAAATATGAACTGAAGACCCCTGTCTGGAAAGGCTTCTATCAATTAATATTGATTTTATTTTGAATATTTTATTGGGAACGTTTATTTGTCTATTTTTAGAACAGACCATTTGGGTGATACCATATAGCGATATAGAGCATTAGGCTGTACCTATGGCTACGTACTGAACATCAAATGCCCCAGATTGATTGGTTGTATTGTTTTATTCCATAGTTATCAGCGATAATGAGTATAATTAACGTTTATTTGTGACAAAATTACACAATAAAATTTCTGGTCTCTGTTAACAGTAACCACTATTGTTCGTTAACTAAACAACCACACCTTTTTAGACCAGAAGATATTCGAAATAAAATTAATATTAATCGATAGAAGCATTTCCGGACAGGAGTCTTCGATTCAGTTCTAATATTTAATAACCTGGTAACTATATGATACATGTTTACAAAGAGATAATCTCGGCTGATAACCCCCCCAATCTTGGCAGATAACCCACTAAACTCAGCTGATATCAGTTGTGTCATCACAAATCGAATGTAACTGTCATTCTGTGGACGTAATCACAGCGATGGTCCTGTATAATGAGAATTTATGAATTGTCTTAAAGTAATGGTTCATACCATTTACAACTTATGTCTATTCCCTAATTTCCAATGGATGATGTATGATGGAAATGGAGATTATCTACTTTAGTCATGACACACAGAAAGTGACAACACACCAATATGTTATCTCAGATGTAAATTATACAGATGATTTTGATTAAATTCTATTTGTTGTCAACTCACATAATCACATCGTAAGTTCTAATCAATAATAATCATCGGAATGATAAGTCATGGAATTGCAGTGTAGTTGATCTAATCAATAATGAGGTTATTAATATTTGGTTAGTTTGATATCAGCCGAGATATATATCAGCCCACGGTAACTTCCACTGTTCGCGCTGCTGCTTGCCAAATTTATATTCTGATTTGGCAAGTGGGTTTTTAATTATGTGATGTGAACTATCAACATCATAAAACATCATCGAATGTGGACAAGCCTGCAAATAGTGTGTCTGTCATTTGCAGAATGAGGTCCCCAGAGGGTGAATTTAGTGACGCTATCCCGCATAGTGGGCTAGCATCACTAAATTCACCCTCTGGGGACCTCATTCGGCTTAGGCCCGCAACTGCTATGGTAGATCTAGGATCAGATTGAAGTTCCCCAGTTGAAGTTGGTGATGATCATCCATTTGGCACCTCGATTATGGATTTTACCTTCGGTAAATTAGGGGATATAAAAACTTCCCAGATGGGAAATGTAACTAAAAACAATGTTAATTTGATACTATAGATACTTCCCAGAAGATGAGGCCTAAGCAGATTGAGGTCTCCAGAGGGCGAATTTAGTGATGCTAGCCCACTGTGTGGGATAGCGTCACTAAATTCACCCTCTGGGGACCTCATTCTGCAAATGACAGATGCGCTATTTGCAGACTCGAACGTGGATTATCCATTACATGTGCAAACTTACAGACAATACAAAGGGAAACCCAATCACTAAATCTATCAAGCTAGCGGTCGGCAGTGATATGTCGAAAGTGATGCATGTATGTAATCTTTTTTAGTTTCCACAAAACGGTAATACCTTCTTTCTTTCATAATAAACTTTCATCAAACAGTTAATCGGCCGTGGTTAAAATATGAGTCAGAAAAAGCAATATTCTGTTAAGTTTTCGCCGAGGCCGGTAAGCCTGGTACAAGTAGTTTGTTTGTAACAGGCTTTCAAGGTAGATTTCGTCACTTTACACCAAAAAGCAAAAGGTAATCATAAAATGTTTCTCCAGTTATTCCCATTTGTTCTGGACACAGTCATTGAAACAATGCATATTACTGGTGACATTGTATACCATATATTTACGATGTCGGCATTTTATGACCAGTGAGTATAAGACAATAGGTTAATCATCCGAATGTGAATGGCGAGCGATAGAATTAATTTGTGGCTTGGCTTTGTTTCCAAAGAGGATACAGGAAGAAATATGTATACTACAGCCCTGGGAATTAGCCTAGGCAATAGGCAATGCCTAGGTAAAAGCAGAGGCAAAATCAGTTTGCCTAGGAAATTATATTTCCTAGGTAAAATAAGTTATTTTGGGTTACTAAACTTTCATTGTGTCTATCAGAAATAGAATCTCTTTAACCAAATGACATCCTTTCACTCTTATCATATATTGTGCTGCAATAGCATCCATTGCACTGGGATATTAACAATAACTACTGGTATACGGACACTTATTTTGGAGATGGTTTGGGGAATTGTACATTTAATGTTGAGTAGTGGCCTGCCATGGAAACAATGTTCCCAAAATATAGCTGATAATTTATAGATGACATTAATTTGAATTAATTATATTAAGCATACAGTATCGTCTACAATTTCTTTGATAACTATAATCATAATCAAATAGCATACATGGGTTGTAAAGTTATTATTGATTTAAGATGGCAATATTGTAGAAAATAACAATATTGTTGCAAAATTGCCTAGGCCGATTTCTTTCACCTTGGCAAAAATATTGCTTAGAAATCTTTTACTAAATTCCCAGGGTTGATACTATGTATGCTGACAGATACTTGTAGTATGATGACTGTCCAGCAATATTAAACTTAATTTCCAGGTGTCGCAGCTGGGTGTCGCTTCAATATTTATTGCTACTCCCTCCCAAAAGGCAAGTTTTGTGCAATGGATAAATAAAATATGTAGTTAATGCGGTCGCCTAAATGGTTTATGTCTGCCATCTATTGGGCAAGGAAGGCTCTGCAAATCCCTCTCACGCACATAAACCGTTTAAGCGATGGCACTAGCTACAAGAAGAACATGGAAAAATAGATAAACTTTGTTATTATATTAATATTGATAGCTCAGCAATAACGAAATGTTGAAACCATTGTTATGTAAACAGAATTGTTACAGTAATTTGTCGACAAACATCGATAAATCGCAAATTAAGTTCAAATATTTTAATCTAAATATGATTTTCAGAATATTTTTCAATGCTTTGACCTTTCCAATGTTTACTGTAAAGTTTTGATTAAACTTCGGTATCTTACGGGACTAATTGGATTTCAAATGGTAATGCCACTGTAACAGTAATGGTTACATAACAATGGTTTCACTTGTGAGATATTGTTATTGGAGAGTTAGTTATCATCAAATTACAACAAAGTCTACTTATTTTCATATTTTTATAAAATTTATTTTATTTTGCATGAACACCCACTTTGAGCAAAAATATTCTCCAATGTGTCTTATTGGCATTCAAATTCCCTTTCATTTGACATATAAATCGGCGAAATTAAACGAAGTGAAGTCGAGATATCGTATCGGAAACTACCGAAATATACCAAAGAAATCGGGTTGTCATCTTCCCAGTCCGCTCAGAGGCCTTTGACCCAGTTATAAAATCAATATTTTCGAGCAATAATTTGTCGTGAATGTCTACTTAATGCAATGACATCATCATATGTGTTCCGCCAGTCATTCTGAAGCCACTCATACCTTTTTTTTTTTATTCTTTACGACTCCCAGATAGCATTCCACTTCTCACTAATAAGCAAAGCAGGAGAAGTGACTTATCCCAATTTGAAACTTCTAGGCTGGTCCCTGCATAAGAACATAACCCTTTCACAACGGGAGCTGCGCTGGTGCAGCATTAATTATCCAGTGCCAGTGCATTCTCTTATATATGTGAGTCTCCCAAAGGGTGAACAAGGTCAAGGAAAATATTGTTAGGTCAATGCTATCTCTTATATATGCGAGGCTCCCTATGGGAGACTCGCATATATAAGATAATGCATTGGCACACTGCTTTTGCAAAATTTCAGGAAGCTCCAGTCATGGAAGGGTTAATGAAGGCCGTCCATATGGAAATTGAAGCACTATCCAGGCTCTGAATTGTAATTTGTCCGATTCCATGGCCCAATGATACAAATTTCAAATGGTCATCTGAGCCAGGACATGTCGGCAGTTCATTTACGTTACTGATGTCACATGGTGCGATATGATGGCTTGAAGCCTGTGTTCAACCTCGACTCCGCAGCTTGTTTGAGTATAAACCATGAGCTGTTATTAACACTTTCTAAACTAAATACTCATTGACGAGTAGTTATCCCATAGAAAACACCACAACAGTGCATCTACTTTCCTTTTGCCAGTCTAATATAATAACAAAGGACATCATAATCAGACAAGCAATGCTTAATCCTTTCTACACTAAATGGATTCTCCCATTCAGATTAACATTGAAATGGTCTATTATTCATTTGGATGGCTGTTTAGGATATATGACCAGACGACAGCCAGACGAAATAATACAAGGGCAGAAGAATTCATATTCATTGTGGGAAATGATCAGATAATAAGTTCAACAAACAACCTATTGTTGGTTGAACATATTATCTGAACATTTCCTATGGGAACTACTCATCTATGAGTATTTAGTATGGTAAGGGTTAAAGGGACATAGGCACTCGCTGTGGGTAATAACAAAATTGCCTTTGTTGAAACCATTGATATAAACACCTCAAAACAAGAAAGTCCCCCCTAATATATTCGGTAATATTTTACGAGATATTGGATGGATTTTGATGAAACTTGTCACAAATGATTTGTGGTACTAGAGACATCAAGTGTGTTAAGCACTGCGCTGTGAGGTGAGCTACAGCTGAGTAAGCACGAATTGAATGGAAGAGGGGCACTTTTCAAAGTTGCAAAAACACAGGTAGAGTGATCATAGTCATTTCGCTGTGGCTTGGTCCCCCAACTTCTTGCACGGACTTGGAACATCCTTATTTGTTGGTACCTCAATGGCCTACATGGTGGGAAACATGGTTTACTGAAAAAATGGCTTCAAAGAAACTGATTTCAATAACTCTGTTGCTCATGGCATGAAACTTCTGAAGGTGTCATTCCAAAGGAATGTGGTTAGACTGAATGGGCATGGAGCGGGCATATTGTGTGCCGAAGATGACATGCGTGTTATCGTGGAATCAAGTGTCGCTTTTGGACCACATTTACAACTTGTGTGAACAATGGAACAATGGAGTGACTGCCCACTCTGCGTCAGTGTTTTGCAACTTTTGAAAAGCACCCCTCTGCCATTCAATTCGTGCTCAGCCAGCCATGACATAACTCACAGGATGGTGCCTCGCACAGGTTGTGTCTCAGATACCAATAAATATTTGCGTAAAGTTTCGTCAAGATCGATCCAATATCTCAAAATATTACCAAATATATTAGGGGGGACTTTCTTTTTTTGAGGGGTTATAAACAAAACTGTTACAGTGACTTGTCAACAAATATCACTAATCATGAAATATGTTCAAATATTTTGGATATTCTTTTCATAATATTTTTGAATGCTTTGCACTTTTCCAATGTTTACCATCAAATTTGATTAAACTTTTGTATCTTATTGTCTTTTGTCTGTAATTCCACTGCAACAGAGCCATTACAAAACAATGGTCTAATATGTGAATTCTCCTTATTGGAGAGTTATAATAAATGAAAAGAACTTATACATATTACATGTCCTTATTGATATTTGTTTATTTACTTTCATGTTATTTTGCATGAACTAACTTCGAAAGATTGAGTACCTTTAAATTATACAGCAAAATATAAGAAGTTTTCCCATAGTCCAACAATGTGCCAAAACTGGTAGTTATGGGTTGATGAAACCCGCAAATGTGGATCTTTTCTCCAAAGCTGGTCTAACGCTATGCTAAAACATATGTGACAAGCAGGCATTTGATAACCTAAACTCATAGGGACAGTTTGCGGAGAAACGTAATTATTAGGGTATGTAATCTAGTAGGACAAAAATTATGCGAGTGTGGATAACATTATGCTCCCCTCATGCTTGTCCATCACTGCAAGCACAGACTTCATAATCTATCATGTGATACCTCAGTTATAATGCAAAATGCTAAAAAACCACCCCTGGTCAAGTTGTCCTGCTAATTTGCTATGATGCTGGTAGGGCAAAGTGTTATTTTTCCTAAATTTGTCATTTTCTAATAATGGTGGCGCTGGTGTCTACAAAACGACATTGATAGCCATCACAAGTATGGCCGGTTTGCAACAAACAACTCGGCCATTATTAAAATATTTCACAATATTCATGTTTTCTGCACATAGTGGCATTTCCTCGAATTGTTCAGATCAGCCAAACAGCGTGAAAATGACAACTTAAAATAAAATAACAGTACTTTTTCTTAACAGCATAGCAATTCAGCAGGACACACCAGCATCATAGCTAGACCACTTATACAGAGTTGGAAATATTTCACCAGAGTCCAACTAAAGGAAATTCCTGAAATTCAATGCCAATTGCTCAAGTAAAAGCTATATTTAAAACAAATTTGGTAGTAATTGCGACTAAATATGCCAATGATTTGGGTCGATTGACATTAGATGTCGATACATGTGTCTGCCATTGCTCTGGAACATTGTTTATCGTCCAATTTTTCGAAGCTGAGAATTGTGTACCAGTTTTGTGAAATTTAGTCTTTACTCAAGATATTGGCATGACATTTAGCTTATGATATATGGCTTAAGTGATACGTCAATCGAGAATGGGTGAACACTCTCTAAAAAGCTTTTTGCATTTCTTGACAAGGCCTTGTAGTATTATGGGGGAGTTAACCTGATATATAAGGATACCCTTTTCCCACACTGGTAGTGGTCGATCACCATACCAAAGGACATAAAAATCCATTGGGAGGATTGATTAGGTCTGTGAATATACATCCCTTCGACAGCCATTCTTAACTGCATCTCATTTCTTGGTGACACTTATGACTAGGCAGTGCTGTACACAACGGGTGTTTGGTGCCAAATAAAAAGAAAAGCATTAAGATTATAAGCCAGAAGCAAAGCAACTTTTTCACTAAAGAATTAAAAATAATTTTATCAAAGTGTTTAATAAATATCGCAGCTGTCCTGATTATTTACTAAGGATATAATATTTAAGGACAGCTAAAGATTGCTCTTTTAGCCAAATTTTAAATTTAATATTTCAAAAGAAGCGAAATTTTAAATTTAATATTTAAGCATCGTTTTTTTTTTCAAGAAAAGAATTTCTGAAATATTTTGATAATTCAATTTCGTGACTTTCTATTAACTAAAGCATGCCTTCGTGTGAAGGTTACATAGATTATTTCCAAATGCTTGTACTTAGTGCCTCAAGCATCAAATGCAGAGCTAATGAAATGAGATACAGCCAAGAATTCGACACCATCACACTGTCAAGGCATTGAGTGCACAAACCAAGAAAGGAGACAACCATCTTAAGAATTTCATTTAACATTTATTTCGGCAAGGCAAATGATTTTCAATGTCAAATATACAATGATTTTTCACAAAGAAAACATTCTCATAGTCATACATGATTCCAACAGAGAAAATGAATCAGTAGCATTGACCTATATACATCATTTATAAACAAATCTTATATGCCCTGGCATAACAAAAACAGTCAACCATATTGTATCTGCATTCGAAATATCTCAACGACAGGCTTGACAGTGGAACAAATTCTAACGCATTATCTAACTTATTATCAATCAAGATGGTCCAACTCACCCCCTGAACTTTCGGTATAGATTAACCTTTTTATGACAGGAGCTGCGCTGGTGCAGCATTAAAGATCCTGTGCCAGTGCATTCTCTCATATATGCGAGTCTCCCTATGTAAGCCAACACAGCACATTCTCTTATATATGTAAGTCTCCCTATGTAAGTAAGCCAGCACAGCACATTCTTATATATGCGAGGGTCCCTATGGGAGACTTGCATATATAAGAGAATGCATTGGCACAGAGTTTTGGCAAAATTTAAGGAAGTTCCAGTCATTAAAGAACAATATTGAGTCAGAGACAGCAGTTTATGTTACAAAGAAATAATCCCCCCCCCCCCTTTATTTTTTCCACCAGCTGGGGCAAAAAATAATGTTATTTTAGAACATTACACTGTTTTTATATTAAAAATAGATAGTGCAGATTTCAGCCTCTACGGGGGAAATGTCAAATTTCAACCAATCTATCCATTGCTTTTAAACATACGGGCGGCGTTGGCGGTGGGTATGCTGTTAAAATATTCACCTCTGTCAAAAACAGCCACAAACAGAAAAAATAGTAAAATATAGAGACCTTGTTCTTATACCAATCAGAATATGGCATAAACAGTATGTTATTGTCAAATGTTTTTTCCTTTGTTATGTAAACAAAAGCAAAAAATGATACAGAACCTGGCTTTTGTTTAGATCCGGATATGGTAAACATAAAGAGAGTTATTTTTTAGTTTTCCTGATATGGAAATAATAAAGAGCATGTGTGATTAACCAACAGAATTGAGCTGTGTTATGTAAACAGAAGCAAAACTTCTGTAACACGAGCAGGCTCTTGTTTACATACACCATCGTACGTCTTGACGACAATATACTATTTACACGCTGATTATGTTTGGCATATGAACAAAACTATATATATATTAATATTCCTTCTGTTGATGGCGATTTGAACAAATATGAATATTTCTGCAATGAACGCCGCCCATGCCTTTAAAACAGATTTAAGTAAACTATGTGTAATGACAGATGTTTCTCATGTTTTTGGGGATAACAAATGCGAACACAATTTCATAGAAATGTTGTTGTGGCAATACCTTGTTGCAAGGAAGAGATAGATCATCTTTAGTTATAACAGAGCCAGAGACAATTAGCAGATATAGAGGATCTCCAACGAGTTATGTTGGGATATAAGATTTTATGAAACAAGTTTGATAAATTTGATTCAAATGAGTCAGAGACGAGTTTGTCAAACAAATTTATTATAAGAGTTTCATAAAATCTTATAACCTAACATTAAGAGTTGAAGATCTTGTATATCACATGAAAAAAACTAGAGCTTTATGCCTTTTTAACAAATCAAAAACCTTAAAAGAAGCTGCAAAATGCATACAATTACTACATTGGTCGAGACGTTACAACCATATACAACAGTTTTGCGTGCTCTGGGGCTGGCGACGGAAAATATAGTCCCCCAATTTGCCTCTGTTTTTTTGGCTATTTTCTTTAGTGCAACAAAATGAAAGCAATCATTTTGCATTGTCTGGTGTTGGTGTCATGAGCAGCTTTTCAAATAGTATTAATCTGAATCAATGTAAAGATGCGAGGTCATTTTGTTGGCGCGATGCCAAATGATATGTAACTGGTGAGAGATCAGGAAATATGCAATGGGTTTTTAATGATATAATACCAGTTTCATGTGATATATATTAATACTATCCCTTGCTTACATTTCACACAAAATTTTATTTCCTATTCACAAGCTCACAAAACGGAAAATATGAATGAGCATAATTCTCTAAATATACTTAGTTTGTCAGATTTGAAACAAGATCATTTTTATTTCTGTCTTCAGTGGCATAAACATAATGACAAGTCTAAGAAGCATGATCAACCATTTGAAACTGGATATTCATTCACTTAATGCCGCCAAGTATGTAGTTATCATTTTCGGTCACAAGTCAAAAATTATGATACTGTTAGATAATATCTGGGATGTCAAATAAGAGAATATAAATTTTAATGGATCCAGCTTTGTTTCTTCAAATGAAATAAGAAATTATCAGTGACAAGTTTAACTTTTTAGCTTGGACCATGGTGTACTTTCAAAAATCACCACATAATTATTTCTGTGAAAATAAAATTTAACAGTCATACCTTTTAAGATGGGGTCTCTTTTCCTAGATACCAACTACATTGGGTTTAATAAAATCTGTTCTCATGCCACTGATGGCTTCTTTTACACAGCCTATATGTACACATAATTTAATATATTTTACTGTCATGTCTGTTAAACTAGGTAAAATAAACAGAAAAATAGCAAATTAACCAAATCGCTTTTCAAGTGACTGTTGTCTTCTTAAAATTACTATATTTGCACTGAAATATATATTGGAAACATTGAATTATATTTTCGTTATATTTTTATCTGGGAAGAGAATCCATAATTTAAAGGTAAATAACTTGGTTGAATGTTGCATAGATCCCATCTGTATTGATCAGAAGGATTTCAAGAAAAGTGTCGAAGATACATGTATATGGATTTGAATGAAAACTAAATCAACAATCAAATTGCAGTAATTATACATTAATAACAAAAAGACGCATTTCTAAAATTTCTAGCTCTAGTTGGGTGACATTACATATTGCTTTAATACAGGATTCACCAAACGTTTTTATGAAATGCTTCCTCAGAATGTGTAAAAGAGAATGCAATTAACACTTTCATGACGGGAGTTGCGCTGGTGCATTTTCTTATATAAGACAAGGTAAATATTGTTAGGCCAATGCATATTCATATGCGAGGCTCCCTATGGGATACTAGCATATATAAGAAAATGCATTGGCACAGAGTTTTCGCACATTCAGGAAGCTCCAGTCATGGAAGGGTTCAAGACACAGCCTACACAACTCCAAATTTTCAAGATGTAAGTGAGAACCACCAATGGAAAGATCATTCAAAGTCACTAAAATGAGGTTAATTTTCCTGATAAGAAAATCAAATTTTGGATATTCATGCAAGACTTGAACTGAAGGAACATTCCAGATTTCAACTAGTAGCCACCTACATGTATATTTATAGTATATATAATGAATTCAGGTACTTTTGTGCATTTCTATCTCCAGTGTAGTATGTATTATCACTTTCTGGGATAAATTTGGTGAAAGTAGAAAGTTATTTTTGTATATTCAAAAAGGGAATGTTATGTAGGCCATTTAAATAAAAAATATGTGTTCTTAGGCAACAATTTTGAAATGAGGGAGGGAGGCTATATATCTCTATTTTTTTCTTTTTTTTCTTCAAATCTGTAAAACATAATCCGGAAATGAAAAAATCAATTACTTGCTTTGTTCAAATCCAATATTTGTAACAGAAAATATCGAACTAAATATTTGACAAGGCTTTAAAAGAAAATTTCAATGACTGAGGAGGTGCCTGAGAACAGATAATTTTTTATTATTTGGCCATATATTAGAATATTTTGATCTCTGGTATGTTCGAAAAGGAAATTAATTTCTGAAAGTTGTTCAATGATGACTATCAGACAGGAATGAACTATGATCAAAATCCGAATTGAACATAATTTGATCAAATCGGGCTAATTTTGCAACAAACAAAATAGCACCAGGATTTGATCTACTAACACTATCTCATGATTTCGTGGGAATGTAATGAAAACAAACAATAAACACATGTATGATTCAAAAATCTTCTAACAAGAACATGATAAATTCACCTGTCACACAAGTTTGTGGTTTTGCATATACCTCCCTTTTTTACTTTCCATCATGAAAAAGTTATATTTTCTAATAAAGCTGGGTCAATCATTGTGTCCAGTCCATATAAATACAGACCATTAAAAAATCAAGAGAAATTGTATATTCTAGCAAAATATGCAATAGCAGAAATAGACAGAACACAATGCGCATCTTAATTGAGAATTTTTTATTCAATGAGTTGGGAACAACCCAAGGAAATGTGACTGCAACGAGTTAGATAAAAATCTGAAATTATGTTGCAAGTTGTGTCCTGTATTTATTCCACACCCATGTCGGTTAAATTCAATCCTTAACTGTGACCTCAATTGATACTACAAGTACCATAATTGTGATTTAAGTCTGATAAACTAGTACTTATTGGGACATCACCGGAAGTGGATCGTTAACATAATGTACGTTATTGCTCTTGGTGACATTGTCAACGCGAAGTAGTTCCAGCTTGTATTCAACATGTGTATACACTAATATGTATTCAATGGCTGAGATTCCGTTGAATACATACATGTGCCTCACACCAACAGGTGTGGATTAATATGGGTCTGCCATCATATATCATGTTTAAGTGAAGTCCCTGGCTGATGGAGATAAACAAAGCCTTTAGTTAAACCTGGACTTAATTTCTAAATAAAAAATAATGTAGTGTTGAATAATCTACTATAATTAATGAATGATTAATTAAAACAATCATGTCATTTGATACACGAATGAGTCGTTTCTTATGAGACTGAAGGTTAAAATTTTTACATGGAAAAATCGCAACAGGAACGTAGTCAATCATGACATATATTAAACAAATTATGATTTTTTGTGGAATAATTGTTCACTAACAAATCTGCGACTTATATTTCTGCTTTTGTTACAATGATTATTAATTTGTCAAATTCATCTACAGAAGGACAATATAACTAATCAGCATAATGCAAAGGCTGCCAACTGTTATGTTGATTCTTAATTGTAAATATTTTAACCATCAGATCAATTACAAACATTTCAATAAGCAATTTGGTGAAATTAAAGAGCATAAAAAAAAAATAAGGCCATATGCAGAGTCAAATTTCCCCCATTTCCAAGGCCCGAATGCATGGTCCTGAAACCCTGCGCATGCAACCTATTTATTCATGTTCAATCTGTTGGAGAAAGTTTTAATCGGTGCAAAATAATTTCATTTTTTATACAACACACACAGAATTGAGAGCTAACAGACCCATCTCCCAGTTAAAATTTCCGATTCAACACAGTAATTGGTAACTATGTTCAAACATTTAATAAGTATGCTATGGATTGCAACTGCAATTAGCATACATGATTCAGTGATTTTATATGTAAAAAATGACATGGGATCTATCAATTAACTTTTTACAGACATCTGGTTGTGAATTAATAAGACAATCAACCGAAATTAGACCTGGAGATAGCTAATCCAGAGGTGGAATGGTTTGGTGGCATGTGCCCCAAAAATAAATAAAATAGAAATGCGTGCATGCGCATGCTTTTCAAAAGTTTTTGGCCTGAAAAATGGAAAATTGACTTTACATGGCTTATTAGAATTTTTCATGTTCAAAATAGTTCTTTTTGAGGTGCTTAAAATATTATCAAGACATAATATGAATATTTCAGTGTACAATAATTCAAATTTTGTATTGTCGTTTTGAGGCAGGTTATTTGACCATGAGATAGGTCTACATTTCCAGAGATATTATATGATTCTGAAATGCAAGGCTGGAGATTTCTGAAGGAACAAACAAAATGTAACAAATTTTGCATGGAAAATAAAATACCCAAATTAACTGTGGAATATAAATTCAACAATAGAGATGGAAATCAAAGATTACTGAAAACAAATGTTATCACAAATAGAATAATTCTGTATTAGGCTAACAAGATCCTCTCAAAATTTTAAATTCAGAAATGATATGTTTTCACACAATTCATGCATCTCCAAATATACATTTTGATCTGAATTAATAAGTACCTGTTATCTATACTCACCTCACCCAAGTTTACCAAGTCATTGTTTAATTGATTTACAGGAGAAATGCAACAATATTTTGTTTAGGATGAAACAGTTTTTCACAGGGTGGCAATGAGACACAAGCTATAAAAATGCTTACCTCCACGGAAAGAAACATATTCCATTAAATCTTAGCCACATGGTAGTTTGGGAGCCAAAATACACCTAATAATGTTTGCTTTTGAATTTTCCCCAGTATTTAAATAGGTCAATAAATACATGAATTACCTTTATGTGCGAGAAACATGCCTTGAAGCCTTAAAAAAAAATACAACTTTGAACACAATGTTTGGGCCCTGAACAAAAACTATGCCATTTATATTCAACGGAATTCTGGAATCGGTAACGGAATGTCTGGAAAAGGTATATTGCATTATCTTAACATGAAACTTCACGCACTTCTTTCTCTTTGTTTTAATCAGCAAAATTATGTAATGCCATTAACATTTCAGGTCAAAGACAGCTCAAGGTATTCTTCCCATGGTCTTAAGTAGCAATTTTGACATGACCGCTGAAAAAATTTAACCGACATAGATGAAACGATCTCAAATTTATCAAAAAATATTAGAAACAAAACGCTTATTTCTGAACTATATAAAAAATTTGTATGGAAATCTTTGTTTTGAGATACCTCTTACCACATTATGTATACATAATTTTGGGGTTTGAGATGAGCCACCTCCGTTTCTTTCTAAACTAAGTACATATAATACTGACACGGTGTTTGAAATTAAGTTAAAATTGAAATGCTGAATTCCAATATTGCTTACTCAATTGCATTAGAAGTTAATGATAACAACCAATAGTTTTATTCATCATTAACCATGATAATAACAGTCTACACTTTTACCCAACATATTTTACTATTTATAGCCATTTATATTAGAAAATTGTCAGATAGGGACTTGGTTTTTTTTTGGTTATTAATGGATGCCAAACACTTAAGTTAGGGAAAATAAATGCACTATACAGCTTCAAGTTATTGTTTTTAGAAAGCACCCTTCAGCAAAATAGAGCGGTCAGCTAATTTATCCCTCTATTAAGACACCTTGTCGAAGCAATTCATTGACCAACAAACTTGAGATAAAGTCTAAGAAAAAAAACCTGTGTTAAAGCTGGGATTTGTTCCAGAAATAAACTGATCCATTTCTCTTCTGCCAATATTAAATAAACTTGGAAATTTCAAAAATGTTTTTTATAATCGTCAAGAAAATTAATCGGTAATCATCTCAGGACTGTTAGTTTAGTGTTTTGAGGAATCATTTCAGAGCACCTGTTTCTAACTTTTCTGCAATATGCTTGAATTTTAATAATCAGTAAACTAACTTGTGAAACAAAATTAAATTTTGAGTGAAATTGACAAATTAAATGTATTTTAAAACAAGATTATTTTATTATTATATGTTCACATAATGGGAAACATGCAAATCAGTTCAAAATGAAAGCCCTTTAGAATTTCACTGTACACAACACATAGCTATGGTCACAACCCAAATTGGTCAAAGATATTCTCTCGACTGCACACTATCTTTGGAGTGTTCACATTAGGTGACGGCACGACCGTTATACCTGAATTGTTCACATTAGGTGATGGCATTACCGTTATACCTGAATTGTTCACAGTAGGTGACGGCATTAACGTTATACCTGAATTGTTCACATTAGGTGACGGCATTACCATTATACCTGAATTGTTCACGTTAGGTGACGGCATTACCATTATACCTGAATTGTTCACATTAGGTGACTGACCAGATGGTATTACCGTTATACCTGAATTGTTCACATTCTGTACCAGAGTCTTGTGTGGTTGCATCATGTGAGCAGGAATAATCTGCTGCGCAGTGATCTGAATATTCTGAGTTTGGGGAGGCTGAACAACTTGTTGCGAAATTATCCTTGGCTGCAGCTGCAAATGCTGACTGACTGGTACATGTGTTACTAGTTGTGGACTCTGCATCAAATTATTTGCAGACACATTCCTCATAAGTTGAACTCCTGGTTGCTGATTCATCAATGTGGTCACAATTTGTTGTTGAACCTGTTGTGGTTGCATCTGAACGGGTTGCAGTGCAGCAACTCTCTGTATTAAAACTGGCGAAGTTGACAAGAGACTTCCATCCTTCCTCTGAATTATTATAGGAGACCCAGAAAGCAGTTTTCCATCCTTGTTTTGTAAAACAATGGACTGATTTTGCAACAAATTGGAATTATTTGGTGCAACAGAAAACAACTGTCCATCCTTCTGTATTAAAATGGGTTGATTTTGCAGCACATTGGGCTGGGAAACTGATCCTTGAAGAATTTTCGAGTCTTTACTCTGTTGGATGATCATGGGCTGGGTTTGCTTAACAACAGATGCATCTTTCTGCACAACTCTCGAGCCCTGGACAAGCTGGTGATTGATATTACTGACAGTTTTAGGTGCCACTATTGTTGGAGTAGGCAGAGAAAACTTCCCCGCATTGTTCTGAGCATTCTGCAGCTGCAGCAGGGTTAAATCGACACTTTGGCGAGCCGACGTTGATGGCTGCACTAATCTTGGAGAGTTTTGCAACTGAGCTCCAGGCGAATTGACATTTCCATTGGGTATGTTAGAGACTAGATTAAACATGCTTCCACCGGGTCCTTTCACAAGCTGAATGTTTGATACAGGAGACATCTGGGACGTTGGCACCTGATTTGGTTGCACTTGAATTGGAGACATTGGTATGCCTGTGCTTGGCCTGTTTAGAGGAACGCTCCTCTGCATTGTCTGTTGAACTTGAGCAAGTCGTAAATTGTTCAAAGTAGCTTGAATATTTCCCTTAGCCATTTGCACAAAATTTGCAGGAACACGAATAGTGGGTGCTGCATTCATTCCTGGTTGACTTTGAATTGGGCTGGGGAATGAAGCTCTGATCTGCGACATTTGAACTTGTGATCTTGGATGCAATTGTTGCGAAAGATTGGATAATGAGAATACTGGATGAGTCTTAGCACTGAGCTGTGTTTGTTGCCTCTTTCCTTGAGGAGATTCTGATGGAATTGACACAACATCTATCTCACCATCAGCGTCCTGCTTCTCCTCTGTACCAGACATCCTCGCTTTCCTTGTTCGAATGACCAAATTTGGATTTGACCAAGGTTGTGGTGTGACAGACAAGGGCTTTGCATTTTCCATCGGTGGAGGTAGAGATAGCATAGGACTTGCTTGTTTCCTATCGGGAGCAACACAAACACCCTCCAATTTACCATTAGCAAGATTTTTAGCCAACTTAGCTTTAAGAGTTTTTGCAATTGTTTCGGAAGTTTTCGGTTTAATATTAGGAGACTCTTTCAGACTTTTATTTGCCTTACCTGTAACCGGCCTAACTTTCTTTACTCCGCCCTCAACAGATGCAGGGCTAGCCTTGGGTGTTTTGGGCTTTCTTCCCTTACCTTTAGGAACAACATTTTCCACTTTCACTTCAACCTCAGGAGACACATTTGTATTTATATCATTTGCATTTATATCGGGATACAACTTGATGCGATATTTACTAGCAAGACTTTCGTCCCCATAAACAGATTCAATCTCAATCCCTTTAGAATTTTCTAGAGATTTTGTTCTCCTAGGCTTAGTTGAAACTGGTCGAGGCTTATTAGCTTTATTTTTCTTTTTCACCTGTGAAGATTCCTCTCTGGTGTAAGTGTATAACATTTCGTCTTCTTCAATTTCTGCACGCCTTTCTTCTTCTGCATTTAAGGCCATCAATCGACTTAGCTCCCAGTCTTTCTTAGAGTTTTCGATATCTTCCTACAAGCAAATGAAAATTTCCAATGAAAACAAATAAAACATGACTTTGAGAGCAGACTTGTTTAACTACTTTGTCAATTGTTAATTCAAAAATGATTGTCATACGCAATATAAAAGAAATTCAAACATTTTAAAGATTCAGCATGAGTCCAATATAAATACATTGCTAAATTTACATCCAACTTTTTCAGAAAAATGGAGCGGGAGGGCGAATTATATTTATATATATTATTCTTCCTAACATAAATGATCATGGAGAGTTCTAGATATCCTCTCTTATATAATACAAGGTGATTTATATGGTCCAATTTAATCAAAAGACTGATTAATGGGTCATTGAAATGAAATTTGATGGTTAAGGCATGATAAAAAAAAAAAAGTTAACATAAAAGATATCCAAATAAAATAATTGAGGAGGGGACTAATAATAGGGTCGGGAGGGATGTAAATCTACCATTTTTTTATATATTGGCCTT
Source organism: Siphonodentalium dalli (assembly GCA_032622095.1). NCBI lineage: Eukaryota > Metazoa > Mollusca > Scaphopoda > Gadilida > Siphonodentaliidae > Siphonodentalium > Siphonodentalium dalli. Next base: position 63,559,198 of record CP136064.1, on the reverse strand, counting down.
AGGCTACTATTATTGAAACAGGTTATCAGGACAAGATAGAGATACCTCTGCTAATGCGAGTTCCTCCACATTCTCTGGCTCATTGACTGTCTCCACATATTTAACAGCATATCTCTCTATTGACGACAGCTGGAACAGAAGAAACAAGAGATGGACTGTCACCCAGTGCATACCGCCTAGTGTGGGCATATCTATAACCTATGACTGATATACTCAGACAGATGGACCCAAACCTCAGCATTTTCATAAAAACAAAGAGGAATAATTATAAAACAAAAAACCTAAACTATATACTGTTCAAGTTATGACCTGAACAGACATCGGACATCGGCCAACATTTCCAGATAAAAAAAAAGATGAAAATAAAGATGAATAACTCCAGAATAGAAAATCCAAAGATAATGATGGAACCCTCTATTGAATGTCCTCATAGTGAACAAACATACCAAATTTCATTGAGATCCGAGCCCTATTGTTATGATATGAACAGACGGACGGACACACACATGGACGAACGGACAGGTGCAAAACAGTATACACCCCCCCATTTTTTTCATTTTCACTAAAATCTATCAAAGCATAAAATTCACAAAAGATCATTTATATTGTCATTAGTGTTGCCTTGAGGGCTCATTACCCTGTCCAATGAAGGAACAGGCAAGGCTTTGAACCAGAACAAGTAATTGTACATCATATTCAAAATGATTGCCTTGTAACCAATTACATGTACTGTAAAATCCTGTAAATCGCAGGAGTCTATTATTCATTGTTTTCTTCAGTCGGCCAAATAATGAAATCAACATCCAACGAAATAATTGATAATTTGGTAGAGTAAATATCCATAATCGAGATGAAGATCGGGCATTGGGCCTAAATAAAAAAAATCTGTTTCTGCTAATGGGACCCCTCCAGGGTAGGGTAATTAGGTAGATAATTATTATAAATTTTTTTTCTCACCCCGTCATCTGGTGCCCATGAGACATATTCATGAAGCTTTGAGTGAAAGTTTGACAACCAGACAGTCATGCGGTCTTAAATATCACATCAAAATAAAGGACGAGAACAGATTTAATCAAAATTTAGAGCTAATTATGCATTTATTTAACATATTTCCTGGCTATCATTTTCATTATATATCGGTTGTATTATGAGGGTGCCCCCTTCCCCCCTCTTTTCTGGTTCACAAGATTTGGGTACCATGGTAAGCAGTGCACAAGTTCATATCCCCTGCTAACTGAATGGCAGGATTCAAATGTCCAAATTATTCAGGATCCGACAGAAATCAAGGTTAGTATGAAGTCTCAGTAAACTTCAAATTCACATATTATGTCAGTAATACTCGAGAGAGCATATGCACAGACTGGTTAGCGCGCAGCGATATGGCATCATATTGTTCAGTTCAATCTAAATCATCTTGATTTGTTCAAGGCCATCGTCACTTGCATCTTGTAAATATGTTTTGATTGCATGTTTTCTTAACTGGTATGCATGATTGACTGCTCTATATTATTAATTGCTATTCAGGATTAGCCGAGGAGGGGGTGACACAATCTACATGTATATATTACACCACGGAATGCTCATAGAGGCCAATATTATTGGAGGGAGATTATTGGAGGGAGTTTACCCTCTTAATTAAATGTCACATGTGAAATTGCAGCGGAACTGCCAGGGACGTGGCAAAATGGTCCAGTTGGAAGGGTGTCCAATTTGAAATTTCCACTAACTAGACCAAACACTCCCAGGTTCGCGAAATTCCATTTGCACACACACACACCCCTTTGGTTAAAATCAGAACTTTCTAACTCCATCCATGCCAAATATAAACACATTCGGTCTTAATGGTTCTGGAGAAAATGTTTAAAGAATTGTTGATGGATGGACGGACTATAGCTCCACCTGAGACATCTCAGGTAAGCTAAATAAGCGCGGTCATACTTGATTGGGTGATTTTTGATGATATAAATTACACAGAATCTGGTCAACAACCTTTTTTGAAATAATGGCCATGGGAAATTTGAAATTAGACACAGAGGTGGAATGCTTTGTGGTATGTGGCACAGAAATATGTAATGAAATATAAATATGCATGCATTCCAAAATTGACTTTGCCTGGCCTTACAATATATAAGGATTCAAAATTCTCATAAAAGTATGATACTTCAGTACTATAACAACATACCTCCTTTTCTAACATGGCCAGCTCCATTTCCACCTTAGACATCTCTTCAGACTCCTTTTTCAATTCAGCTTCCCTCTCATCCCAAGGTATGTTTTCATCAAACTCTGCTAGTTCAGCCTTCTGCTCAGCCTTGACTTGGTCAACAGCAATAGCATCAGTCTCATCCTCTGCTTTTTTGAGTGCCTGCATATACAGAGAAACCATTTAAAGTTCCTGTCATACTAAGTGCCAGTATGAAACTATTTGAAAAAAATTATAGACGATAATTGAAGAAAAAAATGATAGACATCTTCTTGTATAAAATTCTTCAAAATTCAAAAATATCTTCATTTATACCATTTAATATAATATATTATAATTTCTCTCATTTTAGTTTATAACACAAAAATGTATAATATTGGATCCAATGCAAGACAATTACCTGAAGAATGTCAAAAACTGATTTTGAGTGGCCTAAATAAAAGCTGGCAACAACAACAAAATTCAATAATATTTGATTTTCTTCAAATTATTATGATTTTTTCAAAATATCACACAAGGAAACTAAATTATCTTGTTCTTTACCTGCTCAAATTGATTAATAGTTGAGGAGCTACTGGAGGCGACATTAGTTCCAGCATCGCCACCAGCGCCGCTATCAGGAGTTCCTTCCTTAATCTTCCTCTCGGCATTCTCTTTCTCCTTAGCCAAAGCCTCCAATCCAGACGGTTCCTCAAACAGTTCTTTGATTGTATTCTATAATACAAGTTTGATGTGAACATTTCGAAGCTTATCTTGACAATCTAGAGAAAATACTGACTAATTTTGTTGTGGAATGTTCAGATAATAAGTTCAATAAATTGATAATTCCTTAGAAATGAAGTACTTGTCAGCAAGTATTTACTCATTAATAAAGGGTTAATGAGGTTTTGTGAAACCATGTTATTCACAAGTTGGTACTAAAACAATCCTGAAGCAATTATGAGATCATCATTTTCTTCATGAATACCTGTAGGAGTTATTTTTAACAGCAAAATACACAGAAAAGTAAAACACTGACTACAGCTAATGTTACAGTAATGCTCTAATTAATCGACCTCTTACCACAGCAGAATTATGGGTAACTTTTCAGGATTTAGTCGGAAATATGGCTTGTTGCCATTCATCACAAAGCTCTTCCCGAGAGCTTTCCGATGAATGGCAACAAGCCCCCTATTTCCGACTAAATCCTGAAAAGTTACCCATAATTGTGCTGTGGTTAAGAGGTCGATTAATTAGAGCATTACTGTACTTCAATCTTCTTTGGACACAAACTACTTTTTTATGAATCAATCTGTTGAGGGTCAAATCAGATTATTTCCATTCTCACATTCAAGATCATCATCAAAATAGTAAATAGTAGCTTTTCAATCTCACCTCTCTGAAGAATGCTGTTGTAAAGTTTCCACCTTCTATTGCCATATCTCCCAACATTCTCTTTTGATTGGCTTTCTTCAAGATGTTTTCCTCTACTGTTTTCTCACTTATTAACCTGAACAAAAAAGGAAAAATTAACAAGTGAACATAGTATAACTTATTCGCAATCAACTTTGTCGTCGCATGTGATTTGATAGGTTAAACTAGGCCATTAAAAAAAACCCCAAAAATTAAACAAGGGAGATAGGCTTTTTTTTATTTCTCTCGGAATCACATATGATAAATCAAATTATCACTTAATTATTTTTTTATGCTAAATGCTGCAGACATCAAATAACAATTATAATTTCCAGTTCCCTCTTGTGTGCTACATGCAGCTATTGTTCACGGACTGCAGGGTGTGCCAATGGATTCAAATTTTAAATCCAAGACGGTTGCTGTCGGCCATGTTTTTTTTAACGAAATTCGAAAAAATTTGATGGCTCCAAGTGGTCACCCACCAAGATCTATGTCAAGTTTGGTGACATCAGATGAGTGATGTGGTCTGTAGGGTGTGCCAACGGATTTAGCTATGCAAAGAGTTAACTCCAAGATGGCTGCCAGTAGCCATGTTTTTAATTGAAAATGTTCAAATCCGTTAGCTCCCATCTAGAAGTTATTGTGAACCTGCCTATAAATTTTAAAAACATTTCTCCAATAAATAAATGCGGGCTGCAGGGTGTGCTGATGGATTCAATTTTGAAATCCAAGATAGCCAATTGGAGTCTGACATCAGTTTCAGGCCTCTTAAATCGATGTGAAACACTCCGGTTGGGTGATCAAATAAAAATGGAGAATAATCTAACTAAAAGTAGTTATTTTTACGAATATTAATCCAAATTTACAGCACACACATAGTCATTCATATATATTAATTCCATGCAATGACTCTCGATGGCGAAATCATTTGCGTTAGTTTATCGCAGATTGTTGCATCCAGAATTGAGATGTAAATATTTACAATTAAGCATAGTTCAGACGGTGATATCTATGGAGTGGTATGATTGATTTCTTTGAGATTTTCGGCGATGTTAGTAGAATGCTACATTCCGACAGTTGGCATAGCGGAACTTGTCAGTTTCACGCAGCCGAACAAGTCGATAATATGCCTTTAATTCCCGGGTTGTATATAGTTTAGTTATAAATAATGGCACAGTAATACATTTATCTCCAATATAGGCACTTTTGTCCTAAAAATCAGAAGCCCCTGCATCAACTCTTTTTTCTAATATTTGAGACAATTACCTATATATGTGCACATCCTTGGTTTGACCAATTCTGTGGCATCGGTCCTGTGCCTGAGCATCCATTGTCGGATTCCAGTCGCTATCGTAAAATATCACAGTATCTGCACCAGTGAGATTGACACCAATACCTCCCGATCGAGTGGATAGTATGAAGACGAAGATTCTCTTGTCAGCATTGAATTTATCCATTAAATACTGGAATAAGAGTAACACCAGCAAAATTAAGTTTTCAACAATATCATACCAACTCCCCATTAAATGTATTTTGGCCGACGTTTCTTGTACCATTTTGCACCCAAACTATAATGGCTACAATATTGAGAGTTTCTTTCGCATACGATTCCACATCTGAACAGTACAGCACTTCAACTTGCAGTTTGATTTTTTGAAAAATGCAGCCTAAAATGAGAAAATATTGTGCGATACTGACAATGTATAAATATTGTAACAATAAAATGATTTTCAATGGTGTTATAGTTTATTAATGGCCCAACAGGAATTGTTAACAGCTTGAGGGCTTATAAGCAAACTAATAGGCCAAAGGGCTGTTGATCATTGCGCAAGGGCCGTTAAAAAACCATAACGCCTGACTAATTAATTTTAATACTATTATTATCACTGATGATAATGAACAGAGCATCTCATTATCAGCCCGGTGTTTGATAACGTTACACTATTTGAAACGCCTGGAAAAACTATGTTAATGGATTAGAGAACATCCTATAAAGTGATAGTCGATATAATAAAGATTTTCTAAAATAATATATGTCACTGATAAAGTCAGCTCAATTTTCAGCACAGCATTGTCTTTCGAGTGCTCAAGATAATCAAAGCAAAATATAAGATAGAACTTTAACTGGGCAACAACAGAAGCCAGACTGCACCATGTTTTGTGAATACACTTTAGTTACTAAGATTAGTTTGTACCTGTCTTTGTTCAATCTTTGTCGTTCCATCTAATCGTACATATCTGTGTCCATGATAGTTGAGGAAACACTCGAGTACATCAAGCATACGAGTCATTTGTGTAAATATCAGCGCTCTGTGGCTTCCACTCTTCAGCTGTCTCAGCAGGATGTCCAACGTCTGCAACTTACCTGTTCAAAATATAAGAGTCACTTTAATCCCTTATTAACTTTACTAAATGGATTCCCCCATCACTTATAAAGTAGAAATTGGAATGGTCTATTATTTATCTTGTGGGATCTTTAGGATAAATAAGCAGATGACGGTCAAATAAAAAGGATTTTTTTTTTCAAAATTAAATTTTATATAAGGAAAAATTAAGTACTGGAATATTCAGACATGACCAGTGTTTATTTCAAAGGAAAAGTTCGCTGCACATGGCTCACAAATAAACAAAAGGAATAAAATAGATGAATCTGTGAATGTCTGGTACTTACCACAGTCATACTGGATGAGTCGCAGCTCTGGGAACTGTACCGACATGTTTGTCATTATTTTATGTAGACAAGCTGTCTTTGGAGAAAACTCCTTTAAGAACATGACGCGCCGATGTTCCTGTTCGACTAGATATTCTTGAGATGGGTGCGATACATGCATCTGGATGGGTGGGGCCTTCACAGAAGGCGTTGCAAACACAAACCTGGAAGACATACAACAAAATCAAATGTGGGTGCATATATCAACATACATACATAATTGGTGCGGAGAGTTTCAATGGCAATATATTAACACATCTATTTTTTTGTTATTTTACTAACCCTTGGATTTCTCAATACTCACTAACAAGAACATTTCCATAGATATATTCAAAAACATTTCAGTTCATAAATTCAATAAACAATCTTTAGGCTGTTTGTTGAACTTATTAGCTGAACATTGCATTCCTGAGGAATTTCTCACTCAGTCTGCCGTTAACTTATGATATGAATATCACTTAAAATTAAAAATTCATCATTTTTATGCCACTTCATATTTCTGTTTATAGCTCTTTGAGAGTGAGGCCATAATTTTACATTCATTTCATTACCAATGCTGTCAACTCTCACATTAAAGTAGTTAAACCATGTAGTTAGGGTTTCAACAATTAATCGCAATACGTCTAATTTTTTCTGAAGAATCGTATCACGATATGTTCTGACAAATGAATTGCTATGCGCTTATTCCTATATTTTGTTGACTGCATGTACTTCAGTGGCTGTGTAATAAATATAGCATTCAATACTAGAGAATAGTGTCCAACTAAAAGATAAATTCCAATTGTTTTAATAGTGTGACTATATAAGCTTAAATATGGAATGGTATGCAATTAGAAATGAGAAATGGAATTAACATTATACCAGACCACCATTCGTCACTGCAGGTTAATATTTTGATAATAGTGAATCACATCATGCATATCGTATCATGACAATATATACAAGCAGTCGCAGACGGCGGTATCCCGTCCAATAACTCCGGTAAAAATATCCGGCCGGACCTGGCTTGCGAACTCATTCTAGGTAATGGTCAGGTGAACTCATATACCACAAATCTTTGAAATCCGTTGACATTTGTTCAAGTTATGACTCTTACAAATTCGGGACAGACGGACGAACAGACGGACGGAACCCATTACTATATCCCCCGCAAATTTTTAATTTGGCGGGGGATAATAATATTCTATCGTAGCAGGGGTTGAATAAATTGAAGCCATACATGTAGTACAAGATTAACATGTTGAGCAAGTTGCATACAAAATAAAATTATTTTTACATATTTTGAACATGTATCAAATATCAGAAGAACAAAATGTAAAGAAGGAATCTTACTGATGACCTACCTATTAATCACATCTCTGAGTTTATCCAGACATTGTTGGGGACTCTGTACAATTTGTGACAGAGTTTCTGTTTGATTCCAGTAGTATTCAGGGTGATTGGCATTCATAGAACTATGCACACAATGACAGTGATGGAAACCCTGGCCTTGCCAGCTACTGTCATGATCAGAAGTCCTTATCCTATTGTCAAAAATAGAAACAACATCAACCAAGTCTTTGCCGTAAACAGGCTTGATATCACAGTGGCGGCGATTCAAAACAGAAAGTACATTCAGTTGCTCAGTCCGCCTCGTGCATCTTTTTCTTTCTAAACTTTCCTATAAATAGAATACATTGAAATGTTAAGTATTTATGTGGATTAGAAAGCAGTGCAATATAAACTAATACAAAAAACTGGCCAGCATTAAATAGAGCCATAGTAAAAATATGCTGTTTCCCCTGACCCTCAAAAAAACTCCCTATTAAAAATATTTTATTCGTTTCTCACATAATTTTTGGGGTTTTTTTTATTTCCAGTCAGCATGACATGTGAAATAATACTCAAAATGTATGGAAACTTCATTTTATGATACCTAGAATGACAAAGGATATATATATTTTAGTTGACGTTTTTCAATCTCAAATATTGAAAATTAAAAAAAAATCAGGACATATGGCCTCATGTTGGCTCAGTGAAAAAAAAAACAGCTGGAAATTTGGTCCACTTTTTATCTGAATATCATCTTACGCATCATGTTATCTGTAAAAAAGATTTAATCCATCCAGGTACATACACTTCTGGGACCAATGGCTGAATAAACCTAGATTCAGTGGCCTCTTATAGAAGTAAACAAAATAAATTGCCTACATACCTACTCACTCTTGAAACATAAGTTAGGGTCAGAGGGAAATAATATCTTTAATTGTGGCCTAGTTGATTAGCCAGTCAGTGCCACAGACTCGGTGGATTCTTTACCAAGTATATTCAATCATACATAGGAAAATAATTACTGAACATTAATTTTTGCAACCAGTTCCCATTCCCACTTTGTCTCAGGTGAGCTAATAAAAACTAATAAAAATAATTTCTCTTGTAGTATTGACAAGAAATCGAACATTCACCGGAAACGAATGTAACTTACTATAAACACTTTTATCTGTGGCAATAAAAAAAAAAGTCCATTTCCGCGATTCCTATTTTTGTAGTGTGGGAATTCCCAATTAATTTAGACTGTGTGACACTTTACTGTTGCTACCTTTATGTGAATAATACGAAAATACGAATGAGCTCTCGTGGTCGCCTAGAACCTTGGGTAAATTAAATAATAAAGAGTCACTGACTTATTATTAGTCAAAACGAAAACGGCGATCTGTGATCGCGTCAAAATCAGAAATGTCGATGATAATGCAAGTGAAACACAGGTTACATAACAAACATCTCAATCCGCGACAAGTGATATAATCAAAGATGATACAAGGGGTACGCATCTAAGATGCTTTTGTTGAGTTTTTTGGCAGTCGAACCAAACTTCTGCCAATAAGGTGCACAACCCCCGGGAAAAAAAGTTGGACAGTGGTATATTATTGCAATAGACCTATATACCAAATATCAATTGAATCGGTTAATATTTCATTGAGTTATCGCACTAACGGTGATAAAATTGTGATTAAAATAGACAAACTAAGACCCATAACTCCGGAAAAGAAATTCGGACAAACCAGGTTTTCGAACTCGTCAAATATATTGTTGCAATAGACTCATATACCAAGTATTGTTTAAATCGGTTAATATTTCATCGAGTTATCGCGCTAACGGTGATAAAATTGCTAAAAATAGACAAACTAAGACCCATCTGGTTTTCGAACTCGTCCGAGATATTATTGCAGGACACTCATACACCAAATATTGTTGAGATCGGTTAATATTACATCGAGTTATCGCGCTAACGGTGATAACATTGCTAAAAATAGACAAACTAAGACCCATAACTCTGGAATTTTTTTTCGAAAAAACCTGGTTTTCGAACTCGTCCGAGATTAGTGATGAGCCGATAATCGGGAACGACAATCGGAATCGGCCGATTGTGGCCCATCGGATGACAATCGGTACTCGGGTTTGAACATCGGGATTTCCGATTGTCTAAATAATAAATGAGTGCTTGTTTTTCTTTAATAAACTGTTTTAAATATGACGATGTTTTGTTGAATAAATGACCAGTAAATATGGGGAAAGTGATACCAAACACAAACTTGATATACATACATGCCCTCTGCAATACCCCGGCCGTACCTGGGTCCATGTGTGAACAATATATTAGTGGGGGTCGCCGGGAAGCACGTGACACTTTGAGTTAGAGTGAGGCAGCGAGCATGACGCCGTGATTGCGCATAATAATTCGATTGATTACTTTAGCATTGTGATGTACACAACGTACATGTCATGTAACTTTATTGTTCGTCAACATGTAGACATTTTGATTTATGTATGTCAAACTATCAAAAATCAAAATGTATGCATACGCAGTACAACAAATGTATCTATATAGTACATACAGCGTAACAGGTATAAACACTACTATAGAAACCGAAAGTGCATGTCACGTGACTTTAAATAGTTGAAGACAACACCTAATCATGGATAGCAGCTATCCTCTACCCATCCAGTCAGCCTCGTGTGACGTCACGTATATGTCACCACAAATGATTATTATGATGACCACGCCGAAATCGAATCGAGTCTGTGAAATTGACATGAACATGGTGTAACTTGCAACTAGTTCAGTCGGCTCATTTCCTTTGACGTGATGTCTTTGAATTGGGATCAAAGAAAAATGCCGTTTGATGAATTGTTATCAAAAACAGACCATGGACATGTCGTCATGCACGTGGCTACATCAAACTTTCAAAAAATTTGTTGTGGAATAGCCTAGAATACATGGGTATGTTGCCTGTATTCGATCACTAGTCTGCCCATACCCACCTATCTACTTACCCAAACATATACTTATGTATACAGTGTACTGGCATATTACTACGTTTGTTGATAGCTTCTAATTCTAAGTATTATATAACACATATAACATATTCTGCTATACATTATTGAAATAATCGGAATCGGCACCTGAATCGGCCGATTGTGATCTCAAATAATCGGCAATCGGCGCACGGCTCTATTTGACAATCGGCTCATCACTATCCGAGATATTGTTGCAAGAGTCTCATATACCAAATATTGTTGAAATTGGTTAATATTTGCGTGAGTTATCGCGCTATCGGTGAAAAACTAACTAAAAACCATCTAAGATGGATAACTCTTGTAAAAAAGTTCGGACGTGACACATTTTCTACAGGCAGTAAATAGTCATTGGGAGCAACTACCATACCAAATTTTTTTTGAATTCGTTGAGAAATGTCAAAGTTATAAGGCATTCTTTAGGTCCGCCCGCCGGCCAACCGTCCCTCGCCAAACCATAAGTCGAGTTTTTGAAAAACTCGACTAAAAACCATCCAAGGGGACACTCATACTGAGCAGTCTGACCCTCATCCTAGTCCCATTCCAGCTACAGGAACAATAAAATATTCTGGTGACAGTAATAAAATTATCCTCAGAAATCGAGTCATTCCAGGATTCTGACAGCATTCCCTGATTTTGTTCTGTCTATGCCACTCAATTTGATAAAAATATATTTTGAATGATCTGAATCTGGTGACTAGGATACACATTTCGATAAAACCAGTGCATAACATCAGCATTTTATCTCCGAAATCATTAGCACCACACAAGCAAATAATACAAATAGGTGACTTTTGATTCGATTGCAACAATTCTTTCTAAATGTACAACTTTACAAATAAATCAGGTTTCAGACACCCAAACAAGTTGCAATTGTTACAGTCTCCGAAAAAATAAAAAAAAATATTTAGAGTCGTGTAATTTGGAATGTTCTGAATCTGGTGACTGGGATACATATAGTAATGAACCCAGTGCACAACATCAGCATTTTATCTCCGAAATCATTAGCACCACACAGGCAATCAATACAAATGGGTGACTTTTGATTCGATAGCATCGATTCTTTCCAAATGAACAACTTTAACAAATAAGTCAGGTTTCAGACTGCTAACAAATTGTAAATATCAGAATGAAAGACTTCAAAAAGAATTAAAACAATTAAATATGGAGTGTTCTGAATCTGGTGACTGAGATACATATAGTAATGTACCCAGTGCATAACATCACCATTTTATCTCCGAAATCATTAGCACCACACAGGCAATCAATACAAATGGGTGACTTTTGATTCGATAGCATCGATTCTTTCCAAATGTACAACTTTAACAAATAAGTCAGGTTTCAGACTGCTAACAAATTGTAAATATCAGAATGAAAGACTTCAATAAGAATTAAAACAATTAAATTCGGAGTGTTCTGAATCTGGTGACTGAGATACATATAGTAATGTACCCAGTGCATAACATCAGCATTTTATCTCCGAAATCATTAGCACCACACAGGCAATCAATACAAATGGGTGACTTTTGATTCGATAGCATCGATTCTTTCCAAATGAACAACTTTAACAAATAAGTCAAGTTTCAGACTGCTAACAAATTGTAAATATCAGAATGAAAGACTTCAATAAGAATTAAAACAACAATTAAATATGGAGTGTTCTGAATCTAGTGACTGGGATACATATAGTAATGTACCCAGTGCACAACATCAGCATTTTATCTCCGAAATCATTAGCACCACACAGGCAATCAATACAAATGGGTGACTTTTGACTCAGATTAGTAAACGTAAATCTTAAATATTTTTATGCACTATCAAATTAGACTTGGAGGAAAAAAGACAGATACATCCAATATGATGCAAGATATCAGGTCCAAACCTGACAAAAGAATACGTCAAATCCAAATGTACCATGACACTGCTAAAATAATGAGTGACTTGAAATTTGTTATATGGCCATCTTCACAGCATGGTGGCAAACATCACCAGCCTTGGTAGATGCCAACAGCAAAACCAATACGTTTTAAATACAAGAGGCCCAAAATCTGACAAATCTCTTTAGAATTTGAACTTAAGTCTGAGTTGAGCCAATTCAGTCGCACACCAAGCTTGGTGCCAATGAAGCAACCCTAACTGGAATTATCAACTGTCCCGAAATATTGAGAACTCCATTTCGGCCCAAACCATGACTCAAATCAGCTTGTATTTTTAAAATATAAAAATATAAATGCATATATAATATCATTGATTTGATACAAGTAATCGTCTGGAAACTAAGTGGGAGGATAAAAACCCAAACCATTTACATGACATCAGGACAATTTCCTTTAAATGGACATCAAACAAATAAGTGGCATAAACAGACATTATTACTCAAATCAATCGAGAATATTAGCTAATTATCAGGTTACTCCTCTTTTGTATTTTATGGGGGGGGGGGGGGATTCATTGATCTTTATTATTGCGTTTTTACACATAATGATAATTTATGTTACTTTAAACAGAGGAAAACATTTTGAGAAATCACTAAACTATCTTCTTAACCTGAACGGGAATATTTGAATTTTGAAAATGTACCAAGACACTGCTAAAATAATGAGTGAAATGGAATTTGTTATATGGCCATCTTCACAGCATAGTGGCATAATGCACCAGCCTTGGTAGATGCCAACCAACCAAGCAATGAAATGAATGATACTGAAGTCTGAAGAATAAAACAGATTAAGTTAATTTTAAGGTTCATTCTTACTGTTATAAAAACAAATCGGACCTTGTTATTGGGGTCTTGCATAATAATGCTGTGTTGAATTTCTTTCATTTTAAAAACCTTGAGTTATTGTGTTACCTGAAAACAATCTATATATTTCCCCTCTATATATCCAATATTTACAAGAGCTAATTTCATCTCTCCCTTAGTGCTAATCAGCTGGTCAAACCAAAGTCCACAATAATTGCAGAAACAGCAAAGGACTTTGTTGCAGGAAAATATGCAGATGGTAAAGGAATGCATAAGAGAAGACTGAAAAATCTTGATAAATCACTACAGCTGGCATAGGGTACATCAAGTTCCGACTGAGGATGATAGTTAATAGTTAATGAAATTATCATCAAGTGATATTTCAAGGTTGAAATCAATAGTTTAGGTAGGCCTAGAAAACATTGCCTGTGTTTCTGCTAACAGAACCTGTCAGGGATGATGTAGATCTATAGCTAAAGTGAAGAAAAGAGATTTTCTTTCAAATAATCAGGGATGTGCTCACCGCCGGCGCCACCACTCAAAACGATCGACCGGGAGTGACTACGTTTTCAAACCGGTGCGCCCGGCACATTTTTACGATCACAACTGTACTCGCATTGTAAATTGTGCGGAGTTCTCTTGATGAAAACGACATCTTGCATGTCTGATAGCGACGACATGTTGCCGTCTGTGGCATTTTAATGCCTCCTATAAAGCACGTGGGGAGCCTTGATTAATGAGGTGTCAAAAGGTCTGCGATGACCAGTGAATTTTATTACAAAGAGCCGACATAATCAAATACTTTCCGCGCGTGCTGACCTGAAGTCACGCGCTGGAGTTAAAAGTCCCGGGTTGAATTTGGAACGTTCAGTTTCAATGATCCTAAGCCAAAACGATGTCGTTATTGAAATTTTTCACTCAAACTTCGAAAAGTAAAAAGCTCGAATCATGTCTCAGAAACCGCATGGTGGAGGAAACGTTAGACGCGGTCATGCGTATAGTAATTGAAGGGCCGCCCCCTTCCACGGCGCGGTCAAACTGTGAGCAGACGGAAAGAATAGGCGATTAAAAGTCCATTCCATGAAAGTGTGACGTAACAGAAGTTGTATAAACATTGTAAATATACGTCACTGTGTATAGAAAAAAGAAGGAAATCACGTGGGAAATATGACATGACGCTATTAGTACTCAGGCGATGATTGGCACGTGTTCGTGTGACGCTGTTGTTAGTTCTCTCCCAGACAGCCTTTGATATAATGCCGCCGTTTCAGTTTACTGTACCGGATTAACTTGTTAAATAATTATACCCCCACTTTCGAAGAAAATGGGGGGTATACTGGATTGACTGCGTCTGTCCGTCACGCTTGTCCGTTTGTCCGTCCGACATCATAACTCGAACAAATATGAACCGATTTCAATAATTTTTTGTATGCAATCTCCTTAGGACGGTCCTCTCCGCATGATGCTAATTGCGGTTTGGTCCGACTTTTTTTTATTAAAGTTACACCTCTTTTTCGACTTATTTTGACTTAGAAAATCCTGTCCGACTTAATAACTTTAACAAATATGAACCGATTTCAATAATTTTTGGTATACATGCTTCTCACAATACCCTCTCTACATGATGCAGCTAGGGATTGGCTCAGACTGTTTTTCGTAATATTACACCTCATTTTCGACTTATTTTGACTTAGAAAATTCTGTCTGACTTAATAACTTTAACAAATATGAACCGATTTGAATAATTTGTTCTGTACAAGCTTCTTGTGACACCATATCGATATTATTAGTCCGAATTTTTCTATAAAATTAAAAATCTTTTTGGTTGAGTTTACGGATAATGCGGGTTGAATTTGCCACGGTGGGGGTATGCTAGCACTCGAGTGCACACCTCTTGTTGGATTTATATAAAGAATATGCAGAGGATACTTATACCGGGTGAGTTACACTGACTTTCAAATTATGTTCGCCCAAATTTTAAATATGAAATGTCCCTATTTTATGATAATTTGTCAGAGACCTTGTGGTTTAATTTTACACCTGAAATGCAAGGAAAAACGCGTTTGCGGGCGCCAATAATCCAAATTTTCTTCCGATTGGGCGAACCATCGTCGCCCAATCGAACCGATGACCCTCCCGCCCGGGACTATTTTGGGGATTGGCACATCCCTGAAAAATGTACAAAATAATTATTGATTCAATTGCAACAATTCTTTCTAAAAGTACAACTTCAAAAAAGTCATGTTTCAGTCTGCTAACAAATTGTAATTGTCAGAATGAGAGATTTAAAAAAAAAAATTAAATCACGGCAAATAAATTCGGAGTGTTCTGAATCTGGTGACTGGGATACATATAGTAATGTACCCAGTGCATAACATCAGCATTTTATCTCCGAAATCATTAGCACCACATAGGCAATCAATACAAATGGGTGACTTTTGATTCGATAGTATCGATTCATTCCAAATGTACAACTCAACAAGCAAGTCAAGTTCAGACTGCTAACAAATTGTAAATATCAGAATGAAAGACTTAAAAGAATTAAAACAGCAATTAAATTCGGAGTGTTCTGAATCTGGTGACTGGGATACACATTGGCCTGTACCCAGTGCATAACATCAGCATTTTATCTCCGAAATCATTAGCACCACACAGGCAATCAATACAAATGGGTGACTTTTGATTCGATATAAATAATCCTTTCTTAAAGCTCAACTTTGTATAAATGAATCGGGCTTCAGTAGTTACCACTATATATGGCTGGTAAGAGTACTAAACACAAAACTGGTCATTAACTTCAGATTGTACAGAATCTGGTGACTGGAATACACATTGGCCTGTACCCAGTGCATAACATCAGCATTTTATCTCCGAAATCATTAGCACCACATAGGCAATCAATACAAATGGGTGACTTTTGACTCAGATTAGTCAACGTAAATCTTAAATATTTTTATGCACTATCAAATTAGACTTGGAGGAAAAAAGACAGATACATCCAATATGATGCAAGATATCAGGTCCAAACCTGACAAGAAAATACGTCAAATCCAAATGTACCAAGACACTGCTAAAATAATGAGCGACTTGAAATTTTTTATATGGCCATCTTCACAGCATGGTGGCAAACATCACCAGCCTTGGTAGATGCCAACAGCAAAACCAATACGTTTTAAATACAAGAGGCCCAAAATCTGACAAATCTCTTTAGAATTTGAACTTAAGTCTGTGTTGAGCAAATTCAGTCGCACACCAAGCTTGGTGCCAATGAAGCAACCCTAACTGGAATTATCAACTGTCCAGAAATATTGAGAACTCCATTTCGGCCCAAACCATGACTCAAATCAGCTTGTATTTTTTTAATATAAAAATATAAATGCATATATAATTTCATTGATTTGATACAAGTAATCGTCTGGAAACTAAGTGGGAGGATAAAAACCCAAACCATTTACATGACATCAGGACAATTTCCTTTAAATGGACATCAAACAAATAAGTGGCATAAACAGACATTATTACTCAAATCAATCGAGAATATTAGCTAATTATCAGGTTACTCCTCATTTGTATTTTATGGGGGGGGGGGGGGGATTCATTGATCTTTATTATTGCGTTTTTTACACATAATGATAATTTATGTTACTTGAAACAGAGGAAAAACTTTTGCGAAATCACTCAACTGTCTTCTTAACCTGTCAGAACGGGAAGATTTGAATTTTTAAAATGTACCAAGACACTGCTAAAATAAGAGTGAAATGGAATTTGTTATATGGCCATCTTCACAGCATAGTGGCATAATGCACCAGCCTTGGTAGATGCCAACCAACCAAGCAATGAAATGAATGATACTGAAGTCCGAAGATAAAACAGATTAAGTTAATTTTAAGGTTCATTCTTACTGTTATAAAAACAAATCAGACCTTGTTATTGGGTCTTGCATAATAATGCTGTGTTGAATTTCTTTCATTTTAAAAACCTTGAGTTATTGTGTTACCTGAATACAATCTGTCTATTTTCCCCCTCTATATATCCAATATTTACAAGAGCTAATTTCATCTCTCCCTTAGTGCTAATCAGCCGGTCAAACCAAAGTCCACAATAATTGAAGAAACAGCAAAGGACTTTGTTGCAGGAAAAAAATGCAGATAGTAAAGGAATGCGTAAAAGACTGAAAAATCTTGACTACAGCTGGCATAGGGTACATCAAGTTCCGACTCTGAGAATGATAGTTAATGAAATTATCATCAAGTGATATTTCAAGGTTTAAATCAATAGTTTGGGTAGGCCTAGAAAACATTGCCTGTGTTTCTGCTAACAGAACCCTGTCAGAGTATAGTAGATCTATAGCTAAAGTGAAGAAAAGAGATTTTCTTTCAAATAATGTACAACATAATTATTTATTCAATTGCAACAATTCTTTATAAATGTACAACTTCAACAAACAACAAATAAGTCAGGTTTCAGACTGCTGACAAATTGTAATTGTCAGAATGAATAACTTCGAAAAGAATTTAAATCACAGCAATTAAATTCGGAGTGTTCTGAATCTGGTGACTGGGATACATATAGTAATGTAACCAGTGCATAACATCAGCATTTTATCTCCGAAATCATTAGCACCACACAGGCAATCAATACAAATGGGTGACTTTTGATTCGATATAAATAATCCTTTCTTAAAGCTCAACTTTGTATAAATGAATCAGGCTTCAGTAGTTACCACTATATATGGCTGGTAAGAGTACTAAACACAAAACTGGTCATTAACTTCAGATTGTACAGAATCTGGTGACTGGAATACATATTGGCCTGTACCCAGTGCATTACATCAGCATTTTATCTCCGAAATCATTAGCACCACATAGGAAATCAATACAAATGGGTGACTTTTGATTCGATTGCAACATTTTTTTCTAAATGTACAACCTAACAAATAAGTCACGTTTCAGACTGCTAACAAATTGTAATTGTCAGAATGAAAGACTTCAAAAAGAATTTAAATCGCAGCAATTAAATTCGGAGTGTTCTGAATCTAGTGACTGGGATACATGTATATAGTAAAGTACCCAGTTGATAACATCAGCATTTTATCTCCGAAATCATTAGCACCACATAGGCAATCAATACAAATGGGTGACTTTTGACTCAGATTAGTCAACGTAAATCTTAAATATTTTTATGCACTATCAAATTAGACTTGGAGGAAAAAAGACAGATACATCCAATATGATGCAAGATATCAGGTCCAAACCTGACAAGAAAATACGTCAAATCCAAATGTACCAAGACACTGCTAAAATAATGAGCGACTATGAAATTTTTTATATGGCCATCTTCACAGCATGGTGGCAAACATCACCAGCCTTGGTAGATGCCAACAGCAAAACCAATACGTTTTAAATACAAGAGGCCCAAAATCTGACAAATCTCTTTAGAATTTGAACTTAAGTCTGTGTTGAGCAAATTCAGTCGCACACCAAGCTTGGTGCCAATGAAGCAACCCTAACTGGAATTATCAACTGTCCAGAAATATTGAGAACTCCATTTCGGCCCAAACCATGACTCAAATCAGCTTGTATTTTTTTAATATAAAAATATAAATGCATATATAATTTCATTGATTTGATACAAGTAATCGTCTGGAAACTAAGTGGGAGGATAAAAACCCAAACCATTTACATGACATCAGGACAATTTCCTTTAAATGGACATCAAACAAATAAGTGGCATAAACAGACATTATTACTCAAATCAATCGAGAATATTAGCTAATTATCAGGTTACTCCTCAATTTGTATTTTATGGGGGGGGGGGGGGGGGGGGGGGGATTCATTGATCTTTATTATTGCGTTTTTACACATAATGATAATTTATGTTACTTGAAACAGAGGAAAAACTTTTGCGAAATCACTCAACTGTCTTCTTAACCTGTCAGAACGGGAAGATTTGAATTTTTAAAATGTACCAAGACACTGCTAAAATAAGAGTGAAATGGAATTTGTTATATGGCCATCTTCACAGCATAGTGGCATAATGCACCAGCCTTGGTAGATGCCAACCAACCAAGCAATGAAATGAATGATACTGAAGTCCGAAGATAAAACAGATTAAGTTAATTTTAAGGTTCATTCTTACTGTTATAAAAACAAATCAGACCTTGTTATTGGGGTCTTGCATAATAATGCTGTGTTGAATTTCTTTCATTTTAAAAACCTTGAGTTATTGTGTTACCTGAATACAATCTGTCTATTTTCCCCTCTATATATCCAATATTTACAAGAGCTAATTTCATCTCTCCCTTAGTGCTAATCAGCCGGTCAAACCAAAGTCCACAATAATTGAAGAAACAGCAAAGGACTTTGTTGCAGGAAAAAATGCAGATAGTAAAGGAATGCGTAAAAGACTGAAAAATCTTGACTACAGCTGGCATAGGGTACATCAAGTTCCGACTCTGAGAATGATAGTTAATGAAATTATCATCAAGTGATATTTCAAGGTTTAAATCAATAGTTTGGGTAGGCCTAGAAAACATTGCCTGTGTTTCTGCTAACAGAACCCTGTCAGAGTATAGTAGATCTATAGCTAAAGTGAAGAAAAGAGATTTTCTTTCAAATAATGTACAACATAATTATTTATTCAATTGCAACAATTCTTTATAAATGTACAACTTCAACAAACAACAAATAAGTCAGGTTTCAGACTGCTGACAAATTGTAATTGTCAGAATGAATAACTTCGAAAAGAATTTAAATCACAGCAATTAAATTCGGAGTGTTCTGAATCTGGTGACTGGGATACATATAGTAATGTAACCAGTGCATAACATCAGCATTTTATCTCCGAAATCATTAGCACCACACAGGCAATCAATACAAATGGGTGACTTTTGATTCGATATAAATAATCCTTTCTTAAAGCTCAACTTTGTATAAATGAATCGGGCTTCAGTAGTTACCACTATATATGGCTGGTAAGAGTACTAAACACAAAACTGGTCATTAACTTCAGATTGTACAGAATCTGGTGACTGGAATACATATTGGCCTGTACCCAGTGCATTATATCAGCATTTTATCTCCGAAATCATTAGCACCACATAGGAAATCAATACAAATGGGTGACTTTTGATTCGATTGCAACATTTTTTTCTAAATGTACAACCTAACAAATAAGTCACGTTTCAGACTGCTAACAAATTGTAATTGTCAGAATGAAAGACTTCAAAAAGAATTTAAATCGCAGCAATTAAATTCGGAGTGTTCTGAATCTAGTGACTGGGATACATGTATATAGTAAAGTACCCAGTTGATAACATCAGCATTTTATCTCCGAAATCATTAGCACCACACAGGCAATCAATACAAATGGGTGACTTTTGATTCGATTGCAACATTTTTTTTGAAAACATATTTGTTGTATATCACAAGAGGAAAGCAAGTCGGAACTACTTCGAGTTGATATTATTTCCAAAGAGTGATGACATACATAATGTTAATGCAGTTAAAGCTAAACTTTCTATAAATGAATCGGGTTTCACTAATTGTCACGATAAATGGCTCGTAACAGAACTAAACACAATTAGTCATTAAATATGGAGTGTTCTGAATCTGGTGACTGGGATACATATAGTAATGTACCCAGTGCATAACATCAGCATTTTATCTCCGAAATCATTAGCACCACACAGGCAATCAATACAAATGGGTGACTTTTGATTCGATAGCATCGATTCTTTCCAAATGTACAACTTTAACAAACAAGTCAGGTTTCAGACTGCTAACAAATTGTAAATATCAGAATGAAAGACTTCAATAAGAATTAAAACAATTAAATTTGGAGTGTTCTGAATCTAGTGACTGGGATACATGTATATAGTAAAGTACCCAGTTGATAACATCAGCATTTTATCTCCGAAATCATTAGCACCACACAGGCAATCAATACAAATGGGTGACTTTTGATTCGATAGCATCGATTCTTTCCAAATGTACAACTTTAACAAACAAGTCAGGTTTCAGACTGCTAACAAATTGTAAATATCAGAATGAAAGACTTCAATAAGAATTAAAACAATTAAATTTGGAGTGTTCTGAATCTGGTGACTGGGATATATATAGTAATGTACCCAGTGCATAACATCAGCATTTTATCTCCGAAATCATTAGCACCACACAGGCAATCAATACAAATGGGTGACTTTTGATTCGATAGCATCGATTCTTTCCAAATGTACAACTTTAACAAACAAGTCAGGTTTCAGACTGCTAACAAATTGTAAATATCAGAATGAAAGACTTCAATAAGAATTAAAACAATTAAATTTGGAGTGTTCTGAATCTAGTGACTGGGATACATGTATATAGTAAAGTACCCAGTTGATAACATCAGCATTTTATCTCCGAAATCATTAGCACCACACAGGCAATCAATACAAATGGGTGACTTTTGATTCGATAGCATCGATTCTTTCCAAATGTACAACTTTAACAAACAAGTCAGGTTTCAGACTGCTAACAAATTGTAAATATCAGAATGAAAGACTTCAATAAGAATTAAAACAATTAAATTTGGAGTGTTCTGAATCTGGTGACTGGGATATATATAGTAATGTACCCAGTGCATAACATCAGCATTTTATCTCCGAAATCATTAGCACCACACAGGCAATCAATACAAATGGGTGACTTTTGATTCGATAGCATCGATTCTTTCCAAATGTACAACTTTAACAAACAAGTCAGGTTTCAGACTGCTAACAAATTGTAAATATCAGAATGAAAGACTTCAATAAGAATTAAAACAATTAAATTTGGAGTGTTCTGAATCTAGTGACTGGGATACATGTATATAGTAAAGTACCCAGTTGATAACATCAGCATTTTATCTCCGAAATCATTAGCACCACACAGGCAATCAATACAAATGGGTGACTTTTGACTCAGATTAGTAGACGTAAATCTTAAATATTTTTATGCACTATCAAATTAGACTTGGAGGAAAAAAGACAGATACATCCAATATGATGCAAGATATCAGGTCCAAACCTGACAAAAGAATACGTCAAATCCAAATGTACCAAGACACTGCTAAAATATTGAGTGACTTGAAATTTGTTATATGGCCATCTTCACAGCATAGTGGCAAACGTCACCAGCCTTGGTAGATGCCAACAGCAAAACCAATATGTTTTAAATACAAGAGGCCCAAAATCTGACAAATCTCTTTAGAATTTGAACTTAAGTCTGAGTTGAGCCAATTCAGTCGCACACCAAGCTTGGTGCCAATGAAGCAACCCTAACTGGAATTATCAACTGTCCAGAAATATTGAGAACTCCATTTCGGCCCAAACCATGACTCAAATCAGCTTGTATTTTTAAAATATAAAAATATAAATGCATATATAATTTCATTGATTTGATACAAGTAATCATCTGGAAACTAAGTGGGAGGATAAAAACCCAAACCATTTACATGACATCAGGACAATTTCCTTTAAACGGATGTCAAACTAATAAGTGGCATAAAGAGACATTATTACTCAAATCAATCGAGAATATTAGCTAATTATCAGGTTACTCCTCTTTTGTATTTTATGGGGGTGGATTCATTGATCTTTATTATTGCGTTTTTACACATAATGATAATTTATGTTACTTGAAACAGAGGAAAAACTTTTGCGAAATCACTCAACTGTCTTCTTAACCTGAACGGGAAGATTTGAATTTTTAAAATGTACCAAGACACTGCTAAAATAAGAGTGAAATGGAATTTGTTATATGGCCATCTTCACAGCATAGTGGCATAATGCACCAGCCTTGGTAGATGCCAACCAACCAAGCAATGAAATGAATGATACTGAAGTCCGAAGATAAAACAGATTAAGTTAATTTTAAGGTTCATTCTTACTATTATAAAAACAAATCGGACCTTGTTATTGGGGTCTTGCATAATAATGCTGTGTTGAATTTCTTTCATTTTAAAAACCTTGAGTTATTGTGTTACCTGAAAACAATCTGTCTATTTTCTAGAGATGGGCGGTTAACCGTGGAATCAGTTCGGTTTCGGTTGTCGGGAAAAACCGGAAATGACAACCGTGGTAAGTTGGGAAAACCCGTAATTTCGGTTGTCACAACTTCCTGTAATCATGGCAGAACACGACGAACAAACGAGTCCTGTGTGGAAATATTTTTCAAAGAAAGATAAGAAATCTAAGTGTGCCGCCTGTAATATATGCAGAAAGGAGTTCGCATGGTGAAATCGCGCGACGAATTAATTACGTTGCTTCCGTGTACACCTATTTTCGCTGTAGTAAACAGTGAACACAAGTCAGTTTATTTCTCAGTTCTTTTAATCATTAAGGCCGTACAAATACTCTGAAAGGTGAATTTGATAACGAGGATACGATCTCAAAAGGTATCAATGATTGTTACCCCGCATTCCCTATTAGGTTTTATCACTGTTTGGATGTTAAATCGTCAAATATATTTGTGCGCCGTTGATTAAAAATGTTATGCCGGAATCGGAGCCGGAATGAATTATACCGTTTGTCGGTAAACTGTTGAGAAATAGCACTCATTCAGGCGACTTGTATTGGATGCTTGTATTGTGTGTACAGTATTATGTTCCCTAAATATGGTAATAGGCATATAGCCAGATAATGTGATTGAGATATTCTAGTCATGTTTTATTTTCATTTTGTTGTTTATTTCAAATTTTATTTTTCAAATCATAACTATACACATATATCTAGTCACACACATTAGTTTTATGCCAATATAAATGATCATTATATTATTTCACACTTATGATCATATGATGCTGAATTGCAGTCATACACAATACACAGACTCACTTGCATTCTAGCACTGCCACTCGACATGGACATTAACAATATACATGTAATAGTAACAATATGATACATAATTTACAATTATAAAAGGACATGTACCTCACAAGTTATGGTGATACAATTGGTGTGTTTTCTTTGTAATATGATGAAGCATAATTAGATTTTGTTCACATAAGAAATTTTTATTAATAAAAACCGAAACCGAAACCGAGACTCAACTCTTTTTCCACAACCGAAACCGAAAACGAGGCAAATTTTCACAACCGCCCATCTCTACTATTTTCCCCTCTATATATCCAATATTAACAAGAGCTAATTTCATCTCTCCCTTAGTGCTAATCAGCCGGTCAAACCAAAGTCCACAATAATTGAAGAAACAGCAAAGGACTTTGTTGCAGGAAAAAATGCAGATAGTAAAGGAATGCGTAAGAGAAGACTGAAAAATCTTGATAAATCACTACAGCTGGCATAGGGTACATCAACTCTGAGGATGATAGTTAATGAAATTATCATCAAGTGATATTTCAAGGTTGAAATCAACAGTTTGGGTAGGCCTAGAAAACATTGCCTGTGTTTCTGCTAACAGAACCCTGTCAGAGTATAGTAGATCTATAGCTAAAGTGAAGAAAAGAGATTTTCTTTCAAATAATGTACAACATAATTATTGATTCAATTGCAACAATTCTTTATAAATGTACAACTTCTACAAACAACAAATAAGTCAAGTTTCAGACTGCTGACAAATTGTAAATGTCAGAATGAATAACTTCGAAAAGAATTTAAATCACAGCAATTAAATTCTGAGTGTTCTGAATCTGGTGACTGGGATACATATAGTAATGAACCCAGTGCATAACATCAGCATTTTATCTCCGAAATCATTAGCACCACACAGGCAATCAATACAAGTGGGTGACTTTTGATTCGATATAAATTATCCTTTCGTAAAGCTCAACTTTGTATAAATGAATCGGGCTTCAGTAGTTACCACTATATATGGCTGGTAAGAGTACTAAACACAAAACTGGTCATTAACTTCAGATTGTACAGAATCTGGTGACTGGAATACATATTGGCCTGTACCCAGTGCATTACATCAGCATTTTATCTCCGAAATCATTACAAATGGGTGACTTTTGATTCGATTGCAACATTTTTTTTGAAAACATATTTGTTGTATATCACAAGAGGAAAGCAAGTCGGAACTACTTCGAGTTGATATTATTTCCAAAGAGTGATGACATACATAATGTTAATGCAGTTAAAGCTAAACTTTCTATAAATGAATCGGGTTTCACTAATTGTCACGATAAATGGCTCGTAACAGAACTAAACACAATTAGTCATTAAATATGGAGTGTTCTGAATCTGGTGACTGGGATACATATAGTAATGTACCCAGTGCATAACATCAGCATTTTATCTCCGAAATCATTAGCACCACACAGGCAATCAATACAAATGGGTGACTTTTGATTCGATAGCATCGATTCATTCCAAATGTACAACAACAAATAAGTCAGGGTTCGGACTGGTAACAAATCGTAATTGTCAGAATGAAAGACTTCAAAAAGAATTAAAACAGCAATTAAATATGGAGTGTTCTGAATCTGGTGACTGAGATACATACAGTAATGTACCCAGTGCATAACATCAGCATTTTATCTCCGAAATCATTAGCACCACACAGGCAATCAATACAAATGGGTGACTTTTGATTCGATTGCAACATTTTTTTCTAAATGTACAACTTAACAAATAAGTCAGGTTTCAGACTGCTAAAAAACAGCAGTTCAATTTGGAGTGTTCTGAATCTGGTGACTGGGATACACATTGGCCTGTACCCAGTGCATAACATCAGCATTTTATCTCCGAAATCATTAGCACCACACAGGCAATCAATACAAATGGGTGACTTTTGACTCAGATTATTATATGTAAATTTTAAATATTTTTAGGTGCTATCAAATTACATTTTGAGGAAAAAAAGACAGATACATTCAATATGATACTAGATATCAGGTCCAAACCTGACAGAAGAATACATGAAATCCAAATGTACCAAGACACTGCTAAAATAATGAGTGACTTGAAATTTGTTATATGGTCATCTTCACAGCATGGTGGAAAACATCACCAGCCTTGGTAGATGCCAACAACGAAACGAAAAAAAAAATACAAAATTCCCAAAAACTGACAATTCTCCAATTTGAACTCGAGTCTCTGTTGAGCCAATTCAGTCACAGCCTTCACTGTCACATTGTTACGAAAACATGGTGAATTGTAAAATTGAAAATTGGGCGCCCTGCTTCTGGAGCGAGTGTCTAAAAATTCGTAGAGCATGCCGTATTTTCTTGAAATTTGTACTAACATTGCTGTTCAATAATTTATGAATGATATCTAATAAATATTTAAAATAAATGATTAAAATTTATAAAATGTTTAGTTGACATAAAGAATTTATAAATATGGTTTTATCATCACTTGATAATGGAAGAATGTGAACAACATCTATGAACCCTCTTTTGAAAGCCCTCCTGATAACATATATATCAAATATCGGATATATCAAATAGTTTACCCCCCCCCCCCCCCCCCCCTTCAACCTTTGACAGAGTTTTCAGAAAACAGTAAATAAGAAAGCTACTGACAACAGTTATAGTAATGAATTGGAATTTTTAATCAAAAAGGAGTCTCAGTTCCGCTCAAGTTTGTATTAAAACATACAGCAATGAATTCGTATGGCAGACAAAACAAATGCTGATAAAAAGGTTGCACGCACAGGGTTTAGATACCAAGCATGCAGGCCTATGAAACGGAAATTTGACTTCGCAACAAGTTAGCGTGGCCTAATGGTTAATCATCTCAAACTCAACAAACCAGACTGAAGACAACTTACGACTTGGAATTTGAAAATGTACCAAGACACGGCTAAAATATGAGTGACTTGGACTTGTTATATGGCCATCTTCACAGCATAGTGGCATACATCCACCAGCCTTGGTAGATGCCAATTAATTTAATAGCATAGATAACTGAGGTTTACTTGAGAGTCCACTCACCAGAAATAATTCAGTTTTTTTCTTCAGAACCACATCCCTTTTTCTTGCTGTAATCCTTGTTCCCACAGAGGACACGGTACTGACTTGCGGTTTACTCTGCACGTCCGCTGTAAGAATCAAATTACAAAACTTAATACCAATCTCAAGAATCAGTTTTGGATATTGAAACTATAATTTATGAATTTTCCTAAACTGAGATCCTTATAAAGATATTAAGCAGGTCTCAAATTTGTGTTGTATTATAGTACAATGCTTATTGTATAACTCTCATAAAAATATGCTTTGTTTCAATTTGTTTTCTGTACAAATCTTCTGTGTTCCTGCTATATGTCTCTGGTGCATTGCGAGAGCTTTATTGGTTTCTTTTGTTAACATTTGCTAGCCATTACTAACCTGGGACAGTCGGCGACACGACAGTTGGGGGAAATGTTGAGGTAAGTGGAGAGACCCTCATCATAGGCTTCAGACCACTGGTTGTTATAGCACTGCTTGGAAGCTGTACAGGAGTAGCCTTTGTTGATGCAGCAGATGACACTGAATTGACTATGCCCTGAGCCATACCAGCAATAGTGGTTATAGGGGGTCCATTTACTGTAAGAGAGATAATAAAAGGTTTATAAATTCACATTTAAGTGCAAATAGGCACTTATAAAATCTAAAGGGAGAAGATTTACTGTTTGCTTTTCGTAACAGACTATGCTTTCTATAGAAAATATTATACTCATGTATATTATGACTAACAGTGGGACTAAATGTAAAGCCATAACAGTGCTTATAGTCACCTTTAGCCTCACATGTGTGTAACATGTGTTGCCATTGCTAACGAAAATTACCTGACTCACATTCAATAACCATTTCACCTACACTTACTCATTCAGTTTTGAAGTTTTATGTCCTATGTGTAGTATATACATCATATATGAAAATTGCAGGAAAGAGGAATAAGCTAATCTTCTAATAACCGAATGAGTGACCAACACTACAGTAATCCCTAAATAATAGACATCTTAACCACAGCAGAATTATGGGTAACTCTTCAGGATTTAGATGGAAATATGGCTTTTTGCCATTCATCAGAAAGCTCTCACAGAGCTTTCCGAAGAATGGGGGAACAAGCCATATTTCCGACTAAATCCTGAAAAATTACCCATAATTCTGCTGTGGTTAAGGAGTCAATTATTTAGGGCATTACTGTATACAGGCAGTAGGAGAATATGATTTGCTCGTATGTCAAGATCTTATTTTAATTGAATCCAATTAAAAGCATATCAGCAATCGCAGTTTACAGATTATCCTCACAACTGACTATTGTTTATATGTTATACTATATATCTAAATATGGGCGATATCTAAAAGCGTTTAGGTTTGGTACCGTCAAATCATATGACTATAGCCGCCAATTGCATCTCCATAGGAAAACAATAGTAATACATGTTGCAAATACGTGTGGCTTAGTCCGGGTACTGATTGCAGTGAATTGTTTCTATACATTACTCTGCATTGAAATTGTCTACTTTTAATTTTATACCCAAATATTTCTATCAAGCAATAATATAAAAGTATCTTAAAGGTATACAATCCAATTTGATGGTCCCCATATCATGTTTCCAAAAAAATTTCTTGAAATGCCGCTTCAGTTATTAGAATCGATTAATTGACAAAAAATAATGAGCACTAACCACTGTCAACTAAACTAGTGTTCACGCTGGCCCAGAAATTCCTTAGCCATTATTTTAGCCAGATGCCAATTTTTTTTAGCCACTTTGAATTTACTTTAGCCACTTGTTTGGGAAAAAAGTTTGAGATAAATTGAATGTAAATTACATTTTATTGACCAAAAAAAACAATAACAATGTAATATGAGCAATAACATCCTGCCAAGCGATTCCACATACAATGAAAGTTTTAGACCATCACAAATAAAAACAAATTGCGGTGTATTAACATATAGCGAAAATATGCAATACAATATCTGAACGCAACCTGAATTTTATTTATTCGCGAGTTAACGCATAGTTTTATCTATGCCTATCTATGCGTATCTGGACATGGTGCATATTTCTTCCAATTCGCGGGAAGATAGTAAGTATACCCTGGTGACTACGCAATTAGGATAATTTTAATCGCGGCTAGTTGGACAGATCGATCGGTTTTGTAAAAAGTTGGAATTAATTAATAGGCATCAAACTGCAAATACAAGAAATTCATTTTGGAAACCTGACTCGCAACAAAAACCTTTGTCACTTAGTGATTAAGCATCTTTCCCTTAACCCCACTCAAAAGAGCATTTATTACAACACAAAGCGTCTGCCATTGACACTGCATGAAATCAACACCAATGTACACTTATTACTAATTGCTCCCAGCACATCGGATCGTGTAACATACACGAGGTGGCGACGCTTTTGTTGTACGGATGTCAGCTGCGCGTGATGTTATTAGACCAATGACTGCTGGTGTGTTTATAATCGCCACCATGTCCAGATGGACATATTTGAGAGGAAATTAATTTAGCCATTTTTTTCACCATTTACAATTTATTTTCGCCGCCAGCGTGAACACTGAACTAAACACAATTTGGTATCGAGATATGTCGGTCAGCATTCGTCAACAAAATAAGTCAAATCAGGTCACCAGGAGTTAAAGAGTTAAGCCACTCTTGAAAGCCGAAACAAAATGATAGTGATTTAGATAGCCAATAAATAATGATTACCGATAATGTAATATGTTACATAATAGATAATATTTAATCAAGACATTCAAGCAAAAATAATTTTGTGAGAAAGAAATATAAATATCTTACCGAGCTGAACCCCTGAGGTACCTTGTGAAGATATCACAGCCTGTGCTTGGCTTGATTGGCTAGCAATTATATGCTGACCAGTCGATGTTTGCACTATCTGTATGAAGCCTATGAAATGGAAAGTTAAACAAACTAAAATCTGATGGACAAGACCTCTACCAGCATTATGAAAATATTCATATATTTTCTAAATCGCAGGACCATAATTTCATATGCATTCAAATGTGAAATCCAAGATCGCCGCTAATGGCAATGTTTTTTAACGTAATTTGGAAAAATACTGATTGTCCCATTTAGTGATCACCCTGAAGTTCCATATGAAGTTTAGTGATGATCCAATAAGGGTTGTGGCCTGTAGGGTGTGCTGAAGGATTTAGTAATGCAAAAAGTAAAAACCAAGATGGCTGCCAGTGGCCATGTTTTTCTTCGAAAATTGTTCAAATTCGATAGCTCCCATCTACAGGTGATCATAAACATGCAAATTAATTTTACAAATAATTCTCCAATAAATGAAGGCTGCATTGTGTTTGCCGATGGATTCAAATTTGAAATCAAAGAAGGCTGCTGGTGGCCATGTTTTTTAACAAATTTTAGAAAATATCAAAATGGTTCCCATCTAGAGGTCACCTCAAAGATCCATAAGAAGTTTGGCGACGATCGGATGACAGATGAGACACGTAGTGTGTGCTAAAGAAATTTGTTGACGGATGCACAGATGGAAATCCATGGCAATAGCTCAACCTTGACTTCGGCAAGTTGAGCTAAAAATGAGATGTTATATTAAATTTTAATAATAACAAAAGGTGTTTGAAAAATAGACTTACCAGGAAGCTGATTAAGAGACTTACCAGGAAGCTGATTAAGCTGTCCCGTTGGAATCATCAGTCGTGTGCCTTGATCGGTTTGTTGAATCTGCACCGTAATTGGCTGTGATGCCATCACCGATTGTGCTGAATTACCTGTCAAAATGGGATTTAATAATATATTAGAAAGCCTGTCTATTTTAAAGGTCAATTTACTATCATCAGAGTGTTTGTACATGTTCTCTATGGGTGATCATCTGAAGTAAATCTAGAATTAACTACGCTTTTAATATCAGGGCAAACCAAATCGGCCGATGAATTAATGTTGTTGTATACCTCGTGTCAAGTCACCAACTTTGTAAGCCATTAATTCAGCATAGGGTAAATAAAATAATACCAACGTTTACAGCAAACCGACTTCCCCTCCAAAAACAGACCGCCTTCCGAGCATTTTATTGTTTTTTGTTTTTATAAATTTCCTCCTACTAATTTATTGTTGTGCTAAACATATGCGACCAAATAAGCGGGTTGCTTTAATTTAGACCGAAAACTAGTGTAACCGTCAAACGCAATAGCAAAATCATCAAAAGGGAATGGTAATATAAAGCAGCATGTTGACCCATTGAACTGAAACCCACAACGTCTATATACAGAATTGTCATACCTGACATGTTTGCAGTTGCTATCGGTGTTACCCGACAAGACGAGTGAGGAAATTAGAGTGTCAGAGTGTAAATTTGAATAGCACTTCACAATACCTTGGATGCTTGTTGGCAAGATTTTAGCTTGTATTGATGATCCTGGTGTTGCTGGATGCAAACCAGACACAGACACAATTGGAGATGACAGGGTGGAAGTTGTTGATACTGTTGGTGCAATCTGTGGTTGTGATCCAACACCCAATTTTATTGGAACTGAAAAGAAAAGATTCTGATACAATCCTCTAAAACCAACAACTGTATTCTTAACCCTTGACCAACTTGAATCAAATTAAGTGACATTGGACATAATGAACAAGAGAAAAAGTTACCAAAAACAAGCCTTACATGAATTGTGCACGAATGAAACGAGCATTCTAATTATTTTTCAAGAATATCATAGATCGGATCGACAGCATTCAGTCCAGTCTCACAAATCCCCGATTGATAACCGCAAATCACACCAGTGTCTGTTTTGCAACAAATATGTATGAATCCAAATCAATTGATATGATAGAATCAATTCTCACAATTAAGACTCTGAATCAACAATAACGTCATGGAAGCATTATTCAGTTAATGATGCATTTCTCTTTGTACTCCCAGCAGTGAATTTAGCAGTCTTAACCATCACAAGGAATTATTCAAAGAATGTAAACTAACCTGGTTGGTTTGAAAGACTTTGAGTAGGAGTTGGAGCCATTTTACCAATATTAACAGGAGAGGCAGATCTGGAATGTGATAGTGTTGGAGACATTCGATCCACCTGCAGAAATAAAAAACAAACATGACTATATGAACTCACTCAAGAATTAAACGGAAAAATATGTTAAATTCAGAAGCTCTGAGAATTGAGGAAAAAATTCCGAAACAATATTTTTGCCAAGGTGGAAGAAATCAATACCTCGTCAATCAAAAGCTTTCTAGCTGTTTTCAACAACCTGTCAGTTGAGTAGTAAACAGTCGCTTGCATTTTATATTAAACATTGTGTCACTTATATGCTTAAACATTGTGTCACTTATAAGCTTTTAGTTCATTAACTTGATGTCAAAGAAACATGCCATTTCAATTTGCTTTCTATACCTTAGCTTCAATGTTTCTGCTTTTTGTCTCAGGTGCAAGGAAATAGCTAGTTTTCAGTGACAAAAATTTTCTCTCAAACGGCCTGTCATGTTATGCGTTTCCCAATACGGCCTCATTTATTTTCCATGGCAGAAACCCTACCTCATAGTTAATGCCCCAGTGCCATGGGTGCTATTGTAGGACAATATATGTAAATGAATAGTTCATTATGGCTAAAGAGGTTGTATTTCTGATTGACACAATGAAATTTTAGTAACCCAATGAGCTTTTTTACAATTGCCTCGGCTAACTGATTTTTCCTCTGCTTTTACCCAGGCATTGCTACGCTAATTTCCAGGACCGAAATGACACAAATCAGTGGAAAGTGTAACAAATCTTAGGTTCCTTACATGGATTAACCATGCATGGTGTTTTACAGAAAAGTTTTTATTTTCCCTCCAGTAAAAACCCACTGTTGCTACAGAAACAATGTGGGGCGTTGAGAAGGGTTATTGTATGAGTTAGTAGCTTTACCTATACATATCATCAACATTCAGTCACATTGTAATATAACAGACAATGTTTAAAATATAATGCAAAACATCCATAGAGACAGTCCAACAAGCGCTGTAACTCTGGTATGGGTGATCGGCTTGATTGTCACCTAATTACCCATTTAGCCTATTTCTCGGTAACATTAATAGGTGTCAGTCACACTTCCAGAAAGCACAGGTCCAGCTGCACAGATATTGGCAAGATGCCAGAATGTTTGGTTTCAATTGATCGACCAAAGAAAATGCTGAAATGAATTATCTCTTCACTGGATTTGTGATTTGATAGGCATTTGGTCCCAAGCCATAATTGATCGCAAGGAATTTGATTAGTTGTATGGAAATATATTGGTGGAAACTTTTAGACATTTTTGAGCGATGATCTTGTTATAATGAATAACGTTAATAACAATTAAGTATAGAGAAGTGTTTAACATTTGAAACAAGCATCGCTAGGGCATGGAAAAAATACGCCCATGGTAATTTCAATAAAGGGCCATAAATATATTTTTTAAATTGGCGGGAGGAACCCAAATTCGAACTTGACCTGTAATTTGTGCTAGTAAACCAACAAACCAAATTCCATTCCATTCAGTTTAGACTTACTCCAGTTATCATCCATAAACGACAATAGAAAATGCGGTCATAAAAATAACGACATAAAACAGGTGGCTTGAAAAATAATTGCAAGACGCAGTATAAAAAATTACAGGTAAATTTACCTGAACGATAGGAGAACTACTTCGAACAACAAAACTTTTCAGCTTCCCTGGCTTTGGTCGTTCTGGTGGATCTTGTGTTGAGTCTATTTCTTCGATGAGTTTTCGGCCTGTCTGCAACTTACGGATTCTGTGTGCAACAAAAGCTGGCAAATCTGCCTCCATTTGTGAAAGATTGGGATAGAATGAATGCAGGTCAACATGCTGAAAATAAAAAAACACTGTAAACAAACCTAGTGCACAGTAAACAGTGTGATAGTGCCTATACTTTAAACTGTGTTGTATGGATATCATATGAAATGCTCTAGTGTTAATATGAACATATGTAAAAATTGAGACAAATCACTTGAAAGAAGTGTAACAAATCTTAGGTTCCTTACATGGAAGAACCATGCATGGTGTTTTACAGAAAAGTTTTTATATACCTTCAGTATAAACCCACTATTGCTACAGAAACAATGTGGGGCGTTGAGAAGGGTAATGATTACATTTATATGGAATCTTTTGCTCCCCAATTTTTGTTAAATTATAGGACTACAAGAAAAAGTTCCTTACTTAAACTCATGAGCAAGTCCATCAACTTAGTCATTTTTTACTTTCCGTTTAAATAACAAAATGTCACGAATGCAAGCAACGAAGTCAACATCGTTAACTGTTTGCAAATCATTCTTCTACAAAATGTTTTTGCCTGGCATTTTTCACTATTGCCTAGGAAATTTTCAATAAAGTGATTTTTTCTTTTAATTAAATACTAACAAGGTAAAATAAAATTTCATTTTAAAGAGTTGCAACTCAAAACAAACTAAATCCTCTCTTACACATTGCATCCAATCAGAAAGAAATAGATGGCTTTTCCAAAGCACACAAGCCCCTCACCAGAGGCACCCATTTTCAGAAAAAGCTGTCGCCAGTGATGACTCAGAGTGCGGAAATATAGTAGTTCCTAAACCAGCATATTTCTCGGAATGGGGCATCCTTCTTGCAATTGATTAATAGATAATTTATCTTTCTAAAAATCCATTAAGTGAAAAAAATTTGTCTGGAATTTGAAACGAAATTGACATGATAATGCAGCTGACATTAGGACAGTGATAACTCTATGTTGATGCATGTTAGTATCTA
This sequence comes from Siphonodentalium dalli, assembly GCA_032622095.1. Taxonomy (NCBI): domain Eukaryota; kingdom Metazoa; phylum Mollusca; class Scaphopoda; order Gadilida; family Siphonodentaliidae; genus Siphonodentalium; species Siphonodentalium dalli. The sequence continues at coordinate 63,524,145 of CP136064.1, read as the reverse complement.
TCCTGTCATCTTAAAAAAAAATATTTTGAAAGAAATTATTTACATCAACCATTGCTACACCATTCTTCTCTTGAAACTGAGCAAAAGTCTTTGTGAATGTTAGCACAGAGTTCCAGTTAATGCATGTGTAATTGATACACAGAAATTAAGGCTGCTTCTATTCATTGTGTAAAGGCCATACAGGAATCATACCCGAGACTATTTATTGAATAGTAAAATTCATTCATATTTGTGCCAAGAAGCAAAATTTCCTGGTACCCAATTAGAGAATATATATTCTATCTGCCTCTATACATAATACAAAAAAAAATAATAATACTTCAAACAATGAATGGCACATCTGGCTTTAAAAAGGTGATGTGCATTAAAGCATACCTCGAAAGGATCATATTCCAGTATCCGTAGAGCAGTGGAAGCAGACTTGTAAACAATTCTGTCCATTTGGAATGGAGAAACAATTGGTCTCGGATCAAACAGATTTGGATGATTGCACACTTTCCTAAGTTGCATCAGTATATTGATCACACTGAGGAAATGTCCACTTGCTAGGGTGTCCTTAGTTCTGAAAAATTAATAAACAATTTATTAATGTGGAGCTCATCAAACATGAAATTTACACTGTCTAGGGTACTTTCAGTCATCCATTGAGTGATAATGGATCAGCTTAAAAAAATTGTTGGTCACAATCGGCGAGAGAAATCCAGTCATGTATATATATCTAAAGCTCCTTCCCCCCAAGAATGACTGAAAAATCAATGTTTTATCAATAAACTTTGGGATCGAAGCTGAATAACATGAAAAGAAAAATCTATATTTTTGACAGCAAAACCAAGCCAAGACTTCTCTCTCCACCAATAACTGTAGTCCAAGTTTCCTTCAACGTAAACCAGCCTGCGCGATCGTTATGGATAATAATGGTTAATGTTGAAGTATGGTTGCCTTACTCTTTTATAGAGGACTTAATGGCCAGTTCCAGTGGCAGGATTTTTTGTCAATTTTAATAGACTTTTATAGTATACAAATCAATACAAAATGCTATATTTATTGGAATGAGTGATATCGTAAAGCAGTATTACACTAGCTGATTTGAGTCGAAGGAAACTTTGACTACAATAACCTCAGCAGCAACTGTTTTTTTCTAACCATAAGATGATGGCAAGTTGAATAAATTTACATTATTTTTTTTTAAATCCATCCTTAGTTGTTAGATATAGAGCTCAATCTATATGTAACAGATCTAGCTTTGATAAAAAATATGTACACCAAAAAAAAAACCTTCCATATAACTGTTCTCTAGAAACTACAATCGAGACTATGATGGAAAGGCACAATCTAAATAAAAGTACAAGTTTCAGTGTAAAAGTAAATAAAACAAAATTTTACGTACTTATTTTGTGCCATGAAGTCCTCATAAAGGTACCGCTGTCGTTTAGACAAATGACACATCACAACGTGCTCATATTTCTTTGGCATCTGCTGTTCAACATCTTTCTTCAATCGACGAAGCAGGAATGGTCTTAGCACCTAATGGGAGAAATAATTTGAAGCATTTTAAATGGAATTGTTTTGTCATAACTTTTGACTTTATGAGGCGATTTCCCCGCATATTCTTTTAAATTAGGGCCCTGCGAACCTTATAATTTAGGTCGAACCGAACTTTGAAACCGAATCATCGTCTTGGTTTTGAATCGAACCGAATCTCGAACCTCGAACCCAATTACCGACCGTGTCATTGAAGAGAGTCCAAGCGACGTACTCATGATACTAGTAGCCAGTTAGAACGTATGTGGATCATTATAATAGTACAATCAACGTGTTATATACAAATTTATCGTATACGATATAAGATAATTACATGTTGAAGAATTATTTTATATTGGAGATGAATGACAATCCTATAAAACGTTGATTTTATGTTCCGTTTATGTCCATACATTATATTACATAACCCCGATTAAAACAAATATCCGATTATCATTCTCCGTATATACCCGCGTCCGCTCACTGAGCTTCACTCATGAAAAATCATAACTTATGACTTATTCTAACAGTAAGTGAGACAGATGTCTGATTGAATCATCGGTCAAGCTTCCAGTAGTAAATATGTACAATGTAAACAACGCGATAAACGACGCATTGAACTCCTAACACACTGACAGCATGAACGCGCCACGTGGCATAACTCGGTAACTATTAACAGACTCGTCAATCTGTAACTGCGACAACACATGACAAAGATCAAAGCGTGCCGACGTCGCGTTGTAGCAATTAAGTGTCACAAGAAAAAGCACATCGGGTTACATAATCATGTCAATCATTTATGCTCATAAACAATGGCCACACCTTCTCCTCACTGTGATTGGTTGACTCCCAATTGTTGACACAGAAGGCTGCCGGAAATACCTATTCACTTTCAGCCAGTTTACGGAATTCAAAAAAGCTTGTTCGATCTGTATTCATCAATAATCATAACTTATTGTCTCGTTTGTTAGGTGTAATTATGTCTATTAGTAAAGTTATATGGAGAATAAAACAAACTTTGACGAGGTAGAACTTTGACTGAGATAGAAATGTTATAGTTTTACTAATTAATTATCACGAATTTGACATGTCCGACTGGACCGTTTAGCGGGAGCGGAATAAAGTTATGCCAAAAGACCCGTTCAATGAAATATCACCCAGTTACCCCGCCCGAGTAATGATCAAAGTAATTATGTCCAATGTAAACATAAAATCATAGTATCACACAGTTGTATGTAAACCAATTAATATACGGTATAAATGTATAATCAATAAACAATTCCCAGTACGCAATATTTGCCCATTTTGCGGGACTAAAGAAAAGGTTCGATATAAACGAATCCCGTCTAAGGTTTCAAACCGGACCGAATCATCACAGCGGTTTCGAACCGAACCGAACCTCGAACGGTTTGCAGGGCCCTATTTTAAATATACTTGAGGGTGCACATAATGCATTTAATGTGTCAATAATGACATTAGCAGTATTGAATTGATATACAGGAATACAATGTAACCCACCTAGACATCCCTCTGAAACGGGCATAGGGCTAAGGCTGTTGACTGTGCATAGGGTGTATGGTATTCTATCTAGCCTAAATCTATTGTTGGAATTCGGGAAATGGGTCAGTGACTATAATTCTTAATTAAAAATTAAAAACAAATTAAATAAGAGGTGGCATACCGCCTTGTGTGGGCATATCTATAACTTATGAGGGCTATACTCAGACAGATGGACCCAAACACCAGCATTTTCATATAAACAAAGATGAGTAACTATAGAACAATAAAAACAAAACAAACATTTGAATGTGCCATTAAATGTCCTCGTGGTGAACATCCATACAAAATTTCATTGAGATCCGAGCATTACTGTTCAAGTTATCAGCTGAACAGACACTGGATGGACCAAAAAGCCAACATTTCCAGATAAACAAAGATGTATAACTCGAGAATGGAAAATCCGAACAAAACAATGGAACCCTCTTTTTAATGTCCTCATAGTAGTGAACATCCAGACCAAATTTCATTGAGATCCCAGCACAACTGTTGAAGTTATGACATGAACAAGCACCAGACAGACCAAAAAGCCAACATTTCCAGATAAACAAGGATGAATAACTCCAGAATGGAAAATCCGAACAAAACGATGGAACCCTCTATTTAATGTCCTCATAGTAATGAACAGCCATACAAAATTTCATTGAGATCCGAGCACTACTGTTTAAGTTATGACATGAACAGACATCGGACGGGTGCAAAACAGTATACCCCCCTGTAAAAAAAAAAAGGGGGTATAACAATTCAATAGCTAGCCAGTTCAAGTGACGATGCAGACTGCAGGTTGCACCAATGATTTATTGGTAAACAAGAGCATCGCTATCGCATGGCAAAATACACGTGGTAATTCCAACAAAGTGCCATAACTTAAAATTGGTGGGCGACACCGAATTTGATCTGTATTTTGTGCTAGTAAACAACCATCGCGCACGTATTTATTCTCAAATCTAAGTTATAAATAATAGAATCGCACACATGGCTGTTTGGAATGCAATAATTATGTAAACTTACAACATGTACACCTATAAACTATATTGTCCATAATATAATACATGCCAATTAGGCTACTAAGTCCTGCGTTTTGTGGAAATGCCGTCAAGTCCTGCCATAGGCCTATTTATGATTCCTCTAAATATCAAGAGAGACTTGGCGCTGCATTTTAGTAGTGAGCTATTATTTAATTATCCAATTCTGTGTCTGATAAGATAAAATTATGTTAGGCCTGAGCCGCCTGACATAATTCCCAGGTCAGCATCTTTCGTGAATGAGACTGATCACAATCGGCATATGCTTAACCCATACCTTCAACATATCCACTCAAAATAAGCGATGAATGGCAACAAGCCATTTTTCCGACAAAATTCTGAAGTTACCCATAATTCTGCTGTGGTTAAGGAGTCAATTATTTGGGGTATTACTGTATATCAATGATAAATATTTGAATTATCAAATAAAATTGTAAGGGGTTAATCTTACCCAAACTAATGAACTTATCAACACAAAATAGTCCATAAAAAGCATGTCATTTGATTTGAAAACTCATACAATAAGTCAGTCTCAATGAATACCAACACTGATTATTATCCTGCAGCCCAAAGGCAATTGAGGGAATTTCAAAATAAGGGCTGTTCCATTTAAACTTGTGTACCACCCACGGACGTCAGATAAAATAATAATGCATAGGTGGGTGGTCTGGCACAAATTGCACTTCTGTTGGTGGGTGTCATGTTTTTTTTTTTTTTTTTTTTTATGGTGCCCACATCATAGTGAGTAATGGGGGATGCCAGTGTCCTGGGCCCGCAAAAAGGTACCCTGCCTTGCTCACCGGAAGCTATATTATGTTAATGATGAACAGATAGTCTGCCGTCAGAGCAGTTTTAGCCAGTCGTAAATAAAAAGGAAGTAGAGTACCCTGGAAGTCAAGTATCATATCGTATCATATTTGTTATTAGGATAACTGTTTGTTAATTTGCATAGGTAAAAATTATAGTAGTCATAAAAGTTATTAGTACATGTATATATCCTTTTAATAAGTTTCCTTAAGTTTGGTGTAAGGCTTATCTTAAAGTTATTAGTATGTGTCCCTTCAATATGTTAATAAAAGTTGGTCATAAAGTTTATCTTAGGTTCCCGCATAAAACATCTTATGCTAATACTACAAGATATCAGGGTTGGGGTGATTACATGCCAATGTAATCGATTACGATTACAATTACTTTTGATTTACATGATTACGATTACGATTACTGATTACATTTTTTCAATGTAATCGATTACGATTATAATTACTTTAGTAAATGTAATCGATTACTTTTTGATTACATCTGATTACAATTGTTAGTTTCCAACCATTTTGATCGCATAGGAATAAATAATGAAATAATTCAAATTTACACATCAAATTTGATTGAATAAAGACATCACTGCATAATATGGAAAATAGAAACGACTGAAACAATAGAAAGAAGCAAGCAATAAACATATAAACTTTTTACATTTACATGTATTGGAAAGGTTTCAACATGAAGTTATGCACTAACTTATTAGGAATACATTATGTTTTATGTGTATTTATTTATGTAAATATATTTTAATATATTTTTAATTTTCTTACATGGATTTAAACTAGCGCATAATATTAATGAAAATATCACCAGAAAAATTTATAAATTATTTTCATGTTCTGTTAGATTCAATACCCAACACAATGAAGATAACACTAAGATTTATTTGATCAACATCCGTTGTTAATCCTGGTGAGGATTAAATGCGGCTTAACTCAATGAGTGCAGTAAATGACAAACCAGCTAATTAGGTCTACCTGTGTACATCACACCTGCTTTGTTCAGTTAATTAGCCCTATTGTACCAGTGTGACTCTACAGCCATTGTCTGCAGCAGTCCCAATTCAATTTAATCATAGCCTATTTATTCATATTAGAACATTTCATTGTCTGTATCACAAGTTTATTGCCATTCATGCTATATTCAACATTTGTGTGTTGTTATCTGTGTCCACTGCCAGAATGTACATACACACTGTACCACTGACATAACAAATGACAAAATTGTACTAACTTTCTAATATGTTGTTTGTATCGTTGCACACTCCACAGTACCAAAGTATGAGACTATGAGTATACAGTAGCCATCCATATGGATATTTTGGTAAAAGTAATCAAAATGTAATCATGATTACAGGTACATTGGAAAGTAATCGATTACGATTACGATTACTTGTAATCAAGAAATGTCATGATTACTGATTACAGATGATTACCTACAAATTTTGTAATCGATTACTTTGATTACGATTACCCCAACCCTGCAAGATATCTGCCTTATATCCCTTAATTATTGATTGTGCTCCTGTTTTCTATTAATAGTATAGTGCCGGGTTACAGTGTTGATAACCAGACATATTTTGCCGGACTTGGTGGGTCTAAACTGAATTAAACTGCTGGGGTTGGTGGGTGGGGTAAATTTAAGCTGACTTCCGGGGGTGGTACGCAAGTTTAAATGGAACAGCCCTAAGACTTTTCCTGTAATGATAAGAATATTCAAACGGTGGTTTATATAATTCATTACTGAACCTGGCTAAAAGTTGAAGGATTAACTTAATATCTGCCTATCAGAAAGCAGATGGAATGGGTTAATTCTAATCCCAAAATACACGCAAGTTAAAAGTGGATCACCATCGACCTGGAGATACATATATAATGATCAAATGAAAAATATCAAAAGACCATACGATGTGTGCATAGGGTTAATAATTTTCAATGACATCATATGATGGTACTATACCCATGTTTGCCACTTAAGTTAATGTTTCAAAGTTACAACAATAACATTTCAATGGTTGAAGAATAAAGACACACACAGCTGAATGTTGACGAACGTAATTAATTATCTGGGCATTTCAGCTACAGCTTTATAATGTCCTCATTGATATACCCGGTACTGCTAGCTGCAGCCACCAGATGAGAGTAAACAGTATGTAGAATTACTCCCCCTTTGATCACTATGATAAGTGCATACATGCCTATAGAATGAAGCAAAATGTTCATATTTTCTAAACCGGTCAACAAATAGATACAAAAAAATATACAGGTGAGGGGGTGTGTTATCATAAACATGCAAACTTGAACATGATCCGATAATAAATACTTGAGTTATCGTGTTGGATAGCATGTGTCTATGGACAGATGGACCAACGGACGGACGATCTGGATGTCGGCATTATGTGTACCATACATGGTATGGGTACACATAAAAAATTAGTGAGAAAATTTTCCATGGTTTAATAAATTGTCATATCTTGGTCAAATGTAATTATTTCACACTGGGGCTTGTTTATCCATTAGCTGCATTCACTAAACTATTTGTTGGCCATTTCAAAAATTGCCTTTTAACCCTTTCTATACTAAAGCATCATTCATGAGCAGTTATCGCATAGGATATGTTCAGATAATAAATTCAACCAATGATCATAGGTCGTTTGTTGAACTTATGATCTAAACATTTCCCTCATAAATAGGGCTCCTTCTGCACTTTTATTTATCTTTTGGCTGCTTTTTTGACCTTAACATCCCTCCAAATGAATAATAGACCATTACGAGGGACACTTTTTAACTGACTGGAGAATCCATTTAGTATAGAAAGTGATAAAGTTTAAGCACATTTTGTCAAATATTGCTTTCAAATAGTTTAACTTAAGCGAACTGAGTTTATTTAGTGAATAGAATTGATCAAGGAATAAGTAAGGAAGGAATAGTGAATTATGTTTTAACCTACCTTATGCAATCTCCTGATCAAACTTTCATTATATTCAAAGCTCCCTTCAACCATCCCGGTCAGGGGATTTGAGAACCACTCCTTGAATTCGCGATGTGACTGAAAGACATGAGGCATTAGGAAATGCATGAGAGACCACAACTCCATTAAATTATTCTGTAGAGGTGTTCCCGTGAGCAGCAGACGTCGCTGACTTGCAAAGTTCAGTAAAGTTTGCCACCTCTGTGATTTAAAGTTCTTTATGTTCTGTGCTTCATCCAGAATAAAATACTTCCACTTCTTCCTTCGGAATGACTGGTGGTCTTGAATAACCAACTTGTAGGAAGTAATGCAAACATGGAACGCATTTGTTTTGGTCCAGCCCTAAAACAAGATATACAAATATGTGATATCAATCTGTTTTTTTTTTCTATTAAAGTTGGCTGCATTTGCCTCCAAGATATTTGGGTTATGACAACATAAAATTTGGTGCATATAGATAATCTTAATCTTTTCCAATATGCAAACAGGGTTGTAAGTCCCACGATAACAAAACAAAAGCATCGCTAGGTCGTGGCAAAAAACGCCAGTGCTAATTCCAACAAAGGGCCTTAATTCTGGTGAAAATTGGTGGGCGGAACCCATAATCAAACTTGACCTGTATTTTGGGCTAGTAAAATCACATACCAAATTTCATTCTATTCAACTGAGACTTACTAAAGTTATCATTAATCAAAAAGCAACGCTCAGTTGCTCAAACCTTTGCCATTGCCAAGACCAGTTAAATTGTTTAACAGGTCTTTCAGTCATGTCAAATTATTTTATCCAATATTATTAATTAAGTTTCAACGGTCATTTTACTGCATATGAACACAATGCCATTTAAATAATTTTTTTTACTATTTTACTGTTTTCTACTAACCATTCGCTTCTGCTTTCGCTCCTTGTGAGTGCCATAATAGGTAAGAATTTTGAAAGCAGGACACCATTTCTTGATTTCCATTTCCCAATTCAACATGACACTTGTAGGAACAACTATCAAATGAGGACCCCATATTCCTGAAAGTCAAAATATTAATTAATCAATATTATATTGTTTTACTAGATATATCATGAATAGTTAAATAACAGTAACAAATCTGAGCAACATGGTTGGAAAATATATGGATGTAAGAGCTCAGACACTGGCCAGGCAGTCATGTGTAATAGTAGATGCTCCAAAACATATGTAGCTCTCATTTAAATATCACAAAAGAAATTCACTTAAAGGATTACAATGCTCATGAAACAACAAAACTCTATCGGAAAGCCACCCCTATTGTGATCACAATAATCCAAGTCCCATAAAAATCGCGTAATAAATAAGCCGAGAAATAAAAAAATAATACCGCCACCGGTTGTCGGCTATCTCCGTCGCAAAACCTCGCATGACGTCAAGCGAGGTAAACTAATTAAAAACACGGAATCAGAGTCGGAGTTAATTGTGTCTACCTATATGACGATGGAAAATCCGGAATAGACATCAGCGCGTGAACGTGATGGAATTACTGTGGGGCATATCAATAGCATTGTGTACACATGGTTAATTTTCATCGCGCGGTGAGTTATATTCACTTGTGATTTGTCTTAAGCGCTGTTTGAAAAGTTATTGTTTTGACAAAAAAAACTATAGAAGGCCGATTGAGCGGGGTATGTAACACTTTCGTGTCAAAAATAAAGCTTATAAAACACAAGCAGGCATGTGAACTCTATTCGGGCGCGTGTTCACGATGTTGTTTTAATTTTCCGTATATATGCCCCGAGTGTCCCGTATTTACAATCATTCATTCGTAACAATGCCATATAAATGCAGTGTTTTCGGCTGTGGCCGGTCTAGTGACTCTCAGTTAGGTATAATGCTGTATTCATTTCCAAACGATGTTCGTTTACGTGCCATTTGGCGGGATTTCTGTGGGAAACCCGTTGCGCAAAATCAGAAACCGATTACGTATACCAAATAAAGAGCGTTTAATTTGACAAGTCAGTCATGGTTACGAATACATACAATTGCAGTTAAAGTGGAGAGTATGTTGAATAATTCACGATAACAACTATTCTAAGTCGATTCCCCATTTCCTTCACCATGGCTCAATAAAGAGCGTTCCATGTTAAGAGTTTTCCTAATATGGTACGAATAAAAAGAGTTTAATAAAGCGGAAATTGCTATGACTTGGAAGGATATATATAAAGCATGCATATCGGAAGTTCGTGTACATGTATTGACCTGTATTGGTGTAATCAGTAAAAAATCACGACGACAACTGTTCTAAGTCCAGTCCCTTTACCTTGACGCAATAAAGAGCGTTCACTATTACGATATATTGCGAATAAAGAACGCTTGTATATGTGCTTACATATTAAACCGCATTATTATCCCTCCTACAAAAAGTGTTATATATGATTTGATGTTTATACGAACCACGGCGAACGTTTATATATTTTATAATCCTATTGTTATGCGTAATTGACACATGGATGTCGAGTTCTGACCTGCATATTCAATAGACGCATTGCTAGAGTGTTAATTTTATAAGCCAATAACCACACATAAACGCAGTGATTTCATCCGTGACAGTCGGCTAGATTGTTTTGGGGATGGGGGAAGCAATATTCCGAAATATATATAAACACCATATTGCCCAAATATATACATGATTCATAACCAAGGAAAAATGAACTTATCATATCATATTGGTAATGAATGACTTGATTATAATTGATTAAATCCGACAGCAATAAACCAATTTTGTGTTGTTTTACCGCGTTACGATAAATTAAAACGAAACGCTCTTTATTGACACACGACTAATGGCATCTGGAAATTGGAATGTTTACGAGATGATAATTGCCTAATAACTGTGCAAGTCTTCGCGTATATATGCAATCTTGATATGCATATATAATATAACTTGGACTATTCCGGTAACGAAAAAATATATATAAACACCATATTGCCCAAATATATACATGATTCATACCCAAGGAAAAATGAACTTATCATATCATATTGGTAATGAATGACTTGATTATAATTGATTAAATCCGACAGCAATAAACCAATTTTGTGTTGTTTTACCGCGTTACGATAAATTAAAACGAAACGCTCTTTATTGACACACGACTAATGGCATCTGGAAATTGGAATGTTTACGAAATGATAATTGCCTAATAACTGTGCAAGTCTTCGCGTATATATGCAATCTTGATATGCATATATAATATAACTTGGACTATTCCGGTAACGAAAAAATATATATAAACACGAGCACGCGTTTATATAGATAAATGCGTGCAAAACTGAATAATATACGGGCATGGCTTTATAGTAACAACACATCGCGATACATATAATAATAGTAATAATAACACGATAAAGACATTTAATTACGAGAAAGGCGATGTTTTCGGCGAAGTTTTGCATTCGCAGTGTGATAACGCGGCAATCTTCAAAGGCCGCGATCGACTACATGCAAACTTAAAATACCGCCGTCGCGTATCTATGCGTTGTCAATGAGTTACCACGTGACAATCACATGTGACAATCACGTGATCGGGCTGATGATCACGTGACTTCTTCTACAACAAAATCTTCGGCTAACTTCGGAATTTTTTTTAACGATTGGCGGCCGAATATTAGATTATATGCGCCCAATGGACATTTTATATATATATTATCGGTATATTGAAAGAAAATAATATTGTTTTTTCAGGACCGTATTCCTTTAAAGGCGCAGATGAATGTGAAATTATCCACAGAACATAGTGAGTGAGTGATAAGGAAAACACTCAAACCGTGACAAATTTTTTCAAGAGCATGATTCACGGTGACCCATTAAATACCGAATATATTGAGGCGACGATTACTGATTGCTATACTGATGTATGTATGTAAACAATGTGGTGGAATTTCTAACCAAAGTTCAATGGTGGGTTCTCCCCGGTGTTGAGTATTTTGCTTATCGCATACTCTTTAAGTACTGTTTGTTTACATAACATGGTGTTTGTTTACATAACACAAGAGTATTAACATGATATTAATATATGTTTTACGTGATATTTATGATTGGTATAAGAACAGTTTGTCGATATAATATTCTTTCTGTTTATGGCGGTTTTAACAGATGTGACTATTTTAACAGAAATAGAACCGGACGGACCCAGGGTTTCCGCCAGGGGGAAATTAATGAGTCCGTATTGGAGAAACACATAGCGCGATGGGACAACCATGGTTCGTCCCATCGGGCGAAAATTTTGTTATTTGACACTAGGGCCCGACGAAGCTTCGAGATTCGATTCGATTTCGAATCTTACGTTCGGATTCGATTCGATAGCGGTCAGGTGATTCGGGATATTTCGAATCGTTATATACAAGTTCTTTATCACTGGGAATAGACTGCATTATCTATAAAAATTATTCATATTATCCCCATTACTTAACACAAGTCTCCTTTCGCGACCATGTGTGACCACCATGGTCCAATGTGTATAGGGTAAGTTGCCCAAAAGCTCACTGCTCGTATATATTGCCCCACCAGTCCCAGTGCTGGTTACTCGTGGAAGGTCGGTGCAACTCGTGCAGCATGCAGGTATAGGTCTGTGATGGTTTCAACTTTGCGTGTTCATCGCGGTTGTACCATAATCGTAACACAGTTTCCTCCACCACATAAAACCAGAAATGTCGCGATACAGAAGTTAGTGAATTTCTTGTGGGAAATATTTGTATGTCGGTATCTGACATTCTTACCAGAAAAGCCTATATTGCGTTTTTTTAACTCAAAATTAAAACGATATAAATATATTAAATAAACATTTTGGGCTCCATCATGCCATCTCCAAATCCGACCAACATCTTTATCCGGGAAATGGAATATAATTTGTTAACCATTCAGCTTTCCGACAGACAGGCCCGCCCAAGTTGGGATACTATATATAGTTCTCTGTAATCCCGTTTGCGTATGCCCTATTCCCAATTAAGACACGATGCGCAATTTTGATATCGCGCATGCCTGCTGTGCGCGACAGGGTGAAGCGTACATGCGCAGAAGAGTTCCCGTTTGCAATGACTCGAATCAGACTCCAATAACTCCAAAGTTCCAAACTGCTTTCTTTCGCGAACTTCACGCATACTGGCAGTGGCACAAAATATGAAATGGTGTCGTGCCATTCTCATATATTAAACTGTTTTAAACTGTGATTAAATATTGTATTTATATATTCACTAGCCGATGAGCCCGACGTTGTCCGGGCTATTCAAAAACCAAATTTCAAGTCGATAGCTCCACCCGTTTCCGAGATCCGGTCTGCGCCTGCGCGAAGCTGGCGTCGCACGGGCTCGGCGACCCGATAAAATTCGTATCCGGGGCAAGATACATTCACATAGCAAATTTCAAGTCGATAGCTCCACCCGTTTCCGAGATCTCGTCTGCGCATGCGCGAAGCTGGCATCGCACGGGCTCGGAGACCCGATAAAATTCGTATCCGGGGCAAGATACATTCACATAGCAAATTTCAAGTCGATAGCTCCACCCGTTTCCGAGATCTCGTCTGCGTATGCGCGAAGCTGGCGTCGCACGGGCTCGGCGACCCGTTAAAATTCGTATCCGGTGCAAGATACATTCACATCGCAAATTTCAAGTCGATAGCTCCACCCGTTTCCGAGATCTCGTCTGCGCATGCGCGAAGCGGGCGCCGCACGGGCTCGCCAATACGACAACGTCCTAGGGTCCTGCGAATATTCGATATTCGATTCGAAATTGCCAACTCGAAATTTTGAATATACACTGATAGAAAAGTGGGCTGTTTACGGACAAGTACACACGTCGATCTTATATGTTTTTTTGCCATATAATAGAGAAAATGATGTATATATGCACCTTATAATTCTTATTGTACGTCGCGATTATATGTATTAAATATAATAAGCAATTAGCCACTATAGCACGACTAAATACATCTGATTCTAGCTTTGAACAAGGTAGCCAAAAGCTCGGAGATCGCTGATGGTCCGACAAGGCGTGTAAATTATAATACCTATGAGACAGAGCAACCTCTAGCGTTATCCGCCGTCTATCTGTCTCAGATTCTGCGTCATGTAATATATAGCTGAGAATTTAAACAACATGGTATTGAAAACTGCATTTTGGCCGTATTTTCTTTTGAAGTTTACTTTCAGTTTCGGAGCATTCCTTGACAGTTGACAATATGTCCGTTATTCATGTTTATATTAGACATGATAAGGATGCAGGCAGGGACTTACACATGTGATGGATGCAAAATGGTGTATAAATCGCAAGCATCTGGGACAACGATCCATCTATGGAATCATCTGTCCAAGAAGCATCCATGCAGCACTGCACAAACAGGCTACCCTGCGACTGTTGTTGCATCTTCAAGTTTATAACAATGGGTGATTCCAAATGTCGATTTGAAATTTTGCATATACACATGTACATGCAAACAGTATAAATTTCGCGTGTTTTTCGTTCCGATAATCAGTTTAGTGGTTATATATTAATCGTCGTGACGGCCGCATGGACGTTTTAATCTGTTTTTTTTCTCTCGACAATTATCATTTGAAGTTAATAGTATTGCAAACGATGGTTCATCGCCAAATAAGTTATGATGGAACTTCGTCCTTGTAGTTCATAGAACGTTTCACAAATCGACTAATCGTTGACAAAACATGCCCAATTGAGAATGCAACACACAGATGTGATTCGATTCGATATTCGATTCGATTTCCTGAACTCGATTCGATATTCGATTCGATCAAAATTTCCAATTAGCAGGACCCTACAATGTCCACCGCCTGTTCAAACTACACACACGTACCATGTTTCGTCCCGATCGGTCGAGAATCGTAGATTTGTATAAATGACAGACAAACAAACATACAGACAGACAAACAGAGGTCTTCAAAATATATATGAGATGTCATAGAACCTTCGTAATCTGAGTTATCTCACTGACGTTATAAAATCATCTGACATTTGCACCCATTTTTGCTCGTACCTTCCACCGATCGGTACCGCGAATCTACTAAAGTGTTTGAAAAAGATTCGATTTGAGATTCGATTCGATTTCGCATCATTATCCTGATTCGATTCGAGATTCGATTAGATGTTGAAATTGCCGATTTGTCAGGCCCTATTTGACACTGAAAACTAGCAATTTCCTTGAACCTAAGAGTCCCACAAAGCAACACAAAGCTACGTATATATTACGCAAGTCAATCATTTCCGTGGGTGCTTTAATTCTGTTGATGGTGTCCAGATAATCAATCAATTAGTTACACACGTAAGACAGCCGTCTGATTGACTACTATATATTAATGAACAAGCTACGAGTTAGTTTAAATACAAATGTATACAATAAGATTCCGACAGGTATAATGAATCTAAACATTTACAAAGCATCTATGCATTGACCAATAATAGATAGCAAGGAGAATTGAATAAAGTATTTCCTAGAATTTCAAGCAGCTTCTGTGAAAATGAAATTGACAGCTAGGATATACGCTGTCAATGTAAAACTATTTGTGCGCTGTGACGTCATACTGCAGGGTTTGTCGGAATGCATAGCTTGTTCAATAGTCTCTATTAGTCCATAAACTGACGACCGCAATTGCTTATTATGCGTATATTGCCATGCATAGTCAACAAAATCCCAAATGATTTATTTCACAATAATACGGAACCTGTCCCGAAATCAGTCTTTATAGTGGGAATTCATAGTGACAAGTTAACACCATTCATTTGATCCATAGTACATACATGGAGCATAAAGACAAACACATACCCCCTCCCCAATAGAGAGATAAAGTCAAAGTACGGTAAATAATAGTTGCGTTGTCCCGCCTGGGTCCCCAAGCACAATCAACGACGCACATGTTCACATTTCCCGCCAAAATTATAATTTATAACACGCTGGCTAAAACTCTGTTCTGTACCTCATGGACTCTGCAGAGGGAACCATTAATTATGTACCATACGATAGCACGGGATCTCGGAGAAGGAGTAGTTTCATTCATGAAAATCCCGAGTATAAAAATGTCCCGACTAAGCAATTTGGCATTCTTTGATCAAATTATGTAATAGTAGGATATCACAGCTGGATATCACGGGATTTTCGAGCATGAGTAGTTTCATCCTGTGCACAAAAATATGCATACTCAGCAGACTGCCGGCATTCTTTGATGTTACCGCGACATGTATTACGCTGTATCTAACATCGCTATTTGACCCGCATTTCACCAGTATTCTGTTTAACCCCCGAACTCCTGTTGCAACCGATTTTTTTTTACGACATATTGCGACTGACATTTGGTATATGTATGAACCAAACAGATAATCTGCGAGGGGAATGAGGCCATCCTACCGACGCTGAGCCGTACTAACAGAAACCCTGACGAACCACATGCACAGTTGTTTACACCATCCTGGGTAACGCTTTGTCGGGCGAATGTTTAGTAGTAATGAGCCTCTCGCATTTTAATTTACCGTAGATTTCTGTCCCAACTTTCTGACCAACTATTTCCCCCCAAAATGCGCAATATACATCGGTAAGTCATTTGGGGGGGGGCTGAATTCTGAGCTACAACCATGAACACATGTGAGATTTAATTGGCAGTCGCTGCGACGAACAGTGCAGACCTTTTTCTTCAAAACAAGGTCTGTATCAAAGAAATGTTTAATTAAAATTAAAACAATTAAAATATTAATAGTTATTATCAGTGTATTTATTCCCTGTCCAATGAATACAAAATTATCTATTATACGAATCCAGCATGAGGTCATCTCCATCTGAGGAATGGCCTTTGATTTTACAAATTGTTTTGACTGGCACTGTGAACAAAATACAAAAAAGTAGGCATGCAGAATGTGCATAACTAACACCTGTTACTGACAGACGGTATGACGATGTGTCTTTTGCCAACCGCATTAGTCTTTAATGTCGGCTTTTAATAATGCTACTGTTATAAAAGTCGTTTTATCACATAATTAACCCACAAAACCAGCTTCATAATTATTGGTAAGACACACGTGTAATATTAGCGCGTGCGATGATGTCACCCATTATTTAAATGACTTGCGATTGCTGAATTTTATGATTATTGTTTTCGATGAATACTTAGCGTTGCTTCGCGTTTATTTGATCATGTGATAAAAGATATCTCAAACTCGTTCTATTTTATACGTAATTTATCAACCTCGTCCACTAAATTCTATTTGAGCCTCGGTAAACCTCGGCTCAAATCTAAATTAGTGAACTCGGTTGATAAATTCCGTATAAAATGAAACTCATGCGAGATCCTCTGCATATCCATTGTATGCTGTTGTGCTTTCAGTTCATTAACTTGAGATCTAAGAAAGACGATCTGTTTTAATTTGGTTTCTATACGAAGCTTTTCAGTGATAAACATCCAAATTCTCTCCTAACAGGGCGTCTGGTATGTGCTTCCTAATCACGGCCTCATTTCCCCAACCCCTAGCGGGAAACCCTGCCTTTACACACAGCTGTCAAAATTTGCAGTGAAATGCAAGTCTCCCATAGGGAGCCTTGCATATATATGAGATGCACTGGCTTGCAAGGTCAAGGTAAATATTGTTATGTCAATGTATTCTCTTATATATTCAAGGCAGTCTATGGGAGACTCGCAATTTATATAAGAGAATGTATTGGAACAGGGTTTTCACTAAAAATCAGGAAGCTCAAGTCTTGGAAGGGTTAACTAGGTAAAAAATATAATATTACTTTAAGCCTACATCTCTTTTTTCTGACTTGTAACCCCAACAATATATTTTAATTTTCTTTGGCTGTGGCAATATCAAGCTGTGGCAGCTAATATGCTTACCTTTTTCGCAGGCAAGATGCGCTAGCAATGCGATGGTCTGTATAGTCTTGCCTAAGCCCATCTCGTCAGCCAGAATCCCATTTAGTCGTTTCTCATACATCGTTGCTAACCAATCAAGACCAACATGCTGGTACTCTCTTAGTGTATGTTTTAATAGGAATGGAACAGTGGTTTTCACCTGGAATACACAATACATAACAATGTACAAACATTCATAACTTGCATAAAAAATATGCAATATAAAAAAACAAATTACAAATCATGTAACAAATATTAGGTTCCTTACATGGAATGTGCAATGCATGGTGTTTTACAGAAAAGTAGTAAATCTTACCTTCAGGTAATCCCAAAACCTGACAATGTACAGGAATGGGGCGTTGAGAAGAATGTCTAAGTTTTTTAATAAATTATTTCACAAGATGAAAATGTGTTAACGACAACTAAGATTACCCGGAACCAGGAAAAATAATAACTAAGATTACCTGGAAAAATAATAACTAAGATTACCTGGAAAAAGATACAATGCAAGATCATTTCAGAATAATTCTGTTATCTCAACACGCTGTCTTTTTATAGTTGAATGTCTTTGTTACAAATCTTAGGTTCCTTACATGGAATGTGCCATGCACGGTGTTTTACAGATAAGTACTTGATTTTTCCTTCAGTAAATCCCAAACCTTGTTTAGATAAACAGGATGGGGCGTTGAGAAGGATATGTATTTCAGGTTCTCATAAATCAATTCACAAAACTGAATCGATCTAATTGTATCAACAATATATTTCACAACCACCAAAATATCTAAGCATGAAATATATTCAAGCTATATTAGAATCCTGTCTCCCTTTTCATCCGTCATGAAAACAATCTGATATTGTAATAGTTGTTACAAATCTTAGGTTCCTTACATGGAATGTGCCATGCACGGTGTTTTACCGATAAGTTCTTGATCTTTCCTTCAGAAAATCCCAAACCTTGCCAGATATACAGGATGGGGCGTTGAGAAGGATATTTCAGGTTCTCAAAATAATTTCACAACTGAATCAGGTTCTCAAATAATTTCACAACAATCAATGTCAGTGCATCAACAATATATTACACAACCATCGAAATATCTAAACATGAAATATATTCAAGCTGTCTTAGATGCCTGTCTACTTTTTCATCCGTAATGAAGATAATCTGATATTGTAATAGTTGTTACAAATCTTAGGTTCCTTACATGGAATGTGCCATGCACGGTGTTTTACAGATAAGTACTTAATTTTTCCTTCAAAAAATCCCAAACCTTGTCAGATATACAGGATGGGGCGTTGAGAAGGATATTTCAGGTGGACAGGTTCTCATAAATCATTTCACAAAACTGAATCATTCAGAGCGTATTGATCAACAATATGTCTCACAACCACCAAAAATATCTAAACATGAAATATATTCTTGAAAGCTATCTTGACGTCTGTCTCCATTTTCATCCGTAATTAAGATAATCTGAAATTGTAATAGTTGTTACAAATCTTAGGTTCCTTACATGGAATGTGCCATGCACGGTGTTTTACAGATAAGTACTTGATCTTTCCTTCAGAAAATCCCAAACCTTGCCAGATATACAGGATGGGGCGTTGAGAAGGATATTTCAGGTTCTCAAAATAATTTCACAACTGAATCAGGTTCTCAAATAATTTCACAACAATCAATGTCAGTGCATCAACAATATGTTACACAACCATCGAAATATCTAAACATGAAATATATTCAAGCTGTCTTAGATGCCTGTCTACTTTTTCAACCGTAATGAAGATAATCTGATATTGTAATAGTTGTTACAAATCTTAGGTTCCTTACATGGAATGTGCCATGCACGGTGTTTTACAGATAAGTACTTGAACTTTCCTTCAGAAAATCCCAAAACTTGCCAGATATACAGGATGGGGTGTTGAGAAGGATATTTCAGCTTCTCATAAATCATTTCACAAAACTGAATCAATCTAATTGTATGAACAATATATTTCACAACCACCAAAATATCTAAGCATGAAATATATTCAAGCTACATGTATATTAGAATCCTGTCTCCCTTTTCATCCGTCATGAAAACAATCTGATATTGTAATAGTTGTTACAAATCTTAGGTTCCTTACATGGAATGTGCCATGCACGGTGTTTTACAGATAAGTACTTGATCTTTCCTTCAGAAAATCCCAAACCTTGCCAGATATACAGGATGGGGCGTTGAGAAGGATATTTCAGGTTCTCAAAATAATTTCACAACTGAATCAGGTTCTCAAATAATTTCACAACAATCAATGTCAGTGCATCAACAATATATTACACAACCATCGAAATATCTAAACATGAAATATATTCAAGCTGTCTTAGATGCCTGTCTACTTTTTTATCAGTTATGGAGATATTCTGATATTGTAATAGTTGTTACAAATCTTAGGTTCCTTACATGGAATGTGCCATGCACGGTGTTTTACAGATAAGTAGTTGATTTATCCTTCAGAAAATCCCAAACCTTGCAATATGTACAGGATGGGGCGTTGAGAAGGATATTTCAGGTGGACAGGTTCTCATAAATCATTTCACAAAACTGAATCAATGATTGTATCAATTATATATTTGACAGCTGCCAAAAATTTAGCTGCCAAAAATTTAAGACATGAATTACATTCAAGCAGTCATATGTTAAACACACATCTTTTCCTTCCGTAATGAAGACAATTCAGGTCTTAAAATCAATAATATTTTGCGAGAATCAAAAGATATCATTTCTACAGCGAATCAGCTACTTTTATGAGAATCAAACTAAGAATCATGATTCTGTTTATTGTCAGATTTTAAGTCCTCAGACATCTTAGATTCCTTACATGGAATGTGCCATGCACGGTGTTTTACAGATAAGAAGTTAATCTTTCCTTCAGGTAATCCCAAAACCTTACAATGAACAGGATGGGGCATTGGAAAGTAGTGGATTTCTCGGTTTTCTTTCGGTTTAATTCAAAATCAAACCACAACCGATATTTTCTATAAAACCTATTCTTCCGGTTTCAATTAACGGACACATCTGGTAACTTTTCCAAGATGTGTGGTCAGTGCGCGCTTTTGTCAGCTGCTTTTACCACACTATATAGCAGTTTCAATTGAACATTTCGGTGTCATATGGGCGATAATGGCACATAGCGCAACATAGACTGGATATCACTGGAAAATGGCTGGAAATATTATGCCATATTTTATACCATCTGCTCTATGCATATAGTCATTGGTGTATTGAGTAAAACCATAAACGAAACCAAAACCTGTTTTTTCTACAAAAACCAAAACAGATACGAAATTTCAAAACCGCACATCACTATTGTAATGGATATCTTGCCAGTTATTAATGGGATAGGATCTAGCAGAATGGATCAATAATAACAAATTTATTTTGTTTTATTTGTTTCACTTCAATTAAACGGCCTTCTGCATTCCTCAAAACAGCAATATTTAGAGTCAATGAATAAATATGAAAGTGTGGCAATAATAATTATCAACTTATGGCAAGGAGTATTAAATGTACAAACCAAAAACAAGTGAATATAACATGTTGGTATATTCAGAATGTTCTGATCTGGAATTGTTATATGCACCGTATGCACGCACAACTATTATATAGAAACAGAAATGCCGGCTTAATTAGTGCAATGAACTGACTGAGCAGAATTTACACAATGATACATTTATGATGCAGAGAACATAAGAGCTGAAAGAGAGAGCTTTCCGATGAATGGCAACAAGCCATATTCCGCTTAAATCCTGAAAAATTACCCATAATTCTGCTGTGGTTAAGGAGTCGATTATTTAGGACATTACTGTATAGAGAATGAAAGTGTCAATTACACTGTAGCTCAACTTGGAAAGGGAATAAATTCATGTGTTACAGTCAATGGAGTGATTAGGAATGTGTTAAGTTGAAAGGCCTAGTTATGCAAAGAGTAAAATCCAAGATGGCCACTGGCAGCCATGTTTTTTTGCCGAATGACCCCAAAAAGACTCGTTCCCATTTACATGTCATTGTTAACATCCATCACAAATTTCATGATGATCCAATAAAAGATACGACCTGTAGCCTGTGTCATAGGATTTAGTCATGTAAAGAGTAAATTCAAGATGGGGGCTGGCGGCAATGTTTTTTGGCCGAATGACCCCAAAATGACTCGTTCCCATCTACATGTCATTGTTAACATCCATGACAAATTTCATGATGATCCAACCAAAGATACGACTTGTAGCCCACACCAACACACACACGGACGACGGATACCAAGCCATGGCAATTTAGCTCAAACTTTACAAAGTAAATTTGAGCTAAAAACTCATAAGAGACAGAAGTGATGTACCAATCAAACTAGAAGAAATGTCCCAATCAAAACAAGTGAACATGTTGCCATATTCAGAATGTACTGATCTGGAATTATTATGTGCACCGTATGCACGCACAACTATTATATAGAAACAGAAATGCCGGCTTAATTAGTGCAATGAGATTGACAGAATGAATCATTTATGATATACAGAGTTGTGTTCTCCAGAGAAAACCAGAGCTGAAAAGCAGCAAAATTTCATTTAAAGTGATGCAAAACACTCCGCTGGGGCGCACAGTGAATCAACTTGCACAAAGCAGATATTTCAATCAATTTTGTATGAAAATTTAATGAAAATAGTCCGAAAACAATGTCATTCTAACTTATAAATCAAATATAGTATCTCGTTTGAGGAATCATTCTCGTTTGTTTATAGGCGATTTATTCGAGACGAATGACAGACTGTTTAGATGTTGTGTTAACGAAAGGAGTACACAAATTGTTATTGAATTTTTTGACAATAATAGTTTATTAATGATGCATTCTTCGAATGGGTGAGGTAACTGATTCGTAAATTATCAGTTTGTTGTAATGAAATATGCATAATATGCCTTTAAAGGAATTCAGCCCGCCCAAAAAACGACCTCACCAAACTATAGGTTAAATCTTTTAGAAATAATTCAACAATTTCAGACATAAATATTTTAACATATTACACAATTAACCATTTTGTTGACAAATCACTGCAACAGTTTTGTTTACATACAATTGTTTAACGAACAAATTTTTTTTATTGGAGAACTATCAATAATGAATATAAGAATAAAGTTTATCTATTTCTCTATGTTCTTCTTAGTGGCGATGTTTTTACAGACTACTATATTTTTAGCACATTTACCCACTGAGTGCCCTGGGTCCCTTTAAAGGTATTATGTTGCCTGTTTGCAACTTGGATGTATATAGAGACAGGCCTGGCCTTCTCAGAAATCTAGGAGAGCTAAAAATCGCCCTCCTGAAAAGGTCTAGGAGGGCTATTATTTGTGCCGAGCACAGGAGGGCGAAAATGTTTGCCAAAATCAGACATAGTAAATATTCCACTCCACATGTACAGTACATGTATTGATAAAAATAAAGTACATGTCAGTATTAAACTATTACAATAATTGCTGAGTTTGTTGTTTTCATTACACAAAATATTTTAATATTAAATAACAAGATATGTTGTTACTTTAGCTAGTAATGTATTTAGTAACAATTCAGACAACAAGTTCTAACAATGCCTCAATGATGCCTGACATTATATAGCACTGTCCAGTTGCGTGGGAGGCATGACGCAATACTTCAAAGTGACATAACTCTGAACGGTGTGTCTATTTCACAGAGGCACGTGCTTCCGGTGGAAATGTTGCTACAACGTAATCAATATCGCTTGTACATTTTGCCAGGGACAGTCGGAATGCGGCTTATAGATCAAAGGTCCCATACCGACATCGTTTAACACTTCGTTGCCGACTCTGTTAGTACATAGATCATTACTTACACCCGGGTCCTGGAGAGCGATGTTTTGCCGTTTGGGAGGGCGTTATTTCGTCCGCCTGGATTATTTTCAGGCGGGCGGTAGGCGAGCGATTTTATCGCTCGCCTCAGAATGCCAGGCCTGTAGAGATAAACTCATAAGCGAAAGAAGTGATGTATCAAACAAAACTAGAAGATATGTACCATTCAAAACAAGTGAGCATGTTGCCATATTCAGAATGTTCTGATCTGGAATTGTTATGTGCACCGTATGCACGCACAACTGTTATATAGAAACAGAAATGCCGGCTTAATTAGTGCAATGAAATTGACTAAGCAGAATTTTCAGAATGAAACATTTATGACAAGCAGAGTTATCTTTGTCAGAGAACACCCGAGCTGAAGAGCAGCAAATATCACATGTTTTCATTTAAAGGCAACAACACCTTTTCGTAACTTACATGTATATACAGATAAACTCATAAGAGACAGAAGTGATGTACCAATCAAAATAGAAGAAATGTCCAAATCAAAACAAGTGATCATGTTGCCATATTCAGAATGTTCCAACTTGGAATTGCTATATGCACCGTATGCACGCACCTCTATTATGTAGAAACGAAATGCCGGCTTAATTAGTGCAATGAAATTGACCAAGCATAATTTACACAATGGAACATTTATGATGCAGACGAACAAATATCAAATGTTTCATTTAAAGGCAACAACACCTTTTCGTAACTTGCACGTGTATAGAGATAACTCGTAAGAGTCAGAAGTGATGTTTCAATCAAATGAGAAGATATGTACCATTAAAAACAAGTGAAAATGTTGCCATATACAGAATGTTCTCATCTGAATTGTTATATGCACGCACCTCAATTATATAGAAATAGAATTGCCAGCTTAATTAGTGCAATGAAATTGACAACATAGAATAGTCAGAATGAAACTTTTATGATATGCCAATTTGTCTACCCCAAAGACCAGAGCTGGAAAAAAACCTCACCAAACTATAGGTTAACCCTTTCATGACGGGAGCTGCGCTGGTGCAGCATTAAAGATCCTGTGCCAGTGCATTGTCTTAAATATGCATGTCTCCCATAGGGAGCCTCGCATATATAAGAGAATGCACTGCCTTACAAGGTCAAGGTAAATATTGTTAGGCCAATGTATTCTCTTATATATGTGAGGCTCCCTATATGCAGAATGAATTGGCCCAGGGTTTTTCGGAAGCTCCAGCCACAGAAGGGTTAAATCTTTTTGAAAAACATTACCAAAAATCATATTCAGACTTAAATATTTTAGCTTACTACACAATTAACCATGTTCGTTGACAAATCACTGTGTTTCATACATTTGTTTTAACGAACAAATTTTTTTTATTGGAGAACTATCAATAATGAATATAAGAACAAAGTTTAACTATTTCTCCATATTCTCCTCAGTGGTGATGTTTTTTACAGACTTTTATATTTTTAGCACATTTACCCACTGTGAGTGCCCGGAGTCCCTTTATAGGTAATGTTGCCTTTTAGCAACTTGCATGTATATAAGAGACAAACTCATAAGAGAAAGTGAGGTATCAATCAAAATTAGAAGATATGTACCATTCAAAACAAGTGAGCATGTTGCCATATTCAGAATGTTCTGATCTGGAATTGTTATGTGCACCGTATGCACGCACAACTATTATATAGAAACAGAAATGCCGGCTTAATTAGTGCAATGAAATTGAAGTTCAAAGCAGAATTTTCAAAATGAAGCAATTATGATATACAGTTATGTTCGCGAGAGAACACCAGAGCTGAAAAACAGCAAATATCAAATGTTTCATTTGAAGGCAATAATGCCTTTTCGTAACTTACACATATAGACAGAAGTGATGTACCAATCAAACCAGAAGATATGTACCATTCAAAACAAGTGAGCATGTTGCCATATTCAGAATGTTCTGATCTGGAATTATTATGTGCACCGTATGCACGCACAACTATTATATAGAAACAGAAATGCCGGCTTAATTAGTGCAATGAAATTGAAGTTCAAAGCAGAATTTTCAAAATGAAGCAATTATGATATGCAGTTATGTTCGCGAGAGAACACCAGAGCTGAAAAACAGCAAATATCAAATGTTTCATTTGAAGGCAATAATGCCTTTTCGTAACTTACACATATAGACAGAAGTGATGTACCAATCAAACCAGAAGATATGTACCATTCAAAACAAGTGAGCATGTTGTCATATTCAGAATGTTCTGATCTGGAATTATTATGTGCACCGTATGCACGCACAACTATTATATAGAAACAGAAATGCCGGCTTAATTAGTGCAATGAAATTAATTGAGCAGAATTTTTTTCGTGAGAGCGAACACCTGATTTGAAAAACAGCAAATATAAAATGTTTCATTTAAAGCCAATAATGTCTTTTCGTTTACGTTGAAGGAAACTTGGATGTTATGTAGCATTCTGGGAATGATTTGACATAAAACAGTCAAATGATATAAATGGTGAATGCATTGGTTTCTCCTCTAATACTGTCCTATTTCTGCTTTTGTTTACAGAGTAGAGGGATCTAGAGGAATGCAATTAATTGATCATCAAATTTAACCCTTTCAGTGCCAAGTCCAATTTTTGTATCAACCCATATTTCCTGGATTATTTTTAAAATTTATTGATAATAATGTGATACATTGATGGAAAGAGCTCTTAGAGCTCTTTCCATCAATGTATCACATTATTATAATCAATAAATTTGAAAAATGATCAAGGAAATATGGGTCGATACAAAAATCGGACTTGGCACTAAAAGGGTTAATGGGGAGTGAGTCTGAATGAGTCCTAGTCCCTTTATATATATGACCACCACTACAATAAAATATCTTGTCATATTGAAAGAAATTAAGTTCAATTAGTGTTCCTTGAATGCTATTTATTTGTAAATTCAGAGCTAATTACTATAAATAACATGCGAGCAGTCACTTTATCACCAGATTGATTAGTGTAGGTGAAACATGAACAATTGGCAAAATACAAAATAGTGCAAATGCAAATAGTGATATTTTCGACTACTGAATGATAAATAAGGAAAATAATTTATATTTAAAAACAAAAACAGACCATGATTGAGATAAACATGTTCCATGTACCAAGCATATCATTAAATAGCGATGTCAATATGTCGATATTCAATTTTGTAATGCATGAAGTTATTATATGCACCGTATGCACGCACACCTGAGAAGGCTATCAGATATGCCGGCTTAATTAGTGCAAGATATTTTTCATATAAGTGGGCACCTAGTTTGGTAAGTGATACGATTAAGAATTACTCACCTCAGTGGTTTCCAGGGTGTAACCCTTTGGCTGTAGACTTTGTGCCTGAGCTGCAATATCTACGAGTTCTTTGCCTGGACCCGGACCCAAGCTCCCATCTTTAGTCTGCAAATTGAAGGAATTCTCATGACAGAATGAAATTATTTAACCACTTCTTCACCAAATTGATTCTGCCAAATGTTATGAAAGTATAATTCAGAATGGTCTATTTTCCAACTGGAAGGACGTTCAGTAAATAAGTAGACAACAGACAGATGAACAGAAAATTTCCTGCCTGAGAGAACTACTCAATGAGCATATAGTAAAGACAGGGTTATTTAACCCTTTACCCAACAGAACGGCCCTGTGCCAATGCATTCTCTTATATATGCGAGTCGACCATAGGCCGCCTCGCATATATAAGAGAATGCATTGGCTTAACGCATTAAAAATGATAAAATTGTCAAAGAATGTAGAAAACATTATAAAATTGTTAAAGAATGTAAGAAAAAATGGTAAAAAGTGTTAATTTTTTTTTTTTTAGGCCAATGCATTCTCTTATATATGCGAGGCGACCTATGGTCGACTCGCATATATAAGAGAATGCATTGGCACGGGGCATAACTGTAACCATCACAATGTGGTCAATGAACCGGTTCCAATGATATCCATATTTGTATGGTGTTATTGAGACAGACCGAAGATATTTTAGGCTGTTGAAGCTTTATTTGGCCGTTTTTGGCCGTTTTGTTGGGTAAAGGGTAAAGTAGGTGCATGATTATTTAGTTCAATCCCTATAGGGCAGTAAGGTATTGAATACAATGAATATGTTGTGTTGTTGTGTCAGCAAAAGCATATCTACCAAATACGGCACAGGACAGTCAGTCCTAACATTGGGGGATGGATTAATGATGTGACATGCTCAGTGCTTTATTTAGCCTGGCAATCCACGTGTACTTGTCTGGCACGTTCCACGAATGCGGGCGGCGGAGCAGTACGAATTATTTTACTTACTGTATTCTATCTATGGTATACAATTAGGCGCTGTGCATATATTATCTCCCCTCTAGCACGTGCGCCGGGCTTTCTACCTTTAATTTATGGAATTAAAAGTTTTTGTAAAGTGAGAAAACATGTTTAAAGATGTGTTACTTTATGAATAACGCACGCATCGTGAGTCTTGCTTCGAAATAGAACACGACTTTAAAATTACATGTATATATAATTGAACTTGTCATCTAAGATACCAATAACTTTATATGACAAACAGACAGACTGCCCAATCTTTACATTTCTCGCCCAATTCCAATGATGACATGAAAATGAAATTACGATGTGCGCACAGTACTGGATTCAATAGAATATTCCATCGCAATAATACAGTTGGGACATTCTGTTAAATGCAGCTCAGTCCCTTTTCATTTCAACAAAAATCAACTATTTATGGCATATTCATTTCAAATACAAACTTATCCCTATAATTTTTTTTCAGTTATACATGGGGGAGGGGGGGAATATCCAAGGGGGGGGGGGGGGGGGGGGGTGATGTGTTACACCATATATTGAAGTCAATATTTCGAACATATGGTGGTTCAGTCATTTTCTCTCGGAAGGCAACATCCCTGCTGAAAATGGAACACATATCGCCTGCAAACAGATATTGGATATACTCACCTGAAATTCCAGATTATTGTGTGTCCAGGTTAGGGCCATGTACCGGTGGGATTAGGAAAAAGGACAAAAAGCCTGACATATTTATGTTTTAATAGGGTTGTAATAGTCATACAATATTGTATTATAGCAAAATTCAGCACAGAATAACTATTGTCATTGTACAAACAGTCCTGTGCACCATATACCAGGATATCGCAGTGATAGTTTAAATGATATTTTAAATTGGAAATACCGTACAAGCCCTAAATCCCTATAAATATTAACATAACTGTCATTATTAACAGATAACGAGCAGCTGTAATGTGTCCTATTTTGGGAATTTTTTTCTTGAAAAACAGTTCAAGACATCAGTTCTGCAAAGACCATAACCTGTCACGATAGTGTGTGGATAATTCGATAAATTCTTCCATAAAAAAAACAAGAGCTACGCTGGGCGTGCAATATACGCCCTCTCAAGATTGGGTCGGCGGAAACTGATAAAAAAAGGGGCATAACTCTGGTAAAAATTGGCGGACGGAACTCAAATTTGAACTTGACCTGTGTTTTGGAGGGAGAAAGTAATATACCAAATTATCATTGAATCCGATAAGCTCTAGTAAAGTTATCATGCGGACAACAAATTTCAGGGATTTTCTAAGTCAAATTACGTCAAATAAGGGGCATAACTCCGGTGAAAATTGGCGGACGGAACCCAAATTCGAACTTGAGCTGTCTTTTCTCCTAATAAACCCACATACCAAATTTGATTGAAATCGGTTCACTCTAACTAAAGTTATCATCCGGACAACAAATTTCAGGGATTTTCTAAGTCAAATTACGTCAAAAAAGGGGCCATAACTCCCGCAAAAATTATCGGATTAAAACGAAATTCGGACTTGAGCTGTATTTTGATATATGTAATCCACAAAAAAACGGGTTTTGCGTATAAACATTCCAAAATCGAGTTATCATCCGGAAACCAAAAAACATAAGAAAAACTGAATTTTCTGAGTCGAAAAAGGGGCATAACTCTGCCGAAAATGGTCGGACAGAACCCAAGTTCGAACTTGACCTGTGTTTTGGTGGGAGAAAGTAATATACCAAATTTGGATTCATTCCGATAAACTATACTAAAGTTATCATCCGGACAACAAATTTCAAGGATTTCTAAGTCAAAAAACGTTAAATAAGGGGCATAACTCCGGTGAAAATTGGCGGGCGGAACCCAAATTCGAACTTGAACTTACTTTTCGGCTAATAAACCCACATACCAAATTTTACTAATTTTGGTTCACTCTAACTAAAGTTATCATCCGGACAACAGGTTAACGGACGGACGCCCGGACGGACAGACCAATACTATAATACGGCCTTTTTTTCAAAAGGGCGTATAAAAATAAAAATTATGTTTATTAATTTTCAGATGTATCTACCCTGCATGGAATTTATTAGACCACTGCATGTTTTATATAAATTGCCAAATTTTAAATCCCAACTTATGTATTAAATAGATGTTTAAATTTCCAAAACGTGAATTAAGTATTAGTATGCCTTTCAGCTTACCTCTGTCTGACCTTCCTTGACATCTTTTTGATCACGGATAGTTTCTTTATTTTCCTCCAAATCAACATGATTTTCAAGCAGAGATTCTAAACCAACATCATCCGTACTGTCATCAATCTCTTCAGCGGATTCTTCTGAAATGTGTACATTAGCACATTGACAGTATTGCTAAAATTGGTATTGGTGATTATAATGGCTCTACCAATTTAAGTTTGCAGGAGTGGTATATGTAAAACTGTCATGGGCCCAAGCAATTCGCAAATTAAAATAAAATTTAAACATGTCTTCAGGATGCGAGATTCAATTTTTACAAAATCTATTATTGTGGGTTCATATTGAATTTATTTATTTACCGACAATGCCCCCCCCCCCCCCCCAATTACTATACAAAATTTTTCCCAAAATTCATACCAAATCAATTACCAACTCGCCATGTCTCTTTAAGTATTATTACTTGGTACTAAGACTCACCTTCACTTTCTTCAACATCAGACTCTTCTTCAGACTGTTCACTTCCAGAGGTTTCATCAGTTTCACTGTCTGGAAACTCGAAGTCGCTATCATATGCTGCAGCATATTTCTTTTGGAGCTCATCGATAGACATGTCAGCTATTCGAGAAATTAAAAAAAGTTTTCAAACTCAATTTATCCCCAATACTAAACAAATTTTTATCCACTAATGAAAAGTCCAGCTGTTTCACAAAATTCATCCCAAAACACTAAATGTATTCTGATCTACAAATGAAAACAGGCCTTTAGATGCCCCAAATATGGGACGGCCTGGATAATCTAGTTCAGATGCCAATTGATTTGGTCTTATGTTGAATAGGCCTACTGAGTGAACTGTCAACTGAAGAAAGATAAAACAAATTGGCTCCGCGTTGTTAAATCAGAATTTTCTGATATATTACACAACCAACAGGCAATTCACTATTTGGTTCAACACCCTTATTGACAATATCGGGTGGGTTTTACATGCGATAAAAAACCAAAGAATTTCACCTATTATTCTGGCAATTACGTGGAATCATTGCGTCTTTTTCACTTTGAGTGTTACCAGTAGTGTCTTTGTTATGTGATTGGCCTGTTGGACCTGTAGTACTCATTATTTTTCATTGAATATTGAACATAGTTTTGCAACGTTATGAGCTTTCAAAAATGAAATAAAAAAACTTGAATTGGGGAAAACCCCGATCGCTTAAAATAGATCGCGAGTGGAAAACGCAGACCAGAACACGCGTAAACAAACTACTCTGAATTATCGCATATTTAATTTTTTTAGCAGCCATTGCAGGACTATATTTATAAACATAATAATTATTATTTAACCACATTTTCAACAAGAGGTGTGCACTCGAGTGCTAGCATACCCCCATCGTGGCAAATCCAACCCGCATTATCCGTAAACCTAACAAAAAAGATTTTTAACTTTAAAGAAAAATGCGGACTAATAATATCGATATGGTGTCACAAGAAGCTTGTACAGAAAAATTATTCAAATTGGGTTCATATTTGTTTGAATATAAGGTGCTGAGATAATCATCAGTGAATACTGCTGTCATGGGCACTTTATGGTGCTGAGATGTCAGTGAGAATAAATCCTTGTTAACTTTGTTACACTTTCAAGCCATTCGTGAAATAAGTTCAAATAAACTCAACCAAAAAGATTTTTAACTTTACAAGAAGCTTGTACAGAAAAAATTATTCAAATCGGTTCATATTTGTTAAAGTTATTAAGTCAGACAGAATTTTCTAAGTCAAAATAAGTCGAAAATGAGGTGTAATATTACGAAAAACAGTCTGAGCCAATCCCTAGCCGCACCATGTTGAGAGGGTATTGTGAGAAGCATGTATACCAAAAATTATTGAAATCGGTTCATATTTGTTAAAGTTATTAAGTCGGACAGAATTTTCTAAGTCAAAATAAGTCGAAAAAGAGAGAGACCGTCCTAAGGAGATTGCATACAAAAAATTATTGAAATCAGTTCATAGTTGTTCGAGTTATGAGGTCGGACGGACGGACGGACAGACGGACGGACAAACGGAAGGAGAAAACGTGACGGACGGACGGACGGACGCAGTCAATCCAGTATACCCCCCATTTTCTTCGAAAGTGGGAGTATAATAATCTGGCAGACATAAATACTCAATACTGATTCATCTTATCAGAAAGTATGTAGTTTTATGGTGATTTTTTTCCTCAAAAAAATAGTTCTGCAAATTAAATATGTCATGAAAAATGTTTTGATTGAGCGATTAACCTAGTCGGGTTCATAGTCTATATAATGCAAAGTGGTTTTTGACAATATTTCCCATCAACCTACATGAAAAATGGTTGGTTACTATAGCATACATTGGTAAACGAGAGGCCGATCACGATCGGCAGATGTTAACCCATCCCTTGGCGATAAAAATTTAATATGATCGGATAAATGAGAGTTTTGGTGTTGAATTATAGAGTATACTGTTATGTACTATTATAGACAAATGTACATAACACAAATTATTGGAATTTATGGGTCACTGGCATTTATATAAGAGAATGCACTGGTACAGGATCTGTAATGCTAAACCACCACAGCCAGCAAGTCCGTGGGTTAAATGTGTAGGTGTGACCTGGACATGGAATACTTGGGTTAAGAGAGTCCAATTTAAGTTTACAATAATAATGTGTCCTAGTATACAGATAAGCAACCTCACCACTGACCCATTAATATCAATTATATAGCACAGCTGTCAAAAAATCACAGGAATTGTTTATGTTGAACACTGACCTCTATTAAACCAATAACAATTATAATGATATCAGACCATCTGAAGATATAACTCTGCAGCACAGATGTCCAAGTCTACTGTTAATATCATGTGATGTTTATTGTTGAATCTTATTTTAAATTAGATACCATAGCCTTCTTTATCAGATTATTTGCACATTGGCATAAGAAACATCAGAAAATAATATAGCTTTATCAATAACTAAGTAGTCCAAATGCAATTGGTGAATTAATTAAAAAATTAAAGGGACACATTGGAAATCTTTTTATCAACTTGTATCATAATCATCAATATCTAAATGAAAACAAATGACAATGTCAATGACATTTTTTTTATTGTTATTATAAAAGTTAAAAATAATTATTTTTTTAAATAGATTTTTTTTTTCAATTTTGTTTTTTTTGAAAAATGGTCATAACTCCTTTAAAATAAATCGGATCAAACCCATATTCGAACTAGATCTGTATTTTGGGCTGTGAAACTCACATACCAAATTTGGTTCCAATCAGATAAAAAATGTTTGAGTTATGGCAGAATGTGTGAATTCTAAGTCGAAAAAGGGCCATAACTCTGTAACAAAAACTCGGATCAAACCCAAATTCGAACTCGATCTGTATTTTGGGCTGATATACCCATATACAAAATTTGCTTCTGATTGGATAGAAAATGTTTGAGTTATCGCATTACACGTGAAGTGTCTACGGACGGACAGACGGACGGACGGACGGACGAACGACGAGTGGTCAATCCGGACAACGACACTATGTTTACCATACATGGTATGGGTAAACATAAAAACGATAATGATTTTTCCCTTCAAATTGATTGTTTGAAATAGAGATTTTATGAAAATTCATAAATGGGGCACCTCCTTAATTAGTGGAAAATGTTCAGATAATTGTTGAGCAAGGGCTTTAAGAAACAGAATCTATTCTCCCAAATGGTTCTCGCAAAGTGAAACATGAGAATCAACTTTGATTCTCGCAAACGTATACATGTATCTCTGCTTTATTATAAAGACATATCATAGCTATTTAATAGGACAGGGTGGGTTTTTTTTTTTTTCAATTGGCTAACAGTAAATCCTTCCAAATTGAAAGCTATACATGTACAATAAATATTGCAATTCTGCATTCCTATCACATTCACATCAACTCATTTGACTGAAGACACAGGAAGAGGGTACACTTTTTTTGAAGATTTGAGATATTACTGTTGAGAAATTGACTCGGATTGAATTTTCAAAACTTTACCAGGGGATGCCCTTCAAATTGTCTCTAACATGGAACGAGTGACAGTGATACACCTTATCCCCCTCCTAACCAACTTGTGGCATAATCAGTATTTGATTTTGATTCTCGTACCCTCAAACTTGTGAAGCAGCTTCTCACAAAAATGGATGGATTTTAAGGCCTGTTGAACTTATTATTTGAACGTCTCCTAAGGAAACTACTCGTCAATGAGTAATTAGGAAAGAAAGTGTTAACTAGCATGAATGAGTGGAAAATAATAAAGCCAAGTCGAGGCACCCATATTTTGGACTTTCTCATATATTAACACGTTTTTCTTCAATTCCTGTTGCAAAGAGCAACTAACCTTCATCTTGCAAGTCATTGAGTTCACAACTGTAGTCCTTCTCTTTATCAAGCTTTTCTTCTTCATCAATAGTTTCTTCCACATCAACTTCTTCTAAATCTTCGGCTTTGAATTCTTCGTCACCATCCTGTTTGCAGAAAGATACATTTGAAAAATTTCATGCAAATTATCAAAGCGATTCACAAGAATGAAGGAAAAGGCTGAGAGGTTCCAGCCAATGTCTAGAATAATTTGCAGATGAGGTGAATGAAAACCAATTATCCTTGCTTACAATGATACTAGTGCTTACATTTTTTTCTCTGAGCAACTCTCGGCCTTTATTTTACATGTTTAAGTTATAGTGTGTGCAAAAAGAGCAATGACAGAAATAATTCCAGACAGGAACACTATTCTAACTACAATGAATGCATCAACATTTTAGCAAATAACCATCAGTCAAAAATCTGGATACACTTTGATATTCTCTCGAAACAAGAATGTATATCTTGTCAGAAACTTGAAACCCATGAGTCGTTAATGACACAATTGATTGTTTTGCAGCAATGGACCTTTCCACAGCTGTCAATCAAATAATTATTATCGACCAATCAGCGACTGAGCTGGCCAATGGCTGCATTGAATATTCTGCTGCCATCTTTATTCACCCTAATTTTGATATCCATCCATACATTCAGCATTAAATTGGCTTATATTCAAACAGATTTTTTGTTGTCAAATCATAATATACTGAGATTTATATTTGCACCATGATTTTATAAATTTATTTGTGATTATAACAATGTTTTTCATTTAGCATGACACTTGTCATAATTTTCACATTTAATGGCAAAACGAATGTGTGTTCTCTAGTTTAGAAATATTAAAGAGTTCAGGGATCTGTCTGGAATTTTTCTTCCAGAGCCCTTGACCGATGCAAGAAGTTTCAATCTAAAATTAAAAATTAAATAAATTTTTTTTTTAAATCAATTTTTTTTTTTTTTTAAGTTTCATTCAAAAATCTAAAATTAAAAACTTTAAAGAAATTGTAAAAAAATCTAATTTCAATTTTTTTGTCTATTAAATTAAAAAAAAATTAATTACTTTTTTTGTTCAACAGCAGATCAGAGTTCAATCTAAAATTAAATTTGTTTAAATCAAACTTTTTTTGCACACGAGTCTGTTTCAGCTAGTTAACAAAAGGGCAAGTGGTAATGTGTTCACTTCTGAAGTCGGTATCGAGTGACGGACAATATTTATATCGATACAGTCTTTTTACTGCTGTGGTGTGGCCTCTGTGGAAAGCTCCATTGAATATACTTACCTTGGATTTGCCCTTTTCCTCATTCAGTTCAATTGGAGCTGGTGTATCAAGTATTTCTGAAGGCAATGATTTAAGAAGTTCCTCTATAGGTAGTTCACTTTCCTTTTGAAGTTCTTCAATTTCCCTCCTGGTCTCCTCCTGAAAGCAAATATTAAAACATTTTAATCTTATGCGAAATTAACTATGCACAATCAAAAAATATGAAATGATTGATGAAATGGCAAGATAATAGTGACTATCAGTATTCAGTAACTAAATGTATAACTATAGTGCCAGCTGGTCTATCAACTGATGTTAAAGGTTTGAATGTGAAGTATCTTACTATAAATGCTAGAGGTAAAAACATAGTTGGCCAATGGCTATGTTTTTGTTCTTGAATAGTGAATTTTCAAAGTGATCCAACCAAAATGGAGACTGTATTTTGTTTCAAAGGAGAGAAAAACAAGTGCATCACAGTGCATATCCCACACAAAGGTGGCTATTGGTTTATAAAAAAAAACCAAATGTTTCAAATATGTCGACAGATAAAAGCACAAACATAAATCAATGCATGACATATTTGATATAATATCCGACATCATTAGCACCACATAAGCAATTGATACAGATGGGTGACTTTTGACTCGGTTCATATACAAAGGTTAACTTAGCAGCAGTCCATCCAGGAATGAACATCCAACTCAGGATAAAGCCTGAATATAGTGTCTGACATTTGCAGAATGAGGTCCCCAGAGGGTGAATTTATTGATGCTATCCCGCATGGCAGGTTAGCTTAACCAAATGCACGTTCTGGGAACCTCATCAAAGCTATAATTCGATTCGCACAACAAAATATGAAATGGTTGGTGAAATGGCATCTCAAGTACAGGCAAGGACAAGATAATTGTGACTATCAGTATGCAGTAATTAAATGTATAACTAATGTGCCAGCTGGTCTATCAACAGATATTAAAGGTTTGAATGCGAAGTATCTTATTATAAATGCAGACGATTAAAACAGTTGGTTAATGGCTATGTTTTTGTTCTTTTGAACATGTAATCCAACCAAAATGGAGACTGTATTTTGTTTCAAAGGAGTGAACAACAAGTGCATCACATTGCATATCCCACACAAAGGTGGCTATTGGTTTATAAAAAAAACAAATGTTTCCAATATGACGACAGATAAAAGCACAAACTTAAATCAGTGCATGACATATTTGATATAATATCCGACATCATTAGCACCACATAAGCAATTGATACAGATGGGTGACTTTTGACTCTGTTCATATACAAAGGTTAACTTAGCAGCAGTCCATCCAGGAATGAACATCCAACTCAGGATAAAGCCTGAATATAGTGTCTGACATTTGCAGAATGAGGTCCCCAGAGGGTGAATTTATTGATGCTATCCCGCATGGCAGGTTAGCTTAACCAAATACACGTTCTGGGAACCTCATCAAGGCTATAATTCGATGCAAATCGATTCGCACAACAAAATATGAAATGGTTGGTGAAATGGCATCTCAAGTACAGGCAAGGACAATATAATTGTGACTATCAGTATGCAGTAATTAAATGTATAACTATAGTGCCAGCTGGTCTATCAACTGATATTAAAGGTTTGAATGCGAAGTATCTTATTATAAATGCAGGAGGTAAAAACAGTTGGTTAATAGCTATGTTTTTGTTCTTGAACAGTGAATTGAACAAGTAATCCAACCAAAATGGAGACTGTATTTTGTTTCAAAGGAGTGAACAACAAGTGCATCACATTGCATATCCCACACAAGGTGGCTATTGGTTTATAAAAAAACCCAAATGTTTCATATATGACGACAGATAAAAGAACAAACTTATATCAGTGCATGACATATTTGATACAATATCCGACATCATTAGCACCACATAAGCAATTGATACAGATGGGTGACTTTTGACTCGGTTCATATACAAAGGTTAACTTAGCAGCAGTCCATCCAGGAATGAACATCCAACTCAGGATAAAGCCTGAATATAGTGTCTGACATTTGCAGAATGAGGTCACCAGAAAGCAAATTTATTGATGCTATCCCGATGATCCACATGAATTTTGGTGATGATCGGATGATGGAAGTGGCCTGTAGGGTGTGTCTAAGGATTTATTATACAAAGAGTAAAATCCAAGAAGGCCGCTGGTGGTCATATTTTTCAACAAACTTTGTAAAAATTTGATTGCTCCCATCTAGGTCACCCCGAAGATCCATATGAGGTTTGGTGATGATCGGATGAGAGATGTGGTGAGTAGGGTGTGCCAAAGGATTTTATCATGCAAAGAGTAAAATCCAAGATGGCTTCCGGCAGCCATGTTTTCATAAAAAATTGTTCAAGTTCAATAGTTCCCATCTAGAGGTGATCATAAACATGCCTGTAAATTTTCAAACCAATTCTGCAATAAATGCGGGCTGCAGGGTGTGCTGATGGATTCAAATTTGAAATCCAAGATGGTTGCTCGGGGCCATAATTTTTTTTACGAATTTCAGAAAAAATTGATGGCTCCCATCTAAGAGGTCACCCCGAACATCCATATGAAATTTGGGGACGATCGGATGAGAGATGTGACCTGTAGGATGTGCTAATGTCAATTGTTGACGGACTGCAAAATTGCAAAAACGGATGGACGACAGACGCCAACACATGCTAATAGCTCATCAAGTTGAGCTAAAAAACCAAATGTTTCAAATATGTCGACAGATAAAAGAACAAACATAAATCAATGCATGACATATTTGATATAATATCCGACATCATTAGCACCACATAAGCAATTGATACAGATGGGTGACTTTTGACTCGGTTCATATACAAAGGTTAACTTAGCAGCAGTCCATCCAGGAATGAACATCCAACTCAGGATAAAGCCTGAATATAGTGTCCGACATTTGCAGAATGAGGTCACCAGAGTGTGAATTTAGTGATACCACCCCATATGGCAGGCTAGCTTCACCAAATTCACCTTCTGGAAACCTCATCAGGGCTTGTAAATCGATGCGAATACATGAATTGATTCATGCAACAAAAATCATGAGAATCCAAGTGGAGTGGATTCTCGCTGTATATGCACTAAGATTCGCATCGTACGGCAACTGTTTTAATCGACTTGAGCTTCCAGGTAGTGGAAAATGGGTCACTAGGTTTGACAATTATCATAACACTGCTTTGATCTATACCCAAGTCATTGATACATGCGCTAAAATACGAACCAATTGCGCAACAGTCTCGGTGTCACAGGTTTATCGCAAGATTTTTTAAACAGTAGTTGATGTCACCATTTGGGGGAATACCCACCATTCATAACGTTCAATATTCGTTAGTGGTCCATGTCCGTAATCCTGTGTGGCTACGTCACAAAGAGAGTGTAGTGTGTCAAAATGCAATCTACGGTAATATCAGCGTTCAGCAGAATAAGGTCCCCATAGGGTGAATTTGGTGAAAATGTCAGACACTATATCCAGGCTTACTCAGGATGTTCAAAAGAGATTTTTTCCACGATGTTTAACAAGAGAGTGGCTTAGTATATATTCTTTCTAAGCAGGAAATCATGTCAGAATAAAACTCTTGAATGTCCAGAGTAAAATAACTATATGCACTATACTTCAGAAATATTCCAAATCCTTCCATATTAAAAAATGTAAACGCTACATGTATGATCAACAGTTTGAAGAGAATAATTTATAATTTTCATTAAGTTTTGTTGATCAGTAGTGACATCACTACAGAAGACTTGCCTCATCCATTCCAATTTCCTCTTCTGCCCTCTCTATCGTCTCCTCATCATCACTATCATCCTCATCTGGCTGGAACTCATCTGCAATGATAACAGATACAAACATTAATATAAAAGTAACTACCTGACCATTACAGTTGGCTCAAATTCAAATTGTCAACCAAAGATCAAGGTTATTGGAGAATATAAATTGCAAATGTGATGCAGAAAAGACAATAATTTATTGACTGTAGTAATTGGGGAAAAAAACATTGATGAAAAAAACATCATTGATAAAACAAAATTCTTTCCATGCTTAAATAAGGAAATACCAAGAACTATTTTAACTAATGACTTTGCAACAATTTAGTTGCTTGATCCTTACCATCACCAGCAATTGAGTTATCAGGTGTTGATCTGATGCTATCTGACCCGACTGTACTGTTAGCTGCCAAACTTTCTGTCAGCCACGATGAGTATTTTTCTGTCTGGTCCACAATGAAGTTCAAATGGAGATCCAGTGCTTTCTTCTTCTTCTCCTCCACCCTAGACTGGTGTTTATATTGAACTACCTGCAATACAAGTTATACAATGAGCTAAACAAGAGGTGGCATCAGAGATGCTGTGTCTCGTTTTCGGTGGCTTACCGCTGGTGGCTACCGCCAATTGGTGTGCATCAGTATCGGTAGACTAATTAATAGGTAAAATCGAAAAATGACTAATTAAGGGCCATAACTCCATCAAATTTTATCGGGCCAGGCTGGTTTTCGAACTCGTCCGAAATATTCTTGGCAAGTATGTCTATTCCAAATTTTAAAAAATCGGAGGACGTTTGTTGAAGTTATCGCGCTAACGAGCTGAAAATTCGTGAAAAATGACTAATTAAGGGCCATAACTCCATCAAATTTTATCGGACCAGGCCGGTTTTCGAACTCATCCGAGATATTCTTGGGAGACACCTATATACCAAATTTCAATCAAATCGGATAACGTTTGTTGAAGTTATCAAGAATGTAATGTTAGTGAGGTCAGACAAAGAAATAAATTACATCTTATCAAACATTTTAAAAGAAAGATGAAATGTAATAAAGTGATATTATTATTATTATTATTATATATACATTTAAAACGCATTCTACAGTAAATTAGTTTCAATGCGCTTACATCAATCAATAAAAATAAAAATATACAAGGTAAGAGTTAAAAAGTAGCAAATGAGCATTAAAAAAATTCATTACGACCATAGAATTGATAGAATATCAAGTCTTCTTTTCTTGGCTAACCTTTTCAATATTGGACCAGAATTCTTTCACTTGCTTGGCTATCTGACTAGCAATTTTCTTAAGTTTCAATCCTTCTTCTTTCTCTGCTTTCATTTCTTTCTGTTCTTGTTCTTGGTGATATTTTGCAACCATTCTTGCAACCTGAAAGTTCCAACACCAAAATTTCAAATAACGACATGGGAATTTAATCAGACAACTTTTAATTGTAAGTATTCATACGGTAACAAAATTATACTTAACAATCATTCGAAAAAAGTAAACCACTACAGTAATATGGCAAACAGAATTCCACTTCAAACTAAAAATATTTCTTTCAAAATGTACTACTATCAGTTAAAACATCAAATGTATGGTAATGTGAGAAATAGAAGTCATAGGTGGAGTCATAAACTGCGGAATATATCTGGAAGATGTCAAATTGTGAATAGATCAGTATATTGCCTATGTTGGCTGAGGTCACTAAAAATATATAGGTTCCCCTGAATCTGTTCGGGAGCATTGGAGTTCTTCCTAAACTGTTAATAATTTAATTTGATTTCCAAGTTCACAAGTGAGGAGGTTTGAAACAATTAAGCCACATTTAAAAATATCTTGTTTCCCCCGACCCTATCCAATATTTCTAGAATTAAATAGCAGGCAAATACATTTATTTTTCAAATTAAATGTAGTTCTAAAAAGCACAAGTTTTAATCATTCTATTCATGTGTTTATATATCATGTTGAATGAAAAGGTCACACATCCCCCAAATAAGGTGGCTTTATTTGACCGGTGGCTTTTTAAGAAATGAAAATTTTTATTCAGGAAACAGCCATTGAAACAAACTTTCCTTCCAACAGTA
Source organism: Siphonodentalium dalli (assembly GCA_032622095.1). Classification (NCBI taxonomy): domain Eukaryota; kingdom Metazoa; phylum Mollusca; class Scaphopoda; order Gadilida; family Siphonodentaliidae; genus Siphonodentalium; species Siphonodentalium dalli. The sequence goes on along the minus strand of CP136064.1, from coordinate 63,482,490 downwards.
TGTTACACGGCAAATTTAATGCTGTGGCATGTTCGATCCAGCTGCATAGTGTGCCAGTGGATTCAAATATGAAATCAAAGATGGCTGCTGGCAGCCATGTTTTTTAACGAATTTCGAAAGAAAAGATGGCTTCCATCTAGAGGTCACCCCGAAGATCCATATGCAGTTTGGTAACAATCAGTCAGATGAGGGATGTGGTCTGTAGGGTGTGCCAAAGGATTTAATCATGCAAAGAGTAAAATCCAAGATGGCTGGGGATGGCAAGTAGTGATGTTCCGATAATGAAAAAGCTTATCGGACCGATTTCCGATAACTGGAGGCACAATCGGCCGATTTCCGATTCCGATTCCGATGTTTATATATATTGTGCGTTTGTTCCTATAATGGACTTGTATATACCCAATGCACTCCATATCCCGCATAGTTTCAAAGCCAAATACATCAAAGAAATATATACACACTGTCGTGACAGTATTTCTGCCGACGTCGGTTGTATGCTTCCTTTGATGTATACCGGTAGTTGTTTTGACAAAGAGATCAAAGGTGCCGACTCAGAGTAACGTTATGACCATGTGTGGAACACTTGCATGCGGAGTAAAAGTCTTGATTGAAAGTTGCAACAATGCATGGAATGGCGATGATTATTAACTAAATTTTGATTGATGGATAATAATTGCTGTCATATTTGTCTGAGATTTCCCAAGTTTCCATTGGTCACACCTTTTATCTTTTAACAACTCGGAAGCTTTTATAGTTCCGCCTGCTCAATTTTTGTTTCGCAAGTTCAACGTGGAGCTAAGCGTATTTCATAGCATACGTTGTACAGACGAAAAAGCTAATTATGCCCCTACTAACGTTGATCGTTATTGAAGACAGTTCTGATAACAACTGTATTAATTCATTCATTGTGTGCTTCAAGTTATTTACATAGCATGTGACGTCACATGACACGTGCTCTAGAGGAAGCCTCACTGTAATCAGGTCAGCTTTTTAATTAAAGCTTTCTTTGAATCTATTTCGTGTCAACGCGATTGAACCAATAACTTCATATTACACGGGATGTCGGGCATGTGTATTGCCATTCTTATAATATATCATCATATCAGACTGCTTTGATGATGCCAATGGCTTCTTTTTAGGCTGTTACAACTGCGTTTTACATTCAATACTACAGTTGTATTGCGTATGTTTATTAAAGCGTGCACATTGCGCTTAGATACTAGAACGTTTTTATTTATTTTGACAATCGGTAAAAGCCGATGTTCAACTGCGAGGTACGATTAATTTCCGATGGGCTATTATCGGCCGATGGCCGATTCCGATTATCGGAACATCACTAATGGCAAGGTTTTTCATCGAAATTTTTTTTAATTTGATAACTCCCATCTAGAGGTATTCCTAAACATACCTGTAAATTTTCAGAACAATTCTCCAATAAATGCGGCCTGCAGGGTGTGAGGATTCAAATTTGGAATCCAAGATGGCTACTGGTGGCCATGTTTTTTAAAACAAATTTCGAAAAAAATTGATGGGCCCCCCATCTATTGGTCACCCCGAATATCCATATTAAGTCTGGTGACAAGATGAGAGATGTGACCTGTCGGATGTGCTAAAGGAAATTGTTGACAGGACGCCAACTCATGCCAAAAGTTCAAACTTTACTTCGTCAAGTTGGGCTAAAAATGGGTAGACCAAATCCAAATTCGAACTTGACCTATATTTTCACGCGAGTAATCGATATACCAAATTTGAAAACAATCAGATAACTAAAACTAAAGTTATCATCCCGAAACTAAAATAATCAGCTAATTTTAAGTAAACAAGGACCATAAGGTCCATAATTTTGGTAAAAATCGGTGGACCTAAACCCAAATTCGAACTTTGACCTGTATTTTCATGTGAGTAATAATTGTACCAAATTTGAGAACAATCAGATAACTAAACAGTTATCATCTGGAATGGACACCAGTGATTTTTTTTCTAGTCTCGGGAAATTATTTTTTTCGGGGGACAAAGCCAATAAAATATTTCGAGTGGGGATGTTTTTTGAGGGAAGTAGGGTCAGGGGAAACAAAGCATATTTTTATTATGGCCTTTAATATTAGAGCGGTTCTCCTGACAATTACCTTACGAGCAGCAGCCTTCTTCCATTTCCTTTCCTGAATGAAGTCGGTGGCCAACCACTGCATTTCCTCCAGGAGGTAGTCCCAATGAGCTTTCTGGCGAGAAGGTTCCTGAACTTTAGGAAGTTTTGCCGATGTCCACAATCCTTCTTTCCGTAACTCGTTGACTCTCTGCATAACTTGTGCCTCCTGTAATCATATAAAAATATGCTCATTTTTCTATGAATTTGTTTATATTAGTAATTTATAGGCGGCCGTACTAAAGAGAAAGAACCATAAACAATGAAAGCAAAAATTTAACATTTGGCCCACCTCTAGTGACAGGTGGACATTTACAGACGCATGAAGCACCCAACTGAGACTGCATATTTGTGTGGCATAGTCAGTATAATTTTGACGAAAATATGTCAGTAAATTCAACAGACACTTTAGCTGCATAGTTAACCATTTTCAGCAGTGAGACTTAGATAAGATGGGCTTCTTCAACCTACATGCTTAGCTCTTTCCACAATTGCCTCCTGTGAAGCAACAGTGCTCTCTGAGAAGCTTATTGATGGTCGAATCTGTACTTTTGGAGGAGCACTAATTTTCAAGCGAAGTCCATGAGATGCTGTACCAGGTACACTGAAACAAATAATAAACATTTTAGTACCCCATACTACACACAGGGTTTTCAAAATGGCCTCCATTAAATCTCATTACAACATGTAGGTTTTATATAAAATATAGAAACCATCCTATTATACAAAACTTTTTGAAATTTGTGCCCAAAAATACAATATGCTTGTTATGGCTATTTGGAAATTATTGGAATTGTACATAACTCTGATGAACATAGGTAAATATCTAAATATCTATGTAGACTTTATTATTGGTAGGACAACAAATATTGAAGGGTGGACAGATGGACAGACAAACAAGTTTCTTTTTCTTCAAAATTTGCATCTAAACCCGAAATATTTTCTTTATCCAATGACCAAAGTTTCTCTCCACAATATTTAAGTTTGATATACATCATAAAACTTACACTGAAGCTTTGGTAGTACTCGTAGATTTCAGCTCAGAGACAGCCTTAGCAAGCAATGGGGTTGCTATGCTTTTCGGTGTTGATGTGATTAAAGAGACAGTTGAAACAGCAGTGACAGGCAATGTGGCTGCAGATCCAGATGCTGCAGTTGATGCCAAGCCTGCAGAAGTAAAACAAATCTAAATGAACCTCATATCTAAACCAATTAAAATTTTACACATATTAACAAATAACCCATTCTCTTTTAAAAACTATTTTGATCGCATTTTCTTTTCCATCTGTTTTTACTTTTAGTATATACTTCCGACTATGGCTGCAATGGTAAGTTATGCTGTCTATTTAACTTCGGCCACAAATAAAATCATGCCGACATGTTACCACATAAGTTTTGGCTGATTAAATAACTGAATATTTACCATTCAATTATAATTATTAATATATTTGTTTTGAATCGTTTGAATGCAATATTGGCTGACAAAAACAAATTGATTGAAAGTAATAATTTGTTGATATTGTTTGGTATAATTGGAGCAAAAAAGAAAAGGAAAGGAAATCAATTGGGAAGAAAAAATGTTAAGCACAGGTCAACAGTCATATGGTAAGGAGGAACTCAAACTGATCATATTTAGATAAACAGAAATAGTTTGGAGCATCTAATATATAATGACAAACATGATCGTGTTGACATTAGCACACAGGTTTATTGTAGCATCATGGTACATGAACAGAAGATGTCTGTCAGAGCATAACAAACGGATGTGGTAAGGCCAACTCAACCAGTTTAATGCAACTGTATAGTAATGCTCTAAATAATCGACTCCTTAACCACAGCAGAATTATGGGTAATTTTTCAGGATTTAGTCAGAAATATGGCTTGTTGCCATTCATCGGAAAGCTCTCACTAAAAAATTACCTATAAGGCCAAAACAAATTGAATGCGTGTTTCCCGTAACCCACCCGACCGACCATCTTCAAACCCCTCCCCCCCGACCAAAGTTCATTTTATTAAATGAAAAAAATCAATCTATAAACCGACCGACCGCACTGTTAACCAAACTGTACGCGTGGTTCCATTTTATCTGATTCACCTCGCGAGATAAATGATATCTTTGATATATTTATATATTTTTCGCAAAGCCACATCGTCACTCTTCAAACGGAAAGTCAAATTACGACCGGACGCTATACCGGAAGATCACCAGTTATCGTTTCTCTTCGCTGACCGGAAGCACGTGTTTGTGTTGACATGGAGTATTTATAACATGGATGTTCTCAGAGGTTGAATCGAACCGAAATTCGAACGCGGGAACAACTTCTTTTCATCGATGGCGGTCGCACATGGGTCGATTCCCATGTGCATAATTCACGACTGCTGTGGGAAAAAACCTGCATTTTAAAGATAATAGAAAATCAAAGCAATTAACGATGTAATAGCTGATGCTCACGGAGCCGACACCAGGTCCAAGATGAAATCAAAGGCGAAGTTCGCAGCGACTGAGGAAGGCCCGTGGACAGAGGTATGTTATGTATCATTTTAAAGTAATTTTAGTAAACTGTCATTTTTATCCGTTTTATATGTTTCCCCTCAATATATCAGTTTTATAAATCACCAATTTGTTGGTTGCTCTGGGTCATTGTATGGTGTTTGATGGTAGTTAGGCATGGCCCACATGAGACCATAAAAAAATAAAATGAAAAGCCTACCGCTCGCCCCTATTATTTTTGGGCTCGTTACGGGAAACACGCATTCAATTTGTTTTGGCCTTATTCTGCTGTGGTTAAGGAGTTGATTATTTAGAGCATTACTGTACTTTATTACATAAATATTATATTATATAACAGTTTGTTGCAGGATGATAATGGAATTTGACTTAAAATGAAATTAACTAATTCCCAATTTCCTTTGGGTCAGATGACAGCAGACAATTCTTTGAATTTAAGGATGCTGCCAACAAGTTTGAATTCATGGTCTTTGTCACCTTTTTTGCGCAATGAATGCATTTAAATAATGATTTAATATAAGGTATGTAATAAAATGCAGAACAGCTATGTTTATTTACTTGAAGAAAAATAAATTTACACAGATCTTGAGAATGTGCAGGAACTCAAATATATAAGGCCAAAAAAAAAAAGTGTTTTGGTTCTCGGGCAATTTTTATTTCAAATCAATGAGGGAGCGAGGGTTTTATTTTTATTTTTTTTATTTTTTTCTGCGCATAGTAAGCATGGACAAAGATACCTTCCTCTATCTAGTAATAACCAGAAAGGTAGAGGGAACTGTTATGCATATAAACTCATTTAGTGTTATATAAAAATGACATTGTACTTGTACTACCAGTGTATGACTGGGATTACCTAACAATATATAATGCCCCTGACATTAACTATTGTTACCCTCCTCCCTATTTTCCACCCTTCTCATTGGCCCATGTCCTGCCACGTGCCGGGCGACAAATCACACTGTCGCCCGCTGTCGACAACTTCCCAACAGCTTTCGGGGAAGACCGTTATGAAATAAACATCGCAAGTAAATCCCGCGCACAAGACGACATTGAATATGCCACATTGCAGAAGGCGATAACATAGCTATATGGCTTATTGGTTTACATTGCATGGACCGATATTGACGATTTAACCACCAAAATGATCGTAAATAAATGCTGATTATTAAACGCTTTACAGCTTGACTATCGTTTATAGAGCAGAAATCCTATAGGACGATAAGTAGGGGAGACCCGGGCAAAGCGGATCAAGTAAGGGTTTCTTGTACAAATTGCAACCGGCAATCAGAATTATTAGCACTGTCAGTTTCTAATCATGATGGCATAACATTTGACGGATGATGCATTAATATACATCTATTGGTTTGGTTGCTATGGTGATTTTTAATTTTGATCCTCTTTGCCCGGCCATTGGGCAAATCGGATCACCACATCGGGCAAAGCGGATCAGCAAACGAATCCTTCTGAAAATGCAATAATTTTCAACTATTCATATGCTTTTTAGTTTTATTTATTACAATAATACATATTTATCCCAAATAATTAATACCGCGTGTTTTCAAACGCTCAAGTTTTCAAATTATGGTCATGCTCCGACAAGGCACGAGTTTTGTCGATACATCGGACTAAAATTGTCCAAATTCACTTAATCTACGCATGTGTACCGGAAGTTAGTCATGATATGAATGATCCGCTTTGCCTGATCCGCTTTGCCCAGATCACATCTTTTCACAGTCCGGCGTATTACGCGCGTGTTCCTATCAAATATAGCAAATTGACATATTGTCTTATTCCACATATATATTGCCAAAGACACTGACAACATTTATTCGGGTAGATGGGTATGTGACCATCGACCTGCACAATAGATATGCGCAAACGCACAATAATTACAAATTTGGTAAAATCGTAAAATGTCGACGAAAATGTTCTAATGGGGCTACAAAATTTTAGTATACCTAGTTCTCTGTGGAAATGTATAAAAACTAACCAAACATAAAACTATCTTATTCTAAAATACGGATAGAATCGGAATAATTTGCTAGTATTGAAATAATAAAGGTGATCGCTTTGCCCGGGCAATCCGCTTTGCCCGGGTCTCACCTAGTTACTGAAAATATACATAATCGGGAAGAAAGCACTCGTGACTCAGTGCGTGTGGATGGCAAGGATTTTTTTCTGTGGTATAATCGGATAACAAAACAGTTGTTGCCCTTCTTCTCGGGAGACATCGAGATAGAAAAAAAAAAAACAGAATGTCTCCCTTGGAGCTGCGCTCCTCGGGGAGACATTCCGTTCTCGAGCGGGTGGACAAATCTCTATGTCTCCCTCAACAGCGGGGCGACAACTGTATACTGTTATTGTTGTCTAAAAACTGATACCTCCCCATTCCTAATATGTGATCCTGAATTTAGTCCTGTGCCTTTCAATTGTATAAAGTTACAATTAGTGTAAGTTGTTCACAATGACTAATTGTAAGAAGAGCACGAGGATCAGCTAATCATTTTGTTAATTGTAGTCGTCTACTTCATGTTGTAAGCCTGCAAGTCACTTTTTTAACACATTACATGTTAGAGCTCAATGCACACTAATATTCAACACATATTTGCTATGGACATGTTGATGAAATCAAAACAAAAAAATATTTTATTTTTTCGTAAGTTTTTTTGTCATAACATCAGGCATTGCAATAAAAAGGCCTAATGCGGCCCTTTTTATTCAATGCGGCGGGGTCTGAGAACCAAAACTCTTTTTTTTTTGGCCTAATAAGGATAATTTTACCAGGAGTACTACACTTCAATCACTACATGCACAATACAACACCCAGGAAAATACCCATGTCTTGTTGGGCGACTTCTTTTTGTAACCAGTCCATGTTCGGTTTCGCTAGGGCATAAGTAGTTGTGGTAGGCAGTCGAACTAGTGCAGCAATACCTTGTGCCAATGCTGCTACTGATGCTGGTAATGTTGTTGAGGTAGCCACTGGGGTGACCTGTGGTACTGTCCCCTGGTTACCTGCACAAACTTTTATCTGAAAACAAATATTTAATATTGATACAAAAGTAGTGCATCGATTCAATGCTTTTTTTCTGGTGAATTTCAGGGTAGATTTAGTATCTATTTATCAACATCAAATAAATCAACATTGTGAATACCTTGCCATAGAAGCAACTGACTGCACCTAGAAGAGAGATATAGAATTTAATAGTCGGTGAATAATCATTGGCCCAAATGGATCTAGACTCTTCTTAAAAATTATGAAATTCTCCGTTTTAAGTCAAATCAGAAGCCATTCTTGATTATTTAATCTACACGCATTTATTTAAATTTTGCCCACTACAAAGAGGTGTACAAACCCCAAGATATAGTGTGAAAATAACTGAGCAGAAGATAATAATGTGCTATTCTAATAAATTAAATATTATGGAGTACTACTACTGGTTAGAAAAACAGTAATTCTCAGTTGACAGATATACAATATAGTTGGTATACAAACAGTCCTGCCAATTTAGGTTGTCGTATTGTCAGTAATCCTTAGGATTCAACAATTTATTTTTGCTGTCTGCAGACTTCAACAACCGTGCAACACTAAGACAATGTCTGCAGCAATTTGAAATTTGCTGACAAAATCTCTTTGCCTGGGCTCAGCCGATAACTAAACATTACAAATACAAACAACTGTCAGAGTATACAACATGGTGTCTTGAGCAAGCCTGAATATAGCATCTGACATTTGCAGAACGAGGTCCTCAGAGGGTGAATTAAGTGGCATCATTTCGGACGGCGGACTAGCATCACCCAATTCACCCTCTGGGATTCTAATCCTGCTGAGGCCTCAACTACTGGGATCAGATTGAAGTTCCCCGGTCTAAGTTCACCCATTAGTCACCTCAATTATGAATTTTATCTTCTGCAAATTAGGGGATATTGAAACTTCCCAGAAGGGAAAAAGTAACTAAAAACAATGTTAATTTGAGACCATAGATACTTCCCAGAAGATGAGGACCCCAGAGGGCGAATTTGGTGATGCTAGCCCTCTATGCGGGAAAGCGTCATTAAATTTAACCTCTGGGAACATCATTCTGCAAATGTCAGACACATTAAATTTAGGCTTGTATACAACATGGTGTCTTGAGAAAGACCAACCTTTTTATCAGCTGTATGGTCCTCATCCTCATCACTATCCAACACAGAAGTCTTGAGAAATTGAACGAGCTGAGGTGTGGGTCGTCTCTTCCATTGCATGTAGTCCATCATGTTACCACCATTTTGCAGGAAAAACAGCTCCGTTAAGTACTCAATGTAGCTCTCTTTCAAGCGACATTTTTCCTTTACCTTATGATCATAAACCCACTGCCTGTAGTTATCAATTGTAATGACATCAGAATTACTGTCCTCTAATTTGATGCGTTTAGCTGGAGTGGCTCCACTTGTCGCCTGCCCACTCTGGGAAGGCGCAATAGCAGAAACGTCCGCCATTTCTCCTAAGTAACCAAACTGAGATCTGGTCACACTGGGAGAAGCACTGACAGCGAACTTCGGACCTCTGCCACTGTCCTGTCTCTGCAGAAGAACAGAGTTGGCTCCAGTTGTGAACGGAGCATGCGAGTCGTTCCCATGGTGATGAACGGTAGCACCTGTTGCACTATGAAAGTATGAGCGAGAGAGGTTGAATGGATGCTGAAGTTGTACTTGTACGGGAAGGTGAAGTGGTAGATTTATCTGAGATCCTTGATGTCCTAGTGGTTGAAGCTGGAGAGGAACATCCCTGACAGGGGTTGCCAAAAATCCTATAAATAAAAAGCTAGATGTTAAGACATAAATGGGCACTCTGGTAGTATAACATGTGTAATAAAAATTGTTCAAATTCAATAGCTCCCATCTAGAGGTGAACCTAAACATGTCTGCAAACATCGCGGTGATGAAAATTTATCAAAATACTACACAGCACTGACAGCTCCAAAGTTCGGACGCACGGAACCACAGACAGACAGAACCTGTTTCTATATCCCCCGCCCCAAACTTTGTTTGCGGAGAATAATGATAAGCAAGAACCCCAACATGCACACACAAAAGGCTATATAACCCTCAATGCAGCAAAATTCATCACACGACCAGACCTCGAAATTGGCCACAGCAATAAGCAATGGCGTGGGAAACGCTGTGGCAACATGAGGAATTTAACATGCCACAGCATTAAATTTACCATGGGACACGTTTCCAAATTTCAAGGTCTGCATGACATTGTCTTTGGGTAGTGGGCACAAGGCTATATGAAAATGTTTTTTGCTATTAGTTAGTCATACATGTATGTAGGGCTGGCACTAATGAAATTCAGGACTGAAAGATTTCCCTAAAGCTCCTTTTACCAAAATTGATTGACAATACCACTATGCACAATTAATTCTTTTCAATCTTTTAATTCAACTTTTTATATTGAGGTGGGGAAAGGCCAGTTCTGAAAATTATTATAAATAGTATACAACTTTGTTTTTTAACACAAAGCGATAATTTTATCAGACAATTTGTAGAAATTTGGATTGGGACTGTAGAGATTACATTCAAACAATCCTTTTACTATATCATGTAATGCCTTCATTTAATACAACTTAATGGTGAACATAAGTGGTTTCTATTTAAATTGAAACAGAAAATGATGCAATGAATTGTGGTCAAATTAAATATTCTGCAACTTTCATATATCTTGTTGAGCATTAAATGGGATTACATTTACAAGAAGCTGTTGAATAATGGATGACCAGTTGGTAAATATGATATGCAACAGTAAGTTGACAAACTTAAGATGTGATTTACATGGAAACTAGTTCAAGATAGAAGAAAATACTTTACAGCAAATTTATACAACATTGAGAAAAACTTTGTAAAGTTGAGTAAACAAACTACTGACACCTTGCAATGTTTGAAAGCATATTTTACAAACATTATTACAGTGATTATTGATATAATTAACTATCTAAGGCTGAACCTATTACCTCTTGTTTGTCACCAGTAAGTCTTTATCTGTGTACACTAATCAATATGGATGCACTTCTGAACAGAGAGAAAAAGCACATATAAACACTGAAGCAACAAAATATATTGAAATACAATAAAGCAACATAAAAGAGGTGTTCACAGAAATAAAAAGATTCGCAAAAATAAACACTTACATGCATGTCATAAATATATGGAACTAAAGTGAATGGTACCCTAACATCCTTAAATAAAGGTGTGCACATGCAAAAGTTTAACATATTGAATAGGCATTATCCTTTGAACTTTTTTCATGATGGTCTTGTTCACATCATTGATACAAGAATGAATTGCAGATTTAACTCTTCCATGACTGGAGCAACCTGAAATTTTGCAAAAGCACTGTGCAAATGCTTAGGGAGCCTCGCATATATAAGAATACATTGACCAAACAATATTTACCTTAAGCATGTAAGCCATTGCATTCTCTTATATATGTGAGGCTCCCTATGAGAGACTAACAAAAATAAGAGAATGCACTGGCACAGGATCTTAATGCTGCTCCAGTCATGAAACTTTGAAAGGGTTAACTAAGTATCATAAAAGCTTTCCAATTATAATTTACAGGTATAATACTCCAGAGTAGCAATGCCTGTCTTCAAATTGTTAGTAGAATAATCAACTTCAAATGGTTAGTAGACTAATCAACAAGTCGAAACAAATCCCCAACTTTGCCTGCTGATTGTCACAAACAGCAGAAATGTAAAAATCCATTCAAATAATGAACAATTGTCAATAAAATTTTTCAAAGACCCAACTATTAACTCAGTGTACATGCTGTCGCGATGTTTAGTATTGTGTAGCACATGTGCGCTGGAGTTAGCGAGTAGTTTGTTTTATTATATTTGATGGGATTTCTTGTGGTATAAATTCCATTAACTACGTATTTGTACTTTCAAAGTCTCTGTGGAGTAATAAGACACAAACCTGGGAACAACAGTACTGAAAATAGTGTTTCCGTTTCAAACATGTTTACAAATGGAATATTGGGATGGGGTTCGACTAATCGACTTCTGAAAACCACTAATCATTTCAACATAAGAAACTAGTAGTAACAATGAGATGAGACTGTTCAATAGTTAAACCTTAGAATTAAATTTGAGTAAAGGTACAAAGAAGATCTAATGGGATTGTGGTACCAAATAAATAAATAAGCTGGTATTAGGTCATTCACATGTATGGCTATATACTATTTACAGGGACTGTGCACATTGAACAATATTCAACCTGCTAAAATTAATCCCCACCTCCCCACAAATCATCAATGTCTCATCCAATTTTCGTACTGGGATTACATGTTTTAGTGCCTAACTATCAGAAAATTTAGCTACACTACAGATTGAGAATTTCTATGAAACAATTGTCATACATACATAATCAACAACCCTAAACATATCAAATCCATACAGTAATGCTCTAATTAATCTCCCCGATGAATGGCAACAAGCCATATTTCCGACTAAATCCTGAAAAGTTACCCATAATTCTGCTGTGTTTAAGGAGTCGATTATTTAGAGCATTACTGTAAGTCTAACAGACTTCGTATTATTTTGGGTTAATGTTGTCTATTTTCAAGGTATCAAGTTTTTGGATGTTTGTTACCCACTAACCCTGGTTGGGTGTATTTTGTGAGCGCGATTTTGCAAGTTAATTAGGCTAATGACTCATTGAATTAAAATCAGCAACTTAAACTAATAGAAACTGGAACAATAAAGTCAAGTTGGGAGAATGAGATTGGGAATGTTCACACTGTAAATTGGGAACTTTGGAAAATGTTTTACCGGAAACGAAGGTATTATTTTTTTAGGCCTAATTATGTTTTCACAAAGAATTATAGCAAACACATTAGCGCGTCTCAATTTTGTTTCATTGTCACTTCCACTTTGTGCCATCATACTCCAAGTCTCCTTTGTATTGTGTTGTTTTAAGCCGTACTCCCGTATGTGGAGCTTATATGCACGAGGTGCGACATATGTAATTGAACCCCATGGCTATGATGGCATACTCCCTTAATTATTAGGTACACAAATACGAAACTAAGTGCCCCATTATATACCCGGTAGCTCTACACTGATTATATCTCATAAAATTTTCTTAGCGGGTTTCGTTACAAGCCGCATTAATTTTCAATGATAGATATGACAATTTTTCTTTTTCTCAAACTTTATTCGATACCTTGAAATGGATACAGATGTTCTCGATATATTATAATCCAAAATCTGTTCAGTTTCGATTGGCATACAAAACTATCGAATCAAGGGTATATAATCAAAATATCATTCAGCCCTCCCACCAAATCCCGTGGGATTGCATTGTTACTGATAAGTCATTATGGTGAATTGGTAATCCGTACTGTTTACTCTTTCCTGTTTCGTACAAACAAATGTCTTTTGTTTCATTGTGACTGAATCTATATCAAGACATGCTTACAAATATTGAGTGATCAAGTTGTAATGTCATTGATTGTTTTGACAAAGTTGTCTCTCCGATTCCTTTGATCTCCTGCGACACACGCACATTGAACAGAAAGCACTGACCACGAAGGGTTCAATATGCACAGCCTTGTATGATGACTTCTCCCGACAATCATTAACCCAACCCTTACTGTGCTGCATTTTATTAGTTAATTATTGAGTAAACTTAACCCTTCCATGACTGGAGCTTATTGAAATTTGGGGAAAACCCTGTGCCAATGCATTCTTAGATATTATGCGAGTCTTCCATATGGAGCCTCGCATATATATATAACAGAATACATTGGCCCCAACAATATTTACCTTGTCATTGTAAGCCATGCATTCTTTTAAAAATATGAGGCTCCCTATGGGAGACTCACATATATACATTTGTAAGAGAATGTACTGGCACAGGATCTTTAATGCTGGGCCAGGGTAGCTCCCGCCATGAAAGGGCTAACCAAGATTGTGGGGCGCACAACTTTTTAATTCCAGGAGAGCAATTGTGCGCCTGCAATATTAACAGCACAACAGGAACATCTACGTCTGTGAAAGATTAATTTACCAAGCATATTAGTGGTAATCACCTGCTTCCAAGTTATATGAAGTGCTTATATATATGCAGCAATCCAGTTTATATTTTGGATTTTCATTCCAAATTAATTACTTTATATATCCCTGATTGATAAGTCCACAGGAGCAAAACATTGCTTTCATTTTCATGGGAAGGACTGGATAGAAGGGTTCTAAAATTATCCATTCAAAGTTTGTTTGCAATGTATCTGAGAAATTATTTTCCCTATATTGAGGTATTAAAGATATGGATGGCCTTCACAATCGGTATTCCTGTTAAAAATAGTCACATCCATTAAAACCGCCATAAACCGAGAGAATATTAAAATATAGACCGGTTTTATTCTTATACCAATCATAAATATCGTATGTAACATATGTTATTGTCAAAATTGTACGCCTGATTAGTAAACAAAAGAGCATGTGATATGCAATACACTCGGCACCGGGGAGACCCCACAAAAAGTTAACTTTGGTTAAAATTGACACCATTATACTATTAATTTTTACAACGTAACGATATAGCACTCTCTAGTGATGAAACGATACGGGGGGTTATCGGTAAAAGCCGATAGCCGATATTTTCAGTAGAATTATCGGCCGATCTGATACAGATACCGATAAGTCTTGTATGTGAACAAAACTCCATATCAATTTGTCTTTTAAATTGCGAAGTATGTCAGCAAAGAACCGATAACCTGGGGGCAAAAAAAGTTTAGTTTACATTCCCCAATAACCCTGGCAAAATGATTTAATATTTCGTTGCATTCAAAAGATTTCCTCAATATTTGTTTGATTCCGTTACTGTGGCTTACTGAATCAGTCCATAATCCATTTGATTCAATGACTCAATTTCAATTTGCCAAATTCAATCTTTTTCAGAAGTTGAACTTGCGTTTAATAACAGCCGCATAAATTGTTGCCATTTTCTCTGCCCACGACAGCAGATACAAATCCTGCCCATAGAGCACTCTGATTGGTTCGGATGGTTCCATCAAACAAGTAAAGTCACCTCCTCCATCTTCAGTCATCGTATACCAGAACGTCAATCAATTTGAATTAAAAGCACTTTAAACACACGCACTTAAATGTTGTTAACACGTGATGTTTCTATATATTGAGGAATAGCGGTAACGACTGCGGCGACTTTAATGCAAACTGGTCAAGTGTGACTCATCTATTTATAAACAATGTGATTTTAGTTTATTGTGTCATCTGTCAACATGTGGCTTGTTAGCGATTCCTACTCGATGACATCAAATGCATGCAAATAATCGTTTGATCTTGCCGCCCGGCACCCGCCTTTGGGAAGATAATAACAATGTGACAACTTACTGTTGCATGTGGCGCGGAATTAATTCCACACCCCATGAATACATCACTAAATGATACATCAGTCATAGGAAGATTCCATTCCCACGCTAATGCCAGGGGTGTCAGTTATTTGCTTTCAACATGTGCTACTCGGCACTCGTTAGTCCAAGTCTTCTCGTACTAAAACCGGCTAAGATATTGGGATGGAGGTGCCGGTCTTTAGTCCGAGTTCCAGGCCCATGCATTCTTATGACACGACTTAAGCGTTAGTGACCCGCTCAAATAAAACCACAATTATATGAAATAAAATATCACAATTGCGGCAATAAACGGATATTTTCCGCAGAAGACATGCTATTTTATCTGAAACCCACATCAGTTGTGAATTTAAAACGTAATTTAATGCGAAAAGAGACATTTACCTCAATGTTTACAATTTTTTAAAAGTATGCGAACTCGGTTGACCTCGCGAACTGTGTTCGGCATTTTCCGTTGAAAATATTCCGTAGATTTTGGACAACAACGCAAATTACGATGAATTCTCCATTGTAATCGTAATTATGTGTGTCAATAAATAAAATAATAAATAGATTAATTAAACATTGGAGATATAAATGTAATACACTAAATAAATGAACCTTAAGTTTGAAAAGTCCCACTAAAACGGAAGAACTATATTTCGAAACTGTGTGATTCGGTTCTCCGATTATTTTATCAACACAGATGTCAAAATGCACATCACACGCATGGCAACTTGGCAAGTCAGACACAAGAGTTCTAATTTGCTCCAATTTTGACAAGTTGCTTGCGAAAATTGTCAACAAAACTACCGTTCTGATCCTCCATTATATCATTAAGTTTTTAGTGCGGGAATTGTTCTGAAAGCACATAGAAAACTGGACTTTCGGGCGATCGGTTTTCGCCATTTTTGTTCGGAAAACCCGCGCTATATATAGAACGGAAAGTAGAATTCCCAGAACAAACAGCGGATTATGCCGAACTTATTCGGACCACTTCGGCTTTCGGTTAAAACGTAAACAAATAGAGAAACAAATCGATGTTTGTGTCAATCAACCAGAATATTCTATGTGTAATTTAACATTAAAGTTAGATTATTATACACCATTATGACCATAAGATGTAAGCCTTTCCGATGTATATAGCATCATGTATTGATTTGCTAGGTAAATCGAGTAAAATACACCACAAATTCCCGCCACAGATCGTGGGCGTGAGTCGTGTCATAGGATTGGTATACAAGCGGTCTTGGACTAAAGACCGGCACCTCCATCCCAATATCTTAGCCGGTTTTAGTACGAGAAGACTTGGACTAGGCATTTGTAAGTAATTTTAACTGTATACAGTTTATGTTTTAACTTTTAATTATTAAGCGTATGGAACTACGGTACCTTTTGAAATGTTTATTTGGGTCATGAGTGTACCAGCAGTCTCCTGTCGATGTTGTCATCATGGTATATCACCGTATGTGATGGAGGGCTGACCCATGTGTAAAATAGTCGCTATTTTTTCGGGAAATTGGCGTCATTTATTTAATATTAAAGTAGGAATTGGTGTAACAACGTTCACAAAGGATGCGACATGTATCGGTCCACGATATCGGTCGGGAGACTAAATTTTGCCGATACCGATATCTTGCCGATACCACATATATCGGCCCGATCAGATACCGATAATCGGTACTACAACACTAGCAGTCGCTAATCCTCGCAAGATTTTGGTCACCGTGAATCTCTCCAAAAAAAATCACCATGGTTTTGTGTGTTTTGCTTATCGCACATTCTTTAAGTGCTGTATATAAACTAATGCTCACTTCACAGTGTGTCTTGTGGGTAATATCGCATTCATATTATCATTATACAATACTACATGTATTAGTATATTCTTGAGGAAATTCATAATTTGTTAACTTCTATTTCTGAATTATAACCTACAATCAAGGCCATCCATGCCTTTAATGAT
The DNA here is from genome assembly GCA_032622095.1 of Siphonodentalium dalli. NCBI lineage: Eukaryota > Metazoa > Mollusca > Scaphopoda > Gadilida > Siphonodentaliidae > Siphonodentalium > Siphonodentalium dalli. The sequence goes on along the minus strand of CP136064.1, from coordinate 63,465,482 downwards.
GCAATAATTATAAAATAAATATGAGAAAATATTGACAAATATACATTCCCCTTTTGCCCCTAATTTATTCAACATGGTGCATCTCTTCAAAACGTTCTGTGCTATACAATGGTTCAGAAGCACACACAATAGTAATTTTGAGTCAAAAGTCCCTTGTAATTGTTTCCTTTTTTTTTTTCATGAACTGGAATACGAAATGTTTAATAACTACTTTAATTAATTACTGTTTTTTATTGAAAACTCAGATCTAAAACATTTTGAGTGAAATTTTGAGTGAAACCAGAAGTTCTCCTGTGTGCTTGGGGAATAATGTAAAAGCTTTTTCAAAATGAGTTTTCACAGAAGGTTTTGACATTTTAGGCGTTACCAGTCGAGAAGAAATATAGCAACTTCCTCAGCCCGAGAAGCACATACAACAGACTTAATTAAGAGCAATTCAAAGAACACATTGAAAATTATAAATATCACTTCTACACACTTATTTACTATCGTGAAACTAGTTTCTATTCTTCACCTTGAGGCGTTTGGCTGTAATGAGGTATATTGTACAAAGGTAGCTCCCCAGTCACAAAACTTAAATGTTGCTTTAAGTTCTCATCTTGTTCTTTTGACATTGTCTCAGGATCTGAAATGAATATAAGTGAATCAGAAGATTTTATACAAAATACATCTGATATTGTTAAGTGTTTAGAAGTACTAGCAGCAGGGCATATTCTACTTGGGGCACGACGAATCGCCAATTTCAACATGTACTCCCATTCTGCTTGTCTGAGTGATCGCCTGCTTTCTTTTTGAAATTCTTTATTTTTGGACCACTTGTTGGTTTTTCTACAGTTTTGCTCGCTTTCTAAGCATTCTCTTCTCCTAGTCTCAGAGCCATAGTGGTCTGCTCTGAGGTTTTACTATTTTTGATGGTATATCCTTGTCCATAGATGTTTTCAGGTATTCTTTCAGGATGTTCCTTAGGTCATTGATGTTAGCACCTTGGTATTTTTCATGGTAATCTTTCCAGAAATGAGGGATGCTTTAGTTTTAGTATTTTTTTTTCTTGTAGATGTAGCATTTCCTTGGTGGGGTTGGAGAAGGCCCCAAGCTAGGAGGCGACTGGGGCAAAGTTTTCACCTTCAAGTCGGTGACTTCGCCCTGGGATGTCCGCAAGGCGAAAATGAAGTCTCCTTCCAAATTTGGAAAAACTAGCTTGGGGATTTACAGTAATTTTACCAGTGGAGATTTGACTGTTATACAAAAAAATATAGTTTTAAAACTGTTCTAATGAGGCATTTTTAATTATACATAGTACATTGTGTACTGTATCCACATATTCTAATAATATTGAGTGCTTTTGGAAACGGCAAATAGCGCTTTGAAACGATTTTTATGATGAGCTTCAAGCCTTCAACTTCAAGTATGTCTTAAGAGCCTAAAGAGGACTGCACTCTACTTTGTTCCACCGGGTCATTTTGTAACTGCAAATTGTATAGCCATGCATGGTCACCACAGCGCATGTGGTAGCCAATGTAAACAAAGCATGCTGTCTTTTTAATGTCTATGCTTTAACTCTAAATATATCCATGAATTTTTAATGTTACAAAAGTAGTTTGTGTCCGACTCCGTTTCCCAATCAAACTTTTTACGTTTTGATTGATGTAATAAATAAACCGTGAAAAATAGTATGTTTTTTTTAAGTCTTTCCACTTCTCTCTATTTTGGGCTGAAGTCTCCCTAAGATCTCCAGAGGGAGAAGTCAATTCTCTGTTTCAACCCCTAGCTTGGGCCCTGGTTTGGAGTGTAATGTGGCTTCAGTTTGATGTGTTACCATCTTGTGATCTGATATCCCTGGTAAACTTGATGATTTCACATGTAGGATTGGCGGTGAATACCAGGGCGTGCATGTTCCTTTCTCTGGTCGGCTCTCAGTGTACTTGAGAAAGATGATGTTCACTTATTGTGTGAGTCAGTTCTGTCTGGAATTCTTGTCTTGTCTTTCCGCTGGTACGCTTTGTGCATCCCAGTTAAAAGTCTCCAGTCAGGATCACTTCTTTATACCCGGTAGTGGTTGTTTGCAACTATCTTTATTTAAAGACATATTATGTACTTGTTCGGGTACGTGAAACTGATAAGTTAGCATTCAGGTGCTATGCCAACTGGAGGAATGTAGCATTCTACTAACATCACCAAAAATCTCAAGCAAATCGACCATACCACTCCATAGAAAAAACACTGTCTGAACTATGCTAAATTGTAAATATTTAATACTCGAATCGGGATGCTTCTATCGGCGATAAACTAACGAAAACGATTTCGCTATCGGCATTCACTGCATTTATTTAATATATAAGAATGACGGTGTGTGTTATCAATTTAGATATAATATTTGTAAAAATAACTACATTGAACAAGATTATTCTCCATTTCGATTTGATCACCCTACCGGAGTGTTTCACATCACTTTAAGGATTTTGCTAGTTCCCTCCACAGTTTGTACATGTCTATGTGGCATGTAGAAGCAACTCACCAGGAAGTTTCATTGGCCCTATGCTTTTAGTTTTGTCGCAGTTTTTACCAGCTCTGGTTGTTCTACTGATGTGCTGTTCATGTCAACCATTATGAAGACACTACACCATTGGCTGATCTGTCACTTCGATAGATGGTGTATCTTAACTATCTTTCTGGGAATACTTCACTGCTTTGAACTGCGTCCTGTTCGGGTGGTTTTCCAGGTTATATGCCATTCAGCCAGACCTCAGTTCTACACACAATGTCAGGTTTAATGCATTTGCATGCTGCCTTCAGTGACTGCGTCTTTTCCTTTGACATGACAGTTTGTCAGGATACTCTCAGGCTCCAAATAAAAGTGCAGTCCCAAATTATAGTACAGGGGGCAGTGAAAGATCCAGGGATTTTTTGGACAATTATATTCCGAAGGCATATCCTGAAGGCCTGAGCGGAGGAAGGTTTGGGAGGGGGTGACCCCCTGCTGATGGTGGGGGTACGTTCTTCCCCTGGAAAATATTTGAAAATCCATTGCATTGAGAGCTAATCTAGACTAGGGCTCTTTGAGTCAGTATTTTGAATTTTACTGAGAGGTCAATTTGATCAAGTTTCTTAAGCATAAACTTTGGAAATGTTTATTATGTATAGATTGGAAATGCTTATAAGTTATTGTCAGATATCCTTTGGTTCAATGGATTATGCTTATCCTGATTGAAATGAGACTTACCATTATCACTCTAATTTATATAATAGGCTATTTTCTAAAATTCAAGTGAGAGTCACATACATAATATACTAGTACAGAAAAAATGTCTATTAAGTTAGTAATTACTATTAGTACTATTCTCTATCACTCCATGTTAATTTTTCGTTTGGTGTTATGAGATCCCACCTGATAACCAGGTTGATTTGATCAAAATTGTCACTGTTCCTGTACTGTATTCGATTGAATGATAACAAACCTGTACTCAAAACTATTTTAAGTTTTCACAGATGAAAGCTAGATAAAGCCAAACATACAGTATGATTCCAACTATTAAACTTAATCTTTTTGTAAACTTAAATGTCTTATGTCAATATATATAAATATATAAATGTTTTGCATCTTGTTATGATATGAATTGGGACCTAAATTGAAACAAAAACAAAAACATTTTCATCCAATTTTTTTTTTGGGGCGCCTGAGTTTGGGCACCCAAACCGGTAAACGGTATGAAAAACGGCCTGGATATGTCCCTGGGGGAAAATTCAATTGAAAGTTAATAAACGTGCAGACCCAAATAATAGTACAGGGGAGCTCTGAGCAAAACATCAACATACTAGTAGCTGTGGTCAAACAAATTATTTTTTATAGTATGTCAAGTATAGGAATCAACATAGTATGTGTCATGTGGTGTTTTATTCAATATTTAAATGTTCATATGTATGCCATATACTTGAATATGTACATGCATAAAGTTATAAGTTCACCATTTTGATATCAGAATCATATAGAAATCTTGAGTTTGTGCCGATTTCAATTTTCATAGCCTCAAAATTAATGTTCTGCTTTTCGAATATATTGGATGATGCGAATTATATTTTTTTATGTTTGGACTGATGGTGATGGGGTTAAATTCTAGGTTTGTAGTGGGAGAAATCCAATGATGTTGAGACCGAGTCCAGAGTGCTATTATTTCTGTTCAATGGTTCGTAGCAGCTGTTTTCGATACCAGAGGTCACAGGCATCACAGCAGGCTCCATCTATACTCCAGGTTTAATACTATATAGTGCTTCGCAGTATGCACATGGGAAGATCTTTGCAGGTACTAGTATTTTCCTAGGATCTGCTCGATGTCTCCAGCTTAGGAGTAGTATTTAGTGCTTTTGTTGTTCTTTGATATACTCTTGAGTGCATAATAAACGTACATGTACGATTATTAAAATCGAGGTAAAATTCCCACCTGTACGATCATTATTTGGTCCTGTACGTTTATTAAATTATTAACCAAAAGAAATAATTCACCAATCTTAAATTGTGTTATTCATAGATAAATGAACTCTGATTGATGACGGTGATCAGCACACTGTAGATTCACAGACCTGGCTATCCATTGAAACTATTTCTGTCACATGGCATCAGTAAACCAGTCAGATGGTGCGTTTTGTTGGGATGTATGGTACTAATATTTCCAGTCTGTACGTTTATTCCGCCCTGTACTATTATTCAGTTACGCGACATTTTCCAACCTGTACTATTATTCCACCCTGTACTTTTATTAGGCACGCAAGAGTAGGGGCCCATTGCATGTCATTTGAAAGTATACTTTGGTCACCTTATAATAGATGCCCTATTCTGGGATCCCATTCTGGTCTAGCGGAAAACCCAAGATTTGATCAACGATGTAGTTAGTGTGTGTATATTTGAGCCCCTTAGAATTACAATGCAAACAAACTTCAGCCCAAAATGTTCTCGACAGGGAAGTCGTGCGAGATTGCCATGTTATCCAGTATACTACCCTCCCCCACCCCCATTTTTTGGGGTATAATATTTTTAAATGTTCCCGGACCTTTATTTTGAAATGTTTCTGGACCCCTGTGGCTGTGCTCGGGATGCAGATCCTGCCACAGCTGCTAGTTGTCGAGAACTAAACAAACCCATGGAATTATATGCATTGATCACTTACTTGTCATTCGACTTCAAGGAATATTGCAACTATTTATGTTACTTCGGAGACTGCAGTTATCAAAGTTATCATTAAAAATAAAAGCCATGACTAATTGACTTGTGAAGTTGTGTTGTGACTAAGTTGCAGAATTTCCAGGTTTTTAATAATAAATATCCACTAAGCTTTGGCACAAGAGACCTAGCATTATGTGAGCTGTCAAGGGGGTATTTACTTAATCATCGACTGCAACATTACTTACGTCATTCAACTTACATTACATTTACAAGCAGGACGGACAAGCACGAAAATATGCAACTTTCTTCCCCAGAAAAGTCTAAATCTGGAATTTGGAAACGGCAGTAATTTAACGGGAAGATCGAGTTTTATCACATAATATGAGGGGGGAATCGACAAAATCGTCAAAATTTATCAATTCTTTATTTGGTTAGGCTCGAATAGATGTTGCTCGCATATCGGCCAGGAACCGGCGGAATGCGCTCATTATATAATTTGCATAATTTATTCGTCTACCACGAACAACGCATTTCAGCAATCGAAACCACAGCAAGCGGAATTATTATTCACAAAATTGTCAAAGAAGCAATATCCATCCACCTTTGAAAATAGCCAATCCTTTTTTATCGCTAGTCGATCTACACATTTCTACCCCATGGCTCGAGTGTGTAAATTTATTCGCAGCTTTATTTTGCCTTATGGATTTCTACCAATTCGCAAAATGAAGAACAACCTACCATCATGTTGTCCGCTCTTCTTTTCATTGGTTAAAAGGTAGGCACGTGATAAGCCTCAGTCTGAAGCAGGTGCGCGAACGAAAGCACGTTGTTACAACTGTACTGATTGGTTATTTATTTTCAGACTTCCGCATGGAGAAAAAAAGGTCTAGAAAAGTTGTAATTGATGAAATTAAACAGAAAGCGAAAGAATTTACGAAGAATAGAAAGAATGCCAACAATCTGATAGATATTCTGTCTCACTCTGAGGTTATAAAAATAATTTCCATGGATCTCTTTACGAAAAATTTAAATTTTTGATAGTAAAGTTGTCAAGACAGTGGCAATTTTGTAAACAAAACCACGTGTATTCCATCTCAGTCTCTTTTTCAGTATCATATACACTGCAGGGATCAGTTCACGTGTTAGACATTAATGGTGCTTAATGGGACAAGTTAATATCTTTTTGTTACATCTTTTACACTACCAGTATTCGACACACAATTAGATTTTGACTAACTTAAACATTTTGGCCAGTCGTGTACCAATAATATTACCATATATATTATATATATATAGTCCATACTAAAGTCTAAACAATGAACACAAGTAAAATACCGTGCAGTACATATAGATTCCATACAGACTACAGTTCACTCAGTAACAGGTCACCTTTTGAGTCAAGTTTGAGCTATTGCCATGGGTTGATATCAATCGTCCCAGCTCGTCAGTGGATGTGGGTGTACGTCGGTACGTCTGTCAACAATTTCCATTAGCACAGGCTACAAATGTGAACTAGTCATTTTTCGACACACAAATAGATTTTAAACAATGTAATAGAACATCCGTCGTTCAACAATTTTCCATTAACACACCCTACAATTCACATCTTCTGATCATCACCAAACTTCAAATTTGAATCCATCGGCAGCCCATATTTAGGTGAAATGTTTGAATGAAAAGTAGCATACTGGTCTCTTGCTCTTGCAAAACATGGTCAGGGTATTCTGAAAAAAATTAGAACTCTGTCAGATACCAAGTTTGTCAGGCTGAAAAGTCTCATTCGAGATCATTGAATAAAGATCCGAATGCCAAATGCTGACCTACCCCATCCCAACATTTGTCCACAGGTATGTTGTCATGGGTGCAGTACGCTGTCCGATCGGGTGCAGACATTAATGGCCGACCCATGTACATGCCTCGGTATGTGCATGTTAAAGATCGCTACTGGAGTCACCACAGGGTTATAAAGTTACTCGACCATGGTAGCTACCTGGACCTCTTCATAATCTTCAGTAAATTTAAGGCATCAGAGTAATATGTAGAAGAAGTAAAAGCCCTTGACCTGCTTTACTGTACTTTTATTTTACTTTCATTATCATTCCAGTGAAGGATCCAGGGATATTTTGGGGACACCTGTTTTTCGGGCAATGATATGCCATAGGCATATCCTGAAGGCTTGAGTGGGGTACAAATGTAGGTGCGGGAAGGGGTGTCCCCCTGCTAATGGTGGGGGGTCCGGGGGTTCGCCCTTGGACAAATTTTGAAAATCTATTGCATTGGGAGCTAATCTAGGGCTCTCTGAGTCAGTATTTAGAATTTTACTGAGAGGTCAATTTGATCAAGTTTCTCAACTTTGGAAATTTTGTATGGGATTGGAAATGCAGATATCAGATATCTTTTGGTTCAATGATTATGCTTATCCTGCTTGAATGAGACTCAACGTTATCACTCTAATTCACATACTAGGCTATTTTCTAAAATTCAACTGAGAGACGGCATAATATACTACGTGAAACAATGTCTATTAAGTTAGTAATTACAATTAGTACTAATATCTATATTAATTATTCATTTGGTATTATGAGATCCCACCTGATAACCAGGTTGATTTTATCAAATTGTCACTGTTCCTGTACTGTATTGTGGAATTTCACTTGAATTTGATTGAAATACTGAAGTCTGAAGGCTGAATGCTAACAAACCTGAACTCAAACTATTTGAAGTTTTCACAGATGAAAGCTAGATAAAGCCAAACATACTTTACAGTATGATTCCAACTGTTAAAGTTAAATCTTTTTTGTAAACTTAAATGTCTTTATGTCAATATAAGTAAATATATAAATGTTTTGTATCTTGTTATGATATGAATTGGGACCTGAATTGAAAAAATGATAATAAAAAAAAAAAAATAATTTGGCGCCTGAAGTTTGGGCGCCCAAACCGGTAAACGGTATGAAAACCGGCCTGGATATGTCCCTGCATTCTATTCATTGCTCCTACCCAAGTTGAGCTACAGTGTCATTGACACTTGAATTATTTGTGTAGCCAAAGCTTGGCATACTTTAGTAATGAATTTTATGTATGAGTAATTAAGAGCCCGTGAGATTTAAATTTGTATTGTGGTAGACATGTATTCATGTATTACTACAAGCAAAAACATTTTGAAGCTACCGGTATCATATTGGAGAATTGTTTTGAAAATTTACAGGCATGTTTAGGATCATTGCCTCTAGAGCTATCGAAAATCATGGCCGCTGCCAGCCATCTTGGATTGTATTATTGCATGCATGACTAAATCGTTTGGCACACCCTACAGGTCTCATCTCTCATCTGATCACCACCAAACTCCATATGGATCTTCAGGGTGACCTCTAGATGAGGGCCATCATGATCAAAGTTTTCCGAATTTTGTTGAAAAACATGGCGGCCAGTGTCCATCTTGGATTTTACTCTTTGTATGACTAAATCATTTGGCATAACCTCCTGTCATCATCAAACTTCATTTGGATATTTGGGGTGACCTCTAGATGGGAGCCATCAATTTTTTCCAAAATTTGTTTAAAACATGGCCGACAGCAACCATCTTTGATTTCAAATTTTAATCCATCGGAACACCCTGCAGCCCGCATTTATTGTTTTGAAAATATACAAGCTAAATCTTGGATTTTACTATATATATACATCTCTTCATGGTGACATCTAGTATTAATTAGACATTTCATCTTTCCACATTCCTAATCCCTCCATTGACTGTAACTCATGAAATTACCCCCCCCCCCCTCCAATAATACACCCATTGTTTGAGGGATGGGTGAAACCACTGAAAGGTCTGCTAAATATCTAAGCTTGCCTACAGTACTTAACATATAATAGAACAACACTTACATATATATTTGTTGAGATTAGTTAGAAATCAGCACCTTGCTTGAGTGCGCTATTTTATCAATTTTTTACCCCTGACATTCTGAAAGAAAAGGGGGGACTATAGAAACGGGCTCTATCCATCCGTTGGTCCGTCCGTTGGTCCGTTCGTTTGTCTGTCCATCACACTTCTGAGTACATTCAGGGTGTAATCATCTCCTCCTACAGATTTCATCCCAGAGATTTGAAACTGCAGAAAATTGTTGCCCATATATTGAAGATGTGCAACATGTATTAGTCCAGGAGATCGACCCCAAGAAATAACAAATGTTGCTCATTTTGACGGACAAGTGCTATCCGGTCTAATTTTGTAGTAAAATATATGTAGATTACGAAAATCCATGATAGCAGTGGTGAATTTGTAGCTTAATTGGCGAAAAATGTGTTTTTATTGACCTACCCGATGACCGAAAATGAAAGAATTTTCTGGCGACGTCATATTACTACTAGTCCGGGAGCTAATATGGGTATCCTTGCACCCACTGGGACTTAACTTCTCCCAACTCATTTTGTTCCTTATTATGTCCTTCAACTTTTAAGCAATGTTAGCAAGAAAAATAAGTGGCCGTATAGACTCCAGACAAAATGGCGTCCATCATGGTCGCCGTTTTTCAGACCAAACCCTAAGTCAGTTTTATGCAAATTATAGCGGTGAAAATCTTGTAAAATGTATACAAATGTATATATTTTCGTGAAGCTAAGACATAATGTCACTTTTTTGGGGCAAAATTGAAACTCACCATTCAAGATGGCCACCAATATGGCCGCCGGAAGTTGAAAATATGACTTTTTTTTACAAATATCTTCTAGATCGATTCATGCTGTTTGGAACTGGTTGAGTAATGCTACTTTATTTTGTATTTTGTGTAACTGATCATTGGGGCAATTAAATATGCACTTTTTGGGTTCCTAGCCCCTTCCGTTCCCTCAAAAATTCGAATTTACAGAACGCAGTATAAAATTTCACAAAAAAATCATAATTGGGATTATAGTCATATTTTAACAAGAAATGAACAGAACTTTGTAATGTAAGTGATGCATATGATTATACCTATGAATATTCCAACTCACTGGAACCAAAATTCTTACTTTGGCTCAAAATGGCTGCCAAAATGGCTGCCAAAATATGGAAAATGATAAATATTGCCCCAGCGTGTTCTGCAATCGATTATAAGTTGTGGATGATGTACAAAATAGGCTATTCTGCCTTCTATACATTGAATACTAACATGTCTGATGTGCCATGGTTAATTGTTACTATTGTCACCACTGACATCACCAAAAATATTGGACTTTTCTCTCAAAAACTTGGCTTAAATATCGGCAAAAATTAACTTTTCATGTTTAGACCATTTTTGCAATTAAAATGTAACTATCTTTGGGTTGAAAGGTGTTTATTGTTTTGGTCTATATTAAATGTGTCACACTACGGGGTTTATAGACCAAATTGTTCGCCCGATTTTGACAGAACTCTATACTCTCATTAAGTAGACATGAATAAACTTTTTATATGCAGCCTGTGTCAGGGAGGACGCAGTTATATAGGGGTGGGTGTAATATAGTGTGTCATTTTGACATATTTCTCGATGGGTTAATATATAATCCTATGTTATTATGGTCTGAAATGACTAATATCGAGATTTCTTGTGACCATTCAACGTTTGATACCATTTGATGTCCCGATGGGGTATATTTTAGAAGTTCTGACACGTCACCAAGCTTCGGTACATGTCACGAAGCTTCGGTACATAGGATGAAAAACCGCCACAGATTTGGGGTTTATGATGCAAGGTCACATTTTTCGCCAGATTTCGACAGAACTATATGCTCTCATTAAGTAGACATGGATAAACTTCTTGTATGTAGCACTGTGTCAGAGAGGAAGCAGTTATATAGGGTGGATGTAATATAGTGTGTCATTTTGACATAATTACATCATGGTTTAATATATAATTCCATGATAATTACAATCTGAAATGACTGATATCAAAGTTTATGGTGACCATACAACGTTTGATGCCATTTGACGGTACGTGTCACGAAGCTTCGGTAAATTGTATGAAAAATCGCCACAGATTGGGATTAACGATGCGAGGTCACATTTTCGGTCAGATTTTGACGGAACTGTATACTCTCATTAAGTAGACATCGATAAACTTCTTACATGTAGCCCTGTGTCAGGGCGGGAGCAGTTATATAGTAGGTGTAATATAGTGTGTCATTATGACATATTCCTCGATGGGTTAATATATAATGCGATGCTAATTATGATCTGAAATTATTAATATCCGGGTTTCTGGTGACCATTCAACGTTTGTTACCGTTACCATATGATGTCATATGCTGGTATATTCCTGGAGTTCTGACACATCACGAAGCTTCGGTACATGGCACGAAGCTTCCGTGCATTGGATAAAAAACCGCCACAGGTTTGGGTTTAAGAATGCATTGTCAATTTTTGTTTTGCCACAGCACTGGGAGATAAGTACCCAGGGTCACATGTTTCTTCTGATTTTGATAGTACTGTATACTGTTATTAATAAAGATACACCTTGACTAACTTCACGTTGAATGAACCAGTCACAGTATAATTTTCTATTATTGAACATTTAACTTGAATGTCTCGAATAATCGGTACATTCATGTTTTTGTTTCGACGTCGACTGTATGCATAAAACTGATTTAAATATAGTAATATATAAATAATAATTAATGTACCGAAGCTTCGTATCTATAGGTTACAAACACCTAATTATTTTCCATAGGCGACAGTGTTAACTAAAAGTCCCGTCGGCTATGGGTTAAGCCTATTTGAACTTCAAGTGGTCAATTTTCCCTTAGCACGTCATCCGCTGCACCAGTATGTGACAACAAACGCGCCATTTTCGGTATTTTTTTCAAACGATAGTCTTGCATTTCCACAACTACCCCATTTACTGCACAAAAATCAGCAGCATAAACATATCCAGACCCCTTCCGTAACTTCTAGATACCACCAGACTCTTCCTGGAAATCTAAACATACACGATCGCCATATCTACGTAGGCTATGATATTCTGTTCCAGATTAGCGATATTTCCCTCAATGATAATCAACCAATCAGCAGCCAGATTGTTTTATTATGCTGACTCGAGTTTCAAGAAGCGTAACTCTATAAAATTAGTTGCCTGTAACATATAATTGTAAAGAAAATCGAACTTTGATCATGTAAACTGCGCCAATTTTACAAAAAAAGCTTTACTGTGATACGATAGAAATATAGAAGTCATTGGACATCCTATTATCTCCCAGTGGTCCTTTGACCCACATACCCCGTTTTAAAATTGACCATTTTGGGGGGGGGGGGGTAAGAAACAACACCGATACTCGATTCCTGATAACTCTGGAAGCACAGTTTAGTAGAAAGATACTAACGTCTCATGTCATGCTTGTTATATACATATATACTACATAGTGTCGCATGCCCCATGTCCATCCACTCTCTAATCGGAATATTATGACCACAAATGTGACCACACCCAAAATTCAGGGTTTTTCATCATAATTTAATTTGTAAAATCCGACTCGCGTGCATAACGCACAGGATAGAAAGGCATATGTATACGTTTTGGAAACTAGTTACGTATATGTACCATATGCCTTAAGAAATTTATCCAATTTTGAACAGTACAATGTTTAATTGGATTTGAATTAGACCCCCCTCAACTTAGAAAACAAGTAGAAACCTTCTTAAATCCATGTAAAACATTGTAGAAGCCAAGTTGTAAATTATTTAACAATATTAAAATAATTATGGTGAATTTTAACCTTAAAATCATACTAAGATGAAATGGTTGCAATTTGGACGATTTTGCTTTAAAAAGTAAAATAAATGGTAAAAAATTGAAACAAAAACATTTCAATTCTTCAATTTTTTAGCACAATTAGTTATTTAACATTATTAACACAATTACTATTCAACATAATCACCAAAATCATACTAAAATGAAATCTTTACACATTGAAAAACAAAATGAAAATTTTGGGCTTAAAATGTCGAAAAATGCCCCAAAAATCTAAAAAAAAAACAAAGAAGGCTACAAATTTGTTCTTGCTATCATGATTTTTCTTCATTACCATACCTAAAACATTAAAAATAACATGGTCGCAGCTTGTCCGTCAATATGAGCAACACTACCTCCCGATCTCCTGGACTATATATAGATGACGGAAAAATTATTTTTTGACGGGGTTACCCTTTTCTGTATGAGAGTACCTTCATGGTGTAATCAACTCCTTTTACAGTTTTGATCATAAATATTTGAAACTTCAGTGTACTGTTACCACATATTGGAGATGTGCAACTTGTATATAGATGACGGAATTTTTTTTTTTTTTACGGAGTAATCAATTCTCCCAACACGTAATGAAAAATTTAGTCTCTACTATCTCTATTTTGAATTTTTCAATTTATTTTTGTATTTCAGTCAGATGACGATGAAGTTCTCCTGGCCTGTATTCTGTCGTTCCATAAAGTATTTTTGCAACTCATATCATCAAAGGATTTATATTTGGAGAAAGAATTAACAAATGAGGATCGTAAAGGTAAGGTGCATGGATATGACCACATGCAGTATGTGAGTGTAAAGTAAATGATGGTTGTGGCGGAAAACTGTCATATTGTACCCTGAAAATACGCACAGGGTCTGCGGATAGGGACATTGCCCACCTAATTCGAGATCGACACAGAAACAAAGTGATTTAGGTGCATGTCGTCTTGTTTTTCGTCAAGATAACACATCACGAAGTGCATGCAATCACAAAAATTGAAGCACAAAGTTGCCAATTTTCAATTTTGGATGTATTCTGTTTAGAACAGATGTTCATTATAGAAATTCTGTGCTTCGAAAACCGTGACAGTGATAAGTCGCCGACTGCATGCATTTGTCATTTGCCTTGGCAATTTATGGTTTTTCTACAAGGTGTGTGATGGCTTGATGCTTGAATTTATCATTTTGTCAACATATTGGTAATCATTACTAATCACTCATGCTATTGTTAAAAGAATCAAATAAATAATATACACTTCTTAATTATTTTAAATGTGAATCTTTGATTATCTGCTCAATAAACAAACTAACTAATATTATTAATTCGTGTTGTGCACAAGTTTGAATTTGACCGGTTTCTATAACAATATAAAGCAACCGCATCAACAAAACACATCGCGATGACAAACACCTATGGCCATTACATCATCCAATGCGACAAAAACATGCTATAGAAACCTTTGACTTAGATTAACAGCAACTCTTATAAACAGCCTGCAAGTCTTGTCTGAATTACCCAAGGTGTAATAGACTGCCCAGGATGCCATATCTACCAGAGAGACCTTAAAATGTGCATAGAGTGCAAAATTGGAATACAGCAGCCATTTGAGCTTCCTTTTTTGGGGTTGCTTCGTGGACATGTGATATTGACTTCGGACTTTGAGTTGCAATGCATGCTAGCCGTCACTGGCCAGGGGTTCGAATTCCACCCAATCAAAAACAAATTTGAACTGTCTCAAAAACCCATGCAGATTTTTAAATATGTTAACTTACTACATGATTAGCGATGTTTGATGGCAAATCTCTTTAAAGGATTTATTCGGTCTAGAAACTACAAAACGCAATCGGAAAGCCCTCCCTGTTGTGATTAAAATGATCCAAGTCCCATTCCGATCGCATAATAAATAACCCGTAAAATAAATAAATAATACCACCACCGGTATTCGGAGATTTCCGTGACTAAACTACGAGTGACGTAGTTGTGGGAGAGCAAATTATAAACACAGATTCGGAGCCGGAGTTTATTATGCTGACTACGATGACGTAATCGTAAGTCAGCCGATACTAAAATGCGGAGTGGTATGTGCGCGTGTTGTGTATAGATTACGTCGCTATTCAATGTGTTATCTAATTAAAGAAGATAGTGTGGCCGCTTTGGCCGTTTATCTGGAATAGAAAACAATAATTATGTGAATAAAGTATTAGTAGCGCCTAGAATGGTTGTTTTTGTAGCCATTAATAACATGCCGCCACGTGTCTGCTTTGTTGAATAGAAGGCAGTAGTGCTTCGATTCTCGTATTCACTCGGTGATTTGTAATCACTCAGTGACTATTCATCAGTGTCAGTCGCGAACTTGTTTGCACTGTAAAATGTCCCAAAGTGAATATAAAGGGCGACAGATGATCCAGACTTTCATTTTTAGATAATGTAGGCGCGCAGAGTCCCGCTCGCTGGGTTTTGGCCAGGCGCGTGGTTTCTATCAAGATAAAATAAACAGCGGAAATACATTCATAAATGCCGCGTAAATTGAATTAATTTACTCACGATCGATGTCCAGTGAATCTCTTTGATGGTTTAACACTGCTTAATCCACTATCCATAAGCACAAGTGAATGTTACACACTATATTTTATATTCTACATGCTCCTATATTAAATGTAATTCCTAATTATTAATAAGGAATCAATTTAATACTCCGATTCCATGCTGACAGAATAAATATCAACATCTCCCGGCCACGTGGTCTCGCTTTGATTTTCCAGGAATTTATGTGACGTCATAAGCCATACATAGAAATGTATTTTTAGCTTCGAATCATTCAGTCTCAGACAGATAGTGCATTTGACACGTCACACCGTGTGACCTCGTCTGGGTAGACACTGAAAATAGCGTTATCAGGTTCGCTCTCTGTATTTGGCCTAGGTGCGCAATCGATCGCTCGCTGGTTTTCAGTTTTAGCCGTGCGATCACACCCCATTTGTGTTTAATTGTACTCCTATAGCGCACAACGGGATGACACTAGTGTGTGAACTAGCTTCCCAAATTGGTACCATACAACGAAGAAGAAGCTATATGGCCTAACTTGTATTCTTTTAGAAACAGTTAAATTAATTTCGCACGAAATTCCGCTCGCTCATTGCATTTCTGCATAAATTATTCTCATTTCACACAACTTTTATCGCCTCAAAGTGCATTTTAGCCATCATTATTCGTTATATAATCCAACATTCTAGCAAATCCAGTTCATTATATAGCACATTCAAACAGTTTTATTTCGTGATCGCTATTTATCGTAAAGGCCTAGCTAATTAACCGCCGACTGCAATATTTTACACGTAATTTATTAACTTGTTACGCGTTTGGTGGAATTATTTTAAGCTCCACCCACCGCTGTCACCGGTAAGCGTCGATGCAGATGATCGGTCATGTGACTGCATTGTGGTCATGTGATCGCACTCACATGATTTATTCTTCGGATATTTCCGCGATTTTTTTAATATCATAATAATAAAAATACTATCCGCTCGATTTTGAATTTTCTTGGCGAAATGGGTCTGTTAGACATATATTATTAGTATTATGACGATAATTTTTTTTTTTTTTTTACAGACTAATTCCTTTAACAGTTTTGTCTCTGGTACATAACAATGGTTTCAACACACAAAATTTTGTTATTGGAGAAAAATCAAGAAAGAATATAAGAAAAAAGTTTATCTATTCTCCATGTTAGTGGTGATGTTTTAATTGTGCAGACTTTTATATATTTGGAATAAATAATGGATTCTTTAACTTTCTTTATAAAATGTTAATTATCACCCCACCCAAAAATTATTCGGGGGGGGGAGGATATAGCAATGGGGTCTGTCTGTCCATCCGTCAAGGAGTGTCCAAAACAAGGTCGCAAATTAGGCCTGTGCATACTTTATTACCAGGGTTACAGTCCTATGATTGTAATTTTTTGCCATTTAACACCCACGAAAAATTGTATGTGGTTTATTTCAAACAATTATCAATGGATTTGAAATATTTTTGGTATGTTAGTTCACAACAGTAATTTCTTAAATGAGTTCGCCAAACAAGGTCCAGCCATACATTTTTACCAGAGTTACGGCCCTTTGATTGTAATTTTTTGGCGTTGCAATTTAAATTTTAAGCTCAAACTAAATCAAATATTAACCATTATCAAACAAATATTAACTAATTTCAATTATTTTTTAGCAAAGTTTGAAAATGCCCATCCCCAACTATGCTCCCCTAGGCTGGGGATACAGCAGTCGCTGACGGCTTGTTTTCAATAGGCATTGTAAATGCACATTTTCAAAAACAAAACAAAACAATATACCGGATGGCGTACATGCTGGAGCAAGTTATGTACATTTTTCATTTTAATATTGCATCAATTTATAGGTTACCCTCCTTTTCAGGGGACATGTGCCCGGAATTATGGAATTCTTACATTGTCTTTTATGACCAGGAAGTTTAACTATTATTTCTTACGTTTCAGATCTATCAAAAGAAGAAAAATATAAACTGTGGGTGAGGGAAAGATACTCTGAGGCAATAGAAAAACTGATTGCAGCATTACTCAGTCAAAATGACAAGGTCCAGGTAATTAATACTTCAAATACTCTAAGGGTACAGATAGTTCACTTGGAGAATGTTCAGATAATAATTTCAATGATAAACCTTTGAAACTGGTAGATGACACTATTATAGCAACTCCTATATCTCAAGTTTCTATAGTTGAAACTGTATCTTTCTAGTGTCTACTAGCTGAATGCTATACAATCACTTCTGAACTTTGCCTTTGAATCTAACATTCACAGGTATGTAGTTCTTGTAACAACTTGTTCTGTGTTTGTATTTTGTCCTTGCTTCAAGTCCACTATATTTTTAGCTCAACGGATCATTATGAAATTTGTCATAGCTGTTGACATTGACATGTAGATGGGAAACGAGTCATTTTGGGGTCATTCGGCAAAAAAACATGGCCGCAAGGGGCCATCTTTGATTTCAAAACTCAATCCATTAGCACGGGCTACAGGTCGTACTGTTTGTCTGATCATCATGAAATTTGTCGTGGATGTTAATATTGACATGTAGATGGGAACGAGTCATTTTGGGGTCATTCGGCCAAAAATCATGGCCGCCAGCAGCCATCTTGGATTTTACTCTTTGCATGACTAAATCCTTTGGCACAGGCTACAGGTCGTACCTTTGTCGGATCATTATGAAATTTGTCATGGCTGTTGACATTGACATGTAGATGGGAACGAGACATTTTTGGGTCATTCGGCAAAAAAACATGGCTGACAGCAGCCATCTTGGATTTCAAAATTCAATCCATTAGCACAGATTACAGGCCAGAGTGTTTGTCTGATCATCATTAAATTTGTCGTGGAAGTTAATATTGACATGTAGATGGGAACGAGTCATTTTGGGGTCATTCGGCCATAAAACATGGCCACCGGTAGCCATCTTGGATTTTACTCTTTGTATGACTAAATCCTTTGACACAGGCTACAGGTTGTATCTTTGGTCGGATCATCATGAAATTTGTCACGGATGTACACAATGATATGTAGATGGGAATGAGTCATTTTGGAGTCATTCGGCCAAAAAACATGGCCGCCAGCAGCCATCTTGGATTTTATCTCTTTGCATGACTAAATCCTTTGGCACAGGCTACAGGTCGTACATTTGTCAGATCATTATGAAATTTTTCATGGCTGTTGACATTGATATGTAGATGGGAACAAGTCATTTTGGGGTCATTCAGCAAAAAAACATTGCTGCCAGCGGCCATCTTGGATTACAAAATTCAATCCATTAGCATGGGTTGCAGGCCATACTGTTTGTGTGCTCATCATGAAATTTGTCATGAATGTTAATATTGACATGTAGATGCCAGATGGGAATGAGTCATTTTGGGGTCATTCGGCCATAAAACATGGCCGCCAGCGGCCATCTTGGATTTTACTCTTTGCATGACTAAATCCTTTGGCACAGGCTACAGGTCGTACCTTTGGTTGGATCATCATGACATTTGTCATGGATGTTAACATTGTTTTGTAGATGGGAACGAGTCATTTTGGGTCATTCGGCCATAAAACATGGCCGCTGGCAGCCATCTTGGATTTTACTCTTTGCATGACTAAATCATTTGGTACGGGCTACAGGTTGTACCTTTCGTCGGATCATCATGAAATTTGTATGTATTGCTGTTAACATTGAATTGTAGTTGATGGGAACGAGTCATTTTGGGGTCATTCGGACATAAAACATGTCTGCTGGCAGCCATCTTGGATTTTACTGTTTGTATGATTAATTCCTTTGTCACACCCTACAGTCCACTTCCCTCATCCAATCATCACCAAACTTCATATTAATCTTTATATTGATCTACTCGATGGAAGCTATCAAATGTTTTTGAATTTCAGTGGAAAACATAGCCCTCAGCAACCATCTTGGATTTTACTTTATATATATCTCTTCATGTTGATAGTATTACTTAGACCTTTCAACTTTCCATATTCCTAATCTCTCCATTGACTGTAGCACATGACACATGAAATTAATCCCTTTCCAAGTTGAGCTACAGTGTCATTGACACTTTCATTTTATTGAATGTTTATAACATCATAAGGACTACACCATTAATAAAAATGTTCACTCTTTCAGGAACTATCCCTCAGTACCCTGCTCAAATTAGTCATAGCAGAGGCAAAATCTCCACTTGGCAAGGTGAAATTTGTATCGTTTCCAGAAGAATTTTATAACGTGAGTAAATTTGTGGTTAATTTTGACGTTTTATGTTTCCAAAGACATTTGTATCTAGAGCACTTTTTCTTACTTTTTTTCAGACTCGCAAACTAGCTTTCATACTTACAATGCAGATTCTTTGCTCCAGTCCCTAATAGAAATTATGTATATTGCATAAGAATTGGGGAAATCTAGTTCAAGATTGTTCTCCTGAGTATCGTAACAATCTTAATAACTTTTACGCAGTTGTCCAATTTTTTCAGGTGGGAGACCATAGAAATAACTGATGTCCACCTGTACTTTCATACCAATTCTGAGCTTAGGGACAGAGGTCAAGTTTGAATATGTGTGTGGTCAGCTAATTTTACTGGATTTATGGCCCTTTTTATGATTTTATGATTGATTTGGCTTCTTGATGATTCCTATAATTATACTTAGATAACTGGTTTGAAATTTGTTTTATATATCACTCATTGACCCATATCTCGCAATCGAAGTTCAAGTGTCAAATCTGGTTTCGGTTCAATGAAGTTTTCCCGAGTCAAGCCACTTTACGACTTTAAATTGCTGACTGTTTGGCATTTGGTGTTCGTAACTTTAGTTAGCTATCCGATTGCTCTAAAATTTGGTTCATGACTCGATTACAAACATTAAAATAGAGGTCAAATTTTAATCTGCTCAAATGAATTGTTATAGATATCCCCTCTTTTCAACTTAGAATTAGCCAACTCATCTATTTTCCAGAATTAGTCAATTCTTATATTTTCCAGATGATAGCTTTTTAGCTCACCTGAGACGAAGTCTCCGGTGGAGCTATAGTCATCACTCCTCGTCTGTCCATCTGTCCGTCCATCCGTCAACAATTCTTTGAACATCTTCTTCAGATCAATAGGACCAAATGAGTTCATATTTGGTGTGGATGTTCCCTAGGTGACTCTCATTCAGATGTTCAGATGTTCAAATGAGGTCACTGGGTCAAATAGTTTCGAAGCCAGGGCCATAACTCTGTAATTCTTACAACGACTTCTTCTCAAATTTCATTGGGCCGAATGGGTTCATATTTGGTACAAAGGGTCCTTGGGGGACTGTTATTCAGATTTGTTCAAATGATGTCACTGGGTCGAATGTGGGCGGAGCTAGTGACATAACTCAAAAACATATTTGATTTTGTTAAATTCGGATTTTTGGAATTTTCACCTTACTCAATTTAACAAACAAAAAATTTATATAAAATTTGAAAAAAATGACACCATTATAACATCTGCAGAGTTATGAAACTTTAATCTTCTGAAATTACAGAAATATTCCTTTACCCATCCCCTTCCCACATGGCCCAGACCCACCCCCACCCCACCCCACGACCCCACCCTATAGTGGATTGCACCCAACCAACATCCATTCCAAATCTCCAGCTTCCACTTAATACCTGTTCTATTAAAGTTGCAGATGTGTGGATAGATGGAGAGAGACACAGCTCATTAATCTAGATTAGAATAATATGGCAGCTGGCCTTCTGTACAATTCCTAAAAATCCACATGTTATACCCAGTAAGAGCAATGACTCACAGGAGGCTAGCAATATTTGTTTATCAGATACCACCTGTTAAACTCTCCCATGTATTATGATGCTCATTTATCAACTATGACAGGTTAAGGCTGGCAGACATTATTAGCCCCACAGACTATTTTAATTATATGCATTGTGCTCCTATATATCTGATTCCATCATATTTGTATAACAACCCCTTGTCAAGTTGTCTTGATAATTTGCTATTATGTATGTGGGGCTGCTGAAATGCTATGATGTTGGTAGGGCAAACTGATGATGTTGAGAAACATTACTGCTATTTTTATGTGCACTCATACATCAGGGTTCCCGCGGGTCCTTGAATACCCTTGAATTTAAAAATCATTGTTCAAGGGCCCTTGAAACCCTTGAATTCCAGTACCAGCCCTTGAAAACCCTTGAATGTGAACCTAATATATAAACACAAGATAGAAGGTATACACCAGGTTATAACGCAATGCGAACGCACGATGTCAACTCGCATAGAAACATACGGAACACAGTGACCTAACGACCTTTGACCAACTGACATAGAATGTAAATAGTGGCTATTACGCGCTATGAATTTCACACTGTTTACAGTAGTAACAATCGATCGAGTAATTATGTATTGCTCATTGTGATTGGTCAATGACTATCCCCTCCAGCTATTGACAAATCAAATTGCGCGTAACATCCGAAATCGGCTGAAAAAAACAGCGTGTTACCAATGCTCAAACTTTTTTGATGAAATCTATACTATATAGCTCAAATTAACAATGGTAATTGAAGATGGTGGTTTTTGTATTGATGACTTTCCAACCAGAACCATTTCTAAACATGGGACTCTTATCACATAGAGACAGAACGCAACACGCATCCTATTCGAGAATCTTTTATCGAATGAGTTGTGGGCAGTGCAAGATATATTTCACGATAGCGGAGCTGGAGTGAATTATGAATATGTGCCTTCCGCAAAGAGTTTGATAAAAGATTGTAGATTATGATGCAAGTTGTGTTTTGTATTAATTTCACACCCTTGTGTGGATAAGTTTAATTCAGTCCATGACTGTGACTACCATTGATACTAAACTACCTTTACTGTGATTTATAGCTAATGAAAAACCAGTAATTAGATGTGCATCACATAAGAGGATTGTCAACATTATGGCTTGTGTTCCTCTTGATGTATACAACAATATGTATTCAATGGTTGTTATCCATTGAATACATGTGTCTCATGCCCACATGTTGAGTAAATACTGTTAACACAGCACCCTACTTTTTCCAGGTTACAGGCTTTCCGCCCCGCAGGTTCTTGAAAACCCTTGAATTTTTAGCATATAACTCCTTGAAAACCCTTGAATTTTGACCCTGAATACTCCTTGAAAACCCTTGAATTTCATACGAAAATAGCTGCAAGAACCCTGATACATTGTATGGTACTAGTACACATGTCGACATCCGGATTGACCACTCGTCGATTTGATAATTTGCTATTATGTTTGTGGGGCTGCTGAAATACTATGATGCTGTTGAGAAACATTACTGCTATTTTTATGTGTACTCATACATTGTATGGTACACAGTGTCAACATCCAGATTGACCACTCGTCGATCGTAAATGTACATCTGTCTGTCTACGTTTGTAGACACTTTACGCATGGTGCGATAACTGAAATGTTATCTATCTGATCAGTACCAAATTTTGTATTTATGAGGTTCTCAGCTCATGAAAAACATTTATATATATTTGTCCCCCGACGTTTCCGTCGGAGGACTATAGAAATGACCCTCGTCCGTGCGTCCGTGCGTCCGTGCGTCCGTGCGTCCGTGTGTCCGTGCGTCCGAGATTGGGTACCTTCATGGTGTAATCAACTCCTCCTACAGTTTTAAACGTAGAGATTTGAAACTCTGGGATATTGTTCCTAACATGTTGGTGATTTGCAACATCTATAAAGCTAATCAAAAATATAATTTTTTCCATATTTTTGGGGGGGTTTTCGACTTAGAAAATTTGGAACATTTTTGCCTTTTGGATGAGATTGGGTACCTTCATGGTGTAATCAACTCCTCCTACAGTTTTAAATGTAGAGATTTGAAACTCTGGGATATTGTTCCTAACATGTTGGTGATTTGCAACATCTATATAGCTAATCAAAAATATCATTTTTTCCATATTTTTGGGGGGTTTTCGACTTAGAAAATTTTGAACATTTTTGCCTTTTGGATGAGATTGGGTACCTTCATGGTGTAATCAACTCCTCCTACAGTTTTAAATGTAGAGATTTGAAACTCTGGGATATTGTTCCTAACATGTTGGTGATTTGCAACATCTATATAGCTAATACAAAAATATCACTTTTTTCGTGTTTGCATGCATTTGTTCATCGGGTTGTTTTGTCCAAGAAATTTTGCGGTGGTTTGCAACATCTATATACTGTATAACATTGTTGCAAATAGTATCCTACAAACAAATCCAATCATGAAGTTTACCACTCGAGTCGGGGGACATGTGGTCTGCGACCTTTTATTTTATTTAGATTGAACTCCTTGTTTATATATCATTCTAATTTTACATTTCCAGGTTTTTGATAAAGCACCTCTCACCTCCTATCATTTTTGGTACTGATCAGTTGATAATTTTGTAAAATATTAACCTCTTTTACCCATTCGATGTCATTTTACCTTTCCCGTTATTAATTGACTATATTATTTTGATATCTGACATCGCAAATTGCAACAACAAAAATAGAACTGCTTACACTGTGGAAGTGGTGACAGGCTCTATAGTTTTGATGTTATATTAACCCTTCCCTTTTAACCCATAAATTAAAATAATTTGTGTTGTTATGTTCATTTGTCTATACTACTTTAGTACAGCATATACTGTAATTCAACATAAAAACTCTAGATTATGATTCTGATCATAGCAATTAACTATCGCCAAGGGATGGGTTAAACATCTACCGATCGTGATCGGCCTCTCGTTAGGAAATGAGGTCCCCCAGAGGGTCAATTCGTTGATGATATTTCACCTTGGGGAATAGTGTCATTAAATTCACCTTTTGGGGACCTCATTCTGCAAAGATCAGACATACCAAATACAGACTTGGCTGTTCCAATATTATTTTCTTTACCACCACTTATCCAGGTGAAATCATATCCTATTGAATATGGGGGGGGGGGTATATTGATAATACTAGATGAATGGATCTCATAGATGGAGATTCACATTTGTTCTAATAGGGGCAGAGCTAAGAGATTTAACTCTCCTCTATCCTGTTTGGTACTGGTATAATAATATTGATTTCTAGGCAGCCTGGGTGGGGGCAATGTTTGAGGCAACGGGGAAGGAGTGTAGAGGGGTGAGTTTTTGACCCCCTACTTTGATAAAAATTTAAACAGTTGAAAATTTCATGCCTGATATAACATTTGTTGTAGATTAGATGTTCACATAAAAAATAGGTTAGAATTGTTCTCATAGTTTGGTTTTATTTTCCAACATGTATGTTTTTATACCAACAGTCCATATGTTCCTACTTCAGGTTAAACTGTTGGACCAAATTGGCCACAAATTTTAACTTTATGGGGTTAGTAATTTTCAAACGTTTGAGAGAGAGCTTGAAGTACTGGTACCAGTTGTAAAATTCAACCTAAGAGGGATGTGCAAAATGATTTTTCTGAACTTAGTACTGTGGTATGGTTGTCTTCTTTAAAAGGTAAGAGGTTGAAGATTTGTCAGTGGTGTGCAATTAGAAATTTCAAGTTGAAGAGTCCTGCTCAACGGAGAACCTCCAGCTATGTCCATGTTTAGAACTACTTGTCTTAAGTGATATTGTCACATACTGACTCTTGTAGTCTTCAGAGTCCCAATCTTTTCAGTCTTTACAGTCTGGTGATCGACCCACAGTCATTGACTGTCTTGTGTTAAATGTTATTGTTTGATTTCTTAAGGTCCACTTAATTTTCGAACCACAAGATTATATATAATATATGCCACATTATATACCATTTGAAAGAGGAAGATCAAAAACATTGTATTTTCAACTTATCTGGTGTAACAAACTGTCAACCGATGTGTTTTCTGTGCTTAAGTTTCACCTGGACTGTACTGCAAAGTCTATTTCCTTTAACTCTATGGGCACCTTCTGAGACACAGACGTTCCAAATGTTGATGAATTATAGTACTTTAATCTTTTTTATGTCATAGATTGTTATTCAAAACGTATATCAAGGCACTATAACAAAATAATCGGTGACTCGAAAATTAAATGGGCCTTTAAAAGCTGTATATTGGTTACTAACTTAAAAATATAGTTAAAGTTTGTCAGTTATTCCCACTTTTCAACTTACAGTTCATTTGATCATTTTTTTTCCATTTTTATACGCCCTTTTGAAAAAAAGGCCGTGTTATAGTATTGGTCTGTCCGTCCATCCGTCCGGGCGGGCGGGCGTCCGTCCGTTAACCTGTTGTCCGGATGATAACTTTAGTTAGAGTGAACCAAATTTAATAAAATTTGGTATGTGGGTTTATTAGCCGAAAATTAAGTTCAATTCGAATTTGGGTTCCGCCCGCCAATTTTCACCAGAGTTATGCCCCTTATTTGACGTTTTTTGACTTAGAAAATCCTTGAAATTTGTTGTCCGGATGATAACTTTAGTATAGTTTATCGGAATGAATCCAAATTTGGTATATTACTTTCTCCCACCAAAACACAGGTCAAGTTCGAACTTGGGTTCTCTCCGACCATTTTTGGCAGAGTTATGCCCCTTTTTCGTCTCAGAAAATTCAGTTTTTCTTATGTTTTTTGGTTTCCGGATGACAACTCGATTTTGGAATGTTTATACGCAAAACCCGTTTTTTTGTGGATTACATATATCGAAATACGAGAGTTATGGCCCCTTTTTTGACGTAATTTGACTTAGAAAATCCCTGAAATTTGTTGTCCGGATGATAACTTTACTAGAGCTTACTAAACACAGGTTTATTATGAGAAAAGACAGCTCAAGTTCGAATTTGGGTTCCGTCCGCCAATTTTCACCGGAGTTATGCCCCTTATTTGACGTAATTTGACTTAGAAAATCCCTGAAATTTGTTGTCCGGATGATAACTTTACTAGAGCTTATCGGATTCAATGATAATTTGGTATATTACTTTCTCCCACCAAAACACAGGTCAAGTTCAAATTTGAGTTCCGTCCGCCAATATTTACCAGAGTTATGCCCCTTTTTTACCAGTTTCCGCCGACCCAAGAGAGGGCGTATATTGCACGCCCAGCGTAGCTCTTGTATAACTAGTGCGTCTGATTAAAATATGGAATGTAAACTACTCGCATCAATGTACAGACTTGAATCCAGGTTTGGATCGATGAATTTTGTCATAGTTACATGTATGCCTCTAAACCTAGATTAAGAATTACTGATTAATTTTGATTTCAAGATCATAACTTGGATAATTTCTATATGAAAATAAAGTTTTTATTAAAAAAAAACCTCATGTTGTCCTACACAAACTAAATTGAGCAGGTCATATCAAATTTTATTTAGGACAATGTTCTTTACCAATCACTTATAAACGGTCTTGGCCATGATCTAAATATTAGCTATTCAGTTGTAATTTATATTCTAACTCCTATTTCAGCAAATACTGAAAACTCTGCTATCAGATCACAGCGTCCATGGAGTCCTTATCAGCCAGTTGCAGGAGTATCTCAGCTACGATGATATTAGATTCTTCACACTTAAATTCCTTTCGAGTGAGCTGAAGAGTATCGGTGACAGTGTAAGTCGATATTAAAATTATAAACAGGCATCATCTGATGCTTCATATAATAGATGCTATTCTGGGGAGTTAATTTTAAAGTGACCTCTGCCTCGTCTGAAAAATTCAATCTGTTTTGCCCGAAATGACTCTGTAATTGACATCTTAATAAATGACTGTACCGGTAAGCTAATTTTATGTGTTATTTGTGATGCTTTCCCCCATAAATGATTGTAGTTTTAACGGTTTATTCATTTGACAATCACACAATCGCCTCGATAGTTTTTTGTCAGTTTCCTAAATTTTGCATTAAAAGTTTTTTTTCTTCGAAATGATCTTCATCTCATTTAAGTTGTTCAGTAGTTATAACGATTAGATAAATACTAGATTTATTTACAATTATTGATCTTTAAGTGATCATCACTTGGAGCATCTTGAGAACATTCAATAAAATATAATAAATATTGCACAGGTTATCGTTTTTACTATGTCAAAATATTGGTCCTCCGTGGAGTAAAAGTCTGAGACGAGGGGACTCTTCCTCCACCGAGGACCATTGTTTTGGCATACGACAACCTGTGCAATAATATACAGGAGAGTTGGGATATCAAATAAGACCTATATAGTGAAGAATTTTAACCGATTTTGTAGTTATTCTGCTGAAAATATACTTAGTTAATTATAATATTACCATATATCTTTAGCAATGGTTTATTTTCATTTCCATGTCCAAAATTTAGATGGTACTTGTCAGTTTTATTGCAACTTCCATGTGTGGACAGAATATTATTTGTGGTGTCTCATCTATAAAGTATTCTAGGGATCGCGAGCATGTATATCTTACCAATCTGCGCTGCTCGATTATATTTGTTATCCATACAATCTGTTTTACTCAAGACCTGATTGAGCTATTGAGGTAATTGATTTGAAACACTGAAAAGCCACTTTTAATGAGTACAAGATATTTAATGTCTCAATGTACATGTATCTTTTCTATAATGTGTGTGCCTTACGTCTGTCTGTTTGTCTGTCAGATCTTCTTGTTATATTAATTTCTTCAATAAAACTTTAAAAAAAAGAAAGATATAAAGCCACTTTTAAAACCAGTGAATCTCAGCATATGAACAAAGGCTAACAGTATATTGTTCTTCCTATATTCATCCCCAATATCAAAATGAAATAATGTATAAATACCACATATATAAACAAACTTCCATAGATCCATTAGAGTGACGAAATTACATAGTGCACTCACTGGCAGCAATAACTATGTTTAATGGCATTTTTCTCTCATTCCAGAATGTAGAAGAGGTTTATGTCGATAACTTCTTCTCTCTTCTTAGCAGCATTGTATTCCCTGCATCTCAGGATGAGGAGTTATCTAACTTTGTTAGTCTAGCAGATGGTAAGTTTGAAGACATTTATCTCCAAAGATGATGCCTCATCAGTATGAGTTGTGTTGGATCCAACCTTGCTGTGCCTATCGACAGGTCAAGTGACAGTGTTAGTCCATTCATAATCATGTTGTTCTTACCTTTATTTTACCCCCAACCCCTGTAGAAGGTAAAGGACATATAGCCGAAGGTTCTGTCGAGCCGTCCATCCGTCTGAACATATCACCATATAACTCAGGTATTTATCGGTTTTTGTTGTCCTTTGGCATAGTGATAGCACAGGTTGAGAGAAAGGATACTCACATAATATGTGTTTCGTCCATTAATTTTTACCAGAGTTACAACCCTTGATTGACTTCGAAGTTTGTGAATTTTGTGTCAAAAAGAACATTTCAGCTTGTAACTTGGACAAGAATCGTCGGATTCAGTTTGTGCTTTGGTATGGTTCGGGGGAAAGGATACAAACTTACTACAGGTTTCGTCTGTTCATTTTTACCATAGTTACGGCCCTTGTTTGACTTGCAAATTTGTGAATTTTGTCTCTGTGCGAACATTTCAGCTTGTAATTCAGATATGCATCATCATATATGGTTGTGCTTTGGTATGGTGATAGCCCAGCATGTGGAAACGATACCCACCTACCACAGATTTTGTCCATTCATTTTTACCAGAGTTACAGCCCTTGTTTGACTTTGAAATTTCTTAAAGGATTTATTCTGTCTAGAAACTACAAAACGCAATCGGAAAGCCCTCCCTGTTGTGATTAAAATGATCCAAATCACATAATAAATAACCCGTAAAATAAATAAATAATACCACCACCGGTATTCAGAGATTTCCGTGACTAAACTACGAGTGACGTACTTGTGGGGAGCAAATTAAAAACACAGATTCTGAGCCGGAGTTTATTATGCAGACTACGATGACGTAATCGTAAGTCAGCCGATACTAAAATGCGGAGTCGTATGTGCGCGTGTGGTGTATAGATTACGTTACGCTTTATCTGGAATAGAATAAAGTAATTAATAGCGCCTAGAATGGTTGTTGTTTTTGTAGCCATTAATAACATGCCGGCACGTGTCTGTTTTGGTAAATCGATGGCAGTAATTAGTGCTTTGATTGTCTCGCGTATTCACTCGGTGATTTGTAATCACTCAGTGACTATTCATCAGTGTCAGTCCCGAACTTGTTTGCACTCTAAAATGCCACAAAGTGAATAGAAAGAACATTATCTCTCTGGTCATACATATATAAGAAGCGCCCAAATTTATATAAACACTGGGCTGAATAATGTTAACTCTATTTAGGCGCTTTTGTTTTGTGTTTGTTTGTTGTTTTACTTTCGATATAAATATCCCGAGTATCTGTCATCTCCACATATTCCAAGATGCCTAGTAGATGTAGAGTGTTCAGTTGTGGGCGTGCTAGCGATCCATTATTTAGTACCTCCAAAAAGACAACACAGTGCGTAATTTAGAACGCTCTTTATTGTCTACCTCTTTTGGGAGACGGAAGCATGGACGCTCTTTATATTTAATTGTCACAATACCACATACAAAATCACCCATGACATATCGAAATAGAGCACGTTCATAATTGAGAACGCTCTTTATTGTCTACACCGCAACGAAAACATGGACACTCTTTATTAGAGGCAATCATTGGAGTTTTTCTATGCTAACAATTCAAAAAAATCCTCTCTAGAAAGTCAATATGTGCCATCAAAACGTAAAATAAAACAAACAACAAACACAAACTGAAAAACAATGCCAGGCTAGCCTTCAATTAAAAAAAATGTCGTTATGCCAAACTGCAGCCTAACTAATAATTATTGTAGTTTCAACAGTCTTGTGTATTCGAGTGAATTATTTTGTTTACTCACTTATCGATCTTGACTGGAAGGATTTTAGCAAGCTGTTCACAGCTGTGCACTTCTCCACACAAAATGTTTCGTGTGAAGAAACAGACAGGAACATTATTATGACGAATATAAGCCATCATGATACATGTACTAGTACAATAACCACCACCTTTTTATAATCACACCCCATTTGTATTTAATTGTACGCATATAGCGGGATGACACTAGTGTGTAAACTAGCTTCCGAAATTGGTACCATACAACGAAGAATGAAGTACCGGTATATGGCCTAACTTGTATTCTTTCAGAAACAGTTAAATTAGTTTCGCACGAAATTCCGCTCGCTCATTGCATTTCTGCATAAATTAATCTCATTTCAAACAACTTTTATCGCCTCAAAGTGCATTTTAGCCATCATTATTCGTTATATAATCCAACATTCTAGCAAAGCCAGTTCATAATTCAGCACATTCAAACAGTTTTATTCCGTAATCGCTATTTATCGTAAAGGCTTAGGTAATTAACCAGCGTAATTTATCAACTCGTTACGCGATTGGCGGAATTATTTCAAGCTCCACCCACCGCTGTCATCGGTAAGCGTCGATGCAGATGATCGGTCATGTGACCGCGTTGTGGTCATGTGAATGCACTCACGTGACTGACTTCGGATAAATTACCGCGATTTTTTTAATATCATAATAATAAAAATACTATCTGCTCGATTTTGAATTTTCTTGGCGAAATGGGTGTTAGACATATATTATTAGTATTATGACGATAAAAAAAAATTTTTTGACAGACTAATTCCTTTAATGTTTTGTCCTTGTGAAAATTTCTGCTTGTAATGTGGGCATGGATCATCATATTTGATTGTGCTTTGGTGTGTTGGTTGCCCAGTTTAGGGGAAAAGGATACCCTATTCTTGGATTTAGAAAATATATAATTGAGGGGGTGGGGGCATATGCCATGCTTGGTGTTGCACTTGTTTGTGCAGGATTCATCTGATTGAATGTTAACCTAAAAGTTGTTGTGTACAGTATATATATATCTGTTTTCAATGAAATTTTTGCATATTATTATCTCTATTTCTCAATGTCAATATATCTATTATATATTAGAGGATAATGCAATATATACCAGTAGAGATTTCACCTCCTTGGAAACTACCAGGCTGATATGACTCAAAGTGGCCAGCAATATTCATGCCCAAAATTAAACCTGGTGTTAATTGGCTTTGGAACACTTTGGAGATCAAAATATGTTGAAAAAACATGAAGTACTTATGTATGGACTATATATATACCTTAGAATAACTTACAGAAGTATAGGCCAAACCACCATGTTTACATTTTCATACAGTTCTCAATATTATTTTTCATTGCTGTTGAAATTATTTATGTTATTGTTGACCCTGAAAATCATTAAAGTATAGTTATGTCTGACTATGTATGATATTGATAGTACTGCATAGTCTATCTCTCTACCTTCCTCCTATCTGGACTTGATTCAACTGGATTACTGTAGCATAGCACCTTGTGGAAATATTTGGGGACTTTATCCACCCAATTCCACTGATAAAAAACATCTACATCATCTGGAATGTTCAACAAAACTCATGAAAGGAAGCAGATTGCTAATATTTATTTTATTTTAATTAAACTACCCCTTCCCATCTAATACTGAAAGTGATAGCAAAATCAAGGTGTTTGGGGGAAAAATATTTACATTGTTCACCCATTCCAAAATTCCAATACCATTTCTATTAACATTGTCTTGTTTATTCATTGATATTGGAGGAAATATCTGTTTCAGATTTTGATGAGAAAACAAAATGCAGATACCTCAAAGAACATAAGAAATTATTCACCAGTGCGTGGGTCAGATTTTTGAGGTTGAAGGTTTGTTATCTTCTCTTTATGCCCTCGCTGTTCCAGCAGCAGAATTCAAGTCTATGCTGGGCTGGGTTGCCAAAGTACCGACAGTACCACAACTTTCGGTACCGGTTCCGTACTGATGTTCAGTACCGCAAACCAGGTCGGTATCGGTACTCATTGGGTGGACTTTTATACTGCAAATAACTTTGTTTTGTGGGGTTCCATGATCAATTATTCATTAAGTTCGAGGTTTAGTCAAACAACGAAAATAAAAATCGCAACGACATTTACGATTAAGTTGTTGTCTGTGGCGTTTTCGGCAAGTCGCAAAGGGAGAATTTTTTAAAAGATGGAATACAGAGTGGAACGAATGTAGACATGTATGTTTGACTACTGGGCTGGCTAACATTGTAGGATTGTATGGATACACGGTACACCATATAATTTGTGTGGTAATTAATTAGAGAACTCACTAATCGGCCATATTACTCGCAATCTCCCATGTTGTAATTTCATAAATGATGTCACCCAATGAAACCAAATTCGTTTCCAGTAAGCCTAGTTGTAGTTGGCTAGTTAGAAAATTTGAAATAGATTTTGAGAGAAAATAGTCAAATACACTCTGTGTCTGTGATATTAACTTTATATCACAAATTCCGGCCGCATTAAAGAATACAGTTATCACAAGCGCTCACACAATGCATGCATTCTGTCAATTTCGTGACAAGTTGTCATAGTGCGGCATACTGTGACTTTGATGTTTGAATGTGCTGACGATATCACGTTAACCCATCACAGTTGTGTTTGGCGTTATGTTGAGCTGCTTAATGAACCCTTTATATTCGTTAAGAGGTATATTAATATAAATCAACCATCAGTACCGAGAACCGTCAGTACTCAACATTAGAACCAGTACCGATTTAATTCCTGATTACCGCCGGTACCAGTACCTATTGGCAACCCTGATGCTGGGGATAGCTTTCAGTACTGCATATCAATATGTTGATTGTTAATTGAACTCGATGCAATCAGCTTATGATTTGGGTTGTCTAGTCTCATTCTATAAAGAGCATGTCAGGGACCAGCCTAGAAGTTTCAAATAGGGAGAATTCACCGCTCCCTATTTGATTTATTAGGGAGAAGTGGACTGTTATCAAGGAGAAGTCAAAATGGCTCAGTTCAATTTACACCATGACATCACCATTCTATGGATTCATTAAGCATTATGCCAAAAAAATAGCCCATTTATAAAATGATTATGAGTAATGACATCAATATAATAAGATAATATAGTATAAATATGCTGTAGGGACATACATGTATGTATACTGGTACATGAGAGAGAAGTCACTTCTTCCAAGGGCAAAATCAGGGAAAAGTGACACAATATAGGGAGAAGACATCTCCCAAGTCACCCTCTAGGCTGGTCCCTGCAACATGTTAGCAAATACGTTGCTATAACATACAGGCCAAATATGCAACAAACCAAGTGTGACATGCTAAGACTATGATGCAGAAACTTTTACTTGTAACTAATACTGTTCTAGTGGTATCTTTGTATGTCGATTGAAAATGTCATACTTTTATCACATATAATTTGAATATGTATGACACCAAATATTTCTCATGTGTTTTGGGAGGAGTACTAATACAAACTTATCATCAAACAACTTTCATAGAAACTTCTGTTTTGGAAGTGTTGACACCCAGCCAGGCATTATCCATATATTTCTTAGCTGTTAGCTACCAATTCAATTCTCTTTGCAGCTATCACCCAGTTTATACAGGAAAGTGTTAACATGCATCCATGATAAAGTCATCCCTAACATGTCCGATCCACTGCAACTCAGTGATTTCCTCACTGACTCATTTAGTGTTGGTGAGTATGATCTTAGATAATTTCTTTCACCGTTTCTTTAATAAATGGATGCTTCCATTCAGTTATAAAAGCATACATTGGAATGATCTAGTATTCATCTAGTATTCATTGGTGGGAAATGTTCAGATAATAAATTCAACAAACAGCCTATTGAACATTTCTTAAGGCAACTACCTACTACCTACTATTTAGTAAAGAAAAGTCTAAAGGCCAATAAATATATACTATTGTGTTTTCAAGCAATGATACCAGATCATGCAGCAAAATGTGATATTAAGGTGGGGGAGGAGGGCTTTTCTTGCCAGAAATTAGATGCTTTTATGATATAAGCTGTACGCCATTTATTTAACTTATTTTGCAGCAACTTTTACCCCTATATCTGGGGGGGGGGGGTCATGAAAAAATTTGCAGACACAGCCCCCCCCCCCTACTTATGTGAATTTTTTTTTTTTTTTCCAGGGCCAACTTCTGTGTCCCACCATTTTGTCAAAAAACATGGTCGCCAGTAGCTATCATGTATTTCAAATTTGAATCCATTGACAGGCTTTTATATTCCCCCAAATTCATGTTGGTAAACGCTGTGCCCAAAATATGGAAATATGCCCAAAATTAACATGACAATGGAAATTGTGCCATTGCATAGCTATGTTTATATATATACCTGAGGTAATGAGAAACATTGAAATGATTCCATGTTGCATGATATCAAAAAAGAATTATTCTGAAATTCATCATTCTCGGAAATAAAATGCAAGGATTTGAAGTTTTTTGGTCTCAATTCTGAAGTTTTACCAACCTACCATGCCACACCATCATTTTCTGTGATGTGGCCAAATTACATTTTCTGATCACCGAACCCACGGTTAGTAAAGAAATGGTCAAAAAAAACTTGTTCTATTTCAGGTGGTGCAATAAGTCTGCTAGCATTGAATGGGCTCTTCATTCTTGTGAATAAGTATAATCTGTAAGTATACATGTAATTCTATATATCATGCCATGTGGTTCAACCAATGTGTCATATACAATGTCCATGATTAATAAAGAGTTCATTGTATTGTTTGAGGCTCTGTCGAAACTAGTCAGTATTGTGGTCAGTGCAGTGACATTGCCACCTTCTATGCTGCGTGCATAGGTGTTGTCTTCCCTGGGTAGAGAGTGTGTTAATCATTATCTGGAGATTATTTGCGTGATCAAAAGCTATATTCAATAAAAGGACATAGTTTTGAACCATTTTCCGAATGTGATGGGTGAGTAGAGTTACTCATGTATACAAAAACTACATGTATATTCTAACACATGCACTTGTTTACTGAAAATTCAGAAAATCCTTTATATACCCGAATAACCTGGGGATTACCCCAATTTCACATGTCAATCGATTAATCCAATTCCTAGACATGTGACGGATGTGAACTGGGATCTAGTTTCACCTATTGACCTGCTACTACTTGACGCATGTGATTTTCATGCTGGCTGTTTTAATTATATTTGTGCCATATTCTATATTTTTGTACTGGACACCATTAGTTGACTGTTTCAGTCAGGACGCATGTGAATCTTTAACTATATTTTAATGGATCATCTCAATGTGAAGTTGGAATCACGTAAGCATTTTTAGTATGTTAAATGTAGACAATTATAGAAGCACCCAGTTCAACTCCAGTGGAACATCAGTGACTGATGAAGTTGTTTTTTAACTAAGGTCAGTGTTACTCGGGTTCTTAGATGTATTTTGTTCTTACAATAGCCTGATGAATTATGTCAGACCCACCAATTATTTTGGATTCTGAATATAAAATTTAGTTAAGTTTTTCAATTATAAATAATTTTTTTTTTCAAAAAGTATAAATTTCAGATATCATATAAAAAGGCAGTTTCTTCAACATAACATGTTAGAGAATAGCAGTATTTAAGATATTTAAGCAAGATTATTTATAATTTTAATAGGTTGTTGATATTCTTTACTTGACCTTCCATTGCAATTTCTTATATTTACAGAGAGTATCCTGATTTCTATAAGAAGCTATATTCTCTCTTTGAACCATCAGTCTTTCATGTCAAATACAAAGCCAGATTTTTCTTCCTTGCTGATTTGTTCTTATCATCAACGTAAGTCTACGTTATATGATGCTCTCACAAAAGCTAGGTATATAGCTATTGTATTATCTAATTACTGAGACAACTTCAGTTTGAGGAAATTTCAATTGAGTTTGTCGATATTTTGCTGAAAAATGTGGGTTGTGAACTATAATTTGCTGTATTTTAGCAATTGTCTTCTGTTCGTTTCCCCTTCAAAAATTTTGTATGTTTAGATAGTAATTCAAAAATCAACATCCTAAGGGATAATGCAGGGTTTCCGCTATACCGACACAGGCTCCATCAAAAAAATATTTTAATTAGTATTTCCTAGTACCGGTAAATTAGTATGCCAACAGACCCTTTGCACATGAGGCTGCAAATTTGACCCTTGACACCCGCCTATACCCCACAACCCTCATCTAATCTAATTATACCCCCTTTTTAAAAAAAAGGGGGGTATACTGTTTTGCACCTGTCCGTCCGTCCGTCCGTGCGTGCGTCCGTGAGTCCGTACGTCCGTCCGATGTCTGTTCGTGTCATAACTTGAACAGTAGTGCTCGGATCTCAATGAAATTAGGTATGGATGTTCACTATTATGAGGACATTTAATAGAGGGTTCCATCGTTTTGTTTGGATTTTCCATTCTAGAGTTATTCATCTTTGTTTATCTGGAAATAGTGGCTTTTTTGTACGTCTGGTGTCTGTTCATGTCGTAACTTCAACAGTTGTGCTGGGATCTCAACCAAATTTGGTGTGGATGTTCACAACTATGAGGACATTAAAAAGAGGGTTCCATCGTTTTGTTCCGATTTTCCATTCTAGAGTTATTCATCTTTGTTTATCTTGAAATGTTGGAGTTTTGGTCCATCTGGTGTCTGTTCATGTCATAACCTGAACAGTAGTGCTCGGATCTCAATGAAATTTTGTATGGATGTTCACTACTATGAGGGCATTCAATAGAGGGTTCCATCGTTTTGTTCGGATTTTCCATTCTAGAGTTATACATCTTTGTTCATCTGGAAATGTTGGCTTTTTGGTTCGTCTGGTGTCTGTTCATATTGTAACTTCGACAGTTGTACTGGGATCTCAATGGGATTTGGTATGGATGTTCACTACTATGAGGACATTAAAAAGAGGGTTCCATCGTTTTGTTCCGCTTTTCCATTCTAGAGTTACTCATCTTTGTTCATCTGGAAATAAATGTTGGCTTTTTGGTCCGTCTGGTGTCTTCATGTCGTAACTTCAACAGTTGTGCTGGGATCTCAATGGAATTTGGTATAGATGTTCACTGCTATGAGGACATTCAATAGGGGGTTCCATTGTTCTGTTCTGCTTTTCCATTCTAGAGTAATTCATCTTTGTTTATCTGGAAATGTTGGCTGTTTGATCCATCCGATGTCTGTTCAGCTCATAACTTGAACAGTAATGCTCGGATCTCAATGAAATTTTGTATGGATGTTCACTAGAGTAATTCATCTTTGTTTATCTGGAAATGTTGGCTGTTTGATCCATCCGATGTCTGTTCAGCTCATAACTTGAACAGTAATGCTCGGATCTCAATGAAATTTTGTATGGATGTTCACCACTATGAGGACAGTTAATGGCACATTCAAATGTTTGTTTTGGTTTTTTGTTCTATAGTTATTCATCTTTGTTTATATGAAAATGCTGATTTCTGGGTCCATATGTCTGAGTATAGCCATCATAAGTTATAGATGTGCCCACACTAGGCGGTATGCTATGAGGGGGTATGCACCGGACGACAGTCCATCTCTTGTTATCTAATGGTTTGGGCAAATACATGTACACATAAAGACAAACATTTATTTCATAAGTTTACCATTGGTAACATACCAACAAAGAAGTCGTGACATTTTGTAAGTCTCTTTCTCGTCACAGCCGATATATTGTCTATGTCAGTGTGATATATTGTCTATCCTGATTGGGCACCTCATTATATGTATCTTTACTCTGTAGGTGTTTATTACATTTATTACCTCTTGCACCTATAATTAGCTTGCACTTGTAGTGGCCGCTTGCAATTCCAATAATGTACATATGTGCACTGAAAATTCCTAATAGAACACTTGTTTGGTTTTGTTTACATGCAATGACTCGATAAAGTTGATTTTAGCAGCTTGCCTTGTCCCGACTCCAGTCTATTAATTAATTAATAAACGAACATGAGGAGCCGATATATGGAAATGGGAAATTTCCAATCTATTCAGAGGATATATAGACGAATGCAGCTTTGACTTTCATTATCCATAAAATAAATTATTTCCAACCATACATTCTGTAAAAAATGACTGGCCTATTGTAAACTGGGCATTCATTCATTCCCGCATCCTATACGTAATACTTGTGATAACTTTACATTTGCTGCTTGAGCTATTTCCGTATATGTACGTGACAGAAGACCAGAATTTTTGCTGTTCATAAATTTTCAAATAATAAATATCAGCACATGATTACTGGCATCTATTATTTCATTCCTGGTCTCAAATTCTAATGAATTTATTACGTAGAAAACTTATCTTGATCATCCCAGGTGCATGTAAATGAGGTTTTCTGGACATTAAATTTTAAAAATCAGCTATGGCTAGACGAACAATGGTCAGCCAGTCGTATCTGATGGACCCAATATTTTTACCCTATAACTATTCATCAATGATGCTTTAGTATAAACAAGGGTTAAATAGTAATAAACACTGCTTATGATTGAAGAATATATTCCTCCTATTTTAACCCCAAATGAGAGTAAAATCTTAACTCATTCAGTGCCAACTTTCCGTGGGTTTCCACTGTCTGTGTGCCAAGTTTCCTGGCTAGTATCATGATTTGTTGATACACTTTCCATACAATGTTTCACTCCATTCCCTAAACATATTTTTGTGACAATGCAAATAGTTGTGTGCCAAGTTTACTCGCCAGTATCATGATTTATTGCTACACTTTCCATACAATGTTTCACTCCATTCCCGAAACATATTTTTGTGACAATGCAAATAGTTGTCGTCATAGGATCAACCTGCAGTTGGAATTATTACTTGCAAAGGTTGATCAGCAGGGTGCGCTGATATGTTACCATAGTAACAAGAGTTATGTATCAAGGATGAAATCACATCTTTTTCAGGTCATTTGTCCTAGTGACCAAATTTTAGATGGTATTTGTTTTCTAATGTAACTTGT
The DNA here is from genome assembly GCA_032622095.1 of Siphonodentalium dalli. Lineage (NCBI taxonomy): Eukaryota > Metazoa > Mollusca > Scaphopoda > Gadilida > Siphonodentaliidae > Siphonodentalium > Siphonodentalium dalli. Next base: position 63,426,245 of record CP136064.1, on the reverse strand, counting down.
AAAAATATTTTGCCCCGAATACTAATACATTACGCCATACTGATTTAATAGCAAATGATGGCAATTTTTATTTTATTCTCCTTAATCATGGTTGCTCTACATGTAGTTACGAGTAATAGATCAGGTTTTCAATTATCACTAGCCGCATTTGACTAGTACTCAGTAAAAAGACACTACACGTTAGCCCATGTAATTTATTTGTCAAAGATAAGAATGTGTCCAAGGAATTAAATTAAAGTGCAAGCTGTGAATTTATGTACAGTTGGGATTGAAACATGTGGGATATAATACTGTATATTCTAACTATGCTAATAAATCAATGTACTTGATGGACACCACATGGTCTCTCCATCAGTAATAACAAGCATTTATCAGACATACAATTTAAAATAACATAGGCAATATTAAACTACAAATATTTTTTGGATTGTTTATTGTTGGAATTAATTTAAGTATCGACTGAACACTAGAAACATGCCTGTTAGGCTATTGATGTCGATTGACATATATACCTCGCCGGAAAATGGATCGGAAACAATCGTTGACTTATATATATATATGTATCCGGCACTGAATAAGTTAGCCAATGCAGACAAAACACATATCCGTTGATGTTTAATGTAAATTGGTTGAGCACTGAACATTTTCTTTGATTCAAGCACTGAATAATGACCATGTCATCCACCTGTACAATGAATGTTAACCAATTTAATTTTAATATAACTTCCAGACATTTACCCAGCTATCTTGTGGCAGCATTCATCAAGAGATTGGCAAGAATATCCTTAACAGCACCCGCTTCTGGTATCCTGATGTCCATCCCATTCATTTACAATCTCATCAACAGACATCCTAATTGTAATGTGCTCCTCAACCGATCAGACACATCCATAGGTATGTTACTGTCAGCAAACCACATTCATTCAAGTTAGATAACTCTAATCCATTGGGAGGGGAGGGTGGATCTTTTTATGTGTACATGTAATGTATTATATACATGTTGGGTGGGCCCTGCAACATTTGGAAGGGGATGGATCTTTTTAGTTGTATATGTTAAGTATTATATGCTTGGTGCACCCATTTGAATTGATTATCATGGAGTCTAATGGATAATTTGAGGTGAGATATTAATAACTAACGTCTGCCTGTTCTTTACTTACTTATACTTTAATCCTACTGTTCAGTATTTTGTAAGTTTTCATGTTTGTATATTAAAACAAATGTTTAAAGATACATAATCCGATTCAACGCTGCTCAATTACTTTATTTGGCTTCGGGAGTAAAAAAATATTTGATTCGCGTCGAGGAGCCCATCCATCAATGCTCATTATTATACCCCCACTTTCGAAGAAAATGGGGGGTATACTAGATTGACTGTGTCTGTTCGTCCGTCACACTTTCTCCCTCCGTATGTCCGTCCGACCTTATAACTCGAACAACTATGAACCGATTTCAATAATTTTTTGCATGCAATCTCCTTAGGACCGCCTCTCCGCATGATGCTAATTGCGGTGCGGTCCGACTTTCTTTTTTTAAGTTACACCTTACTTTTCTTATTTTCACACTTTCTCCCTCCGTCCGTCCGTCCGACCTCTTAACTTGAACAACTATGAACCGATTTCAATAATTTTATGTATGCAATCTCCTTAGGACCGCCTCTCCGCATGATGCTTATTGCGGTGCGGTCCGACTTTCTTTTTTTAAGTTACGCCTTACTTATCGACTTATTTTGACTTAGAAAATTCTGTCTGACTTAATAACTTTAACAAATATGAACCGATTTCAATAATGTTTGGTATACATGCTTCTCACAACACCCTCTCTACATGATGCGGCTCAGGGTTGGCTCGGACTGTTTTTCCTAACATTACACTTCATTTTCGACTATTTTGACTTAGAAAATTTTGGGATTTTTTGTTTGTGGATGCTTTTTTCCCTGGAGTTGTGTGCCTTCTTAGCAGAAGTTTGGTTTGACTGACGAAACACTCGACAAAAGCCATCTTAGATGTTTAGGTTGCGTTTCATTTTCTACCCGTTTTTGGGTTTCTGCAATCATTCGAACAAATATAAACCAATTTGAATATTTTTTTCTGTAGAAGCTTCTTGCGACACCATATCGATATTATTAATCCAAATTTTTCTTTAAAGTTAAAATTCTTTTTTGTTGGGTTTACGGATAATGCGGGTTGAATTTGCCACGGTGGGGGTATGCTAGCACGCGAGTGCACACCTCTTGTTAGATATTGATTTTTGAAATCTATTGTTTTTCACCATGGAGACTTATTAGTGGCCTGGTAAAAAGTCAACGAGACGATGGTTTTGGACCAAATTGCGGATGAAGATGGATAACTCGAAAATCAAGTGGCTTTGGGTTGAACAAAATGTTGATTAATAACAAGTTTTGGGCAATTTATACTATATAGTTGACTGTGGTTAGCATTATTTAAGGGCAATTAATCGATTCTGATAACTGAAGCGACATTTCAAGAAAATTGTTGTTGTTGGCATCTGATGATATGGTGACCATCGATTCGGATTGAGTATGTTTAAACTGAACTATCATTTGGGAAATGGGTTAATATATACATGTGATTCTCCTGATGTGGCAACAGCTTCAGTGGTTAGTAAATCAAGAGAAATCTTTTTCATTCGCAATTGTTTTCTGCTACTTCAAATTTGAATCTCCATGTGTACTGTAGCTCACTGAATAGTGTTGCAATAATGAGTAATTTGAGTGGAATACACAATTTTTTCATTGTTACTGTCCTGCTTAACTCAATACTGTAGTAAATAAGTAAGATTTAATTTGTGCCGAAATTACCAGCATTGCCAAGCAAGACCATCTTTAGAACTGCTGAAAATGATTGATCAGAATTACACGCCCTACTCTCAGAGTACTTGTTGATTTCTTGTCTGATGCCATACATAACATTATGAGGTCATTTACATATATGAATAAAATAATCCTACATGTAGTTACTATAACAGAACCACTAACTGCTGAATGTTGTTTATTTGGTACACTTGAATATAATTATGATATAGGTAGTTATCTTTTATTTTCTGCACTTATGATTCATTATAATTATATTATTTTTATAGGGGGATCAGTTTTGGAACTGTTGTCTTATTTTGCTAAAGCCGAATAACTAACTTCTGGGTTGGGCATCATTAGATCTTTTCATGTTTTATAGATATTTTTGTCCCCCGAAAAATTTATTTTCGGGGGACTATAGAAACGGGGTCCGTCCATTCGTCCGTCCGTTTGTCTGTCCGTCCGTCACACTTTTGAGTACCTTCATGGTGTAATCAACTCCTCCCACAGTTTTCATCCTAGAGATTTGAAACTTCAGAATATTGTTGCCCATATATTGAAGATGTGCTACATGTATATAGATGACGGAAAATTTATTTTTTGACAGAGTTATTAACCCTTTTCGACTTAGAAAATTTCAACATTTTTTGTAATTTTCAGTATGAGAGTACCTTCATGGTGTAATCAACTCCTCCCACAGTTTTCATCCTAGAGATTTGAAACTTCAGAATATTGTTGCCCATATATTGAAGATGTGCAACATGTATATAGATGAAGGAAAAATTATTTTTTGACAGAGTTATTAACCCTTTTCGACTTAGAAAATTTCAACATTTAAAAAAATTTCTTTAACAAAGCGGCATCAACTTGCCACTTTTTCGGGGGACACTGGTCAGCTGACCTTTTATTATCCATCAAACTTGTTGTCTTACTATATATAGATAAAACAAATCATAGCTTTATTTGTGCTAAAATAAAGGAAGAATGGCTATTTCAATTATCATAATAAAGGCATATGCTCGGAACTACAACTGAAAATCTTGCAATCAATTCAAATGTTTCCTAAAGAAATTCCCCATTAATTTCCTATTTAAGCAAAGCTAATAGATGGCAATGACTTTTAAACAATAGTTGGCAATGGATAAAAATGCCCATATAGTTTGACGAGATACAAGGCTTATTTTCGCTCGTATGATTCAGAAAATGGGGGCCCATTTTCTGAATTAAACTTGCGAAAATAAACCTAGTATCTCGCCAAACTATTTGGATATTCTATATATATTTTGTACTAAAATGTTTATCTTCATGTTCTTTCAGACATAGAAAGTGATCCATATGATAATGAAGAAACTGATCCTGCAAAATGTAATGCCCTAGAAAGTTCTCTGTGGGAAATTAAGGTTTGTTTCCTAAACGTGTCACTTCTTGATAATTTATACCTGTGGAAATAAAACGGCATACAACTTATTTCCATGCTTTTTTATAGTGAATTTTAAATTCATTCCAGTATGATACCAACAGCATCACTAAGATTTCAAAAAAATATATGCGCAATATCTCAAGACTTCTAATCGAACCATGCCCAATATTTGTATTTAAGTTGACAATGAATGCCTCTTTTTGACTATTCAAGGTAGAAGCCTATTGACTTTTCTCTGTTTATTACTTTTAATTGATAGTTGACATATTATTCTTATTATTTGACCTGAAGTATTTCCATTTGTCAGTGTCAATTGATGATGTTACTTTCAACCATATTAAGATGCTTATTATCATTTTAGACTGTCATAATCTTGTAATAATCCCGTTGTTTTTATTTCAGACTCTAGAATCACACTACCACCCAGATGTCGTTCAGAAATGCAGGCAAATAGAGAATCCACTGAACTCACAAGAAATAGACCTTTCTGATCTCCTCGAGTTAACTCCAAATGAGGTCAGAATTATTTATTTGAAAGTCCAATTATCTCTTCATTTAGTCCACCCTGTTATTAACCCTTTCATGACGGGAGCTGCGCTAGCACAACATTAAGGACCCTGTGCAATGCATTCTCTTATATATGCGAGTCAACCATAGGTCACCTCACATATATAAGAGAATGCATCTACCTTGTGGCATATTGCATGTGGGGTTCTTTTTAGTCCAGTTGTGTAACAAACCCGACCTTGGGTTTGATGAATGATGGTAGGCGTCCTTCCGTGTCATGATATAAGTGCGAAAACTTTAACAGGAATAATTCAATTTTGTTCAAATTTGGATGATGGCTTCTACTCATCAATCTCTTTGATGAGTTTGAAACCAGACCTGTCCGAATTTGTTTCAGGAGTTATTTTGTAGGTTTAGTGCCAGGGAATCTTACATTTTTCATGGGCATCAAAATTATTACTATGAATACTTGGTGATAGTTTTGAGTTATAACACGCCCCTATGGTTTTATCCAGTTTGTTTTAAAATTCGCTATAGCATGCTTAAGCATACCCAAAAAAAATTCAACCCAAATTTTTTTTTTAAAGACCGTAAATTAGGGCCGATCAGATCAGCCCCTGGCACTGAAAGGGTTAATTTTTAAATGTTGTACCAAGGTTTCTACTAGTATGACTGGCCAGCCATTGACCAGCCTCATTCCCCTCCAGAGGCAAGAATTCATAGAGTGAATGCAGCCATTCGTTGGACATAAACTCAAACAATGATGAAAGATCGAAACCAGCGTTAGGACATGTCGCATAACTCAGTTAGTTGCATGTGACTACCCAATCCCTCGAACAAAATCAATACTACTCATGTACACAAATCAGAAATGATTCACAGCAGAATTGATCACGATAATTATCTCAAAGCTCCAGTTGTTCAATCCAATCTGCAAACTTGTAGATAAATTGAGTTGTCTGTAAACATACTTTATTTATGATGTATAAACCGAGATATATCTCTACTAACGCCCTATTTCGTATCTGTTTAGAACACATTCTGATAATCAGTTGCTGCAAAGTATTCTGGAATAATGTCGCAATTGCGCCAGTTTAATTACATCATGTCCAAAGATCTGACAGTGGTATCTCTATCCCATTTGGAGCCTCAACACAAGTCAATAATGGTTAGCTTTTCCAACAATACTTTTTATACCCCCGCAACGAAGTTAGGGGGCGTATACTGGAATCAGCTCGTCCGTGGACACAAATTTGTCCGGAGTTTTTCTCAGTCATTTTTGTATCAATTTCCGTGAAACTTGGCACAGACATCAACCACCATGGGAACCTGTGCAGCTGCGATTATAACATCTGTCGGGCTTTTTTTGGTGGAGTTATCCCCCCTTTTTCGACTTAGAAATTTTTCGCAACATGTATAATTTTGTCCGAGCTTTATCCTACAATTTTAGGTCAATTTTTTTTTAACTTGGCACAGATGTTTAGTACCATGGGAACCTGTGCACCTGCGATTATGACGTCTGTCCGACATTTTTTGGTGGAGTTATCCCCCTTTTTAGACTTATACATTTTTTTGCAACATGCATAATTTTGTCCGAGCTTTTATTCCTACATTTTTAGGTCACTGTTTTTTAATCTTGGCACATTTGCGCAACATGCATAATTTTGTCCGAGCTTTTATTCCTACATTTTTCGGTCAATAGGTTTAAGATTAGGGTTAGGGTTGTGCACCTGCAATTGGACTGTTATTTTATTATTTCAACTAAATGTTTACCCATTGGGACAGTCACATCTCTAGTTCATGTAATATCTGGAATTTTTCTGGTATTGTCACATTATGAGCAAGTTTAACATCAGGCTGTGATTTGCTTGACTATTTCGTCACAACTTTTTCTGCATGCAGAAACCAAAAATTATAGTTTTACTGCAATTCTCCAATGCGTGGGCACCTTACAGAGCGATATCGGCATTATGCGTAATTATCGGCCAGGGAATAGTCAGAAATTAGGCATCTCATCAAATATCATTTACTCTTTCAGCTTTATGAGAAGGAAGCTAAGAAAAAGAAGAAAAGCGAAGTTCCAGTTAAGTTTGATATACCTACAGGATTGTTCTCAACAAAAGATGATGTGATGAAAAGTTGTTGGTCATTGAAATAAAACCATACATATGACATATTGTCAGTTTTTACCCCCATTCCCATATGACATACGATTCGTTGATGAATTGTTTCAGCAACTTGATGAAATCAACATCCATACTTCTGGATGTTAAGCAGATTTAACATTATAAATTACTGTAAATATATTTATTGTAACCTATAAAAGGACATTTGTTGTTCAACAAAATGTAAAATATCTATCAAAATATTTATGCAGTAGAGTCAAGTCCATAGAAACTTCATGGTTGCGCAACAAATAAACATGCAACACTCTTGTTCAAATTGAATTCTGTGTACCATTATAACATGCTTTGCCTGTGGAAGAAACTTAACCCTTTACCCAACAAACCGGCCAAATAAAGCTGCAACAGCCTAAATTATCTTGGGTCTGTCTCAATAAAACCATACAAATATGGATATCATTGGAACCGGCTCATTGACCACATTGTGATGGTTACAGTTATGCCCTGTGCCAATGCATTCTCTTATATATGCGAGTCGACCATAGTTCGCCTCGCATATATAAGAGAATGCATTGGCACAGGGCCGTTCTGTTGGGTAAAGGGTTAAGCTCCTGTGATAGCTCTCACACGGCACTCTCCTTTCATTTCATGACAATAAGGTTGCATATGATCACACTGCGTAAACTAAAACCTTCCTCTCAGGGGATCGGCGTCCTAGGAAGTCTCTAAGAGATAAATTCAGTTCAGAATGAGAATAAGTTTGTTGAGACGCCGATTAAATTTTATTTCCACATAAACTCAACAGAAGCGCATTAGACAGTTATTTCTCACATAAGTTTCATGAATTAATATTTTGATCTAATTTTCAGATCTTTTTATTTCGCTGCCAAAGTTAGGGAACCAAATTGTTATTGGCAATTTTCGTTGAAGGAAAATGACTACTATCATAAATATAAGCTTAACCATATTTGTACTGAGTCAAATACCTCCATAAATGTATGTATAAAGATCCTGTGCCAGTACATTGCTATGAAAATCACGAGACATTGTTCTTATGTTGTTGTTTTTGACGATTTATGCCACTGATGACTCTATAAGAATAGGAATCGTCCCTCAAAAATACTCTTGAAACTCGACAGAGAACCAAATTTCCAGGAGTAGTTCCCCCACAGTGCATATGTTAAACTTGTTATCTGAACATTTCCCATCAATTATAATGAATAGGAATCCTTCTGAACTTGTATTAACTTCTCGTCTGTCTGTCATCTGTTCATTTTTACCGAACATCCCTCCATCCCTCTCAAATTGATACTATAACTTTTTTTCTATTTCTAATATTTCTCAGCTCTAACATAGCTGTATCAGGTGAACGATGCTTACTTACTAACATTCGCTCTGTTAAGGTCTGCTTTGGGGTTGAAATTGGTCAATTTGAGTAAAAAAAAATGGTAAAGTACAGACATGATTATACCTACAATTTCTGTGGAAATTAAAACATGCTTTATGGGACCTATGCCACAGATAATGGCTCAGCATAGATTTGAAGTACAGTCCCCCTCCCAGGTTGGCCAAAATTGCTGGAAATCGTGTACTGCTACCTTAGAGGATGCCGATCTTCTTGACAGGAAGATTTTAGTTTATGCGGTGTGATGATTTAAACTATGTGCCAACCTTCCATGTTGTGTACATCCTTTGAGAATAGATCCATATTTTAATCTTTGTCATCTTCTATCAATGTTGTTTAGACCTCAGCTCATCCCACCTGAAACTCCATTGTTCCAGTCATATCTGATCCGATAGCATTGTGGTTGTGTGTAGATCTCCAAAAATCCGGATTTGCTTGCTCACTTTATTGGTGTTAATGTGTTGATTATCATGTATCTACTGAACAAGATATAAAGGATTCTGAACCATACCAGCTGACTCCAATGATCAAACATGGCCCTCTGAAATGTGAAGAACACAAATTCTATTCACTGATATTTCTCGTAGACATAAGGTTTGGATTTATGAACAACATATACATGATTACATGTAGTTTAGATGGGGAATTGTGAACACAATATGAAATTTCAGTATTTTGTCATACATACAAATAGTATCAGTATTAGACAGATGGTTTGTAATAGCAATAAATGGGGACTACTTAAATTTCCAATATTTGAGGGATTTGTTTAGCCTGTTAGTCGACCAAAATCTGCCAACTTTCACTGTCTGAGTATGACCCAACAGGAATACAAATATTTTACGGATGGCATCAAAAACGAAATTCAAATTTCTGGGACAAGAATGCATATATTTTTTTAATTTATTTAATAAATTTGCCTAATGCTATAACGCTCGAGATATTCTCATAAAATTTTCATTAGGCAAATGTATTAAATAAAAAAAATGTTACACCATATGCATTCTTGTCCCAGAAATTTATGCATTTTAGTCTATAATCAGCCGGTATCATGAGTTGTCGCCCCGTCTCAACATAGATTTTTACATGATGTATGCTAAATTTAGCCCAATCCACATCCATTAATTAAATGTGGTTATGTTACATACCAGTATACAGAAACTTCTCAGAGAACATAACCTAGTAAATGACTGCAGTCCAATACTATTTTTATAGGTATAATTATCTGCAATTCGTTGTATATTGTGTGCATTTAGCATATAAACATCTTCATACAGTAATGCCCTAAATAATCGACTCCTTAACCACGGCAGAATTATGGGTAATTTTTCAGGATTTAGTCGGAAATATGGCTTGTTGCCATTCATTGGAAAGCTCTCACAGAGCTTTCCGATGAATGGCAATAAGCCATATTTCCGACTAAATCCTGAAAAATTACACATAATTCTGCTGTGGTTAAGGAGTCAATAATTTAGGGCATTACTGTATTTACCATTGAATATATTAGAAGGCGTCTTATAAATGATTGGATTTAGGTACAGTCCCCATTTAAAGGTATATGCCTTGCATGATAATATGATATCATAACTTAAGTAAATTACTTGAAAATATCTCTTTTATGCATGCAATAAGTGATATAATCTTTGGCCGTTGGTGTTACATTAAGATATAGCTTTGCTACCACAATGTGGAAATTTCCTGCCAAATGTCTATTTGCAATACCATACCAACACATGGTACACACTAGTAAAACTTAACCTGACAACACAATATTAACAAAGCTCGGTTTTCTCACCTGTCCTCTGAAAATATTAGCTGGACTGGATGTTATCATTATGTCAGATGTTAAATATGATATTGGTACATCCAGGAATGAGATGTATTTTCTTATGATGCTGACCGTATCAAGACTGTACATGGATATATCTGAAACGAGATGACTGAATAGTATCTACATGTATATATAAAAGAGTAGGATCAGTCTGTACATCTGTCTGTTTGGATTTTTCTTCCAGAAACCTGGACCGATTTCTACCAAATTCGGTGTGGTGATCAGGGTACCATGGTGGATGTTGTAACGGCATTAGTTTTTCAAAATTTTGATTTAAAAAATATAATTTAAAAAAAAACATGAAAAAAAATGTTTGTTAAAGGATAAAACCGGTGTAGCTTTTCTCAGTCATTATCGATGCCTGTTAATCCAATGTGCATGTTTGCCGAAAATATTTTTGTGATCGGCCACCCATAACTGAAATTATGGCGATTCATGCAATTGAATGTTCCATTATGGATTAAGGAGGGATTACTAGCGACACGCAGTGTCAAATTTGAAAGGCTGTCGCAATTGACGTTTATCTACTAATTGTTTATACAGAAACGACTGGACCCTCGGAGCTGACAATTTGTACACATGAGGGAAGATTAACACTTCAGACTGCATAATCCATAATCGCATGAATCGCCATAACTTGAGTTACGGGCAGCCTATCGCAATGAAAGTGTCAATGACACTGCAGCTCAACTTGGGAAAGGGAATAATTTCATGTGTTACAGTCAATGGAGCGATTAGGAATGCGGAAAGTTGAAAGGTCTAAGTAATACTAGATTATCAACATGAAGAGATTATATATATAAAGTAAAATCCAAGATGGTTGCTGATGGCTATGTTTTCCAATGAAATTCAAAAACATTTGATAGCTTCCATCTAGTAGATCAA